>OZ017740.1:91537724-92822724 GCA_963969285.1 Odontomyia ornata | reverse complement strand
TTATTAACATTAAATTTGGAACTAAGAAGAGATTTTTCATGGCACTTTATAATTGCCGACATTACATGTCCCATTATAGGAGCAGGTTTCCTTGGTCATTTCGGTCTTTTAGAATATGTAGCCGATAAAGCTTTAATTGACCCAGTTACCAATCTTCAATCAATAGCTTCTATTTCTAAGGAAGATTATTCAAATTTATCAATTCACGTTCAATCGGATGTTGATCCTAATGTTAAAGAATTATTAATTAAATTCAAGTCGACTACCTTAGAATCTGATTTCACTAAAGTTCCATTACATAATATTAAACATAAAATTGTTACTTCCGGATATCCAATCATGTCCAAACCTAGACAAACCGGACAGATTAGAGTCAGCTAAAAAAGAATTTAATTTTCTTCTGGAACAAGGCATCTGCCGTCCTTCAGACAGCAAATGATCCTCACCATTACACATGGTAAAAAAAAGTAATGGTGAATGGCGTCCTTGTGCATACTACAGACGTTTAAATGCCATAACCGTTCCAGATCGTTATCCGATCCCTAATATTCAGGATATTACTCATTTTCTGACCGATTGCAAAACATTTTCAACTTTAGATCTTACCAAGGCATATCATCAAATTCCAGTCGAACCTGAAGATATTCCAAAAACAGCTATATGCACTCCGTTTGGACTCTTTGAGTTTACCCGAATGACCTTCGGACTATGCAATGCTGCGCAAACTCTTCAGCGATTTCTTAATTCTGTATTGAAAGATCTAATTTTTGTTTTGTATATCTTGAAGACATCCGGATTGCATCTAAATCAGTTTCTGAGCATTCAGCTCATTTGGAAATTATTTTTGAAAGATTACAAGAACATGGTCTTATAATTAACATTATCAAATGTAAATTTTTACAGACTGAGATAAAATTTCTTGGTCATTTCATTTCGTCTGAAGGTATTCGTCCAGCTCCAGACAAGTGTCAAGCTATTCTTCAATTCAAATTACCTGAGACTATTTTAGAACTTAGACGATTTTTAGGCATGATAAATTTTTATCGTCGTTTCTTGCCCAATGCAGCTCAACATCATGCATTACTTAACAGTTATCTAATAGAAGCTAAAAAGTCAGACAAAAGAAAAATTAACTGGACTCCAGAAGCTATTGAATCTTTTAATTTTTCAAAACAACAATTGTTCGAAGCAGCAGTATTAGCTTTTCCTAACATGGAATTCTACGTCTAGCACTCGTTGCGTGTAGACGTGTTTTTAATTCGCTCCTGTCAAGAATTTTTATAAATTAAAATAATTTTTAAAAACGTCAATTAGAAAGTAATTTTATAAAGAAACTTATTACATCGTCGAACTATTCGAACAATTTATCGAGTATCTGGACTTAACCTGCGAGAAAGTTTCAAGAAAGGAGAAAAGTTTTTTTCGCCGGGGGGATGGAGGAGCCCGACGGCTTCCCACCGCTGGGGGACCCAGAGCCAGGCATTTCGAAAATTACAAATGATAAAATAAACAAGCGGAAAAATGAACAAGACAATTGTGAGCATGGAAAGCGTATTACACTTTCCAGCGAAGATTATGAAAAAGTAATCAGAGAGAATGCAAGGGTTACGAAACAAAATGACGAATTAAAACTCCGGATACAGAGTTTGGAAGATATGGTCCGGACGTTGTCAAATGGGAGCAAACAAAAAGCGAAGCCACAGAATAAGTCCGGCAAAGAAGAGCCGATACTAACTAAGAAGAATGAAAAACAGGAAACAACAAGCAAGACCAACGGGAAAGGAGTACCAACATATAAAACGAAATCGCAAGATATGAGCAAGACAATCCATGATGCGGAAAATATCCTGAGCGCAGGAGGAGCGAACGACAGCGCCAATTATTATGCGGTGCTGTCTGTAATGAACGAAGAAATGGACGTCGAGATAGAAAGCAACGATAACATAGGTAATATTGATAGCGATAATAATTTCATTAAATATTTAAAATTAAAAAATAAGCGAAAGGAGAAGAAGCCAACCGGTGTGTCTGCTGGTCCTCCTAATAAAATTAATAAGGTAAATGAAAAAGTTCCTCCAATAAACGTTTTTGGGCAGCGTGGAGGAGATATGGTTCGGTTATTGGCAGCCGAACATAAAATCGAAAACTTTGAAATTAAGAGAGTGACCGGTGATAAGCTCTCGATCAAGACAAAGACACTGGCTGACTTCAAACAGGCGAAAGATGCTCTTAATAGTGTCCAAGCTCCCCACTTCACATATACGCCAAAGGCGGAAAAAAATCAGACCTTCCTGTTGAAGGGCCTGGACTGTGGGGAGAATACAGTTGATCTCCTTGAGATGTTGCAGGAAGGAGCACCAGCTGTTAAGTTCATCTGTGTGAAAAATTTTGCTACAAGGAGATCAACTGTAGAAGGTAAAATATTACCATTTTATTTAGTCCAAATTTCCAACGACAGCAGTCCGAGTGCCCTCCAACAGGTAAGGTACTTAAACTTTAGAGTTGTGAGGTGAGAACGGCTCCAAAAAACTGAGGTCAACCAGTGTTACAGGTGTCAAAGATTCGGTCATTCGGCTGCCAATTGTGCAATGCACTATCGCTGTGTTAAGTGCAAAGATATCCACGCCCCCGGTGAATGCAAATTGGCTCAGATGGAGCCAAAAGAAAAATTGTATTGTGTTAATTGCGGTACATTTGGTCATCCAGCATCATACCGAGGATGCCCTCGGTATCAAGATGCAAGAGCTAAATTTTCACCAAAGCAAACCAAAGTAAATCACAATCTGTTACCTCCCAACTTCATCAAACCCGGGGTATCATTTGCACTTGCTGCCAGAGGACCAGCAGACAACAATATAAATAAAATAAATAATGTAAGTGGCAATAATGAGCTGCTTCTTAAAATCTACCAGCAACTTGAATCGCTTTCAGATAGAATTAATAAGCAAGACCAAAAAATCACTTTCGTTTTTCAAAGTTTAGGTCAACATGCTCCAAAATAGTTTGTCATCCAGTCACATGCCCATGGATAGGATTCGTCTCATCTCGATCAACGTCAACTCCATTGTTACTATACATCGGCGTGATTATCTCCTTGAATTCATTGTTAAGCAAAAGCCTGACATCATGCTTCTCACCGAAACCCACCTCAATTCATGGCACTCCATGACATTCAAGGATTTCGAATTCGTAAGAAACGATAGGGTAATAGGTGATGGGGGAGGTGGCACGGGGATATTGGTTAGAAGACCCTATTGTTTCCAAAATATTGAAAAAGTCGAATTCAAAAGCTTTGAATCTCTTGAAGTGTCCGTTATCAAAATCTCACTGCCAGGTGGGGATAACCTCTTCGTTATCTCTGCCTATGCAACTGGTGGAACTGTTCTCAAGCTCAAGGAGGAACTCAATTCCTTGTTTGAAATACTCGAATTGAACAGGCTTCATAATTATTATATTCTTGCTGGTGACCTGAACGCCAAGCATACATCATGGCTGAACGCCACCAATAATCCAAGAGGTGTATTCCTGAAATCGTGGATTACAGAGAACCAGATTGAATACAGTTGCAATCTATATGGGTCCGAGTTCCCAACATACCCTAGGACAAATTCATATTTGGACCTTTGCATTGCTGACGCAAGACTCGAATTCAACTTTAATAGTCCTCAACGGAAACTGCAGGTGCTTCCTTATGATAGCGACCATAACGCAATCGTAATGGAAATCAATCATCAAAGGGATGATTTCTTCCTCATTCCAGTTCAACACGAAAATCATCGGTTGAACTTCAAAAAAACAGACTGGGGAAAGATTCAAAAGAAGTTTAATCGGGAGTACCAGAAGCAATGACCCCTTCTGATGGTGGCAACTCTTGCTTAATGGTTCCTAATGACAGGAATCTAACTAACGATGAAATAGATGTCTATTTGTCGAAGTTAGAGAAGCTTGACGTTGGAAACGATTGAGAAAGTAGTTCCCAGGATTAAACTTCGAAACAATATGGAAGGATATGAAACACCAACCATCGCAAGGTTGAAAAGATTGAAAAGCCTTCTTCTCACACGCGTCAACAATATTTATCGACGATTTTTGGATTACAACCATCCCTCGTTGGCTTTGTTGAAATTACATCTGAAGAATGTCTGGAACTTAATCCGGTCATACTTCAGGATTGAGGTCAGCAATCAATGGGCGGAAAAATTGAGGGGTATTAGCCCACAGGACCCAGACGGCGTGTTCACGAAAGTGAATAGCATATTCCCCAAGAAGTCTCGAGTGAAGGTATCGAATCTTGAAGTCACTAGTGATGAGATAAATCTTGTCGATAGGGCTGGTATTGAAATTGATAGTACGACTCCGGATAGAAATGGAAACAGGATCATTTGTGAAGGATTGGATAAACTTGCCCTGATTGGAACACATTTTGAATTGGTTCATCTACCAAACCCTGAGAGAGGGAATGAAATAGTTTCAGAGATCGTTGAAGCAAAAGTTTCCGACTTCAAGTCAAGCCTGAACGGCCAATCAATTTTTCATTTCAATGAAACATTAACATCTGACCTCATACCGAACTTGAATCTTATTGATTATTTTGTCAGCTAGGAAGACTTGTGTTTCATATTTCGCAGGATAAACAACAAGAAATCATGTGGTACTGATGGTATTTCAAATGTAGTTCTCCGACATTTGCCGGAGGTTGCTATTAGGAATTATTGCATATTGTTCAACAACATGTTGAGCAATTCATATTTCCCAAATGAGTGGAAAAAGTCTAAGGTATTTCCGATCTTGAAGAAAGGAAAAGAATCTTCATGCCCGAAAAGCTATCGCCCAATCAGCTTGCTGCCTAACATCAGCAAGGTGTTTGAAGTGATACTCAACAGAGTATTAAACGCCCACATTGAGGAAAATGAGTTGATGCCGAATTGCCAATTTGGTTTTCGTGCCAGGCATTCGACTAATCATGCAATAACGAAAGTAACCTCAGACATCTGTTGGAAACTAAATGATAGACAATATGTTGGAGCATGTCTCATTGATATGGAGAAAGCCTTCGATACGGTGTGGTTAGATGGACTAGTTTTTAAACTCCTTCAGGACAAGTTCCCCAGACACCTTATCGCCATGATGTGTAATCTGACAACAATGCGCGAGTTCAAGGTCTTGAATGGTCTACAGCAGGGAACAGTTACTGCGCCTCTGCTCTTTTCAATCTTTATTCGCAAGCTATTGAACGGCTTTGATTTTAACGTCTCGCCAACGCGATCATTGGTAGCGTTTGCTGATGATCTGATCATCTATACGGCAGACCGAAAAGCTACAATAGTTCAGAGCAATCTCCAAAAAATGTTCAATGATGTACAGCTGTACAGCTGTAAAATCAATGTGCAGAAGTGTGAAACAATCTTATTTCGGACAACGCTGCGGGGGGTCAGTCAAGACCTGAAACGTAATTGGAAAGATTTCCACATCATGGCTGGTGAGGGTAGTCTTGAACGGGTTACACATAAATCCTGTGTTCGATACCTCGGTGCTCATCTCGATCAGTATCTGTACTATACTGGACATGTGAAAATCATGCTCAGTAAGGCACTTAAAGTAGTCATGGCCCTTCGAAAACTCTTTCATTCCCGATACACTGATCAAAAGGTCAAAATTATCTGTTACAAGACACTGGTTAGACCAGTTTTGACATATGGATGTCAGATCTGGTACAACCAGAGCGCTAGTACTATGGAAAAATTAAGAGTTTTCGAAAGGAAATGTCTTCGTGCATGTACTGGTTTGTACAGAAAGCCTGAGACGGATTGGAAACATTATATATCGAATAGAAGAATTTATCAAACTGCTGAAGTGACTAGAGTCGATATCTTCATATTGAAACTTCTGCGGAATCATATCGCAAGATCTGTGACTGTGAGTGAAAACCCTTGGATTTCACAGCCGTTCCACCCTACAGACGGGTATATAGCGACTTGCCTCGCTACTGGCTTCATTCCTCTAGAAGCATTCGTGTATTTAGACATGAATCGATATGTTTTTGATTCTGACGGCGTCCCAATCATATATCACATATATCGACGGGCCACCGATAAGAAGATAAAATAACCTCCAAATTTGAGTTCACGAGACCAACGGTTCCAATGGAGATACTCATTTGCTAGATTCGTTGAAGCTGATCGAGTTGAGACGGGGCAATCTAGGTATTGGTGGCTGAATGACAATGTCTAAATTATTCGTGTTTATTTTCAGTTTTGGTGTTTTTCGTTATTTAGTTTTTGAGTTTCAGCTCATTATTGCTACATTCAGTGTTGTTGTTTATTTTTGTTAAAAATTAGGTATAGGTCAGGTTTATATTATGTTTATTATATTAGGTTAGAAATAAGGTAAAACGCTTAGGTTAGGAACATTGTTATAGATTTTTTTAGGTATAAGATAAAGTTTTTGATTGCATTTATTAGAATTAAGTTAAAACATATTAGGTGTAGGATCAAAGTTTCACTGTAGTATTATAAATAATTTTAGAATAGTGTTGGTTGGTTTCTTCTCCTTTTTCCAATTGAGTTTTGAAAATATGTAATAATCCATTGAATTGAATTTGCTATAGTATTTTTGTTTTAAATGTGATGAATGATAACGTACAAATTTAGAGAGCCATTTGAGCCATTAA
This sequence comes from Odontomyia ornata, assembly GCA_963969285.1. Taxonomy (NCBI): domain Eukaryota; kingdom Metazoa; phylum Arthropoda; class Insecta; order Diptera; family Stratiomyidae; genus Odontomyia; species Odontomyia ornata. Next base: position 92,816,054 of record OZ017740.1, on the reverse strand, counting down.
ATTTTTTATTGTTATTGTTTGGATTTTGCTTTATATTCTTTTAAAATTTATAACAATTAGTATTAAAAAAAGCGCTTTTGACTTTGACTTTGACTTTCCTAACATGGATGCTCCTTTAGCAATTTTTGTCGATGCTTCAGATATTGCCATTGGTGCAGCACTCCAACAACGCATAAATGATGACTGGCAACCCTTAGGTTTCTTCTCTAAGAAACTCAATCAAGCCCAAAAATTTAGTACTTATGACCGTGAATTGTTGGCGGCTTATCAAGCACTAAAATATTTTAGATTTTACATTGAAGGTCGTTCTTTCACGCTGTTAACAGATCACAAGCCATTAATATACATATTCATTTCGACAAGGCAACTCCGTCAACTAACATTTATTAGTGAGTTTACTACAGACTTTCGACATATTTCTGGCAAAGAGAATGTAGTTGCTGATGCTCTTTCTAGGATTTCTCAAATACTCATATAAATTCCTAGTACAATAGATTTCAAAGCTATTTCAGAAGCACAAATTGTAGATGAATGTTTGACAAACTTGAGAACAAATTCGAAATTTAAGTTTAGTCAAATTAATTTGCCAAATTCAGATATTGAAGTTTTTTGTGAAATTTCTGATAAAACTATCAGTCCTTACATTCCAGAAAAATTTCGTGAACAAGTTTTCAAAACTGTTCACAATTTAGCACATCCTGGAATACGAACTACTCGTCGCATTATTGCAAGCAAATATTTTTGGCCTTCATTAAATAAGGATGTTGCAAACTGGACTCGAAGTTGTTTAGATTGTCAACGTTGCAAAATTTCAAGTCATAATAAAAGCGAAATTAAGACTTTTCCATTGGTATCAGCAATTCATATGGATATTATCGGACCACTTCTTTATTCACAAGGTTTCACGTATTGCTTGACAATTATTGACCGATTTTCAAGATGGCCAGAAGCTATTCCCATGACAAATATAACAGCTCAATCTTGTGCGGAAGCTTTATGCAGTGTTTGGATTGCACGTTTTGGAGTTCCTGAAAACATAGTTACTGATGAAGGTAAACAATTTGAATCACAACTATTTGGCGAACTAGCAAGGACTCTAGGTTTTAAGCGCAACCGTACTACAGCTTATCATCCTCAAGCTAACGGTATGATAGAAAGATGGCATCGTACGCTTAAAGCGGCCATTATGACACATAATAATCCTTCATGGACCAAGAGCTTACCTTTTGTGATGTTAGGTTAGGTCTTAATACTTCTCCAGCAGAGCTACTTTATGGAGAAAATATCAAAATTCCGGGTAATTTTTCAATTCCACCATTTGATAACCAAATACAAAACGATTTTGTTAAAGATCTGAAAGTTGCTATGTCGGTTCTCAAACCTATTCCGGCTGCAAATCATGGTAATAATAACACAAAAATTATTAAAAGTTTAGATACATGCACCGAGGTTCTAGTCAGGGTAGATTCGGTTCGTCCATCGCTTAAACCACCATACAAAGGGCCCTTTAAGATATTGCAAAGAAAACAAAAATATTTCACTATTGAGATTAATAAAAAAAGCGTGTAATATTTCGGTAGATCGATTAAAACCTTGTTTTTCCGCAATTAAGAAAAAAGTAATAAAAAAATAATGGAAATATAGAGACCAAAAAAGTATCGTTTGACATCAGTAAAAATAAAACAAGATTTATAACATGATATTTATGAATGGCAAACGTTCCAATAAGTCTCAAAGAATAATTTTACATTAAAATTAAAAAATTAACCAGTAACAGTTAACTAACCCCACATAAGTAGTTTTCCTTTTATCGCGAAATATAAATATTTCACTAGGGGGGAGTTCTGTGGCGGTTATATTATATATAATTGAAAATAACTCAAAAATATTCATTCCATACATAAAATATACTTTACATAAAAATACTTTACTTTTGACATATTAAACATATAATGTAAATCTAGATATGTATATAGATTTGGAAGTTAAAAAATAAAAAATATTATGAATTGTATATAGAAAGTCAATTAATGAATATGATTCAGTTTGTTCTCAAATATTATAAATTGTTTTGAAAAATAAAATATTGTATTGTCTGATATTATATAATAAAATATTATTATTCAATTCATTAAAAATATCTTTCTAATTGTAGGAAGAAAAAGTTATCATTATATACATCATGAGAAACAATTACGAACAGAGGAAACACATTTTTCATGTATTTCCTCCCCTGTGCCCCCACTGAAGCAAAAATTATCAGTTTAAGAACTGTTTTGAAAAGCTCAAATAAAGAACTTTCATTTGATACTCAAATCGGCTACGTTTGATGAAATTTTTTTTCAGGGGCCACTTCCCTGTACTGTAATCATCGATTCATGGCCTATTTTTTCAAATTCTAGAATGGTTATAAAGCCCTTTTGCTAGGAGCTCTCTCCTGCCTCTTCGACTTGTTTTACCTATGAGTATTAATTGTAGGTACTCATCTTCAGTCGTTCATTAAATTGAATCAAGTGTTCAAAGCATGCACCTTAAACGTTGAAGTTGGGAAAAAATAACTCAAAATTATTCAATCTTCGCACTTAAAACAGGCACTATTTTGTTTCACGATTACTGATACCACTTACTGAACCGATTCTCGAAGATATTCATGACACCTATCATTCCTGAAACTTTCATGCAAATCCTAGCAAACCTGTAGCGTCTAAGTCGGTAAAAAGCGCATATGGTTCCATAGCCTCAAACTATCGTCCCATATCACTCCTCTCCTGTTTCTCTAAGCTGCTGGAACGACTTGTAAACAACAGGCTTCTTAAGTCATTGAGTTCATTTGTCACATCACAGCAATATGGATTCTTGAAGGGTCGTTCAACTTCTTCGAACTTGGCTGAGTTCGAAGATTATATTGCAAGAGCTTTAGATAAACAGCTTCAGGTTGATGCAATATTCACGGATTTCTCCAAAGCTTTTGACTCTGTGAACCATGTTCTCCTCTGTCAAAAGCTAGGTTTGCTTGGCATATCTGATTCCCTCCATTCTTGGATTTCATCATGTCTATCCTCTCGTTCATGTCGTGTTAATCTCAATGGCACAACCTCCTTTCCATTCAATCCTGCATCTGGCGTCCCTCAAGGGTCAATCCTTGGACCTCTTCTTTTCGTACTGTTTATCAATGATCTTCCCTCTGTAATTTCTTCTTCTTGTCTCCCGTATGCTGATGATTTCAAGGTTTTCCGGATAATTAGATCCCTTGGAGATTGTTAGCAACTCCAAATTGATCTTTTTAACCTCTTTAACTGGTGTAATGTAAACTCCCTTCGCATCAATGTTTCCAACTTTTACTTTGAAAATTGTTCCTTTAACCTTTAATTACACCCTATGTGATGTCGTTCTCTCCTCTGCAGACTCATGTAAAGATCTTGGTGTAATATTTGACCCAAAGCTTAAATTCGATGCCCAAATTTTTAGTATAATTACCAATGCATCAAAAGTTTCGGGGTTTATTATGCGGCATTTGCACAAGTTTGCAAATATTGCTACCGCTGTTCGCTTGTTCACATGTCTTGTCCGCCCGCTTCTTGAGTACTGCTCAGTAGTGTGGTCTCCTAGACATTTATATCCTGTGAACTCACTAGAAGCTGTTCAGCGTAAGTTTACCCGTATTGTATTCTTCAAATTCAACTTAGCTTATGAGTCTTATGAGCGTCGTCCATTCATACTTCGTGTCTCTTCTCTGTCGTCCCGTAGAATCTTCTTAGATCAATGTTTCCTTTATAAGTTGTACCACCAACAAATTGCTTCGACTCTAATCGAAGACTTGCACTACAGACTGTATGCGCGTCCTAGTCGGTCTAATAACATTCTCAAGGTGCCGTACGCCCAGATAGATTAATATTTTCAGTCGAGCTTGGTTCTCTATCCACGTCCTACTTTGTTTTTAAAAATAAACTAAAGACGTTACTTTTTGTGAATAGTGATTACTGTTTCCTTATCACTCAATTTTTTCAAACTTTCATCTAGACTCTAACTTCATTTATTACATGTTTTAATTAACTTTTGTCTGCTTGATTTTGTTGTATTATTCTGTCTTACTCTAAACTATATTTAACTATATTTAATTGTCTAAGTCTATTTTGTAATTGGATTTCAACCTGTTAAATGGATTTAAATAAATGAACAGCCATATGTTTCCATAGTAACAAAGCGCATATTGTTTCATAGTAATGCAGGAAAATTCAAATCGCTATAACTCTGCTAAATACAATTCGATCTTTATGAAAATTTCAGAACAGATCAATCTTATGAATAGTCATCTGTGTGCTGAATTATTGATTTAAAGGGTACCGTTAAGATTTTATTCAAGAAAACATAAAATCGATAAATCATACTATGACTAACTAAGTTGAGTGAATTTCGACTTCTCTCGTATTTCTTGTTGTTGTACTCATAAAGGCCCACATTCATGATTTTTTTTCAGCTTTTTCGGATGGAAGGTGTCCAATCGCGAGGGGGATCCGCGAAAAGTTCACGCATTTCGCCTTCCCCTACCCTCTTTGGTATCGATAAGGCAATTTTGAGATTCGTTTTGACTACCAACCATGAAACTTTTTTTAAGGGGTCACCTCCCTATATGGGGAGACCCCCCTTAAACCCCTTTGAAAAATTTTTCACACTAGAACTTTCAAGAAGTCACCACTTCTGACCTTTCTACAATGTTTCATGGATGTAGCCTCTATAGTTTCGAAGAAAACGTGCTGTGACATACAGACGGACGGACGGACAGACGGACACAGATCGTGATTGCGATAGGGTTTTGTATTTTAGTACAAAACCCTAAAAATGCAAGGCCGGACGGCTTTTCACGAAATAAAAATCATTATACAGTTTTTCCGATTACTTATTAGGAGATCAGTATCGATGTCTATTACTGCCATAGTAAAATTAATTTAGCATAACTAAATCAATGATTTAAAAGTTTTTTTATGCATTTACTGTAGCGTCTTTCACTATTTCTAATAATATATAAAATACTTGCAAATTAAAAACAAGAAAAACTAATATACAACGGGTGTGTCAATGGTAACATTTTTTTAAAACTCTTATATTTTATTGAACGATCACAGCAATATCATTTTTGGTCGAATTTTAAGTGAATTATTTACTTACATAATCAAATATAAACATAACAAAATATTAGCTAATATTTGAGAAAATGGCACTTGTTAAGATTAAGGCGCAGTGCTATCACTGGTGCTTTTTTTTTGTGGTTGGGAGGTGAATGTTATTTACGCTCAGAAGGTGAGCTCCCAAACTCGCAAGAAGGTGATTGGACTACCCACTAAACACCTCCCCTGTCAAACTGAGTACTCAGCCGTTTGACACATTACTTCGGGCCACCTCTCGTTTTCTTACGCAGTGAGGAGCCTTTAAGCTGTTGGATCCCTCTTCTAGCCGGAGCGGAGAGGAAGTGCCAGACAAGCGACCCCCGGCCCCAATGCCCCGATTGCTGTGAGTCTCTTTTATCTTTTAGGACTGCCCGAACATAATGTGCGACCTGGTTCCATTCGTCAACCGATTCGAGCATCACCGCGACTATATTATCCGGGGTGAGCTCTTCCGTCTTCCTATAGAGGTCCCTTCGCAGCCTCTCCCATTTTATGCACGCAAAAAATGTGTGGCAGACATTGTCTTCGTCTCCTGGGCAAAACCGACAATCGGGGACCGTGACTTACCAATCGTGTGCAGGTAAGACTGAAAACACCCATGCCCGCTCAAAAGCTGGGTCAGGTAGAAGTCAGTCTCAACATGCCTTCGATTAAGTCACGGTTTAACATCCGGGATGAGGCACGCGGTCTATCTTCTCTTCGTGCAATTCACCCAAGACTACTGCCAATCGTTGAGTGAGCGCTGTCTCTCCTTGCGGACAACCATCTCCCTCGCATCCTCGTTTCGATTTAGGTAAACAGCGCGGCGCTCTCTAGCAAGGCGGGCAACAGGGATCCCGCCTGAAATTTATTCTCATCACTGAATCAGAGACTCAGATACGAAGATGCAATCCTCAGTGCTCCTCTTCTCTGTACCTGTGCCAAACGTTTTTGGTAAACCTCCTTACTGAGAGCGTCGCTCCATACTTCTGCTCTGTACAGTAGTACTAACCCTGCAGCACTCATCAAGAGGCGTCTTCTTGATGGTTTGGGTCCCCTCACGTTGTGCATAAGTCGACTCCGAGCCGATATTCCCGAAGCAGCCTTCTCAGCCGTTGCCCTGATTTGCTGAGAGAAACTCATCTTCGAGTCGATCAGTGGCGCCAGATACTTCACCGATGGCTTCAATTCGATTAGTATGTCTCCAATACTGATCATCCTTACTCTAGAGATTCTCTTTTTTGTCAAGATGACACTTCTGATTTCTCCAGTGCTGAATTGAATCCGCGAGCAGTCATCCAGTCTCTCACTCGTCGCATTATGATTTTTGTGTACTATTCCCATAGCTTCGTTACACTGTAACGTTGGCGAGATGTCCACATATCGTATCGCAATAATTACTGAGTCGGCTTATTTGTCGTAATTTTCTTGCGCACGCTGTAATAGATAGCTTTATTCTAGCATTGTGAAGGGTCGGAAAAGAGGAGAATTGTTAAAATCGGGGCCCATTTAATAGACTTTGACTCTATAATCTCAGGTGAAATTTCTGTTTGCCAGTGGAACAAGCCTTCCTTCACCTTTTTCGTCGTATTTAGCACCATTGCCTTTGGTTATTTTGCCAGAGTTTGTGAAGTATTTTTCGTAGTATTACCAAAATCTCAATGAGAAATTGAGCAGAACTTTCAGCTACTTCTTTTCTGTTACTAGATGTCAATTCAGCTCTATCAACTTTCTATGAGAATCTCAATAGCATAATTGCAAACCATGTACCTATCTGCCGATCCCCCCGGAAAAAGAGCCCCAACTGGTTTTCCGCTGAAGTCTCAGACGCTCTCTATTTGAAGGACCAGGCGCGCAAAAAACTTCATTATTCCAACTCTAACACTGACCGCACCAACTACCGACTGCTTCGTAAAGAAGCCAAAAAAGTGGTTAAGACCTCAATGCGATCTTATTATTATATGATTGAAACATCACTGCAATCTAATAGTTCTAAGCCCTTTTGGACATACATACATTCTCTGAAAACAACATCCCATATCCTAATATCTTCTCCTGGCGTAATTGCCAAGCTTCTGATGGGCAAGCTATCTGTGACCTTTTCGCTCAATTTTTTTCCTCCACATTTAAGGTTTCGAACCCCACTATGTACTCATCGTGTCCTTCTCCTTCCCATATTATGAATTCTATCGTGACCTCTCCATCAGAAATTGAAAATATACTGCTTACCTTTGACATTAATGGTGGTCCGGGTCCTGATGGAATACCAAATCTGTTCGTTAAGTCATTTTCTTCTTCATTATCTACCCCACTATCAATTAGTTTCAATATTAGCCTTTCCTCCTCCTGCTTCCCAGACGTCTGGAAGCATGCTAACATCTTTCCGATCCATAAGTCCGGAGATCGAAGTGAAATCTCTAACTATCGTCCGATTTCTTTGCTGTCTTGTTTTGGCAAGCTCCTTGAGAGAATTGTGCATAACAGAATATACGATGATATCAGTATCCTGTTTGCGAATGAACAACATGGCTTCATTAAAGGTCATTCGACAATAACTAATTTGTTAGAACTTATGAATATCATCTCTGTTGCTTTCGACAAGAGTCAACAAGTCGATGTCATATACACCGATTTCGCTAAAGCCTTTGACAGTGTTGATCATGGCCTTTTGGCTAACAAACTCCGATCTTTCCGCGTTTCCGACTCAATCCTCTCTTGGATCTTATCCTTCTTATCCCATCGCTCCTGCACCGTTACATGGAATAATTTTTTTTCGTCGGACTCATTTAGCCCAAAATCTGGTGTTCCTAAAGGATCAATTTTAGGCCCTTTGCTATTCAACATTTTCATCAATGATCTTCTCCAATGCCTGTCCTCTAATTGTCTTCTTTACGCTGATGATTTAAAAATTTATCGCCCCATTAACTCCAGCAAAGACTGTTTATACCTCTAAAATGATTTTGACAATCTCCAAAATTGGTGTCAAGGTAATTTACTTCCTCTTAACATTTCTAAATGTTGTCACATGAGATTCACCAACAAAATTCATCCAGTTTTATATGAATACCAGATTGATGGATCGGTGCTCGCACTTGTGGACAAATTTAAAGATTTGGCAGTAGTATTTGACCCAGGTTTGAAATTTAATATCCATGTTTCATCCATAACCTCAAGAGCTTCACGTATCGCTGGTTTTATTTTACGATCCTCTTGCAAGTCTTTTAGTATTTCAACCAGCGTCCACCCCAAGTATGGTCTCCTCACTATACCAATCTATCGGGTGCTGTTGAAACTGTATAGCGTAAATTCACACGATCTCTTTTCTACAAATATAACCTCACTTACAGCTCCTACGTTGAGCGCTTACAGATCCTAAACATTCCATCACTCAAAAATAGGAGAGAATTTCTTGACCTTTGCTGCTTATTTAAATTGTATCACGGTATTCTTTCATCCAACCTTCGTGAAAGGCTTTATATACGTCCCACCTCAAGAACGCGTTCAACTGACATATTCTTTGTGCCCTTTGCTCGTACCGATATTTATTTTTATTCATTTTTAGTACGCGTATCACGTCGTTACAATAAGCTCCAGCTGGGTCCTCTGCCACATTCCTTAAACGCTTTTAAAAGCATATTACATAATATTCTGCTTAGCTTCCAATAGTTGATCCGTATTTTATATTCTTGTTATTTTTTTTTCTTAATATAACATTGTTTATTCGCAGGTATTATATTATATTTCATTACCTATTTTGTAATTGGGTTCACGGATCTGTAAAGTAGTGTAAATAAATAAATAATTAATAGCTACCCACCCAGATCTTCCCGACATCCGTCTGCATATAATACAATTTTTCAGGGTTTTGTAGTACTTATAAAACTTTATTGAAATCGATTTTGTCTATGTGTCCGTCCGTTTGTGTGTCACAGCAGTTTTTCTCCGAAACTATAATAGCTAAAGACGCCACACTTGATAAGAAGATCATAGGCGATGACATCTTGGAAGTTTGAATATAAAAAAATGTCTAGGTTTTCAAGGAGGGTCCCCCCACATTAGGAGGGAACCCTTAAATGGTTTACCGACGTAATCGTGTGAGATGTCAAATAAGAGGTCTTGATGAAAAATTTCCAAAACTGGCCTTCAAACAGTGTTATCAGCTTCTTTGAGTGCAGGGGAAACGTACGATAAATGTTTGTTGCCTTCCCCTAAAGATTGGAAATTTCGGATCCAAAAAACAGAAAAAAAATATAGATGTAGGGGTTTATGAGTGCAACAGCGAAAAACATCTCAGAAGTCAAAAGTCGGTTTCCATATTTCATATCATTCCCTATAAAATCGTATGAGTACACTTAAATTCAATAAAATTCTATATTTGTGTGGTCTTGTAGAAGGTCCTTATATTCTGTAAGTTTCACTGGAAGTTATAGCCATTTGAATTTTCTCTGATTAAAACAACAACAACGACAACGCATGATGTTGCTTTTCTATGGACATTCCACGAAATCAGATACATTTTCTTAAAATTTTCAAGTAAGATAAATAAATATCTTTGTGAGTTCATGATGCGAATGATTTTTATGATATAGTATTTTATGGCGGCCGACGAATAAAGAGTATCAATGCGTTTTTTTTTGAGTTTATTCATTGTTGATATCTGCGTATCATATTGTTACATGTACAAATAATTCTGCGAGCTACTGTCGCAATTGTTTTCACAACCATTAAGAACATCAACAAAATGAATTTACTCGAAACCACGAGAACCCACCAAGCATGATCAACATTTGGAAGTGAGTCACTGCTCCATTCATCTGCTCGAGTATAGCAGATACCTCTCGGCAGAACATTCACCAATGTACGAGAAATGCATTGAACGGATGGAGACCCTATATAAAGGCGAGCTGAATGAATGGGGAGATCATTCATTCAACCACGATAGTGAAAACGGCGATAGTGTGTGGAGTGTGAATTGAAAAACGATCAAGTAATAGTGAAGTGATTTTAGAAGACAATTGCGATAGGAATTTATGGACAAGTGGAAGTTTTAATTTTAATAGTGAAAATTAAAATTGTGAAATAATTAATAAGTGATTGTGCACTTTTAAGTAATGAAATAAACTCTTTTAATTTAATTTAAAAGACATTGCGTTTTCACTTTCCCGGAACATTAAAATTATTGGCCGCGAATCATAACACGCGACAGTGGTTTCGAGAAGTGGGAAAGAAAATTTTGAAAGTGAAAAACGTTTGAGCATAAAAAAAAATTAAAAATGCACAATAGCGAAATGTAACGTGGAAGCTGGTGGAAAAATAAATAAAAGCCGAAATAATAAAAATAAATAATAACCGCGAAGCTAACATTTGAAAATAAATGAATTTACCATGGCGGAGCTTAAGGGAGACGCAGAAACGCCAAAATCAAAGGAATCAGAAGGTGCGCTGATGCAAATACTGATGCCAATGCAGCAAGAGCACCGACAACAGTCATCTAATTTAACTGCGAAGCTAGAAGAACACTCAGCGAAGCTAAATAAACAATCAGCGAAGCTGGACCAACAAGCAATTTAAAACAAGGCAGACATCACACAGAAGCTGGAGAAACAGTCAACCGAAATAAAAGCGGAGCTTGGTCATCTGAACATCTGGGGCGGATGTTGGCTAGGAGGTTCGACATCCCCAGCACCTCCATCACCGTGTCAAGGCAACATCGTGGAGAAGCAGACTTATGCCTTCCTGGTCAAGTTGATGAAGAACATTGCACCATAACAAACGACACTGGTGCAACCCGATCGATGATCCGACCAGACCTAGTGAGGGCCCAACTACTTCACAAGGGCAGAGTTCATGGAAATGCTGACGCCCTATCTCGTCATGCATGTCCAGGTAACTGCAAGCCTTGCCGACGGAATGAGAAGAAGAAACCGCCCGTTGATCTGCGATTGATAACGGCCGAATTCGATGAAGGTTGGTCACCGGAGGAGATTCGAAATGCCCAGTTAGCCGATGAAGACATCGGACCATTACTCGTATGGAAGGAGACAACTGGGCGACCGGAGTGGAAGGACGTTTCAATGCATGGTGCAACCCTGAAAATTTATTGGTCACAATGGAACTCCCTTCAGGTGGAGGGTGGCGTACTCAAGCGGAAATGGGAAACGGCGGATGGCAGCTCCTATAGGATGCAAACTATACTTCCCAAAAGCCGAATCCACGATGTGGTTAAGGAGATGCACGAAGGATCCTCGGGAGGCCACCTTGGCGTTAACAAGACCTTAGCAAAATTGCGGGAAAGGTTTTACTGGCTCCATGCTCGAGAAGACGTAGAGGACTGGTGCCATAGATGCACAATTTGCGCTTCCGTCAAAGGCCCAAAGCGACGACTGAGAGGACAAATGCAAACCTATAACGTGGGGGTACCGTTTGAAAGGATTGCTGTTGACATCGCAGGGCCCTTTCCTGAATCCGAATGGGGAAATCGATACACACTGGTTGTAGCCGATTATTTCAGCAAGTGGCCCGACGTCTACCCCATTCCCAACCAGGAAGCAACTACTGTAGCCGAACAGCTAGTGTTAAATTGGGTCAGTAGGTACGGCGTACCTTGTGAACTACATTTAGATCAAGGTCGAAACTTCGAATCACTAGTTTTTAGCGAAATGTGCGAGCTGCTGGGAATACGGAAAACGAGGACAACACCGCTGCATCCCCAATCCGACGGAATGGTCGAACGTTTCAACGGCACTCTCAATAAACACCTGGCCAAGATGGTTGACGAGAACCAAAGGGACTGGGACCGACACATCCCACTATTTTTGATGGCGTACAGAGCTGCCGAACATGCATCGAAGGGCCAAGCCCCAGTCAAAGTCATTTTTGGAAAGACTATTTGTCTGCCAGCTGATATAAAATTCGGAACACCCCCCGAGAAAACCCAAACCATCTCGGAGTACGCAAGTGAGCTGAGGCAACGGTTGAACCAGATACATCAGACAGTGCGAAAGCACCTCGAATCGGCTACTGACCGCATCAAGACCAGGTATGATCTAAAGGCAAATTCTACTGGCTTCCAGCAAGATGACTTGGTGTGGCTATATAACCCGCAACGACGAAAGGGTAGGTCTCCAAAGTTGCAGCATAATCGGGAGGGACCATACCGGATTACAAAGCGAATAAACGACGTCGTATACCGAATACAGGAACACCGTAAGCCGAGAGCCAAAATGAAAATTGTGCATCTGGACCGTCTTGCCCCATATTACACCCAGGGAGAATTGACTACAAATGGCGACACATCTTTTCGGGGCGAAAAGAACTGAGGTGGGGGCAGTGTTACATGTACAAATATTTCTGCGAGCTACTGTCACAATTGTTTTCACAACCATTAAGAACATCAACAAAACGAATTTACTCGAAACCACGAGAACCCTCCAAGCATGATCAACATTTGGAAGTGAGTCACTGCTCCATTCATCTGCTCGAGTATAGCAGATACCTCTCGGCAGAACATTCGCCAATGTACGAGAAATGCATTGAACGGATGGAGACCCTATATAAAGGCGAGCTGAATGAATGGGGAGATCATTCATTCAACCACGATAGTAAAAACGGCGATAGTGTGTGGAGTGTGAATTGAAAGCGATCAAGTAATAGTGAAGTGATTTTAGAAGACAATTGCGATAGGAATTTATGGACAAGTGGAAGTTTTAATTTTAATAGTGAAAATTAAAATTGTGAAATAATTAATAAGTGATTGTGCTCTTTTAAGTAATGAAATAAACTCTTTTAATTTAATTTAAAAGACATTGCGTTTTCACTTTCTCGGAACATTAAAATTATTGGCCGTGAACCATAACACGCGACAATATGTTAAAATACAAAACACTTCTCACATGAGCATACTTTTATTTGGCCAGGTTGTTTTCTTTTTACCCTCTATATATCAAAGTATGACAAAATTTTTCTTTGAAACTACGAATAGAGCATGGAATTGAGGAGGAGCTCTGTATATTGGAAGACCCCAAATTTTTTTGCAGTAATGTTTTGTTTGTTTGTTTTTTCTGAGAAATTTTCAAAATATGCCATAAACCACTGTTAATACGCATCTAGCGGTGCAGGACGAAGGGATATGTTCTACGAAAGTTAAGATACAGGCTGGAGGAAATCAGAGAAAGTAGGAGTTATATTTCTGTGGAGCGAACATTCAAAATTTTGTTACAAATTTTTATCTATTAGGACTGAAAATTACAAATATTATTTCACCACGCCGCATTCAGTAATCAATACATTACTCCTCAATAAAGTCAACTGTGCTTAACAACTACCCAAATCGAAACCAACCTTAAAAACCAAAAGGCATTATTTAACATTTCAATGCAATATTTGAAAACGATTTCTGTTCCAAGTTATTGCAAATTTGAAGTTGATAATCTTGCTGTTATTTGATTTTTTTCGGACACCGAAAACGGGAAGAAAAAAGAAAGAGAAAGTCAACAATAATCGTAAACAATATAAAATTAATATTGAAATCTCATAAGAAGGTGTTTATAGGAACAATTTAAAGTGACTGTAATTAAAACAACAAATTTAAAAACCTGCAAGCCTTGCGTTGAAATTTTGAATCGAAATCAAAACAAATTTTGAACATTTCATTCAACTGTTTAATTTAAATGAATTTATTGTTTCGTCATTATTGTCACTAATTCCTTTTTATTGATACCGACTTAACAATATTTCCACGTAAATTATTATTAAAGTTGATATTCAAATTGGCATGATTTCGCCAAACAAGGAAACAAAAGAAAAGCAACAAATTGTCTTATATGAATGTGCATAATTAGCGCAAAATATCAGCAGACAACCGACACGGATACGTGTTTCACAGTTAATATAACTAAAATTATAAAACTTCATTAGTTTTACTCAATTACTGCCAGTTGCCCACAAATAAGTGCTTCAAGTACATTAAACTACGTACTTTACCGTGCAGCAATTACTTGGAACTGGGAAGAAAATATTAAATGAAAAATAAAACAAGTTTTCATTTGATATCCATCATGTGTACTGATTGCACTGTGTAGCTCAAGCTTATTCGTGGACCGTATAATTTTCCTATTTTCCATCATTCGACACACGATAAGATGAGCATAATTAATGGATGCTGCGCGCTGGCTGAGCTGAAATCCCAACCGAATCATGATGTGTGGTATACCTCGATTTGTTACTGCAGACGCACACTTTACTTAGATTACATTGTGTTTTGTTCAGATTTGTAATAAATTCTACTTTTTATGTAATCAGATCGTTGTGTTCACATATTATCAGGCCGAATGCCCTTGATCGGATTAGAGCATGTTCATGTGAATTTACATATGATGTACAATATGTTTTGTAGCATAGAGATGTAAAGATCCTAGGATTTACATGGTTCCATTTGTTTTCAGTGTGACAGGTAGAAGATTGGTCACCACACTTGTCAGGGATGAATTATAATGTGTACTCGTACGAGTATGTTACCTTGAAGATTTTCATGATAAATTTGATCGAGCGATTCTTAAAGGAGATCTCAAGAAATTAAGCAAATTTTATTATTTGCGTACGTGTAAATTAATATTGACGACAACATGAAGCAATATTGAAAATTAGTCACATATGCGAAACAAAAAAATTAAATATATCTCTGATTGTTATTCCTAAATATTTTGAATGATTTTTATCTATTTATGCTTACAACCTACAAATAGAATACTAAAGAAAGATTAAACTAATTTATAAACAACTAATTAACCTACATTTGAGTCGACAAATTTATTAGTATATCAAACATTTCCATTGATAAAATTCAAGTTAAATAGGATAGTAAAAAATTGAAGAAAAGGCCATTCGAAATGTATAACACATTTTTTGTGATCGGATTTATAATTTTTTGAATGTTTCATTGATGCTTAAATCGCATGGGAATTATTAATAGCGACCAAGAAATGCTTTGCGTTAAAAATTCAATGAAACAAAAAATTAATTTTTGCTTCAGTCTATAAATGCAAAAATTAACATAAGCGTGTGAAAATATTGGTTACAAAATCTACTCTTATTTCCATTCAAATATAATTTAGTTTGAAATTTTATCATAGCAATTTCGTAAAAGATGGCTTTGTTTTAATATTAAATGTATATTTCTTATATTGAGATGTTATAAAAATTATGCACTAAATTTATATAATAGGAAGACACAATAAGCGCAATTTATGTTAGTGCAATGGACGGGTTTTGTTTTACTGATCAAAAACAACGCAAACGTTTTTTTTGTGATTGGGAGTTGTAGGGTAGGATTGCCCAAGAGTACGCACTTAACTTATATTGCTAATAAAACAGTAAAGAAAGTTTGAATTAGTTTTATTTTCAAATGCTTTAGTATATTATACTCAAGTCTAATAAAAAATTAAATCAGAGCTACTTCCTGGTTCATATAACAAATATAATGTAATTTTAATAAAAAGCGAAATTGCGTGTTCTTAAGGAAACGAATCCTATGAGTACGCTATATACAACTCTGAGCATGCAACATTTTTAGTCATAGGAAAATATTGGCATAATTATGTCTGCCTGCAAGTCCTCCATGTCCCTTCGGAGGCCCTAAGGCAGAAAGCCTCCAGTATACTGATGGTAATCTGAAATAGCTGAACAGCAAAGTAAATGTCAGAGGCTCTGACGAGAGGCCAAGTGGCCATGGACTTCGCAAGAGGCATGCATAAATCTCGCTGCATACAAGTCGGCCAGAAAGCATTTTCAAAAACTTATCAACAACAGCAAGGCCAGCTGCTGACAAAATCATGTGGACGACGTGAGTAGGGATCCATGGGGCTTCGTCTACAATCCGGTCGTTGCGAAAGCTGGGAGCCCGACGTTTGACCTGCACATGCGAGGCGAAAAGATGGACGCGATTATACGTAATCTATTCCCTACACACCCTGTTTTTCTTGAAGCAATCCACTATGAAACTTCAGCGAATTACCTACTCTTTACGAAGACAGAATTGAAGGAAGCAGTTTTGTCCATGTCCCCAAGGCCAGATGGCATTCCAACTAAGGAACTGCAGATGGTCTATCACTGATGCCCCGCTTTACTACTCAGTACGTTCAGCGCTTGCCTATGTGAAGGAATATTCTTAGACTGATGGAATGTGTCAAGGCTCATGCTGTTTAGCTAGGAGAACGGGAGTCCCAAGTCACTGTCTGCATACCGCCCATTGTGTATGCTAGATCCGACCAGGAAAGTGTTCGAAAAACTCATCAGAGGAAGGCTTGCTGACGCGATTTATACTGCTTGGGACCTATCTCCACGGAAGTATGGCTTTAGAGCAGGCCGCTCCGACATCGACGCTATCAAGTGGCGAGCATGATCTAGCGCACAGAAGCACATAGC
Source organism: Odontomyia ornata (assembly GCA_963969285.1). Classification (NCBI taxonomy): domain Eukaryota; kingdom Metazoa; phylum Arthropoda; class Insecta; order Diptera; family Stratiomyidae; genus Odontomyia; species Odontomyia ornata. The sequence continues at coordinate 92,799,489 of OZ017740.1, read as the reverse complement.
AGTTCCACCTGACGGATTTTCTTGCTGGTTACTATTGATGCCAGATATGCTTTCAACTCCACGTGATGGGCGGATATACTGGCGGCTCAGGGAAATCCTTTCTAAGTACCAAAACGTCTGATGCGGATTTTGAGGGACTACCTGAACGACCGTAGCCTGCTTTATGGGAAAGTAAGGTTAGCGAAGGGTGGAAATTACACAGGGCTCTATCTTTGTCCCTGATTTGTGGAACATCTCACATAATGCGCTGCTGGAGCTGAAGCTGGGAGGTGAGTGACGCTTAATCTGGTATTTAGATGATGTTGCGGTGCTAGTAGCTGGACGCTCGGTAAAAATGCGCAACATAAGTTTTATATGTAAATGCGCGCGAATGAGGAACTGAATGACTGCTTGTGGTTTCAGCCTTGCACTGGAAAAAAACCCGAATTTGTCATCCTGACAACGAAAAGAATTCCCAGAGTCAGGACTATTTTTTTTTTTGCGGTAGAAAGGTGACTGGCATTTATGGACAGAGTGTGGGACTCCCATGCTCGCAAGAATGCGACTGGACTACCCACTAAACACCTCCCCTGTCAACCTGAGAACCCAGCCTGAAACCGTTTGACACATTACTTCGGGCCAGGTCTCGTTTTGTTATGCCACAAGGCGCCTTCAAGCTGGGGGATCCCCTTCCTAGCAAGAGGGGAGAGGGGAAGAGGAAGTGCCAAAAAAGCGACCCCGAGCCCCAGCACCCGCGGCTGCTGTGAGTCCCTTTTATATTTTAGGACTGCCCGAGCATAATGTGCCACCTGGTTCCATTTGTCAGCCGATTCGAGCATCACCGCGACTATATTATCCGGGGTGAGCTCTCCCGTCTCCCTGTAGAGTTCCCTTCGCAGCTTGACCCATTTCGCACACGCAAAAAATGTGTGGCAGGCATTGTCCTCCTCTTCTGGACAAGACTGACAATCGGGAGACCGTGAATTACCAATCTTGTGCAGGTAAGACTGAAAACATCCATGCCCGCTCAAAAGCCGGGTCAGATAGAAGTCAGTCTCACCATGCCTTCGATTTAGCCACGGTCTCACATCCGGGATGAGTCCACCTTCCCTTCGTGCAACTGACCCAAGACTGCTGCCAATCGTTGAGCGAGCACTGTCTCTCCTCGCGGACAACCATCTCCCTCGCATCCTCGTTTCGACGCAGGTAAATAGCGTGGCGCTTTCTAGCAAGGAGGGCGACAGGTATAACGCCTGCAATAACTCTCACCGCCGAATCAGTGACTGTCGGATACGAAGATGCAATCCTCAGTGCTCCTCTTCTCTGTCCCTGTGTCAAACGTTTTCGGTATACCTCCTTGCTGAAAGCGTCGCCCCCTACTTCTGCTCCGTACAGTAGCACTGAGACTACAGCACTCATCACGAGGCGTCTTCTTGACGGGCTGGGTCCCACTACGTTGGCCATAAGTCGACTCAGAGCCAATATTCCCGAAGCAGCCTTCTCAGCCGTTGCCCTGATTTGCTCAGAGAAACTCATCTTCGAGTCGATCAGTAGCCCCAGGTACTTCACCGATGGCTTTGATTCGATTCGTATATCGCCAATACTGATCATCCTTACTCTAGAGATTCTCTTTTTTGTCAAGATGACCACTTCGGTTTTCTCCAGTGCTAAACTGAGCCTGCGAGCAGTCATCTAGTCCCTCATTCGGCGCATTAGCATACTTAGCCTAAGTTGCCCCTGTTCAACGGTGCGTCCAGCGACCAGAAACGCAACCTCATCCGCATAGCCGACCCAGCGCGACTAACCTGGCATCTCGAGTCTCAGTAGCCCGTCGTAAGACACGTTCCAAAGGTCTGGACCAAGGATAGATCCCTGGGCAACACCCGATGTAATTTCCATCCTTCGTTGGCTCGTTGGTTTCTCTAGCACTTTCCCAGCCTTGTCTAGCATGCATAACGGGCGGTATGCAGACGGCGATCCGGGATTTCCCTTCCCCATGCTGATCAGCACGAGCCTCGCCACGTTCCATCGTACCGGAAAAACCCCGTCCTGTAGGCAAGCGTTGAATGTGCTGAGCAGCAAGTTAGGACAATGGTGATAGACGAGCCGCAACACCTCAGCAGGAACCCTATCTGTACCTGTTGCCTTTCTCGTTTTCAATGAGAGGACTGCCTCCTCCAGTTCCGGCTGCATCAAGAGTGGGCACTCGACTGTTGTTTGACCATGGGCACTGTCAACACGGACGTGATGGGCGGGGAAGAGTCCCCGCACTAGCGCGTCCATATTTTCCGCGTCATGTATACAAAGCTTCCATAGGGCACCAAGCTTCCGGATAACTAGCTTGTAGCCAAGGCCCCACGGATCCTTGTTCCCCACGGATCCTTGCCATCAGCGAGCCTTGCTGTTGTTTATCAACTTGCGAAGGCATTTCCTGGCCGACTTATATGTTGCCACCCAGTTGCATGCCTCGTCACCGTTCCGCGCCCGTTGAGCCTCACGTCGAAGCTTGTGACACTCCCTTCGTTCTTCACCGATTTCAGTGGACCATCAGTACACTGGGGGCTTGCCATGCCGGGTTCTTCGACGGGGCATAGAAGCGCAACAAGCAGTCGTAATGACGCTCATAGTAGTGTTCACCACGTCTTGAGCTGCCAGTTCTTCCGTCCCCTCCAAAGCTCCCTTCAGCGGCTCACCTGCTGTGAGCACCTCGAAGAACCTTTCAACGTCCATCCTTCCGATGTTCCATCCAGTTATAGAAAGCCGAGAGCACGGACGTCGGGAGACAATATCACTGATCTCAAGCAGAATGCACTGATGATCACTGGCTGCGTAGTCCTCTAATACTCTCCAATTGTGTATCCTCCGTACTAAGGACTCCGAGGCGAATGTCACGTCCGGTATGGTTCCCTTACAGCCAATACGGCGGAAAGTCGGCATGTTGCCGGTGTTTGGTACGACGAGCGCCATCCTGGCCGCCATTGCCAGGATTCGTTTCGATTGCTTTCGCGTTGAAGTCTCCCCCAACGAGCACTTTGCCCTCTGCGTTCGAGACAGCGCCCTCCGGAACATTAAGCTTGGCTTGAAAGATGATCTCGATTCATTTGGCGTTACGTACACACTAAAGATGGTGATCCCTGTGCACTGCACCCACACGAAACCATCTCCCCGTCCACAACTCTCCGCTTGAAAGTCACTGTTCCGCACCCAGATGGTGGCAGTATCAGTTTCGTCAGTATACCATAATGCAGGACTTTTGTCATGGCGTTGTTCACTCAGTAGCAAGAAGTCGGCTTTCATGTCCCTCGCAAACTTCTCAAACAGATTTTGGGCGGTTGAGCTGCGGTGTAGGTTTAGCTGCAGGATGCGGGTCACTGAATTTCTGATTTTGCCTTGGCTAGGGATTCCTGGAACACCCGGCATTTTCCTGGTCCCAAGGCGTGTCCAAAATCAGATCTTGGATCAGCATCCTTGCAAACAATACAGTGTGCGTCCTTCGTACACTCTTTTTTTTTATCTCCCATTTCACCGTATTTGTAACATAGAGAACTCCTATCGGGTCCTATGCATACTTGTGTGGTGTGACCATAGCCAAGGCATTTGAAACATTGAAAAGGCGTTGCTCTTCGCCATATCCTACAAACAACCCACCCTATTCGTACTTTGGCCTTGTCCAGGAGTTGTTCGGCGTGATTTTCGGTCAAGTCAACTATGGGCATGCGTTGTCCCCGGTTGTTTTCGGGTGTCAGTCTTGCTTTGATCTCTCCCACGCTAGGGAACTCCATTTTGATGGCCTCTTCTACCTCGGCCAGATCCGTCACGCTGTCAATGTCTCTTATTTCGATCGTTGCCATCGATTCGAGTGAGGCTATAGTTGCGCTTTTGCCGAGGACTTTCTTTACTGCGTCGCAGAATGCTTCCTTACCAACCATCTTGGGGCTTTACGAGCAGTGCCTGCTGCCGGGGTCTTCGTCGCGGCTTCTGCTTCTATTGTTTTGTATCAGGTCCTTTTTCTGATTGGGCGTCCATGCGTACTTTACTTTCTGGCACTTTTTGAAGGAGTTTCTTTGCGGCTTTCTTCGCTCATTTTGTAAGCACTATCTGGAACTCGTGATCTGGTCCTCCACGCCCATGAAGTGCCTCTTCCTTCCGTCTTTTATCCTGACCTCCTTCGATTGGGCTAGACGCCATTCTTTTATTGATTTTCAATGGTGGGGCCATCTGCATGTGGCGTTTAGATTTCGTGCCCAGCGCCTCTTTAGCCTTCTGCTCGTCTTCGGCCCTTAACCAGCTCCTCCAATAGTGCCCTGTACGATCTAGGAGCTCCTCTAGTTCAAGTAGCCCAACCTTTACTGCTTTGCTGATTTTTGGGGAGTCGCATGCAGATTGTATTCTTTTCAGAACATCTCCCGCTTTTCGGAATAGCCTTTCTTCTTCGTATCGCTGGGCGGCAATTGTACGTTGCAACCATCCTAGAGTCAGGACTATAAACACTGGAGAAGTGCTGGTAGAATCAAAACCAGTAGTAAAATACAAAACAATATTTTGAGCATATTGAGAGACTCGAAGATAAGCTTTTCCGAGCAAACCGCGGCAGCCGATGATAAAGCGACAAGGAAAGTAGTGGCGCTGTGCAGTCTGCGCTGCTTTACGGATCGGAAATATGGAGCTGCGCTCTCAACAAGGACGCGGACAGTGGCTGGCACAGGTGCAGATACAAGGAGGGCTACGAATATCACGTGCATACCGAACATGCTCCAGGTCGGCAGTATTGGTGATAGCAGGGGTGATACCCATCACCTTCATTGCTAGAAACCGTGCAAATGTTTACCTACGCGAGGTAGTTACAGTGGAGGAGTGAGAACAGTGGAGAAGATCAAAGGCATGGTGAGATTGGCTTCTAATTAATCCAGTCACAAGATTGGTATCGCCGATAAATACGTTCCGAAATTATCGAAAAAATCTATATCGACATTAAGAATACAAAAAAAAAAACATATTCAATATTAAGTCGATAAAAATAGAATACTGTTCCTATATCAGGGATTGTAAAGTCGACTTCTATCTTAATTGAAAGCACTGGTGGTTTGAATCTGATCCATTTCCTATGACCTTAATAAAATGCCATGAATGAAATCTAGAAAATTAAATAATTTCATACTCGTATTACGTTTCAACTTTAGGTTCGCATTCCTGGGAAATCACGGCTAAATTTTGCTTCAACTGTTTCTCAGGCAAAAAAAGATCCTTTCTAGGAATAACCGAAAACTGCCTTGCGATTATGGGAGGCAGTATGGCATAAGAGGGGCGATGTATAAAGAATTTCACCTATTAGGTAGAATTCTTTCTTGAAAAGAACAAGAAGTCGCAATTTCACTTTGATCTTTTGTGAAGTATAAATATCTCGACTAAGTTCATTATCCGTCCATATCGGCGAAGAAGTAATGAAATGGCGACCATTTTTGTCAAAAATTGGTGATATTTGTTCCGGCCAAAGAAAAGCTCCGATTTAGATGAAATTTGGTACAAAGGCTAACATAAATATTTGAAGAATTTTTCAGGAAGAAAATTTTAGAATTAACTGTAGTGATGAAAATGGCGGTTGCTTCAATGCCTCAACATGAAAAAAAAAATTGTTTGGTTAATAACGGCCACATTTATTAACCGATTCCGATGAAAATTGACACAGGGGTAGCTATTGGTATCATCTAGTTTCAAAATGGCGAGTGTTATAAATTGAAAATATGCTCATATTGTTTTAAAGATTATGATTACACGGATTAATCGAATAAGATGAAATTCGATACGATGGTATCAAATCCAAACAAACCCGGAAAAATGTTGATTTCATACTGATTTTCAAGGGCTCTAGAAGTCACATTTTGGAAGGAAATGCATTTTAAGGTTGATGAAGGTGACTTGATAAAGTCATTTTTTCAAACTAAAGAAGCATGCAAGTACATTACCAAAAGGGGTCGGCACAAATATGCGACATTTTTATGGCCCTCGAATGCTTACATTTTCCACCCGAACAACGTGAGATTTAGTCATGCGTTAGCTTAATACATATTGTTTCTATTGAATACATATGTGTGTGTGCGTGTGTGTGTGTGTGTAATAAAGCGATACAAATATTTTGCGCGCAATACACGAGAATTCATGGAACTGAGAAATTTTCACGTAAAATATATTAATGTAACCTTTGCCTTCAGTTATTTAGGTTTTTGTACTCAAAATATGATATGCAGTCAATTATCAACAAACTCAAAAAATGCTTCAATGACATTCACATCAAATAAATTCCTTTAAGAGACCATCATTTTGTTGCGATGAAAATTTCGAGCAGATTTAATCAAAACTGTAGTGGGTGGGCCATTGGAGAGCCCTTGTGGTCGAAAAATCCAATGTAATTGTTGTTTTACTCGGAGAAAGTTCAAATGACTAAAACTTCCGTAAATATGTATTGATTTTTACAACACTTACAGAATATACGGATATTCTATAAAACTACTTTAATACTAATAGGAGTACCGGTAAATTCATGCAATTTTCTAACAGATGGCGTAACTTGATTTTTATTCCAGTGATTCACCTTTCCAAGTATGTGCTGGAAAGCTACTGTCAATGGTTTTAGAATCAGTATATGTCATTTAGCTGAAGCGTAAACAACAATACTTTTTTTTACTCTGAAAATGTCGAATTTTGTGCCGAAGAAAGTGTTTTTACGGGGAGCACTTCTTCATTGAAGAAAAAGGCTGACGAAAGTCATCGTATTTTGGTGGAAGTGTATGGTGTGCATGCTCTAGCTGAGCTACGTGCCAGAAGTGGTTTGCACGGTTTAAAAGTGGAAATTTTGACTTGGAGGACGATGAAAGGCCGGGACTGCTAAAAAAGTTTGAAGATCACAAATTGGTGACATTGCTCGACCAAGATCCATCCCAAACTTTCAAAATCACTTGGCGTCTCAATAAACCGTTTCCGATCGTCTAAAAGCAATTTTTCACAATAAAGCTTCAATTTTCGACAAAAAACCACACGAATTACCCGGTACCGGAGGAAAATGTAAAATTTATATATAATACTATTATTCACAAAGTTGAGTGAATTTTGACTTTTAAGGTATTTTTTGTTGTTGTACTAATAGAATTATATCTCCATGATTTTTTTTTTCAGATTTTTCAGATCAAAGGTGTCCAAATGCGAGGGGGGGAATACATTTTTAATACATTCCCCTCCCCCTGCACCGCACGAAGCTGATAACACTGTTTTAAGACCTATTTTGGATTCTTATCAAGACCTTTCATATGACACCCCACATTCCTATCTTCGGTAAAAAAAAAGTTAAGGGTCCTCTTCCAATATGGGGGGACCCTATCTTAAGAACGCTGCTATATTCATTTATTGCCTGAACTTTTGAGAAACCGGAGCTCCTGATATGCCTACCAAGTTTGAAGTCTGTAGCTACCATACTTTTGGAGATAAACTGTGATGACACACTGACGGACAGACGGACAGTACTGATTTTAATAGGGTATTGTAAAAAATGTTACAAATCCCTCAAAAGAGCCATGACAGCACATTATACGACCAATTCTCTTCAACCTAACACCTGAGTACATCAAGGACAAGTTGAGTAAGCTGGAGAGTGCTCCTACCAGAAGGTCTTTGTAACCATCCTAGGGTTCAAAAGAAAGTTTCTAGTAGTCCGAATCGATAATTTGAATTATTCATCCAAAACTTGGATAAGAAATCGTTCCAATTAATGCAAAAGATTCGGAATTTCTTCCATAAGCATTTTGATAGAGCTTAAATAATTTTTCTAAATGCTCAGCCGATTGAATATATTTAAATTAGACACTATTCCTTAAATATTCATGAAAATTTGAAGAAGATAAAAGTGCGCAGGTCCATTTGAAATATGTATCAACCATAAACACGTGTTATTGTTGTTGTAATTCCATTCAATTGAAATGGCTATAATTCACTCTATTATGATTCAATTGAAATGGCTATAATTCACTCTATTATGATTCAATTTCCATGAACTTTCGTGAGCTTCAAGATCCTATACCAATTTACATAATTACAAAATTGCCAGAAGCTTAAGGGTACCGTTTTGATTTTGTGGGTAAAAATTTAAAATCCACAAATCATGCTATTATTAACAACGTTGAATGAATTTTGATTTCTGGGCTATTTGTTGCCCTTGTACTCATCAAGACCCACTTTCGTGATAGTTTTCAGATTTTTCGGCTCAAAGGTGTCCCATCGCGAGGGGGGCACACAAAATTTTGGTACATTTTGCCATCCTCTGGACCCCTGAAGCATAAAATGATCTTTTTCTTTCAGATTCTTATGGTTCTAATCAGGATCTTTCATTTAATATTCAGCTCGACTATCTTTGTTTAAAAATATTTTTAGAAGCTACTTCGTTATTAGGGCCCCTTAAAAAAATTTTCAATTTTTGGTAAGATCTAAACTTTTGGGAGATCATCATTTCTGACCTTTCCAGAAAATTTGAGCATTCTAGCTTTTATAGTTTCTGAGAAAACTTGCTGTGATGCACGGACAGACAGGTCGTGAAACTAGTAGGTCTTTGTAAAAATTTTTTTTACAAAGACCTAAAAAGGCATGCTGGTCGTGAAATTTGCGCAACTGGTGGCATATGCAGACAACGTCGACATACTGGCCCGATCACTTTTCTATTTGCAGTGAGCGTTTCAAAAAATAAGTAAATCCGCAAACCAGGTGGGACTACTAGGGGACATTCGACAAATGGAAAGATGCCATTGAACGATAAGTTCTCCGAAAATCATCTGGCTCCACTAAGCAACGAGAACAGCAAATCAGATTATAGTGTACTAGAGTCCCTGATTGTTGCTCGGGACTTTAGCCTATAATCCCATTGGTCGGTCAATCTAGCTTAGCACACTAAACCAAAAGTTGTGCTCCTCATCTTAAACTAAATGGAATACTGACTGTTCATTATAGGACGTGTGCTGCGAGTCTAGAGCAGGAAATTTTCTTGTTTCAACGGTAAACATCCGTAACTGTTTTTTCATTTCCATGTCCCTCAAATGGGACATAATAAACAGTAAGTCCTATATTTTGGAGAAAATAACACTCTTATACCTACCTTCGCTCTAGAATTATGCCCCGCCGTTCATAAAAAAGCAACAACAAAATTAGCCGATTTAAAATAACGGACTACTAACTTATTGATGACACTAAAGCTCGTCAAAAGTTACCAAATAAAATAAGAAAAAGAAAATCGGTTGACAAATAGAAGAGAATAATTTGCGGTTGCCGGAGAGTACTCCTACCAGAAGGGTTTTGAAAACAAACCAGTGATAAAGCAATTTCTCTAAATACCATAAGCGCAGTTTTCTTTTAGATATTTCGGCTCAAAAATGTATGAATGCGAGGGAGGGCACACATTTTCACCTATTTTGATCTCCCCCAAACATCCTTATGGTGTCATTTACCTTTTTTTACTTGATTCAAAAAGCTCTCACATAGCCCTTACTTTTGATATCAATATCGGAGGCATTTTGGGAAAAAAAATTTAATTTTCACCCCTGTGGATGGAAGACCTCCCCTTAAAAATCTTTTAAAATGTTTTATATACTTGAACTTTGGAGAGATTATCACTTCTGAACTGTTCACAAAATTACAAGATTGCGGCTTATGTAGTTTCTGAGAGAACTTGCTGTGACGCACGGACAGACGAACGGACGGACAGACAGGTCGCGAAACTAGTAGGTTTTTATAAAAAAAAAACAAAACAGCAACAACAAAAATCTAAAAAGGGGTTTAACTGTTTTGTTTATGCCATTTCCTCTTTAGCTTATGAAATATCTACAATTGATCGGTTATCGTATCGATATCGACTCAAAATCGATACCGATACGATAAATTTACAACAAAAAAATATCGCCGATATCGATACGACATTAAAAAATCTAACTTTATATATTCTTTGTGGTAGGGAGGTGACTGACCATTTACGCGCAGAGTGTGGGACTCCCATGTTCGCAAGAAGGCGACTAGACTACCCACAAAGCACCTCTCCTGTCAACCTCAGAACCCAGCCCCGAACCGTTTGACACATTACTTCGGGCCAGGTCTCGTTTTGTTACGCCAAGAGGCGCCTTCAAGCTGGGGGATCCCTCTTCTAGCCGGAGGGGAGAAGGGAAGAGGAAGTGTCAGACAAGCGATCCCCCCGCCCCAACACCCCCGGCTGCTGTGAATCCCTTTTATCTTTAAGGACTGCCCGAGCATAATGTGCCACCTAGTTCCATTTGTCAGCCGATTCGAGCATCACCGCCACTATATTATCCGGGGTGAGCTCTCCCGTCTCCCTGTAAGGCACCCTTCGCAGCCTGTCCCATTTTATGCACGCAAAAAATGTGTGGCAGGCATTGTCTTCCTCTCCTGGGCAATACCGACAATCGGGGGACCGTGACTTACCAATCTTGTGCAGGTAAGACTGAAAACATCCATGCCCGCTCAAAATCTGGGTCAGATAGAAGTCAGTCTCACCATGCCTTCGATTTAGCCACGGTCTCACATCCGGGATGAGGAGTGCAGTGCACCTTCCCTTCGTGCAATTCACCTAAGACTGCTGCCAATCGTTGAGCGAGCACTGTCTCTCCTCGCGGACAACCATCTCCCGCGCATCCTCAGTTCGGCGCAGGTAAATAGCGCGGCGCTCTGTAGCAAGGAGGGTGACAGGTATCACGCCTGCAATAACTCTCTCCGTCGAATCAGAGACTGTCGGATACGAAGATGCAATTCTCAGTGCTCCTCTGTTCAGTACCTGTGCCAAACGTTTTCGGTATACCTCCTTGCTGAGAGCGTTGCCCCACTTCTCCTCCGTACAGTAGCACTGACCCTACAACACCCATCAAGAGGCGTCTTCTTGACGTTGGGTCCCCCTACGTTGGCTATAAGTCGACTCAGAGCCAAAATTCCCGAGGCAGCCTTCTCAGTCGTTGCTCAGAGAAACTCATCTTCGGGTCGATCAATAGCCCCAGGTACTTCACCGATGGCTTTGATTCGATTCGTATGTCGCCAATACTGATCATCCTTACTCTGGGGATACTCTTTTTTGTCAAGATGACCACTTCGGTTTTCTCCAGTGCTAGACTGAACCCGCGAGCAGTCATCCAGTCCCTCATGCAGCGTATTAGCATACCAAGGCTAGGTTGCGCCTGTTCAACGGTGCGTCCAGAGCCGCAACATCATCCGCATAGCTGTCCGAGCGCGACTCATCTGCCATCTCCAGTCTCAGTAGCCCGTCGTAAGACACGTTCCACAAGTCGGGACAAAGGGTAGATCTCTGGACAACACCGGATGTAATTTCGGTCCTTTAGGTAGTTATTCAAAAGCCGCATTAGATATTCTCGAACTTAAAAAGAGTTTTCCAGCGTATCCGGAATATCCACTCATGTAGCGGAGTTAAACGGACGTCGAGTGTCACCAATAGGACGATCCGTCGCTTGGTGCGACTATATGCCTCTGCCTTTTGGACCGAGTTCACCACTTATGCAATTGCATCAATGGTAGACCGTCCTGCTCTAATGCCGTACTACCGAGGAGATAGGTCCCCAGCAGCACGAATCGCGTCAGTGAGTCTTCCCTTGATGAGTTTCTCTAACACTTTCGCAGCCGTGTCTAGCATGCAAAACGGACGGTATGCAGACGGTGATTCAGGATTTCCCTTCCCCTTGCTGGTTAGCACGAGTCTCGCCACCTTCTATCGTACCGGGAAAACCCCGTCCCATAGGCAAGCGTTGAATGTGCTGAGCGGCAAGTCAGGACAATAGTGATAGACAAGCCGGTACACCTCAGCTGGAACACCATATGGACCTGTTCCGGCTGTGTGAAGAGTGGACACTCGACTGCTGTTTCACCATGGACAGCCTCAATACGAACGGGATAGGCGGGGAAGAGTCCCAGCACTATCACGTCTGCTTGCCTCGTCACGGTTTCGTGCCCGTAGAGTCTCACGCCGAAGCTTGTGACACTCCCTTCGTTTTTCAGCGTGTTATGTTGGAAGATTATTTGCGGCCAGAGCTTAATGAACTTAACATCAACGATATGTGGTTTTAACAAGACGGTGTCACTAGCCACACAGCACACCTCACAATCGATTTATTCAAAGGCAAATTTGGTGAATGTGTTATCTCGAGAAATGGTCCGGTCGAATGGCCACCTCGTTCATGCGATCTGACGGCATTGGATTTCTTTTTATGGGGCTATATCAAGTCACTGGTCTATGCCGACAAGCCAACAACTTTAGACGAGCTCAAATACAACATCTAACGCGAAATCGCCAACGAACCTGGCGAAATGTGTGCTGGAGTGGTGGGAAATTGGGTCCGAAGAATCGCCCGCTGTAAACGGGCTCATGGTGGTCATATACACTACACCAAGAATAAATTTGACCTCAATATTCAATTATTTCTGTGTTTTATTAATAGATCAAATTTTTAAGTCCTTAATGGAAAATCCTTTAATTGACCCAGTGGGCATGGATGTTTTCGGTCTTACCTATACAATATTAGTAAGTAACGGTCTCCCGACTGTTTGTCTTCCATAGGAGAGGCAGATGATGCCTGCCATACATTTTTGCAACTGCAAAAGATGGGACAGGCTGCATGATGACCTCTTCAGTGAATTGGAGCGCTCTTTCCGGAGACTATAATTGAATAGATGCTAACATTTGTTGACAAATGAAACCGCGCACCACATTATGTCCCGGCCGTCCTGGAGGATGAACAAGACATACTTAAGCGCCAGGAGGCGATAGGGATTTCTTTTCTAGCAATACCTTCTCCCTAGAAAGGAGATTTTCAGATCGCGACGCAATAACCCAAAAATGTGATTCCTTGTCCAAAAATGAAATACGCCAATTTCTAAGCCACCCCAACATTTAGATGGCGTCAAGCATATGTAACTTCAATGTACTCATTCTCTTCCTATGGTCGACTGTATAGTATGTTTATAAGTTACAATAGCACCTTAGCATTGTATGTTAGCAAGAGCCGTGACGAAAAAACCGATTTCGCAATTGGACGTGATCTTAAAAAATGTATAATCAGAACACGATCATTGCTCGCGTACAGGTAGGTACTGTCTATTTAATTCCGTGATTGCCATTTGAAGCGATTAGTTCCAATTGTGCACGTTTAAATATAAAAATTATTTTTGTTATTAATGGTACAATAAAATGCGTGCAAGAATTGCATTATGAGCAATATTCCAAAGTTCCATTATTTGCTGTACTATGATAAATCGTTCAATATTCGATCACTAGCATACTGAGTAAGACAAAAAATCATTTAATATTTAAATCACCTGCACAGCGTGGCGATCGTTTTCGTAAAGAAGATTCAACCTGAAATGTATCTTGCGTTAGTTTTGTATCTTTTAACGATTATGTCACTAATTCTTCCATGTCATTGTACGACTATGCAAGTCTCATCTCCAGGCAAACTTTCCAAATGTTTCCAACCAACAAATGAAACTGAAGGTTCCGCTTTGAAATTTCCTATCTACTCATATTAGTTCCACACATGCGACATCGTCAGCAGATTAATTAATACAATGAATCAATGCATTAACAACATAAATCTTCTTATATAACCTTTCCGTTGAGTTGGCAAAAAAGCGGAATAACTTGGGAAATTGTTGAGACAGATAAAATTCAATAAGTGTACGAGTATGTTTGAAAAATTTTTTTTAATTCGCATGATTCCTGTATTTGTTAAGTCCACACATGATGCGTATTTTTGTGGTAGCGAGTAACCGCAAGTAAAAGATATCTTAAATAGACTATCGATATGTTGCTGGTTCATTTTGTAATTCTGCTTGAACCGAAAATAGGCCATTTGAAAAGTTCACACCATACTTTACGTTAGTCGTGAAGGAAAACGAAAGTATGACCCAATTTCTTAGATTTATGGATCGACAGCATCGTGCAGCGCATCCCTTCTATAATAAATCCAAATATTATTGCAATCGATTGATAATCAAATGAAAATATATAACAGACAAAAAATAACCAGAAATGTCGATAAGAAAACAAATATGGAAAATTTTCAAGATCAACTTTATCGTTAAAGCGAAATTTAATGATTTTTTTTTATAAATTTGAAGAAAAAATAATTGCGGCCACAATATCGTGATTTCGTATTTTCTTTCGAAATCCGATATTTTCTTTGCTAACATTTTTCGAAACAATTTTGTTTAGTGGACGAATTTGGACATAAGGAAAATACTAAGTTGAGATGAATCACGATTTAAGGTTGATGAAGTTATTCCAGCTTGATTGGATTGTTACGTCCATGGATGGTCATGGTAGATGATGGTGGTGAGTGTGTTTGGTGGATGGGTAACGGCAGTAGCAAGAAGCATCCAGCATCCCACATTGGCAGACAAACCTGAAGTCGAATATGATTTTATTTCAAAACTTGTTAGAATCGTTCGTTGAAGGCAAAATGTGTGGAGAAAAACGACGCATTTCAGATCAAGATATGGGAATTGGAGATATCTACATACGGCTGTGTGCATATGCGAGGAATATGTGATTGGTTAAACGGCATTGAAAGTTGTTGCACTATCGATTGGAGAGATGATATTTCCAACTTCCTTTTTCCTCAATAGCCTTCGATTGAAGTTTTATGTGGACGGATGTATGCTTGTTTCTAGGAGATGAAAATTAGTATAGGGGTGCAGTTAGGGTTATATTTGACTCTTGATATAACAATTATTTGCAGTGTTTTATTAAATAATTTAAAGAAACCCCTACTTGAATCGCGACCTGTCTGTCCGTCCGTGCGTCAAAGCAAGCTATCTCGAAAATTATTTGTTGGCAGGTTAAACGTGATGACCGCACGAATGTCCTGATATCAAAAATTCATGTTCTAAGGGAGGTCCCCTCATGTACAGAAGTGTACCCTATAATTTTTTTTTGAAGATGGAAAACACTTTTACTATTTTTTGTTTTTGAAAGAAATTCATGACTTCGATGACGAAGTCTCAACATAATTTTTCAGGCATTTCTTTCTTTTGTTGTTTTTGGAG
The DNA here is from genome assembly GCA_963969285.1 of Odontomyia ornata. Classification (NCBI taxonomy): domain Eukaryota; kingdom Metazoa; phylum Arthropoda; class Insecta; order Diptera; family Stratiomyidae; genus Odontomyia; species Odontomyia ornata. The sequence goes on along the minus strand of OZ017740.1, from coordinate 92,784,423 downwards.
AAGGTAGTCCATATGAGTATTAAATGAAAGTTTTTGATAAAAACATTCAGGATCAGAAGTCAAAAAAGCGATGAGAGCGTTGAGGGACGCGTGGGCGGTCAAAACCTGTGAAAAAAATGTGTCTTCCCTCGCGATTGGACATCTTGTAACGATTTTAACTCGTTCTCGTCCGAGATTTCGCAAGGAAATTAGCCATGTATCCGTCCACCAAGCTGCGATACATTCTGGTTTAGAACTGTACATATCATAACTGAATGGGCTTATAGCTCGTCCGAAAAATCACCCAATACAGAGCTCGTTGTCACCGATGGGATTTGAACTAGGGACCTTCGCCTAAGGGGGTGAGTGATCTAACAACTACACCACGCGGACTACATTATATTGTTACATCTACAAATAATCCTGCGAGCTACTGTCGCAATTGTTTTCACAACCATTAAGAACATCAACAAAATGAATTTACTCGAAACCACGAGAACCCACCAAGCATGATCAACATCTGAAAGTGAGTCACTGCTCCATTCATTAAGCTGCTCGAATATACCAGATACCTCTCGGCAGAACATTCACCAATGTACGAGAAATGCATTGAACGGCTGGAGACCCTATATAAAGGCGAGCTGAATGAATGGGGGATTATTCATTTGAACCGCGATAGTAAAAACTGCGATAGTGTGGAGCGAATAGAAAAGCGATATTGATCGAGTAATAGTAAAGTGATTTTCGTTGATTGTGAAGTGATTTTAGAAGACAATTGCGATAGAAATTTGTTGACAAGTGAAAGTTAGACTTTTAATAGTGAAATTAATAATTGTGCATTCTTTTAAATAAACTCCTTTTAATTTAATTTAAAAGACATTGCGTTTTCACTTTCCCGGAACATTAAAATTATTGGCCGCGAACCTTAACTCGCGACAATATCTAATTCTTCTACTTATTCGTCGTAGCGCTACAGCCCCACTCGAGCCTTTGCTTCATGCAACGCGCCTCCAATTGTCTCGGCCCGTCGACCACGTCCTCTAATTTCGAAATCCGAGCAGCGATGAACTGTCTTCGCCGACAAAGTCAGACCAGATTTCCTCACTGGTATCCTTTGTTCGGCTTTGGATATCCGTTGTTCGTCCATACAATTCATGTGACCAGCCTATTGCAGCTTCCGCAGTCTAACAAACATTGAAACCTTCGGCTCGTCAAATATTTCATACAGCAAATGGTTGTATGGAATTCACCATTGGTCCCCGTCTAACTTCGCTCCGAGCCACCTTTCGAAGGCGCTCAATGCTTGCGAATGCTTGGGCTATGGTGCATGTTTTCCGCCCATAGCATAGCACAGGTCTTACCACAGATTTGTATATGTGGAGCTTTGTTTTCCTGTGCATGCAGCTGGTCTTCAAGATTGTCAAAACTGAATGAAATATTTTATTTGCGAGCTGTATTCTTCGGCGTATTGTGTCTCTTTTATTACCGGATCTCGTTATTTTGGCGCCCAGGTACACAATTTCGCCCACGTTCTCGATACTGTATTCGCCGAGTGTGATATTTTGGGCATTTGAGATATTTTTCCTCGACTGCGTCATGAAATTTGTTTTATTCTCATTGATTATCAGGAAAAATTCTTTTGTGGTTGTCAGCAACCGTGACAAAATGATGATATCTTCGGCATATGCTGCTACTTGGCTCGTATAATAACGTACCTCTTGTATTGACAGGTACTTTTCTGATGACATATTCCAAAAGTAAATTGAATAGCAATAGGGCCACCCAATCTCCTTGCTTTAGTCCGATATTTGTGTCAAAGGCGTCGGGGAGTTGTCATTTTGGTAAGACCGACTCTAATTTGGCTGGAATACCAAAGCAAAGCATTATTTGGTACAGCACGTTACGATCAATACTGTCGTATGCTTGCTTAAATTAAACAAAAATTTGGTGTACGTCTATGTTGAACTCCCAGCATTTTTCAAGTACCTGCTTGACTGCAACAAATTGGTCTATCGTAAATCTTGCAGCTGTAAAGCCGCCTTGATATTCCCCAATAATACTGTTGGCGTATGATCTGATTTTATTTTCTTAGATCTTTGAAAATATTTTGTACGTCGTACAAAGTAGTGATATCCCACTCTAGTTTTCGCACTGTAGCTTGTCACCTTTGTTCTGGATAGGGAATAGAATTGATTGGCTCCACTCGTTCAGCATATACTCTTTGTTAAACTTTTTTGAAATTGATCATTTCCCCCTTTTTACATCAATTTAATGTTAATCTGTACGATAATTTTTTGCTCTACAGTGAGCTTTATATTGCTTCGTGCGGATATCGATCTCGTTTTCGTATGGCTCCGATAGCTTGAGATTACTTATGAAATTCTTTGTAGCTACATAATTGAGTTGCTTATTTAATAATTTTTGCTGAAAAATTATTAGAGAAGAACAATGCTAGAAGAAGGTGGTTTCGACGTGTGTACTAACATCATTTGTAGTTACAAATACATATTGAGTTCGCATAAGTAGGAAAATTAAAAATAACCCTCACCTCTAGGTATGGGGGTCGTCATCACCAGTGTGTATCTAATAAGAGTGATGGCCCGATGAGGATTAGTACACACTTTCAAACCACATTCTTCTAACATTTTTCTTCTCTAATAATTTTTTAAGCATAAATTATTAAATAAGCAACTCAATCATGTAGCTACAAAAATTTCATAAGTAATATGTTCTTGATGATAAAGTGCTGGATGATTTTGTGGATGGCTTTTTGGATACCGCTGCCACCATATTAAATGAATTCCTCTGGCATCCCATCGATACCCGGCGCTTTATTATTCTTTTGGGCTTTGATGGTGGAACAAACTTCATCTAGAGTAGGTGGGGCTAATGGAAGCTCTCCGGAGATATCTATAGGCTCCGATGTTTTGGGGCTGTGCGGAGGATTTAGGAAGTTCTTAAAATATGATGCCCAGCTTTCCTTAATCCTGTTTTCCTTGTTTTGATAGTCTGTCCTGCCACTGTCTTAATTGCTGCTCGTTGCTTGTTTTCAGCGATGTGTCTGATAAGATGGGAGCCGGCTGGTTGTCCAGTGTTTCCGTGGGGAAATTTTTTTGGTTGCCTCTGCTGTAAAAACGAATATCTTGTTACGGAACGTTTTATGTGTTGACTATAAACATTTTTCTTTGGCTATAAGTATGCATGAATGTGTGGATAGGATCAAAGTCTGGAGTGGTGTTACCATACACTACTTTGTATTTGACAATATATTTTTCTCAACCACTAATTGTGTCACAAAACATGATTTACTTTAAACATTTTGATTCAAAAAAAGAAGACCATTATTATTCACAAGTATTTATGACGATTCTTATTCAAGGCTTTCGTAAGTATATCCGCAACTTGGTCTTCTGTACCAATAATAATATTAATGAGAGATAACAACTTCGACATAAGCCTCAAGGGTAAATATGATGAGTTGGCTACTGAATTCTCTAGAAGATCTCGCGAAGCATACGATCATTACATTAATTTAACTGGGAAAAATATTATTCGTAATCCCACAGAATTTTTCAATTTCATAAAGACCAAGCAGGAAGTCACCGGATTTCCAACGTCAATATATTACGGTGAAAGTTATTCAGCTTGTCCTCAAATTATATGCGGCTTTTTACAAAGCACTTCCAATAGGTTTTCCGCCCGGCCACCACTTCTTCCAGCATATCAAATTGTCATTCAACGACAATATCATTCATTGATGAAATGAGTTTGTCAAGCGAAGATATCGTAAACGTTATTAAAGAACTAGATATTAACAAGAGAGCTGGACCTCATTCTCGTCCTTCAAGATTTCTTATTGAGTGTATACATCAGATTACTTCCCCTCTATTTATTTCATTCAACGCGTCTTTATCACGAGGGGCTTGTCCATTTTTCTGAAAGTCTTCTCATTTGACCCCAATTTTTAAAAGTGGCGATAAGAGATCTATCACAAACTATAGAGGTATTGCCATACTTTGAGCTACTCCGAAGTTGATCGAAAAACTTATTTGTGACAAGCTTACCACGTTGGTTGAGCCACGATTAAATGAGCAGCATCATGGTTTTCACAAAAGGAGGTCAATTACCACCAATTTAACGCCTCTTGCCTCAACCATCCTCTGTGGAATGGAAAAAGGGAGTCAGATTAATGCTGTTTATACGGACTTCACCAAAGCTTTTGACCGAGTCGATCATGGAATTTTGATCTCCAAACTTTTGAAGTTGGGCATCTCTGGGTCTCTACTGAGTTGGATTGCATCATACCAAAATAATTGACACAATTTGTGAAATTTCAGGGCACTTTCTCTAGAGAAATTATTGCCCCTTCCGGAGTGCCGCAAGGTAGCCACCTGGGCCCTCTTTTATTCAACGTCTTTATCTCCGACTTGTCCGAAATTTTAAGTGACATACCTCATCTTCTGTATGCCGACAACCTTAAACTATACCACACCGTCAATTCCGATTCCGAGGCTATTTTTCTACAAACCAATATAAATTCATTAATGAAATGGTGTAATGATAACAGACTTCATCTAGATGTTGGAACTTGGTATGTTATAAGCTTCTTGAGAAAAGGTTCAGCATTTGTGCCCACTTACAGCCTGAACAATCCCCACTTCAAAAAGTCGACCAGATCTCAGACCTTCGCGTTCTTTTGGGCAGAAAGTTGAATTTCAAATCTCAATACGACACAATGCTTGCTTGGGCATGTAAGCATCTCGGTTTCATAAAACTTTGTGCCAAAGAATTCAAAAACCTATGGTTCACAAAGACTCTATACACCTCATTTGTATGCCCCCTCCTTGAATATATTTGCATTATCCAAGCTTTGGGACTCACAGCATCCACATGGAATCCATCCAGAAACAATTTATTCTTTTTGCCTTGCGTGAATTTCATGAGACTTCGCTAACTTGCCGTCTTACCAGCAAAGATTTAATATTTTGAATCGTTCCTCGCTCTCATCTCGAAAAATTATCTTAAGATTCTCCATTGGTTTTTATATAATCGAAAAGATAATACATGTCACATCAATATCAAGCAGATTCATGTTCAAGAAAACTATTATACGTACAAGTGTTTGCTTCTAGAAGGGCAACATAAAACCACCTACGCAGACAACGAGCCAATTAATAGGCGTTCCAAGATCTTCAATCCTATGAGTGAACACTACTCTCTTTTCATCTCAAAAGTAAGCTTCAAAAAACGATAACTGACGCATTAAAATAAGTTGTTATTGTTAAATATGCATCTATTTTTCTATTTTGTTTATATATAAGTACGTTTTTTGTGATTAGCTTGTTTGGCTTTGTAAATAAATAAATTAGATGTATCAGTCAAAATACCCGTCTTTGTAGACTTTCCTGATATAGTGCACACTTAGTGCTGGATGTATATTTGGATATTTGGGAGTAAAATAGAGCGTAACTTGAAAGAGATAATTGGTTTTGGGATAAATTTGCTTCAGTTGAGCAGGCCTACGTTGTTTTGGGTTATAATGACTACAATTTTTTTGTTTCACAGTTCACAAACTCCTATTTCAGTGTAACTTGAAGTTATTGGAGTCTCATGCTTATTTGTTATTTGTTTTAGGAAATTGTCGCTCTCATAAACATTTTTGTATTCGATTTATACAGCTTGTTTATTTATATTCTTCTTTAATCTAATTGCATTCAAAATTATCGTCTGGATGTCTATTTATTAAATCATTCAGATACATATGCTTTTTTGCTCTTTTCATTGCATTGAACTTTATTTCTTCTTCTTCTTAGCACTACGACCCCGCTCGAACCGTCGCTTCCATCAGCAAGCACCTCCAACTATCACGGTCCCTTGACCGCGTCCTCTAATTTTGAAATCCGAGCAGCGAAGAACTGTCTTCGTGGACCGAGTCATATCAGTGTTTCCTCGGTTTCTCCACTGGTCTCCGCCCTTCAGTTCTTCCAATGAATATCTTATTGGGTATCCGTTGTTCGCCCATACGATTCATGTGGCTAGGCCATTGCAGCTTCTGCAGTCTTACAATCGTTGAGAACTCCGGCTCGTCAAAAATTTCATAAAGCTCATGGTTGTATCGAGTTCGCCATTGATCCCCGTCTAGCTTCGCTACGATTATTCGCCTCAGGACCCTTCGCTCGAAGGAGTTCAATATATTTGGGGATGCTTGGTTAGGGTCCATGTTTTACACCTATAGCATAACACAGGTCTTATCGCAGATTTTTATACTGGGAGCTTTGTTTTCCCGTGTATGCAAGCTGGTCTTCAAGATCTTCAAAACTGAAAAAATATTTTATTTTCGGGCGGTATTCTTCGGCGTATTTCGTATCTTTTATTATGGGTTTTTGTTATTTTGGCGCCTAAATACACAAATTTGCTCATATTTTCGATACTGCATTCGCCAAGTGTGATATTTTGTGTATTTGATGTATTTTTCCTCGACTGCGTCATGAAATTTGTTTTATTTTCATTGATTTGTAGCCCTATTAGTTTTGCTTCGCTGTCGAGTTTCAGGATAAGTTCTTTGGCAGTTGTTCATAATCGTGACAAAATGTTGATGTCGTTCGCATAGGCTACTACTTGGCTTGACTTGTATAGTAATGTACCTCGCGTATCGACAGGTAGCTTCCTTATGACGCACTCCAGAGCCAAATTGAATAGAATGGGGCCAGCCCATCTCCCTGCTTTAGTCCGATATTTGTGTCAAAGGCATCGGTGAGTTGGTTATTGATGCCGACTTGGGAGGTCGTCGACGTTATTGTCATTTTGGTAAGACGAACTAATTTGGCTGGGATGCCAAAGCAAAGCATAATTTGGTACAGTACGTTACGATCAGTACTGTCGTATGCTTGTTTAATGCCTACGAAAATTCAGTGTACGTCTATGTTGAACTCCCAGCATTTTTCAATTGGTCTATTGTTGATCTACCTGCTCTAACACCACCTTGATACTGCCCAATAATACTGTTGGCATATAAATATTTTATACGCCGTGCAAAGTAGTTATATGCCACTCTAGTTTTCGCACTGTAGCTTGTCACCTTTTTTGTGGATAGGGAATATCATTGATTGGCTCCACTTCTTCGGCATATGTTCTTGTTGCCAAATGTACTCGATGACTTTGTGAATAGCTTGATGAACACTACTGCCACCATATTTGATGAGCTCCACTGGAAGCTCATCGATGCCCGGCGCTTTATTATTCTTTTGGGCTTTGATGATGGAACAAACTTCATCCAGATTTGGTGGAGCCAAAGGAAGCTCTCCGCAGATATCCATAGGCTCCGATGTTCTGCGGCTGCGTGGAGGATTAAGGAGGTTTTTGAAATATGATGCCCATCTTTCCTGAATCTTGGTTTCATCAGCGATATTGTCGGTGTCATTACGACAGAGCGTGGTTTTGGACTGATAGCCACGTTTCAGTACTTTGTATGCTTGTCTTGTGTTGTTACTCGCTAAACTTACATCTATACTTCTCAATTTGTCGTCATAGTATTTTTTTGTCTTAACCCTAATTATCATATTCGCTACTCTTTTGAGATTTTCAGTGTTCTTTCTTCGTTCTTGAAATGTAGGTAGGAAAACTAGGATGAAGAGGGAACATTATGAACACTATGAAAGCAAATCATTACGGGCGATGAAAAATGGGTAAGATACGAGAATTTCGTTTGAAAAAGATCATGGTCAAAAAAAGGTGAATCATCACAAACGATTTCAAAGCCAGGATTGACACCAAATCAGGTTATGCTGTGTTTATGGTGGGATTGGAAGGGAATTGTTTATCATGAGGTGCTAGAGCCTGACCAAACACTCAATTTGGCTCTGTACTGTCAGCAATTAACCAGATAGCAACAAGCAATTTAAAAAACCGGCCAGAATTTTCTGTTGATCAATTCTGGGGTTGTCTTCCATCATGACAATGCCAGACCACACACATCTTTGATGACCCGGCAAAAATTGACAGAGTTTGACTGGGAAGTTTTGATGCCTCCACCGTATAGTCCAGACGGTGCAGCATCAGACCATAGTATACTCACCTAGTATCCACACTCATTCTACCCTCAGGAAAAATCCGAACACAAGCCAAAGAGCGAACCATAAATCCACGGCAGCAGGTAGTTAGGTTAATACTGACGCGAGGACTAGCGCGAATATAAACATGTGCTTCGATGAGAGATTTCAGGATTACCAGTTCTGTAAAAACCAAAATTTTTGCAGAAAATAAATTCGTTCCACAAAATTTTTTAGGTTTTTATTAGGATCTGGCAGCACTCGCATATTCTGAAATATTTAAAAGAGCACGTGCGTCGGAAATTTTATTTGCTTTTTATTTTGTTTTTTGAATACGACAGGCCTCGACTCAGCTGACGTGCCCCAGCTCAGCTGACCGGCCCCTGGGAAAATTTAGAAAGTGTGCAACACAGGTTAAATGGAAGGTGTGGATATTATGTGAATGTATTATGCATCAGACTACCATTTGCTTTGGTTTCTGCAAAATTTCCTTTATGGAAAGAAATTCACTTCAAAAAGGGACTGTTGTAATGAAGCAGGTAGATGAATGTCCGTTGGGAACTGCAGCGATGGTCTGCTGCTTCAGAAGAAGAGGATGTTGATACCCGCCGAGATTGGCCTTGTCTGAGGACGCGTGAATGCGTTAGCAGGCTAGCGTTGCGATGTCGTGAGGCGGGTTCTTTCCCCCAGGACAAGGACCCACTACAAAAAATTTCACATCCACGAATTTCTGGGGTCAAATAAATGTCGACCGAAGTCGAAAAGGAGGTAACCGACTAAGGGTTGGAAATTGCTGACGCGAAGGGTAAACTGGACCTGGGGAAGATTGACGGACTCAAGGAAGACTTCGGCGTTACCAACGATTCTTATGGCCGACAAATAAGAGTGGGGCATCCAGATGGAGGTGGTACCCCCTTGCACCCTTCCAACCGGATCAAGATCCAAACGTAGACATGGCCATGTATTTCCACTTTGAGTGGAAAACTCATACAAACATAATTCGCATGAATTTTCCTATCAAATGAGAAATAATATGTTATAGAATTATGTGATGGAATCACATAACTCTATACCATGAACGGGAACGCGAGCAGAAGGCCACTCTACCCGGCAAGAGCCTTCTGTTAAACAACAAAAAAACGGAGGCGCGCCTGATGGCTAGCCTATGATATAGGAGGAGCCTGACATCGTTGCGGGTCCTATACCCGGTCAGGTAAAACGAAATAGAAAGACCGAGGCTCTTCTAACATTAACGAAATATTATTTTAAAAGTCAGAATCAACTACGTTATGCATTTAATAATCCCAAAAATAACTTCCTCAGCGGATGCCCTAATCCAATATTTAACGTTAATCCATAAAAATTACAATGTTTCGAGAAAAAAAAGACAAACATACGGAGCAATTAAACGCTTTCTGCATAACAGTCAATACGACAAAACCTTACGTGTGCACACGTCAAGCTTGGTGACGCATTAAGACCCAAAAGATATAATTATAATCCAATCGAAAGTATTTTTCTTACCGAAAAATCCTGATTTCACAAAATTAACCCAAATATGGCAGTAAAACGGCTGACTCTAAATTTAAAAATGGGGTCTAGAGTGTTGAATGGAAAGGTCTGTATATCCGTTTTTACAATTCTTTACAAATTCTAATTGTTCTGTTTCTTTCATAATTATAAAAAAATATTGGCGAAAATCGGACAATAGTTAACAATCGTCGATCTACATCCTTTCCAAATTTATCAATTATATAATGTACTCAGTTCATTTACTAATAAACATTTGTGCTTTAAGCAATTACATCAATATAAAATAATAATAACTTAGAAACGAAAAACATTTTGTTATTATCTAATGCAACAAGTGGTATACGTATAAAACTTGTTTTTATTGTTACACACCTGCAAACAAAATACTAAGTTCGTCAAAAACTTTAATTGTGTGCTCTTGTTATTTACATTGATCGGATTTTTTTAGGGTTTTGTAAAATTATTTTACAAAACTCGTTTCGCGACCTGTCTATCCGTCTGTCCGTCCGTTCTTGTGTCACAGCACTTTTTCTCGCAAACTACTTAAGCTAGAAACATCAAATTTTGTATACAAGTGTAAAGTGATGCTCTCTTCAAAGTTCAACTACAAAAAATTTTATAAGGTATTTAAGGGGGGTCTCACCATATAGGGGGTTGGCCCCTGAAACAAAAAAAAAATTCATCAAAGGTAGCCGATATGAGTATCAAATGAAAGGTCTTGAGGAGAACATTTCAAAACAGGTCTTAATTTGATACCTTTTGCTTCGAGGGACGCGCAGGGCGGGGAAATACACGAAAATTTGTGTCCCCCTCTCGCGATTGGACACCTGTGATCCGAAAAATCTGAAAAAAATTATGGTGGTAGGTGTTTATGAGTACAACAACAACAAATACCTTAGAAGTCGAAATTCGCTCAGCTTTGTTAATAATAGTATGATATTCGAATTTCACATTCCCTTAATAAAATCGCGTCGGTACCCTTAAATTGAACGAAATTGGATGTTTACGTAGTCCTGCTAAAGGTTTTTAAACTTTGTAAGTTTGATGAAAATCGAATGATATACACGGAAGTTATAGCCGTTTGAAATTTCTCCAATTACAACAACATTAACACATGATTTTGGTATTTTATGGACTTTCCATCCAATCAGTCACAGCAGTTTTCACTTGATATTCTTGAAATTTTCCAATAAGATCAATAACATTAATATTTTTGAGAATTCAGGATTTGAGTGATTTTTGTTGGTTTGCAACAAAATGGCGACCATTGAAAAAAGAAAAACCTGGGATTTTCTTATAAACGTGCACATCTCTGACATACGAGTATTTCTTGAGGTTATTCATTGTTGGTGACTGCATTTCTCAGAAGTTGAGTACAAAACCTTTCTGACATGAGCGTAGGTCTGTTCACCCAACTTGTTTTCTTTTGACTTGCACTGATTATGAGTTTCAAGTTTATCTTAAATAAGACACCCTTCCAATTGGGTTAGTTCACTTTGTTTTGTGTTTGTGTACGTATTCATGGTAATGAAATCGATCATGCAATTGCTTTACTTTTCCGTTAAAATTTAAAGGATACATTTCGTTGACAACTTGCGTGTCCAATTAGGTGCTTAGTACCCAGAGTGTGATTAATCTTACCACGAACCCGATTGTTGAGTAACTTCCTTTTAAAAGTGTTTCACAGCAAAGTAATAGTTGTTCCTATTTCCATTATTCCAAATTGAGATTTAAACAGTTAAGAATGTTCTTTGGTAAATATGCTTTCCCACGCTAGTAAAATGTATTAAAAACCATTCAGGGCGTAATGCATTAACATTGACAATAATTAAGAAGAAACCAAATCTATTCCAATTTACAGTCGTGCGTGGAACGGTATATCATAGATGGCATCAACCGAAAATTTTAAAGTTACCGTAACTAAAAAGGTAATATCGATCAAATATATATCTTTGTGATTATGTAACACAAAGTCGACAAAAGCATTTATGGGTGCAACTTCTTCTAGTGACATTTGATTATTAAAGATAATTACTTCATCACTCTGTAATGATTTTAAAATTTCGTGCGAACGCTGAACCGACCTCTCATCGGTTCTAGGCGTTAAGTCTGAGTAGTGCCAACAGATGGTACCAACCGGTCAACCAATCCGTGCACCGTAACCCATTCACGCGGTGGCTGCTTGTCGGCCAGCTAGATCGGAGAGGATTTCGGTCGCGGGTCTCCGAATGGGTTACGCTCATTTACAATATTCGGCCACCTGTACACGCCCGTTTTCAAACGCGTTACAAAAACAAAACCATACGGAGAGGAAACCTTTTCTACGTTACTCCGTATTTCTTCATTAACCAGTCAAAAGTACAAAATCTAATTTTTATTTCGCGTTCCCGAATTTCCGACGCGATACCGAAAAGTATACTACGTTAACTCATCCCGACGAAAGCTACTCTAATAAAACGGCAAAACAACAAAGGTATCCCGTACCGCGCGCAACGCGAAACCGATTTCAGCGGATTTTCTCAAACCCTACCCTCGCGACGGCATACTTACCCTGCACCTCATTTCCCGCTGAAAAGCAGAACTACTGGAAAGGAAAGTCGTGTTTTTCGTTAGCAATTCATGTCATATAAATGTTTATTCATAAATATAAATATGATATTAAGAATTCTAAAGTATTAATGTAGTTTATTTTAAAATTATGATTTTTATATACAACTTGTACTGATTTGGTTGCATTTATTTTATTTATGTAATACATTTAAGTTTAATCTTATTGAAGATGCTTATTGTGAGTGAAGTGATTTTTGTAAGGCGTAAAAAGATGAAAGCTCAAAATTTAAAATGTTTAATCAGAAAAAAAAGAAACAATCGTTAAAGCATATTGGAATGTTCATAGTGACAATTGGAATTTAATTATTTATTAATTTTTATATAATTGCTTTTTTTTTTTGAAATTATCAAAGAGCAGATTGGCCGTTCAGATAGTCGAGAAGATTAAATTAATTATGTTGGATAGATTTTCAGACCTATTTTGCTTTCTACATTAATTAATCAGGCCGATTTGTTTCCAAAGTACAATAGGGTTGTGATCAGTATGTTTTCATTCAAATGATTACAACGGTGCGGGAAGCAAATGGGAAGGAATTACTATACTAAATGGAAAGTATATTTCGGGAAGGTTCCTTGAAGTTAATATTTGAAGTTTCTTAGTCAATTATATTTTATTAATTTACAACAAAGTGTAACTATTCATTTCAAATGTGTATTTATGATTTAAACGTTTGAATGATTTATTTTATAGTTTAATAAACTGAATACATTATGACAGACTGGAAAAGATATCACAAGGAGTGAAAGGTGCCAGGGGAAAGATTTAGTAAATTAAATCATGATTTAAAATATTTACTGGGTATTTCATGGGTTATTTGTGTTTTACGTAATTGAATGTAAGAAATACCCATGACAAAATATTGAGAAAACTTTTCTAGCTTAGCGCAATCAGTTACAACCTTTATAAATGCGAATCAACGCTTCCTTAACTCATAAATAGATAAAAAAAATTGATAAAAAAATTTAATTAATTTTTCTTCTCCTGACTTTACTCGTTTGTTCGACTTTTAACGCAAAATTTTAAATGTTTGCGTTTCCTATTTCATTGTTTTTGTAGAAAGTACATTGATTTCGTATCGATAATCAAACAAAGTACAACAAAAAAAAATAATTTCTTTCAACAAGGAGTTTAACTTAAACGAAAAGCTTAACTTAAATTTACTCTTAAAGGCACATAGCAACATTGTAAACTTCTAATGGGAAAAGTGTGAACTTTGATCGCTTTTCATAGTTTTCAAAAGATTTTTTTTTTATAAATTTCATAAACTGGAATGATCTAAGAACAATTCCCTAACTACGAAAAACATGAATATGCCTCCTGACAATTACATTGGTAACAAAGCAAATCCTAATGTTCAAGTTAGCAATTCAATTCTCACAATATCAAAACAATAGTTTGTAATAAGTCATATTCAGGAATTTGGAGTCTAATTTTTCTAAGTATATTGTAAAAATTAGTCTGGCTCTAAAATAAAATATATTACGCTTCTAAATTTTCCTGCTAATGTTTATCCTATAAATAAGTTAAGCAATAAAATACATATAGGTCTTATAATTCAAAAGTTGTTCTACAGCATTTTATTCATTTAATCAAAAAATGTCCTTTTCTGTAGTCTTATATACGTATAAAGTCAATTATACAATTTCCTTAGTTTTTCTTTACTTAAAGGATTATGTAACAGTCGGAGGCACAAGCAGATAAATAAAAATTACTGACGACGCTCATTCAGAGAAATTAGCCGAGCGGAACACAGCTTTGTAAGTTTTACTGTTAATAAATGCGACAGAAATGTCATTAGTGATCCTATTCCTCCCAAGATTATTTCGCTTATATAATAGCATATACTATGAAACGTCTCTTGTTGAAATTTATTTCAATTACTTTTATTAAATAACTTATTGTGCTTTCAATTTGGGATTTTGTGCTAAATGTGCTTTTGTTGTAATATTTTGCGAGAAAATTGGAATTCAGTTTCCTTGTAATGAATGACTTCTTTCAACCTCATTCTCACAAAGATAAATGGACAATACCGCTTAGGCTTTATCTTAATAGATTGAAAGTAAGTTTGAGGTTAGAGTAGAGGAAGGAGCACCAACTGACCACAAAGTGGGAAATCTATCGTGTCGCTTACTTACTTCACTTCTTCCGTTTCCATAACTGTAATACGGGACTCGGCTATTGATATTGGCAGCAGAGGATTCTCAAGGAGTTCATCTTTACCGATTTTTCTGCAATTTGTGCGCTTTTCCCGCGCATCCTCGTTTTCAGTGTTTTCGCCACCACTACTGTTCTGATTGGTTGGAATTGTATTTTCTTGATTTTCATTCACCGACGCTGATGAGTTTCCATCTGGCTTCTCGTTTCCAATCTCGTCAACATCTAATTTCACCGGGACATCCTCCTGGGTGGCGGCCACTGCTTCCACATACATCCAGCTTGCGACGATGGCGACTGTGGTGGATGCATTTGGTTAGATTTGGTTATAGTTTGAATCGAACTGAACATCATACCTGGTGTCCGCATACAAACTTCCTGCTTCTGGAGTGGCTGCTTAACAAAATCGGCTGCGTAACTTAAGTCCCCGATTTTAGCAATATGCGTAAATAGCAACCGCGCGACTCACAACCACACTCTGCCGCCATGAGGCTGTCAATTTTTCCTTTTGACATCCCACGACAAAATTGACGTGGGATGTGCAACCGTCACAACCGACATGAGATGCCAAGTCACTTGGTGGCAAGGTGTGTTAGTGAGTCGCCAGCAGCGTCACAAGATTCATTACAACTCATTCCCTATTTGTAAGAGTTACACCACCAGCTTGACTTAGCAGTCGCAGTATTCTTCGAGTTTATAAACACCTGAAAGAAAGCTTATTAGGCTTCAAATTGGAACACAACAATTCAAAATTATGGCGCCAAGTTCAAGATTCGATAACCATACATTTACTTTCACTAATTTCGGTTATCAACTATAACCACTGACTAGTTTCTTATGTTCACTACTTTTGCGCCCGTTTGACCGTTCTTCAATATTTCTTTCTTCTTAGCCTACTTTCTTCCCGACGCGGCAACTAGATTTTTATTCTCAGCAGCTTAATACGGAAATTTGCGATTACATGTCCATGATCCCGAAATCTAGCTGACTATGAGTTTCGAACTAGCTTTAGTAATTCCCTTGTATCTGCTAGGAACTGATTATGATGCGACAAAACAAATAATGCAGTTACTGTGAGTACCGATGGACTTGCGGGAATTTCATTTATTTCGCCTTCCAGATTGACGATTTCAAACATGAAAGCTTTAGTCCAAGGGCTGGTCATGGGGAAACTTGGTGGCCTACGGAAGCCTTGTATACATGACGCGGAAAAGATGGACGCGATAGTGCGGGGACTCTTCCCCGCCCATCCCATCCGTGTTGACGCTGTCCATGGTGAAACAGCAGTCGAGCGCCCACTCTTTACATAGCTGGAACTGGAGGAGGCAGTCCTCTCCCTGAAAGCGAGGAAGGCTCCAGGTCCAGATGGTGTTCCAGCTGAGGTTTTGCAGCTCGTCTATCACCATTGTCCTGACTTGCTGCTCAGCACATTCAACGCTTGCCTACGGAACGGGGTTTTCCCGGTACGATGGAAGGTGGCGAGGCTCGTGCTGGTCAGCAAGGGGAAGGGAAATCCCGAATCACCGTCTGCATACCGTCCGTTATGCATGCTAGACACGGCTGGGAAAGTGCTACAGAAACTCATCAAGGGAAGGCTCACTGACGCGATTCGTGCTGCTGGGGACCTATCTCCTCGGCAGTACGGCTTTAGAGCAGGATGTTCTACCACTCATGCGATTGCAGAGGTGGTGAACGCGGTCCAAAAGGCAGAGGCATATAGTCGCACCAAGCGACGGATCGTCCTGTTGGTCAGGAATGCCTTCAACTCCGCTAGATGGGTGGATATTCTGGACACGTTGGAAAACTCTTTTCAAGTTCCAGAATATCTAATGCTGCTTTTGAGGAACTACCTTAAGGACCGAAGCCTGCTCTACGACACGACACAGGGCCAACGAAGGATGGAAATTACATCGGGTGTTGCCCAGGGATCTATCCTTGGTCCGGACCTGTAGAACGTGTCTTACGACGGGCTACTGAGACTTGAGATGCCAGATGAGTCGCGCTTGGTCGGCTATGCGGATGATGTTGCGGCTCTGGTCGCTGGACGCACCGTTGAACAAGTGCAACTTAGGCTAGGTATGCTAATGCGCCGAGTGAGGGACTGGATGAATGCTCGCGGGCTCAGTTTAGCAATGGAGAAAACCGAAGTGGTCATCTTGACAAAAAAGAGAACCCCTAGATTAAGGATGATCAGTATTGGAGATATACAAATTGAATCGAAGCCATCGGTGAATTACCTGATCGACTCGAAGATGAATTTCTACGAGCAAATCAGGGCAACGGCTGAGAAGGATGCTTCGGGAATATCGGCTCTGAGTCGACTTATGGCCAACGTAGGGGGACCCAGCCCATCAAGAAGACGCCTCTTGATGAGTGCTGTAGGGTCAGTGCTACTCTACGGAGCAGAGGTATGGGGCGACGCTCTCAGCAAGGAGGTATACCGAAAACGATTGGCACAGGTACAGAGAAGAGGAGCACTGAAAATCGCATCTTCGTATCCAACAGTCTCCGACTCGGCGGTGAGAGTTATTGCAGGCGTGATACCTGTCGCCCTCCTTGCTAGAGAGCGCCGCGCTATTTACCTGCGCCGAAACGAGGATGCGAGGGAGACGGTTGTCCGCGAGGAGAGACAACGCTCGCTCAACGATTGGCAGCAGTCTTGGAGGAATTGCACGAAGGGAAGGTGGACTGCGCGCCTCATCCCGGATGTGAGACCGTGGCTAAATCGAAGGCATGGTGAGACTGACTTCTATCTGACCCAGCTTTTGAGCGGGCACGGGTGTTTTTAGTCTTACCTGCACAAGATCGGTAAGTCACGGTCTCCCGATTGTCGGTTTTGCCCAGGAGAGGAGGACAATGCCTGTCACACATTTTTTGCGTGCACCAAATGGGCCAGGCTGCGAAGGGAACTCTACAGGGAGACGGGAGAGCTCACCCCGGATGGTATAGTTGCGGTGATGCTCGAATCGGTTGACAAATGGAACCAGGTGGCACATTATGCTCGGGCAGTCTTAAAAGATAAAAGGGACTCGCAGCAGCCGGAGGTGCTGGGGCTGGGGGATCGCTCTTCTGGCATTTCCTCTTCCCCTCTCCCCTCCCGCTAGGAAAGGGACTCCCCAGCTTGAAGGCACCCCACGGCGTAACAAAACGAGACCTGGCCCGAAGTAATGTGTCAAACGGTTCCAGGCTAGGTTCTCAGATTGACAGGGGAGGTGCTTAGTGGGTAGTCCAAGGGTATCCTCCATGGGAGTCCATACTGCCAGACTCGGCGGGAGTAAATGCCTTCACCTCCCTACCACAAAAAAGGGCTTCTTTGAGTTATATTACACGGCGAATTTGAATTAAAAGCGATCACTCACCAGGTCTTGTTGAATGTTTACACACGGCGACTGTGACTACGATAAATTACCTCGTGTCTCCATTTACGTCAAGACTCGCCAGATTTGAAGAGTTATTCGCCAAGAAACTCTACATGGTTCCGTCAAAAGTTTCCAATGAATTTGCCCCACCGTGCTGCCTAGTCGGACACTTGTTTACGTCCAATTCAAATTCTCAGTGGCCAATTGACATTTTAGGAGTCTCCGCTACATCCCATGCGAATCGAGCTTATGGCAAAATTTCTCATTTTGCTAAAGTTTTCTGACTGCTGTTAATCACGCTGAATCCTTACTTAGAGATAGAACTCAACGCATAGGCGACCACCTTGTATGTATTTATTTCACTACGCGCACTTGCACGGAACTGACCCTCACTCTTGGGCGATTTGAAGCGCACTCCTCGATACGTCACAAGACTTGTCTTTCTTCTTTTTTTTCCTCGTGTACCGCTCAATCGCATCAGCTGCTAACTCAGCCGGGTTCGCTTACACTGCGTGGTGTATTACACCGATGGCTGTACTAGATCAGCGTTGCGATACTCGAAATTTTATTTGCAGATTTAAAATTTTTAAAACAAAATTTAACTGAAGTGTAGAAAATGATGAGGATTTTCATAGTAATAAAAGTTAAATCTCATGAAGAATATAATTAAAGGGAAACATTTAAATTTAATACAAAAGAAAAATTACATTTGATAATAATTACAAGAAAGAAAACTATTTTACAAATTACGAGTATGAATGTGAATAGTTAAATACTTTTTCAAATCTGCCTTTAAAATTTCGAATAGGAGAAGAATATAGGAGATAGGAAGGTTTTCGAGCAGTTTGCTTGGGTGACTGCTCGATTACTACACTGTGAAAATCACTTAGACAAATTTTTCGCCGATAAACCACAGAACTTCTACACAGATGGAATAATGGCTCAACCCAAAAAATGGCAAAAGGTTATAGATAATAATGGACAATATGTACTTAAATAAAATCCATTTTAAATAAAAGAAATATTCAATCCAAGAATGACAAAAAATGCTCAATACCTTTTTGACTTGCCAATATAAAACTCAAAAGGAGAATGAGTAGATTTGCATTATATGTAAAACCACCGTTTCCATTATCAATAGAATTCTGATGTTCATAATCTAATGGTGTATTTTCGAAGATTTCCATGTAATGAATTGTTATTGACAATTTAGATGTCTAAAAGTAATAAGAATACGAGTTAGTTGGCGCCTAAATGATTTTAAATTCATACCACTTTATAAAACTCATTCATACCCGAATGTCCAGTTCCAATAAATCCATACTCCCTCCAAATCAATCCTCTCACTATCTTTGCACTACCTTTGTCGTAACTTCTTTGCAAATTTCTTTCATATTTAGAAAGTGAATTTAAACTTTCCTGCAAACCCGCTCATATGTGCACAAAGTCGTGTGTATTCATATGTACATATATGCAAAACATTCAGGCTTGCATTTCTGGTTTTCAAGCGGGAATCGACCATCCAAGAGGAATCATGATGTGAATACGGACCTGTGCGGCTTGTCTATTTTTGATCCTATATCACATGCATGGATGCATCAATTTATGGATGCATGCATGATGCATTCGCAGGGTGTGTGTTTCTAAAACTTGCTAGAAGCAATTTTACAGCGTGATCTTGACTTACAAATATGTATAGATCTCAAATAAGCGCATGTTTGTACGAGTATTCTATAATTGTCTGAAAACGCTGTAGAAAATGCATAGACAATAGTTTGTGCATTGCCCGAGGGAATGTTATCTAAAATCATGATTGTCTCCAATGAAACAATTGCAAACCCATTAACTTACTCTCTCGAAACATTTTCCCAAGAATAGAAATCAAATGTGATGCAAACTCAAGCATATACATACACTAAATGTATATAAATGGTTATAAAACAGTGACAACACGAGGATATGTCGAGCAAATAGTACAAACGCTGACAATCTCAAAAATCTTTCTTGAAAATTTAGGGTTAATTACTACCAGAAAACAATAAACAATGAGTCAGTGAACTGTGGACTGTGGACTCCCCGTGGTACCTACGAAAATAAAATGAAATTGCATTTTAAGTGTTTCCCTCTAAACTACAATTTCCTTTATTTCATAACCGTTCACTGAAATTCGGCGCGTTCAAATTTAAATCACTCGAAGAATTATTATCTTTGTATCTTTTTGTCAACTATCTTAAAATATCAAATCGACCTTGCTCCAGATAAAACGCCCAACAAACGCTGCATTCATCGAAATGCACTTGACATGTCTTACTTTTCTGTAGAATTTTCGCCAAATTATCATTTCAAACTTGACTGCGGTCATTTTGGGCATTAACGGAATTAGAAAGGAAATGTGATTCAATAGATTAGATACACAATTAATTGTTCAACATTTTATAATAGGACAATTTCGTGAACAGGTTTCGATTCTCTCTCGTCAACGTATTGTAGAATTCTATCTTAAGTCGTAAGATGTTGAAAGGTTGCCAAAATTAGTGTGCGTTTATTCCCAACAATTGTTTTTGGCAAAACTGCTTGAAACGTTTAATTTTTTTTTTGATAGTTTGATTACTATCTAGGAAGTGAGAATGAAAATAAGAGATTTTTATTTATATGTTTAGTGATACGATTAAGAAGTGAATGGGAATAATTAAGTTTCAGAGCTAAGATGTAAAATGCCCTCAAGGTCTTCTCGCGTGCTACTGTGTGCTTTATTGTCGTTGAAGTGCTTGATGGATTGGCATGAGAAAAAATAATTTTGAATGATGGGAAAAGTTTTGAAGAATTGAAAGTTTATGATTTTTAATGCATGTAAGTGATAAATTGGGTCATTCGGACTGACAATGATAAATATAACAAATAAAAGGTCAAAGAACCGGGAAATACCCAGTAAGCCTACAGTCAGTCATTCGGGGCGACTTTGCTAGTAACCAAATAATTCTTCAACTGACTGATCCAAAAGTATATATCAGGTACGGGAGTGACTTTGCATGCGAGACTTGAGAGTGACATGTCTTTGAATTTGGCTTGTAAACGCATCAAGCTTACTCAGAACTATATGAAATGTGTTACAAGTGAAACTGCCTCCTTCTTAGGGTCGGGCTGCCAGTCGGTTTATTTAACTTGAAATAAATTAAAAAGAAGACTTTCCGAGCTGAGGTCATTGCTTTGCGAAATTTCTACAATGTAACGTAATTAATATATAAAATTACTATTGTAAATTCTGAAATTCTTCTGAATTTATTTGAATATTCATTTTATTATCGTTGTAGCAACCGCGGAAGTCATCGCAGTTGCTCGCTCAAAAGCTGGGTCAGATAGAAGTCAGTCTCACCATGCCTTCGATTTGGCCACGGTCTCACATCCGGGATGAGGCGCGCAGTCCACCTTCCCTTCATGCAATTCACCCAAGAATGCTGCCAATCGTTGAGCGAGCGCTGTCTCTCCTCGCGGACAAATGTCTCTCTCGCATCCTCGTTTCGGCGCAGGTCAATAGCGCTGCGCTCTCTAGCAAGGAGGGCGACAGGTATCACGCCTGCAATCACTCTCACGACCGAGTCGGAGACTGTTGGATACGAAGATGCAATGCTCAGTGCTCCTCTTCTCTGTACCCGTGCCAAACGTTTCCTGTATACCTCCTTGCTGAGAGCGTCGCCCCATATTTCTGCTCCGTACAGTAGCAC
This sequence comes from Odontomyia ornata, assembly GCA_963969285.1. Classification (NCBI taxonomy): domain Eukaryota; kingdom Metazoa; phylum Arthropoda; class Insecta; order Diptera; family Stratiomyidae; genus Odontomyia; species Odontomyia ornata. The sequence continues at coordinate 92,763,017 of OZ017740.1, read as the reverse complement.
TGACCCTACAGCACTCATCAAGAGGCGTCTTCTTGATGGGCTGAGCCCCCCTTCGTTGGCCATAACAGAGCCGATATTCCCGAAGCAGCCTTCTCAGCCGTTGCCCTGATTTGCTCAGAGAAACTCATCTTCGAGTCGATCAGTAGCCCCCGGTACTTCACCGCTGGCTTCGATTCGATTTGTATGTCTCCAATACTGATCATCCTTACTCCAGGGATTCTCTTTTTTGTCAAGATGACCACTTCGGTTTTCTCCAGTGCTAGACTGAGCCCGCGAGCAGCCATCCAGTCCCTCACTCGGCACATTAGCATACCTAGCCTAAGTTGCGCGTGTTCAACGGTGCGTCCAGCGACCAGAGCCGCAACATCATCCGGATAGCCGACCAAGCGCGACTCATCTGGCATCTCAAGTCTTAGTAGCCCGTCGTAAGACACGTTCCATAGGTCCGGACCAAGGATATATCCCTGGGCAACACCCGATGTAATTTCCATCCTTCGTTGGCCCTGTGTCGTGTCGTAGAGCAGGCTTCGGTCCTTAAGGTAGTTCCTCAAAAGCCACATTAGATATCCTGGAACTTGAAAAGAGTTTTCCAGCGTATCCAGAATATCCACCCATCTAGCGGAGTTGAAAGCGTTCCTGACGTCGAGTGTCACCAACAGGACGATCCGTCGCTTGGTGTGACTATATGCCTCTGCCTTTTGGACCGCGCTCACCACCTCTGCAATCGCATGAGTGGTAGAACGTCCTGCTCTAAAGTCGTACTGCCGAGGAGATAGGTCCCCAGCAGCACGAATCGCGTCAGTGAGTCTTCCCTTGATGAGTTTCTCTAGCACTTTCCCAGCCGTGTTTAGCATGCATAACGGGCGGTATGCAGACGGCGATCCGGGATTTCCCTTCCCCTTGCTGATCAGCACGAGCCTCGCCACCTTCCATCGCACCGGGAAAACCCCGTTCCGTAGGCAAGCGTTGAATGTGCTGAGCAGCAAGTCAGGACAATGGTGATAGACGAGCCGCAACATTTCAGCTGGAACACTATCTGGACCTGGAGCCTTCCTCGTTTTCAATGAGAGGACTGCCTCCTCCAGCTCCAGCTGTGTGAAGAGTGGGCACTCTACTGCTGTTTCACCATGGACAGCGTCAACACGGACGGGATGGGCGGGGAAGAGTCCCCGCACTATCGCGTCCATCTTTTCCGCGTCATGTATACAAGGCTTCCGTAGGGCACCAAGTTTCCCCATGACCAGCTTGTAGCCAAGGCCCCACGGATCCTTGTTCACATTGTCCACTAGGTCCTGCCAGCAGCGAGCCTTGCTACTGTTGATCAGCTCGCGAAGGCATTTCCTGGCGGACTTAAATGCTGCCACCTGCTTGCATGCCTCGTCACGGTTCCACGTCCGTTGAGCCTCACGTCGAAGCTTGTGACACTCCCTTCGCTTTACAGCGATTTCAGTTGTCCACCAGTACACTGGGGGCTTGCCGTGCCGGGGTTTTCGACGGGGCATAGAAGCGCAGCAAGCAGTCGTAATGATGCTCATAGTAGAGTTCACCACGTCTTCAGCTGCCAGTTCTTCCGTCCCCTCCGAAGCTCCCTGCAGCGGCTCACCTGCTGTGAGAGCCTTGACGAACCTCTCGACGTCCATCCTTCCGATGTTCCATCCAGTTGTAGAAGGCCGAGAGCACGGACGTCGGGAGACAGCATCACTTATCTCAAGCAGAATGCACTGATGGTCACTGGCTGCGTAGTCCTCTAATACTTTCCAGTTGTGTATCCTTCGTACTAAGGACTCCGAGGCGAATGTCACGTCCGGTATGGTTCCCTTACAACCAATACGGCGGAAAGTCGGCGTATTTCCGGAGTTTAGTACGACGAGGGCCGTCCTGGCCGCCATTTCCAGGATTCGTTTTCCCCGCGGATCCGCCTGAGGCATGCCCCATTCAATTGCTTTAGCGTTGAAGTCGCCCCCAACGAGCACTTTGCCCTCTGCGTTCGAGACAGCGCCCTCCAAAGCATTAAGCTTGGCTTGGAAAGATGATATCGACTCGTTAGGCGTTAGGAACACACTAAAGAAGGTGATCCCTGAGCACCGAGCCCACACGAAACCATCCCCCCGTCCACAACTCTCCGCTTGAAAGTCACTGTTCCGAACCCAGATGGCGGCAGTACCAGTTTCATCAGAATACCATAATGCAGGACTTTTATTATGGTGTTGCTCACTCAGCAGCAAGAAGTCGGCTTTCATGTCCCTCGCAAACTGCTCAAGCAGATTTTGGGCGGTTGAACTGCGGTGTAGGTTTAGCTGCAGGATACGGGTCATCGAAGTTCTGATTTTGCCTTGGCTAGGGCTTCCTGGAACACCCGGCAGTTTCCTGATCCCAAGACGTGTCCGAAATCAGGTTTTGGATCAGCATCCTTGCAAAGAATACAGTGTGCCTCCTACGTACACTCTTCTCTTTTATGTCCCGTTTCACCGCATTTGTAACATAGGGAACTCCTATCGGGTCCTTTGCATACTTGTGTGGTGTGACCATAACCAAGGCATTTGAAGCATTGAAGAGGCGTTGTTCTTCGCGGTATCCTACAGACAACCCACCCTATTCGTACTTTGCCCTTGTTCAGGAATTGTTCGGCGTCCTTTTCGGTCAAGTCAACTATGGCCATGCGTTGTCCCCTGTTGTTTTCTGGTGTCAGTCTCACTTTGATCCTTCCCACGCTAGGGAACTCCATTTTGATGACCTCTTCTACCTCGGCCAGATCTGTCACGCAGTCAATATCCCGTATTTCGATCGTTGTCATCGGCTCGAGCGGGGCTATAGTTGCGCTTTTGCCGAGGATTTTCTTTATTGCGTCGCAGAATGCTTCTTTATTGCAGGCCTCTGCTCCGAATTCGACCAGTATGTGGCCCGACCACGTTGGTCGTACTACTTTAATGGTAGTATTGGTGACTTCGGGCCTTACGTTTCCCCTGATGTCCCGCAGCACCTCCGCATAGGATCGGCCATCTTGGGGCTTTACAAGCAGTGCCTGCTGCCGGGGTCTTCGTCGGGGCTTCTGCCTCTCCTGTTTTACATCGAGTCCTTTTTCTAATTGGGCGTCCGTACGACCTTTACTTTCTGGCTTTTTTGAAGGAGTTTCTTTCCGGCTTTCTCCACTCCTTTTGTAAGCACTGTCTGGAACCCCTGATCTGGTGCCTCACGTCCATCAAGTGCCTCTTCCTTCCTTCTTTTATCCCGATCTCCTTCGATTGGGCTAGACGCCATTCTTTTATTGACTTTTAATGATGGAGCTTTCTGCATGTCGCCTTTAGATTTTGCCCCAAGCGCCTCTTTAGCCTTGTGTTCATCTTCGGCCCTTAACCAGCTTCTCCGATAGTGCCCTATGCGATCTAGGAGCTCCTCTAGTTCAAGGAGCCCTGCCTTTGCTACTTTGCTGATTTTTGGGGAGTCGCATGCAGCTTGTATTCTTTTCAGAACATCTCCCGCTTTTCGGAGTAGCCTCTCTTCTTCATATCGCTGGGCGGCAATTGTACCTTGCAACCATCCTTGGGAGAGGTTATCGCTTTCCGTTTCCGAGTGCAGTACTTCCGCCACATTTTCAACGTTGGCGGTACAATCAAGCGGTGTCTGGTCACTCTTTGCTTTTAAGTGCCGTAATCTCCTCGTTTGCTTCTGGATTTTTCGTTGCAATGTCGGGCTTTGTGACCCTTGCATCGGTCGCTTCAGTAACAATCGCAACGAGAATCGAATTTTCGGTGCTCTTATGCTATCTTCCACTGCTCGAACACCTAAAGCATCCTGCAGAGTTTCCCGCTTCTCCTTTATAGGACGCTCGGGCGTTCGTATAATTTTTTTGCTGCCCACAAACGCCGCAGGAATCTCAGTCTGAACCAGACTGTCTGCTGTTCTCCGTTTTTCGTCTACCGTCACTGTCGTCGTGTTAGTCTTCGTTTTTTTTCGTGGTTAGTACAGCTCTCGATGTACTGTTGACATCGTGGCTGCAACCGCTGGTTGCGTCGTCGTTATTATTTTTGGTTTCATTTTTTGGATGTTTTTGATCTTTGATATAATAAAGTGTATAATAAAACAAGCTAGTGTAAAATATTATGATGTATAATATATCGAAGAAAAACCAGATTGGTACTTACTTCTTTCCATGCAGAGCCCCGAGCGCCCGATGAAGTACAAAAAAAGAAGCGAGGGGGCCTCTGAAAATTAAATTCTAAAGTTAAAACCACAAAAAAACAAAAACGGAACGGCCACTTTCAACTTTCCGATCCGTCGTTTTAGCGTAATTGCAGAAAAATTTAATGTAAGGCACCTGGCCTTCTCCACAACCCAACAAAACAGTTTTTTTTTAATGAACAATTAATCTCTGCACTTGTTTTTTTTATTTTATTTCAGTTAATAACTTAGATCCAAACTCGTCCTAATTTCATCTTACCAAAGTAATTAATAACGTGACAGAACCGCACTTTGTAACAGTTGATAATATCGGCGTCCCAAATAGGGAAAACTCGCTTCCCAACACACTGCAATTTCACGTCTAATTTCTATTGACAAATCATCAAAATCTTGCTGGTTCGTGAACTTTACCCTGATGAAAATGTTGTATTTAACTATTTATTTAAATGAGCATCGCAACATTTCTCTCGAATTCTCTGGTTGTTTTTATTCTTTTTGTTTAGTCCCATTAATCACAGTTCACAATCGGATTTTCAAATTAATCCCCGATACTTCGTGAATCACACTGTCCAAACATTAATGTAAGTTCCGAATCACACCACGCAAAAATCGCAAAAAAAGGAAAAAAATCCCATTCTCCCCCCAAAGTCAAGACCTTTTTTCTTCAAATTCAAACTCAAACTTTTTTCTGAATTAACCAAGATCACCTCGACACCGCAAAAAACACCCTCTTATTCAGAAGCCAAATAATGACTGCTTCCCCAAATCAAAAATTTTACTCACTCAATCCGCAATCCTTTCATTCCCATTTACCGCTGCCGCATTCGGGTAACGTAATCGAAGTTCAATACACTTCGATTCCGCTACCCACACATTTTTTTCATATCGACAAATGCAACAATTCCCACTTTGAATATATGGCGATTTGCACAATCATGATAGCGTTTGGTTATACGCAAATCGTCAAATACGAGTATACGGAAACAATTGCTTTTGCCGATATCCCAAAAAGAGTGGTTTCCTGCGCTCGAGAGAACTTGAACCCAGAGTCCCAGTGGACCCCCGGATCCACGACGCTACCAACGGAGCCAATATCTGTTGATATCCCAATCATCGAATTAGCAACTTCAACTATGCACCTTTCTTAATGGACATGGAAATGAAATTTTTTAGTAGGGAAGCGTGGATGAATTTTGTTATTATAACAAGTAAAATTTTGTTAGTGGGAGCTATTGAAAGTTAGTATGACGGAAGCAATTAGGTTTTGCTACGGAAAAGATATCGAATGAAATTTTGTTAATGGGAAGTAATAGATGGAGTGTTGTTAGTGCGAAAGTTAAGATTATTATTATATTACTATTTTTTTTTTGTAATCAAAGATAGAGTTAGAGGGTAGAATTGAGATGATGAGGAAATACAAATTATAAGGAAATTGTTAAATGCTACTAAAAATAAGGAATTATACCGAGGAAAAGGTATAATTGCCCAAAAGAAGGTGAAAATGTTACGGAGGCAATTTGAAGTTGCGAATGGGGGAATGCCGATACGCCGGAGTTCGCAACATCGTTGAGAGTACCCTGACAGCATGGTTACTACGTCGATTCCGTTATCAGGCGCGGAAGATTCGCCTTCACCCTCTTACGTCCTCACAACGGAGGTGTAAGTAGGATTCAGTAGCAGAGCTTTAGATGTATTTACAGTTATTAGCATTTCTCGGCATTTAATGTCACATTATTGGCAAACCAGTAAACCCAATGTGCGACCCCTTGACTTCTAAGGCGCTAGTTGTTATTGTACTTATAAACACCAATCTCCATAATTTTTGTCCGATTTTTGGGATCACAAGTGTCCAATCACGAGGGGGGGTATGTACACAAATTTTCCGTGTATTTCCCCTTCCTGTGCACCCCCTGAAGCAAAAAATACCAGTTTAACCCCTATTGTGAAAAGTTCTCATCAAGACCTTTCATTTGATACCCATATTGGCTACCTTTGACGAACTTTTTCTTTCAGGGACCACTATATGGGGAGACCTCCCTTAAGCACCTTCTAAATTTTTTTTTGTAGTGAAACTTTGAAGAGGGCATCACTTGACACATATATACAAAACTTTATGTTTGTAGCTTATACGGTTTGCGAGAAAAAGTGCTGTGACACACGGACGCACGGACGGACGGACGAACAGGCGGACAGACAGGTGCGGTTTCAGGAGGGTCTTGTAAAATTATTTTACAAAACCCTAAGAAGGTAGAAGCCACAGGATTAGCATCTCAATTACTATACTCCCTCCTAGTAGTTTTCTGTGTGTTTCCACAAATGAATTGCGACGTTAATATCACACAACTTACGACTGGGTTTTACAGCGAGCACCTCGGAGCCGCAGGAATCCACAGAGGAGCGTTGAAAGTACAACTGCTATCACCCTGGACATAATTCCGTGGACTGTGTCAATCTAGATCTAGTATCTCAACTGAAATCGGCAGCTTTGAATTAATCCACCATTTGGAAGAGCTTCAGGAAGAAATTGTCCATAAAATGCTTACTTTACAGTTGTTGCATAACAGAATGCGAGGAGGTGCGCTCGAAACTCTATTGACAGCTATCTTTTCGGTGTGAACGACGCGGTTTACAAGGACATCAACAGTTTGTCTGAGAGAAATCATACGTTCCATGAACAATCAGGACAAACTCATGCTAAGGCAATGAAAACCCCTCACAGTACCTCCGGTAGAACCGATACTCAGCTAAAACGATTTCAAACTCAGCTGCAAAGAAGTATAGAATGAATCAACTAGGGCGCTGGTACAAAACAATTGATCACAATAAATCAACATTCACCTTTTGACTACGTACAAGCGAGCAAAAAACTACCTGCAAGAAGTTCACCAGAAGTATTCTTGTTTACTATCTACCCTTGCTTCACCAACAAGCATCTGGTAATGCATCAGAACAAATGATGCTCTTCAAGACATCAACCACACACAAAAACTGCTTTCAGATCATTTATATCAGGCAATCGAACCGATTCGAATCGATTCTGATGATACTAGTATCATTCTACTGGCATTCCTTCCCATTATCGACAACCGCCCATACAACTTGATAAAAGCCACACCAGTTCCAGACTGCATCATAACTTGCAGCAGTATTTTGAAGCTTCTAGTGACGACCTCTTCAGGATCGCAGCCGATCAATACCTAGTGGACATCAAAATACTCCATTAATGTTCATTCAAAACCAAACTGCGTAATCAATGAAATACACAAGGTATTCGGCAGAGACCCGTGTGCAGTACATACTCTCAGAGTAAAGAGTATAGTATGGAAAGAACTGCACGACCCAAACACCTGGATGTTTACGACGCCATCAGCAACCCCAGCGCAAGCTTTAAGTTAAGGTGATTGCACAAATGTAATTCCTAATGATACTGGAATAATAAGACTTTCCCAGGACTGTAGTCTTAGAGTTGAACATTTTTTGTTCACTGCCTCTTGGAAAGCCGCTACGCGGAACCTTTCCGTCTACATGCTTCCACACCCATCTGTCCTCCATCAGACAATAAGCCAACAAACCATTCCTAATCTTTCAGCGCCTAAGATCATTAAATCCGAGGAACTCTTTGGAACTTACATTCAACAAGAATAGAACATCATTGAAGACAACCAAACTACCTATTATTGCCTGATTGTTTCCTAGCACCGGCAAGACAAGGCATGTGAATTATAATATGCTGATTGGGAGCTGCCTTCGGCGCGGTTTTTCGGAAGAAGTGAACCTTCGGTTGGGGGTGGACTTGTTTCGTCTGTATTTGTTTGCGTCGTAGAGTGTGGGGACGCTGTACTGGCAACGTTTTCTTCGTTGGTTTCATCCTTCGCTTCTGCGTCGACCTTTACTGGTAGTGGAGCAAGATTGTGGATCGTCTTTTTGAGAACACCTGTAGCCGTTTTTACGATTGCAACTCGGACCAAACCATCATTTCCTTTTATAGTCTCCAGTATGCGAACAAGAGGCCATTGCATGGCCGGAAGATTGGTGTCCTTTATTATAACCATCATGCTAGGCTGGGCGTTTTGGCATTGTTGCTTCCATTTGATTCGATACTGCAGCTAGATTAAATATCCTTTGAACTATCGCTGCCAGAATTGATTCTTGAGGTGAAGAGTGCGCTTCCGGTGTTGATGTAGATCTACGCGCTGTGGGTTTTCAGTGGATTCGGCAGTGCTAGTTAACGATTCGCCTTTTAACAAATGTCCTGGGGTCAGCGCAGTCAAGTCGTTCGGATCCGAAGACATTGGCCTGATAGGTCATGAATTGAGAATCGCTTTTACTTGCACTATAACTGTCTCCAACTCCTCATATGTCAGCAATTGTTGTTCAGGCTGCAAGGTAGCAAGTTTTTGGCAGACTTCACGGCTGCCTCCCACAATCCATCGAAATGTGGAACTCTTGGTGGGATGAAATGGAATTCGGTTCCGTTCAGTGTGCAGAATATGTTAATTTGTTCTTCCACTTCCTTTGAACGTATCGCTGGTTGAAGCTCTTCCAGTTGGTTTCGAGCTCCTACAAAGTTCGTAGCGTTGTCATAATACATTAGTTGTCAAGTCGCTTACTACTTCTAAGTGCACTGCTTTTGTTGCAAAGCAAACGAATAACGCTACGTAACAGTTTTGAGGCTTCTTTCCTCTAGCTTTGTAATGAATCCAAAATGGGCCGCAAAAAACAACTCCTGTTGTTCGAAATGGCTTATCAGGTTTGATTCTTCTCTCAGGCAAATTACCCATCATCTGGGATAAAAGTTTTGGCTTTGCTTTCCTGCAGTGAACGCAATTCAATACAATCGACCACGCAATTCTTTGATAGGCCAAAATTTTTGGCTAGTGGTAGCTAGTAACCCTTGCGTCCGACGTGAAAATTTTTAATATGAATGTCTGTCATTACCAGCCTAGCAAGTGTGTCATTGTACGGTAACAACATTGGGTGTTTTGCATCATATGTGATGTTAGCTTCTTGTAATCGTCCTCCAATCCTGATAACACCATTCTTGTCCAAGAATGGGGCGAGTGAACATAAGTTGCTTTGCTTGTCTACTATGTCCGTTTTATCAAGGGAGGCTAACTCTTGTGAGAAGTTTCAGCGTTGTGCTTCCTTTATAAGTTGTGGTGTGGCTGCATCCAATTCTTCAACAGTTAGGTTTGATGAGCGTTTGAACCCTCTGCTTCTAGTGTTATTTACGAACCGAGGAACATAAGCGAAAATCCGTTGCAAATGTTGAAAAGAATTCCCGTGGTCGATCGTAGACAGTATGTCTCCTTCGTTGGCAACTGAAAGTGCCACCTTTGCTTGCCTCTTTTCTAGATTTGTTTCAAATTTTTGATTCCTCCGCCACATGCCCTCACCGCCATGTAGAAACTTCGGCCCATAAAACCAAAAAATATTATTCTTCAATTTGTTGGGTGAGATTCCACGGGAAACCAAATTGGCAGGATTTTCCTTGGATGGTACATGTCGCCATTATTCAGCTCTGGTAAGCTCCTGTATAGCTGCTACTCATTTTGCAGCGAGGGTGACGTATAATGACAATGGGTTCCTCAGCCAGGCAAGAACTACCTCAGAGTCCGTCCAAAATGTGCATGGAACAGCTTGGTAGTGAGTGTTGCAGCTTGAAGCTCCAAACGCGGAAACGTTGTAGCCTTGATTGGCGCTACCTTTGATTTGGCACATAGCAGTCTCACGACCACGGGCAATTTGCTGTGATCGCACGTGTATAGGTGCATCGTATGCCTTCTCTGATGCGTCGCAGCAAGCATGTAGCGGGTTCGCGGGTTTTTGCCCGCAAAAAAATGCCTGGGAAACTTGATATCTTCAAGGCATTGCAGTTCTCCACGAAATTTAACCCAATAGGAGTGCATCTCCACTGGTACAGCTGCGTCACAATCTATCTTTAGATTCCATAATGCTTGGAGAAATATTTTGGCTTTGGTCACCACTGGGCTCGTTACTCCTAATGGGTCGAAGAGATGCGCAATGTCAGAAGACACTGTTCTCTTGGTCACCTTACCGTCCCTGGGCTGGATTGTTTTTAGGCAGAAGTTGTCCTCTTGGGGAAGCCAGATTATGCCCACCGTCTTCACATGGTAGCTATCTTTGCCGTTTATGTTGAATTGGACTTCTTGGTCCTCTTTGAAAATGCCCTGAAGTAGCCGACTATGGTTTACGCACCACTTCCGCAATTTGAACCCTCCTGATTGAAGCGATTCCTTTAGTCGCAATTTGAACCCTCCTGATTGAAGCAATTCTTTTGGTTGCCTTTGTACTGCGAGGGCTTTCGTTAGGCTGTTAGCTCCCGTGATGACGTCATTGATGTAAATATTATTCTTTATCGTTTGTGAACCCAATGGGGCTGACGTTTCAGCTTGCGCTGCTATTTGTCTGAGGCGTCATACGGCTAAGTATGGAGCCGTTGTAATGCCGTATGTCACCGTAGTTAGTTGGTAAAACTTAACTGGCCATCTAAATGGTATCTCCAAAATATTAACTGAAATTTCTTATCTTCTTCCTTCACTCTTATTTGGCGGTACATTTTCCTGATGTCCGCCATAAATACAAACATCGGCAGCCGGAAGGGTTGCAAAATGGTAAATACTTCATCTTGGAGAAAAGGTCCAATGTGCAGAACTTCGTTCAAGGAGATATTCGTAGACGTTTTCACTGAAGCATCAAATATCACTCGCAGTTTAGTTGTGGTACTGTCTGGTCTTATGGCACAGTGGTGCGACAAGAAGTAATGGGGTGTACGTACCTGCTGAATATCGACCTCTTCCATGTGTCCCAACTGACGGTATTCCTTCATGAAGTCGGTGTACTGTTGTTTCAGCGACCCGTTCTTGTTCAATTTGCGTTCCAAAGCCAGAAAACGTTTATATGCTGTCTCTTTGGAGTTACCCAACAACTTACGGTCTTTCATGAATGGTAAATTTACAACAAATCGTCCATCTTGTCCTCACCTGGTATTAGCAGTGAAATGTTCTTCACAACCTTTTTCTTCCTGCGTAAGGTTCGAGCCTGGCTCCACTCCGTCCACTTTCCAGAACTCTTGCACCCATTCATGAAGTTCGCCGCAATCATGACTGCAGACGCCGCAGCTAAATGTGTAAGTGTCCGAATTAGCCACTCGACCGGAGACAGTCCATCCGAACACGATATTCTGTAGGCTTGGTAATTTCTTCCCCAATCGTATTTGCCCAACCGAAAGTATCGGCAAAAAGTTTCCTGCTTCAATGAGAATCTCAATTTGTCTAGGGTGATTGAATTGAGGATCCGCAAGCGGCACATTCTGGTGAATAGGCCATGATTCGATGTCAATTAATTCTGACGGTTATGGGCTGTATCGAAAAATTTACTCTGGATTGAGCCTTTTGAATTCCTTGTCTAATCCCTTGAACACACAATACTTGGGGAACTTCCTTCAAACCATGCCATCTGACCAGATCTTTAGTGATGAAATTTGATTGAGACCAGGACACAAGAATAGCCCGGCATTCAAGTTCTCGACCATCCACAGTCAAAACAAGTACAGTGCTCAGCAAGATGTTGTTCCTCCGTGTTTTGTTGGCTTTCGCTGTTTCTGCTTGTGCTGGAGGTAAAGTAAAGCTTGACTTGCTACCCTGATTGTCGATGTGCAACAATGTATTATGCCGTTGCGAACACTTCTTGCAGCCTCGGAGCGAGCACTGTTGGCTATTATGGCCTGCCCTCAAACAGTTGTTACACAAATTATTTTTCTTCACAGTCTGGAGACGAACCCTTGGCATTTTATTCAGGAAAGTTTTGCAAGAATAAAGTGGATACATTTTTGCACACTATGAATGGGCTCCCTTTGGATGACGTCACTAGCGAGGCAGACTCAGTTTGTTTTTGCTTTAGAGATGGCGAGCCCGCTTTGCCGAGGGTTTCAAGGCTTTGAAAACGATTCTCCAGAAATGATAGAAAATGCTTCACAGTGCTTAGCTGCCGGGGCTCTGCCAACGATTGCTCATACAACGTATGTGTAGTATGGTCCAACCTTTTCACCAGTACATGTAGTAGAATTGGATCCCAGGTGTCGATTAAAATGCCTAAATTCCTTACATAGTAGACATTCATTCGTTACGTCATGTAGATTGATGCAGATTCTACAGAGCTCGATGGTTGAGAAAGAAGTTTGTTGAGAAGATGTGTCGCTAGCAACCTTTTGTTGTCATATCTCTCTTTAACTATATTCCATGCATCTAAATAATTCTCGCTGGAAACTGGCAATTGCTGCGCTAATCGTTTTGCTTCGCCTGATAGATTGCTAAGCAGATTATAAATTTTTTGCGCATTTCCGATTGCACGATTGTGGATCAGTTGGAGATACAAATCACGAAATTGAGTCCACTGCAAGTAATCACCGTCAAAGGTCGGTAGTACGATTTTCGGCAATTGAACACCGGTATCCTTTGATTACAGCAGTGGATTGTCGCTTCTCCCTTCAGCGCTCATACGCTCTTGCAGTGAGATTATCGTCTCGTGAGTCCAACAGTGAAGTTCTTGGCAGATTTCAGGACTGTACACAGAGGGGCTTTTTTCAGTGGTTTGTTCCCATATTGCCTGATCATTCTCTGCCAGTTCATTCACGTACTTTTGTAATAAGTTGACCTTAATTGTGTAGTACTCGGTAGAATCTTCACCACTAGCCTTGTGTTCAATGTCTTGAATGAAGTAGGTAAGGGTCCTCATTAAGGTCTTTTGCTTCCGGATCATTCTTGGAAGAACGTCCCTTTCTTCTTCGTCATCGCCTTTGAGTTTGAAATCTGCAGGACGTTCTGGTTTTCTTGTGGCAGTATATATCTCCAGATTTGGTTGCAGGTGATGATGCCATGGGGTTGTCGTTAGAAGAAGTTCCCTTCAATTTTCCCCTTGCATCATCTAGTGCATGAATGAGTTTCTCGTACACCTTCCAAATTTCGTTGTAGTAATTGTTGGCAAAGTACGGATAATCCGGCGTGGACTTGATCAAACAAGGACCAGTACCCTTCTGGCAAGCCTAGTCTCTTGTCTAGGTACTCCTTGGTTTTTCTGGACACTGAATCCTTCCTGAAGTTTATCAGCAGCTGTTTCAGTTTGCTTCCCAGCTCGGATTGTGTAACCGTCAACTTCTCCATTATAGGGCTTGTTCAAATGCTACGATTGATTTGCAACGGTCGGCTTCGCTCTATTATCCTCACTCTGGATCACGTCGGGGTCACCAATGTTTTGAACCGTGATAAGGTAATTTTCTTGCCGCGCAATTCACAATTTAATACTCTACTAAATGTGCAGGAAGTAAAGATATATTTCTAGTGCAGCACTAGCACTCCTTTAAGTCACCAGAGTGTGCAGGAAGCAAAGCTATATTTCTAGTGCAATCCTAGAAATATTTCGAAACTTGAGTTGCAATCGTTGCTCCCATGGGAATGAAATTTTTTATGAATTTTAGAGTAAGCAATTTTAGAATAAGATAATGTTGTATTTAAACTCAAGCATTTGGGAAATAAGTTCAGTTGTAGTTTTTCGGCGTTAAACAAAGTTTATTTTATTTACTTTGGTCTTTTGCTATGGCACAAAGGATTCGAAATATTTCTAGTACTGCACTAGAAATATAGCTTTGCTTCCTGCACATTTAGTAAAGTACTAAATTGTGAATTGGGCGGTAAGAAAATTACCTTACCGCGGTACAAAAACACGGCCCCACATGGCGAAGATAAAAGTTATATATCATCACGATAACGCACCGTCACACACGGCCTTGGAAGCAATGGCCAAATTGAGCTTGCTTACCCACTGTATTTTCCAGACTTGGCCCCCAGGGGCTATTATATGTTCTCAAACCAGAAGCGGTGGCTCAAGGGAATGAGATTCAGATTGAATGAAGGTTTGGACGTTTCGTACTACAGAAAAAGCATCGAAATGCTGAAAATGTATGAGGAATAAATATAACTGTACCCAAAAAACCGCTTGCTTTCATTGAAAGTCCCGGTACTCATCAGCCCATGTAGTATGTTGAAGTCCAGGACATATTTCATGATTAGTTTATACGATTACATATGACACTCAAGGAATGGAAAAATATGTAGATGAATCTGAATTGATGTTCATATTATTGTAACATACTTTTTGACATACATTAGACATATATGGGCCACCATTTAACGATGCTACACTGATTCAACATCATTTATAAATTGCACCATAAACTATTGTCCAACTTTTTTGCATAATACAACACACAGGTCATCTATTAAATCAATCTTAGCATAACATCACAAATATGTTCACATTGTTATGTCGGCATAAATGTGGGAAAATGAAAAGAGCATGAAAAACTTTGAAATTTATGTCAGCGCTCTGAACTGCTGCTACCCAATAAGTGCAGTAAAAAATCAAAAGATACTTTTATGGTTGTTCGACGTTGCTTACCTAAAAAACATATAAAATAGTTAATCTTGGTTGGCGTAAGCCATGATCTGGATTGAATCCTCTTCGTTACATATTTTATGTTCATTATGCAGCGTGTTTGGCCTTCTTCCCATTGAAGATGGAAGCAAGCAGCGAAATGATAGCAAAAATAAAGAAGAATAAAACGATAGTCATGTATCTTTCAATGTGTACTTATTTGAAGATACTATTGAAAAAGATATTTTGCAATACTTGAGATATTTACATGAAACAAACATCTCGTGCGACGTTTCAAAGATAGATTGTTTGAACTGGTTGTCGTTAAAACAGGAGAACTAATTTAAAAGCAATATAATTTGTATTTAATGGCAATAGTTGGGTAGAGTTGCCAAGGCTAAGGAAGGAGAAAACTTGGATTTTATGAAAAACGTAAAATCAATCTTTAATGAACTATCTTGAAGGAAAAACTCCAGTTAAGTTGTTTTGCATAGACTAATTCAAGCGATTTTGGTTTTTTTCTTTAATCCTCAAAAAAGTCTTCCGTTTTGGAATTTTTTCCAACAACGCTTCCTAAACCTGAAGCTATACATATGTAACCTGTAGCATCCTACCAGCATAACTGGCAGCACTAATTTATGCATAATTAGACGCCACGAGATGTTCGCCAGATCACCTGAGAGCGATCTTGTTAGTGGTTAGAAAATCAAATTATGCACTTTAGTGCTCTTGACTTAAATATCATCTGAGCAGGCAAGTATGTATGTAAATAACTGTATCAACACTAAGTACGTGTGGTTGGACCTGTAGCGTTAGATCAGTGACTGGGCAAGTTAACTTTTCAACTTGCTCCACATCAACGGCTATCTATCTGTATCCATTGAAAGGTCAGATGCAGCTGAAAAACGTGAAACAGTAAAAAGTATCTTGGAGAGCGCGAGTAAGCCGCTAAGATTGTTTTTTCGTCATCGAAATGTTTGTGACGAATCCGCGTCTGAACACCATCTCATAATTGCTTTTCAACACTAATTTTCTGAGCGATTTGGTTTCAGCAATGCTAGCAAAATAGTTCAGTTTTCGGGTGATTTCTAGCTGCTGGCTCAGTCGCGAAGCAAGATTGAAGCGGGAGCGGAAGCAGGGAGGAAGTCGAGCGGATAGAAGATACAAAGATACATATTTCGGAGGCTTGACATTTCTGATGCGACTGGTTCGGCTGTTGCTGCTTTGGCTATTGCTTTTGCTATTATGCAAGTTTTCACTGTGGCAATCGGCGATTTTTCTAGTTGTTGCTGCTGTTAGCACAAGACTTTCTTATTTAGCAGGAAAATTAAGTTGAGTGAATGTCTCGGCAACACGAGCGACAAGATATAAAATATTGTAGAGTTGCTTACAATTTGGTAATTACAAACGAGGCACGTCATGTAAACTATGGAATTGGATTAATTATACGATTTAATTGACTGTAAAAACACTGAACAGTGAGCGAGTTGCAGTAAATGTTGCAGATTTGATGCGCATAAGGTGGAACTGGATGGCTAATGGTAATAGTTGTTTGCGAGGGTTTCGTAAAAGGAAAGAAAATGAAGATTGCCTGGCGTGCGCAAGGTCTCTTGCAAAATGCTAATCGTTATAATTTGTCGGTTTGACCGAAAACTATCATTTCTGGTTAGCATTGAACGTTTAAATGTCTAATTAAAAAATTATAGTGGGCAAGGATAGACTGGGTGTAATAATTTTTGTCTTAATTTAAAGTTAATTTTTAATACAAATATTCAAGGTCTTTTACCTAAGCAAATTTTTCTGATTTTGTTCAACTGAAAAGCAACAGGATTTAGTCCAAATACATTATTTTTGAGATGAAACTGAGAAAGCAATCGTAAATTGACTTTGTGCAATAAATTGGCGAAAAATAATACCTTGAAAGATATTCCTTGGAAAAATAAGGAGCAAGAGTGAGTGGGTAGGATTTAGACGTCTGTCTCTTGCAATGTGGTATCTTTCCAGGGCAGTCTTATCACTCTCTTCTATTCGTCTTCTGGTGTTCCTCAAGGATCCATTCGTAGTCCACTATTGTTCATTCTGTTTATAAATGACTTGCGATCCAACATTATTAACTCCTCATGTCTCCTATATGCCGACGACGTTAGGATTTTCAAAGTAGTGTCAACTTACGATGGAAGTGCCCTGCATCAGGAAGATTTGGAAGCCCTTCAACTTTAAGGTTGTTGTAACCAGCTTGCATTAAATATCTCTAAGTACCATCCATCTTTCATTTTCCAATCATCCTAATCCTTTCAGTTTTAAATATGCGCTAAATAAATCGTACCTAAATACTGTGACTCAATATTTCAGAGAAAGTAAGTAACCTTTATTGAGACTTTTATAACTTGACATTGCAGAATATGCTTAATGACTATGTGACATTTGACAGTATATGGATGTCAAATAAACTTTGACGGTTAGAATATATGTATGTATACTTAAATCAAATCAGTATTTTTAGATGTATAGACTTTGCCATTTGCTCTTATGGCTTCTGACTCGAATAGTTTAACAAATAAATACGTTAAAACTTAATCTAAATCTAATATAAATTAAATCTATTCCTACATCTAACCTAAAACCATAAGCTGTTTAGTATTGTACAACACTCGAATTTACATTTATATTTATCTTGCGTAGATTTTTATTTTATAACACTTATGAACTAACCAAACTGGACTGTGTCCAAAAAATAAGGTGACATTTGAATTTAAACTGCGCGCGTCGAAGGATTTGGAGAATTTTTTTTTAGGTTGGTAATACGGTCAGTGACATCCTTGTCAAATTTACATGTCAAAATATTCATTCGTGTTTGAGATACGCGTCGTTTTGTGAGCTGCTCAAAGTGAGTTTTTCGTTTTTCGCGATGTCGAAATTTGTTGTATTTGCATTAAATTTTGTTTGCGGAATCAATTTTCTTCTGCGGATACGTTGAAGATGGTGCAGAAAGCCTTCGGTGATGAGGCAATGTCTAAAAAAATGTTTACGAGTGGTACAGTGAGTTCCAAGCCGGCCGTGAACGTGTCGTAGACGAAGAGCGTCCTGGACGACCATCAACGTCTTCTCTTCTTCAATTATCGTGGTGTTTTGCATTATGAATTCCTTCCGCCGGGCCAAGCAGTTAGCAAGGAATATTATTTGAATGTTATGCGTCGTTTGCGTAACGCTATCCGCCTAAAAAGGCCGGAATTGTAGAAAGACAATTCTTGGTTTTTACACCACGGTAATGCACCATCCCATACTGCACTCGTAATTCGTGGTCATTTCACCAAAAACTCACATTCACATGATCTGGCGCCGTGCGACTTCTGGCTGTTCAGCAAGCTCAAAAGACCGCTCCGGGGACACCGTTTTGATACGAAAGAGGAGGTTCAAGCCGCAGCGAAGACGAAACTGAAGGCCATCACGGAAAAGACGCGTATCTCAAGCTCTAAAGAATATTTTGACATGTAAATTTGACATAGATGTTACTGACAGTACTACCAACCTAAAAAAAAATCTCTTTTGGTCACAGCATCTAAATTACTCTACTCCCTCCTAGTAGTTTTCTGTGTTTCCACAAATGAATTGCGACATTAATATCACACAACTTACGACTCGGTTTTACATCGAGCACTTCGGAGCCGCACGAAACCACTGAGGAGCGTTGAAAGTACAAGTGCTATTACCCTGGGCAAAATTCTGTGAAACCGATGGCCAAATTTAGTTTGCTTATCCACTGTATAACAAAATACATATATTTTGTTTAACCACGGTATGTGTTTGGTTCGCATGAAACGTAAAACGCCAGTCTATTGCTAATTACGGAATTGTTGGGATAGTGGTTGTATTGTTCAAGGATTTTAAAGGGACAAAGGTAGTAGGGATTATTTGCAGTGGAAGATTCGAAAAGTGCGCAAATACATCGAAGAGGGCGCTCCCGTTTTTTAGTCATTGCTAACATCTAGCGGAGAATAGGTTCTATCTCCGTATCTTTGTAAAGGAAAGAGTTCCTGTAGTACTTCTTATTAGGCCATCTGTATTTGGACAGGCATTTCCTAAGGATCTTCCTCTCGAAGATTTGAATTTCTTCGGCAGCAGTAGGCGAGATTGTTAGCCATGTCGGAAACGCATAGGTAATGATCGGCCTAATAAGAGTTTTGTACATTAAGACCCTAAATTTTGGGCCGACTGATTTAGAGGAAAAGAGAGACGAAATAATTGCGGACGCTGCTTTCGCTTTATTGAGGGTTTCACTAGCATGTCTATTCATCTTAAGTCGATTGTTAAAATGGATTCTAAAGTATATGAAATTTTCCTTGAGAGGAATGATTTCACCAGCAATATGTGCTTGCACGTTCCTATTTTGAGACACAGGAAGGCGGTTCCCTCTCCCGCTGGCATTTCTAAAGCAGATCAGCTCCGATTTGCTGGAATTTATTTCGAGCGCCAATCCTTTAGATATTGAACGATGTTGTGGACAGAGCGCCGCAGCTTTATTTGGGCCATCTCTGAGAGGCTATGGGTGACAGTGAGGAGGATATCATCTGCATACATTGCTATATTGATAGTCGAGCAGTTTGGGCGTGGGATAACATGAAGAAAAAAGTTGAAGAGGGCGGGTCCGAGGATAGAGCCTTGTGGGACCCCCGAGTTGATAGGGATATGATTTGAAATGAGGTTCCTCTGTTTAATTTGAGATGTTCTATCCGGAAGGAAGCTGTATAGGAATCTGAGGATTGCGACCGGACAGGACGATATTTTCAATTTGTACTTGAGACCGTTGATCCAAACTGAGTCGAACGCTTTTTTCAGGTCTAGAGCACAAGCCACTATGCACTCTTTCCGCCGAAGATTGCGGGTGACTCTATTGTGTAATAGCATTATTGCTTGCTACGTAGATCGTTCGCATTCAAATCCAAACTGAAAATCGGGGATCAGGGGATTACTAAAATTGTAGTAGTATTGCAAAATAATCTTTTCAAGGGGTTTACCCATGTTTGGCAAAAGGGGAAATGGCCGAAAATTGTTAATGTTACCTTCGCAGCCTGGTTTTGGTATTGGGATTACTTTACTAACATTCCAAGGTTTTCAAAATATCCATTATTAATACAATTATTGTATAATATCGTCAAGAAGGAGGAGATGGTCTTTCTGCATTTTTTGAGTATTATGTTCGGGGTACCATCAAGGCCGTGAGATAGCTTGATATTTAAGGCATTTAGGAGATCTTCTACTTCCGTTTTCCAAGCGAAAAATCTGGCGAAGACTGGATGTTGTGGAGAAGATGCTTTATTATAACTGGAGGATACAGTTAAATAAGATCAATATTTCAGGGACTTAGGTGTCACTTTCAATTCTGAGTTGAAGTTTGATGTTCATATTTCAGAAATAACTTCAAATTCCGATATGTTTTCTTATTCTTTATCCCGTATTAAATTATATCCCAGCTTGGTTCGTCCTATCCTCGAGTACTATTTGCCAGTTTGGTCGCCTCATTCAAAGTGCCTAAAGACCACGCTAGAAGCTGTACAGAAAAAAATTATACTAATCGTCCTCTAGAAGTTCCGGACTCCCTACATTTATTACGACTCACGCTTATTCATCCTCAATATTCGTACGCTAGAAAAGCATTGAGTTTACCTTGATGGGTGTTTCTCTTACAGGCTGTATTCTTAATCATTGATGCTTTGAATCCCACTTAATCATAATGGTCTTCAGCTTGGGCCTTTCCCGTTGTCGTATTTGGTCTACAAAATATGTCAGTTCTCTTCTCCTTAACTTAGTAGTTTTTTTTTTCGTTTTCACCGTTTTAAGTGCTTTGTAAAACGAATTTTATAAACACCTACCACCTACCACAAATTTTTGGTACATTTTGCCTCCCCCTGGACCTCCTAATTCATAATATGATTTTTGTATTTCAGATTCTAAAAGTTCTAACCAAGACCTTTCATTTGATACCCCTTTTGACTACCTTTGAATAAAAAAAAATTTTAAGGGCTAATTCGTTATAAGGGGGGACCACCCTTAAAAATTTTTTAAATTTTTGATAAGACCTTAACTTTTGAGAGACTATCACTTCTGACCTTTTCACAAAGTTTGAGCATCCTACTTCAATAGTTTCTGAGGAAACTAGCTATGACGCACGGACAGACAGGTCGCGAAACTAGTAGGTCTTTGTTAAAATTTTTTTTACAAAAACCTAAACAAACCTTTGCTTCTTTAACAGATGTATCTACAATCTCGGGCCCGACGGAGAAAATCTATTCAGGCGTAGACCCTTGTTGTCAAGAACACTGTCGAAAAAAGGGTGCAAACGTGGAAAAAGCCAATAAACCGCCAAAATTAAGCCACAGCAAATCTCTTCAAAGATAACGCTGGCTCCGATAGTAGGAAGCAACAATCCTGACGTGATTTTTAGCGACAACAACGCCGACTAAAAAGTCAGGAACAGATGATAAATTGACGAATGAACGCAAGTGCATGATCCAACCAGGTATAGCCACGACTGAGACAATAAAGACTTTACTAGACACTACAGATTCAAAAAACGAAAGCAAATGGACGTCTGACCAAAAAAGCTTAGTAAGCACATATCAGCCAGATATAATTGCGGCGTTCGGGCGCAATTAAAACCGTGCGCACCCCAGAACGGCCAATAAGAGAAGAGGGCGTATTGAACCACCCCGAAGTTTGAAAAATTTTACTGAAGAAGTGCAGGTAACTCCACCAAAAACCATCAAAAGAATGGCCTCTAGTCGAATCGAAGAAGACCGGGATAAAAGGAGGAAGGAGGAGGTTCTTCATGGACATGATACGTTAGATCAGGGCTTCCAGATAATACTAACAAAGACAGCTAAAAATCTGCCAGAAAATAAACTTATCATAGATGCCCACCAAAAAGGAGTACCTGATGCGAGGCAGATGAGAAAAATGGCCAACAAAGAGCCCGCGGTCTGCTCGAGAAACCCAATGATGGCCGATCCCACACAGATGTGTTAAGGGAGATCGAGGGAGTAGTAAAGCCTCAAGACACCAACACTGCTATTAAAGCAGTGCGACCAACTCGGTCTGGCCGCATGCTGGTCGAATTCGGAGCAGAGGACAATAAAAAGGAAGCATTCTACGATGCAGTCACTAACGTTCTCGGTAAAAGAGCAACTCTAGCCTCGCTCGAGCCGACGGCAATGATCGAAATCAGGAACATAAACATCACGGACCTGACCGAGATAGAGAAGTTTCCCAGCGTGAGTAGGGTTTAAGCGAGGCTGACACCAAAAAACAATCGGTGTAGCCATCATCGACCTGACTAAGAATGACCCCGAACAACTTCTGAGTAAGGTAAAAGCAAGAACAAGGAGGGTCATCTGCAGGGTACGGTGAGTTGTAGTCATATTGTAAAGTGATGCAAGGGACCCAATAGGAATTTATTATGCTACGAGTGTGGCGACATTTGACATAAAAGAAAAGAATGTACGAGAGAGGCACTGCATGTATTACAAGGATTCAAAACCGGATTTGAAGTGTGTCTTAGAATCAGGAATGTTTTGGGTTTTCCGGGAAGCCCCAGCCAAGGTAAAAGCAGAGCTTCGATGACCCGTATCCTGCAGATAAGCCTACACTGCAGTACAACTGCCTAAAATCTGCTTGAGCAGTTGCCGAGAGACATGAAAGCCGATTTTTTGCTATTGAGTGAGCAACACCACGACAAGATTTCACGAGCATGGTATCTTGACAAAATGGCACAATCGCCATTTAGGCTAGGAACAGTGCTGATTTCCTAGTGGAGAGCTATGGACAGAAAGATGGTTTCGTGCGGGTTCAGGGACTACATTCTTTAGTGTGTAGCTAACGCCAAACGAATCGATATTATCTCTCCAAACCAAGCTGAATGCTTTAGCGAACGCTGTCTCGAAGTCAGATGGCCACTTCCTCGTTGGGGGGGGGACTTTAACGCTAAAGCAATCGAATGGGGCATACCTCAAACTAATCCTCGGGAAAAACTAGTCCTAAATATGATGGCCAGGACAAGGCTCGTCAGCCGACATTTCGCCATGTGGCCAGTGTATGCCATACCCTACAGGACATTTCCCTCGGAGTCCCTAGTACAGCGGGTACAAAATAGAACGGAATAAGAGAGGGCTACCCAGCCAGTGACTAACAATAAATTCTGTTGGATATCTCTGATGCCGTCTCTCACCGCCCATGTTCTCGACCTTCCACGATTGGGTTGAACATTGGGAGGGTGGACATCGAGAGATTCATCGAAGTGTTGATGGCATGTTGCCGGGAAATTCACAAGAGACTGAAGAGCTAGCGGCTCAAGACTTAGTCAACTCAACTATTAGCATCATCTTAGCACCTCTACTTGCAGCGCTTGTATGCCTTGTCGAAAACCCCGGCACCGCAGGCCCCCAGTGTACTTGGTAGAAATCTCTGAAAAGCGGAGGGAATATCATAAGCTTCTACGTGAAGCTCAATGGGCACCGAATCGCGACGAGGCATGCAACCGGGTAGCAGCACACAGTGGGGCTTTCAGACCGAGTTAAGCTCGTCCGGGGAGGGGCGTGGGGCGCCGCTCGCTTGTCCACCAAGGTCCCAATGAGCCGCCAAGCGAGAATACGGTTTGCCGGTTTCACTTTTTGGCAGCACGAAAACGAACACTTAATACACTTTCTCCGATGCAAATCAATGAAGTCAATCTGCACTACGAGAGTTATATCGATCCTCTCTAACTATATCAAGTTAAAACGATATCGCAAGAATAATTACCCAAGTGAATAACTACACCAAAAAACACACCTCCCCCGATCACTCTGACTCCACTTTATTTTTATTCCACTTCTTCTCCTTTAATCTACTCTCTGGTTAATTTAGAGTTACAATTTCAATTCTTGATTTCATTAATGCAAAAAGAAAGAAACTAAAATATTTTAACAAAAAAAAAATGGAAGTGATTATTCGTTTGACTCACTGATCTAGGAAGAACAAAGGAGCCTCTTATTTGCTACTTTTTTCGACGATTCTGATGATTCTTTTGTCACTACGCGATGCTCCTTTCTATACGTCGATCACTTGTCACTTGTCTTTCGACTATCCTCATGCGATGCCTTCGTTCCAGCTTTTACTTCTTGAATCCGTCTTCCTTTCTATCTCGTCAACCACCTTCTGTTTTCTCTCAATCGCTACTATTCTTTCACGCTAATCGAAAACCAAAAAGAGGAGGCGCGTCATTCGTCCCGCTCTTAAATAGCTTCGCCTCTAACGGCCACTTAACTGCTCTCCGACTGAGTTCTTTGTCTCGGGTTCAGCCACCTCGTCGGAGTGGTTCTTCTCGTTCCAGCGGAGTTGTTCCACTCGAACTCGGTATGACATACTCCACCTTAAAGCACTCTGGTGGCGATCACCCCAATCACGGCTGAATTGGCTGAACACCTTCTCTGACAGTTTGCTACGTCAGAAAGATTTGTTTACTAGCAAATTTTGATGTCGCGAGTCATGTCCAATGTTTTCGAAGCTAAGTGGTAATTGTTTGTTTCTAAGTGATTTTTTTGTTACTGTTAGCTAACTAATTTTCAATTGGGGATTCGACGTCAGTTCAAGTAAACTCGAAGGCAAATATTTGATAATATTTAATAATTCGCAAACAGTCTCAGTGTGTTAGATAATAATATCTGATGAATTACGTATATATATTACAGTCTGTAACTAGTCTTAGCTAGTGTTATAAAAAACATTTAGCGACCAGCGTTTCCTCGGTTTCCCCACTTGTCTTTGACCTTCAGTCCTCCCAAAGAATACCTTTATGGGTATCCGTTGTTCGTCGAAACGATGCACATGGCCATCCCATTGCAGCTTTCACAGTTTTACAATCGTTGAGACCTTTGGCTCGTCAAAAAAGCTCACACAGTTCATATTTATTCGCCTCAGGACCCTTCTTTGGAATCTTTCAATGGATGCTTGGGTTAGGATTCATATTTCACACTCGTTGCATAGCACAGGTCTTATCACAGACTTGTATGCTTGGAGCTTTTATTTCTGTGAATGCAGCTGGTCTAGTTTTACTATTGATTTGTAGCCCTGCTAGTTTTGCTTTAGTGTTGCGTGACAAAATGTTGAAGTCGTCCGAACAAAAAGCAAAGCAAAATGCTTGCCTACAATTTAAAATGTTTGTATGTTGTAATGTGTTTCGTAACTAACATGAAAAAGGACAATACACACTCCTTGCATGCTTAAAATCTACGTTGCACTCTCCATTGTGCACCTCCACTATTTAGAACGGCTATAGTTATAAAGCCTGCTTGCTGTGCAAATCCCGTATCTTATCAAAATAAAGTACTTACTATACTTACAAACCAGTGAAGTTTAAATTGTTGCCTTACCTGAAAGAAAGAGAAAAAGAACATATTTAAAGCATTGTATGAAAAATTAGAAGATGGCATGACAAGAGGAGACTGTCTACCATTAAATTTAAAATAATTATTTTTTATTTTCAAAACTATGCACACAATTACCATCCTGCTAAAATAATAGTCATCGCACACTAGTCAGGTTCGAACCTTGGCGTTGAGATGTGTTAGGGAATCTCATTTCATGATCGTAACGATATTCGAGGTGATATGGTCAGTATAACGCTCAACCAAGTGATTATTAACCTAATTTTTCAATCGGTACCTATCACAGCTGGATGGGCTGATAGTCCGATAAAAGTCCACAAGCACAAACTCGTTGCCATCAATGAACTTTGAACTTGGGAGCTTCTGCACAAGTGGTGAGCGCCCTTGCCACTACACCAAGCGGACTGAAATAAGGTGGGATTATTTATGCTGAAATAGGGCGATGTTATTTTTGTTAAAAAATGATTTGAGCAAGTCATTTCTTCATTTTGGAAGCCGGTTCAACATGCTGTTGAAACTTTGAAATTATTACTTTCATTATTTGGAACCTTAGTGCGTTCAAAACTCAAGTGTTTATATTGAATTTATACTTTTATTCTTTTTACTTCATAGTACATTAAAGGATTAATTTTTCTGAAATTTATGAATTTAATTATACACTAAATGAATTAATTTCATATTCTTTTCTTCCTTTTCTAGGTAAGAGCATATTAACGACTAGGAGTATTTATTAATAAATTGTAAGTACTGATATAACGCTTGCTTTTAGTTTTTTAATGATGCATTCCGAAATGAATTGTCTTTACACCAACCTCATTGGAATTGTTTTTTTATAAAGAACAATATTTACATAACAATAAAGTTCAGATACAGATAGGTAGAAATCTTGAACAATTATACGTATAACTCATTGTAATAAATGCTAGCCAATATGCTAGAGATGACTTGGCGACCGCATTCCCATGCACCACTAATATTAATTCATTGATGGACAACCAATTTAGAATCAAATAATGAATTTTTATATAAATATTGTAAAAAGATGATAAAAGGAATGTTTACTATTTTTGGTATACGGAGAAAAAGATATTTACACCACATATAAAGCACGGTTTGATCCAAAAAGATAATTAAAGAGCAAAAAAGGACATAAAAACTAAAATATTATTTAAGAATACAACAATTCCAAAATATGTCCTATCAAGGACATACAGGGTTACAGAGTAAGTCGACCTAAATTCTTTAAGGGATTTTAGTTTCCATCATTCCTGACTGATTTGACTATGAAACCCATACCCCAACTAAATCGTTTTCTAGATATTGGAAAACTATTAATGAATTCTGAGGTAACTATTTACATGAAAGAAAATTACATGCAATTATTGAATCTTATCGGCCACTAGTTTCAATATTTCAAGTTCCAGGATCCTACTCCTCTCACTCAGGGTTTCAATTCATTTCGCACCAAACAACCTTAACTATTCAATAACGACACTGTCCTGGACAAATCTTTGACGCAGTTCTAGCGAGTGCTCAACTTTTTACTTCAGAACGATAATCGGAATTTGTCACGTCTTAACACTTGAGGCGAAGGACTATTATATTCCGCAAGATGGAGTCACAAAGATCGTCATCACTGTATAATCGAACCCAAAATATTATCATCGATAATCATGATACAGGTCTTGTTTTGCTTTTGTTTTACGCAAATAGATTAAAATACACGAGATTAATTTTCTTCCGACTTTAACACTCGTTCTCCACTTTTTTCCACTATTGCCACAAGCTAAAATTCATTCATTCATTCACACTTTTATTCATTAATGTCACTAGCAATTTTCTGAACTACTTTCTTTTTCTTCAAATCTTGTCATCACTCAATTTAAACCAAAACTTCTTTTCCCTCTCCTAATTCCCAATCAAAACCCTTTTGCTTTGAATTCTCAATCACGAAACTGCAAAAACTTTCTCTTCTTTTTAAAACTAAATACCGACTGCCCATCCAAAAGACCAATCTCGCAATGCTTTACCTTCCCCACTACCAGGGTAACGTAATCGAAGTTCAATACACTTCGATTCCGTTATAGAAACATCTTTTCCATGTCGACAAACACAACAATTTCCATTTTGCATATATGGCGATTTGGATAACCATAATAGGGTTTGGTTATATGCAGATCATCATATACACGGAAATAATTGCTTTTGCCGGTATCCCAAAAAGTGGGGTTTCCTGCGCTTGGGAGAACTTGAACCCAGGGTCCCAGCGGATCCCACGGTCGAGAAACTACGACGCTACCACCGGAGCCACCTTCTGTAGATCTCCCATGCATGTATTTATCAACTTCAACCGTGAACCCTTATTAATGGGTATGAAAATCAAATTTGTTAGTAGGGAAGCGTGGATGAATTTTGGTTAGTATAACAATTAAAATTTTGTTAGTGGGAGATAATGCATAAAGTTAGTTAGTATGAAGGAAAGAATTAGATTTTGTTAGTGAAAAGGTATCGAATGAAACTTTGTTAATGGGAGGTAATGAATGGAGCGTTATTAGTGGGGAAGTTAAGATTATAATTATATATTTGTTTTTTTTTATATAATTAAAAATAAGATAAGAGGATAAGATTGAGATGATGGGGAAAATAAAAATTATAGAGAAATTGTTAATGTTAAAAAAATCAATAAATTTACAGATAAAAAGGTATATGTGCCCAAAAGAAGGTGGAGATGTTACGGAGGCAATTTGAAGTTGCGAATGGGAGAATGCCGGTACGCCGGAATCCGCAACAGTAGCCTATACAACTGCTGAAGAACTCTTCGTGAAACTCAACAGCGAAGCAAAACTAGTAGGGCTACATATCAATGAGAATAAAAGAAAGCTCATGACGCAGTTGAAGCAAAATACTTCAAGTACACAAAATATCGCACCTAGCGATTACAGTATCGAAAATGTGAGCAAATTTGTGTATTTAAGCGCCAAAATCACAAGAAACAGTAATGAAAGATACTGTAGTGCTACGAAGGAGAAAAGAAGAAGATCATCATAAAACATTGCATCAGAAAGCAACGAAAAAGGTTTAACAGAACGAATGTAGGCCTAAAATGACATGGGCATATTTAAATGCAGGGTTCACAATAGAGCTAAAATACTTGCACCTTGCAGCTTTGATTTCAGATTTTGCAATCGCTCCCAACATCGAGAATTCCGCGTAAGCTTTATCTGAACTGTTCGCTTTGAAGCGTCTTAATGCAATGTCTGTGGATATGATGGCTAGCGTAACCCTCTAAGTCAACCGTGGTTTTTCGAAGCTTTTGAACGGTGGCAAATGGGGATATGATCGGGGATTGAATCATTCAGAAGCACATACAATTTCTCTATGGCTGAATTATAGTTCATGTTGTGGAAAAAATTATATCAATCGATTAAAGATAAACTTTCAGATAATTTTGAATAATGAGCCTTATATAAATTAAATTTCATCGGGACTGGATTAGGCCACCTCTTCAGCGGCAGGTGATTTTACAAGTACAACCTCAGAATCTTTGCTGGCCGTCAGTTTAGCGCTGTTTTGTTGTTACAGGTTTAGGTTGTGACTTACTTTACGTTATTATTGAAGGAGGTAAATCCAATATGATTTTAGTATTCTCTCCCGATGGAGGAAGATCTGGTGCCGAAAGCTGCAATACATCACGAGTTTCTGGGCTCATCTCAATTAAAGGATGCTCAGATAAACCATCAACAAACTGGGGCAAGCGAACAATTTCATTACGTTCAGCTATTTTGTTCTTTGGCGCACTTTCTCAGCTTTTCGTTGGAGGGTGTTAAAGTGTTCTATAAAAGAATACATCCCAGTTGATCGTTGGATGTATCTTTGCACACCTGATTCCTTTTTTCAGCCGCTTCCTTGTATTCTTCGTCATAGCAACCGTTCTCAATTTTCTCGTGCAGATTTTTGCATTGGAATCACCCAGAACAATTTTAATGTAGTTTGAGGCCAAACATCGAGAGTTGGTTCCAGAGTGTTGCAAAATTCGTCGTTGATTGTCTCCTTCTTGTCTTCTGTGCGCGCGTGACAGTTTACCAGCCAGACATTAAAGAATTTGGTCCTGATACGAATTGGACAAATTTTTTCATTAACGGGCTTGAACCGGGTGACAATTTGTTTAAATGTTCTGTCCACAATGAAAACCTTCTATGCAATTTTGCACTTTTAAACACGGTATGCGTTCGCAAGTCAAATATATCTTCACAGTGCCGTCTGGAATCTTGCACTGGGAGGAAGTTGATTCTATATTACTTTATTTCATCCAGAAGTTGTCATGGTACACCTGGCCTGTTCAATGATCTAGCACTCCATGTTCGAAAAGAATAGTCCTTTATTCCCGTTTGTTCGATTCGGTCCGAGGCTGTTGTCTTGATTCAATGGTATGGAGCGTTGTCAGCGTTTCAACGTAGTCGGTTTTCGGTCCGCGAGTGGTATTTTATTTCCCACATATCTGCCAACTAGCTGGTTAGGGCACCCTCTATCCACCACCCAAGGACGCCCCCGATGGAGCTCCACACAGCCCATTACCCAAATAGTGCCCATGAAATCTATTCTTCAAAAGGACTAATACGATGTGTATTCCGGAAAGAATGCTTTTAGAATCTGACCAAGATAGTTTGTACTTACCTAATCAGATTAGCTGTAAACTTTTACATGTAACATTGAGATTCGCTCGCTTGTATGTGGCAGAATAATCTTGAATGTCATGTTGGGGTCACCAATACTTACTTCTATAGAGGTCTGATCTTTCCAAGGAAAGGATAGCATTTTCTTGGTGAGGAAAGGATAGTAGAAGCTGGGTTTCAAACACTAGCCGATAATTTGGTAAATTCTCAATTTCAGTTTTCCAAGTATGATTCAACCAGTTACTTTTCTTTCTGTGCCAATTGTGATCCGGCGCATTGCTTTACAATCTGGGCTCAGTACCGAAACTTTTAAGTCTCTCTCTGATGGTCGAATGTTACCAAAGGCTGATCTCTTAGAAGTAAAGGTTTTTGACATCTAAATAAGTGTTGTAAGGCTAGTTAATAGCACTTTATTGGGAGAGGTATGAAGACTTGGGAGAATATCTTTCCCTATAAAGGACTATTAACTAGCCTCACAATACTTATTTAGAGGTCAAATACCTTCACTTCTAAGGGACCAGTCTTTGTTAACATTCCGCAATCTTTACGTTTGCGTTTACCTTAAATATACAAACGATGGTTGGTAATAGCAATTTTTAAGACAATTCAAAAAGTTATAATTGGTACATATACAATAAAATTTTAATGCATTTTGGCCAAGTTTATATTCTATACGTTTCCACAATAAATCAAAATACCACCCAAATTCAAGAAAGCTCTGCATAGCCATATTATGTGAAATACCTTCGCTTTGTAGGCAAAATAATAACTTACAATCCGCATTCTACACGCAGTTGCCTAGTTACCACAACATTTCGAAATATATTCAGTTCTTAATTGCTCAACGTCCCTCCACAACAGCTTACCAACAATGTTTACCAGTAACTTACAAGAAGCCAACAATCTCTTAGCTTTTCCTTCTCTTCATTTGTATACACGCTACTTGATTTATTCTTTATTTTATTTGAAGACCACGATACAAGAAGCAATCGTTTTCCAGCGCTTCAAAGTTTAACAATAAAACAGTCAATCCCAACGAATCATCGGCAAATCTGTTGGTAACGAAAACAGAGAGGACAATCCAGCAAATGTTTGCAAGACATTTTCTGCATGTCTTAAAACCTCTTAGTACTTCTAGTTGTAGTTGCAATCGTATTTAGATAAATGAAATAATTTTCTTGAAAGATTGCTGACAAACAATTCTGGGAATCTTCGCAAAGTACAGACTAGGTATAGTACTATATGTACGCAGATACAGTAGCTTGCAGAGAACTGCAATATTTATTTTCTAGTTAGCTAGTTGTTAAGGAGTCAGGCAAAATATGATGAACGCATTATGGGATAATGCGTTTACTGTGTTGCGTTTGAAAAGTTGATGCTGAAAGGAATCCGAGAATATCTTTAAGATTGCCATTGAAACAAATTGCGTAAGATTGATGCAAGGAAAAAATGCATTTTAAAAATTTCCACAATTATCAATTCTTTGGATTTTGCGAGGCAATTGAATAGCGAAGGTGAATGACAGGCAATTTGCTCTTTTTGAGATGCAAAATTTATTAGTGTGTTTTACCTAATTGCATATTAAAACGAATGGCACATTACTCAAAGCTAGAGAGACAGCCAAACGAAAAATTAAATAAAATTAAAAATTTATTCGTAAATGCAGTGAAATTTATTTGAATTTAATGCTTGCTAACAAAATTAATGTTAATGATGATTTAAATCAATATTAACGCATTTTTACATAATTTGAAAATATTATATAATATACCTATATAAGACATGATACATCAGGTGAAACCGTTTCGTGTTATACCAATTTCCAGACATCACAGTCAGAAAACCTCTTACTAAAATAAACAGGCGATAAAAAACAAACACTGCAACAATTTATGGTAATTTCAATCAACATGTCAGCATAAATTGTGATAATAAAACCACAAAAAAGATTTATTGAAAATTTCTACCCATCCTGCTGTGAAATTCACTACTTGAAAATTTTAAAGTTAAAACATGCATCGCTGAAAACAATGAACAAGCAAGTAGTCTTGCATTCCAGAATACCAAAATTATCAAATGGTGTGTAGTGGCGGTGATGATTGTAGTATTTTATAAGACAAAAGATTTCTAGGTTGAAGATCACCTACATGACCAAAGTTGTTAACATGAAGATAGTTTCTTAACTTACTGTCAGCGAGTTCAAGTGGATGCAAATGGCAAATATGTAGTATAATGGGAGACAATGAAAAAATAAATTAAATTTAAAAAACAGAGGAAGTTCGCAGAAAATAATTTGTCACGTGATTCTTTTCTGTTTGTTTTCGGTTCAATTAACACCTAGATTTCTCGAAGACATTATGGTTTATGCATGAGTGCCTTTTTGAATGTCAAGAGTGAAGTTTACAAAAAATGACAAAGAGCTAATTAGCTTGAGTGCTTTTGCAAACCATTTCTAGTGTGAAAAATTAATTATACGATTATAGAGATTAATTTATCATAAATTTATTTTGGTGTTATCACAAAATGCGTGAATTACTTGATAAAGCTTGATTTGTGATGTTTATTGATTTTTTTCAGTGGTAAAAGTTATTATTTGAATATGAGAGATACATAGTCTAAGGTAGAACTTTAAGCCTTTTTAGTTTTAGCTTTATGCTACAACCATCCTAAACGCAGCAGCGAAAGCAGCGATTTGATTGGTCGCAGGTAGATTGATTCGACCTAGTACACCCTAAGTGTTCTAAAAGACCTGATCCTACGATGACGC
This sequence comes from Odontomyia ornata, assembly GCA_963969285.1. Taxonomy (NCBI): domain Eukaryota; kingdom Metazoa; phylum Arthropoda; class Insecta; order Diptera; family Stratiomyidae; genus Odontomyia; species Odontomyia ornata. The sequence goes on along the minus strand of OZ017740.1, from coordinate 92,730,528 downwards.
TGTTGACGTTGGCAGTACTGAATAGACAGACCTGTACAGATGTACCCGGGAACGTAAGCTACCTGAGATTACGCGGATTGATTGTGCTGTGACAAAACTCCATACAAAAACTTATTTTAAGCGAAAATTAAATAACCAAAGTAAATGAAGCAACGTGGTTGACTTTGAGTGAGATACAAGGCTCACATTCTGTGTATATCTATTCTGTAGTTAACTGGGAAGGAAACTTCTAGTCATGTAGTTTCACTAGTGTCATTATGAAGCCGTAGACGGTCCCAAGCCCGTTTGAAGAAGGAGGAGGGAGCCTCTAGTTTCCCTAACCCACAGCTTCCATGATTCCTCATCCCAAACCCTCCAATTAAATCGTAGTAAATGCTCTCGGGGTTGCACATTGGGTTTACTGGTTCCCTAATAATGCGGTAGGGAGGTGATGTCGATTTACACACACAGTTTGGGACTCCCATGTTTGCAAGAAGAGCTTTACAGTTTCAGTGATCAGTTAACGGGTTTTGTGGATTGCTAGTCCACGTAATGTATGCAGGTCTGTCTGGCCCTATAGCAGATTTTACTATGCGTAAAGACTCTAGCGTTTACTGGTACTGCCAATCTTACCGCAAGCACAGAATATCTAGCTATGTCACCAGGTTGCGTCTTGCTAAGGGCACGATCGATTTCTTTTCTGCAGAAATGGGGAATCCCAAAGACAAAATTCAGCACGCACTAGCTTTTGTTGACATTGAGCAACCGATCACATCTCCTAAGCCTTCTGACCGCTCAAGCAATTTAAGGACCTCAAGTGCAGCTAGTCCTGCCGTACTCTGTTGCGAAGTAAAGTCTGGCAGTCACAACAATCTAAACCAAATTCATTCAAGCTACAACCTCGACTGTAGCACCTCCTCATCGCTCCCCTCAACCTACAACAGAGTAATAGCTTTTTTTAATCTGACCATTTCGGATCGTGTGATTTCATCTTTAAGCCTGACTGGTGGAGTGCTTGTTGAAGCATTCATAACTTGAAAGGGGAAAAAAATCATTTTCCACCTAGCTCCCTGCCAAAACTGTAACAACAGTTCTTCCTAAAAACACTTACAATAACACCTTTTTTTGTGAGGTGGGACTCTCAAGTTCGCAAGAAGGCGATTAGACTACCACCCCTGTCAACCTAAAACCTAGCCTGGAACTGTTTGACACATTACTTCGGGCCAGGTCTCGTTTTATTACGCCGTGAGGCTCCTTCAAGCTGGGTGATCCCTTTCCTAGGGGGAGGGGAGAGTGGAAGAGCAAGTGCCAGACAAGTGATCCCCCAGCCCCAACACCCTCGGCTGCTGTGAGTCCCTTATATATTTTAGGACTACCCGAACATAATGTGCCACCTGGTTCCATTTGTCTTCCGATTCGAGCATCACCGCGACTATATTATCCAGGATGAGCTCTCCCGTCTCCCTGTAGAGGGCTCTTCATAACCTGTCCCATTTTAGGTACGCAAAGAATATGTGGCAGGCATTGTCTTCTCTCCTGGGCAATACCGACAATCGGAGGACTGTAACTTACCAATCTTGTGCAGGTATGACTGAAGTTGGGTCAGATAGAAGTTAATCTCACCATGCCTTCGATTTAGCCACAGTCTCACATCCGGGACGAGGCGCGCAGTCCACCTTCCCTTCGTGCAATTGACCCAAGACTGCTGCCAATCGTTGAGTGAGCGCTGTCTCTCCTTGCGGGCAACCATTTCCCTCGCATCCTCGTTTCGACGCAGATAAATAGAGCGGCGCTCTCTAGCATGGAGGCCGACAGGTATCACGCCTGCAATAACTTTCACCACAGAATCAGAGACTGTCGGGTACCAGGATGCAATCATCAGCGCTCCCCTTCTTTGTACCTGTGCCAGGCGTTTTCGGTAAACCTCCTTACTGAGAGCGTCGCCCCATACCTCTGCTGCGTACAGTAGCACTGACCCTACAGCACTCATCCAGAGGCGTCTTCTTGATGGGCTGGGTCCCCCTAAGTTGGCCATAAGTGGACTCAGAGCCGATACTCTCGAAGCAGCCCTCTCCCCCGTTGCCCTGATTTGCTCAAAGAAACTCATCTTCGAGTCGATCAGTAGCCCTAGGTACTTCACCGCTTGTTTCGATTCGATTCGTATTTCTCCAATACTAATCATCCTTACTCTAGGGATTCTCTTTTTTGTCAAGATGACCACTTCTGTTTTCTCCAGTGCTAGACTGAGCCCGCGAGCAGTCATCCAGTGTCTCATTCGGCGCATTAGCATAACTAGCCTAAGTTGCGCGTGTTTAACGGTGCGTGCAGCGACCAGAGTCGCAACATAAGCATGGCTGATCAAGCGCAACTCACCTGGCATCAGTCTCAGAAGCCCGTCGTAAGACACGTTCCACAGGTCTGGACCAAGGATAGATCCCTGGGCAACACCCGATATAACTGCCTTCTTTCGTTGGCCCTGTGTCGTGTCGTAGAGCAGGCTTCGGTCTTTTAAGTAGTCCTTCAAAAGCCGAATTAGATATTCTGGAACTTGAAAAGGGTTTTCCAGCATATCCTGAATATCCACCCATCTAGCGGAGTCGAAGGCGTTCCTGACGTCGAGTGTCACCAATAGGACGATCCGTCACTTGGTGCCTCTGCCTTTTGGACCACGCTCACCACCCCTGCAATCGCATCGATAGTAGACAGTCCTGCTCTAAAGCCGTACTGCCGGAGATAGATCCCTAGCAGTATGAATCGCGCCAGTGAGTCTCCCTTTGATGAGTTTCTCTAGCACTTTCCCAGCCGTGTCTAGCATGCACGTCGGGCGGTATGCAGACGGCGATTCGGGATTTCCCTTCCCCTTGCTGATCAGCATGAACCTCGCCACCTTCCATCGTACCGGGAAAACCCCGTCCCGAAGACAAGCGTTGAATGTGCTGAGCAGGAAGTCAGAAAAATGGTGAAAGACAAGTTGTACCACCTCAGCGGGAACACCATCTGGACCTGGGGCCTTCCTCGCTTTCATTGAAAGGACTGCTTCTTCCAGTTCCGGCAATGTAAAGAGTGAATACGCGGTTGCTATTTCACCAGGGATAGCGTCAACAGAGATGGGATGGGTGGAGAAAAGTGCCCCCCTATCTCGTCCATCTTTTCCGGTTTATGTAAGCAAGGCACCTGTATGGCGCCAAGCTTCCACATAACTAGCTTGTAGCTACGCTCCCACGGATCCTCATTCACAGTGTGCACTAGATCTTGCTAGCAGCGAGCCTTGCTATTGTTAATCAATTTGCGAAGATATTTCCTAGCCGACTTATATGCTGCTACCCGGTTGCATGCGCCATTACGGATTCATTTCCGTTGAGTCTCACGCCGAAGCTTGTCACCCCCCTTCACTTTTCAGCGATTTCAGTCGACCACCAGCCCACTGAGGTTTGTAATAAACATAAACAGTCTAGCAGGCCCGTAGTGATCAGGAGTGACTGCTCCTGAGGAGATATGGCGATCACCCCGTCTCGAAACTGCTTGGTTTGTTGCTTTACTAGATTAAAATTAACTACAACTGTCAAGTTGTCATCTTTAAGGCAGAGATGATTAGTTCATTTCAGCGACTTTAACATCTTTAGGTTTGACATTCCCCTTATAATGCAACGACCTTCTTCGCAGAATGTCACGGCTGCTTTTTGAACAATGTTTGTGTTTGTCTCAAGTCTTCGTGTCCGCTAACTTTAACGCGACAAAACAATTTTGAATATCTGTAGAGTAGCTTAATTGACACATAATATAAGATTTCTAAAGATAATAAAAATTGATCGATACGCCTCGTAGAGTAGGGGGCGCGTGATAAATATTCTGTAGTGTAGCTTCGTGGCTCGACAAGAGCCCGCATCATATGATCCTGCAAATAGCTAGCCGACAATCACGTGTACGCGGTCGTTAAATAAAGCTAGTCAGCTGAACTCGCTCGCTTTATAGATGGCTGACACTTGTGCCAAACAACCGGCAACCGTTTCCTACACGGATTTCGGAAAAAGAAAATTCATTACAGGTTTGCCATGCCAGATTCTCGACGGAACATAGAAGCGCTGCAAACAGTCATGATGATACTCATAGTTGAGTTCACCACGTCTTGGGCTGCCAGTTCTTCTTGCTACGGTGAGCACCTGGACGAACCTCTCGACTTCCATCTTTGCAATATCCCACCCAATTGAAAAAGTTTGAGAGCACGGACGTCGGAAGACAACATCACGGATCTTAAGCAGAAAGCAATGATTATCACTGGCTGAGTAGTCCGCTAATACTCTCCAATTGTGTACAGCATTTACCAGCAGGATATGGGTCATCGAAATTCTGATTTCGCCTTGGCAAGAGCTTGGTGGAAAACCCGATGTTTTCCTGATCCCATGGCGGGCCCAAAATTCAGCTTTGGATCAGCATCCTTGCAAAAGATACAGTGTGCTTCTTTCGTACACTCTTTTATTTTATTTCTCACTTCGCCGCATTTGTAGCATAGGGAACTGTGTGACCATAACCAAGGCATTTGAAGCATTAAGAAGGCACCGTATACTGCAGATGACCCAAGTTAATCTTACTTTACTCTTATTCAGAAATTATTCGGCGTCCTTTTCGATCAAGTCAATGATGGACATGCGTTGTCCCCTATGGTTTTCTGGTGTCAGCCTCGCTATAACCCTGCCTACGCTAGGGAGCTCTTTTTCGATGGGCTCTTGTATCTCGGCCAGGTTCGTGACGCAGTCAATGTTTCTTATTTTGATCGTTGCTGTCAGCTCAAGCGAGGCTATGGTTGTGCTTTCGCGGAGGACTTTCTTTACTGCGTCGCAGAATGCTTCTTTATTGTCAGGTTCTGCTTCGAATCCGACCCGTATGTGGCCCCACAGCGTTGGTCGTACTGCTTTAATAGCAGTGTTCGTGTCTTTGAGCCGTACATTTCCCCTGATATCCCGCAACACTTCTGCGTAGGACCAGCCATATTGGGGTTATACGAGGAGTGCCTGCTGCCAGTGTCTTCGTCAAGGCTTCTCTATACAAGAGCCATGCAGTGACGGCTGCCATTCAACAATGCCGTTTTAAAAATCTCCAACACCCATCCTACTGCCCAGACCTGCTCCCGACGACTATTATTTTTTCCAAGGACATATATATATATATATATATATATATATATATATATATATATATATATATATATATATATATATATATATATATATATATATATATATATCTATATATATATATATATACGAGTATATATATATATATATATATATATATATATATATATATAGTTATACGAGTATATATATATATATACATATATATATATATATATATATATATATATATATATATATATATATATATATATATATAGTTATACGAGTATATATATATATATATACATATATATAACTATATGTATATATATATATGTATATATATATACATATACATATATATATATATATATATATATATATATATATATATATATATATATATATATATATATATATATATATATATATATATATATATATGTATACTTTTTTTGACGGTATTAGCAAATTATTTGACAGATATGAAAAATGTATTAAAGTTACGGGAGAATATATCGAAACAGAAAAATAGCTTGATGTTTCATTTCAACTCCTTTCCTATTCAGGAAATTTTTTGAGCTCCACTTGTATTTGTTTTTTATTATTTTTTTCGTTTCTCGATGGCGGTCGTCTTCTCATCGCAAAGGGAACATGCGATTTCCAGGTTTCCTTCAATAATTGGAACTAAAGCATGCATACAAAATCATTGTAGTTTACATTTGATTGAAGATTTAAAGACATCAACCCGAGTAGAAATTTAATTTAGGCAATAAGAAGCACCTAATTAGGCATTCCTAAACGGGCATTAGGGCCTAAAGTTGATTCTGCTTAGGCCCTAATGCCCAACGCAGTGCACTATCAAAATTAGGAACTGATGGGGCTCGCCTAAATTAGGAACTGATGGGGTTTGCCTAAACAGTTCCTAATTTAGGCAGTGATGTGACTAGCCTAAGCATTTCCTGATTTAGACAGTGATGGAGCTTGTCTAAATAGTTCCTAACTGAGGCATTGATGATTTATGCAGTGATGGGACTTGCCTAAACTTTTCTTAAACAGAACAATTTTTTGGTAAAACAAGCAAAATTAAAACTATCGCATAGGAAAAATTTTTTAATCTAGGCAGTGATTGGAAAAAGTAACGAATGCATCATCAGATACGAACTTCAGAATATTTTAAGCTACTCATTCTTGTCTTCGACATATAAATGCAATTTATTTATTGTAATTAGGAACAGTTTAGGCAAGCCCTATTTTTGCTTAAGTTAGGAAGTGTTTAGGCAAGCCCCATCACCGCTTAAACTAGGAACTGTTTATGCAAGCCCCATCACTGCCTAAATTGAAATTTCTTGGCAAAGTGAAGAAAATCGTATATATTTTAACTCTTGACACGAATTTTAGCTTTGTTTGTTTTTTTTTTAACTTAAAAAGTTTCTACTATGGAACAGTTTAGGCAAGCGTCATCCCTGCCTAAGTAAGGAAGTATTTCGGCAAGCGCCAGGACCTTCTTAAGAACTTTTAAGGTGAGCCCCGTCACTGCCTAATTAGAATTTTTTTTGTAAAGTGAAGTAAATGGTAAATATTTAAATTCTTACCAAAAATTTAAGTTTTTTTAACCAAAAAAATGTCTCTGTTGAGGAACAGTTTAGACAAGCCCTATTACTGCCTAAATTAGGGGCTGTTTAGGTAAATCTCATCATCGCCTGAATTGGGAATTATTTAGGCAAGCTCCATCACTGCTTAAACGCATAAACGATTCGTTCTTCGGTAGATGACATTGTCCAAAGATCCATTATCACATTGTATCCTAAACTATTGCAAACCCATCATAAAACTATTCCACTACAATCGTAACATTATCGTGAAACCATCTTAAAAAGATCGTTAAACTGTCGTTAATATATCGCGTAACTGTCATACATTTATCGTAAAACTTCCGTAAAACGATCTCCAAAATATCGTAAATCTATCGTAAAACTATCGCGAAATTAACATAAAACTGTCGCCGAAGTAATACAAAACTATCGTAACATAATCGTTTGCTAAGAAATTTTGGAGTTGTATCGATTTTCCATAGCAAAAATTTTTCTGTTAATTAAAACCCCATTAGGCCCCAATGCGGAAACCCAATCAATGCCTAAAGACGTTCTGCTTAGGAATCGATGAGGTAATGCATTACGTTCGGCATTAGGGCCGAATTGGGTTTTCTCAAACAAATTCTGGACAGAACAAGTTTAGGCATGCCTGATTAGACCCGCATTAGGCATGCTTAAACTGACAAAAAGTGAAAAATTCTCAATCTCACTTTCAATTGCAAAATTTCTACATGAACTTTTTTTTCACTCTTCATATTACACTAAAATGTGAAATTTCTAAAATGGCTTAAGTGGGGACCTAATTAGCATAGGAAACTTAGGCGTGCCCCACTAGGCCTACATTCTTCTTCTTCTTCGTAGCACTACAGCCCCTCTCGGGCCTTCGCTACCTGCAACAAGCGCCTCCAACTGTCTCGGTCCATTGACCGCGTCCTCCAATTTCAAAATCTGAGCAGCGATGAACTATCTTCGTCGACCGAGTCAGACCAGCGTTTCCTCGGTTTCCCCACTGGTCTCCGGCCTTCAGTTCTCCCAACGAATACCTTTTGGGTATCCGTTCCCGTCTAGCTTCGCTCCGATGATTCGCCTCAGGACCCGGCGCTCAAAGGCGTTCAATATATTTGCGGATGCTTGGGTTAGGGTCCATGTTTCACACCCATGGCATAAAACAGGTCTTATCACAGATTTATATACTTGCAGCTTTGTTTTTCTGTGTATGCAGCTGGTCTTCAAGATCGTCAAAACATAATAAAATATTTTATTAGCGAGCTGTACCTGTATTCTTCGACGTATTTCGTCTCTTTCATAGCACGTTTTCGTTATTTTGGCGCCTAAATACATAAATTCGCTCACATTTTCGATACCGTATTCACCCACATCAGGCATGCCTAATTTAGACAAGCCCTATTGTCCCCGCGTTAGGCCCTAATGTCCATTTAGCAACCAGAAAAAGTAGCTTTTTTATCTGAAATTGTATTTGGTCAGCCTTTTAGATTTCTTAGCGGGTAAAGTTTTGTGATATCATTTGTCGAAAATTCACTTTTATTCTGATCACTCATTTTGAAAAAAGATTTTAAAAAATATTAATTTTTAAGCTATGTTTTACTTATTAAAATATTTTTTGCTACGTCAACTAAAGAAACGTTTTGTTTAATGTTAATGAATGGAATGCTCAAAAGAATGAAATAGATAAAAAAATATGACAGTGATTTTGTTTGCGAACGAAAGAAAAAGTGCGATTGTAGCAGTTAATTCGGGAAATGCTAGGATGGAAGTGCCAACCAGTGCTGATCGCCTACTTCGTTCTTTTGTTCCCTAATCGCCAGCGCTTGCATTGCGGTGTAAAGGATCGCATAGACAGCGAAAATACGATTAAATGGAACTGAGTCCCCAGCGTTTGGGTCATTCGCGAGAAAAGTTTGAGAAAAACTTGTAATGATTTTCGTTTAAAATCCTTCGAACGAAATCGGAACCGATCTCTCATCGGTTCTAGATGTGAAGTCTGAGTCGTGCCAACGAATGGTACCAACCGGTCAACCAGTCCGTGCACCCGTAATCCATTTCGCTGTGGTTGCTCGTCGGCCAGCTAGTTCGGTCGCAAGTCTTCCAAATGGATTACGCTCAATTACGTTGTTTCAGACACCATCAAGTGCTCGTTTCAAACACGTCAAAAATTCAAGCATACGGAAAAGAAACCTACTTTAATTTATTCCGTATCCCGTCTTTTCCTCCAGCCAACAACAAAAAAAAACTAGACTCAATTTCGCGTTCCCGAATCTCACCGACGCGGTCCGAAAAATATACTACGTTAATTTAAATCCGAAAAACCCTTCTCTAATAAAAACGCAAATCAAACGATGGTAAGCTTATTCAAGTTATTCTTCAGTTAAAATATATTAAAAAAAAAGAAACAATCCGGATTGATTGAGTACCCTTTTCTCTACTATTGTAAAAATCAAAAAAAAAGAAAGTATGACGTTTGCAACTAGGTAATTAAAATTACAACTTGAATTGTTTACCAAAATTTTAGAATATGAATAAATGAGTTGTTTCTCATTCGCTTCTACAAATACTTTTACCTTAAGTAGACCCATTCGATTCTTGTATTTTGTTTTGTAACAATTAATTATTTACTTTAACTTTTATTCTTACTTCGTTGGCCCACATTGTTTTAATGACTTTAAACATTTGAATTATCTAGTTTTTTGTAAATTGTTATTTCTCTCTGATACTATGAAATATCTTTTTACTGCAACGCATTTATGTCTGTTTTAAAACAAATAAACTCATTTTGCTTAAAGTATTGACTGATTTGTTTTTTCTCCAGAAAAAAAAATCTTGATATTTTTTTGTGAAAAAGTTATTAGTCCATCGGAAGGAATTTACTTTTCAAGCTCCTGCCACTTATAACCCCAACGAATTTGCTTACAATTCTCTTTTTTAATGCGATACATTTAATTATATTAATGGCTTTTTCCCATTCAGATCTCTGACAGCTTAGTTTAGTATGTAAAAAATAATATTTTAAAAACAGATCTATAAATTTTTTTCAAATTAGCACTTCCTCGGGGTCTAAATTTCATGTACAATATTTTGATTCAACATTTTCGAAGAATGATAATTAAAAGTATACTTGCTCCTCATCTTAAGTTAATCTATTTATATAATCTTTTGAAGCGCTTCACCTGCATCAATCTTCGAATCATGAACAATAATTTCGATTCCAAACTTTTGATTCATGTTAGTTGCTCACTATAGTATTTATACTAATTAAATATCTTAACACAATATAAGGCATTCGTTTTCCCCCAAATTGCTTGTTTGATCATTAAACTTGAATTGAAACGTAGGAAATTGTTAACAATCGCAGCTAGCAGGTTAAGGCTGAGCTACAATGAACATAAGCAGACATAAAGCAAATGTCAAAAAAGTTGAACCCGAATATTTTATAAGGCATTGAGTACATTTGACATAAGGATGACATACGCAACATGAAAAGCTGAAATCGAGCTAACTTTTTATGTCAGTATTTCAAATACATTGTTTACTTTAAATGGCAATGATACATTGTTGTTTGCCATTTGAAAGGGTGAGTAAAATTTTATCCAGCTGTGAGGAATTATGCAGAAAACAGGTGTTCTCATCTGTTAAGCACAATTCCACTCTATAATTTAATATTTCTTCTACGCCGTTGAAGACTTGCATCAACAAAATTATAACACATTATCAAAAACATAAACATCAAAATCAATTCGAAAGCATCCATTTTCTTCGATAACTTTTGCCACAATGACACTTCTTCGTATCTGTCAACATCACATAAGCGCGAATCGTATGTAGGCGAACTATGTGCGCGCTACGTAACTTGACGTTCCTTATTTTGTGTTATGTTGATTGTAGCACAGCGGTTATGGATTTTCTTTTAATACTAGTTACTTCATAACCATGTCACCCCATTGTCATTTTCTCATTTCCTTAATAAAATGTCTACTCTACAAACTCGATTATATGTAGGTCATGGTTATAGGTTTGAGGAATATATATAATAATCTCCTACAATTACTTGCATACTCACCTACTTAAATTTAAGGAGAAAGTATCATTATTTCGTTTTTCTTACGATCATATTGGCCATTTTTTTATAACCATACAACTGGTGATTACCAAATAAATTGCTGTTAGCATTTAAAATTTTGTCTCCGTTCCACAAATAAGAGTCTTGATCTCGATTTAAACCGCAAAAGCCGATCACTTTTATGTATTAATTTTGTTCCCTTGAAGTCGTTAGACACGCTTTGTATGGATAGACTGCAATAACTTTATCCAAAATCGTGTCTCTCACTTCAATTTTGCTTCCACAGTTACGCCCGCCTTGCAAAATTTTAACATAAGAGGCAGGAAACCATCCAAATTGCCGACGACGTCCTTTTGCTTGTAGTTCACCTTTCCACTGGCGATTGAACAAATAAAACGATATCTTTGTTGTGCGACTTTCTGCGAACGATGTAAAGCAGGTTACGCGGAGCACGTAGAAACAATGCACGTGTCACCGCACTATTTATCGTACTAAATTTCGCACTAAATTCAAAATCACATGGAGCACTCGCCCCCAGTTGCGATTCTGAGTTTCTCCCTCGACTGCCCCTTTTTACATTCCTAGACAAAATAGACGTAGGATGGGAAGTCGTCAAAACTGACGTTAGATAGGAAACCATATGGTAGCAATGTGCATATGTATGTATTAGTCGGCATTGGCGTAGGGTCAATTCATTACAAACTGTTGCTCTGTGCCTAAGCGTGTTACATGCAGTCATTGTAAGTTTTTTGCCCAAATATGTATGTTTTTCGTCCCTTGAAATACGGATCGGTTGGCAACGATACTTCAAACGCATTTGTTGCTTTTGTACCAATTTTGACCTACTTCTTGATTTTTTCAGATTTTGGGCTAAAATGTGACCAATCATAAGGAGAGGGGACACACATTTTCCACATATTTTGGCACCCTACTTCCTACTACACTTTTAACACCTGATTTTGAAAGACCTTTTATTTGATGCCCATATCGGCTACCCTCTGCAGAAAAAATGTTCAAGGGTCACTTTAAAAACCCCAGAATTTTGTTTGCACACCTAAACATTGGAGAGGTCATCACATTTGGTTTCATATTATGAATTAAACGTGCTATTACGTACGTACCGGCAGGTTACAATTTTAGTAAGGTTTTATAAAATTATTTTTTAAACTCTAAAAACGAATCGCTTCATCTGCCAAAAGTATTTATATCTACTATCAGTTTTACCTCTGTATGAATTCGCAACAATTTCGGGAATTCGATTTCGATTTCATTTGTCTCGAATGATTAATTTCTCTCCAATAAAAATGAAAGTTAAATACTTCCAAAAGTCACTCTATTGTATCTTAACTTCGTCTTATCTAGTCGATCATAAAACATTCAGTTCTTTCAATTTCATCATCATTAACCGCCAAAAAACCACCACACAACCATGCGGTAATTTTCAGTCTAGCATCGATTAACATCTTGAGCTTTTCTTGTCCACAATGAACTTGATGGTCGCAGCTCAATAACCCAACGGGTATTCCAATTACGAAATAATCATTCCTCGGAGAAAAACCACATGGCGTTAAAAGTCCCAAAATAATAAATGCCAATAAATTCTCAGCATCATACCAATTATAGTACGCCGCCATCCATTTTCTAGATCATCTTTGGCATCTCATTAGCATGGGCAAGTGTTAGGTGACATAATATCGTGATTATAATTTCATCAAGGAATCATCAAACAATTTAAGCGAAGATTTGTATGTTTGTGTGGAATTAGGGCGGTGGTTTATATGATATACAAAATACTTTAGGAATGCTTATTCAAGTGTTCGAGATATTGTCACATGCTTGTAATTCATGGCATAATACATAGGAAAGTAAGTTCTGTTGTATGAAGATGGAGTTGCATTGCCTACACTTTTAGGGGTACTGCTGAATTTATGAATACTATCTAAATTCCATTACAGTATTTGCTACTGCTCAGGCCTCTAAATTCAATAACATTCTTGTTTTCAACTAATTATATGTAGTTACCAGTCAAAACGTTCAATTTTATTGCTTTACCAATTAAAGTCAGCGTAACCTCATAGTTATTGACAAAACACTGCACAGTCTACAGCTGCAACAACACATGTTCTACATGGGAATCGAATTCAAATATTCCGCAGTTAATGGTAAAAACTATAAATAATTAAAAAAGAAATGGGTAAAAACAGTGGATAAAAATGAATTTATGATTAACGCTTTCCCAAGCCCGGCATCTATATTTGAATGTTAATAGGATATACTCTTTTTGAATTTTCCCTCGTTTTGAGTTTGCCTAGTATCGCCTGCAAAATGGTGACCTGTGGTCCTTGAATGTGTCTCCTTTCTTCACTTTTAGCGTTTGTCTGCAATTTAAATTCTGAGCAAAATTTTGTGCTGGTTGGGTGCTACCCGCAGCACTATGATCGTCAAGGGCCTTTCATGCTTCGGATTTATAGTGATCCTGATGTTGAAACTTTAAAGCCAATCTATAAATCTTAGTGGTTAAGATTTTCTCTTTCTAGAAATTGATGGAGGATTTAAACAAAAAAGTATGTTATAATTAACGCTTGCATTTCATGTAAAATGTGGAGAGGAAAGACCGCATCAGAGAAATTTAATTTCGAAATCCAAATTACAAATTTTGAAATAGAGTTTCTCTTGCAAAAATCCTATGCTTTTCGTATGAAATGTAAGCTGGCAGCCCTTCTAATGCTCACTTTCGGGATCCCAACTGAATATCAGACCGCTACCGTTTATTGGTCTAGTTTAGGTCGAGTCTACGTTTACATAAACCGATTTGTCTTAGAACGAAACGATAGCATAATAAAAATTGGTCGGGCCAAACCGTCAGAAGTTACAAGGTAAACAATTTTTTTCTCACAAAAATCTGCCCGAGAGTTTGTGATTTTTGGTTTTGTCTACTATTCACGCGTATTTTTCATTTCGATTCATCCGTTTTACACCATTCCTGCGAAGTTAACGCAGACGTAAACCATACATATAAACGTAAATATTTTTCACTTCCCTGCCATAAAAATTGCATTTACCTAAGAATAAACTTCAGATGAAAAAGTAGATTTTTCGCGTGTGACAAGAGAGGCTTGGGTTCAATCAATCTACATCATTTGGAGAAGAATTCTGCGCAGCTCGATCGGATCATGTCTTTCTAAAAGAAGCAGGTTCGAGTATTGTGATCTCACCGAGAAGGCCTAGTTAGTGCGTACATGTCCGTTGACTTAATTGATTGATTGTAAAGGATCCAGATTCGTTGTTACTTATTGAAGAACTATCACCGCGCCTGTAGAGCAGAACGTCCATCTGTTGTTTGGACCTAAAGGACATAAGGATCGTTGGGACGGTTCATAGGAATGGTATGCTGCTATAGACATGACTCATTTCGGACTTTGCTTGTGTTACAGCTTCTTCCAGTTGTTCAAGAAGGATTAAATCGGTTTAGAGAAATTCATTGCATTTATGTCGATGAAACTCAATACTGATCATAGCGTTTATAGCATGAAAGCATTGGAACATTTAGTAGAAGTGCAATTTCTGAATTACTTCAGGGAATATGCAAAAGAGTTACATATAAGTATCATTAACTTTACAAGCTTAAAATAGCTAATGCAATTATCAGACCTATCTAGTCGGCTGGCTCGCTGGATATTGAAATTCCAAGGCAACAGTTTTAAATTGACTAGATAGCGCAAGCTTCCGATATTACTCAAACCAAAATGTGGATTAGTGAAGGTAATAGTTACTACTGTAGAATTGAATACCCTACTGATATTGTTGTAAGGTGAGGCATAGGGGAGTCTCGGGGCAAAGTAGGGTTTTCTTATCCTTCTTGTGGCTGGGGGGTGAAGGCTATTTAATGCATGTGTAGAAGGCTCCCAGGCATCCAAAACATCGGAGCTACCCATTAAACGCCTCCCCTGTTAATCGGATAACCTAGCCTTGAACTGTTTTCCCATTAGCTTAGAAACAAATGACCGCATGGCAACTTAGATAGCGCTCGTTTATTGACGTTTTGTTGGTAACTGTCTTTATGCGCTCATGTCTTGAATTTTCGTCAAAAATTTCATTCATATCCAGTGTTGATCACACAGTGATGCAGCGATAAAAATCACTGGTCAACTGCATGATCCTCCGAATTTTATATCTCAACTCAAAGGGGGGTCTCATGCATGAGGAAAAGTGGGGTATTGTACTGCCCCACTTAGTCCCTTATCACTTTTTGAAATTGCTTATCTTATCATTTTAAGATATCGCTAAATATATAATATATAAAGGCAAAATGATTCGGATGTAGAAAAAGACTACAAATCAAAATTCTCAGAATCCAGGGAAAAAGTAGTAAAATTGTTATCTCGGGAAAAATGGGATATAGAAAATCTGCAACGGCCCATGGCGTTCAACAGACAACTATTGAATGATATGTTTCTCAGCATCGGAGGACTTCTGATGATACTGTAATTAAAAAATCTAGAGCGTTATAAGACTACATTTATTGCTGAAAAAGATGTTAAAATATTTAGAGCTGGCTCTAACGGTGCCTCATTATGTTTTACATATTCCTTATAATGCTTATTGCGACTGGTAACCGACCGGTATATTGCGCCATACGATTTCTTTAGTTGAGATAGTTGCATAGTTCTGAATTACGATTTTTATCTAATAATTCTTTATAAGTACTATCGGCTCCAATCGACGCTACTAAGAGGTGATTTACATAAAATGTTGACTTCCCGAACTCGCAGTATTTTCTGATACTAATCCTTTTTCCAATAGGAACAGTGTTTAAAACTGCAAGAGTTGGGCGACAATTCTGGGCGTTAGAAGCAGTAGCAGATGTTTTTTTGGGGGGCCGCCATGAATTTTATTACCCTTCTTAGAATCTGGACGATCATGGTGAATACGAAAAGCTGTTCTAGTTGCCATTGTCAACTCCTTACACAAATAGAGCTTAACACTAGCTTACAACTAAAGGTTGAAATCTTCGAATCTGGATTATAAGTGAGAAAGGTGAGGAATTATTACATTACTAGTTTTAATGATTTTCTATTCAAAATTTACGTTAGCTCTAATTTATGAAGTTGAGGATAGTATTCCACACATTGTGGTAGCACACATATGCGCCATCGCTTGCGATAGAGATCTGCGACTGAAATCGAAGTGGTCTTCGATTCTGGGTCCTATGCGGCAGCTAACACTCTCTACTCAAGTAGGATTTCCTAGAATCCTACTTAACACGTCCAGCTTCATGTGAATCTAACGTTCAATACAAAGATACGCAACGGCGCAGTAGGAAGCGAAAGGATATTGAGGATAAGCTGGGTTGGGAATGCCGACACAAAGTTTCCGTTCGCGATCACATTGCCCCGTAAACGATGGAAAATACGCACCAATCGACTCGTTTCAGACTGTCCGACGCGGACAGTCTGACTCTCACGTTTACGCTTATACTAACTTAAAACTAACTCAACACCTACTTAGCCTCTAATCATGAACTTACTTTCCCCACTACCATCCTACTTTTCTAGCTATCACCAATCTTAAATTCTTATCTTACTATCTGTAGCCCGTCACCACCCTACATTGCTACCTTATAAGTTACTTACATGCTATATTTTATACTTTTTCAGTAGCTTCTTTGTCATACCGACACATACGGTCCATAACCCACACTTGGCCATGAAGCATTCACACGAGCTGCGAGTTTTCAACTCACGACTGATATGGCCTAATATCCTTCGCATATCAGACTCCCACGCCTTTCCCATCAGGGTCTTCCAGCCGATAGGATGCTCCCGAATCGTGTGCTTTGATTATGTTGGGACCAACGTATTCGAAAGCTTACTTGGCCGAGAAGTGTTGCGCTAGGTCGAACAGCACTAAATTTCGTCGCCACAGCCTATCCCCGGGTTGGAACCTCTCGTGGCGCCTGCAAAGGTTATACCAAGAGGTACCACTTTTTGCAACTGCTCGTAGTCTTTCAGCCACTTCTCGCCTAAGCTTCTCCCTCTCTCTCTTCTGCGTTACTTTACGGGTCCAACTTCTTCCGTCCTCCCTCAGGTGGCTTTAGGTTTTCGAGGTTCGAAAAGTATGCGCTAATCTCAGCTCCGCCAGATTCACATCGCTACGGTGGCGGTGGTCATCATTGACGTAGCGTTGGATGATGTTTTGTTTGACCTGCTCCGAGGGATTTGTCTGTGGATGTACTCCATCTCAGAACCACCAACTTGGAATGGAAATGGGAACGGAATTGAATCTGATTGTTGCAGGCTACTGCCCAACGAGCTAACCTTCCGGTAGGACCCCTTGAGTTGCTCAACCAAACCAGGGAATAATGTTCAGTTACCACTGTAACCCATATGTCTTCTACTTACGGGTGTAGTTTTTCGATCGCCTAGAAAACGGCCATGCACTCTTTCTCCGTCATGGATTATTTAGGCCCGGCCCCGTTGAATGAATGGCTTAGGAACCAAATGACTTTTTCGCCATTTGGATGCACCTGCGTCAGTATCACTCCCAGCTCATAATAAGACACATCCCTTTGGATGGAAAACGGAAGATCATAGTCCGGAGACGTGAGAATTGGAGCCAAGGTAAGACAAAATTTTGGTGCAGTGAACGCGCCTTTGTACTCCTCTTTCCACTCAAATCTTTAGTTCGGTTCAACAAGTCTCGTCAATGGAGCCAAAGTGGTGAAATCTGGTATACAGGTAAAGCGTACCTCCGCTCCGAGATTATTAATCAACATATCCTCTAACTTTTCAGGTTCCACATGAAGGCTTACTTCGTTCACAACGTACTGCAAGCATTTCTACTCGGAGGGAAAATTTGCATTTTTTGGGGGTACCTGCCAGGAGGCGTACTTAATATCTAGGGCGGACAAGTAGCGCACATTTGGAGTTTATTTCGAGTGGCAGAGACGTAAGGTAGAGGGTAGGCGGCTCGCCCCCACCTGATTTGGCTTCGAGAAGTGCATGCAGGGTTTTCCAATAAGAGGAGTTATTTTGATATTAAAAGAAAAATGCCATTTTTTAATATTAATGATCGAATGTTTATTTCATTATAAAGAAGAAGGTATGCCGTTAATAGTGAAAAATAACATCAGGCAAATTACCACCATGACCACACTTACAGGACCACATCCTTTTCATGAAATTTTCCATAATCAAGTCGCAAAGTGGCTGCCCTATGTCCTCGATAGCCTCACGAATTCCATCTTTGAGGTTTTGAATCGACACTGGGCTGTTGGCGTAGACCTTCTCTTTGAGTGGCCCCAAAGGAAGAAGTCACAAGGTGTTAAGTCACAAGATCTCGGTGGCCAATTGTGATCACCTCTTCGAGAGATAACACGATCCGGAAACTTTTCCCGTAAAAGATCAATGGTTTCGTTGCTTGTGTGGCACGCAGCGCCGTCTTGTTGAAAGTAAACGTTGTCCAGATCAATACCATCCAATTTCGGCCATAAAAAATCATTTATCACCTCTCGATAGCGCAATCCATTCACCGTAACTGTTGCTCCAACCTCATTTTCAAAAGAGAAAGGTCCAATGACTCTGCCGGACGGTTTATGGTCCAACAAACAGTCACACGTTGAGAATAGAGAGGCTTTTCAACAATAACTCTTGAGTTTTCCGAGCCTCAGATGGGACAATTTTGCTTTTTGACGAAGCCACCGAGGTGGCAATGAGCCTCATCACTCAAGATCATTTTTCGATGGAATTCCGGATCATTTTCATGCATTTCAAGGGTCCAATCAGCAAAGACACGACGTTGTTGATGATCGACCGGCTTGAGTTCTTGTGTTAACTGAACTTTCTAAGCCTTAAGACCCAAGTCTTTATGCAAAATACGGTGTAATGACGTTTGTGGAATGCCTAATTCCAAAGAACGACGAGGAATGGACAAACCTGGGTTTTCTTCAACACTTTCGGCTACAGCAGCAATATTCTCGGCTTTTCTTGAGTGACGTGCCCGGGTTTTATTCTTCACATTACTAAGTTGTCCCAACAGCTTGAATTTTTTCACCTATTTCTGTATTGCGGTCCGGCAAGGTGCTTCACGACGGCCTTAAAATGTTCGAGTTTTACGAACAGTCTCTGCCAAATTTTCACCATTTTCATGGTTCCATTTTTATTAATGGCGTAGTTTCTACTTGTCAAATGTCAAAAAATGACAGCTTCAAAAGTGACATCTACCGAAATAGCGGGCTATTCAAAATAACACCTCTTATTGGAAAACCCTTTATAAAACCATGCATCCTTTTTCTTACTAAGGAGAATGGGCAAAAATTACAGGCTCGAAAAGGGCTTCACAATGCCTGCTTCTAACATTTCCTGAAGCTCGGCCTCTGTGTGTTTTTTTCCTGCAAGGGAAAACGGATAGTGGCATTGCTTAATTGGAGAGGAAGTAGTCGCAACTTTATGTTCCACAACTAAGATGTATCCAACCCTCTTTACCATCAGAGCAAACTCCTACTGCAGGGGTTTCTCCAGCTGTTACGTTCTGCCTCTCAAAGCCTACAGTTCTGCAAGCTCTGTCTGTGCCGAGAAGCCATATCCCAAACATTTACAAAAAATCAACCTCAAATATCACGGCCAAAGGAATGGACGGTACCACCAGGAGAGTAATCAACTGGGTCTAGTCTTCGAGGGTTATTGATGATACTACCGTCGCGGCCGTTAACTGGGGTACGATTAGCAATCTGTAACCGATTCCACTTATCACCTCGCTCGAGAGTTCTATCTTATTTTCATCATAACTCACTTAGTTTTGATGCTAGACACCATTTGAAGTTCATACGAAAGATCTTTTTAAGTACTTGGAAACGTTTCCTCTAAATACTTTCAAATACTTTCCAAAAATGTGTCGGTTCCCCGCTCTTTAGCCTCGAATTCTTGGATTCGAGTATTCACCAAAAAAAGGTCCCTTAAACTACCTATAAGTTGATTTGAATGCAATTTAAAATGTTCATTCAAAAACTTATCTCTTTGTTTTTTATCAGCTTTAATTTTGATAGGATTAATATTGCTCGAGAAACGCATAGTTTTGGACTTATTTGTGAAAAACTGTTTCAAAAAATGCATTTTTTTTCACGAAAAATTTACATTTTCAACCATTAATAACTCAAAAACTATTGACTTATCAAAAAAAACTTTGTGGGATAAAAATTGCTTAGAATTTGTCTTTCTATCGATTCCTGGGGTTATTTTTGACGAAAAATTTCCACTCCTCCGAAGGAGGCAGCATCCATCCCCAGGGTGAAAGCACAAGTCGCACTATGTCAGTTTTGAGGCACCCTCTGACTACTCATCAATTTTCATGCAAATCGATGAAGCTTCAAAGAATTCAGAGGTGAAATCCTGCATTGACTGAACCATGGGAGCAATGACGGTAACTACGATATGAATGACGATTCTGTAGTATAGATTTACAACTTTATCTGCTCGACATATGAGCAAATTACGATAAAACCGGGGCTAATCGTTTTCACTTATTCTAATAAGCGTACTTTAGCACAACTTTATTATTGTATTGTTGACTGAATGCTTCGACTAGTATTGAACAAAAACGTTTAAAGGTTACCTGGACAGTGACATTTTATTGGAATGACATTTAAAATGTATGATTTGCTAGATATCAATTCTAGGAAGATACCTTTGATTCTTTTTTTACAAAAAAATGGTAATAAATTATGCAAAATACATATATGTAGAGCATTTCAGAATTTCAATGTCACTAGATAAGGATGCATGTTTTCAGCAAGCTCTACATTTTTTGCTAATCTTCTGAAGCTAACAAGTTCCGTTTGAAATAATTTACCGTACGCATCATCCGTCCTTAACACAAAAATTCCAATCCAAATAAAACATACACGTTGAATGTTACACTTCTACTATTTCACATTTATTTAAATAAATTAAATATCTATCATATATATTATTCAACATTTAGCCAGCGTGTATGAATGCATTAGGCCTACCTTAAAGTATATTTGAACCAATAAAATCCACCAGCCAAAACCTACACATCACCTAAAATTATATCAACACTAACCACGTAACATTTTATCTGATGTATCTATGTTGCCTTTACTGTTACAAATTATTCAGCAGAGCGAGAAAAAAAACTTGATGGTATTACCCTGCTTAATAGACCGCCAATCTTAGCGCTATCGTTATCTCTTCAAATTTTATTCAATCGAAACGGAAAGTCAGACGCGACCTTAGTTTAAGTAATTCACAAATTAAATTTGTAATTTGCATTATTATGTGACTTACACCGAAAAGAAAAGAAAAAGACTGTTTGCTTCCATTTTTGTTATTTTTTCCCCAATTTTTTGATTCCCTAAGTATCTTTTGTTTTATAAGCTAATGAATGAAAACATTAGCCCATCAACAGCATCATCATCGGTCCTAAATTAGCAAAGCAAGATGTTTATCGGGTAGCACTTTCACTCGGCAAAAAAGGTTTTTGAAGAGGCAATTGAATGGAATCCAGCGCTAAAAAGGAAGGTGGAACGCGATTAAAAGCTTTGCCATAAGAATGGATGCGATGCATACCACCAAGAAATGCTGAATATGTTGTGGGTCATAATTTCAATGATTGCTCTCATTGTTTCATGCCTGCCCGGCTCCGTTTTGAATCTCATTTTACCGCTTATCTTGATCGAGCGCAGAAATAACAACCGACTTAATTATGCAATAGTTATTTGGATTAGTTTTCAACTTCTCAGTTTCCCATGGTGCACCTACAACTTGCAATTACAGTTGTTTAGGCAGTGCATGTTTCTGAACGGTTAGAAAAAAATAAAAACATCTTTAAGGAGCTAAAATGTAAATACCTGAACCGAATATTTATCCACCTTTTGCATCAACACCATTGCAACTACCGAACAGAATACACAAAACAGACAAATGAAAAGAAATGCATTGAAGAAGAAAATTACGAGTTTTCTCCTTCTTACTTGCTCAAGTGTTTAATGCACTTCTGAAATTATTTCCCAAAATAAAATCTTAAGCAACTTAAAAATGTCTCTTATCCATTGCAACCGTTTCAAAAGATCAACCACGCGGTAAAGTATTGGCAAGAAAAAATAAATTATTTCTTTTTTGCGTGATTATAAAAATTAAATGTTTTACACACATTAAAAGTATCATTGATTTGGTTTCAAGTTTTTCGTATACTTTTTTTTTGAATTTCGTTTTTTACCGCGATAAAGTTAACTGTACTCGCTTCATATATTAAACAAATAGAGGTCAATAATGTTAGCTTTACCTGGTCTTTGAAGGTTATGTGGTTTTGTATATCTTTTTTCTTTCATTCAGTTCTTCAGTGTTACATTTTTATCTTTTGCGGAACGATGCAATTGTGATTCTTTTTTTTTTTCGATATTTTTGTTAAAATGTTAATTTGGGAGGAGTGTTGTTTTAGGTTTGGTTTCGAAGTGATTTGGTTAAACTTTTAATTGATTTTAATTCCAAGGAAATTACGCCCGAAGATGGCGGTAGCTATATTTGCATATCATTGAAATTTAATTGAATTTAGAGGGTTATCGCTTCCTTCGAATGAATTGGAGAAAGATGTAGCCTTTTGTTCAATGAATATTCAATTGTTTTTTACGCGGCCTAATCAACTAGAAGTTCAATAAGATTTCTACAGGGTCGACGTTTTAGCGTTATCAAAGAAATTCATCTACAAAAAATTGCTACAGTTGTCAGTGGAAACGTTCAGGGAGTTAATTTAGCTCTTTTTTCGAAATTTTAGAAAAAAAAACCCAGAAAATTATTGTAATAATTATTTTAATTATTATTGAGCCATGTTTTCTGGTAGTCTTTATAAGAGACTTCTATAGGAAAGTGGGCAATTTTTCATAAGTATGTATGTTTTTTAGTTATTTAGGGGTTTCTACTACTTACAAAACCCTAATGAAATCAGTTTTGTCGGTCTGTTTGTCTCTTTGTGTGTCATTGCTGTTTCTCTACGAAACAGCAGCTATAAACACCAAACGGCAAAGCTATGCGTCACGTTGCCTCAGCGAGACAAGGAAACGATCTGATATAGGGACGCATGCATAAGTGGTGTGTGTTCTTTCCCCAAGCACCAAGTTCCACTACGAACTATTTCATACGCACGAATTAGAGAGTTTACAGTACCTATACAAGAAAAAAGTGCCAAGGCCAGAGAACTAAAGGTTGTTGTTGATTTCCCTACTTACTCTACTTCACTGTTAATCTCAGAATGGATCAGAGCTCTCGTGGTAACGAGCCCATTGTTAATAAACCATACGAAGAAGCGGAAAATCTAGGTGAAGAAGTGGAAGTTCTAGGTCATGAAATGCAAGCAAGTTTCATGTCAAGCAGTGCAAGCTCTAGGCGAAGACAATGAAAATTTATGACAAGGACCAAGTAGACCAAAGAAAATAAGGACCGATAAGTGAGAACGTCCAAGCAAACAGTTGAATATGATTAGGTTGGATCCTGCTGTGCCTGTTCACTAACCTCTGTAGTGTTTAATGATAGGTTTCTAATGTCCGTAAAGGACTGCAGCGATGGTCTGCTGCCTCGGCGAGCGAAGATGTTAGTGCTTGCCGGAATTTGCCTTGTCTAAGGATGCGTGAATGCGCTGACAAGCTAGCATTGCGCTGTAGGGGGGCCGGTTGTTTTCCCCAGCACAAGGACCCACTACAAAAAGAAATTTCGCATTCACGAATTAGAGGATGAAACGTCTCGGTTCGAAGGTGACAAGGCCGAGGTAACCTGCCGAAGGGTTGGACTAATAAGAAGCGACTTACCGAGCCTGATTAATCCACGCAGGGCGCGAGAGGATTTCGTGTTACAATTGATATTTCTTCCTAGTACTACAGCCCCTCTCGGGTCTTCGCTTCCTGCAAACAGCGCCTCCAACTGTCTCGGTCCGTTGACCGCGTCCTCCAATTCCGAAATCCAAGCAGCGATGAAATGTCTTCGTCGGCCGAGTCAGACCAGCGTTTCCTCGGTTTCCCCACTGGTCTCCGGCCTTCAGTTCTCCCAACAAATACCTTTTTGGGTATCCGTTGTTCATCCCTACGATTCATGTGGCCAGCCCATTGCAGCTTCCACAGTCTTACAATCGTTGAGACCTCCGGTTCATCAAAAATTTCATACAACTCATGGTTGCATCGAATTGGCCATTGGTCACTGTCTAGATTCGCTCCGATTATTCGCCTCAGGACCCGTCGCTCAAAGGCGTTCAATATATTTGCGGATGCTTGGGTTAGAGTCCATGTTACACCCCCATAGCATAACACAGGTCTTATCACAGATGTGTATACTTGAAGCTTTGTTTTCCTGTGTATGTAGTTGGTCTTCAAGATTATCAAAACAGAATAAAATATTTTATTTAAGAGCTGTATTCTTCGGCGCATTTCGTCTCTTTCATTGCCCGTTTTCGTTATTTTGGCGCCTAAATACACAAATTCGCTGACATTTTCGATACTGTATTCGCCAAGTGTGATATTTTGTGTATCTGAGGTAGTTTTCCTCGACTGCGTCATGAGCTTTGTTTTATTTTCATTGATTTGTAGCCCTACTTATTTTGCTTCGCTGTCGTTTTGGGAAGAGTTCTTTGGCAGTTGTTAATGACGGCGACAAAATGTTGATGTCGTCCGCATAGGCTACTACTCGGCTCGACTTGTATAGTAATGTACCTCGCGTATCGACAGGTAGCTTCCTTATGTCGTACTCCAGAGCCAAATTGAATAGTAATGTCGCCAGCCCATCCCCTGCTTTAGTCCGATATTTAAGTCAAAGGCATCGGTGAATAGGTATCATTTTGGTACAACGGACTAATTTGGCTGGGATGCCAAAGCAATGCATTATTTGGTACAGTGCGTTACGATCAATACTGTCGTATACTTGCTTAAAGTCAACGAAAATTTGGTGTACGTCTATGTTGAACTCCCAGCACTTTTCAAGTACCTGCTTGACTGAGTTTGTACGCTGTACAAAGTAGTGATATGTCTCTTTCCCTGTGTCTTTCTCAAACGGGCTTGGGACCGTCTACGACGGAGGTGCAAAATCATTCTACGAAATCCTAAAATATATTATATTATTAAGCAATATTTGGAGATATGTACTGATTTTATCACATCATATCATAGCTGAGCAGGCACACGGGAGCATGATACTGACCAAACCAACTTCCGAAAAAAATCAATACGGTCATGAAAATGAGACACTCTAACTATCTCTACGCGAAGGCCCGAGAGGGGCGTAATGCTACAAAGAAGAAGAAGATATTAAGCAATATTTATGTTGCTGAGGATTCATTGTTTTTCGCGTACGCTAAGCATGTTAACCGATAATTATTGTTGGGTTGATTGATGTCATTGTTCTTATGTAGCAAACAGAAGCGATGGCGGCAGTAATTCGTGCGATTATTTGAACATGCAAGCAGCAATGTGAAATATTCTCGTAGCGATGCTGCCAACATCCGGTACATTAATTTTCTTTGGTCGCTATGAAAGAATTGCTCAATTTCGTTCCGAATGTTGAAGTATGCGTTAAGCATTTAAAGGTCAAAGCTTCCTATCCGGCGTCTTGCGTATTGTTCCAGTTTCTCAAAACAAATAACCAGTTATGGGTCTAAGAGCCCTACAAGAACAAGTTAGCTATAAACGAGGCTGGCTGGCAATAATAAATTATCACACTCCTTATGTCAATTTACCTTGGGGTTCCGGTGATTGTCCAATGAGAGAGGGTGATCTTAACAAATCGCAAATTAGACCAAGACCAATAAGTGAATTTATTGAAAGTGCTCAAACTACAATGCATTTTTTGATGCCGACCGGCATTAATCTTAATTGGCTCACGACTCGTTCCACGTTCACGACAGTGTCAAGTAGAATGTATGACAGATCTCTGCTGACATCTGTTACCATGCCCGAAAATGCGCCGTTTTTTTTCCTCTGCCTAACCATTGTTAGGTGAGTATTGGCTATGGCTCAAACGCACAAGTTCAACGGGGACTTATGGGAATATTGTGCTTTTTTCTATTTTTTCTTTTTTGACTGTATGATGTTACTATGTAAGGTTGTAAATATTAGTTTGAGATAGTTAGTAGATTATATGATCGAGTATTTCTGTTGGGACAGTAAAACTAAGTTCTGGAGATTGAGAGGATTATTCGCAAGGCTTTAAAGTTCTATGTTTGCTTCTTCAAGAAAGGCTATTAATTGAGTAAGTGCTTTTTCTTTATTCTTGTTGAAAAATTTTGATATAGGATCGTTATTTTGAAAAATTTCGTACTTGTTCCTAAGAGTTTCAAAGTGTTTACTATGGTCAACATTGGATAAACTGGCAACAACGGATGCCAGTCGTGAAATGCAATCAGTCGAGTGCGCCAGCGAAGCCGAGCAGACGTGTGTTGCTTACGGAGAGAAATTAATTAAATAAAAAAGATTAATTGGTTGAACTCGATTGGTTTTATTCATTACCCATTCTGACAGTTCAGAAGTGGGATCAGTCATGTACGCGATTGAAACGAAAAAAGAGATACAAGACTTGTGCCGCGAGCGTGGCCTGCCGACGTCGAGAAAAACACTCGAATTAATCAAAAGATTAGTGCAATCAGATTTCCCAAAGTTCAAATTGTATGAGATTTAAGTGGCAACGCGAGTGGTCATGACGACGAAATCGCCCTAACGGAGGAGACGGACGCACCCCGAGAAGCCAAGGAGGTGATGCATGAGCATGAGGCGCCACAACAGCGTGAACGCACTTTGCTGGAAAGGAAGCAGGCATTCCTAGAATCAACATATCGACAAACGAGAACGTTTTTCTCCGTCCGCGATATTGCGGAGATGTTGCCAAGTTTCGACCCGAACAAGCAAGACTGAACGGCAGAACAGTTTATTAAGTGCATATGCGAGTTGAAGGAGGTATATGCTTGGGACGATAAATTGGTATTGTTTGCAGCACAATTAAAACTGTGCGGATATGCAAAAATGTGGAACGACGGACAAATGCAAGTATTTAAAAGTTTCCCAGAGTTTGCGAACAAACTAGTGATCGACTTTCCTACTCGAATTGACGAAGCCGATGTGCATTTAAAGTCGATGAGAACGATTCGTGCAAATTCGGGAAATTTGGACGAATACTTTTATAAAATGACGGAATCGAGCGAGGGGGAGAAGTGTCAGACGCAGCAACCAAAAAGTATATCCGACAAGGTCTCAGTCATCTAGCACTGCAAAATGCTCTTGTGGGAAGTGAATTCGCAGAACTAGAAGAATTTCACCGTTGCTGGTGCCATTGGGCCAGTCGAACCGACTGAAATCGAATTTTCTGGCTTCGGTGGAGGAAAATATTGCTCTACGGGATAAATCAAAACGGAGATGCAGTTTGATAATAGGGATTTTCTTCACACATTCTATATCGTGGAAGATGGAATGTTGCCTTGTGCTGCTCTAGTGGGAGCCGATTTCCTAAAAAGCCAACGTCTAAACCTAATCATTGAAGATGGAGTTTGTAAAATCGAAGACAAAAAGAACTTGAACGAGGACGAGTATCGCAAGTTAGATGAACTATTACGCGAATTCAAAGATTGATTCGCCGATAATCTTTCGGAGATTGGGAAGTGTAAACTGTGACAGCTAAAAATCAGGTTACTATCAGACAAACCCATTTACACAGGCCTCATCGCATTGCTTTTGCGAAGAGACCTGAGGTGACAAAAATTATAGACGAATTATTGAAAACAAACATTATTCAGCCGAGTGAATCGTCGTATGCTTCTCCAGTGGCACTTATAAAAAAAATCACATTCAAAAGATAGACTATGTGTGGACTACCGAGAACTAAATAACATTACGGTGAAACGTCCCTGCTGAGTTGTTCATAACTCTGGACCTGCTACCCGGATACTACCAAATCGAAGTCGAGCCAGAGTCAAGAAAATATACTGCCTTTATTACGCACGATGGGCATTTTGAATTTTTAAGAATGTCATTCGGAGTTGTAAATGGACCACCTGTGTTCCAGGAAATAATGAATGGGATACTCATTACATTTTTCGACGACTTAATGATCAAAAGCAAAAATTTTGCCGAAGGCATGGAAAAGCTGCGGAAGGTACTCGAAGTGATTCACGCAGTCGGAATTACTCTCCGCCGCTTAAAATGCAAATTTTTGGAAAGTGAGATTAACTTTTTGGGCCACCGAGTGAACGCCAGCAGTATAGCACCTGGGGAGATAAAATTGGCAGCGATAAAAGATTTCCCGACATCCGAAAATGTTAACGACCTTCGAAAATGTTTAGGGTTAACCGGATTTTTTCAGAAGTGTATTGAAAAATTCACCTACTGAAGAAAAATGCAACTTTCCTATGGGATTCTGATCAAGAAGTCACTTTTAGCCGTCTGAAGGAGATGTTATCCAACGAGCCTATTCTGTGCTTTTACGATCAGACGAAACGCCATGAGATCCATACAGATGCGAGTTCCAAAGGGCTGGCCGGGGTGTTGTTCCAGGAAGAATCTTCGGGTGAGATTGAACCGGTTTGCTTCTATAGCCGTTGTTGTAGAGAGGCCGAGAAAAATTACCATTCGTATGAGCTGGAAGTACTCGCTATCGTAGAACCGTTGGAAAGGTTCCGAATCGATGTGATAGGGAAACCTTTCACGATTGTAACAGATTGCTCTTCGGTTACCACGGTGCGACTAAAGAAGCCCCTACCTCCAAGGTGGCTGAAGATGTCCGAGTATGATTTTAAACTAATTCACCGGGATAGCCGGAGGATGCAGCATGTGGATGTCTTAAGTCGTGCACCTACGAAAAATACCACTGAAGTTGTTGAGAGGCTTTTAACAGTCAACATTACCGACGTAGACTGGCTGGTTACAATGCAACAACAGGACGAGGCACTACGAAATATCACGCGGATAATTCGAGGCGAACAGTGTTCCGACAAGCTGGCGCAGTTACGGGAGGATTACGTACTGGAAACCAACCCACTATATCGGAAAGTGCGGGGAGAGCTTCGATGGGTCGTGCCAAAAGCTGTACGCTGGAGAGTTGTGAAGAAAGCTCATGATGACCGAGGACACTTTGGGGTGGACAAAAAGTTAGAACAGATGCGGCCCTATTATTGATTTGAGCGAATGCGAAATTACGTTAAGGGATATATCGCTGCCTGTATCGAATGCTGTTATTTTAAAAGGGCTGCTTGGAACTCAGTTGCGAAGCTGGTTGTTAGCCCGGTTGTCCCTATCCCATTCGAAAAGATACACATAGACCACCTGGGACCCTTTGCTAAAAGTAACGCTGGAAACCAATATGCTAGGAATAACTAACTCATTTTCGAAATATATTATGGTAAAAGCTGTAAAGCCGGCGAGTGCGCTCCCAGTAATTCATGCGCTAAATGATCTAACTACCTTTTTTGGGCTTCCGCGACGAATCATATCAGACCGAGGCGCAGCCTTCACTTCCAAAAAGTTTGAAAGTTATTGTGCTGATAACGATATCAGCCATGTTTAAATGCGGTTAGGACCCCCAGGGCAAATGGCCAAGTCGTGAGAGCGCATCAATCTTCTATACTATACAAACGAATCTTAAAAGGATTCAGTTTCTTTTAAATTCCCAAGCAAACTCAACTACCGGTCACAAGCAGAATGCGATTGTATTCCGATACCAGCTACGTGACATTCTTTCGAATAAGCTGCTCGATGCGTTACACGAGTTAGATGGGACTAAATCCACAGGAATTTGCTATGACGAAATCGCGAATAGAATTAACATCGAAAAGCAAAAATAGAAAAAACGTTCCAACAAACAACACGGGCAACCAAAACAGTTTACGGTTAACGATCTGGTTGTGGTCGACAGCGTGCCTTCTGCGACCGGAGATTCTCGAAAATTACAGCCCCGCTACAAGAGACCGTATGTAATTAATCGGATATTGGATTGCGACCGATACCTCATTGGAGATTTAGAAGATTGCCAACGAAATCAACGATCGCTCCAATCTGTATTCCACGCGGCGCGGTTGAAACCCTGGTGTTCCTTGGGACCAGAAGCGAACAGCGACGATGAATCAATGGATGACGAATCAGAAGTTAGTTCCGATACCGCCTTGGTTGAAGATGTGTCTCGGGACGAGTTACTCCAGGATGGCCGAGCTGTAACCACTGGAGAAACTGGCAACAACGGATGCCAGTCGTGAAATGCAGTCAGTCGAGCATGCCAGCGAAGTCAAGTAGACGTGTGTCGCTTACGGAAAGAAATTAATTAAACAAAAAAGCTAAATTGGTTGAACTCGATTGGTTTTATTCATTACCCATTCTGCCATTCTGATACTATTTAGGATTCTGTGTTCAAGATCATCTGTGATGTCACACCACTTACACACTTGGGATGGAACTATTTTAGCTTTTTTTAATCTCTTGTGATTATCGGCTCTGTTGAGGAGAATTCTATTAATTTGATTTTGTGCATTAGTATTTGGGGTGAAACAGTGAAACCTGGTTTTGTTCTGAATATGAGGCCCGTTTGTAATAAGCAGATCCTCTCCTGATTTTGCCAGGCCAACTCTAATATATTTAAGTTTTTCTAAATTGATGTTATATTTTATGATTTCTTCATCTGTTAAAAGTCCAGGATGTAAAATACCAAACTTGGCAGAAACTACATTATCTTGAATGGTTTCAATTTTACTTTTAAGAATTTGTATTCTAAATAATTGGTCAAAATATATGTTTTCCATAAATGCGGTGCTTGAAAGATTGTTTATTCTGCCTAAAAATATTTGTCTGTCTCTTTTGGCTATATTTTTAAGTGTTCCGTTCTAGAATATCGAGATGTTCGTCAATGTCTTGATCATCCATTGTACCAGAAAGCCATTTATGCGTAGTTTCAACCAAACTTATAAGTCCTCGTTTGGTCCTGTTTGTTTGCGGGGTAAGTGTCTTAACTTTGCTATACAGATGATTCAGTTCGTTCAGTATACGTTCTCTATGGGGTCCGTTTTATTTGTCTGCGTTGAAATCAATTATCGTGTCAAGAATTTCGTTGGTGTTAATGAAGTGAATAATAATGTTAGCTTCAGATACTATTTGAACTTCATTAAGCTTAATTTGGTGAATCCTGATTGTTCCTTAATGTGGTAAATATTTAAAAGACCTTAAACTGGATTGATTGCGAATAGTAAGGAAAGAAAAAAAAATATTTTCGAATGTAAGAGTGAGTTTCTGTCTCTCATCAGGGGTATCTCGTGGAAACAATTTAGCCTTGACAATCTCTAAAATCATTCGGGTTCGAAATATTTTGACGTCGTTTTGGGTAAAAGTTGGTTCAATATCTCCAGAAAGGTTTTCTGCCACCATGCAACTAAATACTCCGCTGTCACTTCCGTTTTCTTGTCGTGGAGCGTTAGCTACATTTTTTTTCGCAAAATTTATGCTAAGACCCTTCTTCAGTTTGTCCAGGTGTTCTTCTTTCAAATAATTTTCCAAATCGTTGAGAGCCTCGTCATTGGGCTTTCCCAAAGGATCATAGTATTCAATAAATTTGTTTCTGAGATCGATTGCCACAATAGCCCGATGAGAATTATTTATATAAACAGGAATCAGCACCAAATCATATGAAAATATATCGACGGTGCGTGTCCACCCCCGAACTGCTGTGTAGCCAGATTTAGAAAGGATCGGAACAAAAAAGGTATTCATAGGATAGACCCTGGGCAATTCCGCAAAATTTTGATCACTTCGCTCTCGAACCAAATTAAGATAAAAATTTATAACATTATCGTTGAGCAAATTGTTTTTATCTAAAGTCCTAATACCCTTTCGGGTACTATTTAAATTAAACTTTGAAATAAGTATAACCTCCTCTGCACCATTATTTAATGAAGACTGAATCATTTCTTCGTCAGACTCATTTTTACATCGAAATCACAAACTGAAGGATCTGCCAATTAAGGTCTTCTTTTTATATTGATCGGCTGTATATTTTCCAGCTTTGCCTTTCTGAATTTAGGTAACTGATTTAGCCTGGCTGCTTTGTAGTTTTTTATGAAGCCTGTTGACCGAGTTTCTTTGTATTCTTCTCCATTTTCGTTTTGTTTTTGAAGGTATTTCTCTTTAGCATTCTTTAAATTTTTTCTTATTTGTTCAGGTGATACTTTACGGAATTGCACATCAGCTGGAGGAGCTTCAATTGTTGAATGGAATCGATCATTGTAGTTCCTAACAACTTTTTGGAGGATTCGTCGCGGAGATAGCTTTGATTTGTTGCTAATAAAGGTTCAAAATTTTTCTACGAGTAAACTATGTACTCTTTCAATGTCGGCTAGTCCCGTATGGCTGTGTGCCTTCGTCAAGTACAAGATTATATCTTCTTGCAAAAACTCTTTGACTCTTATTCCACCAAACTCATTGCCTGCGACAATTTTATTAGGCTTGTCCAATTTCGCGAAGCGATCTTCAAATTGTTCTACTATTGTAATATGATTTCTGTCTGTCAAATAATACGCAGCAGTAAATTTGGAAAATTTGTCAATTAAAGTCAGAAAGCTGTGTTTCGTAATTGTGTAGATGTCAACATATAACATAAGATTTCATTATGTCGAAAGGTGTTTCAGTATCATACTTTGTGATCAATTCCGTCAATTCAGGGAAATAAATTTTGTTCTCGAGTGCGTTGAAAGTTTCTTGTATACCTGAATGCATACTTTCTTTAACATGATAGAACGATATTTGCTTTACAGCCCCTACCTCTGTTTCGATGTCTTGACCGTGATAAGAGCATTGAATGAGTTTTAGTTGCTTTTCATTGGAATATAAGGACCTAATTTTCTCTTGCACAATATTATATTTTGTATCTTCTAATTCGGTAAATATACCAATTTTTCCTTTTGATATATACCTCCTCAGAATATCCGTGAGAATTTCAAAGTCATACTCTGCAATGTATCTCTTACGTTTTCCATGTATAATTTCGAATTCTTGAGTCTTATTGTTTGTTAGTATAATTTGGGTTTTATATTTATTGACTATCTCCTCCTTGATTGGTATATAATAAAGTAATTCTTCCTGTGCAGAGTGTATAGTAGCCAATGTTTTCATATCATCTTTTTCGACATTATAGAGAATACCCAAATCAGAAAATGGATTAGTGTGATATCTGTTACGGAAACTATCTCTTCATTCATATCATCAGGTTTAATGCGACTTAAGAAGTCTGCCTTTTCTTTGTTTTTGGGCCTTTGAGGTATTCAATTTCAAACTGCTACTCCGACCTTAATAAACCATCGTTGGTGACGTGGAGATAAATCTCTTCCTCTATACTTCGCTTGAAGGTACTTTATAGGTTGGTGGTCGGTCAAAATTTTGAATTTATTACCATACAAATATGGTCTAAAATAGTTTATAGACTACATGATGGCCAAAAATTCTTTGTCCGTGGCAGAATAGTTTTGCTCATGAGAGTTCAAGGTTCTTGATGCAAAACAAACAGGGTAACCATCTTGCGACAAGACGGCTCCTATGGCAAAGTTAGAGGCATCTGTAGGATCAGGAAAACGGAGTATAGGGTGTGAACTTATAAGACTTTTAAGTTTTTCAAATGCATTGATGTAATTTGGATCATGCGTATGATTTTTTCGTTCTTCTTCAAATATTTGGTAATGGGTTGTGCGACTTTCGCATAACCCTTAATAAATTTGCGATAAAAGCCAGTAATACTCAAAAAACTTTTGATTTCTTTATCGGTTTTTGGTAGTTTTAAATTTCCAATAACTTGAATTTTATCAGGGTTTGGCTTCAAACCTCCCTGGGTTATGACATGGGCCAAAAATGGCATCTCTCTTTCCAGAAATCTACATTTATCAATTTGAATCTTCAATAGGTATTGTTCCAAAGTTGCCTTAACGTGTTGGCTTAATGTGCTCTTCAAGTGAGGTACTAAAAATAAGTCCATCATCTAGGTATACCACACAGGTTTTATATATATGATCCTTCAAGATGTCGTTCATTAGCCTCTGGAACGTTCCAGGGGCGTCTTATAGGCCAAACGGCATCCTGACAAATTCATAAAGACCATGTGGGGTCACGAATGCTTTCTTTTTTCGATCCTCTTCTCGGATCAGAATCTGGTGGTAATCTTTGGCCAAGTCAATTGGAATCTATATTGGGCAACGGGAATTTATCATCCACCGTTACGTCATTCAATTTACGATAACCAATGACGATTCTGAATTTCTTTTCGCCAGATTTATCCCATTTTTTGGATACGACAATAAGCGGACTAGAATATTTGAAATTACTTTTCCGTATAATTCCTTGCTCTTCTATTTCCGCGATTTGCCTTCTTACTTCTTGCTCATGTTAAGGGGGGTATCTGTAAAGCTTTGAATTGATCTATCTATCGGTTGTGGTGATAATCTCATGTTGGACACTTGGGGTACTTGTGAGCTTATCACCTTCTTTAAAAAATAAATCTTCAAATTTTTTAATGAGGTCTGTTATTGCTTGACGTTCTTGGACATTAAGGTGCCTCTCGGGGAAACGGTATTATTAAAAAAAGGTGATTCTTTGGTTGTTGAGTGTTAGAATTTTATTTTGGATATCTATAACCGGTCCTAATTTGTTTAGAAGGTTGATACCAATAATAAAATCATATCTTTTATTGGCAAGATTTCTTGCCTTGTAACGAATTTTTGATTCGGGTGGAATTTTGATTTCTAATGGGACGGGAGTATCGAACTTCATACTTTATAGTATCCTTTCCAGTTATGGTCGTAAAATGTAAGGGTTTTATTTTAATTTTTGGAAATTTGGAAATATTTTCGTTTATTATGCTGAAAAAAGAGCCTGTATCTACTAATGCTAAGTATTTTTCAAGAGCGATAGTTATATGAATCAGTGGTAGTTCGTCCGAGGCTAGTTTATAAAAAACTGGTACCGTTCTTCAAAACCATCAACTTGGTTCAATTCATCTTCAACATTTTTGTTTTCATCCACTACATTCTTGGGCTCAAAATTTTCTAATATTTTATTTTGGCACGAAACACAACAAGTGTTTGCTTGCACGTTATCGACTTCCATTGGTGTAACTTGTTGCCTATGGAAACCGGAAGTGCCATTGGGGGTTTTTTGAAAATTATTCTTTTGTTGTCGAGAACTATCGAAATTATTTTTGCGATAATTGTTTGTATTTTCTAACTGATTTGACCTGAAAACACATTTTGTGGGGGGTTAGTAATTAAGTTTTGATTCTGTCCTGTAGGTTTGTATTGTTTCGATTGTCGCATTGATTCTGATAGTGGCTTGTAGTCAGTTTGGGTCTGATAGTATGTATGTTGTAGCGTATTTCTCATAGTTTGTCTTTGCTCATGATTTGTTTGAAATTTCGTTCTATTGTTATTGACAAAACCTTTGGTATGGGGTGGAAATTTAACTTTTTTATATTCTTCCCGAATGCCGAATCTTCATAGCGTCTTTCACGCATCACATCTATAATACCTAAAATTTCATTCATTTTAAAGATTTTTTCTAGCAACACTCCTTGCGTCATTTCTTTGGCCGTGTTTGCGAGGAGAGAATCTACATTACGAGTACTTAAATCAATATGTTGGTTATCATTAAAGTACAAAATCAGTGCATCGTTTTTAAACTTAATTTTCTGCAATTCTATTGCTAATACACTTACAATATTCACCTTCATTCCGGATATGGGACGATAGATTTCTCCTGGTTCAACATCTGGTTTATAAAGTAGTTTTAAAGCTGTTTTTAGTGCCTGCCAATCGCCTGTATTTCGGATACTCAGAACTGCTGCTTTTGCTTCACACTGAATCTTTTCGAGGAATATCATTCTCGTTGCTTCAATTTTTATTTCTGCATCTTCGATGGTGTTTAGGAAAAATTCCTTACTCGTTATAAATGAGTTTATGGATATATCGCCTGTCCCCGTAAACGTACTCATGTGTCGAAGCACCTTATATTTCCTAACTCTAGGATTCGCTCCACCTCTAAGGAACATCTGTTCGATTGCAGTAGCTAGTCTCCCAACTTGATCTTGGGAATTCTGAGCCGTAACAAATTGTTGTACTGCAGCCGTCAACTACATAATTTCTTCTTCTCGATGTAAAAGTTGTTGTCGTAGCTCATTGAGTTGTGCTTCCATTTCGTGATTTGTTACGTCCCTTTGCTGATTAAAAGCAACATTTCTTCGCTCCTTCCTGTCAGTCATCCACCACAAAAGTCACTATTGTATTATTTTTTTTGTTTTTTTATACAGAACAAGATGAGAAGCAGCCTCACAACCTCTTTTAAGCAACGTTTTAGGCTTAATTGTTGCTCTTGCCCAAAATGTTTACACTCGATCGCGGTAAAAAATTATTAGATTAGTTTATTTTTATTTATCTTTTATTTGCACACACGACGTTGCCGATTTATTATCGGGGTAAAATTGCCTATTACGGACTTATTTTCTCACTTTTCCGATTTGGTTCGAAAGAAAACGGACTGCGCCAGAAACGTAGTGTTTTAACGGGGATGCTTAAAAAATAAAAAAGGTCGGATCAACTCCCGACGGATTGAAGAGTTAATTTTGTTTTTCTGACAAGATTCTTACAATAATACACTAAACGTGTCTTGTCTATGCAACGGCCGGCTTAAAACTACCCTGTTTTTCAAATTACGGAAAACTGCAAGAAGAGTTATGCCGAGTCAGCGTCTGGGTTTTCGCGTTCCTGAAAACTTGCAACGAATTTTCTCACGTTTTGCAACGCGGATTCGTATTGCATTGAAGATTTATTTTTCATCAACTGTTCATTTTTTGTGGGAACAGACGTTGACTTATACGTATCTATATTAGCTAGCTAGCCAGCAGACACCTCGGAGTGGACTAAAAGTGGCCGGGCTTGTTGACCTGATGGGTACAGTCCGTTGTAACGTTCCAAGACTTCACGTCTAGAATCGATGACAGGTCGGTTCAGATTTCCTTTGGGATATCTCGAACGTCCGAGACGTGTGTAAACTTAGGTCATTACAAAAAAGAGGGCCAAGGAATTTAAGAAATCACAGGTACGTCCTATTCTTGAATACTCCTGCTTAATCTGGAATCCGCGTTGTCTTCATGTTTGGCTTTCGATGTCCTGAGGGGCACTATTAATGCAAAAGTTATATGCGATCGAATCCACTTAAACGAGGCTGTTAGAAAAATAAGATACTCTCCTATGGTTACCATTAGCAGTCACCAGACGAGTTATGGGTACAATGAGCCAATCAATAGATACTGTAGAGATTTCAATATGTTTAGTGACCATTACTCCCCATCCATATCCAAGGTCCTATTTAAATCAAAAGTAATAAAATCTCTCTCACCCCCAATACTTAAATGTAATAATTATTTCGTATAGATGAAGTGTAATAATTATTTTAAACATATATGAAGTGCAATAATTATTTTCATAGAAATGATCGGCCTTGTTTTGGCAAATAATTAAATTATATTTGATATTTTTCCAAATGCTGAAACATGCTTTCTGTTTAATTTGAACTAAAGCATATGTAAAGTTATCTTCATGTACATTACCCAAATTTTCTATCAGAGCACTCGCCTCATCCCTAGAGTCTAGAGAAAATAGAACGATAACCCGCTAGCAAAGTATTATTTATCGAACAACTACTCAAACAGTTTTATCGGATTCCTTATCAATTACACTTTACTCGTATATTGATAAGTGCACGACAAGAAGCTTTTCTCTATTGTGTATGGTCAACAAACTCATTCACGCCTCGCAGTTGAACTTAGCGTAATCATAACGACGCAATTCATCTCAAACAAAAGTGAATTGTTCATCCGTTAAATCATTTGTCTAATATTTGCGTTATTTAATTGCTCAATTGGCGCGCGGAAATTTAGAAAAAAGTCGCCGCGATCAATTCACTGCAATCATTTCTACCAGCTTGTCTTTATCTAACAGATGAAGGCATAACAAACAGTTTACGAGTGTTATTTTTTGTTTTTCTAATATTTTCGTGTCATTCAAACATTCAGCAAAACACAATTCCATTATTTATTTTATTAGTAACCCACCAAAGCGACCAAAGCGGGTGAATTATTGGTGAAGTTCAGCATTTCTTGCTCGTTGAGAGGAAAGTGATCGGCGCGCGGCTTCCACACTAACAGTAAGTGAGTGATTTAGTAAGTACGAGTAAAGTAAAGTAAGCAATAGATAAATGGGTGGTGATCTTTTCATCAAACAAAACAATCTCTCAAGCGATCAACTAACAAAACTCTTAGCTGTCGATTGTCAGCAACATGTCGTCCATGAGATCGCGACTCAGCCGCAGCATCTTATGTTGCCTGGAGTGTATCTTGGAGATAGATCTTGCATAGATCGCGATTATGAGGTGAAGATTTGCTTTGAACCCAATGTTCGCGTTCGTTGCGGGCTGCTGTGCTGCGTTTGTTGTCCAATATAATTTTTTTTTTTGTTGCTTGGCAGTGCTGCTCGTTGGGTAGCTGGATTGGTTGCCCGCTTGCCTACTTGCTTACTTGCTAGCTGACTTGGTAGCTCAGCTGGGCTACACAAACACCAGACTGTCCTCTTGATCATCATAATAGAGCGTTAACAGATCTCAGACAACACGCAAAGTGTTAAGAAGTAAAGTTCCATTTTTCCCTAGTCTAGATTTTATTTATTTCAAAATTCAATATATCGAACAATTTTTCCTAACAGTTTGAATTTATTTATTTAAACACAAAAGATACTTTTCTCGGATATCTCTGTTTGATATTGGAATAAGTTTTTAACTTATTCAATTGCAAAGATACTCGTATTGTGGAAGTATCTGAAGGGTTTTAAGGTAAGATAATTAACGGAAGGTTTTCTTTATCTTACAGGTGATCTGAGATCGAAATCAGGGATTTTCTTCTGTCGATAGATTTTGGAGCAGATTTTGGAATACTGTTTGATTTCGAGTTGAGCGGAAATAAAGTGAACATATAAATTTCTAACCAAGATGACTTACAATAGCGGACCCCCGACGTTTTCTGTGATAACACTAGGAATATTTTTAGCACTAATTGGATTACTTAGTTTAGATAATCGAGTAAGTGCCCTAGACAATGGCGTGGCACGAACACCCCCAATGGGATGGCTCTCGTGGGAGCGTTTCCGTTGTAATACCGATTGTGATGGCGATCCAGAAAATTGTATCAGGTAAGCTCAAATTACATGAACCAAATTTTATTGATTTACACAAATAGATAACACAAAGCCTATAAAGTCTGGAATATAGAAAAGAAGATCTTGAAAGTCATTTTGGATTATTGTGTGGTTGTTTTTATGTTCTTTTTTCCTTTCAATTGAACAATCTGCTTTTATCTATGCGCGACACGTGTAACATGTAAAGTGAACTTGATCCAATTAGTGAATATCTGACATGAGTGCATAATCAATTAAGTGCAATATCCCACAGAGTGCAACTGACACGAGCGATCAATATTATGACAAATTGATACTCCATCAACAAACAAATGCTCCCAATGACCTACAATTGAAAGTACTTAACACACCGGATATCATAGTTAAGAAAATTCCATGCGTAGTGTCCAACACACGGATCAAGTGCAGATCTATCAATATTCTAACCAAAACACATGTTAATGCCCTGTTTGGATAATTAATCAAGCAAATATGCACAAAAAGTGTGAGTGAAAATTGAAAGTTTGGTGTATGCCTGCCGTCAATCAAAAGAAGTGAATCGCGAAAAAAAGAGAAAAATGAAACAAGTCTTGTTGTTACGCTGAATCAAATTAAAATTAATTTAAATTGATCATTAGGAAGTCTCGGCCTCCTTGACAAGGCCTTGTCGTAATGCCAAATCACATAATTCTATGTTTTTTACTTTTCTGCTGGTGCTAACACACAAAACTGATTTTCATATCAGGAAAAATCTACATAATGAAATCCGTATCGATCACGTCAATAAAAAAAAAGCCGCGATCCTCCAGTGACGACCTTTTACATTACGTTATTATGCATATTTAGGTATTTAAATGTGAACGAAGACGAAATGAAAGAAGAAAAAAAAATTGAGACTTAAAACTAAATTAAAGCTGGCGAAACCTCTTTCTTCCGCTGAAACCGCTTCTTCCAAGCACACCTTTTCAGATTAACATACTACCAGTGCCAGTGCGCTAACCAAAATAGAAAAACTTGATATGGAAATGGCAACAAGTTTCGGAATTGACTTATTTGAAAAATCTACTGAAAACGAAAAAAAAATTTCCAAAAATATATGAAGATATTCATAATAGGTTGACAACCGGATCAAATGTGTGAAAATCATCTAAGTGAATCGCGTTACAAAAACTCAAAAAAAACTGCCTGAAATTGCGAAAATGAAAATTAGTGATGTGAATGTGAAGACCACCATACCAAACAGATGTGATGGTAATTAAGGCAAGGTGACGATCTAACGGAAAGGTGAAGAGACTTTTTAAGGAAGTACTCGACATAATGGCAAGAGAGTGCGATACATCTGGACATTTGGAATGATCTGTATGGTACTCATCGTGCTAAAAGCTCCTTCGAAGGTCAACAGCCTTCAACAATGGCCTTTTCAAACCCAAATAAAATATTTGACTACCGTTCTGCGGTAGGCGAAATCCAGACCCTCTTCAGCGTACCTCTTCTTCAAGAACAATGCTTGGCGAAAAGAAAGAAAACATCAGTTATGCAAAAACAATTTAACGATCGTCTGTGCGTTTCCCGGATACAAATTGGACTTCATCATCACTTCACCAAATTCTCATCATGATCGCACAGCGCAGGTGATCGACATTTCGATTTTGTCAAAAAAGAAATGACGATAGCATTTTGATGGTAATGATGATACTCGAGACCTTGAGATGAGGACGACGACAACGATGACGGCTACTACTTATCCAGTTTTGAAAAATTGGCAAGCCCCATATACGTCTACGTGTCGGGGCAAAAAAAAAAATGTTCAGTTGGCATCTCTAGTGATCTTGAAACGCTCAAGGCAACATGAAGATCATAGAAAGTGAAAAGAGTGGATTTGGAATAGTGATGATCTGGTTTCTTTGGTTACGTTCGGCTGTGGAATGAAGGAAATAAATTGAATTTTGAATATGAAAGGATATGAATTGATAATTATTAGCTTTTGTGTTCGAGGCGTTTATAAGATAAAGAGATATGTTGTTTTAGCTTTTTTTTTGTCGAGAAACTATTGTTCTTTATTCATAATTTCTGATATAAGGATATGGTTTGGCAATGTGGACAGAATTAATTTATATTTGACTAAAACGTGCAGCCATTACCGCTGATTATGTGCTCGCCTAAAGTAATTTTTTTGCATAATAAGCAGTGGCTTTTCTAGGGGGGTTAACAGTCCCGGATACCGATTTTATGACGGTTAACTGTCTTGAGCCATTCTTTCCTATAATGTTCAGATAGTTTCCATAGGGTCTTCTTTTTTGCCTGGAGGCTAACTATTGGTTTTATTATAGGTTTAGTGATAACAATTATGGTGTTGGACCTATGAGCTTATTCCTTGATCCATTTCTTGAAAGGCAATCCACTATCTCGTTTTCGAGTATTTTCGTTCGCTCGCCCCAGAGCCCATTTTACATTCAGCTTTACCAGTGGTTGTAGATTCTATGAATTGGGGATTTTGCACTTCACCATTTTCAGATTTATTGTACCCCTATTTTAATTGAGATACCCAGAGCTGCTCGATCAGACTCAGTTCTCGTAGAAAGTGCCTGATCTTCGCTGACTCCAGATATTAAAGATGTTCCTCAGCTAAGCAGTAAGTTCCCAGACTGTCTCTTCTTCTGCGGAACAGAGCCCCGCAGTACGTGAGAAGATGTTTTGGTTCTTTATCAGCAAACCTGCGGAACCTGCATTCACAATTATCCATGAGACCCATTTTCTTAAGATATCCTCCGAGCTTACAATACCCCATGAGAAATCCTGTAAGGGTCCTAAGCTGACTCTTCTGTAGTTTGACGCACGATTTAAATAATTTCTCGTCATAGGACACAAGGTACACCATCGATGTCGTGTGCCCAGGATAATTTCTCCAGAGTTTATCGCGTTCCCTAGCTTTCAATTCCTTCAGGTATGTCTAAACAAAGTGCTTTTCGACCGCACTGAAGAGTTCCCGCCGAATGCCTCGCCAAGACGCCGGCTTGTTTGTTACCCACCACTCCTATACGCCCTAGCACCCGGTACAGAATAAACTTATTGTTCTCACTCAGTTGATTGAGTTTTGTACAACATTTTTGAACTATTTTAGATGTTATTTTTGATGATTTTAGGCCTGTAATAGCTGCTTGGCTTCTGTTTGGCCTTGTATCTCTTATCTATGCACCTTTGAGCACTTACTGCATTTGCATAGTCTTCCACTAAGAAAATGCTTGGCATCATTCCTAGCGGTTCATAGTGTTTGGTGTGGGGCCCAAACACCCCAAATTATGTTCCCTTTGCAGTCTTAGATCTGCCTGTGTACCACTTAATTGCATGTAGCTCTGAGGTACACACTGGATTCAGAGCTCCAATACCTCTTGTTGCTCAGCTTAGCACAATTTGAAGGAATGCAAAATTTAGTATTTTCGTGCGCCACTGTTGGGCAGACTGCATTGCAGCCACAGGTTATACGTTGCACCCGATTGACTGTTGCCCTGGTTGTGTGCTGGTCCACCTAAACAATAGCCCCGTAGGTGATGATTAGTCTCACCATCATGATATAAATCCAGAGCAATATTCTTAGGCTTCAGCCCCAAAAGATGCCTGCAATGTTCCTTCACACCATTTAGCGCCCTTGTGGCCTTTGTTGTCACCACGTCCATATGCCGGTTCCGTGTGAGCTTACTGTCCAGATATATTCCGAGATACTTAATTCTAACTCCACTCCGTTTAAGCGTATGGTGCGAAGTTGCCCTACTTTCTGCTTCTTTGTAAATGCAACCAGCGTGGTTTTACCAGGATTAAGGTGCACACCAATTTCCCGGCACCAACTACTTATACTATGAAGTACTCCCTGCATGGTCCCCACACAGTGTTCCTTTGTATTTTTCTCGGACTAGGAAATTGATATAGCCCACGTATGCGTGACACATTATGCCACTCTCAAATAACCTTTTCCGGATATCATTAGCCATAAGTGTCAACAAAAAAGTTTGTAAAACCCCTCCTTGTGGACAAACTCGTGTCGTATGCGCATATTCTATTATGTTTGACGATTCTTGTAGCAAAAGATTGTAACATGCAGCGAATTATGATTGGGTTAACCTGCCTATTTACTAGTGCATTCCTCACTACCATATGGCTTGCATTGTCAGAAGCCCCTTCAATATCAAGGAATGCCCCTAGTGCAATTTCCTTGTACTCCAAGGATTCTTTGATCTTCCTTGTTAGTGCATAGAGTGTGGTTTCTGTAGATTTATCCGTTTTGCATGCATGTTGATTGAAATGCAGCGGATGACTCTTTAAGTGTCGTTGTCCTTACATAATTATCCGCTACTTTGCTTATCGTTTTGAATATAAGTTATGTTAGTAAAATTGGTTTGCATGCCTTTGGGTTGGTAGCGTCATTGCTACCCACTTTTGGAATGAAGATCACCTTTGCCTCCCTCCACCACTTTGGTATACTTTCCAAACTAGACTATTCCTATGCATCCGCATTAATAATATTAATCCATCACACAACAGCCCAAATCCGAAACTTGGCGTTGAAATTTATTGTTAGGGTATCGCATTCCATAACCGTAACAGGGTTCGAGGTGAGGCTCAAATATGCGACAGCTGGGTGGGCTGATAGTCCGACAGCAGCATCAGAAGCTCAAATTTGATGACACCCCGATGTTTGAACTTGGGAGCTGCTGCGCAAGCGGAGTTTGCCTTAACTCACTGCTCCACACGAACTACATATATCCGTATAAGTAGATTTTGTTTTGATGTGTCCATCTTCACATGCTAATTTAAAGGTTTTCTTTTGTGGTTGAGAGGTGAATGCTCTTCATGCACTGAGTGTGGGATTCCCTAGCGCACAATGCATCTGAAATAACCACTAAGCACTTCCCCTGTCACTCGACAACCCAGCCTGTAACCGTTTGACACATTCCGTCGAGCTAGGCCTCATTTTTTATCCCTAGAGTAGCCTTCTCTAGCTGCAAGGAGAGGAAGGGAAAGGGTTACTGAAAAAAAGACTCTTCACCTCTCGACGTTCCAGTACGCCTTTTTTAACCGTCAGTATTGCCCACGTGTAATGTGCCACGCAGTTCCATTTATCAACAAATGTAAGTATCTTTCCGACTGCAGCCTCCGGAGAAAACTCTCCAATTTCAATGCACAGATAATCAAGCAGCCATTCCCAACTTTTGTAGACAAAAA
Organism: Odontomyia ornata; assembly: GCA_963969285.1. NCBI lineage: Eukaryota > Metazoa > Arthropoda > Insecta > Diptera > Stratiomyidae > Odontomyia > Odontomyia ornata. Next base: position 92,686,330 of record OZ017740.1, on the reverse strand, counting down.
ACGTGTGGAACTACCATTCCTATAAAAAACACGTAGTTCGGAGACTGTGACTTATCGATCTTGTGCATGTAAGACTAAAAAAATCCATGCCCCGGCAAGAGCTGGGTTAGCTAGAAACCAGGCTCAACGTGTACTCGATTGAGCCAGGCTCAGGCAAACAGTCTACCTTCCCCTAGTAACCCTCTCTCAGGACAGCTGCTAATCGCTGCGACATCGCTGTCTCTCTTTCCTAGCAACCGCCTCTCTGTCACCCTCGCTTCTGCGTAGATAGACGCTCCTTCGCTCCCTAACAAGGAACGCAATAGGCACCATACCTCCAATCCCGAATACCCCAGATCGGAGACCGTTCGGTATACGCTTGCAATTTGAAGCCCTTTTTTCTGTTCCAACTGCTTTTGGCGGAACTCCGTATTCAGAGCGTCGCCTTATAGTTCTGACACGTAGAGGAAGAACGATTATACAGCGCTCATTAGGAGTGGTCTCCTTGAGGAAGCAGGTCCCCTACGTTGGTAATCAGTCGAGTTAGTGCCGCTCCACGTATTGCCACCTCTTTTACTGTTGCTCCAATTTGTACGGAGAAACTCAGTACTCCCAGTATTTCACTGCTGGTTCCGACTGACCAGTGTTTTCATGATACTGATAGTCCTTACTCTGGCAATTCTTTTCTTGGTTAGTATCACTTCGGTTTTCTCCATTGCTCTAATAGACTGAAGTCGTGGGCAGTCACCCAGTCCCTCACATGCCCCATCAACATGTTCGATAGTGCGTACTACGACTGACGCCACTACATTGTCCAAACGTGATTCCTCCGGCATCTTAAGTCACAGTTGCCCATCAAACGAGATGTGCCCCAAATCGGAACCGAGGATAGAGCCCTGAGTTCCAGCCGATGTAATAGCCATACTTGGACTCCCTTCTTACGTATCGTAGAGCAGACTGCGATTCCTCAAGTAGCCCCTCAAGATTCGCACGAGGTATTGTGGTACTTAGAAACGACTTTCCAGCGCTTCCACGATATCCACCTATCTGGCAGAATTGAAAGCGTTTCTGACGTCAAGAATATCTAGCAAGACGAACCGTTGATCGGAATTGCTGTGCACCTTGGCGCGCTGGACCACGCTCACAACTTCTTCGATAGAACCAATAGTAGACTGACCTGCTTGTCCTGAGGTGAATAATTAGAGTGAAGCTAGACGGGCACCAATGGCGAATTGCTGTATGAAACTTTTGACAAGCCGGGAGTCTCAACGATTATAAGACTGCGGAAGCTGCAATCCGCTGGCCACATACTGATCAGCAAATCAGCACAGAATTCATAAACCATTTGCAGCACCTCGCTGGAATTCCATCTGGTCTTGAAGCCTTTTTTCTTCAAATACAACACTGCATCTTCCAACGTTTTTCTGAAAAGTGGGCATTGCACTAGTATTTTGTCGTGGACAGCCTTAGTATACACTGGATGAATAGGGAAGAGAACCCGCACCATCTGGTTCATCTTTTCCACATTATATGATCAGGGTAATCTTTGGGCACCCAGCTTCCGCATGACTAGCTTGTAGCCTAAGCCCAACGGGTTCCACTTCACGTCGGCTACTGGTTCCTGCCAGCGGTTGGCCCTACTACTATTGATGAGTTTGCGGAGGCATTTTCTACGCAACTTATAAGCTGTTTATTTGGTGCCTGCATCTTCCTGGGACCGTGCTCACTGGGCCTCTCGTCGGAGCTTGTGGCACTCTTTTTGCACTTGCCGTGCTGGGGTTTTTTAAGTGAGTCATGGAACATTTGCAGGAAGATGTAACGATTCTCATAGTTGAGTTCACTACATTGCTAGCTGCTAGTCCCTCGCTACCCGATGAAACTTTCGGAAGTGACGATCGTGCCGTTGGCACTTCTGGTAACCTTTCTACGTACACCCTTTCTGCATTCCAATGGCGCTTGAAAGGCTGACCGTATGGACATTGAAGAGCGCCATCATGGATCTCAAATGCTATGTACTAATGATCAGTAGTGGAGTAGTCTTTTAGAACTCTCCAATTTTTAACATTTGCTACGAGGGACTCTGAGCGAATGTTACGTTCGTAACAGTACCAACGCAGCCCGTTCGACGGAAAGTAGGGATGTGGCCTGTATTCAGTACAACAAGCCGAGTTCTAACTACCATACCGTTTCTCCCTTGGATCTGGCCGGGGCGTTCCCCATTCAATTGAACCGACGATCATATGACCTTCTGTGCTTGCAACAACGTCCTTCAAAGCACTGAGCCTAGATTGAAAAGACGGTAAAGGTTCGTTCGACGGTAGGTTTACACCAAAAAGTGTAGTTCCCCTGCACCGAACCCAAACAAAACGATCTCCTCATATCTGACCCTACACTTGAAAGTGGGCGCTGTTTCGGACCCAGATGGTGGCAGCACCAGATTCTTCAGGATTGCATGTTGGGAGCTTCGGTTGTGGTATTGCTCACTAAGCAGTATCAAGGCAGCTTGAATGTCTCTTGCAAACTGCTCGAGTATGTTTTGAGCGATTGTGCTCTGATATAGATTAAAGTGTAGAATATGGCTTATAGCAGGAGTGCTTTGACTTTGTTTAGAGCTTCCTGGAAAACCCGGAATTTGCCTGTATCTGGCACGTTTTTCAAATCATCTGGCCTTGAGTCAGCGTCTTGGCAGTAGAAGCAGTGTCTCTTTCACCGTTATTATAGCATAGGGAGCTCCTGTCGATCCTTTCTAACCCCTTGTAGCAGACCCGTATCCGAAACATCTGAAACACCGGAGGGGTTGCGCTTCGCTTTATCGTACAAATAACTCAACCGATTCGAATTTTCCCCTAGCCTTTTATCTGTTCGGTATATTTTTCTGAGGTGCCAAAAATTGCCATGGCCATGACCTCGGTCAGCCAATTTTTTGCTCCGCTCAAACTAGGAAAATCTTACTTTAAGGCATCTTCTATCCCGGATAAATCCGTAATATAGTCAATATATCTTATTTCGACAGAAGATCCAGGTTCAAGCGAGGGTGCGCTTGCCTTCTCCCCTAAGACATTTATGACTGGGTCGCGGAATACATCTTTGTTAGTGGCTTTTGGTCGGAACTCCGGCCATAGTTCACCCGAACGAATCGGCTGTACGACTTTTATGGCAGTTTATGTTTCTTCCGGTTTCACTGCTCCCTTAATCTCTCGCATTACATCCACATACGATCTACCGTCGGTGGCTTTGACCAGTATTGCCTGCCCAATCGATTTGCGCCGTTTCTTCTTCTTCTTCTCCCTAGCGAGATCCGAGGATTCTATGTTTTCCGAATGCTTAGGCTTACTATTTTCTGTTACTGGGGTAGCAATTTAGCTGCCTTAGATAGTCCTGCCTGGAAGTCCTCCCCCAATGGAACATGATCCTTTGTCGGCGTCTCGTTGTCCCTTCTCCGCTTTTCCTGATTCCCTTTACTTGAGCTGAAAGCCAACATTTTGCTGCTATTAGGACCGTGCCTTCTGAGAGCTTGAATCTTTTGCTCTTCCTCTGCCTTCAGCCATCTACACCTGTAATGGCTCCGTTTTGGATCGCCTTGCGAAGGTGCGGTGATTCATAAAATAGGAAAGAATCGAATGTCCATTGAATATGCTTTTCCGTGCAGATGGTGGCATCTTCCTTCGATTTTATGTTGGTTTCGCTAATGAATCCCAATCATCGATCCCTTCATTTTCAATTCGACTTCCTAGGAAGTGGGTCTTCATCAAAAGAAGAGCTCTCTCTTCATTAGTTTCCATGTAGCTACCGTCAGCCCTATGTAGTGTAATGATTTAGCTGCTTCTCTATTTTGCTAAGGCTTTATGAAGCCATGCTGTGGTAGGAGTTTCCTTGATATTCTAACAATAAGGTTCTGAACCAACAACGTTTTGCCTTGCGGATTTTCCTACCATAGTTTGTTAAAGCCCTATGATAAGCCTCCTAGTGGTTTGTACGTTTTGTTGTATTGCACAGCTTCCGTACCTCGAGTTTCGCTAACCCTTCGTTCCACTGGCACCTCTCTTCATCTGTATTATACGAATGGGGCAGCCTTTTTCATAGGCGTTAGTTATTTTACTTTGCCGCATCTTCCAGTTCCAGAAGATGTCTACAAGTTCTTTTTACCTGAAACATGTAGGTGTCTACCAAAACGGATTAGTATGAAGCCCAGTTTGTTCTTCTAGAGTTCCGGAGTGATGTTTTCTCCATTTTCCTCGCACCTTAGAATTCACCCTCCATCATGGAAGTATGGAAGCAATATTCATACTGCATTAACTGTGGTCCAGTTCTTCCTTTCGTTTTCTCGTGCCTGTATTCCAAAGTTAAAGACGTTCGAATTCGACTTTATAACAAGTATATGTTCGAATAGTTCCCTACCTCAATTGTTGGTATCTGTGCTGCCCACAATCGATTGTAAGCATTAGCATCGCATCCAATTACAACAGGCAGGTTACTATTTTCACCATTTTGCATCAGCTTTTGAACTTCCATTGGACGAGTTTGTTCTATATCTCCAGGGAAGTATACCGATGGAGTGTTATCCTCTATTGAAACAGAAGCTCCTATTGAAACACATATGTAATTTGTGTTTCACTTGATCATGATAGCCGCCTTTGGTGGATCCTGTCCCATAATTGCAATCAGTGTGAAGAGAAACACGGAGGCGGCTTCCGTGTGATGAAGATCCACCTGGCCTTTATGGGTAACGTGCCCATTTATTGCTTCACCAGTGGTAACCTTCATTTTAGGCTCGCTTGGCTCTGTCTGAGAAAAACGATTGGTGTCTACTTTGGTTACAACTTTTCACTAACCTGTAATCTAAAATCCACCAACTTGGCTTCCACCTTGCGATGATGTTACCAAGAAGATTGCTGAAGAGAACATGCTTTGCATAGCTTCTGCAAAAAAAAGCCAAGCGAGCGGAGCCAATCTTGTATATTCTCTCTCCACAAAAATGTGACAAGCTACAGTGGAAAATTATAGAGGCATATCACTTCGTTGTGCGGTGAACAAAAATTTTCATAAATCATAGAAAATTAAATTCGATCATACGTAAACAGTATTAATGGGGAGTATCTAGGTGGCTTTAAAGTAGGTAGTCCAGAGTAGGTAGGTCGACAAGAGACCAATTGTTTGCAATCAGGCAGGTACTTGAAAAATACTGAAAGTTCAACATAGACGTACACCAAGCTTTCGTTGACTTTAAGCAAGCATACGACAGTATTGGCCGTAACTTACTGTACCAAATAATGCTTTGCTTTGATATCCCAGCGAAATTAGTTCGTCTTACCAAAATGACAATGATTTCGACGACATTCCAACTCCGCATCAATAACCAGCTCACCAATGCCTTTGACATAAATATCGGGCTAAAGCAGGAAATGGGCTTTTTAATTTGGTCCTGGAATACGCCATAAGAAAACTACCAGTCGAGGAAGAGGAACGTTAATATGCAAGTCCAGCTAAGTGGTATACTATGCGGTCGACATCAAGATTTTATCAAGATCATCAACAACCGTCAAAGAACTTTTCCTGCAACTTAACGGTGAAGCACAGCTATTAGGCCTACAAATCAATGAGAATAAAACAAAGCTCATGACGCAGTCGAGGAAAAATACCTCAAATATCCAAAATATCACACAGTGTCAAAAATGTGACCGTATTTGTGTATTTAGGCACTAAAGTAACGAAAGCCGGTAATGAAACAGACGAAATAGTCGAAGAATATAGCTTGCAATTAAAATACAATATTTTGTTCAGTTTCAACGATCTTGAAGACCACCTGCATACATAGAAAAACAAAGTTTCAAGTATACAAATCTGTGACCGGTGCTATCTTATAGGTGTAAAACATGGACCGTAACCCAAGAATCCGCAAGCATTATGAACGCCTTTGAAAGGGTCCTGAGGTGAATAATCGGAGCGAAGCTAGACCGGGACCATCGTTATTCGTTGTATCGAATTTGATACAACCATGACCTACCTGTATATGCAATTTTCAACGAGCCAGTGGTCTTAACGATTGTAAGATTACGGGAGCTGCAATGGGCTGGCCACCTGAATCGTATGGAAGTACAACGGATACCCAAAAACGTATTCATTGAGAGAACTGAATGGCGCGATCAGTAGGAAAACCAAGGAAACGCTGGTCTGAATCGGTCGACGAAGGTAGCTCATCGCTGCTCGGGTCTCGAAATTGAAGTTAACGTGGGTGATCTTATAGCATTTTCGCATAGCTGTAAAACTACCAGTTACAGACGTTAATCTTTGGGATAGCCTACCAAACATTTGAAAGGATAAATTGATTACCAGCACATTTAAATTCATAAACGAAGTGAGCCTTAAATTATAGTAGAGTATCTAAACTTCTCTACAAATAGACTTAAAGCAGCATTTATTTCAGAATAAGTAGGGTGTTAAATCGGTAGTCCGCATGGTGAAGTTGTTAGTGTGCTCGCTGGGTAAGCCGAAGGTCCCTGGTTCGAATCCCATTGGTGACAACAAGATTTGTTTCGAGTGATTCTTCGAATTACCTAGAAGCCCGTTCATTTATGATACGTACTAGTTTAAATTCAGAACGTATCGAAACTGGGTGGACGGGTCAGCGGTCAAAGCGTGGTACTGACCATACCACTTTCTCGAGTGCCGATTCATGCGATCAAGATAATGAGATATCCTAACTATCTCTTAGCGAAAGCAAAAAACGGTGTAAAATCTATTTTAAATGAACCTGTTTGCCAGTTTATGAACAAGTCCAATCTTATGATTTAGTAGCCATCTTAGAATTTCATCATGTGATTTAAAAGAACAAGATAGATTTCCATATTTAAAAATTTTCAACATTTTCGCGTCACAACATTTTAATGTATGGATAAATTTTTATTCTTTCAAATCACATGATGAGAACTTGTATGCATAATTTTTTCATTTTCAGCAAATTTAAACTGGTTAACGGGTATTTTTTGGTCCAATTTAAAAGATTGCATAAAATCCACTAATAAATCAGACATTACGATCCAGTTTATCTAAGCAACCTTCACAACAGGAGAAGTTTTACTTATTCACAGTTTGTTACATTTATCAATACGAGTATAACATCCTTGAAAAATGTAATCCTGTCATCGGCATTATATTTTAATTGATGCAAATGAAATTGAAAACGATCTGCATTTTAGTCACTAAGTCAGTTTAAAAATCCCGTCATTGTCTAGCCTTGACACTATCTCAACCACGATCATACAAGTATTAATAAATCTTCTCACTGCGGATTTTTTAACAAATTAAAATTGATGAAGAAAAAAAATCTGCTAAACATCTCCTATCATTATTTTATTTAAAATGCATCATTAGCACAAAAATATGTTGAAATCTTTTCACTTTCTAAACAAAAGTCTTCGTATTCATATTGTTTCCTTGATGAAGACGTTGCTATTTTGTCTTTTTATCTTAACTGGTTTGCATTACTATTTTTGCTTGCTTTGATAAATATCTTTGCGCGAATAAAAAAAATAGAAAAGCAAATCAAGCTTTTCGTCGAATTTCAATTGGGAGATTTCAGAGGATGTGCTTTCGCGTGTTTACCTAATGAGCAATCGATAATGGATGATCAATGGTTGTCATGATCATACAATTCAAGTGAAAATTTTAGAATGTTTGTTATATGGACGATTGATTGTTAAGATTGAAGAAGATACCATAAGATCCGGGTGGCCAGCTTTATCAATACATACTCTAGCGGATTTATTTATTTTTTTGATGATTTTCTTTTGATATGTTCGGAAAAGTCAAGGTAGTTTGTTGAACGAATGATTAGAAAGAAAAGTGGTTCAACAAGGAAAAATAAGCTGGTTTTTGTTTTATAGCGGATTTTCAGTATTTCGAAATAGTCTTTTCGGAATTCCAATCAAGCCTTCAATCCGGATATTTATGAACGATTTTAGCGCGGTAAATGTAGTTCTTGCTTGATGTTTCTAAGATTGAACTTGGGACCCAATGGGGCGGATCGAAAAACTACTAAATAAATTAAGGATACAAAATGAGGACAGAGAGTCGAATCGATACTATGATACACAACTCTTAGAGCCTAAATAAATTAATTAATAATTATAACTAGTTACTTCAATTGAATTTCAAAAACTAGCGGGATTGGCGCACTGAAAGGGTTATTCACACTCATTATTTTCTAAGAGTTTTATTCTCTTTAGCTTCAATCCAACTTGGTTCATCTGTGAGTTAATCCTTGGATAAAAAAAAGAGAACGATTAATTAACCGTTTTAAAAACAAGTCAGATTTACCATCTTTATGATGCCAGCTAATTATTGCATACCGATGATGATTATTTATTTTTAATGGAGTCCTTTTGAATTGTTAAGCACTATGAATTTTCTTAGTTGTGAACGGCAATAACATTAGTTATTAGAATATGTGGACTGTACTTGTACAGAATATGGCTAGCTTTACTTTAGTCTATAATGTTTATTAAGAGATTTCTAAAATTAAAAAAAAACGTCATATTCAAAAATGAATCCTGGTGAGAGCGTTTGTTTCTTACGCATGAAGTTAGCGGTTCGAACCTGATCACTGCGAACGAAATTTGATTTAATGATTTTTCTGACGAACATAGAAATATCAACACTGAGAAAAAAACATGTTCACAGTTGCACAAAAAACATTTATGAATATGCCGTATCAATTTTTAAGGCGATTTCGCGTCTGCTAAAATTGACGCCAATTTGCCTAAAACTTTAGGCAAATTATCCGAATTGATGTCCAGTCAACAATTGAAAAAAAAACCTAAAGTTTATTATACAGACTCTCCCCCAAATTCGACTCTTCCCTCTTCTTCCTGCCACCACCCATCTCATTCTGAAGCGATCGTTTTACATTTAAAATCCTATCATTCATTCATTTGAATTCTTACCTACTTATTAACTTGCTCTGGATCCGAACCCGCATCTCACGATCACAAATCGGAAGTGCTCTCATTGAGCGATGGGATATGTTACCGTACCCAGCACAAAACATATTGGATAAACAGAGCAGAGTTTTGTACTCAATTCACGATATGCAGACACCAATACTGAATAAACTCAAGAAAAGCTTTAAAGACATCTAACCATTGATACTCAATTTTAACCAACCGCCATTTTTTTTTCAATATTAGTGGCAACCATTGACTGAATGAAATCCTAAAGTTATTTATGCTGTTCATTTTTCGCGAAATTCAGTGAAGATGCAATCAAAACTGTGGTCGCTAGTACGATGGGAAGCCCGAATGGTACATACTTCACTCAATATTCTCATTTAAAACGACCGCCATTTTGTTTTAAGGCTTCTGATATCGCTCGTTGAATGGATTCATGATAGATATCCTTCCTAAAACGTTGATGCAAATCCTATCGAATCCGAAGTGTCTGAATCGATTGTAAGCGCATCTAGTTCCATAGTCATGAATTGTTGTTGTAATATAGAAAAACCCTTCTGAAATTTTCGTACTTAGTAGATTCTTAGAAGTAACAATCAGGGTCTCAACATTCACTGAATTTAAGGGTACCCTCACGATTTTATTTAAGAAAATGTGAAATTGATAAATCATACGATTACTAACAAAGGTGAGCGAATTTCGACTTCTGACTTATTTGTTGTTGTACTCATAAAGACCTACATCCATGATTTTTTCAGATTTTTCACATGAAAGGTGTCCAATCGCAAGGGGGAGCACGCAAAAATTTCGTGTATTTTCGCTTCTTCTTTCCCTTTCAACTTTTATAATGCAGTTTTAAGATCTATTTTGAAATAATCTCATTAAGGCCTTTCATATGACCCAATTCGACTACCTATTGTGAAACAATTTTTTTAGGGTTATCCCCAATTAAAACCCTTTGAAAAAGTTTGTGAATCCGAAACTGTCAAGAAGTCATCACTTTTGACCTTGCCACAAAGTTTGATGGCTGTTTCGGGGAAAAACTGCTGTGATAACAGACTGACAGACAGACGGACAAAGGTCGTGATTTCAATAGGGTTTTGTATATCAGTTCGTAACCCTAATTACCTACATCCGGCGCGGCGCTCGCAATCATAGCGGCATTTATACGGAAACTTTGCCAATTTTGCTAGGTTTCAAGTACAATTTGCTTCGTGTGGTCTAATGTAATTTATCTAAGTTCATGTATAGCTTTCCCTATGATTTTTTAAGCAAAAGTGTACCCAAGTGTTTTAAGGCCGTGTTACCCCAGTTTCTTCACTCGATGTAGAGTCTCAAGGAGTTCAAATTATTTGGATGGTAAGGTCGATCAAATGCGATTGACATTTTCCTTGAACATCGAAATTTTTATCGCACTTCTATATACCTCGAGATATTTAGATATTTCATGATCCATGAGAGGAAATTCAAATAAAGAATGCTAAAGTAATGGAGCAAATTGTCACTGAAACTGGCTAATCTGAACCAATTTTCGAAATTATTCTGATAAGTTGTGCTTCAACAAAAGATAATTCTTAAAGTTGCGCTCGAAAAAAGAGCTCCAGCTGGTTTTCTCAGACACTTTTTATTTGAAGGGCCAGGCGCGAGGAAAATGCCAGAATTCCGGCCCTGACGCTAATATCGCCAACTACCGACTACTTCGCAAAGAAGCCATAAAGACGGTTAAGATAGCAAAGCGATCTTAATATGATATGATTGAAACACCAATGCAATCTAAAAGCCCTAAGCCTTTCGGGTCACATCCATATTCTCATGGTATAACTGCCAAGCTTCTGATGGGTAAGCCATCAGTAACCTTTTAGCTAAATTATTTCCTTCACATTTACGGTTTTAAATCCCACTAAATACTCATCATTTTTCTCTGCTTCTCCTATTGTACACTCTAGCGTGACCTCTCCATCAGGGATTGAAAGTATATTGCTCACTTTTAACATTCATGGTGGTTCCGGTTCTGATGGAAGACTAAATCTGTTCATAAAGTATTTATCCTCTTCATTATCCACCCCCTGTCAATTATTTTTAACATTTTTTTCCTGCTGCTTCTCCGACGTTTGGAATCAAGCTCATATCTTTCCGATACATGAATCCAAGATCGTAGTGAAATTTCGAATTATCATCTGATTTGTTTATTGTCTTGTTACGGCAAGCTCCTTGCACGAATCATGCATAACAAAATACACAATGCGATAAGCATCATGTTTGAAAACGAACAGCATGGCTTCAGTGAAAGTCCTTCAACAATAACTCTCTTATGACTTACGATTGCAATCTCTCTAGCTTTTGACAAGAGCCAACAATCAGATGTCATACGAGTATACACCGACTTTGCTAAAGCCTTTGAGTGTTTTGGCCATGGCCCTCTGGCTAACAAACTCCGATCGTTCGGCGTTTCCAATTCAATCCTCTCGTTGATCTTATCCCATCGCTCTTGCACCGTAGTATGGAATAATTTTTTGTCGGGCTCATTTAATCCAAAATCTGGCGTTCCTCAAGGATCAATTTTAGGCCCTTTGCTATTTAACATTGCCTGTCCTCTAATTATCTTCTTTACGCTGATGATTTAAGAATTTCTCGTACTGTTAACTCCAGCGAAGACTGCTCATACCTTCAAGATGATCTTGACAATCTCCAGATATGGTGTCAAGACAATTTAATTCCTCTGAATATTTCGAAATTTTGCCACATGAGGTTTACAAACAAAATTTATCCAGTAATTTATAAATACCGGTCACTCGCACTTAACGATTTGGAAGTAGTATCTAACCTAGCTTTAAAATTTGACATCTATATTTCGCGCATGGCCTCTACAGATCACATGCCGCTGGCTTTATTTTACCGGTTTTCCTGCAAGTCCTTCAACATCTTAACCAGTGTACATTTATTTGCACTGTTAGCCCGGTCAACCGTTGACTATTCCTGTCTAGTATGGTCTCCCCACTATACCAAACTATCGGATGCTGTAGACACCGTACAGCGTACATCCACACGTTCTCTATTTTACAAGAATAATTTTCAAAACAGCTCCAAAGATGAGCATGTACAGATCCTCAACATCCCATCACTCAAAAAAATCGAGTAGGCACGAGAGTGCTCCTACTAAAAGGGCTTTGTAACTATCTTAGGGTTCGAAACCAATTTTCTGAAGGCATGAATCAATGATATGAACTATGCATCCAATGCTTACATAAGAAATTGTTCAAATTTATCTAAAGATGCAGAGTTTCTTTCATGACAGCCGCCATTTCATTTCAGCTTGAATAATTTTGCTGAATGCTTGGCCAATTGAACATATTCAAATTAAAAACTATTCGTTAAATGTTTGCGAAATTATGAAGAAAACAAGAATGCCTAGGTCGATTTGAAACACTACATGGGCTGGTAAGCCCCAGGATTTTTAATGAAAGCAAGCGTTTTTTTTGGGCAGAGTTGTGTTTATTCCTCAACTTAGCTGCTTCCTAGGGTGATAAAGTTGGTATAGAAATATTCCTGTAGTACGGAACGTCGAAATCTTCGAAATACACCCCGATATTCGACTTCCTCATTCAATCTGACTCTCATTGCCTAGAGCCACTTGGAACAGATGAATGTCACTGGAGCGAAATCTGGAGAAAAGGGAGGGTAAGCAACCTCTTCCAATCGTAATTGATCCAATTTGGGCATCGCTTTCAAGGGCGTGTAAGACGGTGCGTCATCGTGATAATACATAACTTTTCTCTTCGCCCTATGGGGCCGTTTTTCTTCAATTTGTCATTCAGTTTGTCCAATAACGCTGCATAATACTTGCCTGTGACTGTTCTCCCTTCTGCAGGTAATCGATGAAGATTATTCCATGAGCATCCCAAAAGCCGACGGCATCCCCTTCTTGGCTGAGCATTGGATTTTTGGCCGCTTTGGTCGGCTTTCTGCCTATCGGGCACAAGCATGTGCTCATGGACCCATATTTCATTCATCGTCACAAAACTCAGAAAAAGTCAACTCGATTATGCTCCGACCGTTGAATTATCAGTGCGTTGCTGCTTTCAGTTGATGGTCAGCAAACGCGGCATCCATCACGCCGATAACTTTTTTATCTTCAAAATACCATGCGTAATGTATCCCGCCCGTTCTTTAGGATGTCCACGGCCTCAGCTGAGTTGTACAACTTCACTTTTCTTTGTTTTTTTTGTGGTTGGGAGGTAAATGTCATTTACGCACTGCGTGTGAGGCTCCCATGCTTGCGAATGACTGCCCTACCCACTAAACACCTCCCGTGTCAACCTGAAAACCTAGCCTGGAACCATTTGACACATAACTTCGGGCCAGGTGTCATTTTGTTGCGCAGTGAGGCGCCTTCAAACTGGAGGTTTTTGGGCCAGAACTCAGGTTTGAGTACCTCCAATAGCTCAGCTGATATTGTCAACTTGAAGAATTCAATAATTCGGTCCGAAAGATCATCCTTCATTAGTTTGGACCATTTGAGTATTCTTGGAGCATAACCATGCTTATACGTTAAATACTGTTTCAGATTTTCTTCTGAAGTCTTGTATGCCACTCTACCTATGAAATTTTGCGCAAATGGTGACACAGCTCGCTTACCAACTGTCCGACTTGCCGGATGATTTTAAGGGATAACGGGTGTATCCACATCACTCTCTAGACCATAAGTTTGCTGATGAGCAGGCTGCTGGCAACTTTCTTCTCTCTGCTGCTTTGCAGTTGATGAAGCTCTTCTTGCTGAAGGTTCTGGTGCTGTTGCAGAAACACCACTGGATCTTCATCGATAGGTTCATTTATTTGACAGATTATATCCAAATACAAAATAAAGTTAAGAGCTAGGAGAAAGAGGAGTAAAAAAACACAAAAAAGTAAGACAGATATAATAAAAACCGCAATAAGGAAAGAATAGGATTACTACGAGTTCAATAGAAGAGAATTGACATGCTTTTTGTAGACTAATAGAGGGGGAAAGGCTCAAGCTGAAGACTATCATTATTACGTGATATGGGTGAGTGAAAATACACCAAACTAAGTGCGAATGGAACATCAAAGATATTCGACGATCTTGTAGAATGCGTTACGCGCCTCACTGTAACCTGGTTGACTTAGCGAGTATCGGTAAACCATGGCAAAGCATGTAAAGGAAGCATTCGTCACGGTAGATTCAATGCTTTTCCAGCGAAGATATGTTGGGGATGGATAAGCGTGAATCATAATAAATGTAGGGAATCCGGACCTTCAAGAAAACAATTCGTGTAATTTTTTTCTGCACAGCTTCTAGCGTGGACATCAAACATTTTGAATGAGGCGACCAAACTAGCGAACAGTACTCGCGTCTGGGACGAACCAAACTAGAATATTATTTAGCCTCAGAAAAAATATAGGAATTTCTTAAAATCAAGCCAGAAATGTGAGAGGCCTTTGAAGTTATTTCGGAAATATAGACATCAAACTTCATCTTCGAGTCGAAAATGAAGCCTAAGTCCCTGAAATGAGTCATAATAACTAGGTACGGGTTGTTTAACGGAAATTGAAAAATGAGGGGATTAGGATTATTGGAAAATAAGAGATGGATACACTTAGAAACATTTAATGTGGGAGCCGGTTATAAAAACTGAAAGTAAAATTGCTTCCAAATCATCCTGAAGCAGAGCACAGTGATCTTTAGATGACACAGCTTTGAAAACCTTGACGTTGACTTTATAAAGAAGACATGAAGATTCGATAACGATCGATTGCAAGTCAATTTAGAAACAGTGAAAAATAGTGGGCCAAGAATCGACATAAAACTGACGGAAGAGGATGGCAAAACAGTCCTGAAAAGATACTTGACTAACACGATTGACTAAGTGAAAGGCTGACCAGTGGAGCAAATACTCAAGTTTGCTGAAAGAAATATTGTGTGTCACTGAGTCAAAGGCTTTAGAGAAATCCTAATAAAAAGTTTCGACTTGAACGGTCCTCCAAGACTTTTGAAATGACACATAAATTCTAACAAATTGATCAAGGTTGACCGCCCTTTGATAAAACCATATTGTTCAGGAACTAACAAATCCTGAGTAAGTGAAAAAAGGTTCAAATAGACAATTTTTCCTGTAGTTTGAAAAAACAGAGTAACTAGGAGATTGCTCGATAAATGGCAACGTCCGAGGTACTGCCCTTTTTAAAAATAGGAGCGATATAAGATCTTTTCCAACAGAAGAGAGCGTACCTGAAGTAAGCTAGACTGACAAAGGAAGGGAAAAGAGAGCACAAATAGAAGTAGCCGATGATTTCATTAAGATCTGAACTGACAGAGCTGTCAAGCACTACAATGAGCTTCATAATTTCTTCCGGATAGTAAATAAAAGGAAATGAGAACGTCATGTGTATAATTGGAACTAAAGGGCCGTTGTCGGGGGAAGTATTCAAAATAGAAGAATACTGAGCTCTAAAAAGTTCACAAATCTGCAGAGGTAAAGTTCCCAAGCAGCCATTCGAATGGAGAGAAGATCGAATATTAGAAGCGGATTTGAGAGAATGTATATATTTTCAAAGTATTCCGTGTGGAGCAGTGGGTTAGGCCAGACTCCGCTAGCGCAGCAGCTCCCAAGCTCAAACCTTGGTGACGGCATCGGCATGATGCTGCTGTCGGACTTTCAGCCTACCTAGCTGTGATGGGTACTAATTGAAAAATTAGGTAATAAGCACATAGTTTAGTGTGATATTGACCATCTCACACGCGAATTCCATTACGGTCATGGAATGAGATGTCCTAACAATAAATCTCAACGCCAAGGTTCGGATTTGGGCTGCTGTGCGATGGATTATCATTACTATATGTTTTCAAAATAGTTTGTATTGATTTGAGTTCGGAGAGTCTCCTATATTATGAAAATAAGAAGCCTTGACTCAACTCTTTGTTAGCGATGCCACAAAGCATTACATGACTTAGGGGATCTTTCGTGAAAATATTGACGCGCTTGATCTTTGGCTTTCAAGGCTCGCCTCACAACGAGAGTAAACCAGGGACGGTCGGAAGAGTTCCTAATTACATAAACGGAGTCGAGTCAGAAATCGCAGGGTTTATGGAGTCATAGAATTTGTCACAACAAGCATCCGAGTCAAGACCACAAAAGAAGGAGGACCAATCAATGGAGCGAGTTGTTTCGAAAAGTTGCCCCTAATTAGTTTTATTGACGGACAGCTGTAATATATTGAAACAGGAGAAAGATAAGGAAAAAACTGGATATTAACATTATAACGATTGTACCATACTGCAGAAGAATAAGTCAAGGATATGATTATAAACTCTGAAAAACGGATCAAATTGGGCAAGCAAACACATGGACATAAAAGACCAAATTTGAAATGAGTCAAAATCAATCTGATTGTCATCCTAAAACAGTTTAGGCAGGTCAAAATCTCCACATAATATAAGTCGATAACTTGAGAATCGCGATAAGAAAATACTAGAAATTTTGGTGAGGAAGGTATTGTAGACCGAAAGAGGAAACTTACAAGGTATGTACGCGCAAAAAAACAAGACTGGAAAGGGTAGACAAAATACTATTTTGGCTTCGGCACATTCTATAGGAGCAGTGAAAAGTAGATCGTGTAGAGGAATACCAGTAAATATACTCTTATAAGCGACTAGGACACCTCCTTCGTCTAACATTTTGGAGATTGACCTATCACGATCCCGTCTAACAATTGTATGATTCGGGGAAAATTTCAGAGTCAAATACACTATCAGTCAACCAAGATTAAGAAATACAGATTATATCATTGGGAAGAGAATAGAACAAAACGAGATCCCTCAGGTCGGCTCTTAAGCCCCGAACATTTTGATAATAAATAGATAATTTACTGTTAAGGATGCTATTATAAGTGTTTTTAGGAAGAACTGTTGTTACAGCTTTGGCAGGGTGGAGAATGGATTTTTGCCTTCATGTTATGAATGTTTTAAGAAGCATTCCGGCAGTCAGGGTTTAAGCGGAAATCACACGATGCCAAAACGGTCGGTTGAAAGGAAGCTATTATTCGGTTGTAGGTTGAGCGGGGTAATGAGGAGGCGCTGCAGTCGAGGTTGAAACTGAAACGAATTCGATCTAGATTGTTGGGACCGTCAGACTTTACTTCGCATTAGAGGACGAGCAGGACTACCTGCGCTTGAGGTCCTTATATTGTTTGAGCGCTCAGAAGTCTTAGGAGATGTGATCGGTTGCTCAATGTTAACAAAAGCTAGTGCGTGCTGAATTTTGTCTTTGAGATTCCCCATTTCTACAAAAAAGGAATCGATCGTGCTCTTAGCAAGATGCAACCTAGTGACATAGCTAGATATGCTGTGCTTGCGGCAAGATTTGCAGTACCAGTAAACGCTGGAGTCTTTACGCACAATACCATCTGCTATAGAGCCAGACAGACCTGCACACTTTGTGTGGACTGGCAATCCAAAAAACCCATAACAGGTCACTAAAACGGTATTGGTGGATTTGTCCGCACAAAAAGATGAAGTACAGAAAGACATTTTCATGCATCCTATTACTTAATGAGCGGAACGATAAGAAAATCAAAATATTGATTTACTGATTTGATAAATTATATGTGTGATTAAGCGATTATTATACGAATTTTATTAGACTTATATTATGTTCAGCAACAGAGTCAAAATAGCAAGTAGGATTTTATTAGATTCAAATTTGCAAACCACCGGGGTTCTTTGCATTTCAGGAAAGTTTAGTTAACTTAATTATGTTAGCATATGACATAAATTCGGGGTGATAAATCTTACATAAAAAATTTCATCTTTAAATTAGTGCATTCGTTTTAAGCTGTTGTCTATTGAGAGCGACCTTAAAGTAGGTATAGTGTCTCATCATACGAACGATGGATCATAAATTGAAACACCAAATTGCAAATATCATGTTATAAATCTTGTACTAATTAACAAGCACTTAAATAGCAATTTTTACAAGCCGAATCGACAAATTAACCTTCTGAAGTATGTATCTCATTAATTAGTCAAGCAAACCTAAATTAAATCACCTCTTCCTTATTTTTTTGTCGGTGCTCGTGTGAGCATTTCCTTATTTCATTCAAACAAATAAATGTCATTAGCAAATGGCCCTGCTTTAAAAATCTATTTAAAAATTATTTGTAACACTTCCTACTACATTCTTCCAATTATTTTTGTATTTTATGTGCCCCAAAAAAATTTAATTGGCTCCAAAATGCAATACAAAACTTACCATCGTACGGTTTATGACCTGCAACGAAAAAAAACAGCAATAATCAGTATGAGAAACACATGTTAACAATTTAATTAGGATTTAACAAAACAATCGTTGAATTATTGTAGCATTTAAATTCAGACACGTTTTGACATTGATTTCGGAACTACTAATTTTATAACAATTCGTTGTTGGTGGAATTTGTAATTTTCCCACACTTGCAATAATGCGAATAACTTAATTATAACCTTTTCGGACAACAATAAAACTATTTGCTATTAGATATCATGTGTGAAATTTTGTTGAGTACAATAAAAAGTAAAAATGGAAAAAATTTCTTTCTCAAGTATATTTGCATACTTTATAATCGGAAATACATAAATAAAATAACACAAAAACATTTGGAGAAAAAAGAATTTCATAAAATACCCATCTATCAAAAAAATGCAAATCTGCAGGTCGTTTGCAGTTTTGAGAAAAAATTTTCTTACATGTCTTTAATGAGAAAGAAAAAAACATACTTTTCATCGTTTTGTATATTTTGGGTTTATATACATATAAGCTGGCTGTCATCTTCAATGTTGCAACCCATGTCGCCTGTTAACACGATCAAAATAAGAAAAAGAAATATTCAAAAAGAATAACAACAAAAAGAAGCGAAATTCCTCGAAAAAATTTACCAGCAAGTGAAAGTATCTTTTGCAACATTTGTAGTTTTTTCTTTTGGCTTTATTGTTTGAAAAAATAGCAAAATAGTTACAAACTGAGAACAATCGTCTCATATTTCTTCATTTTATTTCAAAATATATTTTTTTATCCTCCATCTACTATACTACATACAAAGTTACAAAGTTCAGAGACTAAACTTCAAGGAACTGTATTTCAAAAATAAGAAAGAAAAGACAAAAATCTCGAAAAAGAAAAAAATCAATCGTAACGTATTGATTTTTCATTCCACCAAACATGCCAACATTTTGATACGATTGTTTGCAACAAACGGAATTTCAATGTGGAAGATACTTAGCAACATCTAAGCTCATTTAATATCAGATTTAAGATGATAATTAAGACAGATCAAATGGGATTGGAAGTTTTTCTTTTTGAGGAACGTTTGTGCGTCTGTTGGTTCACTCTGTATACATTCGGTACTATGTATCAGCCAGTATGTGAATAAAACCTTATTCCCGTTGAGAATTCACGAGGTAAAAGTAAATTCGTGGTTAAAGAATGTATTTCTTATTTTTTCGTTCTCTTCCTTTTGTTTGTGGGTGACTATATTTGAGTATCTTTTGTTGTACCGATTTATGTTGAAGATACATGCGTACAATAAGATATGAAGAAGGTTAGATTCAGGTGTAGGAAGACTGCAAAAGATACTGTCGCTTTCATCGATTGGGATTGGGGTCAGTAACTGTTACGGTTGGAGTTTAAAGCTCTGTTTGACGCGTATCGATTTGGGTGTATCTAAAAATTGAATAAAATAAATGTGAAAGATCTGAAAATACAGTGATTTTAAGGTGAAATTTATTTGCTTTAGAATTTATCTCCGCTCTCTTCCGATACGTGAATATTATTCGCTTTCATTGAAAATGCTTCTAATTTAGATACTATGCAATATTTCAATTACAATTCAGCATAACAAAAAAGAAGCTTCCTATAACCATCAATTTTAAATAACGACCCGCAGCATATTTTTTTACCTGTACATCAAATTTAATTATAGTATCCAAAAACGTATCGACAATTTAATTAAAGAAGAAATTTCAATCTTCATTTTCAAGGTTGCAGAGATTAATTTATGTTATTGAATGTTCATAGTGTAATTATGAAGTGAAAATGAAAAGATGAACAATCTATTGAAAACTAGTCATTTTGAGGATTATGACGGTATTTTTTTGTGTTTTTGCTCTTGCTTGCTTGAATTTTTTTTAACCGATTTGTTCAGCGTGCAATCATACATAGAATGGTATTAGCAATAATTTTTTTCAGTTATGTGTGTCTTCTTTTTTTCTTTTTGGTGATTCAATCCTTTCAGTAGAGATTGGGCACACTTTGAGTATCTTTTTCTTTTCATTCTTTAGTTTTTTTATTAATTTTGTTATTTTGAGATTTGCTTTAATTGTTTTTGCGTAATGAAGATAAATTACTTATTGGCTTATGAGTTTACTCAAGAGACGCTATAATAGGATTTAAGGAGAAAACAAACCGGTTCACTAATTTAAATTTTTTTTGTAGAAAGGCATTTGGTTTCACTATCAGTTGGGAGGGAAAATGCTCCAAAACAAACACGCTTATTTTCATATACAAAGCGTTTTATTTTAAGACAATGCGAAATAAATCTCCTATTTTAAGCAATTTCAATATATGCGAGGTGTGACAATTAAGTAATGAGACAGATTCCATGAAAACCGTATATTTGAAAATTATTCTACAATTCTACCATCCCCTCCAAAGTAGTCCCCTTGGGCAGCTATACAACGCTTCCAGCGCGTTTTCCATGCTTCATAACATTTCTGGAACGCTTCGACTGGGATGTCCGCGAGTACCCTCGTCACGGCCGCCGACTCAAAATGGGTTCCTTTAACCACCGACTTTGTTCTAGGGAGCAAAAAAAGTCACAGCGTGACATATCGGGCGAATAAGGCGGCTGTTGCAACACGGCGATCCCTTTAGAGGCCAAATACTGGGACATGCTGAGAAAGGTTCTTTGGAACCATCTTCGCGCACAACTTTTTCATCCCAAAATCGTCGGTTAATATTTGTCAGACTGTTTCGCGGTTCATACCCAGTTCCAAGGCCAACATTCGAACTTTTAAATGCCAATCTTCACGGATTGGGGCACGCACACGCTGCGCATTCGCATCAGTCCGCACTTCGACTGGTCTCCCGCTCCACGCCTCGTTTTCCGAGCTTTCACGCACCTCCTGAAACTCTTTATGCCATCGAAACACCTGGGCACGACTAAGAGCACTATCATCATGCACTTTCACCATTTTAGTTTTCGAAGCTACTTCGCCCAATCTGGCGCAAAATGCGTCGCTCTTGATTTCGTTTCTCCATTTTCGTGACGAGCAGCACCAAGACAAATCTACTCAACACGACACAGCAGGCGAACTAAACAAGCTAGAGTGATGGTAAGTATATCAATGGAAAGGGGAAGCATGCCGAGGAAGGATAAGGGAATTTCAAGATCGCAGGTTTACCACAAGCGCGGCAATAAAATCAGTCTGATTACTTAATTGTCACACTTCGTACATAGTTAAGACAACTTGGGTCCTCTCAGAAGGGTTTTATACTAAGCTTACGATATGGAGTCACCAACAACAAATAAAGTTAAGAAACACGTCAAAGAGATGCACATTTTTAAAAGAAAATCCATTGTTGCTCCATTTTCAACGGCCGCCATTTTGTTGCAATATAAAAAAATCATCCATAGCATAAATTCCTAGAAATATTCATGTTATTCGTCTTATCTGAAAAATTTAAGAAGGTCAAATCAAAACTGCAGTGTCTGATTTGATGGAAAGTCCTTAGAATACCAAAATCGTCTGTTGTTGTTGTAATCAGAAAAATTTAAAATCGCAATAACTACCGTGAATAAGATTTGATTTCTTTTAAACTTACAGAGTATTAGTACTTTTTGTAAGATACTTAAATATAGAATTTTGTTGAGGTTAAAAGTATCCATACGAAATTCGGAAATCATAGTATTAGTAAAAAAATTTAGCGAATTGCGACTTCTAAAGTATTTATCGTTGTTGTACTCATAAAGACCTACCTCCATTATTTAGATCAGATTTTTCGGACCACACGTGTCCAATTGCGAGGGGGACAAACATTTTCACATGCTTTTCCTCCCACTGCACTACACGAAGCTGGTAGCACTGTTTTAAGGCCTTTTTTGGAAAGTTCTCATCAAGACCTTTCATTTGACACCCCACACGACCTCCTTCGGTAGAAAAATATTGCGGCACACTTTCCGGGATGGGGGGCCTTACAAACCGTTGAAATATTTATTGATATCCAAAATTTCAAAGAGTTCTCACTTTTGATCCAAGTACAAAATTTGGTATTTGTAGCTGCTATAGTTTTGGAGAAAAACTGCTGCGACATACAGACGGACACACAAAATCGACTTCAATAGGGTTTTGTAAGGTGTACAAAATCCTAAAAACCATTTGGACGTTTCATTTTATCGTTCGCTACCAAGGTGGCGGAGGAAAAACGTCAACCACAGCCCAAAATTTTTATTTTTTTTTGTCTTATACGCCATGAATTGGCATATATTTAACATTTTTTTGTTTAAAGCATTTGAAAAAAGTAAAATAAGCATCCTGCTAAATCGTCACAGATATGTGACGTTGGACTATCGTTGAAAAATTCTGGCACATATTTGTGTCACATTGACTGAGATAAGATCGAGTAGAGGATAAAATGTCGATAAAATTTTTTAATGCAAAAATTTATGTTGTATGATAGATCTTAAAACATTTATCTACACATAATTCAATTGGCTGTCCATTGTTGGTTTTACAAGCCTCACAGGCATAGAATGTAGCCTTGCGCCGTGTGTTTTTGGAGCAAATGAAGCGTCAAACTTGTTTCTCCAGTGTTTGCACGAAATGTTGGCTACAAAAATTTATGCTGTGTGAAAGCCCGGAAACATCGCTCCTCAAATTCAGCAGTTCACATGCAATATCATCTTGAAACTCTAAATAAGTTTTTTTTTGTTTGGATGCGTTTTATTATATAACCAACAAGCATTCCAAAGTATTACGTCAAATATATGAAAAAAAAGTTTCAAACACCAGCGTATTGATTTCCGAGGCGAGGAATAATAGGAAACCATGTGATCAGCTCTATCAATGCCCGACATATTATTATAATCAGCTACAGTAGACGGCTTAGTTACAGTATGACCTCTTTTTGGTACTACTTCTTGGAATGATGCTTTGTGTTTTGTTTATATTGTTAAGACATCACGCCTGTCTTTCCACTTCTGAACCAAAATGTTTCCTTTTCTTGCAAAAACAGGTTCGCCTTTTTTTAATTTTTTATCTATTACTATTTTGGGATTACCTTCCGATTTCTGCGAAGTGTGCCCACAACGTGCGTTCTTTCTCTGTAAAGAGAGGTGGCTAACTGGACACTATTGTAGTAATTGACCATAAAAATAGTACGCTCTTTTCCTAAATACTTCTCCAACAACTTGTAAACAACGCAGGAGGAGTGGCCATCTTCATTGGTTACTGTATTTTTTCCACTGTAAATCAAAATATTTAACACAAATTCATCAGGCGTACACAGTTCGTATATCTTGATTCCACATTTTGCTCTCTTCTGTGGAATACTTGTATATTGCTTGAATGTCAGATGTCCTTTCCACAAGAGTAAAGCTTCGTCTATGGATAAGTTCTCACCAGGATAATATACACTTTGAATATTACGAAGAACGTGACTCAACACCTGATCGATTTTATGAAGGCGATTTGTTTGATCGTTTGTTTCAGTGTAAAACTTTAGGCAGCGAAGTATTGACACAAATCTATTTCTACTCATAGTTTTACCAAACAATGGGTGATTATAAAGTGTGTTTGTGCTCCAGTATGGTTTTAATGAAGGCATCCGAATATTTCCCATCATAATGCAAAGGTTGTCTTCGCAGTCTTCTCCTCGGATACTTTGTCTCGAATGAATGTGTTTTGTGGAGATGTGCTTCGTTCTGCGATAGAATTCCAGGTTCTGTGCCAGTCTTACAGCTGCAGAGTTGTTAACTTGAACAATATAGACATCCTGAATTTACGTGATTTCTCTTATAAGTCTGCTCAGCCAGATTGCTTCTTTTGCTCCCCATTCGCAGCAATGATTTCTGCTTCAGTCGTCACCATTGCTGCCTGAGCCTGCGTACTTCACAATGACTCCCGACGTTGAGCGTTTTGTTTTCGTGCACCCATCAAAATGTGCATCACTGTAAACCTCCACAACACCTAGATCCATGTTTCTGCAGTAGACTATGCCCACATCCAAGGTTCCTGCGATGTACCGAAAAACTCTCTTGACTCACACGTTATCTTCTTGAGTTGAATTTCCAAGTGTTCTTGATATAAATCGCACACTGTACGCCGTTTTCGTGACAAGCATCAGGTACATCAGAGCTCCAACAGCCTTCGGAAGGGAAACCTTGTTGTCTGGTCGTCTTTCCTTGGTGTAAACATTTCTGGTGCAAAAATTTCTGTGCCTTTAAGTATTGGAGTTGAAACGGATATAGCTATCTGAAAAATTGAGACGCTCTTAAATTTTCGTTACATATGTCTTTTGATTGATTTTGATGAAATTTTCTTATAGCTCAATTTCAAGGCCCAAAAAATAATCTACCTTTCTTCTGACAATCTTGAACTCTGATTTAAACTCTCCAATGAAAACTTCCATATCTTGTGGATTCGTCGCTGCAAGAAGATCATCATCCATGTAGATAACAAGAATGAAGTTTTTAAAATTTCTTTCTCGAACATACAAGCATGAATCAGCGTCGCTTGCCTTGAATTCACGTCCGTGAATAGAATTTCCGAGTCGTTTATTGCAACATCTCGGTATTTGTTTCTGTTCGTAAAGACACCTCTTTGATTGGCGGTAGTCTTGGGTAAGTTGAACGAAGGGAATGTGGACTGCGCGCCTTATCCCGGATGTAAGGCCATGGCCAAATCGAAGGCATGGTGAGACTCAGCTTTTGAGCTGGCATGGGTGTTTTCAGTCTTACCTGCACAAGATTGGTAAGCTAATTTCCCCTGATTGTCGGTTTTGCCCAGGAGAGGAAGCCAATGCCTGCCACACATTTTTTCGTGCACAAAATGGGACAGGCTACGAAATGATCTCTACAGGGAGACAGGAATGCTCACTCCGGATAATATAGTAGTGCTCAAATCGGTTGACAAATGGAACATTATGTTGGGATAGTCCTTAAAAATAAAAGGGACTCACAGCAGCCGGGGGCGTTGGGGCTGGAGGATCACTTGCCGGGCACTTCCTCTTCCCTCCCGCTAGAGGAGAGATCTCCCAGCTTGAAGGTTAACAAAATGAAACCTGACCCGAAGTAATGTGTGGAACTGTCCCAGGTTGGGTTCTCGGGTTGACAGGGGGAGTTGGTTAGTGAGTAGTCTAGCCGCCTTCTTGCGAGCATGGGAGTCCCACAATCTGTGTGTAAATGACATTTACCTCCCAATCACAAAAAAAAAAACACTCTTCTTGAATTGACCAAACCTTGCTGGTTCCATCTTCATACCCTTGTGGTTGCTTCATGTAAATGGTTTCTTCAAGTTTTCCATACAAAAAGGCCGTTGATACGTGGAACTATGTAAGGTGCATTTTCTCACTTGCTGCGATACTCGAAATTGATCGAATCGTTCTCCGTTTTGCTGTAGTCAATGTCGTGTCGCTGAGTGTTCCCCTTAACCTCGAGCCTTGCTTTATATTGTCGATGCTGCCATTAAGATTTTTCTTCAGTCGAAAAACCCATGTGACCGGAATCGCCCTTACAACTGGTAGAAGGTCCGTCAAAATCAATGAGGCAATTTCACGATCCATGGCTATTTTCCGTACCTTTGTATCGTTGCTTTTCAAGGCCTTTTTGAAAATTCAGGGTCAGGGTTTGGGATTTCCGATGGTTGATCGATCCCTCAAAACTCTTCTTGATTGTTACTTGGAATTTCCCTCCTCACTGGAATCCGCCTTACGTCGATTGTCGTATTCTTCATCGCTTTTTGATGTTTTTTCCGGTCCCTGTTTATCTTACACGACCTTGACATCAGATTCCTGTTTGGCACAAAACCATAGCAAAACTTCGTGCAACTGTTTTTGAAAACGGCTAGAAAACGCTTCTTGGTGAACAACAAAATTGACCAACAACATCAGTTGAAAAAGTTCTCCGGGCCTCGTTTCTTCCACTCTAGCACCAAAAGGCAAATGATGAGCTTTTCCGAAAATACAGGGCTCACATATGTATCTCTCTTACCAACTTGACAGTTATACCCAGCTCTGAGCATTTCTCACACGTGTTGCTTGTCCTGGTGATACAACTTCAGTGTTGAATTTTCAGCTTCAGCAATATCGACCCCTTGCGTCTTTTCAGGTATGACTGGTTCGATTGCTGCCTTGTGCAGGGTTCCGCCCTTATCACGACTTCCGCAGAGCACCGATTTCCGCACAGCAACGTGTTTACAAGAAGTGCTAACACTTCATTGTCGTTAAGTGAAGCCTATAACGGTCATTTTTGTCCTAGACTGTACGAACAGAAACGAATTTCTCAGAATTTTCGGAACAAACCAAACACCGTTCAGGGTCATCTTCAGGGTGTTATCTTCAGTGAAGAAAATAGGCTGAATAATCCCTTCCAATTGCCTTGAGAGCTTCTTTTCCAGCGGCCGTGATGACGCAGGGACTTTTAAATTCCTGCAACTCCACAAAAAAATCCAGGAAATTCGTCATGTGCTCCGTTGTCGATCCACCATACTGAAGAGCTCGTCTCTACTTATAAAATATCTTCACTGAACACAAGGCGATATTAGTATCTAGGGCGTTGTTCTGAGGGGCGTTTTTTGAAGTTCGTCCATCAGCAATCCACCTGTGGCACCTAG
Source organism: Odontomyia ornata (assembly GCA_963969285.1). Classification (NCBI taxonomy): domain Eukaryota; kingdom Metazoa; phylum Arthropoda; class Insecta; order Diptera; family Stratiomyidae; genus Odontomyia; species Odontomyia ornata. The sequence continues at coordinate 92,659,528 of OZ017740.1, read as the reverse complement.
ATATCCAACACCCCTTCTTTTTGCAATAATTGCAAATGTCTATTTTGATTATGCATTTTTCACAATTAATTCTTCTTCGGTCGCTCTCACTGTCCCTTTTCTGAAATTTTGTTTTTCTTCATCTTTCCACCTAGAAGATGCGAAAAAACAGGTCGCGGCCCCCCATTGCCTGGATCAAGACAAAATTTGTTTGGTTCAATCATCCTGAAAAGACCTTAATTTTTATCGAAAACTAACGACACAAACCATTACAACAGCAAGGACACTCCGACCAAATATTACTGAAGTGAACACGTGGGTGATTTCTCAAGTTTAACTGCACAGTAAGAGCCCCAATGCGGAGTTCATGTGACCGTACCCGCGTGATCACAGCTTCTCACTCCCAAAATCACTTTAAAACCAACGCAATGCACGCACAACACGACCCAATTGGATTTTCCTCCTTGAACCGAAATGTATTTACTTGTGACATTTCCGCGGAAATTATTCCTCCACTACCACCACCATGTACAATATGAAAATTGCTTCAAGGGCACGGGCGGGCATGTAACTTTTTACTGGGATTTCAATGTCGAAAGTGCTACTGGATGTAAGGGAGCTGGCCTGGTAGAACACTTTCCTATTGCTCTGTACTGCACTAGATACAAACAATGCAGGGCATGGAGACAATAAGTGCAAAACACTTCACAAAGTCACTACACGATTTCAAATACATTTGTTCAGATATGACGTCATTTCGATAACCGGAACTTTACAATCTTTCGAAGTAATATTCGCTTTTTAAAAATTCGTATAGCGACAATCAAAGTCCTCAACTTCCAGAATAGTTGGCTGGAATGTTACCACACATCCGACGGAGGAACAACACACAAAACGCGACGAACAGCGCCAACTTCCGCTTGTCTCGACGAGCCTCTTCATGGCGGCAACGGTGATTTTTCTCGACGAGATAAACTGCAAGTTTTTGTTGAATTGCATCGTAAAGGGGGTTGCCGTCATCAATCTTTTTTGTTAATTTTTATTTAATTTTTCAATTGATTCGTTGGGGACAATTTTTCTGGTAATGGTATCGATGGTAGTGGCGGGTTTTAGTACGGAAAATAGTGCTTTCTCCGCAATCTTTCGCTCGATTACTACATTCGGATCTCAACTTCAATTGTCTCGGTCCATTGACCGCGGCCTCCAATTTTGAAATCCGAGCAGCGATGAACTGTCTTCGTCGACCGAGTCTGACCAGCGTTTCCTGGGTTTCCCCACTGGTCTCCGGCCTTCAGTTCTCCCAACGAATACGTTTTTAGGTATCCGTTTGAAACTTCCGGCTCGTCAAAAATTTCATACAGCTCATGGTCGTATAGAATTAACCATTAGTCCTCGTCTAGTTGCGCTTCAATTATCCGCCTCAGGACCTTTCTTTCGAAGGCGTTCAATATGTTTGGGTATGCTCGGGTTAGGGTTCATGTTTTACACTTATAGCACAGCACAGGTCTTATCCTAGATTTGTATACATGGAGCTTTGTTTTCCTGTGCATACAGCTGATCTTCAAGATCGTCAAAACTGAATAAAATATTTTATTTGCTAACTGTATTTTTTGTGAATTCGTCTTTTGAATTACCGGTTCTAATTTTTCGGCACCTAACTACACAAATTCACCCACATTTTCGATATTTTATTCCCAAAGTTTGATATATTGGGTATTTAAGGTATTTCTCCTCTACTGGCGGTTGTAAATAACCGTGACAAAATGCTAATGTCGCCCGCATAGGCTACCATTTGACTTGACTTGTATGGTAACGTACCTCTTGTATCGACTGATAGCTTTCTAATGACATACGAGTATTCCAAAGCCAAATTGAATAGCGATGGGGCCAGCTGATTTCTCTGCTTTAGTCCGAAATTTGAGTCGAAAGTGTCGGTGAGTTGGTTATTGATGCAGAATTGAGATGTTGCCGACGTCATTGTCATTTTGGTAAGATGGACTGGGTTGGCTGGGATACCAAGGCAACGTATTATTTGGTACAGAACGACACTGTCAATATTATCGTATGCTCGCTTAAAGTCAACGAAGATTTCGTGTACGTCTATGTTGAACTCCCAGTACCTGCTTGACTGTAAACAATTAGTCCATCGTCGATCTAACTGCTCTAAAGCCGCCTCGATACTCCCCAAGAGTACCGTTGGCGTATGATCTTATTTAATTTTCTAAGATCTTTGAAAATATTGTGTACGCCTTACAAAGTAGTGATAAGGCTCTCTACTGCTCAGACTGCAGTTTGTCACCTTTTTTGTGGAGAGGGAATACAATTTATCTGCTCCACTCGTTCGGCATATGTTCCTGTTGCCAAATGTGCTGGGTTGACATTGCGAATGGCTTTTTGAACACTGCTGCCATCATATTTATGAGCTTCATCGATGCCCGGCACTTTATTATTATTTTGAGCCAAGCAACAAACTTCATCCAGAGATGGTGTGGCAATGGAAGCTCTCCGAATATGTATATATATATATATATATATATATATATATATATATATATATATAGGCTCCGACGCTCTGGAGCTGTGCGGAGGGTTAAGGAATCCCTTGAAATATGATGCCCATCTTTCCTTAACCCTGTTTTAATTAGCGATGGTGTTGCCGATTTCATCACGGCAGAGCTGGTCTTAGGGGATAACCTCGCTTTAAGCTTTTCACTACTTTGTATGCTTGACTTGTGTTGTTGCTCGCTATACTTAAACCGATACTTCTCGTTTGGTCATCATATTATCTTCTTTTCTTAATTCTAATTATCTTGTTCGTTACTCTTCTACGATTTTTATAGTGTTTTTTCATCCTGGGTTTCCTACCTAGGTATTGTTTGTACGTCTGATTCCTTTTGTCTAATGCATTCTGGCACTCATCGTTGAACCAATCAGGGCTGGATGTCCGATCGTCTGTTCTGCCGCAGTCTTAATTGCCTTTTTCACTTCCATCCATGCTTGTTTTCAGCGATGTTTCTGACAGGATGGGAGCCAGTTGGTTGTCTCCGTGAAATTTTTGCCACAGACGCCGTTTGTAGTCTTTCGATGTCAAATTTCTATAGAGGGCTGGTTTTCACCAAATGTGCCTTTGACATACGGCATCGATAGAGTATTGTGATCGAGTAATGATCCGAGTTATAATTGGCTCCTCGGTATGTACGATTGTCAAATATACTCGAGGCTCATCTTTGTTGGATCAGACCATGGTCGATTTGGCTTTGGATGTTGCCATCCAGGTCATTTTATGTATGCGTCGATGTGGGAAGCAAGTCGAACGTATGACTAGATTTCTCCTACATGCAAAGTCAATCAGGCGCTGGCCGTTGTCATTTGTTTGATCATGGAGGCTATAGAAAACAGTTCATTAACGACTTTTAAATTAGAGAAAGGGTTCATAGAATTGTGAAGATTACGGTCCAGTAATCCTAATACGCCCTTAAAAATGAGTATAACCTACAATTTCACAGATAATTGCATTCAGAGGCAGTTCATCAATTCCAATCATGAAAAAAATGTCCAGAAAATGAGCTTAGTAACCCAATAAGGGCGTTTTAATTTTTCTCACGATACAAACTCGTGAAATGGCTAATGAAATTCTGAGTTCATCTATTAATAATTTATAACCGCATGAATAATTAAGAAACAATTAAACTGACTCATTTATTTACACTTGGGTAATTAAAAATTAACACTCAAGACACACCCCAACATCGCCATACATATATGTACCCACAACAACCTGTTGTTCCCTCATTTTTGTATCCACGTCTTTTGTTGCAATGCCGGCTATTATTACAACGAAAAGAAAGAAAAAAACATCTACCTCTTTATCAAAGCAAAGCCAATAACTATTACAACTTCATCATCATCCCAACTATCATATTTCATATCACACAAGTGTGGTTTAACGCATAAACGTTAAATAATATCAATATCGCGTCATACATGCGAGTATTGTCACATAATGACAGGTAGTGCACGCTCATATATGTTCATACGTTGATCGTTATAGTCGTTCACGTACGTATAATGACGAATGAATTATAAATAATGGAACATACTCGTATACGTATGTGAGTGCATACAATATATGAGTACCGATGCCGGTATAATGAACAATCTCAATAGAAACGCTAAGTGACTTACTGACTGAATGACTTCACTTCCATTCAGCTCTCAGGTGTACACACCGACAATATGAAAGATAATAGTGAAAGATGCTGTGACGTAATAGTAATAATAATAAGAGTCTCAATTTATTATACTGAATCAAGTTTCACATACGCGCGAATACGCAGATTTATTGTCATGTAAGTATCGGCGTAGTTTGATATGAGAAAAGAGGCAAGTTGAAAGACAGCAAACTAATTTGACTCTTTTGTTTTAATTTGTTTTGTTACAATTTAATTTATTGTTTTATTTCTTTATATAAATATTTATATTTTCTATTTGTGCTTTTAAGCATGTTTGTAAATATAAATTCGGTTAAATTCAGTTCCGTACATAATTTTTTCTTTAAGTTTGCAATGGACAAAACATTGTCGGTCACTAGACAAAATTAGTTTTAGTGTTCTCTATTCTCTACCGTTGTTGTGTCTACTTTCAACTTAATATAATAAATAAAACTAAAAAAAAAAAATGTTAAGCACCACTTAACGTGGAGATACTGTGATGACGGTGCAAGTTCATATGTGCATCCTCTTATACGAGTACGTCAAGATGTCTCTCCTCTTTTTTTTATGCTCAGTGACCTTAACATGATTTACTATTGGTGCCGTGTACTCTTTTTCACTGTACTCAATTTTTAAGGCATGAAAACATTTTCACGAAATATGCTAAGCGAAATAATTTAAAAGTAAAAAAAAATGTTTTTTTTTTAATAACTACTCATATGCGGCGACTACACAAAATGAAACTACTTGATTTATAAATGTGTGATGAGATAATGTTTAATTATTATCTTCTTTTTTATACGGTTGATGGTCAAATGGTTGCACGGTTTAATTACCTGTGGTTTTTTGTTAATTTAAAAATTTTTCTTATAGGAGTGTAAGTTTTTTTCTAAATGAATGATAGATATGAGTTTTGTGGGAGTTTTGATGATTTTACAAGTTTTGTTAAATCGAATTTCATTGAAAAAGGATTGTTATTCTGAGAATTTGTTTTTTTTTTATTTTCATCACAAAAATGGATTTACATTGACGTAAAGGCGTCGTATTGCTCTTAAAAATGTAAAACAGATAAAGAAATAACTGTTCCGGTTTCGATCTTATATTCTTTTAAGAGTAGTAGAAATTAACCTTGATCACATTTAAGATGGTAATTTTATGTTGATCATTAATTCACAAAGGCGCTTAAATGTGCATATAAAGCACTCGTATGTTTATAAAGTTGATGTATTTTCTCAGAATTTTTCAAACCTTGATTGCCTTGAATTTATTAAATTTTGAACTTGTTTTTAGAATACATATTACCCTAATTCTCTTGATTGAAAAGCTCGAACTGAGATAATTGGGGCTTTTCTAGTCTGATAGCAGTTAAATTGAATTAACATTTCAATTCGCTAAGATTAATCAGATTTTGAATAAATTCATAGACAAAGCCAGAAAATACTGTATTTTACTAGTTTCAGTGTTGAAATACTGCTAATATGGAAATTTTATCCCCTGTTAGTGATTTTGCAGCTTTTATATGGTGCATATTGAGTTTCTATATAACAGTAGCTTTTATAAAAGGTTCCAGTGAGGTCAATGAGCAAAATGCATCTTTCAGATTAAAAATAGCGCTTTTATATAAAAAAAGAAATTTTGTGCCAAATTTACTTGAAAATATACATTTGAATAGCTACAAAATTCAATCAACGAAAAACTTGAAAGAATGTGACAATTTGTATTTAAATAAATACGCTTTATGAATACTTATTCAATGAAAAAAATCCCGTGGGCACCACCAGCCGAAAAGGCAAATTTCTCGTGGCTACCATTATTTTTAAAACAAAAAATCATTTTATTGGCCGCCGCTGTGAAAGTCAAACAATGTTTAAGGTTATTGTTCTTTTGTGCATCACTTCCAATTTAAGCCATTCTATACGTTCTCATGAATTTTCCGACCCTTTGGGAGCACCATTTTGAATTTATGCATTTGACTTTGATTTTTTTAATTTTTTGTATCTTAGTGTCTCATCAATCACTATGCAAAATCTTGTTCAAATCGGAGTTTTACTCTAGACAGGGCAAAATTATTTAATTTTAGTGAAAATGGCAACTGAAAATATTAGGTTTTAAAATTTCGACCTTTTTATTTTTCATCCGATTCTAATAATTTTTTCAGAATACATGATCTTATTACAGTTATTCATAATCTCAAGATCCGTTGAAAAACACGGTCGCTAGAGGACCACGAAAATCTGAAAAACTCGAACATTTAAGCCGCTACCATTTTGAAACGTGCTCATTGATGATCATCAAAATGACAAGTTCTTTAAATTTGATTATTTTCTACTTTAGAATTAAATTTTATACAAATCGAATCAAAGTTTTGAACGATTAGAAGCCTTTGATATTTCGAGATTCAACAAGCCCCCAATTTGTTTTTTGAGACCTGACCTCTAGTTTTTTTACATTGTTCTTTAGACACTAATCGTTTATAACCAATTATCGAATTTCATCATAATCGGTTGAAAGGTTTGGTCACAACTACAACAACAAATTTTCGCTAGTTTTTTGACATTTGAGCTGTCGCCATTTAGTTTCAGATGGTTTGACTTTGAATTTTTTCATCGAGAGATTCATTACACAGTTCAATGAAACTCTGTACCAAATTTCATCCAAATCTGAGCTTTGCTTTGGCCGGACAGAAATCAAGATTTTTAGTCTAAAATGGTCGCCATTTTGTTTTTGCTCGACTGATTTAGCTGCTTAAAGAATATAACTAAGACATTTACCCAATACACCTTCCCTGAAAATTTGGTAAAAAATGGAGGAAAATTGCGACCTCTAGGGTGGTAACAAATTGATGTTATGGCACTGGCCGACACTGCACGCATATATAAGGGTATAGATATATTTACCAAAAAGATTAAGAACAATGTGGATTCAAATAAATACTATGAAAGAAAAAAACAATAAAAATATGAAAATATTATTCCCCTAAATTTTACACAGCGATTCTGGCTATCTTGGCTCTGGTGCACTCTCTACAAAACTAGTACTTTTAAACAATTTCCCAACCCGCGTTTCTGAACATTATCACCGTTTTCCAAACCCGCATTCCTAAGAGAGCTAGAGCTGTTCAAAGTTAGAACAAAACGTAAAAATAGGAGGTCTCTTAATTTCACAGATGCCATTTTGGCTATCTAGGCTCTGGTACACCCTAGACAAAAACTGATACTTTAACATAATTTTCTGATCCCCAAAATATTAATTCGGTACAGGCTTCTTAAAATTATCACAGTTTTTCCGAATTCGCATTCGAAAGGAAACTAGAGCGTTTCAAAAACAAGTTTCAGGGCTGTAAAATTCATAAATCATACTTTTTTAACAAAGTTAATTGAATTAGTTCGCGTAGGGTAGTAGTTAGAGCACTAAGCTCATAAGCCAAAGGTCTCTGGTTCAAGTTTCGTTAGCGTCAACGAGATTTAGTTCGAGTGATTCTTCGGGCTGACTCTAAGCCTATTCAGTTATGATACGTATTGGTTTAAAATCAAAACGTACCGCAGCTGAATGGATGGCTACACGGTCAAAGCATGATAATGATCCTATCACCTTGTGGAGTGCCGATACATTCGATCATGACAAAGAGATACTCTAACTATCTCTAAGCGAAGGCCCGAAATGGACTGTAGTGCTACGAAAAAAAATTTAATTTTGACTTGTAAGGTATTATTTGCCGCAGTACACTTAAAGATCTATTTCTGTGAGTTTTTTCAGATTGACGGACCACAGGGCCAGCGTCATGTAGAGTATACAATTTTTCCTTCGCCTGCCTCGTCCTTTGAAAAAATCAAAGCCTTAAGACTAGGTCTCACCAAGACCTTTCATTTGATACCCTACAAGACAATCTCAAAAACAATTTTTTGTTAATGGATCACATCCTTATATCGAGAGAACCCGATATAAGGATCTTTAACATTATTTCAACTATGAAACTGTTAAAAGACCACTCTTTCTGACGTTAAATAAAGTTTGATGACTCTAATTTCTGTAAAAGTAGTAGTTTCCCCTTGTTTCTCCAACCCACAGCTCCCAGGATTCCTCATCCTGAACCCCACGATTGAATGGTAGTAAATGTTTTCGGAGTCGTACATTGGGTTCACTGGTTCCCCAATGCTGGAACATTAAATTCCGAGAAATGCTCATAACAGTAAATATATATATATATATATATATATATATATATATATATATATATAGCTTTGCTACTAAATCCTACTTACACCACCTTTGTGGGGACATATGAGGGTGACGATGAGTCCTCCGCGCCTGATAACGGAATCTAAGTAATAGTAACTATGCCATCGGAGTGGAGGTTGGGCGACGGGCTAGCTCCCTGTCCCTGAAAAACCCTATAATGTTTCGAAATCTGCAGGAGAGCCCCGGGATGGATTGGACTGACGGCATCGACCTCGCAAACGAAAAAAGGACTATGGACTTAATTCCTGGAGTGTCAGATAACTCAGCTATTCTTTAGCCTTTTACAACAGGCTAGTTAATACAAATTAAAAATACAGTAGAGCCCCGATTATCCGCGGAATTGAGTGGCAAGGGCACTGCGGGTAACAAATGTCGCGGATAATTAGACGTGAGATTAAAAATTAGGGTCAAATACCAAAAAAATATCTACACAAAGAAACGATGTTTTATTGTACAAAAAACACAAAACATGCTAATATACGAGGTGTGACAATTAACTAATGAGACTGATTCCATGAAAACCGTATGTTTAAAAATTACTCTACAACTCTGCCATCCCCTTCAAAGTAGTCCCTTGGGCAGCTATACAACGATTCCAGTGCGTTTTCTATGCTTCGTAACATATCTGGAACGCTTCGACTGGGATTTTCGCGATTACCCTCGTCACGGCCGCCTGGATGTCCGTAATCGACTCAAAATGGGTTCCTTTGACCACCAATTTTGTTCACAGGAACAAAATAAGTCACAGCGTGACATATCGGGCGAAAAAGGCGACTGTTGCAACATGGCGATCCCTTTGAGGCCAAATACTGGGACACACTAAGGGCCCCTCAGAAAGGTTCTTTGGAACCATCTTCGCGCACAACTTTTTCATCCCAAAACCGTAGATTAAAATTTGCCTGACTATTTCACGCTTCATACCCAGTTCTGAGGCCAACATTCGAACTTTTGAACGCTGATCTTCACGGATTAGGGCGCGCACACGCTGCGTATTCGCGTCAGCCCGCACCTCGACTGGTCTCTCGCTCCGTGCCTCATTTTCCACGCGTTCACGCCCCTCCTTAAACTCTTTATGCCATCGACATACCTGAGCACGACTAAAAGCACTATCTCAATGCACTTTTACAATTTTAGTGTAAATTTCCGAAGCTCTTTCGCCCAATCTGGCGCAAAATTTTATCACGACGCGTTGTTCTTGATTCGTTTCTCCATTTTCGGGACGAGCAACACCAACACACGTCTACTCAACACGACACAGCAGGCGAATTAAACAAGTTAGGGCAATAATACATATATCAATGAAGAGAGGAAGGATGCCGGGAAAAAGGAAGGGAATTTCAAGGTCGCAGGTTTCCCACAAGCTTGGCAATAAAATCAGTCTCATAACTTAATTGTCACACCCCCACTATGAAAATCACAAAAGGGTAGCGAATAAAATCATTCGAATTAAGGAAAGAAAATACTATGCCGACCAATTGAGAAGCATCGGTGTATAGTAAGTCTAGCGGGCAACAATACAAGACAAGCATATATATATGGCTTGTCTTGTATTGTTGCCCGCTAGACTTACTATACACCGATGCTTCTCAATTGGTCGTCATAGTAGTTCAGTAATGAAGGAGACGAAATCCGCCGAAGAATACAGCTCGCGAATTAAATATTTTATTTAGTTTTGACGATCTTGAAGACCTGCTGCATACAAAGGAAAACAAAACTCTAAGTGTACAAAAAGGTATTCGATAGGAGAACTGAAAGGCGGACACCAGCGGGGAAACCGAGAAATCACTGGTCTGACTCGATCGACGAAGACAGTTCATCGCTGCTCGGATTTCAAAATTGCTTGACGCGATCAACGGACCAAGACAGTTAGAAATGCTATTCGCAGGAAGCGAAGGCCCGAGAGGGGCTGTAGTTCTACAAGAAGAAGAACTTCCGACACCGAGAAAAAATTGTAAAGTAATTGTGTACATACGAGGTGTGTTCAAAAAATATCGCGAATTTTGTTTTTTTTTCAAAAATTATTTATTTATTCATGAATATCTATTTTGTCCCCTTCAAAGTAATCCCTATGAGATATTATACACTTGTGCCAACGGTTTTTCCAATCTTCGAAGCACTTCAAAAAATCATTTTTTTTAATCTTGTTCAGCTCCTCCTTCGATGCCGTCTTTATCTCGTCCAGCGTAGCGCAACGTCGTCCTTTCATGGGCCTCTTCAGTTTAGGAAACAAGAAAAAGTCACAGGGGGTCAGATCTGGGGAATACGGTGGCTGCGGCATCAATAGTGTGTTGTTTTTGGCCAAAAAGACGCGCACAAGCAACGATGTGTGAGCAGGGGCGTTATCGTAGTGCAAAAGCCAATTTTTGTTCTCCCACAAATCCGGGCGTTTCTGGCGGATTGCTTCGAGCAAATTGCGCATAACTTGCAGGTAATATTCCTTATTGACCGTTCTTCCCTGTGGCAAGAACTCATGATGCACCATGCCCCTGCAATCGAAGAAAACTGTCAGCAAAACTTTCACATTCGACCGAACTTGGCGCGCTTTTTTCGGTCTTGGTTCATGCGGCAGCTTCCATTGAGATGATTGAGCTTTGGTTTCCACGTCATAACCATAAACCCACGGCTCGTCACCAGTTATGACCCTCTGCAGCAAATTTGGTTCGTCGCGGACAGAGTTTAACATGTCATTAGCAATGTTCATGCGTTGCTGTTTTTGGTCGCAATTGAGCAATTTTGGTACGAATTTCGCGGCGACCCGTCTCATGCCCAAATCGTTGATAAAAATCGAATGGCACGAGCCAATCGATATGTTTAGGTCCTCAGCAACTTCTCTAACGGTGATTCGACGATTGGCCAATACCATTTTCTCCACTTCATTAATTTTTTCGTCTGTTGTTGAAGTGCTCGGGCGTCCGGCACGCTCTTCGTCGTTCACATCTTCTCGGCCTTCTAAAAACATTTTGTACCACCGATAAACGTTGCTTCGGTCCAAGGTAGCTTCTCCGTATGCCACAGTCAACATTGTCGGCATAAGTGACAGACATGAGTACCAACATAACGCCACAAAAAAATCGAAATTCGAATATACGTAACCCGCGAAAATTCAAAATTCGCGATACTTTTTGAACACACCTCGTACTATACAAGTTGGTAGGCATTTTTCGGGTCTGCTATGATCTAGGGTAATTTGCTTAAAAATCTAGGCAAATCACTTAAACTTATATCCACCCACCTATTGAAAAAAATCTTAAATTTATCTTGCAGAAGTATCCCTAAACTTGATTCGCTCCTCTCCTTCTCCCCGCTGCCCACTTATCCTAAAATTATTTTATTATGAATCCCATATAGAAATTACCAATCATTACAAAAATCCTATGCATTGGCCGATCCATGGTTAACTATAATCTGCCCATCTTATGAATCTCCGGTTCCGTTCTTATGAATTTCTAATTGCTAACTTCTTAAATAAAGTATCGAATTACTTACACTAATTGCTATCAGTATACGTTCTCCTACGTGCCAGTGTTTTATTTTAACACTTCATTTCATTATTCTGAAAATTTCGCTATAATTTTTCATATAACAATAAGCCATGGACTCTACATCACTGTTTTTCGATTCTTCTTTTGACCTCATTTTCGTCCGACGATTTCTCTGCCACGAGATGTGCAAGCTTCTTCACGTTCATATTATGAAACTGCTATCGGCTTGTCTTCTTTAGCATAAAGTGCGTGCCATCTCTGTCGGCAACATTGAATGCTGTATATGTAACTTATCAACGATTTTCTTGTTCAGCACCAGTCTTGATAGACAGTGTGGAAGCCGGTAGTGCTATCGGCTTTTCTATTTGTTCCTTAACCGTAGTTGGCGCATATGGGAGAAAGCCATTGCAGAAATTCAAAGCACATTCATTTCGTCAAATATGTCTACACAGGCTCCCTTGAAAATAATCTGGACAGAGTAAATTTGCTTGCTTAGTTTTGCAGAGTTTTTTGGATTGATTCCACGAAAATTGTTTTCTCTATTTCGGCTCGTGTTCATCTCGTTTCAAATTATTACAAAACATTTCGTTCACAAATATTGTTATTTGATATTTTTTCCAAATTTTAGGTTTCCGTACATTCAAACGCAAAACTGGAATCCTTTTCTTAAATGATCACTCGTATGTCTGTCTGTTCATCTATTACAGCTAATTTACTCCAAATCTATTGAACTTATGTATGTACGAGTAAGTTAAATAAACGAATTTTAAAATGGGCGCGGGACATCAGATGAAAGGTTTCATTAGAAGGGTTTCATACATAATTATTTACAATTTTCAAGTTAACGGATTTCAAGTTATTTACGAAAATAGATGAAAATTAACCATTTATGTATTTGCATGGAATATACTAATTCAGCGTAACATCAATAGACTGCATCTGTCAGGTTTTGGTCGACTACCCTGAGCAGCTTTTCCCGACACGTCACTGTTCTTCTTACAACAAAATGAGCCGGTAAAAATTAAGGCCAATAAAAGCCAACCATAGGTCATATATTGGCCATTCAATGGTCAACTATTGGCAATTGATCCACTGCTGATCATTGGCCCATTATTGGCACATCTTTGGCATGGATTGGTTGACTTGAAAATTTTGGTGTTCTAATTGTGTTGCAGTGAAAAGTAAAACGAATGAAGGATCAGCGATCAGGCAAGCTTCTCTCATCAAAAGGTTGCTATACATTAAGTGCCATTCAAAAAATTTTCAATAGATGACCATTCGCCCGTGGTCCAATGCTCATCATTGGCCTACCACTAGCCCATCACAGGGCTATCACTGGCCCATCATGTTTACATTATTGGCCTAACATTAGCGCATGGTTGGCCTATTACTAGCAATTAATTGGTTATCATGAGTATTTTCCAGTTCTAAGTCATTGCAAGTCAAAGCTAAGGCCAATAAAGGACCTAAAGCGAGGCTTGGGACGATAAAGAATTTTTTTTCGTAGCACTACAGCCCTTTTCGGACCTTCCCTTAGAGATAGTTAAAGTATCTCGTTGTCATGATCGAATGTATCGGCAGTCCCCAAGGTGATATGATCATTATCACGCTTTGGCCGTGTGCTCGTCCACCCAGCTGCGAAACATTCTGATTTTAAACCAGCACGTATCATAACTGAACAGGTTTATAGTCCATTCGAAGAATCGTTCGAACTAAATCTTGTTGATGCCAACGAAACTCGAGCCAGAGACCTTCGGCGTACGGGCTTAGTGCTCTAACCACTACACCACGCAGACTATTACCATAAAGGATTGCCATAAATTAATTGCAAATCTTTGCAAAATGCCTTTGCGAATGACTGATCGCCAATGAATGACCAACTGTTGGCACATAATTGTCCCATTATTGGCTCATCAGTAGTCCATCATTGAGTTATAATTGCCGTATGATTGGCTCATTTCTAGCAAACGATGTGTCGAAATTAAAGTTAAAGCCAGTAAACTGCCAACGGTGGGCTAAGCACTTGCCAATAAAAGGTTGTCAACGTTAAACTAAACGCCCACAACTACCACTAATGTTACGTTGTTGAGTATATATAGAAGCCATCCAGCATTTTTATCGTTTACGATATAGAAAATCATTCTTTTAGGAATATTTACCGGACTATAAGGGTTCTTTGGAATGATTCGCTTTTCGTGAAACATAAAGGACTCGCGTATTGTAGAACGATACAACCAAAATTGTTTGCCGCTATATTCAAACTATTTGGTTCGAAATACAGGCAGTTTTCAAGTATGTAGAGTAAATGCTGTTTTCAATCAAAGATTTAACTAACGACCTCTAAATGGATATTCCAAGAACCATGAAACAATTACATTGGAATCTATTATTTTCATCAAACAAGAACAATTTATTGGCCCAGTAATCACCATATATGGCACAACAGCTCAAGCCGGGCCTTGGCCTCCATGATTGATCTCATCCAATCATCACGGTCCTGCGACCTCGTCTGCCAGTAGATCACTCTCAGCAAGGATCTGCTATCAACTTCTATCATGTCTTCCCGTCGAGTCCTCGGTCTTCCCACTGAACGTCTACATTATGCTCTACCCTTTAATGTTCTTTTGTGCGATTCTTCCTACATGGCCCGTCCATTGCAAATAGTCTAACTTTACGCAAGCGGATATAGGTGGATCGGAAATAATTCGTACAAATCATCGTTGTTTCCACCTGTTCCTTGTTTCACTGGGCCGTAGATTTTCTGGAGCACTTTGCCTTCAAATAATCAGCCCAGTGATAAAAATTGTGATTATACTGGTTAAAACAATGACGATTGGCCCAGTATTAGTCCAACTTTACCCAGGGATTGGTAAGCAAGTTCGGCCTAGAATTAGCTCAAGTTTGGCAACAATTATTGGCCATGCGTTTGCACCGATCACTGGCTAAACAGCAGGCATATAGTCTGGCCCGATCATATCATCTAGTCCTTTACCAACATAGGGCCGGTTGTTTTGCCATGCATTGGCCGACGATAGGCAACTAACGGACCAACCAAGTCCCAATTATGGACCAGTTGTTAAGCCCTGTATGAGATCCTACATCTTGGATAAATAATCATATTATTTTCATTCCATCATATACCCATTGAAATTCTTCCCTACTCATTAACTCGAGCTGGGCACGAACTACATCTCACAATCACAAGTCGCAAGTGCTCGAAATGAGCCATGGGACATGTTGTCGTATATTACACTAAATTATCTACATAAGGCACTTGCATTAGTGGTGGTTATTATGCGTAATACTGAGTACCTTACTAGCTTAGTTAATTTGCCTAAGTTTCAAGTGCAATTCGCCTGGTGTGGTCTAATATAATTTGCCTAACATTATGTGTGATTTTGCCTTTAATTTTTATTTTCATGTGAAAAAGTGTACCGAAGTATATTTAGGTGATTTTCTCTAGTATTTTTTTTTTGTGTTCGGTGTAGAGCAAAAGGAACAGTACCTACAACAAATTAGATGAAAATGTAAGTCATATGAGTTCATATCATTGTTTGAAGTTGTGCTAAGGAATGAAAGAGCAAAAGTTCATAACATTTGAAAAGAAAAGTGAAGAAAAAGCGGCAACGAATCATACAGGGTCTCCAATATGACAAATTTTGACAATACGAAAGTTCCAACCGTGGATGATTCTGAAGATATACGGATATGCAATTCACTAACGAGAGGCGTTATGGCCATGTTCTCTTGTGTAATGTCTCTCTGAGAATGGCATTTTATATTTCTTCCATTCATTTATGAGCAAAATTTTGCATGCTTATGCATCTGTCAATGAAAGTCAAGTTTACAAGGTAACAAAGAAATGGTTCACCTTAGGAATTTGCTTTCATTCAACTTTCGTGGGTACTGCTTTAGATCAGTAGATAGTGACACGGTTAATAGGAACACCTACTACATCACCTTCTAGTGCACCGTTGGCACCACGAGCTTGATCTAGAAGGCTACGTAATCATTTAATACTCGTATTATAAATCATAATTCTGAAGTATTTGTGCAGTTGAACAACTCAAAAAAGCGATTTCTTTCTCTTGTATCGATGCTTTCTACTTCAGTTTTCTATTGGCTCATTTGGAAACCTACGAACCACTCTCAATAATATCATTTCATTTCTTTCATTAATTTGCCTTGCAGCAATTTTTGAATAAAAGTCACGCTGGTATCAATCATTACATTCAATTGAAAATTGCGAGTAAGTATTTTCTATGACCGACCTTGTCGTCTACTCAATTTGTCGTATCACGCTTTTGAATGATACGAGTAGCTTTATCATTAACACAAATCTGTTAATCTTTTTGAACACCATTATGGCAATATTTCAGCGCAAGTGCCACTTTATCAAAGCCTCCAATTAATTTTTAATGTCCCTATTGATGGTCATACTATCTATAAGTAAAGAGAAACAAAAGAATAAAGTAAAAATACAGATCGCAGTATACTTCAAACAATAAAATGGCAAATTCTTAATGACTTTTAATGAAAACAGACCTATTTTTTAAAAAATCGATCTATACTTAACCTTCACTTTTAATTAAATGAAAAATAGTTTAACTTTCAAGAGGGGCACGATGGAAAGCTTTTTGGTGCAGTGAAAAATAACAATGCAGGTCATCTAAATGATATTAAAGCTTAAAATAGAGGCTGCAATCCAAGAGGCGTGAGATCTTATCAAATCGTGAAAGAGAATGCTGAGAGATCCGTCAAGCCTCAGGAGTGATCTATGAGTATTAAAAATATTTTCATGTGTCTATCAACAACCCATCATCATAGTCTTAGCTTAGCATGATTGAAAACAAAAATTCGACATGCTCGTGACCAAAGAAGAAACCAACCAGCTAATGAAGTTTAACCTTGAAGGTGATCAGCACCCATCATTAAAAGCGTTTAATCAAATCAGAATAATGCACTCTAATTCAGCTAATGATAAAGGTCAACCGTGATAACATTCTGGCCATTAGAATCGATTTTTATAATTACCTAGGAAATGGGAAGTGGTCATCCAATTACAGTGAATTCACCGCGAAAATTCATTCGCGCTCAAATGAAATATGATCTTATATGGTTTCTCACGAGGAAACTTCTCAAGTTAAGTGTTTGGGCGTGAGCTCGGATGCTTATTAATAAACGTGGATCATATAAGATCACTACAATCGTTCTCTTTCCAAGGTTGGGTGAGTTTTTCTTCTTCTTTGATGGTTACAAGCTAACAGTGGAAGCATTTACCACTTGAGATTAGATTAGAAGCTTCAACTTCGCCTAACATGGATTCCACCAGAAATCGATTTATTATGCATCGAAAATGGAAGAGAAAAAAAATTGAAAGGTCATATCGTGCCATAGGCAATCTGCTGCAGCGACCAAGAGGTCTCCTCTTTTTCTTGTGATTGTTTCCCTTCTCTAATCGCTTGTTCGCCTTTTTCGTCTACACCCAAGTCAACGTTTTTTATTATTCACGTCTTTGTGAGATCGAGGCACTCTGATACCATTAGCATGCACTGAAATCTACAAACTAACTCGCATCTAGTTGCATTAGATACTCTAGAAGTTTCGTTTGCATGCTACAACTGAAAAACTAGTCTGAATCTGCATACATAGGTCTCAAAAAGCGTTACCAGTGCCTGATTGACTGTTGTGTAGATACTTTCATTGATAAAGGGCTTGAGTCAGTCGTATGGAGTTCAGCAAATATTGTTGTAAATCGTATAATTTATGGATTTCTGATAATTAATCTTGTACTTTGCACAATGATCTTAAAGCTGTCAACTTGAATTCGTTCCAGTGGTGTAGGCGGATGAAATAATAAATGTTGAATCTTTCTTTCTTTTTCGCCCTCTGCAGTACTGCAGTATTGTTATGTCACAACATGATAGGTACAAATTGTATTGGACACAAGGTTTATCGCTCTTTATTTCCCCCTTTAATTTTTGTATTTTTGCATCAAACTACTGCAGTTTCTGGCAGCTGCAGTTGCTGCACCAACAAAGATACAATGCAAGGCTAGTTGGGGTGTTGATTATGAGTGATGTGATCATTATTATCATTAATAAGAGATGAGTTGTGGATGGGAAAGATGATTTACATGACTTCATTGAAGCTTGATGTTAACTCTTTTAAAGAACACATATGTCGTATTGTTTTGATAGCTGGGTACATGTAATGGAGCGTGAATCAGTGAAATGTAAATTTTAAGGACAGTATTGAGAGTGTGAGTATGAGAGTGTGAGTATGTAATCTTCCGTTCGTTCATGATTTTCCGACGAAATCCAAATTTGAAGAAGTTACGTCTAGATATATGCCAACGAATCGTACCCGTTTTTGTTTGTACTTGGGAGGTGAAGGCTATTTAGGTCCTGAGTGTGGGAGTCCCAGGCGCAAAAGAGGTCTACACTAGTCACTAAACACATCGTCTGTCAACCTAAGAACCTAGCCTGGAACCGTTTAAAACATTACTTCGAGCTAAGCCTCTTTTTGTTACGCCATGGAGCGTCTTCAAGTTGGGCGATCCTTCCTTTGGCGGGAGGGTAGGCAGGAAGAAGGATTTTTAGAAAATTTGCCCCTAATCCCAACGTCCTCGACTATAGTGAGCCCTTTTTATCTTTTAAGACAGCTCGAACATAATGTGCCACATGGTTGCATTTTTCAACCGATCCAAGCATCTCCCAGATTTGACTGTTCGGAAGAGCTCTGCTGTTTCTTTATAGAGGCCCCGATGCAGCCTATCCCATCTTTTGCATATAAAAGTTTATGGCAAGCATCGTCTTCCTCTCCTGCACAAAACCTACAGTCGGGGGGACCGTGAATTACCAACCTTGTGCAAGTAGGACGGAAGTCATCAATGCCCACTGAAGAGCTGGGTCAGGTAGAAATCAGTCTCACTATACGTTCAATTGAGCCACGGTCTCAAATCAGGGATGAGGTGCGTAGTCCATCTTCCCTTCATGCTGTTCACCCAGGACTCCTGCCATTCATTGAGTGAGCATTGTCTCTTCTTGCGGTCAACTGTCTCTCTTTTGTCTTCGTTTCGACGCAGATAGATAGTACGTGATAGTACCAATCGTACCCTAAGGGTTCAGCCACATTGCGATTTTACTGTCATAACCAGGGATTTTTAGACGCAAATAAGAACACACTGCGACAAGATTTGCAAAGGAACTTCAGGCATGCTCAGAACTAATATGCTCATTTGATGGTATGTCTTTGCAAGGAATACATGCGCTAACTCATTTGTGCGCTATGCAAGAAACTTCCGTGCACATCAGCGTCAAATGTCCAAATCAAAGTGCATTCACCTAGTACCCACACCTTTCATTTACCCTGTGTTGCACACTTTTTGAATTTTCCGAGGGGCACGTCAGCTGATCCGGGGCACGACAGCTGAGCCCAGGCCTGGCGCGCTCAAGAAACAAAGCAAAAGGCAAATAAAATTTCCGACGCACGTGTTCTTTTACGCATTTCAGAACTTAGGAGTGCTACCAGACCCTAATAAAAAACTAAAAGATTGCATGGAACGAATTTGTTTTTCCGCAAAGTTATTGATTTTTTGAGATATGGTAATCCTGAAATCTCTCATCGAAGCATATGTTTATATTCGCGCAAATCCTCGCGTCAACATTTATCTACCTACCTGCTGCCGAAGATTTATGGCACGCTGTTCGACTTGTGTTCAGATTTTTCCGGAGGGTTGATGGAGTGAGGTTACTATTTGAGTATACTATGGTCCTAATGATGTGCGTCTGCGCAAGTATCACAAAAACTACCTACTAAACTGGTTTTAAGAAAAATCGGAAATTTCTACGACTGCCGACCTGGCCAAAATTTTCGAAAATCGCAGTGTGCGCGCGTCCATTTAACCATGTGTAACTTGCGACAGTAGTGCGACTATATAGTCGTAGTCTGATCCATCCCTTAAGGTCAATAATTTGAACACTCGATAGTCTACTCATTTGGTAGCTGCTGGAAGGCTAGCTAGTTTGGAAAGGAGTTTGGTCATGGGTCAAACTGTTGGTAGATCTATTGCTCAGTTACTTTTTCAGCTACCGTCAAATTTGCTCGATTTAAGACGCGTTTCAGATTCTTCGTTACCCTCTACGTTACTTTGTTCTGCAAAAAGAAAAAAACTTCTAAAACAAAAACCGAATGCGTTTCGATTCCTGTACTGTCCAGTGTCCAAAATTGTGCTTCGCTAATGCAATTACGAATTTACGCTACTCTACGAAAAACACAAAACTTAACATATGACACTGCAAACGTGACCTGATGCGAACGAAAAAATAAGGTACCCTACTAAAAGGAAAGAGGAGTTTAACTCAGCAAGTCATCATTTATTGAAATTTTTTGAACATAAATTTATTTCATTAAGGTTCAGTTTCCCTAAAATGTTTATGGAGGTTTTATAAATTTTCAACGTTACTATGAAAGAAATAATGTCATAGGAATAGATCATGGCCATCATACGAGTAGTCCAGTCAATGACCATTTTTTAGGGTTTTGTAAAATAATTTTACAAAACCCTACTAGTTTTGCGACTTGTCTGTCCGTCCGTCCGCGTGACACAGCATTTTTTCTCGCAAACTACTTAAGCTAGAAACATCAAATTTTGTATACAGGTGTAAAGTGGTGCTCTCTTCAAAGTTCAACTACAAAAAATTTTATAAGGTATTTAAGGGGGGTCTCCCTATGTACGGGAGTTGCCCCCGAAAAAAAAAATTTCATCAAAGGTAGCTGATATGGGTATCAAATGAAAGGTCTTGATGAGAACTTTTCAAAACAGGTCTTAATTTGATACTTTTTGCTTCGAGGGACGCACGGGGAGGGGAAATACACGAAAAATTTGTGTCCCCCCCCTCGTGATTGGACACCTGTGATCCGAATAATCTGAAAAAAATTATTGTGGTAGGTGTTTATGAGTACAACAACAAATACCTTAGAAGTCAAAATTCGCTAAACTTTGTTAATAATAGTATGATATTTGAATTTCACATTTTCCCCAAAAAAATCGCATCGGTACCCTTAAACTGAACGAATATTTACGTAGTCCTACAGGGGGTTCTTAAACTCTCGAATGATATACACGGAAGTTATAGCCGTTTGGAATTTCTCGAATTACAGCAACAATAACACATGATTTTGGTATTTTATGGACTTTCCATCGAATCAGTCACTGCAGTTTTGACGATCTTCTTGAAATAAAGTCAATAACATTCATATTTTTGAGAATTCATGATTTGAGTGATTTTTGTCGGTTTGCAACAAAATGGCGACCATTGAAAATAGAAAAACAATGGATTTTCTTTTCAACGTGCACATCTCTTTGAAATATTTCTTGACTTTATTCATTGCTGGTAACTGCATTTCTGAGAAGTTGGGTACAAAACCCTTCTGACATGAGCGTAGGTCTGTTTACCCAACTTGTTTGCATAATGCTCTCTGCCGATTTGCATGAAAATTTTTATCTAGGTCCTGCTTGCCCTCTTATTCAAAGTTAAAAATGTTCCGAGGATTGCTTTTTCCCAGGGGGGTGGATGCCACCCCTTCTCGGGGGGTGAACTAAGGCCAGAAATGAATATATTGACCAATTCCAGGCAACTTTAATTCTATAAAGCTTTTTCTGTAAGTCAATACTTTTCGAGTTATCCGCGAGTGAAAGTGGCGAAATCGCGACCAAAAAAACACTTTTTCAGACGGTTTTCGCAAGTAACTCAGAAGATAAGAGTTTTAACGAAAAAATCATTGAAATCGCTGAATTGAGACTTAAAAAAACAAACAAAATGGTGGATTTATGGTGTCCGTACAGCCAGTAGGAGCCGAATTATAGCTTGTTGAAGATTGGTTCTAATTCATCAAACGCCAAAATGCAAACCTTCAACGTTGAATAACTAAAAAACAAGGCATTTTCAGAGGAAAACTCATAGAATCCTTTTTAAAGGTCATAAAAAAGCCTTTAATTTATTTTTTAAAAAGTTACTAGCATCAAAATTAAGCGAATTATCAAAATAAAGCTGGTCGCTATTTTTTCGGCGATAAACATCGTGAAGAATCACCCCCTAATTAGCACCCTAACTACACTCTAACATTACCGCTCTGCAATTCTCTTTAATTATGTACAGCCTTGTTCATAAGTATTAAGCACCCCTTACAAATTATAATACCTGAATTTTTAAAATTGAAATGGAAATAAAAATCACTTATATTATTATAAATTTTTATTTTAAATTAAATTAGTAGGACCACCCTTTGATTTGATTATTGCAGCGACCCTTTTCGAAATATAGCGCCCTAATTTCTCACACTCGTCTACGGATATTTGATACCATTCTTGTTGGATGAGCCGTTTCAGGCCTTCTCTGTTGGTAATAGAATACTGCGTATCTTCCGCTTCAATATACCCCATAGATGCTCTATGGGGTTGTCTGGGGATTGTGTCGGCTACTCCAAAACTTCGATAGTATTTTCTTGGAAGCATTTGACTGTGCGCGCTGATTTGTGGCAAGGCGCGTTATCCTGTTGAAATTTTACTCCATCTAAGTTTGTGTCGCCAAAAGCTTTCGTAAAAGATGGCATTGGTGCTTTCGCCAGCACATTTATGTACTTGGTAGAGTCCATGCGACCTTCACACAAATACATTTCTCCCACGCTAGACGCGGCCATGCAGCCCCAAATCATAAAGCTGCCACCTCCGTGTTTGACAAAAGACACACCGGGAGTCCTAAACAGCTGTGGAAAAGAAATAAAAAGTGAAATTTTCACTCAATCGATATTGATTGCATAAAAAATAAAAGTCATTACTATAAACTGAGCATTTACGGCCAGTTTTTGGCCTATTCAGATGTGATTTTGTTTCTTGTAGCCGCTTAATAGTGTACTGCACTGCCCGACGTAAGCATTTCACAAGTTTAGAAATTTGAACTTGTGAATTGCCTTGTTCGTGAAGAGCTTGGACCTCTATGCGCTGCTGAAGGCTAAGCTCTCCAATTTTGGGTATTTTAGTAAATAATCACTGAGTACACAAACTTCTACCACTTTAACTACGGTTGAAGAATACCCACGTTTCCGCAACGAGGTTTTAATGTACACTGACACGTCTGCAGTATTATAAGTTTCTGTATATTTATCATCTCAGGTTGTTTATGACATAAGATAAGGTTAAAAATATACTTTTATCCCCTTTCGTGATACCGACTAACA
The DNA here is from genome assembly GCA_963969285.1 of Odontomyia ornata. Lineage (NCBI taxonomy): Eukaryota > Metazoa > Arthropoda > Insecta > Diptera > Stratiomyidae > Odontomyia > Odontomyia ornata. The sequence continues at coordinate 92,636,376 of OZ017740.1, read as the reverse complement.
ACGACTTGTCTAACGACAAGAAACAATAGAGACATATGCAATTGTTTTTCCGGACGAAAATGCATTCTGGGTGGGGGTGCTCAATACTTTTGAACAAGGCTGTATTTGTAATGCACTCGAGGAGGTTTGAGCACTTTAAAGTGCTTATTTTTAAAAATATGACAGTCAAAAGAGCATTTTTGAAATTTTGAAAAAAATTCATTTTCTTCAAAATGACTCAAAATTTATCGGTGATACGTAAAATTTTGTAGCGTCCAAAATTGTAGCTTTTGCTTTTCTGAAATTTTCTTTTTTTTATGACAATTGACGAAGATACTGCCGTTCAAAGTTTTCAAGTGTTCATAATTAGTGACATTTTCAACACCTCTCAGCTCACCCCTTCAAAAATAAGAGTCGAAAAAAATCATTTTTTTAAAAACCTCGTAGCTTCAAAACTGACCGAAATATGGCTGGAAAACCAAGCAGATATTTTAGCAATTATCCGAACATGTATGTTATAGCATAAGAAAATTCACATGATGTGCTATATTTTAGGCACAGATGAAGTTATACCTACGTACTCTTGTGCTCACACACACGCACGTGCACATGAACTATATATACGAGTAGTACTCTTCTGCAATTCGGCATGTATAACATGCAGTGGAGACAATTGCCAAAATTGTGCTCCAATAATTGATCAAGAAGAAGACGAGGAGGAAGAAGAGGATGAGGCTTGCGTGGAAAGGAATGAATATGAAGAAGAAAATGAAGACGAAATTGAAGAAGATTTTTAAAATTTTTACACGCGTTTATATGTAAAAAAATTTTGTTTGTATTAAAAACAATTAATTAAAATTAATTTTTTAATAATGAATAAAAAATAATAGGTAAAACAGTAAAATAGTTTAATTTTATATCACTGATAATTGAATATTTCATTTATAAAACCCTTTGAAGATATTTTCAAATTATAATTATTATAAGCGGTAGCTTTAGGGGTTGAAACTGTCAAATTCATAAATTGTGACCCTCAATACCAATTGACATTCATTCTACTCATTTAAAGATTATTTCAATTGTTTTTCCACTTCAATCTGCAATTATACTTTTTTTTGGGATAGGGGTAGTTTTCACCTTAAAAAGTAAAAAGTGATCCTGGCGCAGGTCTAAGTTTGACAAAGAGGGTAAATAGAATCCAAACAGAAATTTTCGCGCAAATCCGTATACTCTTTTATTTAAGAATAAAGCAATCAAAATTAAGTTTTTACAAAAATTCCATGAAATTTTAGGAATTTCCTGGAGAAATATTTTTTTAATGATTTTATTTTCGCGATTGTATATAAATTACATAAATTAACTTACAAAAACAATCTCCGATGTGAAGTCAGAATGGAAATTAAAATTATCAAATTGGATTTATTTATTGTTTCCATGTAATAATTACACAAATGCTTAATTTGTATAGTCAGACACTTGAGTAAGACATCCACTACTATCTTTAACTATTTCGTTTGAAAGGCAACTCAACCAAAAATGATAAAAAAAAACAGCCGAATGTAACATTTGTATCAAATTGCATCTTCTGTTATTCTATATTACAGTTTAAAATAGACAAAGTTTAACCCCATTCATTAAAAACCGCAGAAAAATTACAACCCTTCGGCATGTATGGGCACCCATATGAGTAAATCCACATTAGTCTTCCAAGATTATCTTCATTTTCTGTATTCCAAGAAATAGACAATGCAAATTTGCATATCTTTAGGAAATATTATAATCAGGTATGGCACTGCCAGCTGTATTAAATTTTTATTCTCATATCGAAATTAATTATTCTGTTATTTAATTATAATTTCTTTTTTAAATTTTAGTGAACGTCTCTTCAAAACTATGACTGATTTAGTGGTATCAGAAGGTTATGCTGCCGTTGGATATCAATACATTAATGTTGATGATTGTTGGTTGGAAAAATCACGTGGACCACAAGGACAATTGGTAGCCGATCGTAAACGTTTCCCCAATGGAATGAAGACACTTTCAGATTACGTAAGTAATATTTACCCTCAAAGGTCGGTACAAAAACTGGGTGGAAAATTTTCAGGAATTGGAAGATAACATAGAGATCTTTTGTTTCGTAGTTGACTGAAAATTTAAGATTTTTTTACAAGGATTATAGTCACCCTTTTCGATTTTTTTTATGGTTGAGAGGTGAATGCTGTTTACACACTGAATTTGAGACTCCCAAGCTCACAATGCGTCTGAACTGACTACGCACTAAACTCCTCCCCTATCTCTAGAATACCCAGCCTGGAACCGTTTTACACATTACTTTTGGCTAGGCCTCGCTTTCTTTCGCCTAGAGATGTCTTCAATTTGCAGGAATCCCATCTCTAGCTAGAAAGAGGGGAGGGGAAGGTTTACTAGAAAAGGGACCTTTCCACTCTTAACGCCTCCCGAAGGTCCTGCACGTCATTTAAACCGTCAGCACTGTCCCAGCGTAATGTGCCACACAGTTCTATTTGTCAACCGATGTAAGAACTTTTCGACTACAGTCTCCGGAGAGAGCTCCCCAATTTCGCTGCAGAGATAATTGCGCAGCTTTGATTTATATTTATATTTGGAAAGTATTTAAATGTTTTTATATTTCTGTTCTAATTTTGTGGCGGCCAGAGAATAATCCGGTCTAGAAATCACCTTGGCAGAGTTTTAAGGTTCACCTTCTTCAAAATCAATTTTTCAACAAGAAATCTTTTCAATTTGAAATGATAAATATACTTGTATACACCCCCGATACTGTGCTTCCAGTTTCTTCAACTTACCAGGGGCAATTAGTGTGGATTCAATAACGAAAACATCTACCTCTCGATGGAGATGTGGTTTATTGTGAGGCCGATCAAAATGATCTCTCCGAATTTGAAAATCTTGGTTAGTTCTCGTAGCTACAGCTGCTTGGTCATATTAGGCGGGTTAGAGGCCGATGCCTTCATGACCCAGGGTCGTTCAGTTAGTTGATCGGTATCTTTGCAATGAATACCTGTATCCTGTGAGTAGTCCGCATAGTGTAGTGGTTGGAGTGCTCACCCCGTAAACCAAAGGTCCCTGGTTCAATTCCATTGGTGACAACGAGATTTATTTCGAGTGATAAGTCCCTTCAGTCAAGATACGTATTGCTTTACTGGTACGTACGTACGCACTTACTGGTGGACGGTTATACGGCTAAAGCGTAATTCTAACTATATTATCTTCTCAAGTGTCGATATATATGATCAAGATAATGAGATATCTCTAAGTGTAGGCCCTAGAGGAGCTGTAGTGCTAAAATCAAAATAAAAAACTACATTCGTATGTTTTCATGTAAAACTTTCCCTGCAGACCTGTCAATTATGTTTTTTACTCAGTAACGTGGAAACTTTTGGGATGTGAAGACGATTTCGTTATTTGTAATCACAAGAATTAAAAATTCAAAACAAAGTATGCCCTTAAAGACATTCAAGGCTGGTTACCGTTCAATGTTTTGACGGCTTCTTTAATATACGCGTAGTCGAACTCTTGTTCGCGTCACAAGCGCCTAATATGATTTAATAAAAGAAGAAACATTTTGTATTAAGTTGCCTGGCATTTTATTTTAAGGCGTGCAACATTTATTTTCAAGCACTTAAATATTTCAAACAAAATATCAATAATATATTCCAATTCTACATCACAAAATTATTTTACTCTAAACTATATATGCGTTTTATTTTAAAACACTATAAAGCATCGGGCGTAGTGAGTATTTATTTATAAAACATCCTAGATTTGACACACATGTGTCTTACAGAAAGTAGCTAGTCAATGTAAATGTTGACATCTTTTGAAAACTCGTTGAGTGGTTTTTAATTTAATTCCCTTCCTGATTTTAAAACACTTTTCAAACGTTGAAATGATTTAAACATTTAAAAAATTTCATTTTGAAAAGTTTAAGTGTTTTATTCCAAAAGAAGATTCGTCAAAAAAAACAATCTCTGTGAAACATACTTCTGCAATGATTAATTCACCCCATCTTTATTTATTTCATGAGAGAAATAGAACCCTTTGTTTAAATACTTGTGACGCAGTTTTACCAAAAATCACATAGGTGATTCCAATTGCAACGTTTGGTGTCTGGAAAATGTTTGGATTTTTTTAACTAAAATGTCATCATCAAATAAAAAAAATTATTTAGTGAGCTTTTAAGAACTGGTTTTCGAAAATTGCTAGGCAAAGCCAACCAACAAGAAGCAACAATTAGTAGTCACTTCCCTCTTCCTGAGCCAACGGACTAACCAGGAAGAGGTAAACTTTCTGATCCAAGCAGGCTAACCAGAAAGAATGATATGTTTGAAATATACTGGGCACTAAGCCAACCAGTTAAACCAGGCCAAAGGCCAACTAGCTCTTAAAAAGTCGGCAAGAGCGAAGCCAAACTCACGAAGCAACGATTAGAAGTCGCTTGAATTTTCTTCGCCTGCTTTGCTGTTTATATATATTATTTTTGCTTGCTCGGGAAAATTGTCTTTCCCAAAAGCGTGGCAAAGATTTAATTTTAAAAACTCTTTGCCGTTGCCAGTGACGTCTATTCTTGATGTGCATCAACCTTATTTTAGTTCTGGTAGATGTCTTGGATATTTACGATCAATGTTTCGAAAAAAGATTGTTGTATTGGGACAGTATAGAGTTTGTACGAAGTTGCTGTTTTCACTGTTATAAAAACTTGCACAAGGTTGTTGTTTCCACTGTTATATTTTCGTTTAAAACTTGTACGTGGTTGTTGTTTCCACTGTTATATTTTCTTTTCTATTCGAAGAGTTTAACTGTAGTGGATCAATAGTGTTTGTACTCTTCACTGTAATATTCGAACAGTTTAGATCGATAGTGTTTGCAATTTCTTTTCTCGAATAATTAGCGAAATTCCTATCGTAACAGAACCAGTAGTGGAAGAACCGTCTCATGTTGAAAAAAACTTGGTACTAGGTATTAGAAAAACCGATTCATGGTTAAAAAACCGGTAGTGGACAAAACCGAATTATAATGAAAACAAAACCGAAACTAATACCGTTACTGAAAAATTGACTCATGGTTAAAATTCGGCACAGAGGACAATAATGAAAAAAATCAGCCCATGCATTAAAAAACGGCACTTAGTCGAGTACGCTTACACCAGATTCAGTACCCAAAGTCGAGAAAATCTGAAACTTATACTTAACAGGCCTATTCCACGCTCACGATCATAGTTATCCCTCGCAGTAACTGTCTCTTTGTCTGAATGCTGACAATCGCCATAACCATATGATAAACCATGTTGCTTACCTTGTCCTCTTCTAGAGAACTGTTAGGACTAGACAATGAACTATTAAACTATATCTCAACGTTGTGATCCTATCTGAACTTTTGGGTGACGAATTAACACTTATGCATCTAAATACCCTTTTTAAGAGTTAGTAAAATAATTTTATTAAACTTCACTAAAATTGTGACCTGTCTGTCCATGCGTCACAGCAAGTCTTCTCACAAACCGCATAGGCTAGAAACACAAAATTTGGTGAATAGGTCAAAAATGGTGCCATCTTCAAAATTGCACTTCAAAAGCAATTTTATAAGGTGTGTAAGGGGGTTTCCCCACATATGCAGAGAATCCTTAAGTAAAAATTTCACAAAAGGTAGCCAGTCTGGGTATCAAATGAACGGCCTTCGACTTTTTCTCCTCCCGTTACAGCTGTGCATCTTGTTGTCTTACCTAATCGTCTTCCCTTCCCAATTTCCTATATTTGTACAGATGTATCTTTGATCAATGCTCATGATCCTTATATCAGCCCTGGGCCGGATGGTTTTCCAAACATATTTGTGAAGTCATTAGCCTCATCGATAAGTTTTCCTGTATCTCTCCTCTTCAATATAAGTTTGAGTACTGGTACTTTCCCTAACCCTTCGAAAACAGCTTATATTGAGCCTATTTTTATCGCCCTATTTCCTTAATTTCCTGCTTTCCAAAGTTACTTGAACGACTGGCTCATAATCGTCTTTCATACTCACTAGCTCCGATTATTGCTCCAGAGCAGCACGGCTTTGTCAAAAGATACTCCACCACCTCTAATTTAATGGAGTTCACAAACGGTATTACAAGAGCTTTGGATAACCAACTGCAAGTTGATGTGATCTTCAAAGGTTTCTCCACGGCCTTTGACACTGTGTATAATTTACTTCTTTGTCGTAAGCTTGAAGCTGTTGGCATCCCCGATTAAAAGATTCATCGAAAATTACTTAAGCATCAAAGTAACATATATACAAGTAGTAATGTTTGATCAGTTTCGGTATGCGGATCTTATGCTCAAAATTGTTTATACTTAAGCCATTTTTTCGCCCGATTTGTCTATGCGTGCTAAACTACTGCTGTACTTACCTCGAAATTTACGAAAGGGTTTTTTTTAACCTTGTTATCGCCAGGTGCTTTTGTTGAGTTCTGAAGAAAAAGCTTCAGATTCAGACTTATAAGACAGATTAAAGTTCCAAGAAAGACATTACCTTTGAATGTTTTGCTTTCTCAAGAGTATGGAGTTCTTGTCCCAAGTTAACTTTTGGAATAAAATTTCAATAAATCTGTCATGTTAACTCGCAGAGCAAACTTGGCTCATCTTGTCATATGACAACTCTTTCTTGACTCTCTTTATGGGTATAACATACAGGAAATATGGTGAAAGATTTCCTCAGCAAACAGTTCGGGTTCTTGCAAAATTTCCATCATTTTGATTGAAACATTTTTAATTTGAGGGACAGTCATTACACTGGAAACAACGGTTTTATCTAGTTCCTCAGAAGTTCGACGAAATGTCTATTTTGCTCCTATGTGTCTCTTGCTATGCCATTGCTTCCTACTAGGAGGCGGGGCTTTTCTCTGTTAGTCATATTGCTATCGCTGATTGTAATGAATCTTAACAGAATCATCATTTTTAAGGGGTGCGTAAAACAAATTTTATGAAAAACCTACTAGTTTCGCGTCCTGTCTGCCTACCTGCCCGTCTGTCCGTGCGTCACAGCAAGTTTCCTTACAAACCATAATTTTGTGGAAAAGGTAGTCCAGTGGGGTGTCAATTGAGAGGCCTTAATTAGCACTTTCAGAGCCTTATCAAAAAAGTCATTATATACATCGGGGGGTTCAGGAGGGGGCAAAATGTCATTATTTTAAAAGTAGAAACGTATGCATTGCGATATTCATACAACTTTTGCGTACTACTTTTCAGTTTACGAGTATCTTCTACACTAAAATCATTTTCCAGTACTTTGCGATAAAAATATCTCAAGCCGCTTTGTAGGATCTTTTCTCCTTTTATGTAGATTTGTGGGTTCACTTTGATTTTCTTTTTAATGTAAAACTGTAGTCCTTCATCATAGACAATCAGTGTGATTATTGGCAAATTCTCTACTTATGATGGATCAATGTCTACCAGAAGATTTTTTCTTGATTATCTTTATTTTCAACTATTTGTCTAGTTTTTATCTGCATAAATCACACCTTAACACACCAAAAATTCATATTTAAATTCTGAAATACGTCTTAGGTACAGCAAATTTAATCTCTTAAACGTCACTTCTTTCTGTCCTTTGAGCAATGAATGCCAATGAAATACGTCTTAGGCACAGCAACGATTCATTTAATCTCTTAAGCATCACTTCTTTCTGTCCTTGAGCAATGAACAAAGCGAAATATTTCAGATTCCAGTTAGAGCATTCTCCGTCCCTTTTTAAAACTTTTTGGGTGAAATGATCCGCTCGTGGATCAAGTATTTCTAATAGACCTTTCTTTCGCAGTTAACATAATTAAACCGCTAAAAACTCATAGCAAATTACTTTTAGGGTTCATTTCCATACTCCCTATAGTCAAATTATCTTATTTCTGTTTTGGCCGTATTCAAGTTCTTCTGAAATTTATTGTAACCAAGCTGTTTTTCAATACTGGAAAGCAGTCGGGGTCACCAAAATTATACATCGAACAATTATTAATGAGGGCTGTGCAGGCTTTGGAAGTTACGCTAGTGGGCCCTCTAGAAAACGATTCAATTCTGCGAAATGTTTTTCATATCAGTGCCATGTTTTGTAAAAATTAGCACAATTTCGCCTATTTCTCAGAAGGAAATGTTATTTTGCAAGTATCTCCATGAAAGATTCTACCTGATACGAAATGTTGGAAACATATAAGAAAATGAATTTGGAAAATTGTAACTAACCAGTAATTAATATTCGTTCAATTTATCAAACAAGGAATTCACGTTGCAGGCATACAAGTTAGAATCGAGTTCTAAACTTTTTGACAAGATTTTTGAAATTAGCAAATTTTTGGCATCTCTTGAAACGAAGTATCTTCTTTTGGGGAGCATTTAAAGCTAAGTTAAACTGAAGAGGCTCTTGTCCCGAGAAATCTATGTTTTATTTACACATATACCCCTAAAACAAACCCTACAAAAAAAATATAAACAATGCAAATCTATAATCAAAAATGCCTCTCTTACACAGATTCATGCTCGCGGTTTGAAATTCGGTATCTACGAAGATTACGGTAACTACACTTGTGCCGGCTACCCCGGTATTATTGGCTACGCTCATTTGGATGCTCAACAATTCGCTGATTGGAACGTTGACTATGTCAAACTTGACGGATGTTATTCACACCCAATTGACATGGATATCGGTTATCCCGATTTTGGAAGACTCCTGAACGCTACTGGACGTCCAATGATTTATTCATGCAGTTGGCCCGTCTACCAAGTTTATGCTGGAATCACGCCAAACTATGCCTCAATCATCCAACATTGCAACTTATGGAGAAACTACGACGATATTCAAGACTCATGGGCGTCAGTTGAAAGCATCATTGACTATTACGGAAACAACCAGGATGTGATTGCTCCAAATGCTGGACCCGGACACTGGAATGATCCTGACATGGTATGTGTCTTAAATTTTCTCTTAAATCAAATTAATTATAATCTCTTTCTCTTTATATTTTAGTTGATCATTGGAAACTATGGTCTCAGCTACGAACAATCTAAAACTCAATTCGCTTTGTGGGCCATCCTTGCCGCTCCTCTTCTCATGTCTGTCGATTTAAGAACCATCCGACCAGAATACAAGGCAATTTTGCAAAACCGCAAGATCATTGCTGTCGATCAAGATCCTTTGGGTATTCAAGGACGCCGTATTTACAAGCATAAAGGAATTGAAATCTGGTCCAGACCCATTGCTCCAATCTATCAAACTTACTACTCATACGCTGTAGCTTTCGTTAACCGACGAACGGACGGTACTCCATCAGATGTCGCTGTCACATTGAGGGAGTTGGGATTGACTTCACCAACTGGTTACAGAGTTGAGGTAAGTTTCATCAAAATTGAACCTTAATTAACACAAACACATACTTAACGTATCGCTTATAATTTTAGGACTTGTATGAAGATGTTGACTATGGTGTACTTAGTCCACAAACCAAGATCAAGGTTAAGGTCAATCCATCAGGCGTTGTGATCCTCCGTGCCGATGTTCAACCCGAAAGATTTTCAAGAGCGCCGTTCAACCCACTCACATATTTCCGCACTAAGAAATAGACAAATGATCAAGGACAGAAGACTATCTAACCTGATTTTAAATGATTTTATCTTTACGTTGTAGCTTTAAATTTGTTTCTTAGCTTTTTTCATCTTCAATCTTTCCTTTGCTTTAATATTTTAATTTCCATAATTTCTTTCCTACTTTTCCCTTTCTATACTCTTCTAATTCCGAATTTTTTCAATAGAACGTAAGGTTTTAATGAGAACAACAAAAAGAAAATGTTCTTTCATAACTTTCGGGTCAAATGTAACTTTTATAAATATCTAATAATTGTAAAGATTCCTATGTAATTTTATATGATGTAAAAGAAAATGAAATGAAAGAAAACTATCTTGCCTGTAAATATACAGTAGAAGCTCATTTATTTGGATTTGTAATTTAAGATAAGACATTTTTAATTTAAATCACAATTTTGACGGTGTAGGAAAAAGTTTCGATTAGATTCAACCTAGGGTGAAAAAAGTTATTCTGAAAAAAAATGCAACAATTACTGCCTTCTAAATTTTCTTTAAAAAATAAAAATTAATTTTCGATGAGTAAATTAGATTCAATACTGCTTTCTACAATTTTTAATTTATATAATTAAATCAAGACTGTGTTATCTTAGAAAATATCTAGAAGTTCTTTAAAATCTTATTTTCTTCGACTTTGAATAGTCAATAATGAACAATTTTCGAAATTTTTTCTTCCTTTTATTGCCCACCAAAACAATGCATAATTAGCTAAAAAAAAACATCCCAAATAAGAAAGCTCTCTACTGCATACAATAATTTTTCAGTCTTCTTAATTTTTCCTGATAATTAGATAAATATTAGCTAAAATGCATAACAAGCAAACGGGACAAACAAGTAAATATAATGATACATAATGAAAGAAAAAAACAAAATACAAAAGAATTAACGAAATAAGAATTTTTATTCAGTGGAATTGATACTGAATAGAAACAAACAAAAATTACAACAAAAACAAGTACGAAAAAGAGAACTATTCATTACTTTAAAAAATAGTTTTAATAAATAATAAATGTAATTAACTGAACGACACGGAGACAAGAGACAGAATGACAGACAGATGAAAAAAAACAGCGATATTATTTTATTTGTGCCAGCTATCTGAGTACAAGATGTGTGATTTTGTAAGATCAGAGAACAAGAATGAATTATTATAAACTTTAAAAAATTGTATATTGATGTTTTATTCTAATTCACTAGAAGTTAACCTGGAGGATGAAGTTACTAATAATAATACTTCTCTAAGCATGTCGATATTTTTATGGTTGAACAGATTTCAGCGAGCATAACTCGTACCAACGTGTCACGTGATGACGTCGAATCTGGACCGCAGTTTTAAGTTACTACCTAAACATCTAATCGTTTTAAATTTAATACATAATAAAGAGTGGTCCAACCATAATGTACGATGTTAATTATGAGTCACACCTTAACGTCAAGTTTTTCGCCCAACCTAATTTGAAATTTCTTTGATTCAGTGTTTGACAAATTCAACCATGGAGAGGTACACAATTGAGGTTGTTGAAGCCTTTTACGTCAATGGGCTTTCAATTCAAAATGCATTTCGTGCACCTGCTGACTCATAATCGAATGTGTCCACAATCGGTAGAATTCTGCGCAAATTTTGGCAAACCGGGTCTGTAGAAAATGTGGTCACCTGTGCATGCTCGCCCAGTTCCTTCTGCAGAAAAAATTGCTGTTGTTCGCGATAGTGAGGCAGAAGAGCCGTCAACCTCGACTCGTCATCGTGCCCAACAATTGAACACCTCACGAACATCACTGATGCGAATTTTGAATACAGATTTGAATTTACACTCTTACAAGTTTCAATTGACTCAAGAGCTGTAGCCTACTGACCATTTCAAGTGTCGGCAATACGCCGAATGGTTGATTGAACAGACAGAAGGGAATGGTGGCTTTACAAAGAAAATCATCTTCAGGGACGAGGCACACTTTCACCTCAGTGGATCCATTAACAAGCAGAATTGCCGCATTTGGGCAAATGAGAATCCACGAGTGATTGTTGAAAAGCTGATGTATCCATAAAGAGTGACTGTTTGCTACGGTTTATGGGCTGGCGGCGTCATCGGGCGGTACTTCTTCGAAAATGAGGACGGCCAAGCAGGTACCGTGAATGGTGTTCACTATTGCGAGATGATAACGGACTTCTTGTGGCCAGAAATTGAGGTTATGGAATTGGACTTTATGTGGTTTCAACAGGATGGTGCCACTTGCCTCACAGCCAACGAAACAATGGCTCTTTTGCGCGAAAAATTCAATGGCCGTGTTATCTCACATTGTGGCGATGTTAATTGACCGCCACGATCATGTGATTTGACACCGTTGTACTTCTTTCTCTGAGGACATTTAAAAGAAAAAGTGTACGTCAATAAGTTAAGAACGATTCAAGAGCTAAAGGATGAGATAATTTAGCACATCAACTATTTTGAACCTCAATTATGTCTTAGAGTCATTGGAAATATGGACCATCGGATAGAAGTATGCCACCCTAGCCGTACCGAGCATTTGGGCAATATTTAGTTTCGCACATACAGTCTTCCACAAAAGTCAAGGTACAGAGAATCGGTAACTGAAAATTGTATCACTGAATCAATATTTTTATTTGAAAACCAAAAGTTATGAAATGGTAATAATACGAGTTCTGTTTAATTTAAGTTTTCATAAATTTAAAGGGATTCGGCAATAATGATCATTGAAGACAATAATTTTTTGTTGGCAATGTCTCTTTTCTACTCCACAAAAGTCTTGGTACAGTTGCAGAAAATGCCCTGTTATTTGTAAAAAGGGGAATTCCCCAAGTTCATATTATCAGAGTGAGTTAACAACCGTAGGCCGCTGTCTTTAATATCGCGTCCGTATTCGTGGTGTATCTTTTATTTAATAAAATTTTTAAAAAATTAGTCGAAAGGAGTTGAGTATTAAGGAGCGTGAAATAATTATTAATCTGCATTCAAATCAGAGCAAATCATATTCTGAAATAGCTGAACTAGTGTTGCGAAGTCGGTCAACCATTCAAAAAGTGATAAATCGATTTAAGAAGGAAAATAGAGTGGAAAATGTGCCCCGAACAGGTCGTCCATCTAAACTAAGTGCAAAGGACAAGAGAAAAATTTCGCGAATGGTAAAACAAGATCCATTTCTAAGCTGTAGAAAAATCTGCGATGTTCTTGGAATTAATGATAAGAAGGAGGTTAGCGCAGAAACTGTGCGTAGAGCTGTCGTAGAAGCTGGATTTTCATCTCGTACGCCTAGAAGAAAACCTCTTGTAAGTTCCATAAACCAACAAAAAAGAATGACATTTGCAAAAGCATAACCAATAACGTTTTGGGATAATGTTTTATTTTCGGATGAGTCTAAATTTTGTATATTTGGTGTAAATGGGCATAAGAGGGTCTGGCGAAAAGTAGGAGAAGCATTTAATCCCAAGAACACTATTAAAACAGTAAAACATGGAGGCGGTGGTGTTATGGTTTGGGGTTGCATGGCTGCTGCTGGAGTTGGAAATCTGAAATTCATCGAAAATACTATGGATCAGAACTCTTATTTAGAGATTCTACGAAACAACATGAAACAAAGTGCAGCCAAATTAGGTATGCGAGAAGATTTCTTGCTTCAACAGGACAATGACCCTAAGCACACTGCGCATAAAGTTCGAATGTGGCTATTGTACAATACTCGCATGCTTGCTACACCGCCTCAAAGCCCTGATTTGAACCCTATAGAGCATCTTTGGAATGAGCTTGAGACAAAAATCCGAAAAAGAGTGATATCAAGCAAGGCGCAGCTTAAGCATGCTATATTGGAGGAGTGGGCCAGAATCAGCAGCGAATTTACTAAAAAAATTGGTATATTCTATGCCTAAAAGACTGAAGTCAGTAATTCAGATGAAAGGATATCCGACAAAATATTAAGAAAAGTATAATTCAAATAACTATGCAAGACTATAATTACAATTTGTATCATTTTTCTTTAGGTGTACCATGACTTTTGTGGACTTCATTCATTGACTTTCCAACACATCATATGTAATAATATATTAACACGAAAGAATTTTCGTTTTGTTTTACATGAATTTAAAGTGTAATGATTATAGTTGAAGTAATACCAAAAAAATTTTATCACTATAGGTTTTTTAAATAAAAATATCAAACAATTTTCATGATATTTATCACTGTACCTTGACTTTTGTGGAAGACTGTAATTGTCATCGATTCTTCTCTTATAGTAAAAAATATTAACATAATTCTCTGAAAACTTTTTGTTGTTTTACAATAATTGCCACTACCTCACGATTGATCTGTACTTTTAGTTTAGAAAAGTTTGATCAGTATTTTAGGAGGCTTAATCTAGCCAAGGTTTGCTCGTACATGCGTGGAATAGATTTAGACCCAGCTGTTTTTAGTAGGTTTCATTGAAATTCGAAGACAAGTGGTCATCTTACGTTTGAAATTCGTCCACATCCATCGTAAGACTAGCTTTTTCATATATTTATAGTAATACGATAACGTGTGCTAGTTTTGCATAGAGTTTTGAGCTAACCAGATGTTCGATTTACATAGTGACTACGTAGTGTTTATTATTCCGAGTTTTTCTTTTCGAACCTTGACAGTAACTTTTAATTTTTGGATACGATTGATTGATGTTAATCCAAGTTTCATATTTAGTTCCTGTGCATCGGAAATCTTCTACTCTGTTCAAAGCAAGAAAAGAATCCAGGAATCTTCCCCGGCTAGTAATTTTCTCCGTGACAAATTCAAAATGGCGCGTATTCCCGCATCCAGTTCATCGAACTCCAACAGATTCTTTCCATTAGCTGGACTTCCGGATAGCAATGAAAGCGATCAACAACCCAACACTGACGTAACATCTAAGGTGGCAGTCCCTCCAATAACATTTACGGATTTACCTCGCGTCACAATAGACGCCATTCTTATAGAACTGAATATTACGAATTTTACAATTAAAATAATGTCAGTTGGTATGAGGCTTTTCCTTACCAATCTGGAAGATTACGAGACCATGGAAAGTAAAAGTGAATTACTTCACATTCCAACGGGCAGATTTACTACCGCTAAAAGTCTTTCTAACAGGCTTGCATAAAATTTCCCCAGAAAAGGTTAAAAAGCTTCTCAAAACAGAGCATAATATTAATGCTACTGATGTTAAATTATTCAATCCCAAATTAAGAGATCGCGAAACCGCTTACTATCTCTGATATCTATACAGGAGTACGAAAATGAACGAGTTAAACAAAATCAAGACGATCATGCAGACTATTGTACGATGGAGCACAAATAGTCGAAAGAGCCCGACGCAATGTAGAAATTGTCAGCGCTTTGGGCATGGGACTCTTACTGCCATTTTCCCACAAGATGTGCGATATGTAGTGGAGAGCATGAATATAGCAAATATACACTAAAAGAAGAGCAACGAAGTGAAATCGTTCAAGCAATTGCAAACGCGGCACACTTCGCCAGCTCTCTTGCTTGCAAGGCAAGAATGGACTATATAACATACAGCTAAAACAAACCCTGAATAGTAATAGAATATTAATTCTTTAATCATACAAATAAACAGAAGGGTACTTAACCAACCTCCTCGACGAGCGCTCGTAGATGGGAGTGGCCATGGCCGATACTTCATAAAATTAATCTGAAAATCTCTCTTTTCCGAAATGTTAGAATGATCGTTTTATTTTTTTTATAAAAATTCGAATTACCCTTCCATTGAATTTTATATTCAAGTATTTTTGTTATTTATGTTTTTAGAAAAAGTATTATGTCCTAGGAAATGACCGAATCTATGAAAATTATTCAGCGTTACGGCATATGCTTTTTACTTCTAAGTTTGATAAGATCATTCTTCAGTCTCTGTCGTTTCTCTTCGAACTGTAAAATTCCTCTAGCGTTGCCATCCACTACAAATACGTATGGAATTTTGCTCTCAATTTCATCAACATATTTGATTACTGGAGTACAAATTTTCCGTATTGTTACAAAAAGGTGTTCACTTAGTGTCTTTCTTTCAGGTTGTTTTAATTGAAGATGAAGATAACGACGATGGTGTCGTAGACGCAGTTAATGACTGCCCTGATGCAGGCATACCCAACGATTCATATCCTCATTTTCATTTTGCATATTTCATTATTATGTTGGATGGGATAAATTACTTTATACAAAACAATTTAATAGAACACTAAAATGTTTTTAATAAAATGACTGAATACACAAACTGAAGTTAAACATTTTAAATTGTGAATCGTGTAAGAATAGTTAGTGAAGAAAACTAAATTTCAGCGTCTTTACTTTACCACAAATCACACTAAGCATGTAAACCAACGCAATGGTCACTTTTAATAAATAAAAATACTACATTTTCCATAAAAAATTCATGGATGTCTTAAAAACAGTTAAACAAGCGCAATTTGTAAAATTATTTCAATGAAAATTTAGGCACTGCACTTGTGTGCTCCACTGTAACATTGCCTTAACTTATTGTAAATGATAACTGAAACTTAAAACTCGCGGATCTATTGTGTTCGAACTATCCACGAATCGCGATCGGGAAACTTTTGCCGAAAATTAGAATTTCAATTTTCACAAACAAAGAATTTTTATGCCAGTGGATAATTAAATAAAGACGTTAATTTTGATAAGTTAGAAAATTTATTTTTGAGGGAGATCCGGAGCTAATAAACTCTCCTCGATTGCGGCCTTATCCACTCTTTTTTCGAAAAAATGTACGAATCGCATTGCGCTGGTGTTGTTCCTTGCAAATGCTCTTATATTACTTTCGATAACTTTGAGGTTCAAAAATAAATTTGTTGCCTCCTTTGTTACAACTGATCGATTGTTTCACTATATTATTAAAACACATAATTCAACAAGTAAATGCAGCTAATAAACGTCCTACAATATTTCAATTTATTGCACTTTTCACTTTAGTCGTCAGAAAACCACCCTCATTCAAAATAAGACGGATAGCTTTTATCATTTCTTCTTTTACAAATATCAATTATGTAACATCTCATCACATTCACGATTATGATCGCGTTGATATTCATATCATGTGTTGGTTCAATTGTTATCATCCATTCGCTCGAATAACGCAAAGATGCAAATTGCCAAGCCACGAAAATAGGAGGGAATCAATGGAAAAGTATTGTGACAGACAGCTCGATGATTATGGGTGCGAAGAAGCGACTCGGAGCGTCACGTCGCACGAACTAAACCCGGTTGCAGCACCTTTCACACGATTTTCGGGGTCGCAAAACATGCAGCGCGACAATACCTGGACGTGAACATTATTCACGAAAGACTTTCTTGTGCGAAAATTGAATGCGAAACGCATTTCAAACATTCCACCTCGTTCAAAAGTCAGAGACCGAGTGAAGTCTCGAAGCAGATCTCCCTACTTGTGGCGATTAGCAACATAACTCGCTCTTGTGTCGCAACAGGGTTTCTTGACGAGCCCACTTATCCATCCAATGTAGTCTGCTTGCGGGAGAGTGCAATTCGATGATAAGTTTCGTTACAAAAGGATTGCCGTGTCCAAATTTTAATCATAAATATAAATATTTATTTTTTTTTTAATATAATTAAAATTGAATCAGCATTATGATGATTTTCAACAGTTTGCCTAGGCGACTGCTCGATTACTACAAGCCGAATCGTTCTATCAAAGACGTAGATAAACAAGAAAAACCTTTTGGCCAGTTAGACAAAAGCCCAAATAAAACCATAAATTAAAAAAATTGTAGCCGCCAGAAATATTGTACGTACATATTTTAAAAATTCAGACTATTAAAAGGCACTAACACTATCAAAAACCTCATAGAAAAATAGATACAAAAAAATTACAATTTGAAAATTCATTATACTTATAGGCACTATAAAAAACCGCATAGAAAGATACAAAACAATTACATTAGCTAAACTTTTTTAATTGGATCATTTCACCCTTTTCACATCAATTTAATGTAAATCTATACGACAAATTTGCTCTACATTTGAAGCTTTATCTAACGTCGCGCGGATATCGATCACTCTTTCGGATGGCTCCGATAGCTTTTTAAATTACTTTTTATGGAATTGTTTGCAGCTACATATAAATGAGTTGCATATTTTGAATAATAATTTTTCTGAAAAATTATTAGAGAAGAAAAATGTTAGAAGAAGGTGGTTTCGACGTGTGCACTAATTCTCCTCAGGCCATCACACTTAGATACACACCGGTGATGGCGACCACCATGCTCAGAGGTGAGGGAGTAAATTTTTAATTTTTCTACTAATGCAAACTCAATATGTTTTTGTATCTGCAAGTTATATTCAAGGTAAATTTCTCTTGTAAGTACTTGTATTAGCTAAACTTTTTTAATTGGATCATTTCACCCTTTTCACATCAATTTAATGTAAATCTATACGACAAATTTGCTCTACATTTGAAGCTTTATCTAACGTCGCGCGGATATCGATCACTCTTTCGGATGGCTCCGATAGCTCTTCTAATAATTTTTCAGAAAAATTATTATTCAAAATATGCAACTCATTTATATGTAGCTGCAAACAATTCCATAAAAAGTAATTTAAAAAGCTATCGGAGCCATCCGAAAGAGTGATCGATATCCGCGCGACGTTAGATAAAGCTTCAAATGTAGAGCAAATTTGTCGTATAGATTTACATTAAATTGATGTGAAAAGGGTGAAATGATCCAATTAAAAAAGTTTAGCTAATACAAGTACTTACAAGAGAAATTTACCTTGAATATAACTTGCAGATACAAAAACATATTGAGTTTGCATTAGTAGAAAAATTAAAAATTTACTCCCTCACCTCTGAGCATGGTGGTCGCCATCACCGGTGTGTATCTAAGTGTGATGGCCTGAGGAGAATTAGTGCACACGTCGAAACCACCTTCTTCTAACATTTTTCTTCTCTAATAATTTTTCAGAAAAATTATTATTCAAAATATGCAACTCATTTATATGTAGCTGCAAACAATTCCATAAAAAGTAAAAACAATTACAATTTACAAACTAATTGCATTTATAGGCACTATAAAAAATTCATAGAAAATGGACAAAAAACATTTACAAATCAAAAATACATTATACTTATAGGCACCATCAAAAACCGTATAGAAAAATAGATACAAAACAATTATAATTTACAAATTAATTACATTTATAGGCACTATCAAAACCTCATACAGAAATAGATACAAATAATAATAAGCAAATACAATTTATAAACTAATTATATTAATATCGAATAGTGCATAGGGAAACAAATCTAATGGTAAGCAAAATCAACTAAACAACAAGCACTCAAACATAAGAAACAAATACGCTGAAGCATACCCCAAAACCATCGTATCAAAAGTAAAACAACACCGAATGCACGTCATAGCGATGCGATTCAAGGTCGGGACAGACCAACAGAGCCAAGGACCGGGAATACGAAAGTAACAGACCATGCATTTAGACACACAGCCACGATAACGATTGGAAATTTGATCATCACAAACGCGTTAGTGGATAATTGTTTATGTTCCGGAACAAAAACAAAACCACGCATTTGGACAAGCAGTCGGGCAGCTAGGCACTTGAAACTTGATCCCTGGACTATTGGTAGTAGTTCTACAGAGGAAGAAAATTGGATTGAAGAAAATGCAAGTCTAGCATTTCACCTGACTTGAATTAGTGAATTATTTCTGCTCAATAACAAAAATTGGATTGAAGCAAATGCAACTTCAGCATTTTAACCGGCATGGAGTACGGAACTCTGTTCGTTAAAAGAAAATTGATTGGAGAAAATACACGGTCAGCTGAAATGGAATGTGGAATTCTGATCGATCGGGAAAAGATCAATAGCCCTGATCGGCAGCGTCAACACTTTACGTGTTTGAAGTCGCAAGGAGCGGAGCAGTCACGCTCTTTGATTTCCTAGTAATCGAATACGAAAATTGGCAACTCGGCTTTAGCCTGGCCACAATCAACATCAACCAAAATGGGTCCCTCGGCTTACGCCTGGCCCATCTGCTGTGTGTTGCTGCGATAGCATCGTTGCCTCGGCTCCTCAGCTTACGCCTCGCCAGTCTTCATTGGTCGCCGTCCATCACCGGCTCCACCATCGAAAAGGACTCCTTGGCTTACACCAGGCCCTGAGCATTCTTTCGTTACATCGGCCCCTCGGCTTACGCTTGGCCAATCTTTATCGATCGCCGTTCACCGCGCCCCACCATCAAATAGGACTCCTTGGCTGACGCCTGGTCCTGAGCATCCTTTTATTACATCGGCTCCTCGGCACTCCCCAGGCCTGGTGGTAAGCGGCTTCAACGAGCCCATCCGCCCCCATCCTCGAGGCCCCCGATTCTTCTAGTGAACCACTCAGTTTATTCGCAGGCTTCCATTAGCTCGAGAGGAACGCAGGAGCGTTCTGAGGCTCCCTACGCTGCCACTTCCTGCCCAGACGCCCACCGAGCTACAGTTCCGTAGACAACCATCAGGCTCCCCTTAGACGTCATTCTCGCGGCGGAACCCCCATCAGCCCCCTGGCCCATCTCTTCGAAAGAATATAAGGCTCGGCAGCAGGGGAAACAACAGCTCACAGTTTGGCAGAAGCGAGAAACCACCGAACCCCCCTCGTAGCCAAGCAGAGGAGGTCAATAAGCAAAATTGCGGCGCCACTGTTTCACTGTTAAAAATAATATCGACGGAGACTTGGTTAAGACCAAATGATAGTTTGAAGCATCCCTTTTTTAAGGTATTGTAAAATAATTTTTTTCTGTATTACCCTACTAAAATCGCGACCTGTCTGTCTGTCCATCCGTCTGTGTGTCACAGCAAGTTTTCTCGCAAACTACTTAAACTAAAAACATGAAATTTGGTGAGTAGATCTTAAAAATTTTAGCATAAAATATTTTTTATAAGGTTTTAAGGGAGATCTCCCCATATAGGAAGGTGACCCTTAAAGAAAAAATTTTACCAAAGGTAGTCGATATGGGTATCAAATCAAAGGTCTTGATGAGAACTTTTCAAAACAAAACACTTTTCAGTTCAGGTGGTGCAGAGGGAGGAGAAATATATGAAAAATTGATGCTGCGCGACTGGATATCTTTAGACAGAAAAATCTGAAACAAATCATGGAAGTAGACCTGTATGAGTATAAGTCCAACAAATACCACAGAAGTCAAAAATCCATCTAATTTGTTAATAATAGTACATGTTACGAACATTAATGTTTTCATCTATAAAATCGAAAGGTGACCCTTAAATTTGTCAGAAATTTGTATCTAAAGTATAACGTGTATTATCTAGAAATTTCATAAAAATCGAGCCTTAAACAGTTAAGTTATAGACAATTGAAAATTTATCAATTGCAACAATAATTGCACGTGATACTGTTTAAATACACGTTCGGAAAAGAAACTCTACAGCTGTGAAAGGATTTTGTTGAAAATTTTTGAAATAAATTTTAACATTGATATCGCATCATGAAAACACAAACATAGAGGTCAGCACCCTGAAAACAAAAAAGTGTCAAATCAAAATACATAGTAAGCTAATTTTCCGAGCTCAATTCATGGAATTTATGCATGAGTCAAGTTTTGATATTCAGAAGTTTGTTTTTCTAGTAATTTTACAATACCGTTCTGGCAGGAGCATTCTCTTGCTACTTTTGCTTGTTAGTACTTAGAGATATGATCACGTTAGTAAAGCTGGCGGAGGCGTAACCATAACCGTTGACTTGAGAAACTTGAGCTGCTCGGTCGGGAATGGATCTGCGAGCTTAACCTAAACTGAACACTTTTCGGAAGAATAATATCGAAACTGACGGTAAAACGATTACTTCTACCCTAAATACAGCGTCAGAGCTCATGAGGATCATCAAGAGTAAGTAGTCTAAAAATTTTGATAATACAATGGGAAAAACCAAAGGTATCAAGGCTCACATTAACCTTAAAGAAACGTTCCGTAACGTTCCGTTTGCAATTAAAGAGGCAGTGGAACGAGAGCTTGCAAAAGGTATAATTTCTAAGGTTAACAATAGCCGTTGGGCAACACCTATCGTTCCAGTTCGGAAAAAGAATAATAAGGTACGTATTTGTGCCGACTTCAAAGTCACGGTGAACCCAAACATAGTAGTTGACAAGCATCCAATTCCAATTATTGAGGAGTTGTTTGCAACTATGGCCGGAGGAATGGAATTTTCTAAAATCGATTTAACAAAGGTATACCTACAGATTGAAGTACATGAAGAGGATAGAGCAGTTCTCTCTATCAGTACTCACAAGGGTCTTTTCCAGCCCAACAGGAAGATATACGGAATTTCGCCAGCGCCAGGTATTTGGCAACAAAAAATTGAACTAATACTTCAAGATATCGAAGGTGTCTTTGTATTTTTTGACGATATCAAAAGAACTGCACTTTCTGATAAGCTACACTTGCTACGGCTAGAAGCAGTGCTGAAACGGTTGAGCGATTATTATATGCGCGTCAACGTTGAAAAATCGAGTTCTTAGCAGACAACATTGAGTACTGTAGATATATTATCGACAAAAAGGAAATTCATAAAATGACTCAAAAGGTTGAAGCAATACAAAAAAATGCCTCAACTACGGAATAAAGATCAAATCCGAGCTTTCGTGGGCTTAGTAAATTATTACGGAAGATTCCTACAGAACTTAAGTCATGCGCTATACCTAATTAATAGCCTCTTAAAGAACAATGTAAAATTCATATGGTCCAAGAAATGCGAAGATGCATTTCGTAAAGTAAAAATGAAATGAAATCAGATACCTTCTTCACACATTTTAACCAAAACTCCCCCTAGTGCTTGCAACCACTGCATCACCTTACGGTGTCGGTGCTGTACTCAGCCACTTATTTCCTGATAGAACTGTGCCACCCATTCAATTTGCATCACAAACCTTATCATCGCTTCAACAAAAGTATTCACAAGTTGACCGAGAAGCATACGCCATTATATTTGGCATACGTTGTACTAATATGCATACACAAGGAAGTTCATCCGGAGTGAGCAAACGCGGCACCCATCGCGCCAACAGCTTTCTCATGCCCAAAATATGACTGACTCTGTCTTTTGAGATACCAAATGTCTCAGTTATCTCGCACACCTTCAATCGGCGGTCGGCTAATACGAGCTCGTGGATTTTTGCCACGTTATCCTCCGTGGTAGCCGTTTTCGAGGCACCTGGGCGCGGCTCATCAAAAATGGATGTGCAACCACGTTGAAACTCGTTAAACCAATATTTTACAGCCGCCATCGCATGAGCAGTCATCGTGCGCACCATTCAAGCGCTCTTTCATTTTGCTGTGCGGTGTCCAAGAATCGAATCATCGACCGATATTACTCTTTCTTCATTTTTCTAAAATCCGCGCACATGCCCGCCCACACACACGGTCAAAACAAAACTACGAATCCGGTCCGACCGAAATTTTGATAGTAGCCGTCTACGAGAATGTACTACCTGATAGTGAATCTATCTTGCGATGGAGGCGCCATCGTGCGGTGAGGCTAAGCACTTATCGAACCGCCCTTGTATTTTGTACTCTATCCATAGTATATCGAGTATAAGGGTAAAGTTTTAGACACTTCTTGTGACGTAGGACTCGCATTACAATCACTAGTATTGTAGCCTTCAAGGAATGCCTAACATGCATTATGTACTTGTATGTGAAATGCTTAAATTTCCCAAAAAAAATGTTCTTAGGTCAACAAACCAATCAGATTTAATAATAATCATTTAATGTAGTCCGCGTGGTGTAGTGGTTAGAGCAACCATCCCGTAAGCCGAAGGTTCCTGGTTCGAGTCTCGTTGGTGACAAGGAGATTTCGATCGAGTGATTCTTCGGATGGACTTTAAGCCCGTGCAGTTATGATACGTTCTGGATTAAAATCAGAAGGTATCGAAACTGAGTAGACGGACACACGTCAAAAGCGTGGTACTGACCATATCACCTTCATGAGTGCCAATGCATTCGATCAAGATAATGAGATAATCTGACTATCTCTAAGCGAAGGCCCGGAAGGAGCTGTAGTGCTAAAGCAAAAAAAGCACTTAATAGTGTTGTGGAAATCTTATGTGGACTGTTTGCATTGCAAGCGAAGTGACATCTTTTATGATTTTGTCAATGAGAAACAACTTTTTCCGAAGAAAAACGTAATCTACAGCGGATTGTTTGCGTTCAATCGAACATCGCGAAGATTAGGATATTTTGCGGTGATTGTAGCGCCTAAAATTTGTTGTTCTTCCACCAATGCAAATTCGATACAACCATGAGCTGTATGAAATATTTGACGAGCTGGAGGTCTCAACGATTGTAAGGCTTAAGAAGCTGCAATGGGCTGGTCATGTGAGTCGTACGGACGAGCAGCAGATAGTCAAAAAGGTATTCGTTGAGAGAACTGAAGGAAGGATACTAATGGGGAAACCAAGGAAACGCTGGTCTGAAACGGTCGATGAAGCCAGTTCATAGCTGCTTGGGTTTCGAAATTTGAGGACGTGGTCAATGGACCGAGATAGTTGAAGGCGCTTGTTGCAGGAAACGAAGGTCCGAGAGTAGCTATAGTGCAACGAAGAAGAATAATCGTCTTTAGCCTGAAGCGAACAAGAAAACATATTCAACGTAATCAAACACCTTAAAATAGTGGCTAAATTATCGAATTTGATCGCGAAGCATGTGTGGCTACAAATAAAACGGTCATTGCTTCTCAAGGAAAAAAGTGCGTTCATGGGGTAGTGTATAGACTTCAGGAACGTTAACAATTCTAGACATTGAGAAGCTAGGAATCTCAAAGGATATAGCGCTTATCTGTACGTTCAACCCAAATTGAGTTTACATGGTCAGAAAAAAAACCAAATATGAGATCAATTCGCTTAGGAGAAGAGGAAAGTTATCTACAAAAAGTGGCTGTTGAGGTGATAAGATCGGCAAGCAGTTAAAGCAGCTCCTTTTCACGACTAGCTTCTTCTGGTTTTCGACAACTTTTCTAAAAGATTATTTTTTAACGTTAGACACATAGCTAGGTTTACACCTTTACGCGATATGTGAGCGTTGGTTGTGATATGCAGCTCGATATCGAGACAGCTCTTCTCACATCCATGAAGATATGTTCATGTAAATTCATGTGGATTTAAAGATGGAATTAGATAGATAAAAGAAATTCAAAAAAAATTTTAAGGATTAAAGCATGCTTTCAACCATAAATGTAAGAGAGAATGGATGCGAAATGCATCGAGAGAGTTGAAGCATTTCATGTTGTGGCGTGAAATTGACATTTTATCAGCTGTTTATTGGAATTTAAGTTAAGTTTGACGTGACGTCTCCCATAAAGTTTCGCGTCTTCAATTTAATTTATTTCCTATGCGACTGTTCTCATTTAAATTAATATTTTTAGTTGCCATTAAAAAAGATTGAACATTGTTGTTCTGTTGAGAATTAAACTCCGATTCAAACGAGTACTGGTAAACTCGGTGATAAGACTCTAAGACAAATTTCTTTTAAAATAATCTAAAATTAAGCGGTAAAATTCAAACTTTCAAAGTGGCAGCCAAACAATTTTTATTTGCTTCTTGGAACTAAGGGCACCTACGAGAAATTTGCCTTTCCGGCTGGTGCTGCCAACGGGAATTTTTAACAATCAACAATTAATCTACTCGTATTACATACGATTTTCGAAAACCGTTTTTTTTTTTTGAATACATCAAATAGAACGTGAGTCAGTTAACGCGGAGTAACTAAAATTTTACTTGTCGGTTCTTGTTTTAACTGCAAAGTTTCGTTAAGGAATTATAGATATTTTCAGACATAATTTAGTTTCAGCCAGATTCCAGAACGAACGCTCGTCGTGGGAGTTCTGGACGAGTGGAATTTTTATATTTAATTTTATTTATTGTATTTGAAGAAAATATTTTAAAAAATATTCTAGTTATTAAAATCAAAAATTTATAATTTAATGATTATACGATGGATTAAGAAAAGAAACATTTAGTCATAAAAACAAAATAAATTAATTTTCAGACAAAAAGAAAAATATAATTAAAAAAACAACGCTATTTATTTGTTTTCTGACAAATATATATATTTCGGGAGTAAATGTTCTCCCTTCTTCAGTGTCTAATTTTTCTGAAGAGAAACCCTCAAGATGTACAATATATATGCTAAAGCTAATTAGTTAATAATGACCGTACTTAACAAAAGGATGCATATCAATGAAATAACAGGTCATAAAAGTATATTTTAAATGTGGGTCAAATGAATTTTGGTGGAACTATTAATTTATTTTAAATTATTTTAAAATTTTTGTAACCTGAACTTAATTATTTAGAAGTAATTTAAAAAGAGGTGAATCTCCATTGCCAACATCATCATTCAATCGCTTTTCCATAGGTTGGAAAAGCGATTGAACGATGATGTTGGCAATGGAGATTCACCTCTTTTTAAATTACTTCTAAATAATTAAGTTCAGGTTACAAAAATTTTAAAATAATTTAAAATAAATTAATAGTTCCACCAAAATTCATTTGACCCACATTTAAAATATACTTTTATGACCTGTTATTTCATTGATATGCATCCTTTTGTTAAGTACGGTCATTAATAACTAATTAGCTTTAGCATATATATTGTACATCTTGAGGGTTTCTCTTCAGAAAAATTAGACACTGAAGAAGGGAGAACATTTACTCCCGAAATATATATATTTGTCAGAAAACAAATAAATAGCGTTGTTTTTTTAATTATATTTTTCTTTTTGTTTAAATTACAGCGCTAAAATATGGAGATTTTCAACAGATTTAATTTTCAGCTTAAATGCCTGTGAATTATATATTTTGTTTAATTTGTCCTTAAATTTAATTGTTCAAAAATTTAGAATACAGAGATTATACAATTTTTGTACGTTCGTTGATAATATTGAAAGCAAGAAAATAAATATTGATGATGTATTAATATAAAAAAACGGGCCTTCTCACTTACATCATCGTTTGAGATTGATGTTCAGGGGATGATAATGAATCAATTTCTGTTCACCAAATTTTTTTACTCTTGGCCAACCGTTAGCTTCATCCTAGTCCGCGGTCTCTTTTTTGTCGCGAGAAACTTTTTTTGACGTTTTGCAAGTCTAGGCACTGTTAACACGAACCCCACTCTATTCCGCAAGGACTAGTAAATTACGAGCTCACGACTCTTTCAATCTAGCTGGTGTTATTGATGACAATCATTATCCTTAGATTCTCTTTTTCATACGAGGAGGACATTTTGTCAATTTTCACAGTTTACTTGGTCGTCCACTATAAATGGGTTAATATTCTAATTGTATCATGTTGCTAGTATTTTCTTCTTCTGCGTAGCACTACAGCCCCTCTCACGTCTTCGCTTCTCGCAACAAGCGCCTGCAACTGTCTCGGCCCATTAACCACGTCTTCCAGTTTCGAAATCCGAGCAGCGATGAACTGTCTCCTCGGCCGTATCAGACCGGCGTTTCCTCAGTTTCCCCACCGGTCTCCGCCCTTCAGTTCTCTCAGCGAACACTTTTTTGGGTATCCGTTGTTCGACCATACGATTCATGTTGCCAACCCATTGCAGCTTCCGCAGCCTTACAATCGTTGAGACCTTCGACTCGTCAAAAACTTCATACAGCTCACGGTTGTATCGAATTTGCCAATTGTCCCCGTCTAGCTTCGCTCCAATTATTTGCCTCAGGGCCCATCTTTTGAAGGCGTTCAATATGTTTGCGGAAGCTTTGGTTAGTGTATATGCTTCACACCTCTAGCACATCACAGGTCTTATCACATTTTTGTACTTGGAGCTATGTTTTCCTGTGTATGCAGCTGGTCGTCAAGATCGTCAAAACTGGATAAAATTTTTTATTTGCAAGCTGGCTTCTTCGGCGTATTTTGTCTCTTTCATTACCGGTCATTGTTATTTTGGCACCTTAATGTACAAATTCGCCTTCAATTTCGATACTGTATTCGCCAAGTGTGATATTTTCCTACAACTACGTCATGAAGTTTGTTTTATTCTCGTTGATTTGTAGCGCAAATAATTTTGCTTCGCTGTCGAGTTTATGGCAAAGTTATTTGGCGGGCGTTAACGACCATGACAAAATTTTGATGTCGTCCGCATAGGCTACCACTTTGCTTGACTTGTATAATAACGTACTTCTTGTATCGACAGGTAGCTTTCTTAGGACATACTCCAGAGCCCATCTCCTTGCTTTAGTCCGATATTTGTGTCAAACCCATCGATGAGTTGGTTATTGGTGCGGACTTAGGAGGTTGTAGACGTCTGATTGATGGACTGATTTGGCTGGGATAACAAAGCAAAGCATTATTTGGTACAGTACGTTACGATCAATACTGTCATATGCTTGCTTAAAGACAACGAAAATTTTGTGTACGTATATGTTGAACTCCAAGCATTTCTCAGGTACCTGCTCGACTGTAAGCAATGGTCTGCCATCGATCGACCTGCTCTAAAGCCACCTACATACTCCCTCCAATACTGTTGGCGTATCATCTGATTTTATTTTCTAATATCTAATATACTATGCTAATATACGAGGGCAGTTCAAATATGATGGAGGCAAACGCTGTAGATGGCACGCATGTATGGTCGTTGCTTGAGTATGTGATAGCTGGGTCCCTTACGAATAGTGTGGCATATTTTCCATGGGGAATGCATGTTTCACGCGCGAGCTACGACAATGAGTGAACGTCAAGTGCCGAGCGCCGTTGCGCAACGTATTGTCATTCGTTTTTAGTGTGGAAAGGCGTTAAAAACACGGAAATTTTCCGGTGTTTGCGAAATCAGTTCGGTAGTGGTAGTCTCAGGGTGATAAATCCTGCGTGAAACGCGCGGTATGAGGGCACGCGTTATCCTGGAGAAGAATCGTACTTCGTGCTGGAATGCTCCTCCATTTCGAGAGTTATTTTCCGTGTTTTTAACGCCTTCCCACACTAAAAAACTAATGACAATACGTTGTGCAATGGCGGTCGGCACTTGACGTTCATTCATGGTCGCAGCACGCGCATGAAACATGCACTCCCTATGAAACTATACAACACTGTTTGTAAGGGACATACTCAAGCCACGACTTCAAAACATACATACATGCCATCTACAGCGTTTGTCTCCATCATATTTGAACCGCCCTCGTACTAGTGATATATCACTAAAAACATCGGAAACTATTGTAGTTCTTTCATATGTTCAGTATTTCTGACCACATTTGCAATTGTTCTTTTTCTTGGATAGATGACTTCAAATTGTCCACCCAAACATAGAATATTCTATTTATAGGAATCACTCCCTAATTTCTCCATTTATAAATGTGCTACAGGTTCAACCAAAACTGCTATGACCATTCGCGTCTTCATAGTTTATAGTATTCACGGACGAGGTCCCTGATGTGAGCACTAAGAAAAAATCATCTTAATGGACTTTGCTCCCAAACATTTAAATTGACATTATTCTGAAATTCAAAGTGAGAAATAAACACATTAAACATTCAGAAGGATATCCAAAAATATCACAAGACATTTTAAAAACATTTTCATTATTAACGCGTTCTCGCTTTGTAATTATTTTAGAATTCATTGGTATGCTTCACATTAAACATTGACCCCAAAAAATAATCCAACGAACATCTACGGTTTGATGCCAAAAAAAATTAAGCGATCATACTCGTATGTGTTCCATAGCCGCGTATACGAAAATTTTTTAAACATATGAATCTTTCCTTTAAGCATCTACGAAAAATAAATCATGGAAAATATGGATCGATACGTTAATGTATTTCCGGGATAAAATAAATGTGACATTTTAAAATAATAAATTTCTCGTGTATTGATTTCCAGGTCAGTAAATATGGTTTAAAAATATACAAAACTTCCTGTATTGGCTCGTGTGAAAAATAAATTGAATTAAACGTGAATAAGATTAAGTTGGAAATAGTGGTGTTCTAAATAAAGTCGATTTGAAGTACCGATATGTAAATTAATTATTGTCTAAATTGGCAACAGGTGCAAAGAGATCCAACTGAAACTCAATAATTGCTTTACAAAGACATTATTTCTCTTTTTAATACGCTCAATTATTATTCTGTTGTATTCCCTTGGTTATGGACTAACAGAAAATGTTCAATGACAAATGGAAGAAATCCATTGAACCCGGGGATTTTCAAAGATTATTTAATGCTCCATGATAAATGATTTCAAAAATTTCTTGAGATATAGCTTAAAGTATGTATGTGTATTGATAAAGACATTTTGATCTCTTCAATAATATTTTAAAATCAATATTGGTTTACATGGTCAAGGTTTTCGTATTTGCTGGAAACAAAAATTTGATAGAAAACTTTAATCATTGAACGTAAATATTTACTTTCATTCATAAGATAACATTCTTAATTAGAAAAGCAAAAGGATAACAATGAATTATTCTTTTGCTGCGTAAAAATACTAAGATTATTTATTTTGATTTTTTAAAGAACAGCAGGATGCTTAAGTCACATGTCTATGATGTTCAATTAAGATTGCTTACCGTACATCTACAGCTTGGGTGGAATAATGCATCGATTCCCGTACAAATGTCCTTGAATTGAGTTGGATCGTTGCCTTCTTACTCAGGCCTATAAGGAAATCAAAAATTAACGGCGTCTGACATATCTCAAATATTTCTGCCGAGAGGTTTTTGAACTGAGGTATTTCGGAATTGTACCTGTCCTCAAACGACGAGGCATGCAGGAAATGCCTTCACAGAATATTTAACAGCAGTAACACTCGCTGCTGACAAAATCTAGTCGAAAATGTTAACAGTGATCCGTGGGGCCTTGGTACAAGCTAGTTACACGGAAGCTTGGTGCCCTACGTAAGCTCAGCATATATGAAGTAGAAAAGATGGACTAGATAGTGCGGGCACTTTTCTCCACCCACCCCGTCTACATTGACGCTGTACACGGCGAAACAATATTCAAATTCCCACTCTTCACGCGGCTGGACGAAGAGGCAGTCCTATCAATGAAACCAAGGAAAGCTCCAAGTCCAGATGGCGTCCCACCGGAGGTGTTGCAGCTCATCTATCACCATTGTCCTGCCAGCTTGCTACTCAGCACATTCAACGCTTGCCTGCGGGAAGGGGGTTTCTCAGAACGTGGGGAGGTAGCGAGGCTCGTACTGATCAGCAAGATGAAGGGGAATCGCGGGTTAACGTCTGCATGCCGCCCGTTATGCATGCCAGACACGACTGGGAAAGTACCAGAGAAACTCATCAAGGAAAGAGTCACTAGCAAGATTCGTGCTGCTGGAACCT
The DNA here is from genome assembly GCA_963969285.1 of Odontomyia ornata. NCBI lineage: Eukaryota > Metazoa > Arthropoda > Insecta > Diptera > Stratiomyidae > Odontomyia > Odontomyia ornata. Next base: position 92,605,406 of record OZ017740.1, on the reverse strand, counting down.
ATTTCCTGGGCAGTACGGCTTTAGGGCACGACGCATCACCATTGATACAATTGCAGAGATGGTAAGTGCGGTCCGCGTGGTCTAGTGGTTAGCACACTAAGCCCGTAAGCCGGAGGTCTCTGGTTCGAGTTACGTTGGCGTCAACGAGATTTAGTTCTATAGCTATAAGCCTGTTCAGTTATGATACGTGCTGGTTTAAAATCAGAACGTATCGCAGATGTGTGGATGGACACATGGCCAAAGCGTGATAATGATCATATCACCTTGTGGAGTGCCGATACATTCGGTCATGACAATGAGATACTCTAACTATCTCTCAGCGAAGGCCCAAAAGGGGCTGTAGTGCTACGAAAAGAAAAGAAAGAAGTGCGGTCCAAGTGGCGGAGGCACATAGCCAAGCGACGAGTGGTTCTGTTATTGACATTTGATGATCGGAACACCTTCAGCTCTACTAGATGGGTGGATATTCTTGATTGAAAAAAACCCCTTTTCAAGTTCCAGAATATCTTATGCGGCTTTTGAGGGACGACCTGAAGGACCGAAGCCTGCTTTATGATACGAGGCAGGGCCGACCAAGGATGCAAGTTCCACGAAGAGAAGATGGACTATGCGCTTCAAACCTGATTTGAGACCGTGGCTCAATCGAACGCACGGTGAGACTGACTTCTACCTGACACAGCTTTTGAGCGGGCATAGGCGTTTTCAGTCTTACTTCTACAAGATTGGTAAGTCGCCGTCCCCCGACCGTAGGGTTTGCGCAGGAGACAGGCTGCACCTGGACCTCCACAAAGAAACAGGAGAGCTTTCTGTAGATAGTCTAATCGGGCAGATGCTTGGATGGGTTGGCAAATGGAACCATGTGGCACATTATGCTCAGGCAGCCCAAAATAATACAAAGAGCTTACAACAGCCGGTGACGCCGGGGTTGGAGGATGACTCTTCTAGAGATCCCTCTTGCTTCCTCCCTCCCTGCTAGAGAGGGGATCATCCAAGTTACGGGAGTCCCAGGGCATAGCGAAACGAGGTTCAGCCCAAAGTAATGTGTCGAATGGTTTCGGATTCGGTTCTCAGACTAATAGGGGAGGTGTCCAGTGGGTAGTCCAGACATCTTGCGCGTCTGAGAGCCCCACACTCAGGACGTAAGTAGCCTTCGCCTTCCAACCACAAAAAACTTCATCTGCATAGTCAATCAAGTGCGACTGTATATTTTATATGGTGGGAAAACAGCCCACATTATCTTGCACAACTATTATGTCGCTTGTAAGTAAGATCTCCATAGAGCGGCGATTTTCTGTGTGATTAGCTTGTAGCTCAGGCCCCGCGCATCCCTACTTACATCGTTCTACAACCTTAACAGTAGCGAGTCTTACTGTTATTGGTGAGTAAACGAAGGCATATTCTGTCTTTCGCGCCTCACGGCGTAACAAAACGAGACCCGGCCCGAAGTTATATGTCAAACGGTTCCAAGCTGGGTTCTCAGGTTGACAGGGGAGGTGTTTAGTGGGGAGTCCAGTCGCCTTCTTGCGAGCATGGGAGTGCCACACTCTGTGCGTAAATGGCATTCACCTCCCAAACACAAAAGAAAGAGCTATTTCGGGAGTAATAGTCATCCCTTTTTCAGCGTTTTTATATATGTCTAGATATATCTAAAAACACTGAAGAAGGAACCACTACTCCCGAAATATATACGAGTATACAATATAAATGTTTATGTTTTTTTTTTGGAAAAGTATCAAATGAATAACGAAGTTGTAAAGTCGCAAAAATACCGAGGAAACAAAGATTTTGAAATTACATTGCAGTTTAACGGGAGTCACGCGTGGTCTGTCAAAAAAAGCCTATTGAAAATCAAACCTCATAATGAATCAACTTTTACATATGGTCCACATTCGAAAAATTTCGAAGGTGTGTTTCGGGGCGTTGCCATGTTGGATGGCAACACCGATCATGGCGGAACGAGACTGGTCACTTGCCATCGAGGAGTCGTGGTGTCAAGTCTAAGCTCAAGGAGCTTATTTTGTAATAGCAAAGGATAATAAACTATTCTATATATATATATATATATAGTTATATATATATATATATATATATATATATATATATATATATATCCATATATATATATATATATATATATATATATATATATATATATATATATATAGATATATATTTTAGCTAGTCTTGCATCATTACCTGCTGAAGAGAAAGGACCACAACAGTTGCGACGAGATCCGAATTCACGTATGAATTGAAGGCAAACACCGTAACTTAGAAAGTGAATTGCAACTTTTACGTGCGCATCTTGCCGAAAGGAATCGATATGGACGCGGATGCAGTTAAGGAGCTAATTACAGCAATGGCTGAGCAGCAAACCAAGTCGGATGCTAAGCAAAACAAATTTGCCCAACAAATGGCTGAGCAGCAAAACAAATTTGCCCAACAAAAGGCTGAGAGAAAACAAATTTGCCCAACAAATGGCTAAGTAGCAAAGAAAGGCGGATACTACAATCGCGTTGTTGATCCAACAATTGACTCAGCATCAGCAATCGGTAGCCCCAGCAGTGTTACAGCATCAGCCATTGGCAGCCCCAGCGGGAACGTCATTGCACAACAACTGGCGGACCCTATGGAGAAATTTTCGTACAGTGCGGAAGACGGCCTGACGTTTGAGTTGTGATATGCGCGTTATGAGTCCATTTTCGCGACGGCAGCTGCTGAAATGACAAACTTAGCAAGAGTTGATCTACTTAGAGAGAAATTATCAACATCAGATTAGCAGCGATCCCCTTTGATGACGCTGTTAAGGACCTTAAGCGGATTTTCGGTTATCAGGAGTCACAGTTTTCGCTTAGATAAAAATGTCTAAAGGCTGAGAAAGATGTAAATGAAAGTTTTTCAGAATGTGCTGCGTGAGTCAACGAGAGGTCCGAACAATTCAACATGGCAAAGTGAAATCCTGATGACTTAAAATTTCTTATGTTCGTGCAAGGATTGAATAAAACACAAGACTCATTAGCTTTGGAGAAATTATTGACAAATTTAGAGCAGCTGGAGTTGGCGGGGGAATGTGCCGGCATAGAATCAAATGGCAATACCAAGCCTTTTTTTGTGGTAAGGAGGTGAAGGCATTTACGCCCGCCGAGTCTGGCAGTGTGGGACTCCCAGGGAGAATACCCTTGGACTACCCACTAAACACCTCCCCTGTCAATCTGAGAACCTAGCCTGGAACCGTTTGACACATTACTTCGGGCCAGGTCTCGTTTTGTTACGCCGTGGGGCGCCTTCAAGCTGGGGAAAAAAAACCTGAAAAGTCCATGGTTTTGTGCCCGGGAAGCATACCTGAGAGTGAGATATTGATAGTTCATGGGAAACTGAAGGAGAACGCGAACAAGCTACAACCAGAAGAAGGAGCAAGAAGAATGCAGTACACCGTCGCTGTAAAAGCAAGATTTCCGTGCCGCAAGTGTGAGGGCATCCATTTCCACGGAGACTGTCCTTTCCGAGAGAAAGATTGCCCCGACTGCAGAAGAGTCGGTTAGATACTGTACATCAGCATCGGCACGACGTCCCTGACGCTGGCGAGGTTTTAACAAACGCAAGAGCCTCACAGTTAAATCGATGGCTACTTCGATACGCAAGTTTGTTGAGCTCGCGATTGGCACAAGAATCTGAAATTACAACTTGATTCGGGTTCCGATCGGACGATTATCTCTGAGGCGAATCGGAGGCTATAAGAATCGCCGATATTAGCCGTATGCGAGGAGCAAGCCATGAGCGCATCGGGAGATCCAGTGAAGATACTGGGCAAGTTCAACTCACGATTGAATTAGACGGGTTTGAATGACTCGCTTGAACCGAACCAGCACCCACTGCCAACACCCGAAGATATCTTCTCAAAACTGTCACAATATCGGGTGTTCAGTAAGATTTACCTTTCGGATGCGTTTCTGCAGGTGGAACTCGCCGATGAAGCAAAGAAAATGATGACGATCTACTTACACTGTGGGGTCCTCTGAGTAAATTGCGTCAAACCTGGCATTGAAACCGCTCAAGGCATTTTCCAGCAACTAGTCGACACAATGATGAGCGGAGTAAAAGGTGCATTCCCATTCATTGAAGACTTTACCGGGGGGAGGGGCTAATGAGGCCGATCATGGTGAAAATCTATTTGAAGTATTGAGACGTATCCAAAGCTACAAGTTTCACGTCAAGATCGAGAAGTGCCCATTTGGTCAAAAGAAATTGGACTTCCTGGGGCACGTAATCGACGAAAACGGTTTGAGACCGAGTCCAGAACAGATCGAAGTTCTGAACAAAATGCCGGCAGCAAAAGACGTTCAACAATTTCAAGCTTTCCTTGGGACCATTACATGGTACGGTAAATTCATTCATTCATAAGGATGTCAGGTTCGAGTGCAAACAATTACACCAAGAGATGTTCCAGAAGCTCAAGAATATACTTTCCTCGGATCTTGTATCAACCCACTATAACCCAAAGAAAAAAATTATCGGGGCTGCAGACCCATCGAGTTACAGTATGGGTGCGGTTCTTATGCATGAGATGCCGGATAGGATTAAGCGACCGATAATGCATGCGGCGCGGGCATTCACAAGCACCGAGAAGAACTACCCACAAGTTCATCGAGAAGCCTTGACGTTGACATATGTATTATTCAAGTTTCATCGTTATATCTACGGTTTTCGGTGCAAAGAAAGGTATGCCTGTCTACACAGCCAGCCGTCTACTAAGATACGCACTAATGATGCTTACTTACAGTTTCCAAATCAAGCACATTAATACGGAAAGTTTTGCATATGCAGACTTTAACTTGCAGCTCATAGCAAAACAAGAGAAGTCTAACAAAGATGTTGTTATCGGTAGGATGGAGAATTGCTATATAGCTTGCTTCAAAGCAGATTGATAACGCCGACTTTGCGAAATTTTTTGCCCGACGAGAATTACTCACTAGCATTCAAGGGTGCATCTTTTAGGACATCGCAGGGGAGCTTCATCAAGACCATCCAGGCGTCGCTCGGATGAAACTGTTGGCACGAAGCGAAGTTTAGTGGTCATCTATTGACGACGATATCGACAGGCTGGTCAAAAGGTGTGAAAGCTGCGCAATAAATTCCAAATCGCCGACCAAGTGTTCGCTTCGATCGTGCCCCCTCCCGGACGGACCATGGTCTCGAATCCATATCGATTTTGCGGGATCGATAAATGGATTTTGGTATTAAATTATTATTGATGCGTTCAGCAACTGGTCAGAGGTATACAAAATGCAATCCACAACGACATCAAAGACAATCGAGCAATTAGAGGATGCCTTTTCGCAGCAAGGACTTTGCGACACACTGGTTTCTGACAACGGTCCGCAGCTGGTTTTAGAGGAGTTTGAGAGTTTCTGCAGAGAAAACGGTATCGATCAAACGGTTAAGCTGAGAAATTTGTCGACTCGCTGAAAACTGGATTAAAGAAGCTGGAGGGAGAAGGGAATGCCGATCAGATTTTGCGCAAGTTCTTGCTATGCTATCGTTACACACCATTGGCCACCCTGAGAATGAAGTCACCCTTCCAGGTCATGACCGGTCGTACTATGAAGACTATGTTGGGTTTATTGGAACCAGAGCATGACCGTTTTTGCAAGCGTAACAGGAATATGGAGCAGCAATTTAATCAGCACCACGGAGCCAAATGAAGAAAATTCGATGTCCGCGAAGATGTCTTTTTTAAAACGTACACCTCCAACAAATTAAAATGGTCACCAATAACTATTGTGAAAAGGTGCGGTGCAGTCAATTACTCGTACTTGGCGCTTACGGAGGGTCTGTTGGGTAATCGCAAAGTCAACGTCCATGCAAACCAAATCAAAAAGCGGTTTACTTTCCTCAATAACGGAAGAAACATTCCACTTGATGGTCTTGATATCCCTGTGCCGCAAACCCTTAGAGAAGTGGCGACTGGGATCCAACTGAGTTCAGAACCTGAAAAGCCTGCCAACAAACAACCGGTGGACCAAGCATCGGTGCAAATGCTGAAGTTCCGCAACCGCGTCGAGCTCAACGAATCAATGCAGGAGTACTACCACAACGCTAGAAGGATTATGACATGACGCGACTTGTACATCGGACCGTTAAGATCCATCTTAACAGGGAGAGATGTTGGGATGGCAACACCGATCATGGCGGAAGGAGACTGGTCACTTGTCATCGAGGAGTCGTGGAGTCAAGTCTAAGCTCATGGAGCTTATGGTGTAATAGCAAAGGATAATAAACTATTCTATATATATTTTAACTAATCTTGGTATCATTATCTGCTGAAGAGACAGGACAAGTACAGTCCGTTGATACGTACCGAGACTTCACGTCTTTAACCAGTGAGTGATCGGTTTAGAATTCCTGTGGGAAACCTCGAATGTACGAGACCGTGGGGAAAGTCATTACACTTACTTAGTATAAATATCACACTTTGACTAGTTTGATCTCGTGTAATTTGCCTAAAGCGATGTTTGATTTAACCAGAAGATGCAAAGTTCTAATGAAAACATTTAACCCATGTCAACTACGGTTTTTCTCTTCGGTGCATCAATAAACAAGTTTATGCAGCATAAGCACTTATACGGATGCCAAGCAAGATGGTTTTTGACTCATTTTTAGGGTTTTATAAAATAATTTTACAAAACCCTAGCAAAAATCGCGACCCGTGTGTCCGTCTGCGTGTCACAGCAATTTTTTTCGCAAACAAAATAAGCCAGAAATATCAAATTTTGTATGTAGGTGTAATGTCGTGCCCTCTTTCAAGTTCAATTACAAAAAAAAACTTCTAAGCTCTTTAAGAGGAGTCTCATAAGTTATTTAAGACGGCCCCCAAACAAAAAAATCGTCAAAGGTAGCCTATATGGGCATAAAATGAAAGGTATTGGAAACAACTTTTCAAAACAGGTCTTGTTTCGACGGGCACACAGAGAAGGGATATACACGAAAAATGTGTGTATCCCCCCACCCCCGCGATTGAACACCTGATCTGAAAAATCTGAAAAAGTTATTGAGGCAGATGTTTATGAGTATTCCGCATGAGGTAGTGGCTAGAGCACTCACTCCGTAAGCCGAAGGTCCCTGATTCGACTCCCGGTGGCGACAATGAGATTCAATTCGAGTGATTCTTGGGATGGACTATAAGTCCGTTCAGTTAGGATGTATGCTGATTTAAAATTAGAACGTATGGCAGCTGGACGGACGGATATACGACCAAAGCGTGATACTGACCCTATCACCTTGTGGAGCGTCGATACATTCGATCAAGATAATGAGATACTCTAACTATCTCTAAGTGAAGTCCCGAAAGGGGCTAAAGTGCTAAAATTAACAAAAACAAAAGATGTTTATGAGTACAACAACAACAACAAATACCTTATAAGTCGGAATTCGCTCAACTTTGTTAATAATAGTATAATCTTCGAATTTCACATTTACCCTAATAAAATCGTATGGATACCCTTAAACTCAACGAAATTTGATATTTAAGTAGTCTTGTATAAGGACCTAATACTCTATAAGTTTGATGTTAATGGTATCATATTCACGGAAGTTATAGCCATTTGAAATTGTTCGAATTACAACAACAATAGGACAGGATTTGGTATTTATGGACTTTCCGTGAATAATTTGCTGCAGTTTTGATTTGATCTTCTTAAAATTTTTTAAAAAATGTCACTAACGTAAATATTTTTAGGAATTCATTATTTGAGTGCTTTTTATTAGAAACAATAAGATTTTTTTTAAACGTGCACATCTCTTTGGCATGTTTCTTAGCGCTATTCGTTGTTGGGGGCTGCGTTTCATAAGTTGGGCACAAAACTCTTCTGATATGAGCGTAGATCTGTCTACCCAACTTGTTTAAACAACTTTGATATAAACCATTTATTGTTCTGAAAATTTCGAAATAATTAAGTGGAATTTAACAATAATTAATGCCAATTAAAAATTTTTAGATAAAGGAAAAACAAACTTTTCAAAATTTTTTTAAGCGCCTAAGCTACAAAATGATGGACCACTTCTCTTGAAGCTATGCATTATCAAAGGTCTTATCAGAAAAATTGCAAGCAATGATTCTAAATATAACTTTTTTGAAAATCATTCCATTATCGTGTATTTTATTAGGCATTTTTACGGCTGATAAAATTGTCATTCAAAAATAGAAAATCCAAGTAAAAATATTTTCACTTTTCATCACATACGAAGCACCACGTCAATTCCCAGACATACGAGGTATTATTTTCACCAACCGATTTAAGAATATTATCGCCTTTCTAATATTGTATTCTCAACTGAAAAATGTAAAAATAATTATTGTGCCACACACCCATCCATGCAATGCTTTCAACATATGTATGTATGTACATATGTATATTCAAACTCACATGCAAATAAAGCATATGAAGTCAACCAACATTTTTTTATGAAACACGCGTGGATCTATAATTAGAGAAAACAAACATCGCGAATAATTGGGGGCTTTGATCAAATACTCTGTTTTTAATATTTTATTTTCTTTTTTAATTTATCTCAATCAAATAAAAAAGCAATTGATAGGCAAAGAAAAAAAATGGACAAATGAATGTCAGCTAGTTTACAGTTCCAAATGACCTTCTAGATACCCCAAGTTCAATACGCTCATATTAAGATTGCTGGAATAAAAAGTGAAACCAATAAAATTACGCGATTTAAACTTACACATAAGGCCTGGCAATGGTTTTCAATGTGAGCAGTAACCAACCAATACACTGCACGTTGAAGTGTGCATAATGATCCTACACGCATGTTCCTCTATCAAAAGATAGTTGCAAACTATAATCTCTACGAGTATACATATGTATGCCGTCATACGTAGTTGCTATCAACTTTGCTAGCTTGTTCTAAAGAAACCCAGTCAAAAAAGATACCACCGAATATTTTTGATGATTTTTTCTTAAACGTGTAAATTTGACCGGTTTTGAACGTCATCGTTTATTTCAGCCTCGCTCTTTGGCTGACGATAAGAGGCTTGTTTTCTTCGAAACGGAACACACCCCCACATGTGTAAGACGATTCAATGCCGAAAAAGTTCTTCCTACAGGGTGATATTGTTAATAATAAAGTAAGCGCCGATCGAAAGTAATTAATGTCATGGGAGGTCATTTGGACAAAGATATGACAAATGTTGATAAGTGCAACGATGTTAATGAGAATTTTTGCCATATTCAAGTCGTAATATGTTGTTTTCTTAAGAATATTTTTAATATTTGTTTTTTTTTTGCAAGTCAAAGTTGTCATACAACAAAGAACATAAAAGAAAATGCTTGCAATTATATTTCGAACAAAATAAATAAATTTAAGCCATGGTTTTCAGGTGGAATATTTTTAGAATCTAATGGTCTACGTGATTTTCATCGAGCACACCTCTAAACTGGAAAGAACAGTGAGCGGCATAAAGTTGTCGCAAAACAAACGATTAAAGAATTCACGTGCAATATGTGTGGTCACGATTAAGTTTAGAATTTACTCAGTTGCTCTTGGAATATTTTTTTTATTGAATAAATTGACTGAAATTTGCATCAATAAGTTTTATTTGGAAATTAAATATTTGAATTTGTTTGCCTGGAGCGGAAAATTGATCACGACATTTGCTGGAAACTTATCATGGTTGGTGACTACAAAGAAAAGGCTTCGGTTTAACTTCTTTTCTTATAAATTTAAAAGTCATGAAGGCAGACTATTTACTTTAAAGACTTGCTTCCAAATGGAAAAGCTTGAAGAAGCTGCACACGATATTTTCCAAACAGGTATTTCATAACTTGAACCGAATTTTAAAAATTTTTATCTGTTAGGAAAGTAAATAATGAGTAGAAGGAAAAATTGCGCACATTAAATAGAGATTACGGTACACAGTTGTTCCTGGCAACGGGTTGTATTGTGGTAATGACTTGACATTAGAAAGCTTTACCAACCCTTGGTTGGCTGACAATGAAAACCTTTGAAAGCAAACAGAATATCTAATACGGATCCTAAGAGAAAAACTCAAAGACTAAACTACTCTATTAAACCAAGGAAGGTCAACAAAGGATGAAAGTTACTTCAAGTGTCATTTAAGGTTAATCTGTGCAACAACTCGTAAGACTACATATTTTGACATGTGTTAGCTTCTGGATGCACAGTTGAATTCTAAAGATAGGAGTTAAATGTTGGGTGACTACTCACGGATTCAGCCTACCACTGGATAAGACCGAAGTCGACATCGTAACAAAACAAAGGGTCCCAAAAGTAGGGTAAATCACAATTAGGAAAGTGCTTATCCTCTACAGGCAGGCCCTCATACAATTCGGTGGCCACTTATTGGCGCACAATTGATATTCTGAGGCTGACCTTTATTACTTTGCTACGTGGCTCCGCATCGAAGATCCACCATCACTAAGAGGCTGACAGCTTCGTAATCCAAAAATGCTCTGAATTGTGTGAAAGCTCCTCACTTTACATACACTCCAAAAGCGAAGAAAAATTAGACCTTCCCGTTCAGGGGCTTGGATTGTGAAGAGAATATAGTTAATCTCCTTGAAACGTTACAGGAAGCAGCACCTGCTATCAAATTCATTAGTGTACAAAATTTTGCAACAAGGAGATCAACTGTTAAGGCAAAACGTTACCATTTTATTTGGTACAAATTTCAAATGATAGCAGTCCAAGTGCCCTGCAACAGGTTAGGTACGTGAACTTTAGAGTTATAAGGAACGAGCGTCTCCAAAAAAATGAGGTCAACTAGTGTTACAGGTGCCAAAGTGTTACAGGTGAGCCATACACTATCGGCGCGTTGAATTAAATGTAAAAATGCGCATGCCCCGTTGATCGCAAATCGGCTTAGATGCAACCACAAGAAAAATAAAACAGTGTAGACTGGTATATTTGGTCATCCAGCATCATATCGAGGATGTCCTAGATATTAAGATGCAAAAGTTAAATTTTTCTCAAAACAAACACAAGTACACTGCAGTTTATCATCGTCTAGCTCCGTCAAGCCCGGTATATCGTTTGCACTTGCTACTAGAGGACCAGCAGACAACAACGTAAATAAAATAAATGATGCAAGACATGTAAGTGGCAATAATGGGCTTCTTCTTCTTCTCCTTCTTCGTAGCCCAACAGCCCCTTTCGGGCCATCGCTTAGAGATAGTTAGAGTATCTCATTATCATGATCTAATGTATCGGCACTCCACAAGGTGATATGACCATTATCACGCTTTGGCCGTGTGTCCGTCCACCCAGCTGCGATACGTTCTGATTTTAAACCAGCAAGTATCATAACTGAACAGGCTTATAGTCCGTCCGAAGAACCACTCGAACTAAATCTCGTTGACGCCAACGAGACTTGAACCAGAGACCTTCGGCTTACGGGCTTAGTGCTCTAACCACTAGGCCAGGCGGACTATAATCCCAATAATGGGTTGCTTCTTAAAATTCAACAACAGCTTGAATCTCCTTCGAAAAGAATTAATAAGCAAGATAAAAAAATAAATTCCGTATTTCAACGCTTAGGCCAACATGCTTCAAAACAGTTTGCCATCCAGTCACATTCCCATGGATACGATTCGTCTCATCTCAATCAACGTCAACTCCATTGTTACTCTACATCGAAGTGACTATCTCCTTGAAAACATTGTTAAGCGAAAGCCTGACATCAATTCATGGCAATCCATAACATTCAAGGATTTTGAATTTATAACAACCGATAAGGTAAACAGTGATAGGGGAGTTGACACCAGGATATTTGTTAGTAGAACCTATTGTTTCCAAAATATTGAAAAAGTCGAATTCGAAAACTTGGAATTTCTTGGAGTGTCCATTCTCAAAATTGCACTGTCAGGTGGGGATAACCTCTTCGTTATTTCTGCCGATGCAACTGGTCGAAAGGTTCTCAAGTTAAGTTCAAGGGGGAGCTCGATTCCTTATTTAAAATACTCGACTTGAACAGGCTGCATAGTTATTATATTCCTGCCGGTGACCTGTATACGGCATACATCATGGTTGAATGCCAACAATAATTCAAGATGTGTATCCTGAAATCGTGGATAACAGAAAACCAAATTGAATACAGGCGCAATCTATATGGATCCAAGTTCCCAACGTACTCCAGGACATCTCATATTTGGACCTTTGCATTGCTGATGCAAGACTTGAATTCAGCTCAACATGAAAATAATCAGTTGAATTAAAAAAAAACGGTTTGGGGGTTTCAAAAGAAGTTCAATCTGGATTAGCAGAAGCAATTTCCTCCTTCTGACGATGGCAACGCTTGCTCAATGGTTCCTAATGACAGGAATCTTACTAACGATGAAACAGATCTCTTTTCGTCGAAGCTACACAAGCTGTCGTTGGAAACGATTGAGAAAGTAGTTCCAAGATAAAAACATCTAAACAATATGGAAGGATATGAAACAACAGCCATTGTAAGGCTTAAAAGATTAAAAAGCCTTCTTCGCACATGCGTCAACAATATTTATCGGCGATTTTCCAAATACTCGTACAACCATCCCTCGTAGGGTTTGTTGAAATTACACCTGAAAAATTTCCAGAACATAATTCTTTCATACTTCAGAATCTCGGGTGAAAATATCAAATCTTTAAGTCGCTAGTGATGAGATAAATCTTCTCGATATGGCTGGTTTCCAAATTGATAGTACGACGCTGGCCAGAAATGGAATCATGAGTATAATTGATGGATTACAGAAACTTGAAACTTATTTTGAACTGGTTCCCCTACCAAGCCCTGAGAGAGGGAATCAAATATTTGCATTGAAGTTTTCGATTTTGAATCAAGCGTGAACGGCAAATCTCTCGAGCTTGAATCTTATTGATTATTTTGTCAGCTATGAAGACTTATGTTTCATATTTGGCAGGATAAACAAAAAGAGCTCATTTGATATTGAAGGTATTCTAAATATAGTTCTTCGACATTTGCCTGAGGTTGCTATTAGGAATTATTGCATATTGTTCAACAACATGTTGAGCAATTCATATTTCCCAAATGAGTGGAAAAAGACTAAGGCATTTCCGAATTATAAGAAAAGAAAAGAATCTTCGAGCCCTAAAAGCTATCGCCCGATCAGCTTACTGCCTAACATCAGCAAAGTCTTTGCGGTGATACTAAACAAAGTATTAAACACTCACATTGAGACATATTAGGTGCTGCCGAATCGCCAATTTGATTTTCGTGCCAGGCGTTAGCCCATACACGCACTGACATCTGTTGGAAACTAATAATAGAGAATGTGCTAGAGCACGGCACATTGATATGGAGAAAGCCTTCAATACGGTGTGGTTAGATGGACTAATTTTTAAACTCATACAGGACAAGCTCCCCAGATACCTTAACGCCATGGTATGCAACGCATTGTACGGGAAATTGTTTGTTGTAACTGATGGGATTCTGGCGACAATGCCCTACTGCAAGGTTTTGAATGGTGCCCAACAAGGAACAGTTACTGCGCCTCTGCTTTTCTCAGTATTCATTCGCAAGCTATTGAAGGTCTTTGAGTTTAACGTGTTGCCTACGCGATCATTGGTAGCGTTTGCTGATGATCTGATCAATTATATGGGAGACCAAAAAGCTACAAAAGTCCAGAGTCAAACTTCAAAAAATATTTAATGTTGTGCAGCTGTACACTGACAATTATTGGAGGATAAAAATCAATGCGCAGAAGGGCGCAGTCAAAACCTGATACGTAATTGGAAGGATTTCTACATTACAACCAAGAGGTTGAAGTTATCTGTTACAAGATCCTGTTTTGTATTAATCGAGCAGTTTAACCCAAAGAACTACCCGATAAATCAGCTAATGCACACGAAAAATTCATCCGCAACTCGTATGCTGTTTTGGCGGCAATATTATACCACGAAATTCCTTCATAGGCCGGGTAGCGATATCCAGCGGATAACGGTCATTCCTACACCATTTCAATCAGCTGAAAATTGTTGTAATGACAGATACCTGCTACTACTCACCACCTGACGTGGTCAGTATGACAAGCTAGTTTCGGCCACTGAACCGCCACTTGACGTCGGGAGTGCGTGAGCGAGTGCTGTCAGTGGCGGGACAGGAAAGTAAACACTAAACGCAAATTGTGGATTGCGTGCAAGTGTGGCTGTGGGAAGACTTCGTTGCGGATTGAAGGACACATTGTTGGATTTGACGAGTCTACGAATCTTGTGTTGGATGAAGCTGAAGAACATCATATGAAGACGAAAAAATCACCGGAGCTTATGGGCGCCGCCGCGACAACCGCGGGCAGAGTGGTACAAACATTACATTTAGTGGGCTTACCTGATAAAGAAAACGTTGTCAACTGGATGAGAGCGACAAACAGTATCGCGCCAGCTCAGGGGCCATGCGGATACCTAGTGTGAGAAGCAATAGTAGTAACGCCACTAATTACTCATGTGACTGCTGGAGGTTTATCAAATGGAAGTCCAACACGTTGTATCGGAAGAGACCGAATAGCAACTTATCGATGGTCTGCAAATCCTCATCAGATATAACAAATCTGAAAACGATTGCACCCTAATATGGTTCTTGCGCCAAGCAGTATATATGTGTTATTTTTAAGTTACGTTTTGAGATGAAGATAAGTTGAATTTGTTGTTGGACTGCATAAACGACCCATTTGATTGTTTGCCACTAGAATTGTCGTCCGCTATCGCGGGAAGGTTGCATCTGATTGATGAAATATGTCGGAACAGTTTTAACGAAGTAATTTATTTTTTCTGATTTTGTTGATATCCTCTATTGTCGGTGCATTGAGAAAAGAGCAGCATTTTCTCGAAGATATATAGTGCAAACTTTATAGACTTTATAGAAATGTTTTGTCAGTGGTTAGAGTACGCGGCTCATTTGAAAAGTTTCCAGCCTGTTAAAGAAAAACACATAATTCAAGCCAAATAAAAATTTAATTCTCAACATAGTCTCTACGCAAGTCAATACATTTGGTCAAACGCTTTTCCTAACCCTTCAGGCCATCAGAACAAAATTCTTTGGGTAAACCTGAAAAATACAGGTATATTGCCTTTTCAACCTCGGTATTTGACCCACATTTTTTCCACCCAGAATTTTTTTCAAATTGGGAAACAAAAAAGTCACTCGGAGCTAGGTCTGGTGAGTAGGGTGGGTGTTGAAGCAATTCGAAATTCAATTCGTCTAATTTGCCGTTGCAACCATGCATGTGTGAACTCGCGCGTTGTCTTTATGTAACAGCAACTTCTTCCTTGCCAAGTGTGATCGCTTCTTCTTGAGTTCCGTCTTCAATTGGTCCAACAACGCAGCGTAATAAGGTCCGATAATGGTTTTACTTTTTTGAAGGTAATCAACCATAATTACTTCACGGCTGTCGCAAAAATACTTTTCCGGCAGAAAGAACGACCGTCGCCTTCTGTAATAATGAAGCAGTCGCCTAGGCAAACTGCTCAAAAACTATCATAATGCTTATCCAATTTTAATTGTAAATTTGAAAAAATATATAATAATTATCTACATTTACAATTAAAATTGGACACGGCAACTCCTTCGTAACGAATCTTGCCACATTGCATTGTCGCACAATGCAAACGACATTGGATGGATGAGTCGTCAAGAAGCCCCGTTGTGGCAGAAGAACAAGTTCTGTTGCTGATTGCCATAAGTAGGGAGATTTGCTTGGACACGGGTCTCGGTTTTTGACTTTTGAATTAGATGGATTTGTGTGGCACGCCGGGGGTATGGTACAAAAGTTTTTCTGCTTGGACGTAGCTGAGTCTGGAATTGAAATTAGCCATCCGCGGGCGATTCGAAAAAAAGGGCGACTTAATTCAGAATTGAGTCGACTGGTAATTCTGTTAGTCCACGAATCCACTGACTGTAGTGGGAAAGTGCGCTTGAAGAGTTCCTTCGCGGCTTTCATCGATTTTAGCACCAATTATTTCTCGTGTGTTGCGTTTCAATGACGACGACAGTAACCGGCATGTTATGGATGATTTGGAGTGTCTCAGTGTCCGTTTGAATGATTGTTGACCGCAATTGAAGAAATTGAAGGAATTATAAAGAAGAAAATGTGCGAAAAGCGCGATAGTGCTGTACATATGAAAAGCTCATGCTGTTTTCTAGCAAAACAAGTTCACCAATTGCGAATCGTGGATAGTTTGGACAAAAGATTCGTGAGTTTTAAGATTCAGTTACCATTTACAGTGAGTTCAGACAATGTTACAGCTGAACACACAAGTGCCGTAGCTAAATTCTCATTGAGATAATTTTACAAATTGTTTAAATGTTTTTAAGAC
Source organism: Odontomyia ornata (assembly GCA_963969285.1). NCBI lineage: Eukaryota > Metazoa > Arthropoda > Insecta > Diptera > Stratiomyidae > Odontomyia > Odontomyia ornata. Next base: position 92,589,068 of record OZ017740.1, on the reverse strand, counting down.
ATCCATGCATTTTTATGAAAAATGTTTTTCAGTATTTTCATTGCGTTTGTTCCTTTTATTTATTAAAAGTGACCATTGCGTTGGTTTACATGTTTAGTGTGATTTTAGATAAAATAAAGTCGCTGAAATTTAGTTTTCTTCACTAACTATTCTTACACGATTCAAAATTTAAAATGTTCAACTTCAGTTTTTTGGATTCAGTCGTTTTATTGAAAACAGTTGACTGTTCTATTAAATTGTGGTGTATAAAGTAAGTAATCCCATCCAACATAGTAAGAAAATATGTAAAAATGAAAAATTAGGATAGGAATCGTTGGGGTATGCCTGAATCAGGGCCGTCATTAACTGCGTCTACAACACCATCATCGTTGGCTTCATCTTCAATGAAAACAACCTGAAGGAAGGACACAAGTGAACAAATTTTTGTAAAGATACAGGAAATTTGTACTCCAATAATTCAAATTTTTATAAAAAAAAAAAAACAATAAATTTTAACATTTCGGAAAAGAGAGATCTTCGGATTAATTATGTTTATATAACTATTTCTTGTTTTAAGTCAGCGTTAAATTTATATATTCAGTGCGCATGCCAGTAATAGCCATATGTCACAACGTTTTTGAATACTTTAACGTTTTAAAACTTGCTTTATGTTGTTATAAAATGTATAACGATTGAATCAATAAAGCGCATTTGAATTGAATGGAGCACTGTGAGAAGACTGGTGCTCTATGGATCATTTATTTTTGACGGAACCTGTTGGACTTTCCTGTTTTTTTTTTTTTTTTATATAATGTACCGCAATACATAGAAGTCCGATTGCCTTACGCGCTTTGAAAAACTGGATTAGTCGCGAGTAAAATTGTAAGCCTGAGGCGGCCTCCGGACCCTCTTTCCGTGGTAGTGGGACTCGCGATCATTTTAATGGACCAGTTTTTGTTTGGTATTGTTACCTGAAAGAGCGACAAGAATCAATGTCAAGCCACTGTCGATCTACATGTAGATCAAATGCGATTTTTCTGCATATTATCTAAGATTTTTGATCACTGAAATTCGTTAATCACATTTGAGCTAAACCAACGTTGAATTTTATGATGCATGGCATATAAAGTTTGACGATATGTGGGTCTGACACTATTGTACTCGTATTTTATTCAAGCAATTCCTTCTCCTGACGAGCAATGGAGTGGATTTGGTAAAGTACCATGGAAATTGAAAAGAAGGTCAACTTTCATACTTACGCCTAGAAAAATTAGAATCTTCACTGTTTAGATCATGGAACACTGCCTTACCTGAAACGGAAGAAAAGATTCATTAGAAAATAGTTTTCAAAATTTAAAAAGGGGGCATGTAACAATAACTGGATACATGAAATGCTAATAATGCGGAAAACCACATTGAGCTCTAATATGGAAGATCGTATTAGGTCCTAATGCTAAAAACCAAATTAGGCACACATTTTTTTATTTTTTTGATACAAGAGATTGGAAAGAGCGTGAAGAAACAGGCGAGCTCTTCCTCTGTCTCTCTCTTAATTGTTTCACCAGAGGTATGCTCAAATCGTTTGACTAATGAAACAATGTGGCACATTATCCTCCGGCAGAGCTCACAGTGAAAAGAGGCAATTTTGATCGCCTACAAACGTCAAGGGTGGAGCGGTCTCTCCTCTATAAATTCCCTCCTCGCCTTCCTACTGTGACTTATTAGCGCATTAAAACATATTAAAACGAGACCTTACCCAAATTAATACGTCAAACGGTTTTAGGGTACGTTCAGAAGTCCACATGGGAGGTGGATCGTACGACAAAAAAGGCAGAATATTTAATTTTTTTATGATGCCTGATCCAATGTGTCGCTTCATCTTTTTATTTCGTATCCCAGAAAATTGTTTAGCACTTGACAAAGACAAACATATTTCGTTATCAAAGTTATTAAGATAAATACAACATACGAAAAACAATAACAACAGAAAACTGAAATTACCTTTGTTCTCATTAATAATTCTTGTTACTCTCGCTCCCAAAACAATCTTATCAAAAAATTAAATATTTCAGATAAAATCGTAAGCAAAAGATTTCAAATACTCGTATCTCATCATACGAGTAACAACACTAGAAAATTCACAGCGTTTAAATTTATCGTCAAAAATGACAAATATCACTGATTGTCTACCGAAAAGTGATAAATTTTTGTTTTCTGCTTGAAAAAAGGAAACAAGGAATTATCAATATCAAATCAGGCAACCAAACTTATCATTTAAATAGTGTGATGCATCGAAACTTCAAGCAGCGTATCAGGAAATATTTTAAATTTATCATGTATTGATTGATTGCCAAACTAAATTGTCACGTTTTTTAATCTTATCTGAAAGATACAGCAAGATCGAATGAGTTAAAAATTTATCCGAAATGTTAGCAATACATCATGGAACTTCCTCGCACAGGGCTCTCAAGTGTATTAGAATTCTTCGTGAACGTCTGAATAAGCCCAAGGAGTTGAAGTTCTTTAAGTCCATCTACTCTAGTCAGGACACCCATTCAATTGTTACAAAATCATGTTCTCAGAAGGAGGGCAGAGTTCAGCCTTCCCGACCCAAAGTCAGTTATACTACCGTGCTGAGGCACAACACATGTGAGGATATCTTGAAGGAAGGACTATGAGCCTTCAAAATGGGAAAAGATGCTAAGCTAGGTCAATACTCAATAATCTATTCTCGTTTAGGTTCAGATGCGTGAACTGATCAGGTCCAAGCTTGGGAATAGCTTTTATTACATAGCAAACCTAACGATTATTCCATTAACGGCACAAGAACTCCAAAATAAGATTCCTTCGATAAATAAAGGGTGGTCCAACCATAATGCACGATGTTAATTGTGAGTCACACCTTAACGTCAAGTTTTTCCCCCAACTTGATATGACATTTCTTTGTTTCAGTGTTTGACAAATTCAGCCATGGAGAAATACACAATTGAGCAGCGCGTTAAGGCTGTTGAAGCCTTTTAGGAAAATGGGCGTTCAAATCAAAATGCGTTTCGTGCGCTTCGTGATTTTTTTGGTCAGCATAATCGACCAAATGTGTCCACAATCGGGAGAATTGTGCGCAAATTTCAGCAAACCAGGTCTATAGGAAATGTGAAATCACCTGTGCATGCTCGCCCAGTTTGTTCTGCAGAAAACATTGCTGTTGTTCGCGATAGTGTGGCAGAAAAGCTGTAAACCTCGAGACTCGTCGTCGTGCCCAACAATTTAACACCTCACGAACATCACTGATGCAAATTTTGAATAAAGATTTGAGTTTACACGCTTACAAGGTTCAATTGATTCAAGAGCTGAAGCCTACTGACCATTTCAAGCTTCGGCAATACGCCGAATGGTTGGTTGAACAGACAGAAGGGAATGGTGACTTTACAAAGAAAATCACCTTCAGCGACGAGGCACACTTTCACCTCAGTGGATTCGTTAAGAAGCAGAATTGCCGCATTTGGGCGAATGAGAATGCACGAGTGATTGTTGAAAAGCCGATGCACCCACACAGATCAGCCACGATCATGTGATTTGACACCGTTATCCTTCTTTCTCTGGGGATATTTAAAAGAAAAAGTGTACGTCAATAAGCCAAGAACAATTCAAGAGCTAAAAGGTGAGATAATTCAGCACATTAACGACATTGAACCTCAATTATGTCTTAGAGTCATTGAAAATATGGACTATCGGATAGAAGTATGCCACCGTTGCCGTGGCGAGCATTTGGGCGATATTTTATTTTACACATAATTTTCATAGATTCTTCTATTATAATAAACAATATTAACATAATATTCTGAAAGCTTTTTGTTTTATTTACAATTAACATCGTGCGTTTTGGTTGGACCACCCTTTATTTACAAAAAGAAAATATACCTTTGTCTAGAAAAGATTGCCTCTTTGATTGACAACTTCAATAGCCTTATCTTTGTACCACATTTTATGAAATATATAATTGAGTGATTTTACGTGGCCTCCTAAATGAATTTTAGGAAAACTGATTGTCTGACTATGCCGACAATGCCCAATAAAATTTACTCCAAACCAATACACCCGTAGTTATTCCCACAACCCAATGTTAAGGCCGTCTAATGCGATTCAAAGCATATTTAATTCCACCCTTTTTCATCAAAATTATCTTTTTTTCTTCTGTAATATAATTATATAGTCTACAAGATAAGATACACATATGTGCTAATACCCATGAACTACGTTGGACACATCCGCCAAAGATAAAGTTCAATAGTCTCGCAATTTAACATTCACATAACACATTATGCTTAAACGTAATAATTAAGTATATTATCAATTGTTATCCGAAAATTCCTTATCATCAAACTGATAAGATGTTTAGAAATAAAGACTCAATAATAAAGTGGAATTTCATAAAAATTTACCATGATTCAAAAATATTTTCATTTGTGACTCTATCATTCGCCAATGAAATTAATCTCCTTAATCTTTAATACCACTATACTTGATTGATGTACGAAACGGATTCGACGAGATTATTGTTTAATCCAATTGTTATCAGAAATGATTATTATGCAAATGATGAATTGTATGTACTAATTATTACATATTACACTTATGATAGAAATATGGGGTGATTTATTTAAAATTGTTTTACATGTTTTTTTCAAGTTGAAATACTAAATAAATGGTTAAATATTAACGTAAGTTATCTAAAGGGTTTCCTATTATCGCTCAGTAAATATTCTATGATATAGAGATACTAAATTGCAGTATGAAAAGCTATTTTTCGTAAGCAATATTTACTTTAATTATATGAATTTGAAAGTGTGCATGTCAACGAAAATTTAAATTTTCTAACAGAATAAAACCGAGGAATTTTCAAACTGTTTGGAATAGTAAAACTAGATATTAATTATTAGATGAAATTAATTTCATCCTAGGATAGATATCGTAGTCTTTATATTTATAGAAAGAAGTGACAATTCATTAAAGGAATTGTGTTTTAAAGGACTGGAAATTTTTATTTTAATGAGATTGTGCCATATATCTAATATTGCAGACTGCGAAAGCAGATGATACGATATGAATAGCTATTTCGATTTTCTGGTTTCAAGCTCTCTTATAGCTATGGATTTAGATACCCAAATCAATGTCGGGCTGGGTGCCAAATTCCGAGTTAAGGCCTCGAGTCTGTCAGCCCACTTACCACTGCATGGTCGAGTGCAATTAAAATCGACCTAGATTTAATTAGGATTACAGTGGGATCGCAAGCTGATAAAAATGAAATAATTAAGCTTCGCTACATTTTGGACCAAAGAGCCGTATGGGAACGCCCCAAAAGGAGCGACCGGTTCAATGCTATCGGTGTCAACGATTCGGGCACGTACCCACCAATTGCGGATTCAACAAGAGATGTGTAGCATGTGGGGAGGAATATACTTCCGAAAATTGCCCCAGAAAAAATATGGACAAGCCGGAAACCGCTCTATTCTGCACTATGTGCAAGCCCCATGGGCATCCAGCCAATTTTTCCAGCTGTCCGGAACGGAAAAGATTGTTGGAAAGGCAATCGAAAATAAAGCCAAACGGACGGCGCCTCAGATCATATTCTAACCGCTCCCCAGCTATCCAAATACTGCACCAACCCCTACAACCCCACACCACTTTGCCTCTCCTCTTCTGAGGTTTTAAGAAGCGGAACTCCGCCCCATACTTTTATTTCACCGACTCCTAATCCCATCGAACGCCTACAATAGATAACTCTGGAGTGGCCGGGAGTCTCTCCCAGTGAACTCCTATCCAAGGTCAGAGCTTTCCTCCCATACTTTGACGCCACTCCTGACCAAGAGAAGCCAATGGCGCTCCTCAATTTCTATTTCAACCTTTATGGTTACAAATAGACTAACCATTCTTTCCCTAAATATCAACTCCTTCATCTCACATTATAAGAGGCTCTACATTGCTGATTTGGTCAAATCCTCCCAACCCGACATCCTCCTTCTGAACCAGACAGTTCTTAACCATCATCACAAAGTCCATGTGGAGAACTACTATGTGCTTCGTAATGACAGTGGCAGAGGTACTGCGATACTGTTTTGAGATGATTTAGATATCCATCAAATTACTTTTGAACAAAATAATTCCGCATATACGCTAGCAACTCTCAACACCAAGTGACCCAATGGAAACCAAGCCGAAATTCTTATTGGCTCCCTATACTTCCCGTGCAATCTAGGTCCCCAGATCCCATTTACACTTAACCTAATCCTCGCAACAGCCTCATTCCACGACTCATTTATACTAGGAGGAGACCTCAATGCCAAACACAAACACTGGGGGGACTCCACAAGAAATACCATCGGGAACTACCTATTAGAATGGCTCCATGCGGACGCCCTCCTCTCAGCATCCATAACAAATGCTGGGGTCCCAACATTTCCCAGAGGGGATTCATTTTTAAGATAACTTCATAATATCCTCTGACCTCAACGATCCCACAATTCCCTTTACATGGCTCCACATTTATCTCGTTATCGGACCATCATGGCCTCCATCTCAACATAACCCTTAGATCACACACATCAGTTCCTACTTGCCAACCTCACTATAGACCGTTTAATTCCATAGACTGGTCAAACTTCAGAAGGGACCTCAAAGACCTCCTTCCGAATCTCCCACCGGAAAATATCATTCTCTCGAACGCAGAAATAGACTCTCATATATCGGCACTAACATCTGCCATTATAGAGTGTCTAGACCAGCATACCCCCTTCCAGAAACCACGCAGCTCGCTTTATAGATGTCTAACTCAGGAGACTCTTCAATTAATAAAAACTCGGAAGCAATTGCTCCAACAGCTTAAGCGTATTTATCATCGTCGCTTTAACCGGTTCAATGAGGAGTATTTGGAACTTAAAACGCAAATAACGAGCGTTTCCCGTGAAATCCAAAAACGCATCAGACCAGAAGTCAACAACTTCTATAACAGCAGACTGATATCACTGCGAGCATCTTCAGATGTTTTTAAAACTATAAATTAACTCACAGGCCGTAAGAGTTCCAAATTCGACATTAAGAAAGACTTTATAAAGCGAGGGAACGAAGTCTTCTCTGCACAATCTGACAAGATCGTGGCATGTGAGGAATAATTCAAACAACTATATTGTCGCCGTGAGTCATCCAACACAGCTTTGAATAAATCGTTAATTCAGACAGAAGGGTACGAGGGATCTTATTTAACTGTATTCTCCAGTTATAATAAAGCATCCTCTCCACAACATCGCCGGATTTTTCACCTCGAAAACGGAAGTAGAAGATCTCCTAAGTGCCTTAAATAGCAAGCTATCTCACGGCCTTGATGGTATCCCGAACAGAATGCTCAAGAAGTGCAGAAGACCATCTCCTCCTTCTTGACGATATTATACAATAATTGTATTAATAATGGATATTTTCCGAAACCTTGGAAAGTTAGTAAACTAATCCCATAACCAAAACCAGGCTGCGAAGATAACAGTAATAATTTCCCTTTTGCGTAACATGGGTAAACCCCTTGAAAAGGTTATTTTGCGAAACTTGAACGATTTTACTAGTCCCCTGATCCCCGATTTTCAGTTTGGATTTGAACGCAAACGATCTACGGAGCAAGCAATAACGCTATTGCACAATAGAGTCACCCACAATCTTCGGCGGAAAGAGTGCACAGTGGACTGTGCTCTAGACCTGAAAAAAGCGTTCGACTCAGTTTGGATCAATGGCCTCAAGTACACTGAAAATGTCATCCTGTCCGGTCGCAATTCTCAGAATCCTATACAGCTTCCTTCCGGATAGAACGTCTCAAATTAAACTGGGGAACCTCATTTCAAACCCTATCCCTATCAAATCGGGAGTCCCACAAGGCTTTATCCTTGGTCCCGCCCTCTTCAACTTTTTCCTTCATGATATCCCACGCCCAAACTGCTCGACTATCGATATAGCAATGTATGCAGATGATATCCTCCTCACTGTCACACATAGCCTCCCAGAGATGGCCCAAATAAAGCTGCAGCGCGCTGTCCACAACATCTTTCAATATCTTAATTATTGGGGGCTCGAAATAAATGCCAGCAAATCGGAGCTGATCTGCTTTAGAAATGCCAGCGGGAGAGGACACCGCCTTGCCGTCAAAATAGAAATGTGCAAGCACATATTGCTTTCTGAAATCATTCCTCTCAAGGAAAATATCAAATATCTTGGCGTCCATTTTAACAATCTACTTAAGGTGAATAGACTCGCAAGGAAAATCCTCAATAAAGCGAAAGCAGCGTACGCAATTATTTCGTCTCTCTTTTCCTCGAAATCAGTCTGCCCAAAAGTTAAGGTCTTAATTTACAAAACTCTTATTAGGCCGATCATTACCTACGCGTTTCCGGCATGGCTAACAATCTCGCCTTTTGCGAGATTGTTAGCCATGCCTCTTCGAGAGGAAGATCCTTAGGAAATGCCTGTCCAAATACTGACGGCCTAATAAGAAGTACTACAGGAACTCTATCCTTTACAAAGATACGGAGATAGAACCGAGTCTCCACTACATGTTGGCAATGAGTAAAAAACGCCTAGAAAAGTGGCGGGAGCACCCTCTTCGATGTAATCGAGCACTTTTCGAACATACCACTGCAAATAATACGTACTATTTATGTCCTTTCAAAATCCTTGAACAATACACCACGATCCCAATAATTCGTAACTACCAATAAACCGGCGTTTCATGCGAACCAAACACATACCGTGGTTAAACAAAATATTTGTATACTCGTATTTAGTTAGTTCATAATTGTAATAAAATAAAAACTCAAGATAAATATAAATGTAAGTTCGAGTGCTGTGCTAAACAGCTTATAGTTTTAGGTTAGATGTAGGAATAGATTGAATTTATATTAGGACTAGATTTCGACTAAGTTTTAACGTATTTATTTATCAAACTATTCAAGTCGCAAGCCATAAGAGCAAATGGCAAAGTCTATACATCTAAAAACACTGATGTAATATGAGTATATAGTACATATATTCTAACCGTCAAAGTTTATTTGACATCTATATACTTTCAAATGTCACATAGTCACTAAGCATACTCTGTACTGACAACTTATAAAAAGTCTCAATAAAGTTTACTTACTAGTTTACTTACTGTCGGGCTGGCAAATTATTCTTAATACAAGTAAATCTAACGTTGACGATGCAGTAAAATTTACAATCCTCGAATGTTTGACATCGTGTAAATATATTTTGTTGTAGCTGTATAAAATAAGTTCAAAACGCCGTCTCCTATTGTTGTACCAGCCGAAACAAGTAGAGGAATTTTTATCTTTTAGTTTTATATGACTGTCAATAATTGTCAAAAATATTAGCCGTAATTAAGGGAAAAACAAGGAGTAATAAGTAAAGCAAGTTTTACTTACTTTTTAACGTAGCCTCCTAATAACTCGATAATTTATTTCATCTACGTTTCAGTGCAAAAACTGCTTTTGAGAAAAATATCGATCTTGGCCCTTCCAAAATACTTCTCCAATTTTTCACTCCTAAGCCTGAGAAGATATAGAAAACACTGGAGACCATATCTAGAGAAAAGAATTGGTGTCCGAGCGATTCGATACCCGTTTCTCCAATGGCACTCATCGGAACTAAGGCTATGTATGCTGATGCAATGTCTTGATGAAACGGCACTCCAGCTTGAACTTTCCTTGCCTTTTAGCGCTGATAGCTTCCCACAATATCCAGACTTGGTCTGCATAGTGGAAGCCTGAAATAGTGACTGCCATTTCCAGATTATCTACCATTGCAATACCGTTCACATAGTAAAATAATGAATCTAGTTTTTTGTTCCGAACTTGCGACTTTAAATTTCCTCGGTGTCTCTCCACGTCATAGCCATGTAAGTTAACCATTAGCAAGGATTGTAAAAGTTTTATTGCTTATTGTGTAAGAGTCAATTATTGGAAAGTGTTGTTTTTTGGTGCTTATCCAATGCTTTTACGTAGTATCTTACGTCCTTTTTGTTAGTTTTCGGTTCTGGTCGGTGCGAGTGGTTTGACAAGCGTATGGAATTAGACGAGGCAGATGGGTGGCCACCAGACCCGAGCGGCACACTAATATTTTAGATTTAGGTGCAACAAGTAAAAGAACAGTTGTGGATGCTCCATACGAAACTCCTAGCAAGGTAGAGCATAAAATCGTCCATGAAAGCTGCAACGGTATCTCAAATGGACCGTTAGTTTATTAAACCAAAAAAGAACAAAAAAATTAGGGCTGCACCCCAACTGTTTTAATAAAGAACTCAATGGCTGTTTCGAACAGTGGCACGGTTAAAATTCCGGCAAGTAAATATTCCTTAAACTCAAAGAAATCAACATTCCCAGCGATACTTAAAAATTTTAGGGGAGAAGAGTTCGTCTAACGCCTATGAGATTTTTTCTTAATAATAAAAAAAAGCTGGTCTGCTAGATATCACCGATTTAAAACAATGGGGAAGGAGGCTTAAGGTATTTTTCACTTCGGAAAGATACGACACTGTGGGCAGGTTTTCGGTGTTACACATGACTAAAGATTTTTATACCTGCATGTTTTATCTGCAGATATAGGGTTGTTAGACATTTTTAGTATCTCCTTACCATGTACAGATGTACTCTTACATCTGTAAATTTGCCTTTCTGCACCTTGTTTCGAACCTCCGCAATCCACTTATTGCCACGTGGATAGTTGCTGAATTAAACCGGTCGGCAGCCGGCATAAAATTCATATCAGAGCGAGAGTTGCTAGGGGATTGTCATAATGCGCGGTGTGTGCTCGATTCGCTAGAGCTAGGCAGAGGATATTCTCCGCAGTTTTTGTGCGGAGGTTAACTCCTCATTCGGGATTTTTCTTGGTCTGCACTCAACGCCTAGGACATAGGCTTGGACGAATTGTGCTGTTCATTGCGCGCCGCTGACGCTATTTATTCGCGAGTATAAATCAACACCAAGATCCAAGAGATAAACTAACACAAGACCCTACATGAAGTCAGATCGGCGTATGCCTCTATTAAACAACTAAGACACGCAAAAGTATACAAGGAGTAATCACAGGAAATCTAGTTGAAATTAAAACAGATGGCTGCAATATTTCCAGAAGCTATTCACAGCGTCCCCAACAACAACTGAAGCTTTGAACATTCCAGAAGCAGAGCGAGAGGCCCCAGTCTCACCACTAACCAGAGACGAAGTACAGGCAGTAGTACGGGACCTCAGAAAAAATAAAGCTTCTGGAATAGCTGAAATACCAGCAAAACTGACCCAGAGCGCGAGTCTCTATCAAAGTAATTTTCTGCATCGACTACTATGCAGAATATTGTTAGAGGAACAGTTACCAGAGGACTGGCGAAAAAGCATAATATGTCCTTTAGACAAAAAGGAAGCAAGTTAAATTGTGAAAGTTATAGAGGCATCGCTTTACTATGCAGGACTTATAAAGTGCTCTCCAAAATCATAGAAAGGAAATAAAAGCCATACTATGAAAGTATTATGGGAGAGTATCGGGGAGGCTTTAGAAGTCGACGGTCTACAATGGGCCAAATATTGTCAGTAGAGCAGGTGCTCGAAAATTGCTAGGAATCGATGTGCACCGACTTTTTGTGGACGTCAAGTAAGTACGCTGTACAAAATAATGCTTGAGCTGGGCGTCCCAACAAAGCTAGTTCGTAGCATCGAGTTCCAGTTCAAGTTAAACGGTGAACTAACAGCTTTATAATGGAATCAGGCTTAAAAGGGAGTGGATTTGCCCCAAGACTCTTTAAAATTGCACTGGAACACGTCATCAGGAAGACATCAGCTGAAAACGCGGATACGCTTATGTTCAGCTCCACCAAATTGGTAGCACATGCTGATGACGTCAATATTATGGCACGTTTAGTGTTTTAATGCACAAATGTAAACAATGTCGTTTTTTTATACTGAGATTATCCCTTTTGAGAGGTATCCTCGTATAAAAAGTTCATTGAAGCTGGCCGGCGACATCTAATCTAATTTCGGTAGCTAGGAGGTTCAGTATTATATTCCATTTTCATCTATCCTTTCCACTCTAAGCCCGTTCTTACTGATTAATTCAATATTCTTCATTTTTTTCATAATTATTTTGTTTATTCCTTGAATCAATAGTTCATATTGTTGTGCTTAGAATTAATGTTAATTTTTATTAGGGTTTATGCGCTGAAAAAAAAATGACCAACGACGATTATACAATGTATAATTTATTTTATTTTAAATTCGAAATCAATAAAATAATGTTGAGATAATGTTAAAAGAAACTCGGTCTTTCCTCCTTGAAAACCTGACCGGGTACAGGACCCGCAACGATGGCAGGCTCCTCCTAGCCATCGGGCGCGCTCTTCCTTTCTTTTCGTTAACAGGGCCTCTTGCCGAGTAGAGTGGCCTTCCGCTCGCGTGCCCTTTTATAGTATATAGTTATGTGATTTCGTCACATAACGCTATAACATAAATTGGCTACGTTTGTTTTCCTCATTTGATAGAAAGAGTCATGCAAAGTACTTTTGTATGAGTTTTTCACTCAAATGGGAAAGACATGGCCACATCTGCGTTTGGATCTTGATCTGAGGTTGGGAGGGTGCGAGGGGCACCGCTTCCACCTGGATGCGCTACTCTTATTTGTGGGCCATAAATATCTTCGGTAACGACGAAGTCTTCGCAAGTCCGTCCGTTTTTGCCCGGCCCTATTTTTTCTTCGAACAAGCATTTCGACGCATTTGCAGGTTACCTCGGCCTCGACACCAGTCGATCGGCATTCGACCCTTTTAATTCGTGAATGCGAAATTTTTTGTAGTGGGTCCTTGTGCTAGAGGGAAAAGAACCCGCCCCACGACACCACAACGCTAGCCTGCCAGTGCATTCACGCGTCCCCAGACAAGGCCAATCTCGGCGGATCTCACCATCCTCTTGCACTGAGTTCTTGCACTGAGGCAGTAGACTATCGCTGCAATCCTTTACGGACATGTATATATACCTACTTTCATTACAAATTGCGCACCTCTTCCCATGCACCCCCTTTAACAAAATTAAAGGTTTAAACTTTGTTGTTAAAATATCTAACCAAGACCTTCCATTTGATGCCCTACTCGACTATTTTCAAAGACAAAAATCCTTAACATCCGGAGACCCACTTAAGATTCTTAGCATTTTTTTTCGACTATGTAACTTTTAAAAGGTCACCACTTCTGACCTTTCCACAAAGCTTTATAATTCAAGCCTTTATAGTTCCTGAGATAAGAGTGGTCGCGTTTTTATGCCGGGTTTTTGTATCGGTCGTTTTTTTATGTCGACCTTTGTTTATATCGGTCGTTTTTTAAGTCGGTCGTTTTTTTATGTCGGTCGGTTTTTATATCGGTAATTTTTTATGTCGACCGTCAGAACGTGTCATAAGAAGCATAGCTTAAAAATATATTGTCACAAATTCCTGGCGATTTTAATGGAATCTGGCAGATACGGTCATTAAGTAAATTCTTCTTCTTCCTAGCACTACAGCCCCTTTCGGGCCTTCGCTTCCTGCAAACAGCGCCTTCAACTGTCTCGGTCCTTTGACCGCGTTTTCCAATTCCGAAATCCGAGCAGCTATGAACTGTCTTCGTCGACCGAGTCAGACCAGCGTTTCCTCGGTTTCCCCACTGGCCTCCAGCCTTCAGTTCTCCCAACGAATCCCTTCTCGGGTATCCGTTATTCGTCCATACGATTCATGTGGCCAGCCCATTGCAGTCTACGCAGTCTAACAATCGTTGATACCACCGGTTGTCGTCAAAAATTTCATACAGCTCATGGTTGAATCGAATTCCCCATTGGTCCCCGTCTAGCTTCGGTCCGATTATTTGCCTCAGGACCCGTCGCTCAACGGCGTTCAATATATTTGCGGATGCTTGGGTTAGGGTCCATGTTTCACATCCATAGCACAACACAGGTCTTATCACAGATTTGTATACTTGGAGCTTTGTTTTCCTGTGTATGCAGCTGGTCTTCAAGATCGTCAATACTGAATAGAATATTTTAATTGCGAGCTGTATTCTTCGGCGTATTTCGTCTCTTTCATTGCCCGTTTTCGTTAATTTGGCGCCTAAATACACAAATTCGCTAACATTCTCTATACTATATTCGCCAGGAGTAATATTTTGTGTATTTGAGGTATTTTTCCTCGACTGCGTCATGAACTTTGTTTTATTTTCATTGATTTGTAGCCCTACTAGTGTTGCTTCGCTGTCGAGTTTCAGGAAGAGTTCTTTGGCAGTTGTTAGTGACCGTGACAGAATATTGATGTCGTCCGCATAGGCCACTACCTGGCTCAACTTGTATAGTAATGTGCCTCGCGTATCGACAGGTAGCTTCCGTATGACGTACTCTAGAGCCAAATTGAATAGCAATGGGGCCAGCCCATCTCCCTGCATTAGTTCGATATTTGTGTCAAAGGCATCGGTGAGTTGGTTATTGATGCGGGCTTGGGAGGTTGTCGACGGAGGTTGTCGACGTCATTGACATTTTGGTAAGACGGACTAATTTGGCTGGGATGCCAAAACCAAGCATTATTTGGTACAGTACGTTACGATCAATACTGTCGTATGCTTGCTTGAAGTCAATGAAAATTTGGTGTACGTCTATGTTGAACTCCCAGCATTTTTCAAGCACCTGCTTGACAGTGAACAATTGGTCTGTTGTTGATCTACCTGCCCTAAAATCAAACTTGATACTTCCCAATAATAGTATTGGCGTATGATCCAAATTTATTTTCTAAGATTTTGAAAATATTTTGTACGCCGTACAAAGTAGTGATATGCAACTTTAATTTTTGTAGCTTGTCACCTTTTTTATGGATAGGGAATATAATTGATTGGCTCCACTCTTTCAGCCTATGTTCTTGTTGCCAAATGTACTGGATGACTTTGTGAATAGCTTGATGAACACTACTGCCACCATATTTGATGAGCTCCACTGGAATCTCATCAATCCCCGGCGCTATATTATTCTTTTGGGCTTTGATGATGGAACAAACTTCATCCAGAGTTAGTGGGGTCAATGGAAGCTCTCTGCAGACATCTATCGGCTCCGATGTTCCGGAGCTGTGAGGAGGATTAAGGAGGTCTTGGTTCCATCAGCGATAATGTTGCCGCTGTCATCACGACAGAGCGTGGTTTTGGGCTGATAACCACGTTTCAGGCTTTTCACTACTTTGTATGCTTGTCTTGTGTTGTTGCTAGCTAGACGGACATCTATACATCTCAATTGGTCGTCATAGTATTTTCTTTTTTTAATCCTAATTATCTTATTCGCTACTCTTCTGATATTTTCATAGTGTTCTCTCTTCGTCCTGGTTTTTCTACCTACGTATTCTTTATACGAAGGATTCTTTTTATCTAACGCATTCTGGCACTCATCATCGACCCAATCATTCCTCTTGCGCCGGACTAGATGTCCGATCGTCTCTTCTGCCACGGTCCTGATAGCCGCTTTCACTTCCATCCAGAGCTCGTTGCTCGTCTTTAACGATGCGTCTGATAAGATGGGAGCCAGCTGGTTTTCGAGGGTTTCCGTGAAATTTTCCGCCACAGACGCCGTTTGGAGCCTTTTGATGTCAAATTTTTGTAGCGGGCTGGTCTTCGCTGAATATGCCTTTGACATACGACATCGATAGGTTAATTTGATCAAGTAATGATCTGAGTTACAATTGGCTCCTCGGTATGTACGGACGTCAAATATGCTCGAGGCCCAACGTTGTTGGATCAGAACATGATCGATCTGGTTTTGTGTGTTGCCATCCGGTGATACCCAGGTCATTTTATGAATGCGTCGCTGTGGGAAGCAAGTCGAACGTATGACTATTTCTGCTACATGCAAAGTCAATCAGGCGCTGGCCCTTGTCATTCGTTTCATCATGGAGGCTATATCCTCCAGTCGTTCCCCGATGAGATAGCTCATTGCCTACCTTAGCGTTGATATCACCCAGAATTATTTTTGTGTCGTTTGCGGGCAATGAGTCGACCAGTCTTTCCAGGTGATTGTAAAACGATTACTTCGTTTCTTCGTCCTTTTCTTCAGTCGGGCGTGAACATTTATCAGCCAGATTTTGAATAATTTCGCTTTTATACGGATCGCACACAACCGTTCATTGACTGCCTGAAAATCAATAATGTGCGATTTGAACTCCCTATCCACAATGAAGGCCACTCCAAATTCTCGTTTTCCAGTAGGCTTCCCACTTTTAAATATTGTGCGCGATCTCATGTCTTGAATGTCGTTTCCAGTCCAAATCGTTTCCTGGACTGTCAGTATTTTTAATTGATATTGACTGGTCTGTTGTAAAAGGTCCTTAACAGCACCAGGGTAATTGAATGATTTGAGATTCCAGGATCCAATGCCATAGTCCTTTGAGGAAATTACCGATTAAGAAAATACTCGAAACGATTCAATAGCCACTCGCTTTTTCAGATTACATGCTAAACTTTCGTTTCAATTCATTTATGGGAAATTTCAAAGATTTTATGTATAACACCATCAGCTGTTCTCAAGGAATTCATTGAAATAGACATGATAGATAGAGAATGGAACGAAGAAAACTTTTGCTTTGAAAAAGAAAATACATGAAACTTTCTTTTCTTCAAGGAATTAAAGAGAATTCTCGAAAATTTCGGTCATATTGATATTATACGTTTAAAATGAGCTCCTTAATTCTCACGCTATTTCCTCTTTTGACGACTTAAATTTAACCTCCTCAAAACGACCCAGACAATTGAACACACGGTCATCTGACGATTCTACGAATTTTCAATCTACCACAAAGTATCAACAACAACAAAATTTTATTTCTCAGCATGAGTATTGAAAAAGTTTTCCGAAGATTTTCGGAAAAAAGTCAAAACATTTTCCATATTTTATTTTGAATCCTATTATTGGGTGAAACTTTTTCAAAAAATTGTTCCTCGCCCGGCAAGCCGGCAAATCATGTTGACCGAAAAGATTGCTAATAATTTATTGACTTGGATTCACGCCAAATTTATCAGCGTGTGGGATCTGTTATAGAAAATCCATGTTTTGAGATGTACGCAAAGTAATTGTTTTCTTCTGCAAAATTTTCATTTTTTGTCGAAATTCTGATTTTCTAGAACTAATTTATGATGAAAACAAGAGAAAATGCTTTTTAATTATTTCACAAGAAAAAATTCATTTGTAGGTATCTCTCAACATTTAGTAGTACCAGGTCGTTGGCGATTTCGCGGAAAATTTAAATGTGATTCGCATATCATAGGAAAGTTTAATAGGTCATTGGTAGCCACATTTGTACTTTCCCATCGCAATGCGATCAATGTAGAGTATTTACACGAAAGCACTTACATGTATTCGCGAGTATTGTATTTTAATTGCAGATCTGTTTACAAACGTACATTTGTACATGCCTTTTTCACGTGGTTGATCATTGAGGTTTTGAGTGTGTGTAGTACTCGTATGCTATTTATTAGAGAAAATTTTATTTGCGGTATTATAGCCAGAATAAGTTTATTATGTTTACTTGCATGTAATATTGACGTATATATATTTAGAATATTCTGTCTAGCTCAGCACGCTGTCTGAACGCCATTAGATAACTGTTCAAAGTCAATTGAAGTATTAGTTCTATGAAAGTTTATTATTATCTTTTGTTAATAATAAACGATGTGTTATTAGCTATAGAGAGTGTAATAATATTTTTGTTAGTTTAAAATATTTATTGCCATCATTTTCGATTTTAAGATAACTGGATTGTAATAGATCATGTTACAATGACAAAAAATTTATTTTTGTTGCTTGCCACAACTAGTGAGCCCAGTGGTTGGAGCTGGGAACGATGTTATGATTATTATTGTTGGGAAGAAACGCTACAAATTAGTGAGTATGAAATGATTAGACGTTTGAAATGCCTCTTCAATCTTGCATATGAATGAAACGATCAATATTAAAGGATAGTTGTCTGTGCTGATTACGCATAGAAAATATCTTTTAATTTTTAAAAATAATTACCATCAAAATAGAAGAATATTCAATATCGTTAAGAACACATTATGATTTAGGTACTCTTAAATTTTACAGAAAAAAAATTGATATGGTTATAAAAAACAGTTGAATGCATATAACACTATGATCAAAAATACTTCACTAATATTTCAAAAGCATACGCATGACCTTTACGTTGCACAGCCATTTACATATTCACTTGCGCAAATGAATATCCAGCCAAAATTTAATCACCTTGCAGTCAAGTAACACATGAAGATAGTTCAACCTGTGCTAAGACGCGGTTCAAATGTTTCCTTGACTACTTTATTTTGCCAATTGATTAATAAATCAATGTTTCGAAACACCTATGAATATTACCCACTTGATATTGTCTTGCAAATACGCCGACAACTTGCGTATTGCAAAACAAGTTTTGATCACATATGCATATAATATTGCAAGTTATTGATTTATGTCTAGTATCAATATTCTTACGATAGGATATTTCATTAATTAATGATAATCACTAATCGAAATGATTTACATTGCACCAATTAATTGTGATTATACCAATATGATTCACTGGTAATTGTTAGAATGTGATATAGTTGTTTGGACAAGCAATTTCACATTCTTCTCAAGGCATTGAACTACATTAAGCCATAAGTCGACAAACTAATTAGGTGCCTTGCTCAATTGTCTGCGTTAATTTGTTTAAGCACACGCATCGTCGCATGTGTCATTATATCGAGGCCAATTCTAAATATCGTAAGATTAAATTAATGTTAAGTTAAATCCAGAAGCTCCAAATATACGAGTAGGTTGAGTTCAATATACACTGTTTGTTAAAGCACTTATTTGGGCCAGCAAATAATAGGCTCATATTATGATAGTGGAGAAAAACAGAAGAAATATTCCGTATTTATTGCTGGAGAACGGGAGTAATTTGAAAGATTTCGTGAATGCTAATTAAGCTTCAAATTATCAAAGCATAAAATATGGGCTACACTATTAAATGCTATGTTAATATCAGCAGTATAATGTACAATGTAAAATTAAACATCTTCCTTATAATGATCCTAAATTCCATCAGGCTGAAATATTAATTGGAGCGGATAAATAGACTAGGGCGTTAATTGAAGTTGGGTTTTGTGCTCAATTTATGATATGCAAACAGATATAACGAATAAAATCAGGGAAAAACTCAATGGCGCCCATATTGAGTACTTGGTATCAAATAAAAACCATTCTTACTCCAATTTGAATAGCCGTCATATTTTTGCTATATGACTTAAATCATTAACTTAATGGGATCTTAAAGATATTTATTTTATGCATCTTTTCTGGAAATTTTGAGAAAATCCAATGAAAAGTGTTATGTCTGGATCGATGCAAAGCACATATAGTAGGAAAACCTTGTGTTGTTGTTGTAATCGGGGAAAATTCAAATGGTTACAACCTTCCTAAATATTGGATAGTCTAAAAAGTATTGAGCCTTTTTGTCATTAGATGGTGTTTTTTTAAATACCTCCATTCCCTACCACTCTCTCCATCTTTTTTTCTTCGTCGCACAACGCTCGTGCGATCTGCATTCACATTACGTCGCTTGGTCCTTTGTGCCATCCAGACAATGTTTAGCACATCGGTATAAGGGGGCACACAATATAATGTGAACTAGTCCTTTTCGTGAACATCTAGTCCAAAAAATCATGATAAGCTCTCAGAGATAAAAAAATTCAATATAATACGACGCATTCAAAAAAAACTCTGAGTAACTGTCACTTCAGTATCTCGCCGATAGGGTCAAAAAGAACGCCCTAAGATACTGGGCTCATAAAAGCAGAGTTACAGATCCACGCTTCAATCAGTACTCATTAAATGCTCCCTTAGTCTTTTCTTAAATACCAAAAGTGAGTTTGCTTCCTTAGCAATTTCTGGTAGATGTTATATATACGCAGAGCATCATTCGTTGCATCGTTCTTTAGTCGATCCGTTCTGGCAAAAGGTATTACGAATTGATTTGCATTCCTCGCATTATATGGGTTGATCTGTGATACCTTAATTAATTGCGCTCGTTCCGATCCATTAGTTTTTAAATTTCTGTAGATAAACTTAGCTTTCTCCATAATAATAATTCGACTAAAGGTTAATGATTTTGCCAATTGGTAAACCAAACTAGTTTGAGTAAGCATTGGCAGCTTCAGAATGTTTTTATACGCTTTGGTCAGCAGCCTGGATATACTGTTTAAATGTTGCTTTGCTGAGTTCAGTTCGAGATGTTGGACGAGGTAGACCCGCCTGATAAACCGTGTGCTAAACGCAAATCTTACAAGTGTCATCCTACATCAAAATTTAATTTTGTTGTTTGTATTATATGTGCAAATGTGTACCATTTGAGTGATTTGAACAGACTTAAGAACATAAATTTTATAAGTGATGTTTTTGCTATCTGTAATAGCCACCAATGATATGTCTCTTAACCAACAATGCAGAGCTTTAATCGCCGAAATAAAGCAAAATGAAATTAAACGAGTTCAGGAACAGCTACATCAGGAGGTGGAAAACAGTGTAACAGGCAAAAATAACAGTGAAAATTTAAATACTACTTCGCAAAACGAAGGACAGGATTTTCGTGCAACATTAACTGAAAACCTGTTACTGAGACAATTAAACGAGGAACTTAAGCAAAAAAATGATCTTCTACTGAACACAATAGAATTAATCAAAATTAACAAGCCCTCATACGCTGATACAGTAAAAGAAAAATATGCTAAGTTTGCTAAAAACCCGGACATTCGCATTATTCAAAAAGTAAATACTATCTCTGATGAGCAGGTTACAAAGGAAGTGAATAAAATTATAAAAAGTGAATTGATATTACCCTTTAATAAAGTTTTCCAAACGAAAAAAAGGTATAATTATTAAATGCTGCAAAACAGACAACGTATCCAGAACATGCAATAAATTGAAAGAAGTGTTCGGGAATGATTTTACAGTTTCAGTGCAACAGCCTCTTTATCCAAAAATTAAAGTTTTCGGAATTACTAGCGACTTTGATGACAAAGAAGCTATGGAATATGACATTAATGAGCGAAATTTTTATCAGTTTGATAACAAATGCAAATTACTTAACGTCTTCAAATGTGCTAACAACAAAACTGGGGCTATTATTGAAGTACCGCCAAACTTGTACCAATACGTAGTTGATAATCATTTTGAAATATACATCGGTCATCAGTGTTGCAAAGCGTTTGATGTTCTAAACATTTCTCTTTGCCCGCGATGATCTGGATTTAATCATAGTGCCAAGAAATGCTCAAATGCATTGAAATGTGCTTTCTGTGCTGACAACGATTTGTCGAAAGATTGCAAAAGCACTCGATCTACCTGCGTGAATTGTACACATTCAAATATAAAGTATGGTCAATCTAACAATACGGAGCATTGTGCTGGCGATACTAAAGCTTGTGCAATCCTAAGGAAAAAAATTGGCTACTGTATATCCAACACTGAGTACACAACCAAACCAGCTATCCCAAACTTCATTGGTCGTAAGCGACCTACTAATCATATAGGAAATAGCACTGATCATCCATCTAATATCAATCACATTAGTTAATTCTGAACTAAAAAAGCAACCTGCAACTAAAGTTAGAGCTTCAATACTATAAGGAATTAAATTACTTAAATACTTTTTGGTTTTTAATGCAACATAGTTTAGATATTATTGAATCTATCCAAGAGGATCTGGCCAATGAATTAATATTTTCTCAGCTCAAATATCTAAATAAATTCATCAATGAAAATAACCAATTTAAGCTTGAATGCAATTTTTACCAATTTGCAAGTGTTCGTTGAGAGTCTTGAAGTTAAGCCCTGCATTATTGTTTGTACTGAAACCAGAATTCTTGATTATCATGAGGTTTTCAAATTGGATGGTTATGTATTATAACTACAGTTCCATTAATATTACGGACGGTGTTGTGGTGTACTTTCAAGATTTTGTCATGGAGGTAACAGAAATAGTTAAAGTAGGTAGACTTCCTGTGTTAAAATCAATCATGCAGTTAGAAAATAATAAAAAATTGGTAATTTCGTGCTTATATAGAGCTCATGATTTGCCGAAAAATGACTTTACACGTGAATTAGCCAAATATTTAGAAAATAGTAAGAATTATAAAAACCACCTCATAATTGGTGACTTCAATATTGACCTCATAAAACTTGATGTAGAGGGACAAGAACATTTTGTTCAATCTCCAAGGTAAAGGTTTTCAACCTGGCTTCCAAAGCATCACCAGACCATCTGTTTTTAATGCTCATGAGGGTTCCTGTATTGATAACATTTTTATCAAAGTAAACGCATTTGAGCCGAAACCTTTTAAATATGAAAAGTTGTTTACTGATCATTATCCCCTTTTTTTATCAATTAATAAAGTCAACAAAGTCTCCATAGCTCAAATTTTCTCTCATTATAATAAGATGTATATAATAGCTGCTAATCAAAACTGGTCTGAAATACTATCAATGCAGAACCCTAATGAAGCAATAAACCATCTAATTAATTCAATTCATAAGTGTATCAACTTAAGCAATATGTGTAATAATAAGCCCGTTAACAAATGTAAGCAAAAACCCAGAAGTAAATGGATTACCGCAGGAATTCTTAACGCATGTCTAAAGAAAGAAGCATTATACAAGATATGGAAATTAGATCTTAATAAAAAATCTCCAAATAAATGTTCCTCCAACTTTTCCAGAAAAACGCAAATATTGTAAATTTAATGCTAAACAAATATATATTTCGGAGGTAAGAGTTCCTCCTTCTTCAGTGTTTTTTTGTTAGATTTTTTAAATGGCACAAAAAAACCGAGATAACGAAAAATTAGATCTTAATAGTTTATTTGCAAAAGCCGAGTAAAAAAACTGCACTAAAATCTTGAATAAGGTTATTAAATTGGCTAAGCAAATGTTTCATAGGAATTTGATCAAGCATAATATTAATAATACAAGAAGTTTATGGAATATAATTGGTGATATGTGGGGAAAAAGCAAGAAAAGAAATGACGATATTACTTATATTTTTGATGAACAGCATAATAAAATTCATGATCATATTGAAATATCAAATTTAATGAATAATTACTTTTGTGACATCGGAAATAACCTTAGTGCAAACATTTGTAAGCCAAAAAACTCTGCTCTTACCTTGCCTAAACCTAATCCTAAGTCAATTTCTCTATTGAGGTTTTGAGTATTATTGACTCGATGAAAATGAAAAATGGTGGCGTGGATAAATCAATATGAAAACGATTCAGAAACTACCTGATTATATTGTTGTTCCCTTGGTCCATATCATTAATGTGTGCATTGAAAAATGTATCTGGCCTGATGCCCTTAAGCGAGCGGATATTAAACCAGTTTTCAAATCTCTATGCAGACATACTACTTCCAATTATAGGCCCATATCTCTGATTTCTAACTTTGCCAAAATTTTTGAAAAAGTTTTATACCGCAGAATTCTGAACTTCAACAACAGTTGCCAGATTCTATCTACTAAGCAATTTGGATTTATGAACAGCATCTATCCAACATAATTTATAAGCAACTTGATCGTAGCATTCCTATTGCAGTTACTTTCTTGGATCTAGCGAAGGCTTTTGATACTGTGAGTCACAAATTTTTCTTAGATAAACTGTACAATTATGGTCTTAGGGGTAATGCTCATAAGTTGATTTTGAGTTATTTGCAAAACAGAAAACAGCGAATTAAATTAAATGGTTCTTTTAGCGATTTTTGTGAGGTTAAAACAGGAGTTCCTCAAGGCACAATCCTTGGACCTTTGTTTTTTCTCTTGTATATAAATGATCTTTTAATAGATTTACCACAAGATACGGTCCTGTCTTTTGCTGATGATACAGCAGTTATATCTACTGACAAAAGCTGGCAACTTGTTCAAACAAAAATGAACTATCACCTTGATAATATTGCTGAATGGTTAGCACTTAATGAATTATCACTGAATGTAGACAAAACGGTTTTCATTGCTTTCGGTAATTACTGTGATAGTGTACCACCAAACTTAGATATACAAATTAATGGATCAAAACTTCGTCGTGTGGAAACTTGCAAATACCTTGGAATAATTATTGATTATCGGATGGGGTGGCTCAATCATATTCAGTTTATAGTTAATAAAACGAAATATATGACTTTTATCTTTCACAAATTTTCCAAAATCATGCTACCTCAAACTCTTCTAATGATTTTCCATGCTTTTTTTCACAGCATACTTAATTATGGTATTATTGCTTGGGGCGGTTGTTCGTCTTCACACAAAATCATGTTGCAAAAACTTCAATTAAAGTTGTTTCAAATAACTTTCAAAAACCATTCTCAAATTGGTAAAAAACCGCTTAGCTTGGATCAAATGTTTGCACTAGAATCACTTTGTTTTCATTTTAATGATTTAAAACTTAAATATAATATTTCAAAGTGAATTACGAGGAACAAAAACATTTTACTTCCACAGATTTATAAAACTGTTGGAAGTAAAAATAGTTACATTAAAGCCATACAGCTTTTTAATAAACTTCCTAATAGTCTAAAAACTTCGCATTACTCTAAATTTTGTAAATATAAACTGAAGAAGTGGATTTCATTATAAAATATTTCTTGAAGTTTTCTACTTTGTTTCAAATTTTATATACATGAAATTAATTAAATTGGATTAAATTATTAAATCATTTTAAATCTTATATTTTGTTGAAATACAGTAATCAAAAATTTTTTTTTTCTTTCTTCCCCTTTTTGATGAACATTGATGACACTTAATCATATGTTGTCTATTGCTTCTCTTAGTATGTAAGCTAGTTTTTTAAGTACCCAAGCTTACGCACAGATATTTAAATATCTCTGTAGGGTTTACAGCTGTTATTGTTACGTTTTGTATGATAATATGTAAACTTTGGATGAAATAAATTGAAATTGAAAAATTGATTGACTCCAAATAAGTACTCCATAATGCAATTTCGCCAGGACAAACGCATTTAGAACAAGTTTCTTGATGTGCATTGGAAAATCCTCATATCTTCTTAACAATCCTATTATTGGGTCTAATTGCCTTCTTAAGCTAGAGTCAAAGTCAAAGTCAAAAGCGCTTTATTTAATACCAATCGTTATAAATTTTTAAAAGAACATAAAGCAAATTCCAAACAATAAAACTATAAAAAACTTAATGGCCCGAATGGCTCTCTAAATTTATACGTTATCAGTTAAACACATTGAATGAAAAAAATACACTTGCAAATTTAAATAAATCAAGATTATTATATACTTTTTGATTCAATTGGAAAAAGGAGAAAAAACCAACCAGCATTATTCAAAAATTACTTATACTACTAACACAACAATGAACTTATATCCTATACCTAATATGATACACCCTAATTCTAAATAAGTTCAATCAAAACAAAAAAACAAGTTGGGTAAACAGACCTACGGTCATGTCAGAAGGGTTTTGTATTCAATTTACAAAATGCAGTCACCAGATCGAATAAAATCAAGAAACGATTTTATTGGAGAAAATATGAAATTCGAAGATCATACTATTATTAACAAAGTTGAACGAATTTCGTGTTCTGAGATTTTTGTTGTTGTTATACTCATAAATATCTCCCTTGATAATTATTTCAGATATCCATTCGCTAGGGAGGAAACACATTTTTCATGTATTTCCCCCCTGTGCCCCCGCTGATCCAAAAACTGACAGTTTAAGAACTGTTTTGAAAAGCTCCCATGAAAACTTTCATTTCATACTCATACCGGCTACGTTTGATGAATTTTTATTTTCAGGAGCCACTCTCCTGTACTGTTATCATCGATTAATGGCCAATTTTTTCGAATCCTAGAATGGTTACAAAGCCCTTTTGCTAGGAGCTCTCTCCCGCCTCCTTGACTTGCTTCGCTTATGAGTATTAATTGCAGGTACTCATCTTCAGTCATTCATTAAATTGAATCAAGTGTTCAAAGCATGCACCTTAAACGTTGAAGTTGGGAAAAAATAACTCAAAACTATTCATTCTTCGCATTTAAAACAGCCACCATTTTGTTTTACGATTACTGATACCACTAGCTGAACCGATTCGCAAAGATATTCATGACACCTATCATTCCTGAAATTTTCATGCAAATCCTAGCAAAACTGTAGTGTCTGAGTCGGTAAAAAGCGCATGTTGTTCCATAGCCATATGTTGCCATAGTAATAAATGCAGCGCATATTGTTCCATAGTAATACAGGAAAATTCAAACCGCTATAACTTCGCTAAATATGATTCAATCTTTATGAAACTTTCAGGATAGATCAACCTTATGAATAGTCATCTATGTATTGAATTTCATAGAATTTAAGGGTACCGTTAAGATTTTATTCAAGAAAACATAAAATCGATAAATCATA
The DNA here is from genome assembly GCA_963969285.1 of Odontomyia ornata. Classification (NCBI taxonomy): domain Eukaryota; kingdom Metazoa; phylum Arthropoda; class Insecta; order Diptera; family Stratiomyidae; genus Odontomyia; species Odontomyia ornata. The sequence continues at coordinate 92,562,584 of OZ017740.1, read as the reverse complement.
CTATTACTAACAAAGTTGAGTGAATTGCGACTTCTAACGCATTTGTTGTTGTTGTACTCACCAAGGCCTACATTCCTGATTTTTTTCAGATTTTTCGGATCACAGGTGTCCAATCGCGAGGGGGGGGGGGACACCAATTTTTCGTGTATTTCCCCTCCCTGTGCGCCCCTCGAAGCAAACTTTGCCAAACTTAGACCTGTTTTGAAAAGTTCTCATCAAGACCTTTCATTTGATACCCATATCGGCCACCTTCAATGAAATTTTTTTTCGGGGGGTCACTCCCCTATATGGGGAGACCCCCCTTAAATACCTTATAAAATTTTTTTTGTATTTGAACTTTGAAGAGAACACCACTTTACACCTACATACAAAATTTGATGTTTCTAGCTTAAGTAGTTTCCGAGAAAAACTGCTGTGACACACGGACGGACGGACGGACGGACGGACAGACAGACGGACAGACGGACAGACAGGACGCGATTTTAGAAGGGTTTTGTAAAATTATTTTACAAAACCCTAAAAACGCTACCTTATATTGAAACCTATACCTAATTTATAATACAAATAAACAACAATACTAGATGTAGCAATAATGAGATGAATCTAAAAAACTAAGTAACGAGAAAAAGCACAAAAACAGAAAATAAACACGAATAATTTAGACATTGTCATTCAGCCACCAATACCTAGATTGCTCCATCTCAGCTCGACCAGCCTCAACGAATCTAGCAAATGAGTATCTCCATTGGAATTGTTGGTCTCGTGAACTCAGATTCGGAGGATATTTTATCTTCTTATCGGTGGCCCGTCGGTATATGTGATATATGATTGGGACGTCCTTCTTAAGCTATTTATGTGTGGTAAGCAGGTCCTACGATGGTCTATGATAAGACCAAGATATTTCATTTCTAGCACTCTTTGCAATTTTTCGCCGTTAATGTTTGGTTCGACATCTATGTTTCCTTTGTTCTTTTCCTTAAAAACAATATATTTTGTCGTTGATATGTTCAATACTAGTTTGTTTCCAATTAACCACTGATGAAATTTTCCTAGATCCTGATAGTGTTCTCAATGGCAGTTTTGTCTCGTCCTGAATAAAGTAGAACTGTGCCATCAGCATATAATGTGTGATATCCCGTCAGCCCACATGTATTTAGATTATTTGTGTATAGCAGGAACAAAGTTGGGCCAAGTATTGAGCCTTGGGGAACTCCTGTCTTCGTAGGTGCATGATCGCTCAGGACATTGTTGATTAAAGTTCTCTGTGATCTTCCCTCCAAGTAACTCTTAAACAACTGCTTAGGACTACCCTGAATACCGTACGATCCAAGTTTACGAAGCAAAAGGTCATAATCAACTGTATCAAATGCTTTTTTCAAATCCACAAAAATTGCGATGACATAATCACCTCTGTCAAATCCTAGATTGATGAAACGTGTGACAGAATGTAGGGCCTCCAAAGTACTCTTGTTCTTTTGAAAACCAAACTGATGTTGGCTTATGATAGAGTTTTCAACTACGAGTGATGTTAATCGATTGTTTAGTATTTTTTCAAATATCTTACTAAATCCCGTCAGCAGCGCAATCGGGCGATAGTTATTCGGGTCAAGATGATCACCACCCTTAAATATAGGAACTATTTTTGCAAGTTTTTCTTCTTCCGGAAAAGTCCCATTCCTAATATCCACGTTTATGCCATAATCTGGGCTATGTTCTCCTTTATTATACTAATCTCATTCATCGTGACTTCCCTTTTATTTGTTTGATGAATGTGAAGGATGGAATTTATTGAGATATTTGTAGTATTTAAATCGCCTGCTGAACTGGCAACGATTTCTTTAGTGATTCTTCCACCGATTGTTGAAAAAAAGTTATTTAATGAGTTCGCCGCCTCATGTGGACACGATGTATTAGAGGGCCCATCAGGATTCAGTTAAAAGTTTTGTAATATACCCTGGGTTGAAGAGTTATCCTTTACCTCATTTATTATTTTCTATATTTCACGGGAGTCGCTGTCCATTCTTCTTGAGAAATATAAGAATTTAGCCTCTTTCACGAGTCGTTTCCATTCTTTTTTCGCTTGCATATATACAAACTTGAAAGCCTGGTTTCCATTGTTCTTCCTGTAGTCCATGCATGCCTTCCTTTTTTTAATACTTGCATCAATTACTTTTTTTGTTATCCAAGGCCGTTGTCGACACCTGATTTTTTTCTCAATTGTAGAGCTTTGCTTAGCAGATATGATGATATTTTTGAGTTCGATAATACTATTTGGTTTCCGCTTTTCCAGTAACTCTCGTATGTTTGATTTAAAGAGCTCCTTGTCAAGATATCTGAACGTTTTGTAGGTCGGCTTCTGTTTGTTCAGGGTTTGGTCTTGAATAGCAATTTTTAACACACGGTGATCCAGTTCCGGCCAGTCTTCAAATATGTAAGTCATGCTTTCAGCGACTTTTAAATCATTGGTTACTATATGATCCAGACAGGTATTTGACACTGGGCGAGTAATTTGGTTGTTGTTTATGATTACCGTTCCATTCGTTTCTAGCGTATCCTTATAAATCCTTGTTTCTGGTGATTCAATTAGTACATCAATGTTTGTGTCCGCTACTGTGATTAAATTTTTTTCAGTTGAGAATAATGTATCTAGTACTGTGCAAAAATCTTGCGTATTCATACGATTGGGATTGTTGTAATGATTTTCTACTTTTCAGATCGAACGCGGAACCGACCTCTCATCGGTTCTAGACGTTAAGTCTGAGTAGTGCCAACGGATGGTACCAACAGGTCAACCAATCCGTGCACCGTAACCCATTCACGCGGTGACTGCTTGTCGGCCAGCTAGTTCGGAGAGGATTTCGGTCGCGGGTCTCCGAATGGGTTACGCTCAATTACAATATTTTCAGTCACCTGAACATGCCCGTTTTCCAAACGCGTCAACAATTACTCATCCAGAACGGGAAACCTACGTTACGTTAGTCCTGGATGTGATCTCTCCACAGATCTCAAATCAAAAACGCTACAAAATCCTATAGGCGCGTTACCGAATCACCGACGCGGTACCGAAAAATATGCTACTCGAAATTAAACCGACGAAAACTACTCTAATGAAATGACGAAACAAGCAAAGGTACCGCGTACCGCGCGCGACGCGAAACCGACCTCAGCGGATTTGTCGAAACCCTACCCTCGCGACGGCATACTTACCCTACACTCTCTGTTCCCACTGAAAAAGAAGAGTCACTGAAAAGGAAAGTCGTGGGTTAACTTAGCAATTCATGTTGTTATATATTTTTTCAAAAGAAAAAAAATCGTTTTCCTTCTACAAATGTTTTAAATATCATACAATTAATGTTCGGCAATTTTTCGCATTTATAACTGTGTATGCTTCGAGACTTGTATTATCGAAAGTATGAAGTTAGTCGTTTCTAATAATTAATGTTCATTCGTTTCGAAATAATCATTTTTTTTTTTCCAATTTCAAATTATACTATTAATGTTCTGTAATAGCATTCCGCAATTTGGATAATCAAATTTTTAACCCAAAAATATATGTATATAAGCGCGATCACGAAGAATTTCTCTATTAAGACTATTCATTTCAATTATCTACTAATGCAAATTAAATCTTGGTTTGCTTCTTTCATTGACTGATTTTGTCATGTGTTTTTGTAACGTATAACTAACGCTAAACAAGTCTCTAATTTTCCTACATACTAACTAACGATTCCTTCGATACAATATAAATTTCTAACTAAGGTATTCTACTTAAAGTAATAGTATCTCTTTTTTTCTACCGTTTGATAATCAGTTTGTATTAAATGGAAATTTTTCCCCTTTTTTTCCTTTTTTTTTTAGCACTCATCTACATCAACTATAAAAACAAATTAATAAAATCGTGTGCCAGTCTGCATGCGTTTCGTCTACATGCGTTTCGTCTAAAAGCAACCAAAATAAGGAGAATTCCAACACAAAAAGTGTTTCTGATAAATATCATCTCTCGTATGAATTGGACGTAAATGTTCTACCTTTTAATGTCTTTAATTTATAGTTATGCCTAAAATCAACGAAAGTACGATTTTCCGTCGTTTTTTTTTTTTTTTGATTATCTAGATAGCATTCTGTCATATAAAATTAATTAACCTCTATAATCTAAGGTTTCAAATGAATTTGGTATGCATTTATTCATATGATTAATAACTGACCGGTGAAAAATTTTTTATGACCCTTTTATATTTGGAATAACTTCATGCTTTCTTTCGAGTAGTTAAAAATGATTTCTTATTTTATGTATAGTTATGTTTAAACAATAAATTAATATTTTGCTTGTAGTAAGAGTTTAAATGCGTCGATGTGCGACATCAACAGGCGATAGCGTTAATACACGCCTAAACTTACGATGTTAAAACTATTCCTGTAAGCAAATATAATCTACTTTAGTTCGTTTTTTCTTATCCGACAGTTGAAATTGTTCTTTTTCTAAGGGCATATTCATCGCAACACATCAATTCACCACCATCCGTTGGCACTACTCAGACTTAACGTCTAGAACCGATGAGAGGTCGGTTCCGCGTTCGATCTGAAAAGTAGAAAATCATTACAATGGCGCCCAACGTGGGGCCCGAAGGGGAAACAACACCACTCTCCTTCGAGTTCTCACATTTTTAATTTTGCTGTCGGCAGATGAACCGATTCAATTTTTATTGTCGCCCTCACCATTTGATATTAACGTAGCATACTTTGGAGGGTTCCATAAAGTTAAGATAGAGTCACCGATAAACTCTCTTTTGGTGTTGTTTGTCTTGTCTTCGGTATAATAAGGTCTATAGCATCTTCTGAAGTTCTTCGTTCGTGGTGGCTCAGTCGCCTGAACATGCCGATGATGTTATAGAGTAGTGCGTCCCTTAATGTTACCAAAAGAAAGGTTTGCACATTTTTATACAGTTTGAAGTCGGACAGTTCTAATTTTAAACAAACTGATGGTGCCAGGGGTTTTCAAATACATTGCTTGGAATTGCGTCAGTTTTTGCTGGGAGCTAATCTGATGACCGGCAGTGATAAAATCCGCATCATCAATTAGTCGTGACCGACACCCGATTTGTTTTTATGATTGGTTAGCGGTTTTTATTAGCATACTTTCGTAGAAGACAGGGACTTGTATTCAAGAAGAGGGGCCTAAAATTATAACAACCATCTCTCCACTGCGGAAACAATTGTTTCTTCACTAGTGAAGCGCGAAATCCTTCAGTCTCTCCATGCCTGGGTCGGCATCGAAAAGACTGCCCTGTAATAAACATAAGCAGTCGAGCAGCCCCGTGGTGATCAGGAGTGGCTGCTCCTGAAGAGAAAAGGTGGTCACCCCGTCGAAACTGCTTAGTTTGTTGTTTTACTAGTGTAAAGTAAACTGCATCCGTCAAGTTTCCATCCTTTAGGCAGAGATGAGTGGTTCACTTCAGCCACTTTAACATCTTTAGGTTTGACATTCCCCTTGTAATGCAACGACCTTCTTCTGTGAAAGTAACGGTTGCTTTTTGTGTAATGTTTGCGTTTGTCTCAAGCCTCCGTGTCCGCTAACTTTAACGAGGCAAAACAATATTGAATTTCTGTAGAGTAGATTAATTGACACCTAATAGAACTTTTCTAAAGACAATAAAAATTGATCGGTGCGTCTTGTAGAGTAGAGTACGCGTGATAAGTATTTTGTAGTGTAGCTTCGTGGCTCGACAAGAACCCGCCTCATATGATCCCGCAAATGCTAGTCGTCAAGCACGCGTACGCGGTCGTTAAGCGAAGCTAGTTAGCTGAGCTCGGTGTTGTTTTAGCTCGCTGACACTTGTGCCAGACCATCGGCACCCGTGTCCTACACGGACATTTCGTAAATCATTACATTGTAGTACGTCCCTAATTTTATTTTTTTACCTGCGTGGCGTACTTCAATTATTATAACGTTATACTTATCAGGCGTCACTCTCTTGGTAATGAAATTGATTGTATTTTTTACGTACATTGCTGTACTTCCACCTCTTCCAGGTCTGCAGGAGAATACCGCATTATATCCTTCAATATTGTAAAACCGTGCTTCTTCTGGGTAAATCCAGATTTCATTGAGAATAATCAAATCTATTTCAGGATTTTGCTGCAGGTAAATCTGAATATCACTTAGCTTATGTCTTAAGCTTCTTATATTAACATACATGAGAGTTAAATTTGTTCCACTTGATTGATTAGAAAGGTTAGCAATCATCGAAGTTGTAGTCGGTGCTCCTCCTGGCGATCAATATTCTGCGTCGAAACTCCGGACACTCTACAGAGTCAGCTCTGTGAGAATGATCAGCATTATTATTGTTACCAATACAGTTGGAGCACTTCTCAATCGTGCTTTTGCAGTCCTTTAGGTCATGCTTTCCTCCACATTTTACACATATTTGCTCACCTTCACATTTTGATGTTTTGTGATAGTATTTTTGACACTTATAACACCTCGTTACGTTAAAGTCCTCCTTCACAAAATACGAACCATAATCTATATTAATGTGTCTATTTGCAAGCCTCTTATACATGCTCCCATTTACCTGGATGATGTGCAACCACCTTCCATTTCTTGTCCGCCTAGCATGTACAAGTTCCATAGAATCAATCCTTGTTCGTTGTCATATATCGGGCAATACTAATCAGATTAAGTCAAACTGAGATGCGTTTGAAAGGTGACATTCCAGTCTATAAGTTTCATATGGACAGTTTTGTATTTCGTCATTCGTTTCAAAAGTTGTATTCATTTAAAAATGAGTGAAATTTCTGAAAAAATTCTATATATTTTACAATATCACTACGATCAAGGTGAGAATGCATCGCAGGCTCGTGAAAAAATTTGTAGTGTCTACGGTCAAGAAAGTTTTGCATTCAATCGCTTCAAAGACGTGTGCAGTTGAAGACTATTTGAATTGGCCAGTCACATGTTTAAGAGTGGGACGTGAGGCACGTAGGAGAAGGTTCGCTGTAAGAAGCCGCACTCACGTACAGTGAAAACACGCGAATATGATATGGAAATTGTGAAGACATAAAATACAAAGTCTTGTGCTCCCAGTGCTGCTTCGAACTTCTTCCACCGTTTTCGGTTAATCACGTCCCTAATTCAATTTGGGTGAACGCAGAGACTGGGGCAAGCGACGACTTCGGCTAGTGAAGATTTTGCTGAACTTTTTGGCCCACGACATTGCATATAGGATTATCAGTGTTTTCTCAAGTGAACCATGTAAAGCGTACAGTGTTTCATCAAAATCGAAGTATAAATAAATAAATATTGGATAGAAAATGAAAACAAAAGCAAATCTTAGTAGAATGTGTGAAATAAGTGAATAAGGGGAAAATTGCTTCATTAGGAAATTTAGTCTCAATGGAATAGCAGTATCCAAAGAAGTATCCTTCGTGTTGAAATTGTCATTTTTATCATACCTCCACGCACAATAAAGTCCCACCGATGTAAGGTTTGCATTATCGAAAAACTCTTCAGTAAAAACTAATTACATCTTTGTTCGGGGTGTAAATTGATATACTACTGAGTTCGAGACCATCAACGTTTGGATTGGGGCATCCACAAAACCTTTTGTACAGAGCAAAACACTTTCCATTTGCCCAAGTTGTGAAGCTGTGTCATACTGCAACCAGGAGCATCTACAAGAAGACTCGAACAATCATTCCAAATGGTGTTGGTATTTGAAATATTATTATGAATTTTATGGGTTAAATGCTAGAAACATTGAGTTTAATTTTGGAAGCAGCTCCGATTTTGGATTCCAATAGTTTGCCCAAAGATTTATTTAGTTAATTGAACTGATCTCTAAGCGTCAAAAAGACATGCAAATCTGCAAAAACCTGAAATCTTTAAATGAATTCCAGAATTACGTAGCTATTAGTGACCTTTCTCGTGTAGCAACCATACTTTACACAAAACGCCGTACACGTGCATTTGCAGACAAAAATGATAGTTTAACGATATATTTTATCGGTGCACGCGATGAACATGTATTTTTTTATGAGAACCCCAGTGTACATTTTTATCCTCTTAACTTCCATCGATAAAAGTATTCAACTTTTACCTTATTGGGCCATAAATAGAAAGAATTTTTCAATCATTAACTTATAAAGTAACTACTCACCGCAAGAGAGTGCTAAATCTTCATGTCGAAAAAGAACGTTTTGAAATTATCGCACAAAATATAAAAACTGAAGATGCTTTAGAGAAAATGTCACATTTAATGGCAGCATTCAATTGTGGATATCATGAGTTTGTCGATACGCAAAAAGATACATGGAAGCGTGGAATAGAAACCTTAGTTGAATTTGAAAGCATTCCGATTATTTTAACTTCATATACAAAATTTGAATTACGTTTCGTCTTACGCGAATTTAGTGCATGCGGAATTTCGTTGGCACGACAATATCAGATCGTTGTTCACGGAGAAGAGAATTCGTTTAAGCATTTCAGACTATTCAGAATTATTGAGTTACATGATCAAAAAGAGTTAGTTTACTTTTGAAACGGCTATGTGAATATTTAAATTGTAAATGGCTCGAGATAGATGGTATGGAGTTTTGTAGTCAAAAGGTGTACATAAAACATGTTTATACTTTTATATTTATAAATACAAGCAAATTTTGTTTTTCTCCTTTTTTTGAAGGCAAATTGCAATTCGTCGGAAAAAATTAATTTTTTGAGAAATTTAATATCAAGTTTTGTTTGAAAACACGCTTAAGTAATTTTTGGCATCGGTATAAAAGAAATGAATAAAATGAATTGTTGAACCCTATACCTTACGGTCTTTCCATTTCGATTTACCTGACCGGGTATAGGACCCGCATCGATGGCAGGCTCCTCCGCTAACATGGGCTAGCCATCGGGCACGCTCCTCCGTTTCTTTGTTTAACAGGGGCTCTTGCCGGGTAGAGTGGCCTTCCACTCGCGTGCCGTTTTATGGTATAGAGTGATGTGATTCCATCACATAATTCTATAACATAAATTGTCCACGTCTATATTTCTCATTTGATGGGAAAATTCAAGCAAATTATGTTTGTATAAGTTTTTCACTCAAAGGGGAAATAAATGGCCACGTCTACGTTTGGATCTAGATCCGTTTGGGAGTATGCGAGGGGGCACCACCTCCATCTGCACGCCCCACCTTTATTTATATATTTGTCCCCCTAAGTCCGTCTGTCTTTCCCAGGTCCAGTTTTTCCTTTGCGACAGCAATTTCCGACCCTTAGTTGATTACCTCTTTTTCCACTTCAGTCGACATTTGTTTGACCCCAGAAATTCGTGGACGCGAAATTCTTTTTGTAGTGGGTTCTTGTGCTGGGGAAAAGAACCCGCCCCACAACACTGCAACGCTACCCTGCCAGCACATTCACGCGTCCCCAGACAAGGCCAATCTCGGCGGATCTTGACATCCTCTTCCGCTGAGGCAGCAGATTTTCGCTGCAGTCCTACATGGACAATTTACCATACCTACTTTCACTACACTAGACCACACACATCTTTGATGACCTGGCAAAAATTGACAGAGCTTGGCTGGGAAGTTTTGATGCATCCATCGTGTAGTCTAGACCTTACACCATCAGACTACCATTTGTTTCGGTCTCTGCAAAACTTCATTAATGAAAAGAAATTAACTTCAAAAAGGGACTGTGAAAATCACTTGGCCAAGTTTTTCGCCGACAAACCACAGAATTTCTACACAGATGGAATAATAGCTTTACCCAAAAAATGGCAAAAGGTCATAGATAACAATGGACAGTATGTACTTAAATAAATTCATTTTAAATAAAACAAAAATGGATCAATACCTTTTAGACTTACCAATATATATTTTTTTTACGAAACTTACTAACTACTCTGTAATAATCGATTAGTCGCGTAGGCAAACTGCTCGAAAAACATCTTTACTAATCATACCATTTTAATTGTAAATTTAAAAATGAAAAAAGATTACAAAAAATTTGTACAATAAAAATATTAAATAAAAAATTAAATTTACAATTAAAATTCGAGGACGGCAACCCCCTTTGTAACGCAATTTATAAAGGTGAATCGCACTATCTCGCTGACGGAAAATAACCGCTGACGGCAAGCAGAGGGCTTGCGAATGAAATAACCATTGACGGATGCGAGGAGTCTTCGTGTTATCGCCAGACGTTTCGGACCGCGCGAAGTGTCTGTGCCGGCGTTACATTTTCACACTATATTAAAAAATCGGTATCGAAGTCAAAACTCTTGTGATAAAGCAATTTTTGATTATAGTGTTGCCCTTGCTCCCGTGGTCGCGGTCCTCGAGTTATTCCTACTCGTCGTGTATAATTTCAGCTTTGCACCGGTCACGCAAGAAAGGTGCATGGCAATTCGCCCCAGCCCAACCATATCGACGAACCGCGACCGAAATAGTTAAGAGTGAGATTGATTCCGGCTGTGCTTTCTTCTCGCTTTATCTTTCGTGTGCGATTACATGCCATCGTCGATAATCAAAACGGAAAATTTCGCTTGAATTTTTTGAAAAACGAAAATATATTTGTGTTCCAATTGATAGTAACCATAATCGGCAGCAAATACGCGCGACAATAGCCCCAAACATTGTAATCATTACCAAATTGCTGCCAATCAATTCAATCAAGTAATACAATCCCAGTTTGATTGTCACCGTACCGGAAACCAAAGAGGGGTTGTACGAAATAAGCAAAAGATTTCAAATTTCGTCGTGGAATTCAATGCTGATTCATATCGATCGTTAAGGCGTCAGACGTAATTTATTCGCCGTGTATCGACTTCTCTGATATATCATAGCGGGAAACGCGCAATGAGACTACAAGGTTGGAGTCTGACTGCCTTTGAGCAAGTAGAAAAATCACGGTCACGAAATGAGCAGCCCATTGCGGCTGCATTGGCGAGTTCCCCAAAGCATGAAGAAAATTGATCGCGTCGGAAATTTTCTTCGTCGAATTGCCGTTCCTGTATTGTGCAACTAGCACCTTTTGATTTGCGTTTAGTAGCAAGCAGTGGAAAATTCGACAATTAAAAGTAAATACGCGTAGCTAGTATTTGCTTCACTTCCATTAAATGAACTGTTTTTTTGGTGAAGATCTAAATGCGAGAATTCGCTGCATATTATGGGACAATTGTTTTGTTCATCACGGCAGAGTAAATATACCCCCTTGTTTCCCCACAACACAGCTTCCATGACTCCTCATCCCAAACCTCCCAATTAAATGGTAGCAAACGTTCTTGGGGTCGCACATTGGGTTTACTTGCTCCCCAATAATGGGACATTAAATGCCGAGAAATGCTAATATGTTAACTGTAAATACAACTACAGCTCTGCTACTAAATCCTACTTACACCTCCTCTGTGGGGATGTAAGAGGATGAAGGCGAATCTTCCCCGCCTGATAACGGAATCGACGAAATAACAATGCCGCCGGAATGGAGGTTGGGCGACGGGCTAACTCCCCGTCCCTGGAAAACCTTCAAAATGTTTTGAAACCTGCTAATGGGCCTCGGAATGGATTGGACTCACGGTAACGACCTTGCAAACGAAAACAGGACTATGGCATTCGATCCTTGAATGTCAGATCCTACCCTGGCGCTGTTAAGGACCTTTTACAACAGGCCAGTCATTATCAATTAAATTAATACTGGCAGTCCAAGAAACGAACTGGACTGGAAACGACATTCAATACATGAGATCGCACACAATATTCAAAAGTGTGAAACGAAGGAAATGTTCTACAATCACCTGGAAAGACGAGTCGACTCATTGCCTACAAATGGCACAAAAATAATTTTGGGTAGTTTCAATGCTAAGGTTGGCAATGAGCTATCTCATCGCGGAACGACTGGAGGATATAGCCTCCATGACACAACAAATGGCACCGGCCAGCGCCTGATTATGAAAATTGTAGCAACAGGCTTTTACCTAACGTAGGTTGTGGAAATGGCAGCCATTTCTGCAGCTGTCAACTCAAAGACAAGATTGAGTTGATATTACGACGGCTGATTTTTGGCGGGAGGTTACGTTCTCCGTTGATTAGACTGGATGCTGGAATACTGTTGAAAATTGAAGAATTAACGAGAAACTCTCCAGGGGAGGATCTGGCCGCGTCCACGCTGCAGTTTCATTAATTTACATCCCAATCTTTTTTAAATTGCTACATTTGTTAAATTTCAGAACATTGCAAAAAGCTACTGTCGTCATTTGGAGTGCGTGAAAAAAAGTGAAGTGAAGTGAAGTCGATGAAAAGACAGTTTTCAATCAAAGTGTTTCAAAGTGATTCCAAAAACTCTCCACATCACAGCCCGCAAAATACCATGTGGTGAAGGTTCTAGTGGGGCAGTGCATGCAAATTTCTTGCGTGACAGCTATCGCCCGTAAATCTGTGACGACCGTTTATCAAGCAGATGTCTGCCACCAGAATTGAACAATTTATCGATTTCACGTGCAAAATGGAAGTGTTACTATGATTAACTATTTGACATCATCATTCATCTACACGAAAATAGCTAATATGATTCTGTGTTCGTACGGTGATTTGCGGTATGGAGGATAGTTCCTTTGCATTTCCAGATCAGTTTGCTAAGTTTTGCCCGAGCCCACATACAGTGCTCCTCAAAATATCACGTACCTCCGCAATAGAATATCTTTTGTAGAAGAAATGAACCAGGATCAGCAAATCACTTGGGTCGTGTTTTTTTTTCACAACGTTGAATCCAACCTGTGTCAACTTTGCTCCAGTGTATTCTCATCGCTATCTCACGAATATCATTTGCATAAATTGAAAGTTCAACTCAATAATTCCGTGAATCGGATAGTGCGAATTTTATGCACCCATTTAGTAGCAAGCCATTCTATTCGTATGCAAGCGGTAGAAATTTTTATAATGTTGATTCAAGATTTCGTGGTTTGGGAATAAAATTTAAAAAGCACAATCAATGTTAAATTATTAGTTCGGAGGATGAGAGCGCATTTTTCGGGAATATATTCACAAATGCGCCATCAGATCTAGTTTTTCTGAAATTGATCATGGATGAATAGATTTCGTGTATGATTTTTTAGGCTGAATTAGATATTAACACGTACATTTCATGTGCTGCCTTGTACATACTCAATATGACATACAATAAAATAACAAAAATCGTTGTCTAGTGAGCACGAATTAAAAATATAATTCGGCCTGACAAAAACCAAAGGGGGTTTATTAAAGTTGCCTACCCTACTGATGACTCAAGCTATTCTTCCGCTTTTAATGGACAAGCTAAATCATAACTTGAAATTGGGCAACCGGGCGGATCTGATTCAACCACACACCCTCCCACACGGATCAAAATCCCGCAGCCTACGCCAAGTCGCAACTCCGCCGCGGGCAACGGACCAGAGACAACTCTCCAAATCGATTTCGATGTCCCTTGGGAAAATCGCGGGCGAATCGAAGATAAAATCATTAAAAGTTTTTCCGCTATATCTCAAAACAAGAACTTTTCAACCATATTGTTCAAAATAAACAATGTTGCAATGCAAAAAGGTGATGTATTTGATGATAAATATCTTCTTTCAACCTTCCCTAATGCGGTCCACCAATAATATAAAGGACTTTAATTGACTTTCTTCGAAATATCACAATGATACGTCTATATATACTTCAAGTTATATACTGACAAGTGAAACTAAAAATTTGAGTTACCGGACAGAGCCATTCGCTTTTCAAGGAGATTTGTGCGTGAAATTGCCCAAAATAAGACTTTATTTGTACCTGTTATATCTCAGCATCTATCTGCAATTGTGTTTTAAAACTAAGCATACAGTTATAGGAAGAAACAAGGATAACATACAAGGTTTTAGTTTTAACTTAAGTGGATTTTTTATATTTTTTTTTATTTTTTCAAAACTAACAAAATATTAAATAAAATGGTTTGAATGCGGATTTTCGGTACCAACTACAAGGAAACTGTTGCAGCTACTGCCTCTGCCTGTCTTCTGAACCTAATACACATAGAAAACATTCTCAAACTCTGAAAAAAATATTTTTAAAAAATAAAAAAAATAAAAAATTATTCTTTTGAAAAAAACAACCAAAAAGGGTATTTTTGTAATATTAAAAGTGCTATTACAGAGGTTTTCTTAAGGCTAGGGTAATATAATCTGAGTTTAGAATAGATGTTGGTACTCAAAACCATAATGCAAAATTTAGTTGAACGGTTTGGATTTTAGATGAACCTGAATGTGGAAAAATTGAGGTTGCGGGAAAAGAAGCTCAAAGATGGGAGTAGGTGTCTGGCGGGTTCAAAATTCTCCAGGGCCATAATCTGGGTCATTTTCAGCATCTTTTCCATACTTATGTCTTTTTTTGTTTCTAGCAGCTGTTCTTGCATCTTTTGTGGCTTGCAAAGCTGCTCTATCAGCTTCCAAAAGCCACTGAGTGTCAATGGCATGAAAGGCTTTTCTACTATTTTCACCAAATTTGATCCCCACTTTTTCTAACACTAGTTTCCCCCCCAGCAACCATCATTGCAACAAATTACTGTATCCAAAACTCCAATTTGAAGTGTTTGTAGCCCAACATAAACTGACTTGGGAATTCTTTCCCACACTATGTTGTTAAAACTTTCATTGAGGTTTTGGGTACCACCATGCAAGCACTTTTCGAGGAGATCATCTCTGGTCAAGTCCCTGTTCTGGGAGACTGCTTTTATGACTGTAAGGTTCCATTCCTGCTTCCATCTTCCTGTACACGCATGACTCTTTTCCTGGAGGACACAAATTATGTTGTGGTTTGTCATTGGTTGATAGCTTGTGATAGTAGGTGGCCCAAAGTGCTTTTTTCATTTCTGCTAGACTGTGGGTGTTTCTCCTAATAGCCAATCCAAAATTCAGCTGTAATTTGTCAATTTCTTGATCTGTCAACCTGTGCTTTCCTTTTATCCCTTTCCTATCTTCAAGTTTCTTAAGTCCTATTGTTTGTTTGAGTTTCCTCAATCTAGTTCCAAGTCTTTTTTGTACATGTCCAACACACTCCAATTTTTGAATTTTCACTGCCTCACGATACGGGTTATTTTCACTCACTTTTGAAAATCCTTTAGAGTCACTATGAGCAAGATATTTCACATACCTAACACCACCCCGAGCAGCCTCAGACCTTTGAAATAATTTCAGTGCACCCTCAACTTCCATTCCCCCACTGTAACCGTCATAGTTCTTGTTGCACTCATGTGGTCACATTTGTGGCAATGTTTTGTCATGCAATGTACATCTAACACTTTTCCAGTATCCACTTAACAGCAAAAACAACCCCATTCAAAGATGTATGCCCTCTTTTCTGCCAACTTCCATCAAAGGATGCTGCTATATCTGATGTTTCATTAATTTCTTTAGTTTCACACGCAACCTTAGTCATTGAGTCATCAGGAATTTTATCTTGTACTTCCAGTAAAATTTTATTTTGCATTTGAAAACGCACAGGAGAGGGAGGAAGATCCTCAACCCTGCAGAAAATTTTTCCAGCTGTAGTGCCCTTTTCTATACTACGCAAACCGTATACAAAACGGGTGTTCACATTGAAAGTTCTATGGGATTTTGTATCGGACAGCATTGCAATTTGTTCTTCACCACATTTTTCACATTTCATCACTAACTTACTAGCTAAACCTTCTTCGTGTGGGTTCAGTGCTCAGGGATCACCTTCTTTAGTGTGTACCTAACGCCTAACGAGTCGATATCATCTTTCCAAGCCAAGCTTAATGCTCTGGAGGGTGCTGTCTCGAAAGCAGAGGGTAAAGTGCTCGTTGGGGGCGACTTCAATGCTAAAGCAATCGAATGGGGCATGCCTCAGACGGATCCGCGGGGAAAACGAATCCTGGAAATGGCGGCCAGGACGGCCCTCGTCGTACTAAACTCCGGAAATACGCCGACTTTCCGCCGTATTGGCTGTGAGGGAACCATACCGGACGTGACATTCGCCTCGGAGTCCTTAGTACGGAGGATACACAACTGGAAAGTATTAGAGGACTACTCACCCAGTGATCACCAGTGCATTCTGCTTGAGATAAGTGATGCTATCTCCCGACGTCCGTGCTCTCGGGCTTCTACGACTGGATGGAACATTGGAAGAATGGACGTCGAGAGGTTCGTCAGGGTTCTCACAGCAGGTGAGCCGCTGCAGGGAGCTCCGGAGCGGACGGAAGAACTGGCAGCTCAAGGCGTAGTGAACTCTACTATGAGCATAATCACGACTGCTTGCTACACTTCTATGCCCCGTCGAAGATCCCGGCACGGCAAGCCCCCAGTGTACTGGTGGTCTACTGAAATCGCTGAAAAGCGGAGGGAGTGTCACAAGCTCCGGCGTGAGGCTCAACGGGCGCGGAACCTTGACGAGGCATGCAACCAGGTGGCACCATATAAGTCGGCCAGGAAATGCCTTCGCAAACTGATCAACAGTAGCAAGGCTCGCTGCTGGCAAGACCTAGTGGACAATGTGAACAAGGATCCATGGGGCCTTGGCTCCAAGCTGGTCATGGGAAAACTTGGTGCCCTACGGAAGCCTTGCATACATGACGCGGAAAAGATGGACGCGATTGTGCGGGGACATACAAATCGAATCGAAGCCAGCGGTGAAGTACCAGGGGCTACTGATCGACTCGAAGATGAGTTTCTCTGAGCAAATCAGGGCAACGGCTGAGAATGCTGCTTCGGGAATATCGGCTGTGAGTCGACTTATGGCCAACGTAGGGGGACCCAACCCATCAAGAAGACGCCTCTTGATGATTGCTGTAGGGTCAGTGCTGCTGTACGGAGCAGAGGTATGGGGCGACGCTCTCAGCAAGGAGGTATACCGAAAACGTTTGGCACAGGTACAGAGAAGGGGAGCACTGAGAATTGCATCTTCGTATCCAACAGTCTCCGACTCGGCGGTGAGAGCGATTGCAGGCGTGATACCTTTCGCCCTGCTTGCTAGAGAGCGCCGCGCTATTTACCTGCGCGGAAACGAGGATGCGAGGGAGATAGTTGTCCGCGAGGACATACAGCGCTCGCTCAACGATTGGCAGCAGTCTTGGGTGAATTGCACGAAGGGAAGGTGGACTGCGCGCCTCATCCCGGATGTGAGACCGTGGCTGAATCGAGGGCATGGTGAGACTGACTTCTATCTGACCCAGCTTTTAAGCGGGCACGGGTGTTTTCAGTCTTACCTGCTCAAGATCGATAAGTCACGGTCTCCCGATTGTCAGTTTTGCCAAGGAGAGGAGGACAATGCCTGTCACACATTATTTGCGTGTACAAAATGGGTCAGGCTGCGAAGGGAACTCCACAGGGAGACGGGAGAGCTCACCCCGGATAATATAGTTGCGGTGATGCTCGAATCGGTTGATAAATGGAACCAGGTGGGACATTATGCTCGGGCAGTCCTAAAATATAAAAGGGACACACAGCTGTTCACTCACTTCTTTCTTACTTTTTTTCCTCGTCTTCTTTGCGAAGGGTTGAATTTCCTCAAGCTAGGCATGCTATCTGAACAAAAATGCTAAAGAAAACTGCTAAACTATCACTTACAGGCAGCTTTTCACAAACAAACCGAAGTTGTTTCCGTCACGTAACAAGGGCAACACAAAATGGCGGTCGCACGGCTTTCTGGAAACCCATGGAGTAAGAACGACAATGCAGGTAGATGATGAGAATGTTGCCAATATACATATAAGTATAAAAATATCATGCAAACAAAAAATGTAAGTGTCGGTGCCATAACATAGGCAGCTTGCGGTCAGTACGGAGCCGCGCGTGAGCATTGCTCAATTTACCACGCGTCACATTATACAAAACTATAAATTTGGGAGTAAAATTACTTACTTTTTAATAATCAGGAAAGTGCGGGCTTTCAAATGAGCCATTAAACAAAACATTTGATTTTTGGTTGATTTTCATGTACATGTCCCCTTAAGGCGGAAATTGATTGAAGTAATCGTCATTTTAAATTTTTAATAAATACGACAGGAAGCCTACACAAAAAAAAAATCAATTTTCAATTAAAATAACACGTTTGACCGGTCCTGTTCAAATTTTTAACGAATATTTGCATAACATACGAAAACATGAATAAATTTCCAACGAGTAAACACATGTTATTATAATCATGCATGAAGATCTCAAGTTACAACTATTTCGCGAATATCCAAAATGTCCTTGAATTGTACTCAGAGAAAGTCAAAAAACCAGTCCAGAGAGCAATCAACTTCAAGAATAGCAAAACGAAACATAATAACTCTATTAAGCGCCTTTTATTTGCTTCCCCATATCAATTCTTTTGTAATTCATGCATGCAACATACTCGTATATGTTTAGTAGCCTTTAAGAATTCGCGTGACTTTGGACTCGGTTGTTTTGAGAACATGATTTTTTGGTTCCGTTTCCGTATTTGAAATTCCAATTATTCTACATAGATTTCAGCTCTAATTAAAATCACCGTTCCCGTTTGATCAGCGTGACGATTAATCGTTAATTATAATATAAATGGCTATTGAAAGAAAATCGATTGTTACTGTATATAGTAGTATTCATGGAGATTGCAATTGCATTCATGTTCGATTAACACCAATAACTCATACGTTTTGCGAGTTGCTAACAGGCGACACCAGAATGTCGTCGATCTAGAATGGACTTTGGTCTCGCAGTCAGTTTCAAACGATGATGATTATTAATAATGTCGCTCAGTGATTAAACCGTTTAATTAAACTTGATAATTTATTGTGCATCAAACAAGGCTGGTGAGAGTAAATATCTTTGTTATTTGAAGGGCAAGAAGAGTGGCTCAGTTGAGTGCAGTATGAGTAGTTAATTGCGATTGGCAATGAAAACGTATTTTCTGTCACTCTCGATGAATGTTAAGCGTAGTCATTTCCATGAAAGTTGGAAAATTACTGTTATTAGCTAGTGGATAAATTATGCAACTAATGATAGTACACTCAATGATTTCCTGGAACAGATGCAAAACTAAGGAACAAATCGTTATGAACCTTATTGAAATTAGCAAGTATCAAATTTAAAACATCATTATAACTTTCTAAACGTGATGCAATATCTAAATAATTGTCGTCATGAACAAGAACTTTCTAGAAGGTAAGTTTTTGAAATCATATGCGTACTTTAGATATATCAGTCAGAGCTTTTACTCATCGTAGTTGGACTTTCAGTATCATTTTGAAATGAGTACCACTTTTAATTGGTAACATGCAATTTCATAACTGCAACACTCCACAATGCATTGATAGCAAAGAAATGAGTTGCATAATCATTAAACGCAATTTTCATGTCTGCTGTGAATTTTTGCCCGAAGAGTAAACAGAATGCTAATTTTAATTAATATCATTATTTTTAAATTATTACTTGAATAAATTAATTCGTGTAGAAATTCGATAAACATTTCATAATATAGCTGGATATGCGTTTGAGGATCTATCGTAATTGGAGATCTTCTTTAAATTTTAACAAACATTATTGTGAGTGTCAGTGGATGTGATCGTTGAGACCTCCGGTTCGTCAAAAATTTCATACAGCTCATGGTTGTACCGGATTCGCCATTGGTCCCCCTCAAGCTTCCCTCCGATTATTCGCCTCAGGACTCGTCTCTCGAAGGTGTTTAATACGTTTGCGGATGCTTCGGTTGGAGTCCATGTTTCCCGTGTCAAAACTGAATGAAATATTTTATTTGCGAGCTTATTCTTCGGCGTCTTTCATCTCTTGCATTACCGGTTCTCGTTATTTTGGCATCTAAATACACAAATTCGCCAAAATTTTCGATAGGTAGTGTAATCACAAAGTGTGATTTTTTTTTGTATTTAACGTATTTTCCTTGCACTGGGTCATGTGTTTTGTTTTATTCTGGAGGTTTGCGGGGGATTTAGGGGGTTGTCGAAATGTGATACCAATCTTTCGTTAATCCTGTTTTCATCAGCGATAATGTTGCCGATGTCAGCACGGCAGAGCGTGGTCTTGGGCTATTCACTTCGTTTGAGGTTTTTCAATACTTTGTATACTTGTCTTGTATTGTTGCTCGGTAGACTAACATCGGTATGTCTCAATTGGTCGTCATAGTATTTTCTTTTCTTAATTCTAATTATCTTATTCGCTACTCTTCTGAGATTTTCGTAATATTCTCTCTTCGTCTTGGTTTTCCTACCTAAGTATTGTTTGCACACCTGATTCCTTTTGCCGAACGCATTCTTGCACTCATCATCGATCATTTCTTTCGCGTCGGGCTTGATGCTCGATCGTCTGTTCTGCCAGTCTTTTTTCTTTCTGGTTGGGAGATGAATGCCATTTAAGTACTGGGTGTGGGACTCCCATACTAGCAAGCGGCTAAATACTCCCTTGTCGACCTGAGAACCCAGCCTGGAACCGTTTGACATATTACTTCGGGCCAGGTCTCGTTTTGTTAAGCTGGGGATCCCTCCTCTGGCGAGATGGGAGAGGCGAAGAGGAATTGCTAGGCACGCGATCCCCAGCTCTGACGTCCCCAGCTGATGTGAGCCCCGTTTGACTTTTAAGACTGCCCGATTATAATGTGCCACCTGGTTCCATTTGTCAACCGATCCAAGCATCACCACAATTATACTATCCGGGGTGAGCTCTCCCGTCTCCCTGTAGAAGTCCCGTTGCAGTCTGTCCAATATTTTACACGTGAAGAATGTGTGGCAGACATTGTCTTTCTCTCCTGAGCAAAACCGACAATCGGGGGACCGTGGCTTACCAACCTTGCGCAGGTAAGACTAAAAATACCCATGCCCGCTCAAAAGTTGGGTCAGATAGAAGTCAGTCTCACCATGCCTTCGATTTAGCCACGGTCTAATATCCGGAATGAGGCGTGCAGTCCACCTTCCCTACGTGCAATTCACCCAAGACTACTGCTTGTCGTTGAGCTGTCTCTCCTCGCAGGCACCATCACCTTCGCGTCCTCCCTTCGACGCAGGTATCACGTCTGCAATAACTCTCACTGCTCCTCTTCTCTGTACCATAGTAAAGCGTTTTCAGTACACTTCCTTACTGAGAGCGTCGCACCATATTTCTGCTCCGTACAGTAGCACTGACCCTACAACACTCATCAAGAGGCGCCTTCTTAACGTTGGGTCCCCCCTACGTTGGCCATAAGTCGATTCAGCGCCGATACTCCCGAAACAGCCTTCACAGCCGTTGCCCTGATTTTCTCAGAGAAACTCATCTTCGAGTCGATCAGTAGCCCCAGGTACTTCACCGCTGGCTTTGATTCGAACTGATGATCCTTATTCTAGGGATTCTCTATTTTGTCAAGATGACCACTTCGGTTTTCTCCAGTGCTAAACTGAGCCCGCGAGCAGTCATCCAGTCTCTCACTCGGCGCATTAGCATACCTAGCCTAAGTTGCGCTTGTTCAAAAGTGCGTCCAGCGACCAGAGTTGCAACATCATCCGCATAGCCGATTAAGCGCGACTTATCTGGCATCTCCAGTCTGAGTAGCCCGTCGTAAGACACGTTACAGAGGTATGAACCAAGGATAGATCCATGGGATGTAAGTTTCATCTTTTTTTGGCCGTGTTGTGTCATAAAGCAGGCTTCGGTCCTTTAGGTAGTCCCTCGAAAGCCGCATCACATATTCTGGAACTTGAAAAGGAGGTTTCAACATATCTAAAGGGTGATTCATAACAAGTATACACATTTGAATGGGCCTTAACACTTATTTATCACCAACTTCAGGTCCATATATTGACAGATTATGACAGTTTGGTCTTTTACAATTCTAACCATAGCGTCATACACATCAGCCGAACGTTTTATTATTGTTAAAACTTTTTACAAAAATAATGAATCACCAGTGCAAACATTTCGCGCTCTACGTGAAATCGAATAATTTCACGAATTGGACCCATAAATTGGCCGGCGAGATCGTGTGATTTGACTCCTTGTGACTTCTTCCTTTGGGGATTTCTGAAGGATCGTGTTTACGCTGATGCTCCCCAGACTACTGAAGCATTAAAAAACAATATTCGAGCCAACATACGCCTAATAACGCCGGAAATATGCGAAAATGTCATCGAAAATTACAATCATCGTTTCATAGTCTGTAAAACAGCACGAGGTGCACATGTGCCCGAAGTAATGTTTCATATTTAATTGTAAGGGACCAAATTTTTATAGTAAATAAACATTACAGCTCAATCTTCACAAAAATTATGTTTTTTTTCGACAAAAATGTGTACACTTGTTATGAATCACCCTATAGAATATCCACCCATCTGGTAGAGTTGAAGACGTTCTTAACGTCCACTGTTACCAACAGAACGATACGTCGCTTGATGCGGCTATGTGTCTCTGCCTTTTGGACAGCGCTCACCACCTCTGCAATCGCATCCATGGTGGAGCGTCCTGCTCTACAGCCGTACTACCGAGGAGGTGGGTCTCCAACAGTACGAATCGCGTCAGCGATGAGTTTCTCTAGCACTTTCCGAGCCGTGTCTAGCATGCATAGCGGGCGGTATGCAGTCAGCGCTCCGGAATTTCCCTTCGCCTTGCCGATGAGCACGAGCCTCCCCACAACAATGGTGATAGAAAAGTTGTAACACCTCAGCTTGAGTACCATCTGAACCTGGAGCCTTCCTCGATTTCAATTATAGGACTGCCTCTTCCAGTTCCGGCTGGGGAAAGAGTGGGCACTCGATTGCTATTTCACTGCGGACAGCGTCAACACGGACGGGATGGGCGGGGAAAAGTGCCCACACTATCTCATCCATCCTTTCCGCTGCATGTGTGCAAGGCATCCGTAGGGCATCAAGCATAACTAGCTAACTAACTTACTTGTAGCCTAGGCCCCACAGATCCTTATTCACATTATCCACTAGATTTTGCTAGAAGCGAGCGTTGCTGTTGTTAATCAGTATGCAAAGGCATTTACTGGCCGACTTATATGCTGCTATCCGGTTGCATGCCTCTTCACGGTTCCGTAACCGTAGTGCCTCGCAACGAAGCTTGTCACACTCCCTTCTAGAGCTGCCAGTTCTTGTGTCCCCCTCGTGAATCATCCTACAGTGGAGCATCTGCCATGAGCACTTCTACAAACCTTTCGACGTTTAGTCTTCCGATGTTCCATCCAATTTTAGAAGGTCAAGAGCGAGGACGCCGGAAAAAATATCATAGATCTCAAGCAAAATGTACTGATCACTGGCTGAGTAATCCTGTAATGTTCTCGAATTGTTTATCCTCTGTACAAAGGACTCCGAGGCGAATGTCACATCCGGTATGGTTTCTTGACAGCCACTACGGTGGAAAGTCGGCGTATTTGCGGTATTTAGTACGACCAGTGGCCGCAATTTCTAAGATTCGTTTTCCTTGCGTATCTGTGAAAGGCAGGCCTCATTCAATTGCCTTACCGTTGAAGTCCCCCCTGACCAGAACGTTGTCATCTCCCCTCAAGTCAACGCCCTCCGAAGCATTAAGCTTGGATTGGGAAGAAGATATCGGCTCGTTCGTTGTCTCGAGTACCGGACCCACGCGAAACTATCTGCCGTCCAAAGCTCTTTACCTGAAAATAACTGTTCTGAACCCAGATGGCAGCAGCAGCAGTTTCCTCAGAACACCATGATGCAGAATTTTAATCGTACTGTTGGTTACTCATCAGCGAAACATCGGCTTTCGCGTCCCTCGCGAACATTGGGTGCTTGAACTACGTTGTAGATTTACCTGCAGGATAAGGTTCATCGAGTTCTAATTTTGCCTTGGCTAGGACTTTCTAGAAAACCGGACACATTCCTGATTCCAAGACATGCCCAAAATCCGGTCTTGGATCAGCATCCCCGCAAAGAACACAATTTGCCTCCTTCGTATCTTCTTTGTTTTTATTTCCCATTTCACCACATTTGTAGCTTAGGGAACTGCTATCCGGTCCTTTGCATATTTGTGCAGTGTGACCATAGCCAATGTATTTGAAGCATTGAAGAGGCTCTGCTCTACACAGTATCCTGCATATGACCCATCCTGTACTTTTTTTGCCCTTATTCAAAAATTCTTGGGCGTCCTTTTCGATCAAGTCAATGATGGCGATGTCCCCTATCGTTTTCAGGTGTCAGCCTCGCTTTGATTCTGCCCCACGCTAGGGAGCTCCCTTTTGTTGTCCTCTTCTACCTACTACAGCCGGGTCCGTGACGCCATCAGTGTCTCTTATTTCGATCATTGCGATCGGCTCGAGCGAGTCTATAGTTGCACTTTTGCCGAGAATCTTCTTTACCGCGTTGCAGAATGCTTCTTTATTATCGGCCTCTGCTCCGAATTTGACCAGTATCTGACCCGACGGGGTTGGTCTTGCTGCTTTAATAGCAATGTTGGTGTCTTCGGGCATCACATTTTCCATAACATCCCGCAACACTTCTGAGTAGGATCTTTATTTTCTGGCACTTTTGAAGGTTTTTTTGCGGCTTTCTTCGCTCCTTTAGTCAGCACTGTCTAGAACCCTTTGATCTAGCGTTCTGCGCCCATCAAATGCCTCTTCATTCCTTCTTTTATTTCGATCTCGTTCGATTAGGCTGGACGCCACTCTTTTATTGATACTTGATGGTGTAGCTATCACGTGCCCTTTAGGCTTAGCCCTCAGCGCTTCTTTAGCCTTCGGCTCTTCTTGGGCCTTTTAGTCTTCTTCGGTCTTTAACTAGCTCTTCTGGTAATACCCTATGCGGTCTAAGAACTTCTATAGTTCAAGGAGCGCATTCTGTACACCTTTTCTGGATTTTTGGCGAATCACATGCTGATTTTATTTCTTTTAAAACGTCTCCCGCTTTTCGGATTAGCCTTTCTTCTTGATGGCGCTGAACGGCAATTGTTCTTGGCGATCTCGTCTCTTGGGAGACGTTATCGGCTTCCATTTGCGAGTGCAGTACATCAGCTACATTTTCGACGGTGGCAGCGAAATCATACAATGGCGCTTCGTTTGTTTGGTCACTCCTTTCGTTTTCTGCCGTGATCACTTTGTGGACTTCAGGATGGTTCGTTATTATTTCAGCATTTAAGATCATTGTTTCGGTCGCTTCATAGCGGTCGCAGCAGTAACCATCGAATTCTCGATGTTCTTTATATTTTCTTCTACTGCGCGAACATCTGGCGCATACTACAAAATTCTCCGCCCTTTTTGAGGACACTCTGGCATTCGCATCCTTTTTTTGCTGGGCCCGAACGTGTTACACGTTGATTTTACTTAATTTAAAGTGGAAATTTGTTAATTTTTTTTTTTAAATTAATGATTCATCATAATATTATACTTATCACAAAACAGTGTCTCCCATACCTGATATGTATTTACTTTGATATAATATAATTGACATTTACGCAAATAGTAGGCAATTTTGTTTGATTTTCTCATTCAATTGGAAAAAGGAGAAAGAACCAACTAGCACTATTCAAAAATTATTTATAATTGCGACACAACAGTGAGGTTTTATCCTACACCTAATATGTTATAACCTGATTCCATTAAAATTCAATCAAAAACTATATCTTATACTAATGCAATTCTACCACAAGATTCATAACCTAAGCCTTAAACCTTATCTTTAAATCTAATATAATAAACATAACATATAACTATCCTAAATATTGAAACATATCCCTAATTTTTAACACAAACAAACAACAACAGCGCTGAATGTAGCAGTAATGAGCTGAAATTAAAACGAAATAATGGAAAAATACAAAATCAGAAAATAAACACAAATAATTGAGACATTGTCATTCAGCCTCCAATACCTAGCTCGTCCAGCCTCAACGAATCGAGCAAATGAGTATATCCATTGGACTCACATTTGGGGAATATTTCATCTTCTTATCGGCGGCCCTTCTGTATATCTTATATATGATTGGGACACCGTCAGAATCAAAAACATATCGATTCATATCCAAATACACGAATGCTTCAGGAGGAATGAAGCCAGTAGCGAGATAAGTCTCAATATACCCGTCTGTAGGATGGAACGGCTGTGACATCCAGGGGTTTTCACTCACAGTTACAGATCTTGCGATATGATTACGAAGAAGCCTCAATATATAAAGATATCGACTCTCGTCACTTTAGCAGTTTGATAAATTCTTCTATTCGATATATAATGCTTCCAATCCATCTTAGCTTTTCTCTTCAAACCAGTACATGCAAGAAGATATTTTCTTTCAAAAATTCTTATCCTTTCCATAGTAGTACCACTCTGATTGTACCAGATCTGGCATCCATACGTCAAAACTGGTCCAATCAGGGTCTCGTAACAGATAACTTTGACCTTTTGATCAATGTATCTGGAATGAAGGAATCGTCGAAGGCCCATGATTACTTTTTGTGCTTTACTGAGTATGATTTTGACATGTTCAGTATAGTACACGTACTGATCGAGATGAACACCGAAGTATCGGGTACAAGATTTATGTGGCACCCGTTCTGAACTACCCTCACCAGCCATAATGTGGAAATCCTTCCAATTACGTTTCAGGTCTTGACCGGCCGCTTGCAGCGTTGTCCGAAACAAGATTGTTTCGCATTTCTGCACATTGATTTTCATTCACCATTTGTCTGTGTAAAGCTGCAAATCATCAAACCTTTTTTTGAAGATTGCAATGAACTATTGTAGCTTTTTGGTCTGCCGTATTAATAATCAGATCATCAGCAAACGCTACCAATGATCTCGTTGGTGAGACGTTAAAATCAAAGCGTTCAATAGCTTGCGAATGAATATTGAGCTTGCGGATGAATATTGAGCTTGCGAATGAATATTGAGCTTGCGAATGAATATTGAGAAAAACAGAGCCGCTGTGACTGTTCCCTGCTGTAGGCCATTTAAGACCTTGAAGTCGGACATTGTCCTTAGATTTCCATTAGTTACAACAAATGATTTCCTGTACAACATATTGCACATCATGGCGACAAGGTGTCTGGGGAGCCTGTATTGAAGCAGTTTAAAAATAATTCCATCTAACCACACCGTATCGAAGACTTTCTTCATATCAATGAGACACACTCCAAAACATTCTCCGTTGTTTAATTTCCAACAGATGTCTGAGGTTACTTTCGTTATCACATGTATGGTCAAATGCCTGGCACGAAATCCAAATTGGCAATTCGGCATCAACTCATATTTCTCAATTTGGGCGTTTAATGCTTTGTTTAGTATCACTTCAAACACCTTGCTGATGTTAGGCAACAAGCTAATTGGGTGATAGCTTTTAGGGCTCGGAAGATTTTTTTCCTTTCTTCAAGATCGGAAATACCCTGGCCGTTTACCACTCATTTGGGAAAAATGAATTGCTCAACATGTGGTAGAAAAATATGTAATAATTCATAATAGCAGCCTCAGGCAAATGTCGGGTAGCTATATTTTAAATACCGTCAATACCACATGATTTCTTGTTGTTTATCTTGCCAAATATGAAACAAGTCTTTATAGCTGAAATAATCAATAAGATTCAAGCTGAAATAATCAATAAGATTCAAGCTCGGTATGACGTCAGATGTAAATGTTTCGTTGAAATGAAGAATTGATTCGCCATCCAGGCTTGATTTGAAGTCGGAAACTTTTGCTTCAACGGCCTCTGAAAGTATTTGGTTCCCTCTCTCAGGGTTAGGTAGATGAACCAATTCAAAATGTGTTCCAATCAGGGCAAGTTTCTGCAATCTATTACATACAATCCTGTTTCCATTTCTATCCGGAGTCGTACTATCAATTTCGATACCAGCCCTACCGAGAAGATTTATCTCATCACTAGCGACTTCAAGATTCGGTACCTTTGCTCGAGATTTCTTACGGAATAAGCTATTCACTTTCATGAAAACACCATTTGGGTCCTGTGGGCTAATACTTCTCAGTTTTTTCCCCCATTCATTGCTAACCTCACTCCTGCAGTGTGAGCGGATTAAGTTCTGGACATTCTTCAGGTGTGTTTTCAACAAAGGCAACGAGGGATGGTTGTAGTCCAAGGCTTCTCAATCTTTTTAACCTTGCAATGGTTGGTGTTTCATATCCTTGCATATTGTTTCGATGTTTAATCTTGGGAACTACTTATTTAAACTATTAAAGCTGAATTCAAGTCTTGCGTCAGCAATGCAAAGGTCCAAATATGAATTTGTCCTAGGGTATGTTGGGAACTGTGACCCCAATAGGTTGTACCTGGATTCAACTTGGTTCTCTCTTATCCACAATTTCAGGAATACATGTCTTGGATTATTTTGGGCGTTCAGCCGTGATGTATGTTTAGCCTTCAGGTCACCGACAAAAATATAATAATTCTGCAGCCTGTTCAATACGAGTATTTCAAACAAGGAATTGAGCTCCTCCTTGAACTTGAGAACATTTCAACCAGTTACATAGGCAGAGGTAACGAAGAGGTTATCCCCACCTGGCAGTGAAATTTTGATAACGGACACTTCAAGAAATTCAAAGTTTTTTAATTCGACTTTACCAATATTTTGGGAACAATAGGGTCTTCTAACCAATATCCCGGTGCCACCTCCTCCATCACCGTTACCCTATCGTTTCTTAAGAATGCAAAATCTTTGAATGCCTTAGAGTGTAATGAATTGAGGTGGTTTTCAGTGAGAAGTATGATGTCATGTATTCTTAATACGAGGTTTGACAATTAAGTAATGGGACTGATGCCACGAAAACGATATATTTAAAGTTATTCTACAACTCTGCCATCCCCTTCAAAGTATTCCCCTTGGGCAGCTATACAACGATTCCAGCGCATTTTCCATTCTTCGTAACATTTCTGGAACGCTTCGACTGGGATGTCCACGAGTACCCTCGTCACGGCCACCTGGATGTCCGTAATCGACTCCAAATGGATTCCTTTGACCACCGATTTTGTTCTAGGGAACAAAAAATGTCACAGGGTGACATATCGGGCGAATAAAGCGGCTGTTGCAACACGGCGATCCCTAAAGAGGGCAAAGACTTTTGCTCCTCAGAAAGGTTCTTTGGAACCATCTTCGCGCACAACTTTTTCATCCCAAAATCGTCGGTAAAAATTTGTCTGGCTGTTTCACGGTTCATACCCAGTTCCGAGACCAACATTCGAACTGTTAAACGCCGATCTGCACAGATTAGGGCGCATATACGCAGCGCATTCGCGTCAGTCTGCACATCGACTGGTTTCCCGCTCCGCGCCTCGTCTTCCATACTTTCACGCCCCTCCTTAAACTCTTTATTCAATCGAAACACCTGGACACGACTAAGAGCACTATCACCATGCAATTTCAGCGTACGTTTCCGAAGCTGTTTCGCCCAATCTGGCGCAAAATTTTATCGCGACGCGACGTTCCTTCATTTTCGTGACTAGCACCACCAACACACGTCTACTCTATACAGGACACAGCAGGCGAACTAAGCAAGCTAGATATATCAATGGAGAGGGGAAGTGGAAGGGAATTTCAAGGTCGCAGGTTTACCACAAGCGCGGCAATAAAATCAGTCTCATTACTCAATTGTCACACCTCGTAAATTCAAGGAGATAATCACGTCGATGTAGAGTAACAATAGAGTTGACGTTGGTCGAGATGAGGCCAAGCTTATCCATGGGAATATAAATTTTGAAGCATGTTGATTTTTTAATCTTGCTTATTTATTCTTTTTGAAAGAGATTCAAGCTGTTGGTAAATTTTGAGAAGCAGCTCATTCTTGCCACTTACATTATTTATTTTATTTACATTGTCTGCTGGTCCTATAGCAGCAAGTGCAAATGATACTCCGGACTTGACGATGCTGGAAGGTAAGACACTGCGATGTACTTGGGTTTGTTTTGGGGAAAACTTAACTTTTGCACCTTGATATCGAGGGCATTCTCGATATGATGATGTTTGACCAAACATACCGCAGTTAACACAGTCTAATCAGTTTTTTGGAGACGCTCCCACCTCACAACTCTAAAGTACAAGTATCTTACCTTTTGGAGGGCACTTGGATTGCTATGGTTAAAAATTTGTACCTAATAAAATGGTAATATTTCGCCTTCAGCAATTTTTCAAACTAATGAATTTGACAGCGGGTACTGCTTGCTGTAACGTTTCAAGGAGATCAACTATATTCTTCCCACAGTTCGTCCTTCAACAGGAAGGGCTGATTTTTCTCCGCCTTTGGTGTGTATGTGAGGTGAGGTGCTTTCACACTATTTAGAGCATCTTTGGCTAGCTTAAAATCAGCCAGTGTTTTTGTTTTTATTGTGAGTTTATCAGCGGTGACTCTTTACTTCGGAGTTATCTATCTTATGTTCGGCTGCCAATAGCCGAACCATATCCCCTCCGTGCTGCCCAAAGATATTAATCGGAGGAACTTTCTCAGTTATCTTATTATTTTTAATAAAAGAATCACACATCGGTTGGTTTCTTCATCTTCTCCTTATCGATAAAGTTATCACTAGAATCATTAATATTACCTTTATTTTCTTGGCACTCCATCTCGGTATACATATTGTCAATCATTCCAGCAAATGCTGCATAGTAATCTTTGCCCATTTTTATTAAGGTGTCTCAAAGTATACGTCCCTGAAATTAGGATATTGACTTTGCATTTTAGACCATTCCCATAGTATCCTTCCCTTCGCATTATTGCATTTCGTGTATTTAAGTCTCCTCCAGTTATGGCGTTTTTGCTCAGGCCTTATTATCTTCCTATGTTAAGCAGTTCTTTTTCAAAATCATCCGATTGCAGTTGGGGAGGTGCGTACTCGGACGCCAGTACAAAATTTACTTTCAAGCATTTTATTTTAATGGCTGTTGTATCTCTGTTTGAATTGATAGTTCGTCTTCTGAACTTGATGTTTTTCCTAACTAGTGTTTCAACTCCTATGCAAATGAACACGTACTCTCTGAATCTTGTGAATTAACAACATTGCTTACTTACCAAAATATGAGAATACCAAAAAATCATAGTCCTGAGCATACTCGTATTTCCCCCTTAAGTAGCCCTTACACTTTTCCTGAAGTCAATTAATTAATTACTTGTTCAGTTGCCAGCACCAGATTTGCTGCTAGTTTCCAAGTCTAAGGTAAATCGCACCGAAGATAAATATATTATCAATTAACTCATTGGAACTTTTGCGCGCAAGTAGACAAATAAGTCGCAAATGTGCAATACCATATTTCCCTGCCCTCTATATAAACCCTAGGATACAAAATAACTGACCTACCTCTGAAGAATTCCCACTGAAATTATTTTCGTACTTAATCCCGCCAAGCTTAAATTACTCTACAGAAGACAACCTTGCCTTCTTTTATTCTATAGCAACCCACGAATTCTCATACAATCCTTAATCTGCCCGAACCGCCCACATCTTATCATAACGAAGTCAACAACACGCAACATTGTAAGTTCCTTGAATTTTTACTGACCTATGCCAACATGCCTTGGGAAAACTAAGTCAACGGAACCGAGAAAAGGTTTCAGATTGTGTTCAATGACTTCCCCAATCAACGAACCCATTGTTGTTCTGCCCACAATTGTCGGTTTACAGCAGCACATGCAGTGCCACATGCGTCTCCACCTGCCCCAACAGCTTGTACTTACCCGAACTGCTGACACCTTGCTGCATGGTTGCTGGGCTGTTGCTCTCCTTCGAGTCTTCCTTGGACAATCCGTTCGAGGATGATGACTTGGCGGCGCTGGAATTTTTATCGAACACTGAAATAGGTGCCATTTGCTGCGACGTGTCCCGCGTGATTTTGGAAGCACTTAAACACCCTTCCCGCAGAAATTGAATCAACGAAGAGCCAACAACTCTGTGGGTCGCAGCAACGACAGTTACTCGGTGGGTGCGTCTGTTTACCTTTGTGACGTTTTTATCTGTCGGTTTGTTGTCGACCGAACTTTTCCTCCTTCCCGTGCGCAAGAACTTGTTTTGGCTGAAGATGTTCACCGTAGTGAGACGTAAGGGGCGCGCAATCAAAATAACCCGAAGTTGATTTGCAGGGACTATTTATAAACTGAGTGATACGATACAAGCTTCAGGCGGTTGGCGAATGTATTTGACCTTTTTCGCAATCGTTTGTGATGAATTTGAGAAGTTGGATACGAACAATCTTTGGACCGTGGAGCAAAACGGATTTTTAGGGGTTGATTGCGACGTTAAGGGAGGTCTGAACGTTTGGCACTAGAGTGTACTCACAAGGAAATGATTTGGTTTTTTACTTTCAATAAAACACTTCACAAGACGACGATAAGCAGATCTCACGGTACTTAAACACGAGTAGGAAACTCACAAGCGAAAGATGTCTCAGAAAAATGGTCGGACGACGTTTGCTTGATTGCACTTTGCACTAGATCCCGCCAAAGGCCACCATTCGGTCGAGTTCCTTGGGTGCGTTTGCGACTAACCCCATCACCGTCCAATGACAACTTTTGCGACCTATTTTTGCAACTTCTCGAGAAGTTATCCCGCTTAGAATCGCTTTTAACAGCCAGTTTAATTGACTTGACGCACAATGGACGCGAAACCGTTCGGGAGCCCACAAAATTCTAGCACGGCACAAAATGGAGCCTGGTCGCAGCCGCAAGCGAACTAGTCAAGTGGCACGCGTTCTCTCACACTCGCCAATTGACAAGTGAATTACCGTTAAATGAAGATAAGATAAAAATAAACTGAACGCTATCAATTGGAACAATCACTGTGAGATTACACTATTTATACAACTCACAATCACAATGCGGACACTCGAGCAGAAACTTCTTCCCACTTTCGAGGATTTCTTGAATATACGCTGAGACTAATTTGAGATTGAGGAACGATTTCCGCACACACAAGCTGCCAAGCAGCGTCGACGAATCACGACAAAATCTGCAAACGAGCAAAGGCAAAAGCCCACAAGCACAACAGGGACACGACGAAAACATTGCAGACAAAACTGCAGTAGCTGTTTCCCTCGCTCTCATAGCATTTACGCATTTGGACACGCATAGCAACGTGACTCGACGGATATGACTTAATCGGAGTCGCTTCGAGCTCTTATCGGAATTCAAATTCCGTTATCAACAGACGAACAGCTGATGACTACAAATGGACTACAGGTTAGAGGGGCGTGAGCGTTGTGTAAGTCTATTGTAAAGCGATGCTACACAGTAATGTGACAAATTTCTTCGTTGAATTGAAAACGTGAAATCATAAAATTGTGTCGAAGAAAAGTAAAAATAGCTCTAAGATTACATAAAAACCGAAAACAGGGGAACCATTTAGAAAACAAGTTGAGTAAGTAGGAGAGTGCTCCTACCAAAAGGGCTTTGTAAATATGCTTGGGATCGAAACAACTTTTCTGATAGTATGAATCAATGATTAGAATTATTCATCCAATACTTGTATAATAAATTATTAAAACGGATGCAAAAGCTGAAGACTTTCTTTTATAAGCACATAATAGCCGACATTTTGTTACAGCGTCAATAATTTTTCTGAATGCTCGGCTAGTTGAACATATTCAATTAAAACACTATTCCTTATATTTTCATGAAAACCGGAAGAAAATATGAGTGGCAGGGTCAATTTGAAATAAGTATCAAACATCAACACGTGTTATTGTTGTAATTGCATGCGATTTCCATAAAATATATTGAGCATAGAAATCTTGCACTAATCTACATAATTGTAAAATTTGAAGAAGCTTAAGGGTACCCTTTCAATTTTATGGGAGAGAACGTAAAATTGACGATCCATACTATTATTAACAAAGTTGAGTGAAATTCAATTTCTGAGGCAAGTACTGCCCTTGCACCCATAAAGACCCATCTCCGTGATTTTTTTCAGATTTTTCAGTTCAAAGGTATCCAAATCGCGAGGAGGGGGATACAACATTTTCGTACATATTGCTTACCCCGGGCCCCCTGAAGCATAAAATGACTTTTTTTATTTAAGATTCTAGAAGATCTAATTAATACCTTACATTTGATACCCCATTCAGCTACTTTTGATAAAAAAAGCCAAGGGCCACTTCGTTTTAACTTAAAAAATTTCGAAATGGTTGATAAGACTTAAACTTTTAAGAGACCATCACTTCTGACCTTTTCACAAAATTTTGAGATTTCTAGCTGCTACAGTTTCTGATTGACAGACGGAACGCGAAGCTTGTAGGTATTTGTAAAAATTATTTCACAAAGCCCTTAAAACTAGACATGTAAAAATTGAATGCGGGAGGAAGAATGGGTTCTGTGCGATCATTTTGTAATCTGACAGGTTTTTTTTTTAGCTGACCCAAATTTTTTTAGCGGTAAATACAAAAAGTATATACGGTATCAGTTCCACAGGTAATTTCTTGAATTTTCGAAGCGCAATTTGTGCAACCGTCAGTTCATGTGCCTATCCGCCATAATTCAGACACCTGTTGGTTTACATAGAGAATAGTCTGTCTCAGGCTCATGACTGCTGAAATGCCAGGCTTTTCAAACTCCACGTTTGGCACTATTTGAGTGTAAGCGGTTGGTTGCTTTCCGTGCAGGACTTGCAGCGGCGTCAATGAAATAGGTGTTCGTTTTCATTGAGAATGGCTTGGTCCACGGACGCATGTAGGCGCTGGCAGGCTAGCATCTCTGGTGGGGGAGGTTCTTTCCCCTTGCACCGATTTCATTATAAATTATTGATAATTATTGATATTGAGTTATTGATAGATGGCTGAAGGTTTTGTAGTGATTGGAAGGATGTTCATTGTCCGTTAAGGACTTCAGCAATGGTCTGCTGCCTCGGCAAGCGAAGATATTAGTGCTCGCCGGGATTGGCCTTGTCTGAAGATGCATGAATGCATTGGCAGGCTAG
Source organism: Odontomyia ornata (assembly GCA_963969285.1). NCBI lineage: Eukaryota > Metazoa > Arthropoda > Insecta > Diptera > Stratiomyidae > Odontomyia > Odontomyia ornata. Next base: position 92,527,777 of record OZ017740.1, on the reverse strand, counting down.
CATTGTGGTGTCGTAGTGTGGGCTCTTTTTCCCAGCACAAAGACTCACTACATTCATGAATTAGAATATCAAACGACTTGGCATGACGGTGTCGAGGCAACCTACCAAATGGATGGACTAATAAAAAGCGACTGACCGAGCCTGATTAACGCGTGCGGGACTCGAGAGGATTTCATCGTTACCATTAGTATTTAAGACTCCCAAATAAGAGTGGGGCATCCAAATGAAAGCGGTGCCCTTGGTGTGTTCACGCAATCTATAACGCACCTTATTAAGGGAATCGACAGCATCGAAGTCGGCCAATGTAGACAATTTTACGAAGTAAAGTTGGTCACTCTTCAGCGGTTCTGGGACGAGGTCCGAAAACTGCATCAGGACATCTGTGAGAGCGAAAACATGGGAGCACTTGGCTACACTTCAAGCAGCTACCTCATCACCGAAGATGCTATCCAAGAAGTGATAATCTTCCTCAACCAATGACTGGCAAGAATTCCAGCCACAGCTACATCCGCCACAGTTGCACCCGCCACACAGGCATCGGTCAACTTGCCAAAAATTACACTCCCGACGTTTGAGGGCGACCACCTTAACTGGAAACACAAATGATCCTCGATCAACCACTTTGGAATACCCAGAAAATGTAGTACCCAAAAAATAATGTGACCGGTGAAGCTGAATGCCTGATTCGTCACCTCAACATTTCTGATGGTAACTATATCATCGCATGGGAACACTACAGGCATGGCTTAGCAACCAACGAATCTTGGTTTCGTCACTCATCGACAGGTTGGTATCACAACCCGTAGTTGTCAGTAAATCCCATGCATCAATAAAAGGATTTCACAACACAACCAAAGAGTGCTTGTTAGGACTGGCAACCTTGGGCTGAGATCCCATCATACTTCACCCCCTACTCGAAATAATCGACAGAACAACGCATACGCTGTAAGAGTAAACGCTTCAACGACCCCGTGAAGTACAAGCTATCGACGCCTTTCTCGCATTTATGGAAACTAGATTTCAGTCATAATAGGAGGCATTAGGCAAGGAAAGACGTTGGCATCCACAAGTGAAACCAACATCCCTTGTCTCATCTAGTTCAGACAAAAGCTGTAAAGTATGCACTGGTAACCAAAAAGTTTTCAAGTGCGAGCAACTACTCAAACTAAGCCCACACGATCGACTTACCAAAATCAAGGGCCTCCAGCTGTGCATCAACTTTCTTAAGGTGGGCCACGGTGTAAGTAACTGCCCATCAAGAAGCTGCTCTAAATATCGGGCAGGCACAATACATTGCTCCACCATGAAAAGGCATCTAACAAGACAAAGAGACCAGCCATGCCAATCCGCAACTCCCAATTTGTTACTCCTTGCAACACCACTTTAGCAGCCCTTACCAAGTAGACATCTGGTTGCAAGTACGTTTTATTGGACGCAGCATCAGTAAACATCACGAATTATGCTGGTTCAACCGAAGTTTGTACAGCCGGCTTAGATTCCGGATCTCAGCTCAATTTCATTAGTACTCGAATGCTAAAGAAGTTGAAGGTATCCGGATCAAATTCCAACATCAATATCTGCGGAATAGAGACAACAGAAACACACGCCGCGAAGAGAATAAGCATCATTATTTCCTCTAGGTACTCCGGATATTCAACTCAATTGGAGGCATACGTCATGCAGAACACCGTCCTCAGATGGATCGTGCTTGGCCGTGTTGCAAAAGGCGAAACATCTGAGTATTTTTGTGGAATTGGCATCAATAACCTTGAAAAATACATGGAAAGATTCTGTGCCATAGAAGAAGCACCGTTAGCAACGACCTCTAGTACTGAAGAGCTTGCAATCAATCTTCAACGAAACGATGACGGACGATTTGAAGTGAAACTTAATTTGTGTCAGAATCCATTCGTGCTTGGCCAATTGAAAGACCTAGCAATTAGACACTTCCTTGCTCTCGAAAGGAAGTTCCAAAAACACCCAGATGTGAGTACACGCAATTCATCAAGGAATACGCCGCTTTGGGTCACATGAAAGAATTTAAGTCACCGATACTAGAGCTTAATCGATTCTTGCCTCACCATTGTGTACTTAAGCCATCCAGCAGCAGTACTAAGTTAAGAGTCGTGTTTGATACCTCAGTAAAGGTATCAAACAGCATTTCACTCAAAGACATCATGTTAAAAGGGCCTGTAATACAGGATGACTTATTCTCAATCCTTCTACGTTTCAGGAAAAAGAAATTTGCCTTTTTTCAGCAGACATTGAGAAAATGTGCCGCCAAGTGAATGTGACAACGGAAGACAGCTATTTACAGCTCATCGTTTGGAGGGACAACCCTACCGATGACGTAAGGTGTTATCACTTAAAGAGAGTAACGCACGGGACCACTGTCGCGCCATACTAAGTGACTCGATGCCTGATGGAATTGGCCAATTCATCAAAGAAGTAACATCCACTAGCGTCCAGGGCTATCAAAGGCTTCTAGGTGGACGACCTAATGATTGGAAGCAACAGCCTCAAAGAAGCCGTAAAGATTCAGCATGAGCTGAAAATGCTTTTGAAGTCAGCAGGGCTAAATCTACGTAAGTGGTGTGCAAATCACGAATAACTCCTTGCATTAATGCCAAGTGAAAATAGAGAAATTAAGCTCTCAGTTGACGGAGACACAGAAGACACCATGAAAACATGAGGGTTAACATGGAATCCCAGGCTAGACCATTTCCGCATAACTACAATTTGGAACGGGCCAACCAATGTGACAAAGCGGACGATTTTGAGTGACGTTTTGCGGTTGTTCGACCCATTGGGACAAGTAAATCCAGCAATAACATTGGCCAAGTTCTTTCTACAGGAGTTATGGTCACTAAAACACGACTGAGATGAAGCCATACCAATGGAACTCCACGCTTACAGACCTGTACAGAATTCGTATACTCAGATATTTGAAAACGAAAGATGCTACACTCACTAATATATCTAACTTACGTAGCGCAAACAGCTAGGGAGATATAAAGACGATATTTCTCTGTTCCAAATCTAGGGTCGTCCCAGTGAAAACCATCAGTTTACCAAGACTGGAACTATGTGATGCAACTCTCATGGCCCATTGAACGAATCGTGTTAAGAAAATCCTCAACATAGACATGAACACTATACATTATTGGACAGACTCACAGATTGTATTAGCCTGGATCCGATCCAGACCATCATCCGTTGATACCTTTGTGAGCAATAGGGTCTCATCAATACAAGAACTAACAAACATATCTAACTGGTGACCTGTGAACTCTAAACCCAATCCTGCAGACTTGGTTTCTAGAGGAACACGATCTAGCGTACTCATCAACTCTACGTTCTGGTACCAGGGACCTGAATTTCTGCGGCAACCTGAAACTCATTCGCCATGTGAAGTTGTCGGAGATTCGGGTGAGTATCCAGAGCGTAAGATAATTCACACCGTCCTCACAACTAGCACTATCCACGAGCATTTTATCGACAGAATCGATAAGCATTCCAATATCCACGTGCGATCAACGTTCAACATACTCCGGACTACACCTTAGCCGATTTATTCGATACGCACGCTCCAAACAATTTACATTTCCGCACGTGATCAATTTCCAAATTACACATAAAGTTAATTCGTGTAATATGCACACTCCAACAAAATTTCATTTCCACGGTGATCGTGTACTTTTTGCTGACCACGATATCTCAACGAATCAGCACTAAGGCGATGACCGCGATACGGACTTTGCTATTGTAAAAATTGAATAATTGTAAATCTTTACTGTGAAAGACTTTAGCAATAAAAATATATTATCAGTTGTCAACAGGTCTTTTAGTAAGCCAGACGAAATGCCGTCTGCCTAAAAGGCAATTTGTTTATATACTTTACGTTTTGAACAGCGTCATAAAATATTTCTTGCTCTAACGTGTTTATTTCCTTTTTTAAAAAACGAATGCACTCATTTCACTTTAATTATTTAATTGAAGAGTTTTTAAGTTTTTCTTACTAATAACCCAAAAGGGTACTCACCCAGTCCTCCTCCAAAGACTACTCGTTGTTGGGGTGGGTAAGGGCCTTTATTTGTAATAATGCTTCGATGCTATAACTGTGTCTTGAAGTAGCAAAATAGTGGCTCTATCGCTTTCACACACCGAATGTACCGAAAAGCAAGTAAAAGCACTTTTATGAATTCCAATTACATGGCGATGGCCCATACATCGTTTACCGGTATGTAACATGCTCTGTATAATATCAGCCATAATAATTTGATTTTATTTTTGTAACTCATATCTAAGTTGAAATCGTTTTTCTTTTGCTATTGCTTAATGAATCAAAATTCTTAGGCATACAGAAATTTTAATGGTCGAATCAAAAAGATAGGAACTAAAAGAATATATTTCTTTTTCTTCAAAATTGTGTTTTGCATTGCACCTACATTTATTTATTTTTATTGCCTATTTTATTTATTACTTTTCACTCGCGTTTTATCATTGTTAGTATTTTGTATTTTTACTACTATTTATCATTGATCATGAATTTGTACATTACTCAGAGATTTTTTTATTTACTTTCATGTGTGAAACTATTTACTTACCTTATATATAGCTACTACAGTTCATTGGACTTAACAAGGCAAAACGGAAAATCGTTCCGAAAAAACTCAAAATCTAAACCGGACGAGAAACCAAAAAAATATCAAGGATAGCAATCATTCCGGATGAATTTTTGGAACTATCTTTGAGTGTCGCAAGATGAGCATACTTTTTACTTTAGTCACAAAATTTTCAAAGCACCCACTGCCGGAAATCAACAACCTGATGACCATGAGATAAGCCTATTCGAAACTGCTCAGGATAGTTGAGATTTTAATCAAAATCACCATAAACTATATGCACATTATTTGCCAGCGTTTTCAGATAGTCATATGATTCTTTCGTGCATAAATTACCGGTACGCAAGATATGATGTATGCACCTAGGAACCAATAGCTTTTTAAGCTCTACCACCTCTTTAACATTGACTGATACTAGTCGACTTTTATCACTAGATATCACCAACCTCTATACATCTATCTCCGTTGATGAAACACTGGCCATACTAACAGAAAAACTTTCATTCAACAACAGCTGACAATTCACAGATCAACTGCTCAATATCATAAAGACCATAATATAGCAGAACTATTTTAAGTTCAATAACAACACATACATTGCTAAGGATGGTCTAAATATGGGACATCCAATGTCATCAATAATATCAGAAATATTCTTACAATCCTTAGAAGAAGTCTTTATACCCTAAATTGTCAAAAAAATCAATGCAATATTTTACAGACGATATTTAGGTGATTGTTTCATCATTATTGACTCACCAAAAAATAAACAAGATGAACTATTCACCTATATGAATGAAATTCACCCGAATATAAATTTCACTATAGAAAAAGAAACAAGCGGAGCACTTAACTATATGGACCTAAGAGCGACATGCGAACAAATACGATTAGGCTACAAAATATACGGAAAACCAACCACAACTGGTCATACCGTACATGTAACATCTAACCACCCCGCCTAACATAATGATCTCCGATTGTGTGTTCTGCCACTTTCAGTTCCATCTAGAGCTCGTTGCTGGCCTTTAGCGATGCGTCTGATAGGATGGAAGCCAGCTAGTTGTCGAGGGTCTCCGTGAAATTTTGGGCTACAGATGCCGTTTGGAGCCTTTCGCCGAATATGCCTTTGACATACGACATCGATAGGTTAATTTGATCAATTAATAATTTGAGTTACAATTAGCTCCTCGGTATGTACGAACGTCAAGTATGCTCGAGGCCCAACGTTGTTGGGTCAGAACATGGTCGATCTGATTTTGTGTGTTACCATCCGGTGATACCCAGGACATTTTATGAATGCGTCGATGTGGGAAGCAAGTCAAACATATGACTAAAATTCTGCTAATGCAAAGCCAATCAGGCGTTGGCCGTTGTCATTTGTTTCATCGTTGAAGCTATATACTCCAGTCATGTCCCGATGAGATAGCTCATTACCAACTTTAGCATTGAAATCACCAAGAATAATTTTTGCGTCGTCTATGGGCAATGAGTCGACTAGTCTTTCCAAGGCTTGTAAAACGTTTCCTTCACTTCATCGTCCTTTTCTTCTATCGGGGCGGGAACATTTACCAGCCAGATTTTGTAGAGTTTCGCCTTCATACGGATCGCGCACAACTATTTATTGACTGCCTTAAAATCAATCACGTGCGATTTTTAGGTATTTAAGGAAACGAAAAATTGTTACTAGGCTAGAGACAAACACTGAAGAAGAGGGAATACTTACCTCGAATTTGTAATGATTTTCTACCTTTTAGGTTCGAACGCGGAACCGACCTCTCATCGGTTCGAGACGTGCAGTCTTGGAAATGACAACGGACTGTACCCTTCAGGTCAACAAGTCCGGTCACACTTAGTCTACTCCATGGTGGCTGCTTGTAGGCTAGCTAGTTCGGAGAGGAGTTTCGGTCGCGGGTCTTACGCGAGCAGACTAAGTCCGAGTTACTTAACTCAGCCACCGGTTCACATGCCCGATTTCCAAACGCGTCAACAACTACTCATCCAGAACGGGAAACCTACGTTACGTTAATTCTGGATGTGATCTCTCCACAGATCTCAAATCAAAAACGCTACAAAATCCCATAGGCGCGTTACCGAATCACCGACGTGGTACCAGAAAATAAGCTAACCTACCTCAAGTCCAAAATAACCTACCCTAAGAAAAAAAACGAGCGCAAACAAGGGTACCGCGGACCGTAACCGAAGCGAAACCGACCTCAGCGGATTTGGCGAAACCCTACCCTCGCGACGGCATACCTACCCTACACTCACTTTCCCGCTGAAACAAGAAGAACCACCGAAAAAGAAAGTCGTGTTTACTTTTAGCAATTCATGTTATATTATTATTACTTTTAAAATTAGATGTAACTTGAAAATTAACAGTCTATTTAAAGAATAATCTGTTATGTTAGCAACATGATTGAAATTGTTCATCTATAGGGGAAGTTACATTTTGTTTTGTCAATACTTCTAATAGGTTTTGCTTACAATTATTTAGCTTAGTTTGTAAATACGTCGTTTTTTTAGTTATAATTTCTGACATTCAAACCTCCTTTTTGCAGATTTCATTTAAATAATGCAACTTTGTTATTTCCTTTGCTATTAGATGATAACGTGGCAGTGTAATCAAGAAAATATCTTTGGTTCAACTTCATTAATTGCCTTTACAATGTAACATTTTTTATATTTTTTAACAATTAAATTTTCTTGACATTGTATAAGTTTGATCTTCTTTAAAATATTACTTATATTTGCTAATTGATTCAATAATAAATAAAAGATGCAAATTCTTATCTTAGAAATTAAACGATTACTTCACTAATACAAAAATCGGAGAAGTATTTTGATTTTTATGGCTTGTTGCACAACCGTTTCATGCATACTAGTGCGATCCCAGCCTTTTTTTTGTCACGAGATAGTTTTTTTTTTGATATTAAAACTAATTCTTTCTTTGTTTAACATTGTTGAAGCGATTGTTTTTTTATAACAACTGAATAGATATGAAACTTGTGTCTATTGGTATCTATTTGTATGTAAGAAACGATTGTCAAGAAATCCCTTAAAATTATTTTAAAAAAAATAATACACAAGAGGAATGTATTATATTTATACTAAAAGCGAACTATTCTACTAAATAATTAAACGAAAATAAATCAGCAAAAATTCCTAAAAATATTCATATGCAATAACACTATTTCTTTCAAATGTTAGTCATTGTAAATGCTTTGTTTAAGTATTCACAGCGAATTTGATATTTTTTTCTTCGTCTTCGCTGTCAATGAGAAAATTTTTTTCACTTTCCGAATACTTTGGAGGCAGAACGGCAAGTGATGGATAGATTAATTTATCATTCAATATGATTTCATGATTATTTGGTACGTCATCTCCAATATGTCTTGCTGATGAATCCCCATGGCAATCCCACAAAGCGACTATTAACATAATAATCGGAAAGCACCACATCCACCAGGGCATGCTTTGTCCCAGAAATTCTTTTGCAGACAGTTGACGCTCAGTGATAACAGTATCGGTAACAATACTCTCCCCTAGTTCACTGTCGTCTTGCTTTAGAAACGACTCCAATAATAACCAGTCATTAGCATTAAGCGCTTGTGAATCGCTGGGTAACAATACCATACCCCTATCTGATTCCCCCATGAAAATTATCCAATTGTTGATATAAGGAGCCTGATTTTGGATTTCTGACATCCTTGCACATCCCAAAAAGCAGGCATTGCGCCGTTCATTTTGATCGTATGCCTCCGAACATGAGCTCCTACATTTGCCTTCATACGCGTCAATGCTTGATACTTTATTTTCATCTGTTACAGATACTAAAAATACAATATTAAAATATTGACATCCTCTCTGGCAATCAGCTTGCAAGTCCCTTTTTAGGTCTCTGCAATCATTGCAAATACTTTCACAACTCGACGGCGACTTTTCTAAAAAATTCGCTCCAAACACTCCTCGAACCAAAAAAAAGAATCAAAACAATCCCATATATGACCGGCGAGCCATTCATTTCTTTTGCGACAATTACGATGGTTGACAAGAACTCCTGGTAGCCAATAAGAATATAATAATCCTATTTATGATTCATCGCTCAATGTTTAGAGGCTAGCGTTTGATCAAGATTTATTCCATCGTTCATTTTAGGACGTCTTTCGGCTGCCATTTTTAATATTATTAAATCCCATCTCAAGACTTTGTCGCGCCTGTGGATTTGGTGTTGAAATTTGTAACGCTTACGCCCGTGCATTCCCATCGAAACTCTCATCTAATGCTAATAAAGTTCCATTACCACCTGATTCCATTAAGTTATTTAGAACTTACCTGATTCCGATCTTTTCGTTGCCGATGCACTTTTTTAAGGAATTCAGATAAGTTTTCGCGGTCCTTTTGCAAAAATCCTGCTATATCGGTTATCATATGCTTTCCGTTGTAAATTATTGTTTAGTTAACTTATCACCACCGACCACTGTGCCATAAACTACACTAATTTAAATGCACTTATTTTTGTATGCACCGAATTCCGTCACCTTTTTTCACTGGCAGCCAAACCTCCTTGCACTCGCCATGTGGCTGTCAAATTCTACCGGTTTTCTCATCGGACAAAACAGATGTGTGGAATGGAACGCCACATGGCGGCAATGTGCATCTCCATTTGTCGCCAGTGGCATAGTTTTTTGATGGCCACGGTGGAGGGGGCATTCCCAGATGGATATGTCTCGAAATGCGTCGGGGTTTTGTTTAATATTCTGTCTCAAATATTTAAATCCACAGATCTAAATATTTGGAGATAAAAAAAATATTTTCTGCGCAACGATATCCGCACGAAAGATGAAGTCCGCTTGCATTTCGAGGTCATACCCATCTGGCCGAGTGCAAGGGTTCGGGATCGGAATCACTTCGATTCCCGGGCGTAGGCGTCACATTACAAATCATATATATTTATATATTTTGTTTAAAATTTAAAACTATTTTATTTTCGTTTTAAGGAAAACTCATTTCTATGAAATTTGTAATAACGTATGGTCATCAGATTCAAACGTGATATAAGTGCATATTACGTCTATTTATAAAGTTATATTAAGTTAATCTATTTCCTTGTGCACTATCAATATGGTCAACTATAAACACGATGGACTGCACTCTTGGAAGTATTATTTATCGCCAGCTGAACATTCCACCCGTACCACGAACTGCTGACCACGTACACGCGAGGCCACCGGTCATGACGAGTGGAGTTCTTATCATGCAATGCGTTACACGCCTAAGATCAAAATTGCAACCCAAGTACAATCAACCGAGGAAATTGCTGCATCGCTTGAACACAACGTTGTGTTGATCGCGGATAATGTTGCAACGCTAGTGATACGCAACTGAGATTAACGTTGGAACTCAAATACAATCAACCGAGGAAATTGCTGCGTTGGTTGAACACAACGTTGTACTGATCACGGACAATGTTGCAACGCTAGCGTTGCCACAACCTTACTCTCCCCGCAATAGCTTGGCCATGATACCATCATTCGAAGCATACGGGTGGCCGGATCTTGCGCCAACTGAACTTGGTTGTCATTGATTCATTGGTGAGGGGCCTCACCATCGTAGCAGATTTGGGCGTGAGGAGTCCGTGTTTGAGCCTGTCGATTGAAATTAAGGCAGAATGTCCATTGGCGCTAACCTTGAAATATTTATTCTTCCTGCTCAGAACAGCTTACGGACCATCGTATGGTGGCGTGAGCGATGATTTAACTTTGTTGTTCCGTATCAAGACGTGCATACTGCTGCCTAATGCTACGTGTACGAAGTGTGATACCTGAGATCATGCAGGAAGCCCATTTCGTTGATGCTTTACTGCGATGCGGTGAAGAATTCCCCGAGAAGCCATAAGCTGGTGCCGTAGACTATGTCTGTGGGTGTAGCATTGATATATTCCTTTAATGCGGCGTGCAGGTCTAGGAGCACAAGAGGAAATACTTTCATCCATTCGACTGCATCGTTGCAGCAGATGGCAGCTTTGGCTGCGCGATGCCATTTTCGATGATTCCGTGGGCGGCAGGATGGTACGGGGTAGTCTGCAAGTGGTTAATTCCCAGAATATGGGTCAGCTCAGCGAAGATCTGGCTTTCAAACTGATGTCCCAAGTTGGCAGTGATTCTTGCTGGCACTCCAAAGCGGCTAATCCATGCATTGATTAGCATCTCAGTGGTAATATTCTGGAGCGGAACGGCCTTGGGCCAACGTGTGAACCTACCAATTTTTTTTTTTTGTGGTCGAGAGGTGAATTCCATTTACGCACAGAGTGTGAGACTCCAATGCTCGCAAGAAGGCAACTGGACTACCACTTAACATCTCCCCTGTCAACCTGAGAGCCCAGCCTGGAACCGTTTGACACATTACTTCGGGCCAGGTCTCGTTTTGTAACGCCGTGAGGTGCCTTGAAGCTGGGGGATCCCTTTCCTAGCGGGAAGGGAGAAGGGAAGAGGAAGTGCCAGACAAGCGGCCCCTCCGCCCCAACGCCCCGGCTGCTGTGAGTCCCTTTTATCTTTTAGGACTGCCCGAGCATAATGCGCCACCTGGTTCCATTTGTCAACTGGTTCGAGCATCACCGCGACTATATTGGCCGAGGTGAGCTTTCCCGTCTTCCCGTAGAGGTTTTTTCACAGCCTGACCCAGTTTGGCACACAAAAAACGTGTGGCAGGCATTGTCCTCCTCTCCTGGGCAATACCGACAATTGGGGGACCGTGACTTACCAATCTTGTGCAGGTAAGACTGAAAACACCCATGCCCGCTCAAATGCTCCATCAGATAGAAGTTAGTCTCACCATGCCTTCAATTTAGCCACGGTCTCACATCCGGGATGAGGCGCGCAGTCCACCTTCCCTTCGTGCAATTCACCCAAGACTGCTTCGAATCGTTGAGCGAGCACTGTCTCTCCTCGCGGACAACTATCTCCCTCGCATCCTCGTTTTGGCGCAGATAAATAGCGTGGCGCTCTCTAGCATGGAGGGCAGCAGGTTTCACGCCGGCAATAATCCTCACCGCTGAGTCAGAGACTTTTGGATACGAAGATGCACTCCTCTGCGCTCCTCTTTTCTGTACCTGTGCCAAACGTTTTCAGTACACATCCTTGCTGAGAGCGTCACCCCATATTTCTGCTCCGTACAGTACCACTGACCCTACACCACTTATTAAGAGGCGTCTTCTTGATGGGCTGGGTCCCCCTACGTTGGCCAAAAGCTGACTCAGAGCCAATACTCCTGAAGCAGCCTTCTCAGCCGTCGCCCTGATTCGCTCAGAGAAATTCATTCGATTCGTAAGTCACCAATACTGATCATCACTACTCTAGGGATTATCTTTTTTGTCAAGATGACCACTTCGGTTTTCTCCAGTGTTGAACTGATCCCACAAGCTGTCATCCAGTCTCTCACTCGGCACATTAGCATAGCCGTGCCTGGGCTTTCGACGGGGCATAGAAGCTTTGCAAGCAGTAGTGATGATGCTCATAGTTGAGTTCACCACGTCTTGAGCTGCCGGTTCTTCCGTCCTCTCCGAAGCCCCCTGCTGCGGTACACCTTCTGTGAGAATCTCGACGTCCATCCTTCCGATGTTCCATCCAATTGTAGAAAGCCGAGAGCACGGACGATGGAAAACAACATCGCTTATCTCAAGCAGAATGCACTGATGATCACTGGCTGAGTAGTCCTCTAATACTCTCCAGTTGTGTATCCTCCGTACTAAGGACTTCGAGGCAAATGTCACGTCCGGTATGGTTCCTTCACAGCCAATACGGCGGAAGGTCGGCGTATTGCTGGTGTTTAGTATGACGAGCGCCGTCCTGGCCGACATTTTTAGGATTCGTTTTCCCCGCGGATCTGTTTGAGGCATGCCCCATTCGAGTCATTCGAGCCCCAACGAGCACGTTCTCGTCTGCGTCCGAAACAGCACCCTCCAAAGCATTTAGCTTGGCTTGGAAAGATGATATCGATTCGTTTGGAGTTAGGTACACACTAAAGAAGGTGGTCCCTGAGCGCTGAACTCACACAAAACCGTGTCCCCACGTCCACAGCTCTCCGCCTGGAAATCACTATTTTGACCCCAGATGGCGACAGTACCAGTATCATCAGGATACCATGATACCGAACTTTTATCATGGTGTTGCTCACTCAGCAGCAAGAAGTCGGCTTTCATGTCCCTCGCAAACTGCTCAAGCAGATTTTGGGCGGTTGAACTGCGGTGTCGGTTTAGCTGCAGGATGCGAGTCATCGAAGCTCTGATTTTGCCTTGGCTAGGGCTTCCTGGAAAACCCGGCATTTTCCTGATCCCAAGGCGTGTCCCAGAATCGGGTCTTGGATTAGCATCCTTGCAACGTCCATGCAAAGAATACAATGTGCCTCCTTCGTACACTCCTTTCTTATATATCCCATTTCACCGCATTTGTAACATAGAGAACTCCTATCGGGTCCTTTGCATCTTGTGCGGTGTGATCATAGCCAAGGCATTTGAAAAATTGAAGAGGCGTTGCTCCTCGCCGTATGCCACAGATAACCCACCCTATTCGTACTTTTCCTTATTCAGAAATTGTTCGGCGTCCTTTTCGGTCAAGTCAACTTTAGCCATGCGTTGTCCCCTATGGTTTTCTGAACATAACCTTTAGCAGCTAACAAGCGGGTGTCAGATTCTGGGTTACGTTGATCTCGGATGGTAGGTGGGATGACAGATACGTTTGCACCGGCGTCGATTAATAGTGCGCCGATGCCTTTGCTGTCGTGAATGTATAAGCGATGCCCTGAGCGCGTGCCAGCTGGTTGTAGCGGGAGGAAAACTCAATTTTTTTATGCTTGCCATACTTGCATGGCGGTCGGCATTTTGTGGCGTCTGATCCATAATGGGCGTGGTACCCGCAGGCCTAGGTTGGAGGTTTGGACGACTTTGGGCGTGATTGTGACGGCACTCTTGGTTCCCCTCGCGTATCGTTGCATGAGCACGTGCACTGAGCCCTCTGAGCTAGGCTCTTATGCTAGAGAAATTGTCAGTGAAACTGGAAAGTGCAGGGACTTCAAGCAAGCATGGGATAGTAAGATACTAAGTATTTACTTATCATAATGTTTTCGCGTTGTGTACGATACTCGACGATTTATACGGTTTTGAGGCGGAACGTTCCAATTGAATATATTGTGTTCTGATTTAGTGAAAAAACTTATTAAAAATATCGAAAGAGACGCTTAAACTAAATGCAAAGTGCAACGAACTAACAAAATGCCTGATTGCAACAAGTGTAAGAGTGCGATACGCGGTGAATCAGGGATTCGTTGCGCGGATGTATGCGAGAAGATATTTCACTTGTCGGCAAAGTGTTCTGGTTTGGATCAATACTCTGGTAATATTCTTAATATCAATAAAATGATAAAGTTTATCTGTGAGGAATGCATTATGTATATCCATAACGTTGATATTGCAATAAGAGAGATACAGGAAGCTGTGAAAACCAACGGAAACTACTTAAGAGGGTACAAAAACGAGTTTGATATTGCAATAAAGAGAAATGAAATGGAATTGAAAATCTTGTTAGAAGCAATTGAGTCAAGGTCCTGCGAGAGAGTGAGAGCAATGCAAATAGCACAAGAGGCATGCGAAAAAAGTGTTATCGAAATGAAGAGTATGTGTGATATAACAGACAGCTTTAAGAAGCAATGTGAAAAAATTTGTAAAGAGCTAGAGAATAGCAAAAAAGAGAGTGAAAAGATATGCGGTGAAGTGAAGAAAATTGTAGCCAACAATATAATGGGAAACAATTTACAAAGACCATTCTCAGAGGTGATGAAAGATAACCCAAACACACGAATGGTGGTACCAGAATTAAAAAAAGATGTACCTTTAATCATAAAACCAAAGGTGAAACAACTTAGTAAAAAAACCAAGGAAGACTTAAATAAAAAAGTAGATTCAAATGGTTTAAAAATATCCAATGTAGAAAATAAACATAATGGAATTGTTGTCATTGAAAGCCAGAATGAAGTAGAAAGGGAGAAAATAAAAAACGCGATTGAACAAAAAATAGGAGAAGATTATGAAATAAAGCTACCAAACACAATTAATCCCCGGATTCAAATAGTGAGAATGAGCTGTAAACTCGAAGAAAAAGAGTTGATTCAAAAGCTTAGAAAGCAGAATCAAATTCTAGAGTTATTTGAAATTTGTAAGGTCTTACGAAATGAAAAAGAATAATGAAACGTATTATAATGTGGTAATTGAGACAGATGCACACATATTTCCCAATGTTTTAGCAGCTGAAAAATTAAATATTGGTTGGGATAGATGTAGAGTGTTCGATGGAGTAGATGTAATGTGCTGCTTTAAATGCAGAGGATTCAATCATAGAGCAGCTGAATGTAAAAGTAATGATGTATGTATAAAATGTCTAGGTAACCATAGATCAAATGAATGCACCAAAGAGCAAGTAAAAAAATGTGTGAACTGTATTCGAGCAAATGAAAAACTAAAACTAGGATTGGATGTAAATCATATAACTACAAGCAAAATGTGCCCAGTCTATCAGAAAAAACTTGTTCTAATAAAGAAAAGAATTGGTTACTAGCAATCAAAGATAATAAAAGGGATTTGTACCAATATACAGGGTCTTCTTAACAACTTTGATCATATTGAAATACTAGTTGCCAACAGCGAAACAGTTTCTTAGTTCTAACAGAAACACACGTTACAAAAAATATACAACAAAATGAACTTAGTCTAACGCAGTATAAAAACATAAATTGTACTTCGAATTCACCACACCCAGGTGGAGTAACATTGTACATAAATAAAAATTGGAAAAGTACAAAAATTCTTGAAAAAATAATTGATATGAAAATTTGGCTGTTAGCATGCGAATGTAAATGTGAAAACATAAAATTTATAATTGTGGCAATATACAGATCACCGAGTAGCTCTGAAAAAGAATTCTGCGACTTCTTCCAAGAGAATATTGAGCTTTTAATGGAGCAAGGAAGAGATATTATAATAGCTGGTGATTTCAACATAGACTGGAAAAAAACAGGTACATATAGACGCTACATAAAGAGTATTTGTGATGATAACTGTCTAAGCCAAAGAGTCTTGGACTATACTAGAGTAACAAAGAATTCAAAAACGCTTGTGGATTTCGTAATTAGCAATATGATTAACCTGAGTGTCAAAGTCAATCCCGGTAAGAAGATATCAGACCATGAAGTCATTGAGATTAATATAGATATACAACATAAAATACACAATCATACAAACGACGAAATAGACTTTTTTAAATATGACTCACAGCTTTTTCGGCGAGAACTTCGGAAAAAAAAACATGGAATATTCAACGGATGTGGATATCCACAGTAATGCCAAGGCACTTGAAATTAGTTTAAAGAACACATCAGACAAATATATAAGGAAACAGAAAATACAAATAAACAAAAACGCGAATATTTGGTTCAATAGCAATTTAAAAAAATTGAAAAGGACAAAGATTAAGCAATATCAAATTGCTACGCTAACTAATACCAGGGAGAGTTGGAAGAAATACAAGGAAACAAGAAACTACTACAAAACACAAATAAGTAACGCAAAAAAACGGTATGTTAGCAATAGAATTAAACGTGCAAATAGTCAAAAACAAATGTGGTCTGAAATAAAGAGACTAGTGTTAAAGCAGCAGAGGAATACAATAGACTATGTGACATTTAGCGGAGTAACGTATGAAAATGAAGTACAATTAGCAAACAAATTCAATGAGTATTTTGTAAATAGCGTCCAAGAAATAAGAAATTCAATAGAAAATGTGCCTTATATAAATAACGTTGATAGTATACCTCATAAGTTTAAGTTTCGAAAAATACATGCCGATGAACTAAAAAGAATTTGTCAAAATATGAAAAATAAGGCAGATTTTGACAGAATTAGTCCAAAAATGATTCTCGACAGCTGGAGTTTAATATCATCAAAACTCATTGAAATTATAAACAAATCGTTAATGAGTGGAACATTTCCAAATTGCTGGAAAGAAACTTTGGTAACACCAATAGAAAAAATAGTTAATACCACTAAGTGTGAGGAATTTAGGCCCATAAACACTCTTAAGACTCTTGAAAAAATTCTAGAAAAAGTAGTAAAAATACAACTAGAAGAATACATAGAAAAAAATAATATACTTATAAAACACCAATCTGGATTCCGAAAAGAGCATTCATGTGAAACAACAGTAAATAATGTTATTAGTGAATGGAAAAGTGTCGGAAAGAAAAAATAATGGCATTATTCTTGGATTTTAAGCGAGCTTTTGAAACTATTGATCGTGATATTCTGCTGCATAAACTTTATAACTATGGAATTAAAGATACAGAGCTAAACTGGTTTAAAACATATCTAAATCAGAGAACCCAAAAAACTAAAATCAAAAGCTGCACATCTGAATCTCTGGATGTTGAAAACGGAGTTCCGCAAGGCTCAATATTAGGTGCGCTAATATTCATAACATACATAAATGACATCAATACGGTTATAAAAAACAGTAAATTAATTTTGTACGCTGATGATACATTGATGTATACTATTGGGGAGAGTTCTGGCGAATGTAAGGCAAAACTAGAAGAAGATATTGGACAAATAAACGAATGGTTAAAAATGAATAAACTTAAACTGAATGAACAGAAAACTAAGTTTATGGAAATAAACATGAACAGTGAAGAAAGCATTAAAATAAATGGTAAATTAATTGAAAAAGTTAATAGCATTAAATATCTTGGTGTACTCATTGACCAAGACTTGAATTTCAATGCACACGTCGATTGTATATGCAAAAAATTGGAAAAAAGATAGGCTACTTCAAAAGAATTTGTCCAAAACTGTCGATACTAAACGCAATCAAAATATATAATGTTATGGTTAAACCACATTTTGAATACTGCTCCACAATTTTATACTCGTGCTGCAATAATGCGCAAGTCGAAAGACTTCAGAAGCTTCAGAACAAAGCCATGCGAAGCATATTAAAGTGTAGTAAATATGAATCAATACAACTTATGTTGGATGCGCTGAAATGGCTAAGCATAAGTCAGAGGCTAGAATTAAACACGCTAGTATCAGTGTATAAGGCAAAACATGGAAGAGTTCCTGGATACATTACAGAAAAGATCATGTACGTTGGAGAGATGCAACCCTATGAATTGAGGAATGTGAAAGACTTCAGATTGCAACATCACGCTACAATGGCAGCTCAAAAAAATTTTTTCTACAAAGGTCTACAACTATACAATACGCTACCAAATGATATTAAAGAAGAACTTAATTTTCATAATTTCAAAAGAAAATGCATAGCTTTTGTTAAAAGAAAAATTTAAATGTAACTAAACGCAAGAAAAGAAAAAATTCAATTGTAACAAAACACAACTAAAAGCTAAAATGTAAATATAATAACTAAATGTAATTAAAAGTAATCAAGAAATTACTAATAAACTGAAATCAATCAATCAATCAAAAAATCCTCGTCAATTCGGTGTGCCAGCCTTAAAATCTCTCCAGTCAACCTGTTGAGCTCTGACAAAATCTTCGTTGCTGGTAGAGCGGCTCCCGCAGAGTCGTGGTGCGAGATCGATCCGACGGTATATGGCTTGGATCCTTTCATCACTTCGTGGACCCTGTCGGCAACTTCAGTGTCTCTCCAGTGATGCTGTCAGCGACAAGTGTTCGCATTTGGTTTAACAGCTGTGTTGATCACTGATCGCCCAATTCAACCTCCAACAACAGTTTTTGAATAGCCTTGATTATTTCACGTTTGATGTTCTCGTACTTTCCCTCTACTGGTGGTTTGGACACTGACCTATGCACTTGCTTAATGATGCTTATATCTAGGCTGGCAACAATCAGTTAGAAACGTGTTGTGTCTCCTGTTATGCGGCTTGCCCCAAAGTACTCCTCAATTTGCTGGAACTATAGTTCGACGTCTTCCTCCTAGAATGGCAGAGCCCGGAATGTAGCGTTCTTCACACCGCTTATCTCGCCGGCTTCGAGTTTCCCTTTATCGTGAGTGGCGGCCAGGATGTCAACTTTGCCTTCGTTTGGCATTTCGATTTTTACGGACGAGCTTGGGGGAGGCTCGCTTGCACGCGGCTCTTTACACCGTGGACATGGTTCCTGTACAATATGTACACTAGGGACGAGATATTTACCGCAAGCACACACAATAGTGTCCCCTCGATGCGATTGCTTTGTACTGCGAGCGCCGAATTCACCACCAAGATCTTTGTAACTTCACCTTTCACTTCTTTCACTGGCTGGTTTTTCATTCACGTTGACGTGGGAAGCTGAGCACTTTACACCTATGAACGTTCGTGACGTAACACCGAGTGCTATTTTTAAAACTCGCATGAGGCAGGATCACCAATTATGGTCCTCAGATTCAAACGTGATATAAGTATCTATTAAGTCTATTTATTAAGTTATTAATAAGTTAATCTATTCCCTGGTGCACTATCAATATGATCAATTATAAAAATTTGTTGAAGTTCTTTGTCGCTCACGGTGGGCGGCACTGACTTCTTCTTATGTTGGATTTATTATTTATTGCCAGCTGAACGTTCCACCCGTACCATGAACTGCTGACCACATACACACGAGACCACCGGACATGGCGAGTAGAGCTCTTATTATATGACACGATACGCGCTTGAGATCAACGTTGCAACTCAAGTACAATCAACCGAGGAAATTGCTGCGTTGGTTGAACACAACGTTGTGTTAATCGCGGACACTGTTGCAACGCTAGTGTTGTCGCCACAAACCTTTAGTTCCGGCCCTGGCCTTTTTTGTTTTGTATAGGTACTTCAGGTTTCCAAATTCATGTATGCGTTATATTTTGTAGTAGGATTTGGTGCTAGGGGAGAGAAGCCGCTCCATTACACCGCAGATGCTAGCCTGCTAGCACATGCAGGTATCCCTAGACCAGGTCATCTCCAGCTGGGCATCCATCTTCGGCTGGCTAAGGCAGCATGTGCAATCTTGTACGGATTCAATCACTTTCAGTTTTTTTTTTCAAACACAATAAGTTGGTATCCTTTCGTTTTCTGGTGTTGAATTTTGCATAAAGCACACACCCATATAACATCATCGGTGATTTCCATTATTTTCTCATAGCGTTCTTTAGTCATCTTAATGAACTTCAAGTAAAACCACAAGTTTTCTATATATCCCACATATATCTTGATCTAGTTGAGTTGCCATTGTAAGCTTCCTTTTTAAGTTTTCGCGTCTATTACTTTTTACTATTACAGATTTTAATGCTTACTCTACCTTCAGGTGATTATTCATATGAATAGAAATAAGATATAACTTTTATTCAAAATAATCACACTGCTGTAGAATGTTATTTTGCTCACACCAGATGCTATTTTTAATCATGAAATGAAAACCATTAATTTCTATTGTTTACTATTTAATATTTAGCTACATGTGTATATCATTAGTTTTGTATTACACCCAGAAATCAAATTTCAAATCACTTCCGCTTTGACTACGTTCGCTATTATTCATACTGCTTCCCAACTCCGACTTAACCAAACTGACAAATGAATCATTCTATCCAAACTTGTCAATTTCAGCTGGCGGTTATGCTAAATTTATTCGCTCGCGATGAATTTTCATATCAACAAAACAAAAAATTTTCAATAGTAAACAGTCGGAATAAATATGGACCCAAAAACCGGCGCTATTAAGAAAACTTTTGTGCGCAACGTTGAAATACCAACACATCAATCGGTTAATCGAGGAAGAGTTGTGAAAAATTATAGTTCATCTTCCCTAGGACATAATGATAGGCCGATAGACCGGGACCATCAAATCTTGCGAAGATCTGATCCAGTTGTTGGTACGTCGACTCGTTTGTCGCGGAAGGATCTGTTTCAACAAAGTCTCAAATATCGTATTCCCGCCCTCAATACTAGCGAAAAGATGAAGGAGGCTATTGAAAAAATGGAGAAAATGCAAATTCGACGTGAAACAAACATTGATGAATTGACACCGCGGAGTAAAGCTTATGTGAATCAAGAGGTAACAATGTTTTATTCAACTTGATTTGTTATTGATCTATTGAGAATATTTTTAATATGTAGAAGAATTCACTGACGAATATTTTGTTAATATATTTAAAATAAAGGTTATTTGTTCTATGAGGACTTTGCAATGCATGATTGTATTCTTGTTGGGGGGAGAGATTTCGATATTTCAATTCTTTTGTTTCTTGTTCGATATATTATCTTGATTTCCGGATTGGTAGTTTCATTATCGTTCGGTTTTTTTTATATCAAAACGCATTATGGTTGGGTTAACAGCTTATCAAACAAGCCTTAGTGACACAGCAGAAAAAATTCCGTTGCATGACAATGTTATATCAATATATGTTGATTTCAACTTGCTTACCGGTCATTACGCTAAGGAATCAATGTTTATTACTATTTACATGGATTTATTTCCAAAAGGAACTGCATAATTATGCTACACTATCAAACCGGAAAATATGGTTAGGTCTTTGAGTACCCCTTACTTTTTTCCCTCCTATTTAAACATTCTTATGCTCGTGCTCAAATTCACGAAGCTTATTAGGTAATGTGAAGCTTTATTACGCGTAGTGTTCAAGGGCAACTCGAATCTTTATGCTCTATTCCGCTTAGGTATTATTCATGTTTCTTTCTATCATTTTACCAGAATAGCTTTTAGGAGTTTCGTACTAGCTTTGTACTATGTCCAAACACTTTTGAATCGTGTTATGAGAATCACTTGGCGGTTCGCAACCCCTTTGAACATTTATCTTCGGTCACTTTATAATTGTATGATCGTATCTATGTGATAGTTAAATGAATATCGGTAATAGAACATTATTTCAGTAACTATGCTGGTAGATTGGCAGCACGGCTCCATTGAAATGGAATATGTAAGATAGTTCCTCACAAGAATTATAAGCTTCACCAGGATGTTATAGCCACTGATTCAAAATTGAGGAGAAATTGCTCAGTCATGCATGATACTAGATATTTCGCTTTCTAGAGTACCACTATGGTACCAAAATAAGATATTCTATGTAATATATCTTAGAGACTAGATTAATTTCAAACTGCAGGGCGTACGAATGTTGCGGCTGCAAATAAAGTAAAAAGAGACTACGTCTAGCACTCGTTGCGTGTAGACGTGTTTTTAACAGCTCCTGGCAGTAATTTAAATGTTAAAACATTTTCAAACGTTTATTGGGGCTATCAATTTTATTGGCAAAAGTTGATGGCCTGTTACTATACCATTGGAGTTATTCTCATCATCGGTGAATATCATATCATTAGCCTAAATACAGAGATCGCAAAGCGATGAAATCCAAAGACATTGCTCTACCAGCACCATGGAGGAGCTCGATAGCTCCCCGCTGTTGGGGCAAGCATCAAACACCATTTTAAGTGGAGAATTTCTCAAGAGAAAAATGGACAAAGAAGATACAAGCGCCGAAAAAATAAAACTCCAAATAATGACGAAAATGAAGAGAGCAGTAAAAGAAAATGAAGAGGTAAAGCTGAGGATTCTTTCCTTGGAGGAAATGTTGAATAAGTTCGTGAACGATAGCAACAAAACGAAGATATCTAAGCTCGGGAATAAAACTGATATAACGGATGCAACGTCCAAGATCAAAGAAGTGAAAAAAACCAGTTCAAGACACCGATCAAATACTAAGCGCTGGAAATTCCAAGGGCAGCGCAAACAACTATTGCGAAGATTTAAACAACAAAATCCATTGCGAATATCCGAACGACAAGGATTCAAGTACCTTATTTGGCATAAATGAACTAGAAAATAGACAAAATAATTTTATCTTGAGAAAAAAATACGGAGAAAGGCCAACCAGCGGTTCTGCTGGTCCTCACCTAAGGGCCAAAATAATAAGAAAGAAAAAGTACCGCCGATTAATGTTTTCGGGCAGCGCGGTAGCGATATGGTTCAGCTTTTGGCGACTGAATTAAAAAATCAAAAACGTCCAAATAAAACGAGTAAATTCTGAAAAAATAACAGTTGGGTCCGTTACTTTGATTGATTTCAAGTAAGCACGGCATGCTTTAAAGGGTGTTAAAGTTCCGCACTTCACATACACGACAAAGGAGGAGAAAACTCGGATTTTTCTGTTGAAGGGCCTGGACTGTGTAGAGAGTATAGTTAATCTCCTTGAAATTTTACAGGAAGCAGCACCAGTTGTCAAATTTATTGACGCCAGAAACTTCGCGACAAGGAGATCAAAATTTAAAGGCATTATTTTACCATTTTATTTGGTTCAAATAACGAACGATAGCGGTCCAAGTGCCCTACCACAGATAAGGTAATTGAATTTTAGAGTAGTGAGGTGAGAATGCCTCCAAAAAAACGGTCCACCAGCGTTATCGGTGCCAAAGATTTGGTCATGCTACTTCCATGCATTACAGATGCGTAAAATTTAAGTATATACACGCCCCCGGTGAGTGCGAGTTAGCTAAGATGGTGCTAAAAGAAAGATACTGGGGCGACTGCGGTGTATTTGGTCATCCAGCATCATATCGAGGATGCCCCCGATATCAAGATGCAAAAAATAAATTCATGTCGAAACAAACACAAGTACACCGCGGTGTGATACCTTCTAGCTCTGCAAGCCCGGAGTATCATTTGCACTGGCCGCTAGAGCACCAGCTGAAAATAGAGTAAATGATGTTAGTAGCAACAATGAGCTGCATCTTAAACTCTACCAACAAATAAATTCTTTATTGGAAAAAATCAACAAGCAAAATTCAAAAATATTTTTTTTTAACGTTTAGATTTTTCAAATCCCCGTGGATGGGCTTTGTCTTATTTCGATCAACGTCAACTCCATTGTTGCTCTACATTGACGTGAGTAACTCCTTGAATTCATTGTTAAGCAAAAGCCTGACACCATGATTCCCACTAGAACCCACCTCAATTCATGGCACTCAATGACGTTCAAGGATTTGGAATTCGTAAGAAACTATAGAGTAAACGGTGGTAGAGGAGGTGGTACTGGCATATTAGCAAGAAGGTCCTATCGTTACGCAAATATTCATCATTATCTATGGCAGCTCAAGCCGGGCCTTGGCCTCCAAGATTAATCTCCACTCATCACGGTTCTGCGACCTCATCCGCCAGTTGATCACTTCCAGGAAGGATCTGCTGTCAACTTCTATCGTGTCTTCCCATCGAGTCTTCTGTCTTCCCGCTGGACGTCTACCTTGTGCTCTACCCTTTAATGTTTGTTTGGGTAGCCGGTTTTCTTCCATTCTTTGTACATTGCAATTTACGTAACTTTACGCAAGCGGATACAGGTGGATCGTCAAATAATTCATACAGTTCATCGTTGTAACGCAGTCTCCACTCGGTTCCTTCATATTTCAAATCACACCTGAGCGATGGTTCCATTCTTCATTACAATGCAACATTAACCTCCGAACTCATACCGAGCGGAAATCTTATTGATTATTTTGTCAGCTATGAAGACTTCTGTCTCATATTTGGCAGGGTAGAAAACAAGAAATCATGCTGTATTGACGGTATTCCCAATATAGTACTACGACATTTATCTGAGGTTACTATTAGAAGTTATTCCACACTGTTCAATAACATGTAGAACAATTCATACTTTTCAAATCAGTGGAAAAAGGCCGATCCCAGTTGATGCCCAGTTGCCAGTTTTGCTTCCATGCCGGCATTCGACTATTCATGCGATAACGAAAATAACCTCAGACATCTTTTGGAAACTAAACAGTTTATATGGAGAAAGCTGTCGTGAATCAGGTATATAAATGTCCGTGTAGGACTGCAGCGATGGTCTGCTGCCTCGGCGGAAGAGGATGTTAAGATCCGCCGAGATTGGCCAGCGTTGCGGTGTCGTGGGGCGGGTTCTTTCCTCCAGCACAAGGACCCACTAAAAAAAGAATTTCGCATTCACGAATTCTTGGGTCACAGAAAAAGTTGACCAGTCTCGAAAAAAGGAGGTAACCAACTAAGGGTTGGAAAAAGGACAAACTGGACCTGTGTAAGACAGACGGACTTAAGGGAACTTTACCGTTACCCGACGATTTTTATGGCCCATAAATAAAAGTGGGGCATCCGGATGGATGTGGTGCCCCCTCACGCCCTCCCAACCGGATCAAGATCCAAACGTAGACGTGGCCATGTGTTTCCCGTTTGAGTAAAAACTCATACAAAAGCACTTTGTATGACTCTTTCCCACAAATGAGAAGCACAAACGTAACCAATTTATGCTATAGAGTTATGCAATGAAATCACATAACCCTATATCATTAAAAGGGCACGCGAGCGGAAGGCCACTCTCCCGGCAAGAGCCCCTGCTAAACGACAAAAAACGGTGGAGTGCGCCCGATGGCTAGCCCATATGAGCTGAGAAGCCTGCCATCGATGCGGATCATATACCCGGTCAGCTTTGATAAAATGGAAAGACCGAAATTCTTCTAACATGAACGAAACATTATTTTATTCATTGAAATTTCAAAATCAACTATGTTATACAATAAATAATCGCAAAAATAACTTTCTCAGCGGATTCCCTAATCCAATATTTAACGTTAATCCATCAACATTACAATGTTTCAAAAAAAAAGGCAAAATTATGGAATATATTAAACGCTTTCTGCATAACGATCAATACGACCAAAACTTTACGTGTGCACAGGTCAAGCTTGATCACGCATTAAGACCCAAAACATATCATAATCCATATTACAAAGCAAGTGTCTTGAACCAAATTTAAACAAAACTACCGCCCGATTAATTCAATCTAAATCAAAACGTTTGTCCAAGTTTTATATGAAATACTTTTTGCAACCGCAAATGCCTTGTTCAGCAAGCAATATTCAATCAAAAACATGTTCTCGGCGAAAACGAAACGGCGAATAAATGCAATGTAAATTTAACAAATAAATTAAAGGAATCATTTACTCTACAATTAATCTCAATGACACACGACGATGATCCTCGAATGATTCCCGAAAACCAAAAAGATTTTTCAAATTATTGCTAAATTTGATATCATACGCAGCATATGGAAAACATTTCAGTTTTTCTTCTTCCAAAGAGCTTGGATTAATATTTGGCAAGAAAGTTCGTATAATTTCTTCGACCGATGATACACCTTTACTTAGATAAAAATTTATGAAGTCTTTTAGGTAAGGATACTCATCTCGTTCCCTGTCCTAGTAGCATATTTCACACATTGTCTGTAGCACCAATTGGCGATAATGAAAGCAACTATAACCCCTGATATGCTTCTTGATGAACCTCTCCGTATGCAGGATTTCCAATCGTAGTAAATGAGATGCGCGCTTCAGAACCTATTGACGATGCGACCAGGCTTGACAGTTACTCACTGCTCCATCAGCACATCGATCACCGTTCTTATATTTATTCTTCTCCACCAGCTGCCGACGCATATGCCAAAAAGGTTGTAGCCTGAATATTTATGAGTAATGCACAATTCAAGTACTTAACTAATGAACCATTGTACACATATTTACTGCCAACAATTTATCGGCGCGATTGAATGGGTCGGCGCAAGAGTAAGAACACTTGTTCACTGTCGCTAACGGCGAGCTCTTCTTTGCACTCTCCACAGATTTGCACGGGACTTCGACACACGTCCACCGTAAGAACTCCCGTCATTTGTACGTGACTTCGAGCACACAAAAGAGTGAAAATGCAATCCAAATTACGATGGCCAAGGGAATTTGGCTACATTCTATGAATTTAAACGGGCTTGTTTTTACGCACTTTTTCCTTTTTCGGCGCCGTCTTCGCGACGTGCGCTCTGTGTGGCGTTCTCTCGAAGACCCTGCAGAAAATCATGACGACGACCACGACGCGTTATCCAAATTTTTCCCGAAATTTTCACTTGCTGCGCCGTGAAAATCGAAAACTAATTTCGCGGCCACGTATTGCAAACAATAAAATCAATTCTATGCGGATATTACGAGGACAGCCGCGAGAACTTTTTTATCTTTGACTCCTCTTTTGGGTGTCGCGACGTGACCGACGTGAAGGTGACTACCAGACTCCTCGATTCACTTGTCGATCCGTCCAAAAACTTGTCTTCCTTTTCGCATCCCGTGTATACGTTGCATCACCTCAGCCGAGCTCCATCGGCCCAGTTCACTTCTCTTCGGTGATGTAATACACCGTTGGGGAGTATTACATTAGCGTTCCCCAAACCCGGAATCTTACATGCAGATTTGAAATTTTTAAAACAAAATTTAATTAAAGTAGAGTAAATTGAAATGAAGTAAGGAAATTTGAAATTTAGTAAAGAAATTTAAATGAGGTACAAACGATTTAAATGGATTGAAGAAATTTAAATGAAGTAAAGAAATTTTAACTTGACTAAAGAAATGAAAATTTTAAATAGTTATAAAAGTTAAATCTCATGACGAATAAAATTAAAGAGGTACATTTAAATTTGTATATTAAAAGTTAAATGTATCCCTTTAATTGATATGAAATGACATTACAAAAAAAAAAAAATAATAAGAAGAAAAAGTATTCTACAAAATTAGAATTACAAATAAAATTAATTACAATTTTTTTTTCAAATCTGCCACAAAATTCCGAGTAGGAGATAGGAAGGTTTTTGAGCAGTTTGATTGTGAAACTGCTTGATTAATACAAAGCCGTTGGTACAGTTTGGTCGGATAGACTAATATTTAAGCTCCTTCAGGACAAGTTTCCCAGACACCTCGCCATGATGTGTAATATGTTGTATGGAGAATCGTTTATTGCAACTAATGGAAATCTGACGACGATGCGCGACTTTAGAGTCTTGAATGATCTACAGCAAGACGGAGATCAGTGGAGAAACTGAGAAAACGCTGGTCTAACTCGGTCGATAAAGACAGTTCATCGCTGTTCGGATTTCAAAATTGGAGGACGCGGTCAATAGACGGAGACAGTTGGAGGCGCTTGTTGGAGGAAGTGAAGGGCCGAGAGAGGCTGTAGTGCTACGCAAAAGAAGAAGGAACAGCTCTTACGCCCCTATTCTTTGGCTTTGATTTTAACGTGTCGCCAATTAGTGGCATTTGCTGATGACCTTATAATTTATACGGTGGTTCGAAATGGATCTTTCATCAATAGAAACCTTAAAAAAATGTTCAAGGATGTGCAGGCCCACACGGTCAATTTGCGAATGAAAGTCAATGCGCAAAAATGCGAAACAATTTTGTTTCGGACAACGCTGTGATTGACCAGTCAAGACCTTAAACATAATTCGAAGGATTTCCACATAATGGTTAGCGAGGGTAGTTCTGAACGGGTTCCACATAAATCCTGTGTGCGATATCACGGTGTTTATCTCGATCAATATCTGCACTATATTGGACTTATCAAACTCTTGCTCAGTAAAGTGCGTAAAGTGCTCATGTCTCTTCTAAGACTCTTTCATTCCAGATACATTGATCAAAAGGTCGAAATTATCTCTTACAAGACACTGGTTAGACCAGTTTTGACATGGATGTCCGATTTGGCATAATCAAAATGCTGGTACAATGGAAATGCAACGAGTTTTCCAAAGCAAATGTGTTCGCGCACGTTCTTGTCTGTACAGAAAGCCTGAAACGGATTGGAAACACTATATATGGAACCGAAAAATTAACAAACTGCTAAAGTGATGAGGTTGATACATACATTTTGAAGCTTATCCGAAATCATGTCGCGAAGTCTGTAACGATTTCGCAGCCGTTCCACGCTCTCCACGCTCCCGACGGGTACATTGAGAACTGCCTCATCACTGGCTTCAGTCCTCCAGAAGCATCCGTGTATGTGGACATGAAACGGCATATTTTTTATTCTGATTGTGCCTGTATTATATATCATAAACAATATAAAGGTGGACCATCAATTGGAGCTTGTTGGATCAACGGTTTCAATGGAGATACTCATTTGTGAGGTATGTTGGGGCTGGTCGAGCTGAGACGGAGCAGTCTAGGTTTTAGTGGCTAAATGGCAATACGTAAATTATTCGAGGTT
The DNA here is from genome assembly GCA_963969285.1 of Odontomyia ornata. NCBI lineage: Eukaryota > Metazoa > Arthropoda > Insecta > Diptera > Stratiomyidae > Odontomyia > Odontomyia ornata. The sequence goes on along the minus strand of OZ017740.1, from coordinate 92,499,067 downwards.
GTTTGTGGTTTTTGTTTTTTCTTGCAGCACACTATTGCTACGTTAATTTTTATTGTAATTTGATAAGTTTAACATGTAGATTAGAAATATTGTAAAATTGTTCTGTTAGGATTAGTTAAAGTTATTTTTGATAACACTGATTAGAATTAAGTTGTTGCATTTAAGTTGTAAGCTCAAAGTACACTCTTTTTTTGTTGTTTTTAGTTATAAGTAATTTAAATAGAGTTGGTTGGTTTTTTCTCCTTTTTAGAGCTTTTTAAAACAAATTTTACAAAGACCTACTAGTTTCACATCCTGCCTGTGCGTCTGTCCATCTGTCCGTACAACACAGCAAGTTCCCTCAGAGATTGTAGAAGCTAGAAAGCTGCAACTTTTTGGAAGGGTCAGAAGTGGTAGTCTCTCAAAAGTTTAGGTCTTATGAAACATTTGAAAAAAATTTTTTTAAATCAAAATTCGCTCATCTTTGTTAATAGTATGATTTGTAAATTTTTTTCTCCCATAAAATCGAAACGGTACCCTTAAACTTCTTCTTCTCAGTTATGTAGAATAATCTAAGATCCTTATGGATAAAAAATTTTATGGAAATCAGATCATAATCAAGTGAGTTACAGCCATTAGCATTGCATGGAATTACAACAACAATAACACGTGTTGATAGTTAATAAATATTTCAAATCGACCTAGGCACTCTAATTTTCTTTGGGTTTTCATGAAAATTTAAGTTAAAAATTTTTAAGTAGTCAAATATTTTGTTTATTTGATGTACGCAGGCCGATTCTCTTTTTTCTTGTAAAGTCGTCGGGCCTTGATTTGTTATGTGAGCAGATGCGTTTCGACTCCGTTGAGTCATCTTCAGTGTGAACATGACTCAAAGGAGTCGAATAGCGTCTTCTCACACAACAAAACAAGGCCCGACGGCTTTACAAGAAAAAAGAAAAGTTTTTAATTTAAATATGATCAATTGGCCGAGCATTCAGAAAAATTATTTAAGTTGGAAAGTAATGGTGGCTATTGTGTTCTTATGAAAGAAATGCCGCATCTTTTGGATAAATTTGGAAGATTTCTTATACAAGTATTGGATGAATAATTCAAGCTTGTTTCGAACCCTAGGTAGGAGCACTCTCCTGCTTATTCGGCTTGTTTCCAATTAATTGATAATATTTAGTAGTTTTCATTTAATAAAATTTGATATTGTTTGACAAATTTCTTTGATTGAATATTGTTTAAATTTAGAGTACGATGTGTGCCATTAAGTTTTTGAGTACTTCAATGTTTAAAAAACTTGCTTCGTGTTTTTATGAAATTTACAATATAACGAATGAATTACTAAAGCGCATTTGCATTTGTATAAAGTAGACTTATAAAACCATAAATTCTGGAATTACTTTTATCGCAAATATTTATCTTCGATTTCCTTGAAATCTTTTCATATCCTCCAAATCAATCAATAAACAATTTCATGCCATCCGCATTAAATCAACATTTTTCAGTAACGCAGAACAAAACGATGACCTTATTAAAAACAGGGCCATATTAGTAATGCGGCATTGAAGAATGAAATAGCTGTTCCCGAAGAATTCTACATGTAGCATTCGTTGCATATAGACGTATTTTTAATCGCTTCTGTCATTAATTTTAAAAATTATATAATTTTTCACAAAAGTCAGTTGAAACTAATTTTTTAATTGAAAACCTTCACCGTTGAACTATTCGAAGATTTATCGAATACCTGAAGTTTCTTTCCGGAAGAAGTATCAAAAAGCGGAAATACATTCAAGGGAAGTCCCGGTTTAGAACCATTCCCTCTAATCTCGTTGCGAAAGCTACACCCATATAGAAAGCTAAAACGAAGATTCGATAGAAATGAAGAAAAACAGAAAAATTTATCAGTCATCGAGATCGAGCAATTAGTCAAAGCTAACGAGAAAGCTGAGAAGATTGAGAGAGAAAATGAAGAACTCAGACTTCGTATCCACTCGCTAGAAGAATTAGTTGGAAAATTAACGTAGCTGGGCTAGATTCCATGAACATTAAAGAGGATAAAGGTAACAAAAATTCTGAACATTTTTTACTAAACCTGATAATGCAATTATCGAATATTTAAAAATTAAAAATAGGGAGAAAAAACCAAAAGTTTTGTCTGCTGATCCGTCTGTCAATGTTAATCAAAAATAAAAATCCCAAACAGGCAAAGACATGCTTCGGCTTTTGGCAGCCTAAAATAAATTAAATATTTTGCGATCAAGAGAGTGAATGCCGATAAATTCACAATTAGAACTAGGTCATAGGTTGATTTTCAGGGAGCGAAAAATGCGTTGAATTCTGGAGAGGTTTCCCACTTTACGTACACCGCCAAAAGTGAAAAAACCAGACCTTTTTATTGAAGGGTCTGGACTTCGGAGGGGACACAGTCGATCTCCTTCAGGTGCTTCAAGAAGTTGCACCAGAAATAGAATTTATTGCAATTAAAGACTTTGCAGCAAGGAGATCGACTGTCGAGCGTAAAAATCTGCCTTTTTACTTAGTTCAGATTTCGAGCAAAAGCAGTCCAAGTACCCTTCAAAAAATAAGGTATTGAATTTCCGAGTGTTGACGTGGGAACGCCTCCAGAAGAGCGAAGTCAACCAGTGCCGAAGATTCGGTCATTCGGCTGCCAATTGTGCCATGAAATATATTTAGATGTGTAAAGTGTAAAGATGTCTATGCTCCCGGCGAGTGCAAGTTGGCTCAGGCGAAGCCAAAAGAAAAACTATATTGTGTGACCTGCGGTGTCTTTGCTCATCCAGCATCATATCGAGGATGCCCTCGGTATCAAGATGCAAAGGTAAAATTTAGTCCAAAACAAAGTCAAGTACACCGCAGTGTGATACCTACCAACTTCGTCAAGCCCGGGGTGACATTTGCACTTGCTGCTAGAGGACCAGCAGACAATATGAATAAAATAAATAATGTAAGTAACAATAATGAGCTGCTTCTTAAAATTTATCAGCAATTAAATTCTTTATCGGAGAGAATCGATGACCAGGATTCAAAAATTAACTTTGTTCTTCAGCGTTTCAGCCTTTCAAATGTCTCTAAATAACTTGCCATCCAGTCGCATTCCCATGAATAGGATTCGTTTCATCTCGATCAACGTCAACTCAATTGTTCTATATATCGACGTGACTATCTATCATAATTATTATATTGTTAAATGTACAAATAATTCCGCGAGCTACTGTCGCAATTGTTTTGACACCCATTAAGAACATCAAGAATCCACCAAGCATGATCAACATCTGAAAGTGACGTCACTGCGCCATTCAGAATTGCTCGAATATTCCAAGTAGTTCGCCAATGTACCAGAAATGAATTGAATTGACATAGTAAAACCGCGATAGTAAAACTGCGATAGAGTGGAGCGCGAAGTAAGGGCGATATTGATTGATAGGTGGAGTGAGTGAAGTTGTTGTTAGTGAAGACAGTTGTAATAAAAATTTATAGACTAGTGAATAACAATTTAATTAATTTTTGTGAAATAGTTAAATTAATGATTGTGCATTCTTTTTAAATAAACTATTTTAACTTAATTTAAAAGTCAGTGCGTTTTCATTTTCCCGGAACATTAAAATTATTGGCTGTGAACCATAACACGCGACAACGGTGTCAGAAATGAGAATGAAAATGTTGAAAGTGAAAACTTATAATCATTTTTAAGAATGCATAATAGTGAAATGTAACGTGAAAACTGGAAATAAAAGAGAGACGAAATAATAAAAATACTACGTAGCCAACGTTTAAAAATTAATGAATTTACCATGTCGGAGCCTAAGAGAGAAGCAGAAACACCAAAACCAAATGAACCAGAAAATGCGCTGATGCAAATGTTGATGCTGATGCAGCAAGAGCAGCGACAACAGTCATCCAATTTAACTGCGAAGCTCAATGAACAGTCGTCCAATTTAACTGCGAAGCTAAATGAACAATCAGCGAAGCTAGACCAACAAGCGTTCGAAATCAAGGCAGACAGCACACAGAAGCTGGAGAACCAGTCAACCGGAATAAAAACGGAGCTCGGTAGTCTGACGAACAAAATCAAATGCGTTGAGGAAAAGGTTTATCAGGTCGAGGAGAAGATCAGCCAGGTTGAGGAGAGAATCAACTATGAGATCAGCCAAGTCGAAGAGAGAATGAGCCATGAGATGGAAAAAGTGAAAAAGGACTTGGAAGCAGCGAAGGCAGTAGTAACTACCTCACCAGCCCCGCTTATAACCGCAGCGCAAAACATTAAAATTATTGGCTGCTAACCATAACACGCGACAACGATGTCAGAAATGAGAATGAAAATGTTGAAAGTGAAAACTTATAATCATTTTTAAAAATGCATAATAGTGAAATGTAACGTGAAAACTGGAAATAAAAGAGAGACGAAATAATAAAAATACTACGTAGCCAACATTTAAAAATTAATGAATTTACCATGTCGGAGCCTAAGAGAGAAGCAGAAACACCAAAACCAAATGAACCAGAAAATGCGCTGATGCAAATGTTGATGCTGATGCAGCAAGAGCAGCGACAACAGTCATCCAATTTAACTGCGAAGCTCAATGAACAGTCGTCCAATTTAACTGCGAAGCTAAATGAACAATCAGCGAAGCTAGACCAACAAGCGTTCGAAATCAAGGCAGACAGCACACAGAAGCTGGAGAACCAGTCAACCGGAATAAAAACGGAGCTCGGTAGTCTGACGAACAAAATCAAATGCGTTGAGGAAAAGGTTTATCAGGTCGAGGAGAAGATCAGCCTGGTTGAGGAGAGAATCAACTATGAGATCAGCCAAGTCGAAGAGAGAATGAGCCATGAGAAGGAAAAAGTGAAAAAGGACTTGGAAGCAGCGAAGGCAGTAGTAACTACCTCACCAGCCCCGCTTATAACCGCAGCGCAAAGCTCATCCAGAAATGTGAAAGCACCAATATTCGACGGGCAAACGGTCTGGAGTATTTACAAAATCCAGTTTGAAGCCGCCCCTAGGACAAATCATTGGAATGAGCAGGAACGAGCAACTGTATTAATTCTTGCTCTAAGAGGCTCAGCTGCCGAGCTTTTGCAAACGATCCCCGTTGAGTTGCACTCAAACCCGGCTGCTATAATGAATGTGCTCGACATGCATTATGAAGGCGATCATCTGAAGGGAGTGGATCTGTTCGTAGCTCGTGGAAGTTTCCGTTACTAAGGTATTCCTTCACATGTTCGTCATAGTGGTTTCTGTTCATTATCACGATCGAATCGCCCGTACCTGCCCTCAGATAATAAACTGGTTTCATTATAACATACAGCCACGGATAGGCTTTACAATAGAGAAGGAGAAGAACGGCCAACTACCTTTCCTGGACATCAAGATAATTAAAGGCTCGGGAAAACTTAAATTCGACATACAAAGGAAGGAAACGAATACGCAAAGGACGATACCAATCGAGTCAAACCACAGACATAAAATGGCGGCGTATAATACAATGATCCACCAGATGGTTACGGTACCAATGACGAACGAGCGACGACATTGTTCAAACAAAAACAACAGTCAACAAGGATTCTCCTTACACATACAGCAATCTCGGAAAAGCTCGGACGGATAATAGGAAAGACGGGAAACAGTCCGGCCTACACCAGCAGAAGATATAGCGTAAAAGCAGCTTTAGGATCAGCAAAGGATACGAGGAACAAGGGAGAAACAGGAGGTATTTATAAGATCACTTGCCCGGAGTACGACATGATTTATATCGGGCAATCAGAACGATTAGCGAAAATCAGGTGGCAAGAATCCATCAAAGAAGCGGAACAAACTAAAAACGAGGTTCAACGGAAACAGCAAGATCTACGCTAGCGAGACATATGATTGAAGAAAAACATAAAATTACGTGGGGGAATCTGGAAATATCGCAGTAAGTAGGAGATTGAAGGAAACTAGATGCATGCGAAAGTTTATGGATATTGCGGTTCCCGGAAGAAAAAAAGATGAACACGGATATTGGCAACGGGTACAGTGACTTAATGAAGGTAGTGTAATTGTCATAAGATAATCTTGTAATTGTAATAAGTTAGTTGTCTGTAAAATCCTTTAGGTTAGTCACCTTAATTACCCTTGAAATAACCATTTGTAGGTAAATTAGGTATCTATATGTCCGTAAAGGACTGCAGCGATGGTCTGCTGCCTCGGCGGAAGAGGATGGTAAGATCCGCCGAGATTGGCCTTGTCTTGGGACGCGTGAATGCGCTGACAGGCTAGCGTTGCGGTGTCGTGGGGCGGGTTCTTTCCCCCAACATAAGGACCCACTACAAAAGAATTTCGCATTTACGAATTTCTGGGTCACAAACGAGTCGACCGAAGTCGAAAAAAGGAGGTAACCAACTAAGGGTTGGAAATTGCAGTCGAAAAAGGACAAACTGGACCTGGGGAAGACCGACGGACTTAAGGGAACTTCGTCGTTACCCGACGATTCTGATGGCCCGCAAATAAGAGGGGTATCCGGATGGAGGCGGTGCCCCCTCGCACCCTCCCAACCGGATCAAGATCCAAACGTAGACGTGGCCATGTGTTTCCCATTTGAGAGAAAAACTCATTCAAAAGCACTTTGTATGACTCTTTCCCTCAAATGAGAAGCACAAACGTAACCAATTTATGCTATAGAGTTATGCAATGAAATCACATAACCCTATTTCATAAAAGGGCACGCGAGCGGAAGGCCACTCTACCCGGCAAGAGCCCCTGGTAAGCGACAAAACGGTGGAGCGCGCCCGATGGCTAGCCCATATGAGCGGAGGAGCCTGCCATCGATGCGGGTCCTATACCCAGGTAGAGTGGCCTTCCGCTGGCAGCCAATAAAATCATTTGATTTTTAAAATAATAAATTTCCGGCTGGTGGTGCCACGGGTGTTTTTCTAATTCAGGATCTTGCGTACTTGCCAAGGCCACAAAGAACTACAGTTAAGGTGTCAAATGATGCAACTATGAAAGCAAACGAGTCCTTTCAATCAATTTTGTCTACTCATGCACAATCTTAAGCGATTCTCATCAATAGTTTTTATCTTATTTTGATAGATCTCGAATTGCAAGAGCATGCCGAAATACGATGTATATTTTTGGACATACTATCCCAAGATTACGTGAGGACGTGCTCTAATATGTTCTCAAGAACCGAAATCTTCCATTGATTCATTAATGTGTTTATAGTTTCATTCATGTATCATTTCATTTTAGCCCACATTCACATTAGAGCATATTTGGTTGTTATGTTATACCCCAAAACCCATTTCTGAGTAGGTTATTGCTTTCAGTCCTCTTATTCAGAAAACTATCTAAAAATTAGTTAAAAACTAATAAATTACCATTTATAACCCTGCACTGTAACGAAATTTATAAAGTTTCAGGAAATGTAAAGGAATAGTTTCAATTAAAACAGTGGAAACCAAATCTTCTACTTGTTGCAAAGATTATCGCACTTCGAGTCCTCAGGTATTTAACTTTTCTATTACTATGGAGGCTTATATTCTTGAATTTTTTCAGATTTTCGGTTCAATGGTGTGAGTAACTCCATTTCTCCGTCATATGATGTACTCCTGCCAACTTAAGAGCTCAAATTTTCCCATCTTCTATTAATTTGTTTTAGTTTTTTTCCATGAAAACTGAAAATAAGTGAACAAAGGAGAAGTGGTGTTAATAGATTGTTGTAGACATTATGCTTTGAAATCCTTTGGTATCCTAGTTTTATAAGGTACAGCTAGCATTTGATTTAGACAAAAATTTTAATTCAATTTTCATTCCGTTAGAATATTTTTAAATTATTTTTTAAATAAATATTTCTCTTTCTCTGTCGTAAATTTCAGATCACAAAGAAACTAAATTTTCTACCCGATCAACGGATTTTCAAAAATTTAATACCAATCAACGTAAACGATTCTCAATTGCTAACACCCGAAAAGAAAAGGCCGTTTCGTAAAAAATACGTAGCCAAAGCTGACAAGGATCCAGTGCCGGAGCTTGCAGATTTTCTCACACCCATTCCACCTATAAAGCATGTGATACAGTATGAGGATAAACCATTAATACCATATAAACCTGACAATAGCTTTTATAAATCTATTTATGAATTACACGTAAACTTCCACCCAGATAGTTAAATTCACCTCAAGACTAATTTACATGATATTATGAATTTAAGATGGATGTGTTTGTTTTGTATTGTAACTAACGGTAGTTCGTAAATAAATATACATTTATTTTTTTAGATAAAAATTTTTTAGTATTTGTATGTGTGAATGAAATGATTTCCCGCTTTTTCAATTATATCCACTAAATAACGATACGGGGTTTGTTAAAAAACCGAATATTGTTCGAATGTGTGGCTCCAGTTGATTTGAGGGGAATCTGCTTCGTGTCACTATCTTTTTACTGATCAACTGATAAAAACGCCGTTTCCCGATTATATATACCTTGATTTATTGATTAGCTACGCGGTTTTTACTGAAGTGCGACTTTTCCTTTATCAAATTTTAGAAATAATGATCCGAAGGAGTACGGACTTGCTGTGAAATTATGTATTAAAACTTGGAAAACCTCCAACTGAAACATTTCCTATGTTTATCATGGCTAGTGTCATAAAAGTTTTAAGGGTGATCGACAATCGATTGAAGATGATGGTGAAGAATTGAAGATACACCAAATGCTGCGAAATTCGTACCACGCCTGATGGCAGACGACCAAAATAGCAATCGCGTCTAGGATCTGCTTAATCGTTCGGAAGACGAAAACTTCTTATCAACAATCTTAACAGGCTATGACAACAAAACGAAAGTTCAATCATCCCAGTGGCTGGCAGAAACTTTTCATTCGTAAATGGGACAGTTGATAAATGGTCGATTTTTAACCCATAAGGGCGATGTCTCCTACCAAAATCAATCGCATCATTTATATTAATTTTTTTTTTTCGTGTACGTTTGGGTGGTGGGCAATGGACAGGAAACAAAGCATATAAAACATAACTCTTTTGTAGCTTTCATCACACGCACAACATACGCTCCCAAAATTGATAGCTCTTCACCAATGTTAACTACACCCGTTTGAGCGGTAATCCGTGATGTAGTCGCTGGCGATTTAAAGCGAATGAGTTTTACGGAAATATCTTACTAGTATGAACCGTTCACATTAAAAAAATTATGCTATTCGGACAATAGGACGAGAAACCGTACTCTGGCCACCACTTACGAAGGCGTTTTATAAGCTGTTAATTTCTCGCACTGGTTTAAAATTCAAACTTTTACTACCTTGATTGGACATGTTAACTTCTTCGTAGAGCCGTCACCGATGATCTTTCAACCGTATTTTTGTCAATTTTCGGATGTTACATTTAAAGATCTAAATGTAGTAATCGAGCAGCCCGCCTAAGCAAACTGCTCGAGAGGCCTTCACGAGAAAAACAAATGCATAATAATAATAACGCAATAAGTGCGGAACAATTTGAAACGCAACGTATTAATATTATTACTAATCCCAAATAAACCTCGCCATTATCACCGCTACCATTATCGTTAAAAAAATTTTCCAATCCCGGCTCAATGAGCCTACAAGAAAATTTCAATTAATGGTTCCTTCATAGGCAATACGCCGGAAAGTTGGTGTATTTTCGGTGTTTAGTACGATGAACGCCGTCCTGGCTGCTCAAGCAGTTTTGGGTGGTTGAATTGCGGTGTAGGTTTAGCCGCTGGATACGAGTCATCGAAATTCTGATTTTGCCTTGACTAGAGCTTTCTGGAAAACCCGACATTTTCCTGATCCCAATGCGAGCCCAAGATTCGATCTCGGATCAGGATCCTTGCAAAGAATACAGTATGAATTCTTGGTATACTCTTTTCTTTTACGTCCCATTTCACCGCATTTGTATAATAGGGAACTCCTATCGGGTCCTTTGCATACTTGCGCGGTGTGACCATAGCCAAGGCATTTGAAACATTGAAGAGGCACTGCTCTTTGGAGTATCCTGTAGACTACACACCCTATTCATAATTTGCCCTTATTCGCCGTCCTTTTTAGTCAAGTCAACGATGGCCATGAATTTCCCTCTGTGGTTTGTTGGTACCAGCCTCGCTTTGATCCTGCCCAAACTAGGGGGCTCCTTTTGATGACCTCTTCTACCTCGGCCAGGTCCGTGACGCAGTCAACGTCTCCTATTTCGATCGTTGCCATCAGCTTGAGCGAGGCTACAGTTGCGCTTTTGCCGAGTACGTTCTTTATTGCGTCGTAGAATGCTTCTTAATATACGGCCTCTGCTCCGAATCCGACCAGAATGTGGCCCGACCGCGTTTGTTGCACTGGTTTAATAGCAGTATTGATGTCTTCGGGCCTTACATTCGCCTAATATCCTGCAGTAATTCTGCGTGGCATTGGTCTTCTTGGAGTTTTACGAGCAGTGCCGGCTGCCGGAGTCTTCGTCAGGGCTTTTTTATCCTCTGTTTTGCATCAGGTCTTTTTTCTTATTGGGCGTCTGTGTGAACTTTATTTTCTGACACTTTTTGATGTAGTTTCTTTACGGTTTTATTCGCTCCTTTTGTCAACACTATCTGACACTCCTGATCTACCGTTCCACGCCCATCAAGTGCAACTTCCTTCCTTTTTTTGTCACGATCTCCTTACCCGTTTAATTGTTATAGCATTTCAGAATGAATGAATAGCAGTTTGTTTACTTCTTAAAGCTTAGCTGTCAGTGGAAATTGCAAAATATGTGCTTCATTTACCCGTCTCAAAAAGCTCAGGTGTACAGCGGACAGTACTAAGTGAACTTTAAACATGCAACCAATGTGTTCTATACTTTTTTCATATGAAACATAGTATATTGTTACATGTCCACACAATTCTGCGAACTACTGTCGCAATGGTTGTCGCAACCAAGAAAAGTAAACAGATGACGTCAAAAGCGTGTACTCAAAAGCACAAGGATGGACCAAGTAGATCCATAATCAATACCTGGAAGTAAACAAGTGAAGTCACTGCGTGTATTCAGAATTTCTCGAATATTCCAGGTAGTTCTCGCCAGAACATTCGCCAATATACGAGTAATGGATTGAATGACTAGAGACCCTATATAAAGCCGCGCCGAATGATATAGTAAAACTGCAATAAGACTAAAGCGCGACTAGAAGGTGATATAGACTGATTGCACGCTTGCGTGACGTGATTGAATCGGAAGGCATGTATCTGTATTTGGGTGAGCCCTCAGATGCGGAAAAAGGCACAGAAGGTGGAGAAGCAGAAACACCAAAATCAAAGCAACCAGAAAATGCGCTGATGCAAATGTTGATGCTAATGCAGCAAGAGCAGCGACAATAGTCATCCAGTTTAACTGCGAACCTAAATGAATAATCAGCGATGTTAAAGAAGCAATTGAAATCAATGGAGATTTGCAAAAACAGTCAACTTATTTGAAGGCAGATTTGCAAAAACAGTCAATCGAAATAAAAGCGGAGCTCGGTAGTCTGACCAACCAAATTAAATGCGTCGAGGAAAAATTTACCAGGTCGAGGAGGAGGTCAGCCAGCTTGAGGAGAGAATCAACCATGAGATGGAAAAAATGAAAAAGGAATTGGAAGCAGTGAAGGCAGTAGTAACCACCTCACGAAAACAAGGTGATGTCGAGCCTTCTGTCAGTCCATCGGCTACGCCAGTAGTTCTAGTAAAGAAACAGGATGGTAGCACTCGTTTTTGTGTCAACTATAGGCAACTTAACGACATCACTAAGAAAGATAGTTACCCGCTTCCACGCATCGACGACATCATGAAAACTTTGGCCGATGCCAAATGTTTTTCTACACTCGATCTCAAGATTGGCTACTGACGGGTAGAAATCGACAAGAAGGACCGAGAGAAGACCGCATTTTCAGTTTGGACCGGGATGTGGCAACTTGTGGTGATGCTATTTGGGGTTTGCAATGCTCCAGCCACCTTCAAACGCCTGATGGAATACGTGCATCGAGGCCTAACCTGGAAGACCTGCTTGGTGGACCCAGATGATATCATTGTTGTCGGAAGAACGTTCGAAGAGCATGTGCGGAACTTAGAAGAGGTGTTCTCCCGATTGCAACTGGCAAATCTGAAACTCAGTCCCGACAGGTGTACCCTTTTTGCAGCTGAAGTAAAATACTTGGGACACGTTGTATCAGCAGAGGGGGTCAAAACAGGCTGTGAGAAAATTGAAGCCGTGAAAAGCTGGCCAACTACGAAGCTTTCTGGGTCTGACGATCTACTATTGAAGATTCGTCAAGGACTTTGCCAAAATAGCTAGGTGTCTCCACCAGCTAACCGAGAAAAATTGTCCGTATGTCTGGAATAAACAATGCTAGGCAGCTTTTCAGACCTTGAAGGAGAAGCTGTGTGAAATACCCGTGCTGGCATATCCAAAACTCGGAAAAATGTTCGTAGTTGACACCGATGTGAGCAACGGTGGCATTAGAGCTGGAGCTGTCGGGAGAATGACAGATCAATGGCGAAGAAAGAGTCTTCTCATATTACACTCGAGTTCTCTCAAAAAGTGAGAGGAAGGAGATATTAGCTTTAATTGAGGCCACCAAATAGTTCCACAAGTACGTATATGGCCAGAAATTTGTTCTTCGAACAGACCATGTATCGCTGGGATAGCTGCTTAACTTCAAAACCCCCAAGGGACAAGTTGCGAGATGGATCGAAAGATTGCAGTCATACGACTACAAAATTGCGGAGTTCATGGAAATGCTGACGCCCTTATCTCCTCATCCATGTGGAGCGGACGGATAGAGAAAAAGGAGCTGGGCGTTGATCTGCAAGTCAGAACGGCCGAATTTGATGAAGGTTGGTCATTGGAGGAGATTCGAAATTCTCAGCTAGCCGATGAAACGTCGGACCATTACTCATATGTAAGAAGACATGTGGGCGACTTGAGTGGAAGGACGTTTCGATGCATGGCGCCATCTTGAAAAGCTATTGGTCACAATGGAACTGCCTGCAGGTGGAGGGTGGCGTACTCAAGCGAAAATGGGAAACGGTGGATGGCAGCTTCTATAGGATGCAAATATATACTTCCCAAAAGATGAATCCACGGTGTGGTTAAGGAAATGCAAGAAGGATCCTCGGGAGGCCACCTTGGTGTTAACAAGACCTTAGCGAAGTTGCGGGAAAGGATTTAGTGGCTCCACGCTCGAGAAGACGCAGAGGACTGGTGTCGTAGATGTACGATTTGCGCTTCCGTCAAAGTTCGAAAGCGACGACTGAGAGGACGATTGCAAACGTATAACGTGGGTGTACCGTTTGAAAGGAATGCTGTTGACATCGCAAGACCCTTTCCTAAATCCAAATGGGGAAATCGAAACACGCTGATTGTGGCCGATTATTTCAGCAAGTGGCCCGAGGTCTACCCCATTCCCAACCAGGAAGCAACCACTGCAGCCGAACAGCTAGTGTTAAATTGGGTCAGTAGGTACGGCGTACCTTGTGAACTACATTCGGATCAAGGCCGAAACCTTGAGTCACTAGCTTTTGGTGAAATTTGCGAGCTACTGGGAATACGGAAAACGAGAACAACACCGCTGCATCCCCAATCCGTTGGAATGATCGAACGCTTCAAAGGCACACTCAATAAACACCTGGCTAAGATGGTTGACGAGAACCAAAGGGACTGGGATTGGCAGATCCCATTATTCTTGATGCCGAACATGCATCGATGGGCGAAGCCCCAGCCAAAGTCATTTTTGGAAAAACTATTCGTCTGCCGGCTGATATAAAGTTTGGAATACCCGCTGAGAAACCCCAAACGATCTCGGAGTACGCAAGTGAGCTAAGGCAACTGTTGAATCAAATATGTCGAACAGTGCGAAAACACCTCGAATCGGGTACTGCCCGCATGAAGACCCGGTACGATCTAAAGGCAAATTCTACTGGCTTCCAGCAAGATCACTTGGTGTAGCTACACAACCCACAACGATGGGAGGGTAGGTCTCCGAAGTTGCAGCATAATTGGGAGGAACCATACCGGGCTACAAAGCGAATCAATGACGTCATATATCGCATACAGGAATACCGTAAGCCGAGAGCCAAACTGAAAATCGTACACCTGGATCGTCTTGCCCCATATTACATCCAGGGAGACTTGACTACAACAGGCGACACATCTTTTTGGAGCGAAAAGAACTGAGGTGGAGGGCAGTGTTATATGTCCACACAATTCTGCGAGCTACTGTCGCGATTGTTATTAATAACTTCATGATCAACAATTATTGAAAAGATGCAACCAAGAAAAGTAAATATCGAATATCCCAGGTAGTTCTAGTCAGAACATTCGCCAATATACGAGAAATGGATTGAATGACTTGAGACCGTATATAAAGCCAGATTGAATGAATGGGGGATATAATAAAACTCCGATGAAACGAGAGCGCGAATTGAAAGCGTTATTGATTGATAGTAAAGTAAAGGTTTTTCGTGATATATTTGACAACAGTTGAAACATAAATTGATAGTACAAGTAAAAAGTAAATTAAAATGCGATTTGTAAAATAGTGAAATTAATTATTGTGCATTATCTTTTAACTAAATTTATAAGACTGTGCGTTTTCACTTTCCTGGGATATTAAACTTATCGGCCTGGGACCGTAACACCCGACAATATATTATGCCATGTAAGCATTCACTTTTGCCGAATAGGCTGATAGCTCACGGGAGCTTGTTCAAAGTAGGCTGACTACTACATATGCAAATTGCTGCCATATAGTATGTCAGTTCCATCCTCATCCCATCTTCAGCCAACACCATCGTCCCAATGAAGCCTATGATTGCTAGCCAAAGCTTACTTTGAGAAAAGCCATAAAGTATTTCCAAGTACTACAGCAACTCTCAATTTTTCGTATATAATTGAACAACTTCTTCTTTGTTGAATGGGTTCATAGTTCAATTCATTGATTCTTGCCATCAGCAAAGTTTTTTTGAACCCTAGGATGGCTACGAAGCCCTTCTGGTAGGAGCACTTCCCAGCCTACTTATTAGATGTACATTAAAGGATAGTCGAATTTGATGTCAGTATTAATTTCATTTTATTTATTAGATTAAAACATGAATATACTATAATCAATCTTACCATATCCTTTTTCAAAACAACCAATCATCATATTATCATTCGTACATAAATCGATTTGCTTGACCATTGCAATTATAATTCTTAATCACATCTTTGCATGTTTTCAACACTTAAACTCGTGCATAAATCCATGTAGTTTTATTTTATTTTATATTTTATTCTCAATAATTGAGCTCATTAATTTTGAATCGAATCTAGAAAAAATGTCGATTAACAATTTTCAGTTCTAACATTACATTATACATAATCATATTCTCCATTGTGTTTAAGTATTTCTTCTTCTTCTTCTTCTTGTTTTCTCATTACAATAAATGTTAATATCACTATTCTACCATTGAGAATGAAAGTCACTGCTATCACTACATGGTAATATTTATAATGTAAATATTTGCTTTGTTTTTTGTTTTAAATTTTTGTTTTAAATTTTTGTTTCAAAGAGTTTCTTTAACAATATTTTTAAAATGTTTTATTTAGTGAGTTTACACGTTTTTTTAAATATTTATAAGAAGGTGGAGATTATTCATATATTGAATGTGTCTCTTATACATTCAATAAGTATTTTTACCAAAAGACTTTTAGAGAGTCAGAATTTTTAACAGAGATAAGTGTATGGTAAATTATTGAATGCAAATTGATTTTTTTAAGATGCTTGCATTAAATCGGCTTGTTAGATGAAAGTATAGAGAAAAATTAAAGTTACGATTAAAAACAAATCAATATATTAAGATTTTACCTGATTTTTTTTTGACAATGCAGCCTGTTACGTTAGCTCACAAAATTCACGTATTTTGTGAAAAAGAACTTTAAGGCTTTGGGCTGTTGGCGGAAACAGATCTTTGATTATTGGGATGTCAATGCTAAGATGGAAACTAGCAAATATAAAAATAGATTGTCTCAATAAGGAATTTGACCTTAATCATAAAAACAACGATGAAATTTGAAACGCAGTGTACTCTTTAAACGTTTATCTACTACTTTTTCTGGTCTTTCTGCAGAAAAACTTTAGGAAAAACTTTTAATTGGACCGTAAATTTAAAAAAATTGGGGATGAGCGATTTGAGAACAGCCTTTCAACAAATAAAAACAATGTCTCGAACTCATTATAACTTGTTATTCAAGATTTTGTTACCTAGGAAATAAAAGAAATAAAAATTAACGACAATCATTTGCTGATTTGTTACATAATTTTGAAAATTCATTTTTTACTTTCTTCTCTCGACTTCCTTCCTGAAAGCGTCGTAAACCTCAGTGAGGACTAGCGAAAAAATGTTCACCAGGACTTGAAAATTTTTGATTAACATTATTAGGGATATTGGCCTTTGACACAAATATCGGACTAAAACAGGGAGATGTTCTGGCCCCATTGCTATTCAATTTGGCTCTGGAGTACGTCATAAGGACCTGTCGATACGCGAGGTACATTACTATACAAGTCGAGCCAAGTAGTAGCCTATGCGGACGACATAAACATTTTGTCACGGTCATTAACAGCAGCCAAAGAACTCATCCTGAAACTCGACAGCGAAGCAAAACTAGTAGGGCTACAAATCAATGAAAATAAAACAAAGCTCATGACGCAGTCGAGGAAAAATACCTAAAATACACAAAATATCCACTTGACGAATACAGTATCGAAAATGTTAGCGAATTTCTGTATGTCGGCGCCAAAATAAGGAAAATGGGTAATGAAAGAGACGGAATACCCCGAAGAATACAGCTCGCAAATAAAATATTTTATTCAGTTTTGACGATCTTGAAGACAAAGCTCCAAGTATACAAATCTGTGATAAGATCTGTATTATGCTATGGGTGTGAAATATGGACCCTAACCCAAGCATCCGCAAATATATTGAACGCCTTTGAGCGACGGGTCTTGAGGTGAATAATTGGAGCAAAGCCAGACGGGGACCAATGTATGAAATTTTGACGAACCGGAGGCCTGAACGATTGTAAGATTGCGGAAGCTGCAATGGGCTGGCCACATGAATCGTATGGACGAACAACGGATACCCAAAAAGGGTGTTCGTTGGGAGAACTGAAAGTCGGAGACAAGTGGGGAAACCGACGAAACGCTGGTCTGACTCGGTCAACGAAGACAGTTCATCGCTGCTCGGATTTCAAAATTGGAGGATGTGGTCAATGGACCGAGACATTTGGAGGTGCTTTTTGCAGGAAGCGAAGGCCCGAGAGGGGCTGTAGTGCTAAGAAGAAGAAGATATAATACCATTATGTAATAATGGTAGGAAAAATCATACATTATGTTTTCAGAAAATAAACTCCCCGCTACCTCCATTTTGTTTCATAACTAACGTATTTTTTGTATTTCAGAAATTGCCCTCTCTACATACCGCGGCAGTAACAGCAACGAAAAAAAATGTACCGTACCACACTAAAGTTGCCATGCAATTTCTTCGAGCCAATAAAATATTGTACAATGGAGCTGACAGGGATTTCATCCAAAATCTTCGAGGATTAATTCAAAAAATATTGTATAACCAGTTACTACATTGAACCTTTTGAACAACAAAGTTTTCATGCAAGAAGATTTAAAATTCTGCACATATGTGTTTTTACGTAACGACACAGCCCACGGAGAACTCAAAACTCCGCCCAAGGGAGCACATCAAGTGGTCTATAAAAATGACAAGACCTTCGACATTGTAGTCAACTACTCCACAGTCTGCATCAGTATCGAAAGAATCAAGGCGACATATCTCTCTTATGAAGAAAAACAGCTGAAGATACCATAACACCAGACGACCAGACAAAAACTATTGGAAGTGGAAAAGTCATAAAAAAACTAATTCGATTCGTCACCTTCTGTGATGGATAAAAATCATGCCGTAATCTCCTACTAAGCCACTGATAGGGGAGCACTTTGGCGTAATCAAAGCCTGCCACAATTAACGATAGCAAATCAAAGCATGCCAACTGCTGTCGTGTTACGGCATGTTGGAATCGTAGAGCATGCGTGAAATATTGCATGGGTTCAAACTAGGTGATCAACGCCCGTCGCAACTCCTTCACCGCATGCAAAACGTAGCTAAAGCAAACATATCCAAAGGAGTCTTGCGACACATGTGTCTCGAACGTTTGCCATCAGTGGTGCGCTCAGTAGTGGCCGCGTCGGACACCCCAACATTAAGCAAATTGGCACAAGCAGCTGATCGGATTTTCGACAGTTTCAATGGTAACGACATTTCAGAAATAAACCTAAGCCGACGGGCAGAAACGCGTCATGACGGCATACGAAACGAAGATGCATTGAGAGAAGAAATCGCAGAACTCCGAAGAACGTTATATCAAACTCATGTTCAGCCCCTCAACGTCAGTAATTGTAGTTGCCATCCCGAATGTAAGAACACGCAAGCAAATCAGTCAAGCACAACAGTAGGATTAAAGAAATCTCCGCGAAAATCCAAAACAACAACATATTATTTCCATCGCCATTTCGGCACGGCAGCCAGACAATGTCGACTACTCTGCTCCTTTCGAGAGAATAAGGGAAAGGAATGCCGTCACTGATGAATCAGGTGGACATCAGTGACGCAGTGACAAACCGCCTGCTAGTCCGCGATAGAAATAGCGGATTAAAATTTTAAGTCAACACTGGGGCTGACGTTTCAGTCATTCCGAATTCCAAATTATTCGCAGGAAATGGCAATGCAATAAGCACATACGGGACGAAGAACATAATGCTGTCACTGGGACTACCTAAACCACTGACTTGGAAATTTCACGTAGCCGCCGTGTCTCGGCCAATACTAGGCGCCGATTTCCTTAAGCATTTTGAGATAATTGTAGACGTTAAGAACAAAAAACTCCTCTGTCCCGCTGAACGATCAACAAAAGGACAAATAAGCCAATCTAGGTGCGCAACGGCGTTCACCGTGAACAAAAATTCGGTATTCCATGCCTTATTAACAGAGTTCCTAGAAGTCACGAACTGAGGCAATACGCGCAAAGTCACAACTCTTAAAGTTCAGCACCAGATAGTCACAACTGGACCACCCGTAACCGATCGTCCACGTAGGCTTACTCCCGAAAAGCTAAAAATAGCAAAGTCTGAATTCGACTACTTAATCAGAAAAGGATTTTGTCGCCCTTCCAGTAGCCCATGGGCCAGTCCTCTCCACTTAGCACAAAAGAAGGATAGCACGTGGCGCCCACGCGGCGATTATCGCCGCTTGACTCAAAAACTCAACCCGATCGGTACCCAATGCGGAACATCGAAGATATCATTGCTATCGCAGCTAACAAGGTAATCTTCTCAAAAGTCGATTTATTGAAAGCTTTCCACCAAATCCCCATCGCTGAAGAAGACGTCCAGAAAACTGCAGTAGCAACGCCATTTGGATTATATGAATTTACGGCAATGACGTTCGGGTTGAGGAACGCGGCACGGTCTTTCCAAAGACTTATGGACGAAGTTTTAAGAAATCTCAAGTTTTGCACGTGCTATGTAGATGACATTCTTGTCGCATTTGACTCACAAGAGCAATACTTACAACATCTTCGCTTAATTTTCCAAGGTTAAGCAAGTACCGAATCGTTTTAAATCCTGAAAAGTGTGTTTTTGGTGTACCAAGCATCGCGTATCTAGGACATATTAAACGAGAAAGGAATCTCACCAACCAAACGGTATTGCAGATGCCTTATCACGCCTCGAGACCATATCGATGCCCGTGTCCGTTGGAGTCGACCAATTACTACACCATCAAGACTCAGCCGAAGAGCTCCAAGCCCTATAAAGGAACAACACGTCATCTCTTCAATTAAAACTCATCACCTTCAATGGTGGATCTGAGCTATACTGCGATACATCGACAGGAAGAACTCACCCTTTCGTACCAGTTTCCCTGCGAAAAAAAATATTCAATGCTTTCCATCAGCCATCACATCCGAGCGGCCGCGCCACATACAAAGCTGTTTCCCGAAGTTTCGTCTGGCCCTGCGTGCGAAAAGATACACACCAATGGGGACGAAACTGCCTCCCTTGCCAGCGCTCCAAAATAGGCCGACATCAAAAAATTCACCTCAGCATTTTGCAGTTCGAGCTGAAAGGTTTCAGCACATCCACCTTGACATAGTAGGACCACCTACTCCTTGCCAGGGATTCAAATACGTCCTCACTATTATAGATCGATTTTCATGTTGGTCCGAGGCAGTTCCGCTTAGCGATCAAACGGGCGAATCAGTCGCCAAAGCGTTTATCAACGAATGGGTGGTACGGTTTGGAGTCTCACAGACCATAACTACAGACCGAGGCACACAGTTTGTGTCGTCATTTTTCACAGCTTTAGCTAACCTCATCGGCTGTGAACGCACCAGAACATCACCATACCACCCCCCGTCTAATGGGTCGATTGAACGATGGCATCGATCCTTGAAACAAGCTATCATGTGCCATGAAAAGAATCCTGTCTGGGTTGACGTACTCCCGACAGTGTTGTTGGGCCTTAGAAACATAGTGAAAGAAGACATTGGTACATCCTCAGCGGAAATGGTATACGGGACAACGCTTACGCTTCCAGGTGAATTTTTTATACCCAGCAACGAAACAATAAGTCCTCACATGTTTTTAAAGGACCTCCGTCAGACAATGCAAGAACTTCGACCCACGCCAACATCTAACCACAGTAATTCACCAACATCCCACCACAAAATCTTAAGCAATTGCTCACACGTTTTCCTTTGAGTAGACGCCGTACGCAGAGCTTTTACAACCATTTACCGGGCCTCATAAAGTACTAAATAAATTATCAGAAGTACTATACAAAATTGACGTAAACGGGCGCTCAATAAACGTCTTCACCGAGCAATTGAGGCCCACCCGAAATTAGCCAACTCAGTGCTGCAGTGACCACATCGCAGCATCTGAACTGTGCATTCCGGTCCACTGTGCCGTAATCGCCCAAGCCCTGAATACCAATTAATCCACCGCTCCCAAGCATCACGCGCACATATCCACCAGCTCAGGAGGGAGTACTGTAGGGACGCAGCAGCTCGCCGCTACAAGGTTTCGATGTTACGGACTCACCGCCAGAGATGATGCAACGCTCAACAGAGAATTAGACAACAACGCATGAGTTGAGAAGCAACAGTCAGTCGATGTCGCCATTGGATGCAAACAACATGCAATTCCGACCGTGTACATGCCGATGCGTAATTATTGTTAGTTATAAACTTAAATAAAATTATATACAGTGACGGCACTTGTATTGTATTGTGTGATACCCACAACTGCGTCACCAGCGCCATCTAGTGCTGGTCAAATCAAACAAATTTTCTAAAGACTTTCGACAGTACATATGACTGTACGTTTGAAATTTTATCAGTACTATGTCAACGATTTATTTTAGATATGAGGCGTCGACGATATTAGCGCGCAAATGTATTTCTTTCTCGTTCTTATCATTGCGGCTAAACTTCTTCTGAGAAATGTCATACTTGACAATCTCAAAAGCCTACTTTCGGCCTACTGAGATGCTGCTTTCAACTTTTCTGGACAGCTGTTTTCGGAAATTTAGGGCTACTAAGCAGCTGTTTCCGATATTCAAGTAACGTTAGGTACGTTAATTGATTTTCTTATGAGCCTGAGTAAGAAGGCAACGTATGAAAGCATGTACAATCAACAACGGCAAAACTAAAGGCAACTAACCATCAGTCGAAAAATTTTCATCTTTCACGATGAACACTATTATTTTTTGTAAAATTTAATAAATTATGTATATTATTGATGGAGGATTTGAGTTTAACTAATCAGTTCACTCGTCACCTCTTTTCATTGTTTTATAAATAATGAAAGGAAAACATTAAATAAAAAAACTGCTTTTGTATTGTATTTTGTATGGTACAAATGACTTTTGTACGATATAAATAAGTCAACCATAAAAAATTTAAAACCAACACAAACTCCGTCACGAATTTGTCGTATTAATCATATGCCACACTGACTACAATGCTAAAATCAGGGATTCCAAAGAAACAAAATTTATGCCTTCATGTTTATTGAGATGAAAAATTTTCCAAAAAAGTGAGGTTTAAAAAAATAATCGGACATTTTGGCACTCTTGCTAAGGTGATATGAAAACCGATGCTGTTGAACGTATAGCATGTATAGAATATTTTTATTTCTGACACTCCAAAATATCTTGCTTATTGCTGGTTTAGCTTCTTTTAACTTTAGCTTCATCAACTTCAATATTGGAAAATAATATCTACAATTTTTCCGTAGAGGAAAATTAAAATTTCCGGAAATTTCCCTTCTCTATATAAAGATAGTATAGAAGATGGGTAAAACATTTTGCATTTTCCAGTTCCACCAAAAAGAGTAAAATTTAAAAATTCCTTTCTTATACAAAAAATTTTCTGAAAATGTGATGTCTTTGTTAAAACATTATTCTGTTTGAAAAATTGTGTTTCATCAACTTTGTCGCTTTAAAATAGAATATTTGTTGATTAATTCTTTTCAGAAATTGTAGTACAATAGTTTTTTTTTGCTTGTATAGTTTGTAGGCAGGTATTCTTAAGATGTTAACGTACCTATTTTTTTATTTTTCTTTTCTTATTTCAGCAAACGGATGTTTTTATTAGAGAATATTACATTATTTTTGTTTTTTATAGTAATGACGGAGGCTTCGAAAATAGATTGGTTGCAATTTGCTTTTGTTTTTTTTTTAATTGAATATCTGGTATATTTTTTAAAATGTTACATACAGACTTTAAGACATTGATAGACTGTTACGAATATTTTATGTATGGTTATTTAGTGGTCAAGGTACACGTATATTTTATTTAGTTCTGTTTATGCTAAATGCTAATGGTTGTTCACTTATTTTTATGGCTTTTATTTGAACTTCAATGTGATATAACGCTTATAGAGATATTCAGTAACTGAGAGTAAATATGGTAACGGAAGCGACTTGGGTATTTTGATTGAAAATTATAAAATTATTGGAAGCTACAACGATTTAAATATTGTTTCTATTAATTAATTTTAAATGAGCCTAAAATTTAAAGTATAATATTAATATGAATAATGTTATTTAAAGAGCAATAGTGGCAATTAAAAATTAACGGAAAAAATTTCGAATATTCACTGAAATGCTGGGACTACCACAAAACTAATCTAATCATTTGCAATAGTCACAGAGTTTGGTACTTGCGTACTATTAAGAATCAGTTAGATCAAATTCAATGCACTAGAATGGATACACCGACAAGTAAGTTTCGTATTTCACTCAAATCGAGTACGTGGCTAATCAGCAATTAGCAGACTTTTTAATAAAACCGTTGTCACCCAACCCATAGCTTCCATGATTCCTCATCCCAAACTCCCCAATTAAATGGTAGTAAATGCTCTCGGGGTGCACACTGGGTTTACTGGTTCCCCAATAATGGGATTTTAAATGCCGAAAAATACTAATAACTGTAAAAACGCCTACAGTTCTGCTACTAAATCCTACTTACACCTCCTTTGTGAGGACGTAAGAGGGTGAAGGCGAATCATCCGCGCCTGATAACGGAATCGACGTGATAACCATGTCACCGGAATAGAGGTTGGGCGACGGGCTAACTCCCCGTCCCTAGAAAACCTTTAAATGTTTCGAAACCTGCAGATGGGCCTCAGAACGGATTGGAATCACGGCAACGACCTTGCAAACGAAAAAAGGACTATGGCATTGGATCCTGGAATGTCAATTATCCTGGCGCTGTTAAGGACCTTTTACAACATGCCAGTCAATATCAATTAAAAAAACTGGCAGTCCAGGAAACAACATTCAAGACATGAGAGCGCACACAATATTCAAAAGTGGGAAGCCTACTGGAAAACGAGAATTCGGAGTAGCCTTCATTGTGGATAGGGAGTTCAAATCGCGCGTTATTGATTTTAAGGCAGTCAATGAACGTGTATGTGTGATCCGCATAAAAGCAACATTATTCAAACTCTGGCTGATAAATGTTCACGCCCCGACCGAAGAAACGAAGAAAATGTTTTACAATCATCTGGAAAGGCTGGTCGACTCATTGCCTACAAACGACACAAAAATAACTCTGGATGATTTCAACGTTAAGTTTGGCAATGAGCTATCTCATCGGGGAACGACCGGAGGATATAGCCTCCACGATGAAACAAATGACAACGACCAGCACCTGATTGACTTTGTATGTAGCAGAAATCTAGTTATAAGTTTGACTTGCTTCCCACATCGACACATTCATAAAATGACCTGAGTATCACCGGATGGCAATACACAAAACCAGATAGATCATGTTCTGATCCAACAACGTTGGGCCTCGAGCATACTTGACGTCCGTACATACAGAGGAGCCAATTGCAACTCAGATCATTAATTGATCAAATTAACCTATCGCTGTCGTATGTCAAAGGCATATTCGGTGAAGACCAGCCCGCTACAAAAATTTGACATCGAAAGGCTCCAAACGGCGTCTGTGGCCAAAAATTTCATGGAGACCCTCGACTACCAGCTGACTCCCATCTTATCAGACGCACAGGTCCAGGGCATCGGATTCTATAGATGTCTTTGGAGAGCTTCCATTGGCCCCACCAACTCTGGATGAAGTGTGTTCCATCATCAAAGCCCAAAAGATAGTAAAGCGCCGGGCATCGATGAGATTCCAGTGAAGCTCATCAAATATGGTGGCAGTAGTGTTCATCAAGCTATTCACAAAGTCATTCAGCACATTTGGCAACAAGAACATATGCCGAAAGAGTGGAGCCAATCAATTATATTCCCTATCCACAAAAAAGGTGACAAGCTACAGTGCGAAAATTATAGAGGCATATCACTACTTTGTACGGCGTACAAAATATTTTCTAAAATCTTAAAAAATAAAATTGGATCATACACCAACAGTATTATTGGGGAGTATCAAGGTGGTTTTAGAGCAGGTAGATCAACAATAGACCAATTGTTCACAGTCAAGCAGGTACTTGAAAAGTGCTGGGAGCTCAACATAGACCTACACCAAATTTTCGTCGACTTCAAGCAAGCATACGACAGTATTGATCGTAACGTGCCGTACCAAATAATGCTTTGCTTGCCAAATAAGTCCGTCTTACCGAAATGACAATGACTTCAACGACCTCCCAAGTCCGCATCAATAACCAACTCACCGATGCCTTTGACACAAATATCGAACTAAAGCAGGGAGATGGGCTGGCCCCATTGCTATTCAATTTGGCTCTGGAGTACGTCATACGGAAGCTACCTGTCCATACGCGAGGTACATTACTATACAAGTTGAGCCAAGTAGTAGCCTATGCGGACGACATCAACATTTTGTCACGGTCGTTAACAACTGCCAAAGAATTCTTCCTGAAACTCGACAGCCAAGCAAAACTAGCAGGGCTACAAATCAATGAGAATAAAACAAAGCTCATGACGCAGTCGAGGAAAAATACCTCAAATGCACAAAATATCTACTTGGCGAATACAGTATCGAAAATGTTAGTGAATTTGTGTATTTAGGCGCCAAAATAACGAAGACGGGTACTGAGAGAGACGCAATACGCAGAAGAATACAGCTCCCAAATAAAATATTTTATTCAGTATTGACGATCTTGAAGACCATCTGCATACACAGGAAAACAAAGCTCCAAGTATACAAATCTGTGATAAGACCTGTGTTATGCAATGGGTGTGAAACATGGACCCTAACCCAGGCATCCACAAATATATTGAACGCCTTAGTGCGACGGGTTCAAATAATCGGAGCGAAGCTAGACGACGACCAATGGTGAATTCGATACAACCATGAGTTGTATGAAATTTTTGACGAACCGGAGATCTCAACGATTATAAGACTGCGGAAGCTGCAATGGGCTGGACACATGAATCGTATGGACGAACAATGGATACCCAAAAAGGTATTCGTTGGGAAAACTGAAGGCCGAAGACCAGTGGGGAAACCGAGGAAACGCTAGTCTGACTCGGTCGACGAAGACTGTTCATCGCTGCTCGGATTTCGGAATTGGAGGACGCGGTCAACGGACCGAGACAGTTGGAGACGCTATTTGCAAGAAGCGAAGGCCCGAGAGGGGCTGTAGTGCTAAGAAGATGAAGAAGGCTCAATTATATGATACAAAACCAATGAAAAAGCAAGGTCGTGGTTCCACTGACTTTTGTTTCGGTCAAAATAATGAGATTGCAGCTATACGTTGGCATGACAATTCAATTGCAATAGTTTTATCGAATTATTTGATGGATAAGCCATTACAACAAACTAAGCGGTTTGACCGAAAGAAAAGGAAGCATATCACCATTCACATGCCAAACGCGATAAGAGAATATAATAAAACGATGGGCGGAGTTTTATTACCGCATAAGGATCAGAGGGAAAAAGTGGTACTGGCCACTTCTAATAAATATTTTCGATACAGAGCTATTAAACGCATGGAAAATACATTGCCTTTGGAAAAAGTTTATTATAGAGACACCAATGTTACAGCTTTCAGAGTCTGGAGATCAACCATAACTTCTAAGAGCAGACAAACCGTATGATGTTATTCGTTTTGACAGCATAAATCATTCTATTGTCAACACCGAAAAACGTCTAAGATGCTGCCATTGTCAAAGCCAAACCATTTTCGTTTGCAAGAAATGCAATATCCCGCTCCATCCTAAATGCTTTGATTCTTACCATTTGAAACAATAAATAAAATAAAATATTCAACAAGAAATTCCAAAGTCATTATTCTGATAGTCATTAAGGATTTTATTAGCTTGTTATAATACACTCATAACCACAATTAACCACCCGCTTACACTTTTTGTCACCCTGCGTGTTTGCATTAAGTCTAGCTTATCTCAGGCTTTGTTTTGTATCGAGTGGATAATTGGAATGAAATATAAACAGTTAGACTCTCGAGTTGATTTTAAAATTTGTGTTGCAGTAGGTTTTGTACGAATAAGTCATTTTCTGATCTTATTACCGTGACGTTGCCGAGATAACATTTCTTGTTATATTTTCACAGAAAGTGTAAAAGTTGTTTAATTTGTTTCTTTAAGATTGTGCCGTTAGATGCGATTTGTACAGCTAGGGCTGTCGCTTTAGCTGATGCTGGATAAAGTCGACGTCGCATCGCCCGAATGCTCAGTGTACCTCGAACCACAATACGGGATGCCATTAGACGGTATGGAGAGACTGGATTATATACCCGGAGGCCAGGTCAAGGCAGACATCGTTGCACTTCCACCCGAGACGACCGTTTTATCGTCAGCAATGTGTTGAGAAATCGCTTTTGCACTGCTACTGAAGTTCGTACGCGTCTCTTCGAGGTCAGAAATGTTAGTGTAAGTGAACGTATGATTAGAAGAAGATTGGATGAAAGTGATTTAAGGGCTTTTCATGCAGCTCGCGCCCCACAAGTTCTCCCACAGCACTGTAGAGCTGGACTTGGCTTTGCGCGAGAATATTATGATTGGACTATGGAGCAGTGGAAGAACATACTGTGTTCAGATGAAAGCAGAAAAGCCTTATGTGGTCCAGATGGGCGTCAGCATGTCTACAGACGTAAAAATGGGAGGTTAGCTCCCGGTGCTATAGCCTAAACAGTGGGTTATCAGGCCGGGTCAACAAAGATTTGGGGAGGCATCTTTTATGAGGCCTGTACCGATCTTGTCGTCTTTGATGGGGGCGAAGTGAACGCTCAGAGGTAACTGGAAGAAGTTCTCCAAGACCATGTCGTACGGTTTGCTCCATTTATTGGAGAACATTTCAGGCTAATGCATGATAATGCACGTTGCCATGTCGCTAGATTTGTGACACAATACCTTAATTAAGTCGGAATTCAAACTTTGCCATGGCCAGGGCGTAGTCCCAATCTCAATCCTATTGAACAGATTTGGGAAAACCTTAAAAGACAAGATTACCAGTGCCTATTACCCTAGGAGAGCTCAAGACCGCAGTTTTAGGGGAGTGGCACAATATCCCGCAGTCGGACATTCTGGATGTCATTAGAGTTCGAGTTGGTAACATCTACTATTAAATTTTAAGTCAGTGACAAAACTTTTCTTTAACCAAACAAAATTAATCAGTTGAAAGAAATCTTGGAAAAATCGATTTTGTGAAGAAAAATTTCATTAAATAAATTTTTTTCACTTTTCTCATTTGTTTTGATGTATCGAAAGTTGCTTTCAACATACTGTTACATGCACGAATAATTTTGCGAGTTACCGTCCCAACTATTTTCACAATCGTTAAGAAGATCATGGTCAACAAAACGAACGTACACGAAAACCCATTAATCATGATCAACAAAACGAACGTACTCGAAAACCCACCAAGCATCAACATCTGAAAGTGAGTCACTGCTCCATTCATTACGCTGCTCGAATGTTTCCGCTAATTCGCCAATGTACGAGAACTGGGTTGAATGACTAGAGACCCTATATAAAAACGAGCTGAATGAATGGGGGGTTCCATTAGAACCGCGATAGTAAAAACTGCGAAAGTGTGAAGCGAACAGAAAAGCGATATTGTTCGAGTAATAGAAAACTGATTTTCGTTGATTGTGAAGTGATTTTAGAAGACAATTGCGATAGAAACTTATGGACAAGTGGAAGTTAGACTTTTAATAGTGAAAATTAAAATTGTGAAATAGTTAAATAAGTGATTGTACATTTTTAAGTAATTAAATAAATTCTTTTAAACTTAATTGAAAAAGACATTGCGTTTTCACTTTCCCGGAACATTAAAATTATTGGCCGCGAACCATAACACGCGACAATACCATTCATCAAATTTGTGTAAAATTTGAAAGTTTTGGAAAACTATAAGCATTACAAGGTGGGCGGTTAATTGTGTATTTCTTAAGACAGAAGGCTCATTAATTTATTTTCAATAAAAATAATTCAAACTCAATACCCAGAATTGTCCTTTTCTAAAATTGTGTATACTGCTTTCAGCGGACGTTGCGAAAACGCAACACCGATTTTCTCGAAAAATGCGAACATACAAAATATGTTGTTTCGAATTTCTTCAGGTTAGACTTAAAATAAAGCGAGTACAAAATTTCGTGATTATAGATAAACTGCATCTGGTAGCCGCTGGAAATGGGTTAATGGACACGAGTTTATTGTTTGTAGTTATAACTCCTACATGTGGGCGGAAATATACACTCCAAAGGAAATTGGTCAACAACTATTCCAAAGCAATCCATGATAACAGTGCGCCAAGAGATGTAGCCTAAGTGCCAAGAAAAGTAAACCTCAGCCCGAGAGTTAAAAATAATTTTGTTTGGCCCCTTCACTACATTCCCGTTCAATTTTCTGACAAACAAAAAAACTAAGAGCTACACAAAATATTTAAGTTATTGTATCCTGTTTTATGTTTTTCAGCCCTTGCCATCAAATAGCATGTATAGCAGCCCAGAAATTGGTTTTTCCAAATATACCTACATGCGCTCTAAATAGCGTATATTTTTTCATCGAATAACAGTAACTCAATTATAAAGGGTGGTCCAACCATAATGCACGATGTTAATTGTGAGTCACTCTTAACGCCAAGTTTTTCGCCCAACTTAATTTGACATTTCTTTGTTTCAGTGTTTGACAAATTTAATCATGGAGGGGTACACAATTGAGCAGTGTGTTATGGTTGCTGAAGCCTTTTATGAAAATAGACGTTCAAATCAAAATGCATTTCGTGCACTTCGTGATTTTTTGGTCAGCATAATCGACAAAATGTGTCCACAATCGGGAGTATTGTGCGCAAATTTCAGCGAACCGGGTCTGTAGGAAATGTGAAATCACCTGTGCATGCTCGCTCAGTTCGTTCTGCGGAAAACATTGCTGTTGTTCACGATGGTGTGGCAGAAGAGCCGTCAACCTCGACTCGTCGTCGTGCCCAACAATTGAACTTCTCACGAACAACACTGATGCGAATTTTGAATAAAGATTTGAATTTACACGCTTACAAGGTTCAATTGATTCAAGAGCTGAAGCCTACTGACAATTTCAAGCGTGGGCAATACGCCGAATGTTTGGTTGAACAGACAGAAGGGAATGGTGACTTTACAAAGAAAATCATCTTCAGCGACGAGGCGCACTTTCGCCTCAGTGGATTCGTTAACTAGCAGAATTGCCGCATTTGGGCAAACGAGAGTACACGAGTGATCGTTGAAAAGCCGATGCATCTACAAAAGGTGACTGTTTGTTGCGGTTTATGAGCTGGCGGCGTCATCGGGTCGTACTTCTTCGAAAATGAGGACGGCCAAGCAGTTACCGTGAATGGCGTTCGCTATTCCGAGATGATAACGGAGTTCTTGTGGCCAGGAATTGAGGTTGCTTTATTTCTTTCATTATTTAATATTCTATAAAAATATATAGCATGCTTCATAACAATAAAAGATTATCAAAAACTGAATAGCCCACTTGGAACTCTAAATATAAACAATATTAATATTAGAAATCAATCGAAAAAGAAAATAATATCATATTATCATCAACTAATAGCTATTACATATTATGAATTGATTGGAAAAGGGTCCGCTCCCGAGAAACGTTCTACAGTGATTAAATTCCCAGAAGCCAGGCAATCGAATGAAATACTACCAGGCGCCTCAGTTCTGATGCACATTTTTTAGTATGCTAATCAATTATAAACTTGCTTTTAAGACACCCTGTATTAAACAGTTCCTCTGAAGAGCTTTTGTTTGAGGCTCCACACAAATAATTTTGATGAAAAAATTGTCAAAAGTTCCATTTTGACATGGGAACAGACCGCGGGCTTTGCAACCTTCTGAGAAAATTTTCTCTATATCATTGTGACGACATTTGAAAAGAGCCATAGAAAGGGGCACCCAAAAGTTTGTCTCGAACGCGGACGAATCGATTTCTGTACATAACTTGAAATGTTTCTTGAACACATCTATAACCCTACTAACGTTATCCTGCATCATACCTCTCAGTAGACGTGACTTAACGTCGATTGCTGTGGCGAACTTTGATGATTCTTCTTACTATAAATGTTTCTGACGAAGAAGAACAAGCGTGATTGCTGTATGCAACCTGGGATCATTAACCTAACTGCGCAACTTTATTAGGACTTTGAACGTTTGATCGGAGTCTTTTAAGATTCTTTTCGAACAAACAAAATATTCTCGCTGTACATGAAATGATATTTACTTACGAAAAAACAAACACTCTAGAATCAAAAACATTCAAGATTTGGCATAATCGGACCATCTACCTCGTAAATGCTATTACTGAAAGGGATGCAGGTTTCAGGAGAAACAAAGGTTGCAACTCCATGAAAATATTGACAGCATAAGCTCTAAGAGTAACCAGTATAAAATTTTTGTTGGCATTGGGATCGACGGTGATTTTGATAGTTTGTTTTGAACAAGAATATCAAAATACAAACTGAAATCCAGACTTTTCGGACTTTTTGGGTTCAGTGCTTAGTTCCCCTCGACTGTATGAATTGTTTTCGGGCAATATTTAGGAAACTTTTCCTTAAAAACATAAAAAAAAATTATTTGGGATACCCCACTGCTAAAATGTGCTGAAAAGTTCTTAAAAAGTATACTAACAATAATAGAAATGAAGGAAAAAATAAAACAAAAATATTTCCAACTGATAAAATATGTTTATTTTTAAACTTAAATGGAGCAAGATGTAATAAAAATTAACAATAAGTGTAAACAATTTTTTTAAATGTATTCAAATGTAGTGAACTCTCTTAAATTCAAACGTTTTGCACTCGAAATACAAATGCGATATTCAAATTCATTTGCTTAAAGCTTTTAACTTGGAACTTATTTCGGAAAGTAATTATTTCCCTTTAAAATAACTTAAAAACTAATATTTCCCCAAAAATTTATTCCTTATTCAAAATATATGTATCCCAATAATTGTTCAAACTTAATATTTAAGCGAAAATCAATGAATGCAATATTTAAATCGTATTTATGAATTGAGTCTTGGAAGATTAAGGCAAACTACGAAGAAGTCGGCATTCTCGAAATAAATTTAAATGATAAGGAAACTTAATTTTAATTTAGATTCGATGATAACACAATAGTTATAACGCCCATAATTATAACGCTTAACTTTTGATCACTTCATTACTTCTTTGATATTAGAAGCAAATATCTAATTATTCGATTTTTTAGTATTTCGAAAATGCCAATCTCTACCACAACAATTTAATTAAACAAAACATTAAATTCCTTCATTTTTCTCTTCGTGTCTATGTCTATTACAATTGACAACGTTTCAAAGCCTTCGTTTCTTACAAATTATTAGAAACAGAAAAAAAGTATTTTTATAATTTCTCTCTTATTCTTAATCTCTCGTTCTTTGGCAAAATGTTTCTTACATTTTTACATTATTAGATAGTATTTTTGCACTTTTGCAAACTAAGTTAATGGCATGATAGAGACTCTAAATAAATCATCGTCTGCATCTTGCATTTCATATACTTCACATTTCATATTGCATCGTTCTTTTTGATCTATTCTCCATTAGTGTATTGCATTTATTATTACTTTTATCCTTTTCGTTTTCTCCGTTTCAATCGTTTTCATCTTATGCAACTTCCTTTCAGTATCTTCTCCGCGGGTGACGATGATAATATAAAATAAGAAAATGTTTTTGCTCTCAATTTGTTCGTACTTTTAGCATTTGCATAAATAAAATTAATTATTTCAAAATTAACTTTGTATTAAATGATGATCAAACGAAAAATGGATTTTAGGCAATTTCAAGAGATTTTATTACGCCACCATGAGAACAAGATCAATGGAGAATATTCATCGAGATCAACGAAAAATATCCAGGAAATTATTTGTATTATCAAAAATGTGAAAATTAATGACAAATCGAATAATTTATTTGTTGAATGATTGTTAAACATTAATGATTTTTGTGTGGCCGCAGAAGATGTTGATGCAAGACCATTTGTGCGATTCATTAGAGTTGATGATAAGGAGGATGAAGTTGATGATGCTGCTGCTGCTGATAGTTGTTGTGGTGACAATGACAAGGATGACGACGATGCTGTATTCAACCGCAATATATCATTGAGGTTTTTCCAATCAAATGATGAGTTCTGTTGAGTGGACAGATAGGAGGGAAACGGGAAGAATGGGAACAATGGATTGTATGAGCACGGGAATGGGAATGATGATGTGTCTTTGTTTTTGATGACCCCTGCATCGGTTGCATAGGGTTTAACCTGTAACCCTCAGCTTGGGAATTTGCTGTAGTGAGCATAAGTGAGATCGTAAGTCTGGAAGCGACAATATTGAATATCGCGACGTTGCCATTCGCCAATCATTTTAGTATGATCAAGTTCACGAGCCGCTGCACGAGCTGGTGATGTCTATGAAATATTCAATAAGTTAGTATATGCTTTTAAGGTATTTTTGAGTCGTTACTACCTTGTTGGCGAAAATGGTTACGATGAATTTTCCGGGTTGGAATGTGTCAATTACGCGATTAATCAACTCGTAGTAGTTGGAAGATGATACGTTGCTTTCAAAGCTAACGTAAGAAAATTCCGGTTCTGGTGTCACGTGAATGGTCATATAACAACCCTGAAAATGGAAGAAAAGAATTCATTGTAATATAATGCTATTATGTTAGAATAATTTTATTGTGCGTATTGCATTTAGCATTGCTAACATGACGGAAATTTATATTTGTGGCTTTGATTCCAACAACTTGATCTAATGGGATGAATCGTTGTTCTATAAGAAGAGAATTATGAGGTAGGGTGTGGTGTAAGCTATGCAGTTAAAACCCTCAGTGTCCTTAATAGTCTCCAGTTAGTGGTTTCTCAAGTAATTGTTTCGATAAGTATAAGAACTTTGTGGCAATAATATTAATTTTGTCGCAAAATTGGGCATGTCGATTCTCTATAGATTTCTTATACCCTTATTCAATTCGGAGCTATTACCATTCTCCTTAGGTTGGAAGATTTTAAAAACCTTCAAGTGAATATCGAATCAGCTAGGTGAGACAGCACAAAATTTATTTTCTCTCTTTCACTCGTGATTTTCCATTAAAAGTCAACTGATCTTAAGGCTATTTTGTGTCTTGCCTAACTTGTTCGAAGCTTCGAACTATTTCTGATAGTATTGCAATTGAAACTTCGATATTCTATCTATTGGACAATTTTTCTAGAATATATCATTCCCGACTAAACTTCATACATCGACGACCCAGATGAGTTCAATGCGTACGAACTCTAGTCACAGTATGTCTAACTAGTTATTCATTCCGGTACTAATAGCTATATTCCCTGAATATGCTACAAATTGATAATTTTCTAGCTTCTAATATAGACAGCGTAGTCTGTGTGGAGCAGTGGGTTAGGGAACGTTCCGTTTGCGAGCAGCTCCCATGTTCAAACCTCGGTAGCGGCATTTTTTTTAAACTGCGTGGTGGGACCAGTAAAGGAGCGGTCCGATAAATGGTCTGGGCTAAGATAAGGTACTGGCCAGTGAGTTTGATAAGTTGTCCCGACTGCTGCGGGACTGAAAATGCGGGCATACGAAGAACTTGTTAGTGGTAAAAAAGTGGGACTCAAGTCATGTTAGTAAGGTAGTTAGAGGACCAGGCCGGGAAAAGGACTGTGACCCTCCTTTAAGTGTATTTAAAAATAAGGCAATAGCCGATATGACCTTTGGGTACAAAGCCAGGGTGAAATACATTCAAAATACAATTAATTCATTAAAAATAGTAATACAATAGTTAAATTTATGTGGTAAAAATCAAAATTCTATAGTGAGATGAAAAAACAAACTAAATACGGCCCATGCAGTGAGCAACTCTTTGTTTCTCTACTAATTTGATGTGACTTGTTTCTGATAGAAGGGTCAAAAAAGGACTTCCCTGTAGTTGCAGAACATAGACTCTATGTCAGATACGAGCAGTTAAAAAAGTAAGCAGCCGATATCCATCCCTATCCGAGGAATTGTCAAAAACACTAAAAAAAGCCAGAGGATAGTAAAAAGAGAAACGAGGAAAGGGTCTTCCGTTTAATTACAGACTACAGACTCTATGTCAATTACGAGGAGTTAAAAAACAAAAAAACTAAAGTTGATATGCATCCCTGTCCGTGGAATTGTCAAAAACGCTAAAAAGTCAGAGAATAGTCATAATAGATCAATAATGTGAAAAGGTGGACTGAAGAACCTACAAGAGCTCTCCATATTTTGGTTATGTTGGCACTAATGACCATTTATCATGTCATTTGTTGAATGTTAATCTTTGCAGTGTCAATGTAAGTTCCAAACTCAACAATCAGCTTCCTATCGTTTTTTTAACCAGGATGTCCCTTACGGTGTTAAATTCTTTGAATTTTTTAAAGAAGTAAAACTCATCTCTATTTGGTTTGTATGTATCAGACATCTAAAAAATTTGTGATCGAGGTTGTCCACTTCTTTGCAGAACCTCCACATTTCCGAATCTACACATTTTGCCTTCAAAAGTCTAAACTTGTTATATCCTCTGTTGACCAGAATTCTATTCATTGATTTAAAGGAAGGACTGCTGATCTCTATGGTGCGGAACCATGGTTTTACGCCTCTCAAGTGGTGGGCTCTTTTCCAGATACACTCAGTAAGTGAGTAAGTCTTTTGATGTTTGAGGCGATAATATCCATGATATCTTCTTCTTCGTAGCACTAGAGCCCATCTCTGGCCTTCGCTTCCTGCAACTAGCGCCTCCAACTGTCTCGGCCCATTGACTGCTCCAATTTCGAAATCCGAGCAGCGATGAACTGTCTTCGTCGACCGAATCAGACCAGCGTTTCGTCGGTTTTCCCACTGGTCTCCGGCCTTCAGTTCACCCAGCGAATACCTTTTAGGGTATCCATTGTTCGTCCATACGATTCATGTGTCCAGCCCATTGCAGCTTCCGCAGTGTTATAATCGTTCAGACCACCGGCTCGTCAAAAATTTCATACAAGTCATGGTTTTATCGAATCCGCCATTGGTCCCCGTCTAGCTTCGCTCCGATTATTCGCCTCAGGACCCGTCACTCAAAGGCGTTCAATATATTTGCGTATGCTTGGGTTAGGGTCCGTGTCTCACACCCATAGCATAACACAGGTCTTATCACAGTTTTGTATACTTGCAGCTTTGTTATCCTGTATATGCAGCTGGTTTTCAAGATTGTCAAAGCTGAATAAAATATCTTATTTGTGAGCTGTATTCTTCGGCGTATTTCGTCTCTTTCATTGCGCGTTTTCGTTATTTTGGCGCCTAAATACACAAATTCGCCCACATTTTCGATACTGAATTCGCTAAGTGTGATATTTTGTGTATTTGAGGTATTTTTCCTCGACTGCATCATGAGCTTTGTTTTATTTTCATTGATTTGTAGCCCTACTAGTTACGTTTCGCTGTTGAGTTCCAGAAAAAGTTATTTGGCAGTTGTTAATGACCGTGACAAAATGTTTATGTCGTCCGCATAGGCTACTACTTGGCTCGACTTGTATAGTAATGTACCTCGCGTATCGACAAGTAGCTTCCTTATGACGTACTCTAGGGCCAAATTGAATAGCAAAGGGGCCAGCTCATCTCCCTGCTTTAGTCCGATATTTGTGTCAAAGGCATCAGTGAGTTGGTTATTGATGCGTACTTGGGAGGTCGTCGATGTCATTGCCATTTTGGTAAGACGGACTAATTTTGCTGGGATGCCAAAGCAAAGCATTATTTGGTACACTACGTTACGAGCAATAGAGTCGTATGCTTGCTTAATGTCAACGAAAATTTGGTGTACGTCTATGTTGAACTCCCAGCATTTTTCAAGTACCTGCTTGACTGTGAACAATTGGTCTATTGTGGATCTGCCTACTCTAAAACCATCTTGATACCCGCCAATAATATTGTTGGCGTATGATCCGAGTTTATTTTTTAAGATTTTAGAAAATATTTTGTACGCCGTACAAATGCCTCTATAATTTTCGCACTGTAGCTTGTCACCTTTTTTGTGGATAGGGAATATAATTGATTGGCTCCACTCTTTCGGCATATGTTCTTGTTGCCAAATGTACTGGATGACTTTGTGAATAGCATTCTGAACACTACTTCCACCATATTTGATGAGCTCCACTGAAATCTCATCAATGCCCGTCGCTTTATTATTCTTTTGGGCTTTGATGATGGAACAAACTTCATCCAGAGTTGGTGGGGCCAATGGAAGCTCTCCGCAGACATCTATAGGCTCCGATGTTCTGGAGCTGTGCGGAGGATTAAGGAGGTTCTTAAAATATGATGCCCATCTTTCTTCAATCTTGGTTTCATCAGCGATGATATTGCCGATGTTATCACGATAGAGCGTGGTTCTGGGCTGATAGACACGTTTCAGGCTTTTTACTACGTTGTATGCTTGTCTTGTGTTGTTGCTCGCTAAACTTACATCTATACTTCTCAATTGGTCGTCATAGTATTTTGTTTTCTTAATCCTAATTATCTCATTCGCGACTCTTCTGAGATTTTCATAGTGTTCTCTCTTCGTCCTGGTTTTCCT
The DNA here is from genome assembly GCA_963969285.1 of Odontomyia ornata. Taxonomy (NCBI): domain Eukaryota; kingdom Metazoa; phylum Arthropoda; class Insecta; order Diptera; family Stratiomyidae; genus Odontomyia; species Odontomyia ornata. The sequence goes on along the minus strand of OZ017740.1, from coordinate 92,461,425 downwards.
ACCTACGTATTCTTTGTGTGCCTGATTCTTTTTATCTAACGCATTCATCATCGAACCAATCATTCCTCTTGCGCCGGGCTTGATGTCCGATCGTTTGTTGTGCCACGGTCCTAATAGCCGCTTTCACTTCCATCCAGAGTTCGTTGCTCATCTTTAACGATGCGCCTAATAAGATGGGAGCCAGCTGGTTGTCGAGGGTCTCCGTGAAATTTTTGGCCACAGACCCCGTTTAGAGCCTTTCGATGTCAATACTACGAATTGGGAGCCCGAAAATAGAGGAGCTAAGCAAAAATTGGCTAAAAGTCAAACAATGCAGCCAGTGCGTTGCAGGAATATTATAAAATATTATTAACGTAAAGCCAATACAAAAGCACGCAGAACAAGCTTGCAATTGTCAACGACGGGGAAAAAACCTGTGAGATTGCTTTCCACAGCATAACGATTGCCAGTAATTGATGTATGTTCTTTTAGAGAACGTGCCTGCGGCAAGAAGAGAGAAATACTGGAAGTCATAAAGTATTAACGCGAGATTGGATTCGAGGCCGTATAACGTGTTTAAACTTCGATTAAATGTATACCGAATTCGGTGGTGATGTATTTAATCCTGCTTGAAGGAAGGAGTTTTCTTTAAGCAGACAGATCTACGCTCCTGTCAGAAGCGTTGTGCACTCATCTTACGATATGCAGGCACCAACAATGAATAATGTCAAGAAACTCGTCAAAAAGATGCACATGTTTAAAATGAAATCTATTGTTGCTCCATTTTCAACGGGCGCCATTTTTGGCAATGTAACGAAAATCACTCACATCATGGGTTCCCAAAAATATTTATGTTATTCATCAAATCAAAACGGTAGTGTCTGATTCGATGGAAAGTCCATAGAATACCAAAATCGTGTGTTGATTCGATTTTCTTCAAACTTACAGACTATTAAGACTACTTAAATATCGAGTTTCGTTAATTTTAAGGGTATCCAAACGATTTTATTGGAGAAAATGTGAAATTCGGAGATCATATTATTATTGACAAAGTTGAGCGAATTTCGAATTTTAAGGTATTTGCTGTTGTTGTATTCATTAAGAGCTAACTCCTTGGTTTTTTTTCAGATTTTTCGGTTTACAGGTGCCCAATCGCGAGAAGATTTCCCCTCCTCCTGCCCTGCACGAAGCTTGTAACATTGTTTGACGACCCGTTTTGGAAAATTTTCATCAAGACATTTCGTTTGACACTCGACATGACTACCTTCGATAAACAAATTTCTGTGGCTCCTCTTCTGATATTGGGACCTCTCTCTTTAAAATCGTCGAAAAGTTTAATGATACCCAAACATTCAAGGGGTCATCACTTCTGATCCACATACAAAGTTTAGTGTACGTAGCTGCTTAAGTTTTGGAAAAAAGCTACTGCGACTCACAGACGGACGGACGAACAGAGAGACGGATGGACAGACAGATATGCATCTTAATAAGATGGTATACGTTTTTGAACGGGTCATATACGAACGGTTGCTGCCTGGAATTGATCACCAAGAAATGTCGGACCGGCAATTTAGGTTTTGACAAAGGGATCAACCGCAGACGCTGGCAGTATGGTAACGAATATAGTACGAAAGTGGGAGACGTGAAGCAGGTCGTCAACACACCAAATGGAGACGTATTTTAGGTTTTTTTTTTTTTAAAAAGAACAGGGCGTTATCCTATTCATTATAGTAAGTGTAATTGCCCGGTTCTTTCAGGAAAAAATATTATGCTACATTTCGGACAAAGGCTCAAACCACAAGCTTCTGTTTTTGGTTCCCTATTAGGGAACATACTAGTAATGTATCACAAGACATTAAGACCAACTCAACTCAGATATGTGAGCTAATCACCCCCAAGAGCTTGGAATATATGATGACGGAGCAAGTTCGATAATTTCCCGTTCTGCCCAAAATATATAAGGTTTGTCTCATACTCCACCAAAATCTTATTAAATGTTTTATATAGAAACTTTGCAGAGGTCAGCTCTTTTCACATGTTTAAAGCTTTTGCTGTGACGCACTAACAGAAGGAATAATTAACAGACGGAGAAAGCTTATTTATTCACTCTTTATTAACATCTAATTCTAATTGTAAAATAAAAAGATGGTCATATCATAATGAAAGTTTAGACACTAACGAAATTATATATATGAAAAAAAAAAAAGAAAATAAGCGGTGAAAAAAGGTCTAAGTTGAATGTTTCCGTTTATCCGTTTGTGAATCATAAGCATAGGTGAATGAAAGTAATCTTCACATGTGTACGGTATTATTTTTTACAAACCCTAAATAAATGGAAATTTTTTTTTGGACCTGTACAATTTTTTCTGTTAAGTGGAAAATATTATGTCCATACTGTGATTGCCGCCAGTGTTGCACATTTGTGCCTGTTTTATCGCATTTTCCATGACTTTCCGCAAGATTTCCAGTGATAACTGCTCGCACTCCTGTCGAATATTCTCCTTAAAGTCTGTGATTGTATGAGACTTGTTGACATAAACCTAGCCCCAAAGAAGGAAGTCTGCAATGGTTAAATCGGGCGATCTTGCTGGCCATGCCAAATCGCCAAAACGGGAGATTACGCAACCAGTAAACGCTTCCTTCACAATATCCATTGTGGCTCGTGCTGCGTGTGCGGTTGCACCGTCATGTTGAAACACATGTTCACCAAGCCCCGCTCATGCGATTCCGGCAGTAAGAAGCCATTTATCATGGCCCTATAGCGTTCGCCAGTAACAGTGACCGTATTGTTAATGACGTCCTCAAAAAAATACGCCCCGATCACGAGGATGTGAGAAACCAGCCAAGAGAGTAATACGACCATCTTGGATGGACCCAGTATCAGCTATGTTAGCGCTTAGCAGTAGCCGTAAAAGAGCATTCGTATCGATTTTTTTAGGCGGAGAACTTACTTAACTTTGGAGGGATATAATGAAGGAGAGTTGAGGCACGAGTTCTACCTCGAAGGTGTAGGTTGAATCCAGGGTAGCATATGCTGATTACGTCAATATTATGGCACGTTCAATATCAGATGCGAAAGAAGCATTTTTGAGCCTAGAATCTGAAGCAAACCGAATAAGCCTACGAGTCAATGTAACTAAACTAAATTCATGACTCAAACGAGGAAGAAATTCCAGTTTGACAAAATCTGACCTACGGCGACTATAGCCTTGAAAGTGTGGATTATTTTATCTACCGTCGAACCAACATGAATGGAAGAGGCGCCGAAAAGGACGACATTGAACGCTGTCAATAAAGCCTCTTACTCCGTACTTCCCATTCTAAGGTTCAGAATTATGCACAGGCAAAATAAGCTCCGTATTTACAAATCAGTAATTAAACTTGTGCTGTTATATGGAAGTGAAACAAGTACTCTGACGGGCGAATCCGTAAAGGCAGTGGACATATTTGAACGCAAGGTGCTCTGGGAAATCTACGGCCCAGCGAAACAAGGAAAAAAGAGACTACGTTACAACGATGATTTATATGAATTATTTGACAATCCACCTGTATGCGCTTGCGTAACGTTAGGCAAATTGCAATTGGCGGGCCATGTAGAAAAAATGGAAGAAAACTGGCTACCCCAAAGAACATTAAAGGGTAGAGCACAAGGTAGACGTCCAGCGGAAAGAGCGAGGACTCGATGGGGAGACACGACAGCAGATCCTTGCTGGGACTGATCAACTGGCGAACGAGATCGCAAAACCATGCTGATTAGAGGACCTTAATCCTGGAGGCCAAGGCTCGGCTTGGGTTGTCTCGCCATAGATGATGATGATGATAAGGAACAAAAGCTCTTCAACCTGGCTGGATTGCTCCAAAATTTAATGTGTAAAAAGGCTTAGATAAATGAGTAATAAATACCGATGATAGCAGTAAATTTTCCACAAACTGAAGAATGGCTACCAAGTGTATCACAAAAGATGAAGCAGCCTCTAAAAAAAGACTGCATAACTTCACGGAAGGTGATGTGTCAGGTCAGTAGCGTCAGACCGGATCCTGATCGCAGGTATTAATGAGGCCGACGTTATCTTCAAGCGAAGCTCAAATCTACAGGGCGGTTTGACAAAATCTAAAGTACCTCCTGTGCCAGGACTGGCTAGAACGTTGGAGTTGGTACTAGGACCCACGGAAAACAAATTCTAAATTTGAACACTCGGAATTTCATCCTGATCTCAAGCATGGGACAGAACCCAACTAGGGCGGGCGTTTGCTCGTTCGCAATATGGTAAATACACTCATTCTGATTACGAGTGCAAAAGAGGAAGAACTGGATATTTCTCTTATAGTAATAAAAACATTGCTTACATGGTAAGAGGATGCAGGTTGTGGGCAGGGTCTTCGAGGTTTGACTAAGCATACTCAGGTGCGATGGGGAAGGATTGATTAAAGAGGCAATCTCACCCAGCAACGTTAGTAGAATATGTTGAGCTTTCTACTAACATTTTGCAAGACAGTGATGATAAACATCCTGTAGTAATCGAGCAGTTAATTAAATTTACTATCTTTTTTTTCTTTAAGTTATTTGATAAATTCACATAGAATTCAAATTTTATTTATGTCAATTTATAGATTTTTTTCTTATTTCATTTTTTTTATATTCCGCTTCTTTTTACTAGTTTCTCTTGTTCCATGAACAAGTCAGTTGCCCCTGGTATAGTTACCTACACTTTTTGCGACTTCGGTTGCCTTGTTTTTGTTCGACCCCAGAAATTCGTGAATGCGAAATTCTTTGTAGTGGGTCCTTGTGCTGGGGGAATGAACCCGCCCCACGACAACGCAATGCTAGCCTGCCAGCGCATTCACGCGTCCCCAGACAAGGGCATTCTCGGCAGATACCGACACCTTCTTCTGCCGAGGCAGCAGACCATCGGTGCAGTCCTTTACGGACTTTGACTTTACCTCTTATCACTACAATCCTTTGAAACTTGAGCAGGAGTAGAAGAACTAAACGAGGCAATACTAAAGCCTATGAACATATCTGTCGCACTATAAAGAAGGGGAAGAAATTTAACTGGTCGAACGAAGTGCTAGCGAAACACAATGGAAATACGAAAATTGTACATTTACTGTATGTTACATACCAACAACTGGAATATATACCATGGGGCTCTTACAAACTATGACAAGGAAGTCAGCAAAACAAAACCGCGCAGCTTTATGATCTTTTTTGAAAATGTTTGCAAAAATAGGGAAAGCGAAAACGTAGCAGGAGAAGGGCTGATGGTTGTTACACAGCATCTGAAGGAGAACTCTGCATCTAATGAAGAACCATCTCTAAAGCTGTGAAATTACATATGATTGGCAAGAGGAATCCTTTATGAGACTAAATCGCATAGCATGGAAAAGCGTGCACAATGGATATCACACTCTTTCTAAACCAGGTGAAGACGGAGTTGTTTAGTCTTTATTTAAAAAGGACAGAAACTACTTATATCCTACTAAATAATGGGACGAAGAGAAAGGCAGGTGTTCTTCGTTCCGAAGGCATACAGTCCAATCAGGCTTATAAAGTTTATTCTTAAAGAATGCTATGGATAAAATGAAACTTACGTTGCTACCAAGTCAACATGACTGCTTCTCCTCTTACTTCTTCTTAGCATTACAGCCCCTCTCTCGGGCCTTCACCTTCTGCAAACAGCGCCTCCAACTGTCTCGGTCCATTGAATGCGTCCTCCAATTTCGAAATCCGAGCAGCAATAAACTGTCTTCATCGACCGAGTCAGACCAGCGTTTCCTCGGTTTCCCCACCGGTCCCCGGCCTTCAGTTCTCCCAACGAATACCTTTTTGGGTATCCGTTGTTCGTCCATACGATTCATGTGTCCAGCCCATTGCAGCTTCCGCAGTCTTATAATCGTTGAGACCTCCGGTACGTCAAAAATTTCATACAACTCATGGTTGTATCGAATTCGCCATTGGTCCCCGTCTAGCTTTGCTCCGATTATTCGCCTCAGGACCCGTCGCTCAAAGGCGTTCAATATATTTGCGGATGCTTGGGTTAGGGTCCATATTTCACATCCATAGCATAACACAGGTCTTATCACACGTTTGTATACTTGGAGCTTTGTTTTCCTGTGTATGCAGCTGCTCTTCAAGATCGTCAAGACTGAATAAAATATTTCATTGCGAGCTGTATTCTTCGGCGTATTTCGGCTCTTTCATTACCCGTTTTCGTTATTTTGACGCCAAGATACACAAATTCGCCAACATTTCCGATACTTTTTTCGCCAAGTGTGTTATTTTGCGTATTTGAGGAATTCTTCCTCGAATGCGTCATGAGCTTTGTTTTATTTTCATTGATTTGTAGCCCTACTAGTTACGTTTCGCTGTTGAGTTTCTGAAAAAGTTCTTTGGCAGTTGCTAATGACCGTGACAAAATGTTTATGTCGTCCGCATAGGCTACTACTTGGCTCGACTTATATAGAAATGTACCTCGCGTATCGACAGGTAGCTTCCTTATGACGTACTCTAGGGCCAAATTGAATAGCAAAGGAGCCAGCTCATCTCCCTTCTTTAGTTCGATATTTGTGTCAAAGGCATCGGTGAGTTGGTTATTCATGCGTACTTGGGAGGTCGTCGACGTCATTGTTATTTTGGTAAGATGGACTAATTTTGCTGGGATGCCAAAGCAAAGCATTATTTGGTACACTACGTTACGAGCAATAGAGTCGTATGCTTGCTTAATGTCAACGAAAATTTGGTGTACGTTTATTCAAGGAATGAAGTTCGATTCAAGCTCCATAAAGGAGAAGAGAAATTGAAGCAAATTGATTGATTGAATGAATGGGAGTTTACATACAGTACGTCCCGTACGTACGTCATTTATATACCTGTATAGTATATCATACAAATAATCATTTATATACCTGTATAGTATATCATACAAATAAAAGTTCATGGGATGTAGTTGATTACATACGAGTAGATATTTTTCATACACAAATCTTTCTAGCTATGCGATAAAGTTCAATTTTGTTTATAAGACAGATGCGCTAGAAATATAAATATGAAAATAAATGTTGCCGATTTTTCCTAGAAAAGTACACCCTAGCTTCGAAAGATCAAAAGAAAATATATTGCAAGAATGTTCTTCAATGATTCTAGGTGAATAATTTTGTTTCGTTGCTTAAAACTTAAAGGTAGAGTACCTGGACCTTTTAAAAACTTATCAATATTCAGTTAAAAGATAAAATTTAAACATGGTGATAGTAATGCTGGTTTATCGATTGTCCAAAAAAATCTATTGTCCCGTAAATTACTTACTTGAGAATATTCTCCAGGAAACTGATGCATTAAATATTAAAATAAAAACACCCATTTAGTATATCCTTAATTAATCTCTTGAATGATAAATACTTACATTATTCTTGCCGATACCATTCATGGAATAGCCACATGGTTCAAATAAGTAATCATCAATGACCATGCCCGGAATGAGTTTATGTATTCCAGCTTTCTACAAAGGAAAGAAAAATGAATATCATCATTAATTCGGCCACTAAGATATGAGTGATAAAATATTTACAAAACACGACACGCTGTTGCCATAACAATAGCGACTTGGCTGGGCTTGAAATACATTAGCAGTGGGAATTCCTGTCTCATAAAGCATCACATAATAATCTCATAAGATTGTTCCATCAGATAAGATTATTATGACCGCTCGGGAAATTACAGCACTTATTGCTCCTTGAATTATTCACACCAAGCATTCGGTTGAATATTTGCCTCAAGCATTACTGGGCGCATTTTCATATACGAGTACAACAGAGAGAAGGAAAAGTAGAAACTCGAAAGCGATTTTCATCCAGACCCAAATACGGTCGTTATCCTTATTCACTTTTGAACATACGTAATAAGTTGAAAAAGTTATTCGGCTTCGATATCTCATTGCTTTACTCACCTCTGTAGCCTCTTCAGCCTTGGAACATTCCTCTTTGGTAAAGATTGACATTACAGTCGGATCCAATTCAGTCATTAGTATTTCAATGGTTTGATCGGCTTCAATCATTTCCATACTTTCGATACGTCTTTGTAGCTCCCCTCCCCCGCGGCTTAACGTGTAAAGATACCAACAGTCGCGATTTACCGAACCCAGGCAATATGCACGACCGTCGTCAAAGAATGAATCAAGTAGGGCAACTTCCTCTTCGAAACCGCGATGGGGAGAGACCTGAAAATGAAAGTTGGTGGTCATGAATATATAAATTCGAATATACTTAGTATTGGATGGTTGGTGTTTTTACCTGCAAATCAGGACGCTTGAAATTCTTTCGGGAATAGAAGAGCTCTTCTATATCAGTGTAACCAATTTGCTCAGCCATCTCCAGTAGAGGTTCTAAACATTGAAGAGGAGTTGTTGTCCCACATGTTTTTAATATCCAACGACGTTTTGAGACAAACATGCTGCTTTCACTGGAATACAAATTGGAAGAAAAATTCTTATAAATTAATGAAATAAATAATCTTGCAAAGTTTTAAAATTTTCATAAGTCATTCCAAGATGTATTTCGTTACAATTAAAATTGGACGCATTCTAGTTATAGATACTCAGTCGATGTGTGTTTCACGTGAATGAAAGCATTTTGTTGGACAATTTTTAGCAAAATTATATTTTATCTATTGTAATTTGATTTTATATTTTCTATAAGAATTTAATCAAGCGATTAATTTTAAATAAATTTTAACTTTTATTTTGAACAGCTTAGCATAATTTTTTTGTAATGCATAAACATTGTTAAATTTGTAAATATACAACAAAATTATATATAATATTTAATATACGCCTAGAAAATGAAACTAAATAATCAATTACACGGCCAGGGTTTCCAATGATGGTCTGGATTTTGTAGATCCTGACAGTGAATTATTTAGTCCTCTATCTATTCTAATGAATGCGAGCTTGATCATTATTTGTATTTTATATCATCAAGTTTACATTCTTCTATGATAAGAATCTGCATAGAGAGAATGTACTTAATTGCTTGTATAAATATTGCATAATATTATTGCCTATCTATTATCTTTTCAAGTCTCGATAAATCTAAATCAACAAGAATCCGCATGCGAAGAGTTAAATCCAAAAAAGTCTCATTATATTATGTAATTTCGTTCCTAACATGTGTTTGAGAGGGTATAATCTGAAAATAAAGAAATGAATCTTTTCACAAATTTCTTTTCGCTTGTTTTAACCAACGATGGCAATGACGTAAAGTTTTTGCTAAGAATAGAAAATACGATTTCGCGACAGGGAGGATTGATTGTGTGTACAAGATGCATGTCAAGCGAGTTTAAAATGTTAAAATAAACACAATGGTATCTGAAGAGATGATTAGCAGGTTAATGATAGAAGATATTTTGCTCATATAAATTATGAAGATATATTTTAATTTTAGCAAAAATTTTAATAACTTCATTAATTTGCTGTAAATTTAGTTTCTAATTGCACGACGAACTATTCTTTTCAATTCAAATAAGATCAATTATCCTGTTTATTTGATATCTGAAGACGAATGCTCTTTTTTTGTGAAAAGCCCTCGGGCCTTGCTTTATTGGCCCGACAAACACAAGGCAAAGTCCGACAGCTTAAAACAATTATATATATATAATTTACATTATATTTCAATATCATAAATTTTAACTATTATTTGATATAAGCTACTATATAGTAAGCCCCAACCCCTGAACCGATTTTCTAGCAAATATCCACGTCAAGGTGCAAACTGCAATTCAGAACATAATTATTTCTTTAGCGTGCAATTTTGGTTTCTTCTCAATTAATTTATTGTGATGCACACAGGGCTATTATCTGTTTTGGCGGGTGCCCGATTTCACTACATATTTGCTATGATTTGGAGTCCCTAGTTCGTTTCGAACATGTCAGTAGGCATCACCGATTTAAGTACCTACTTCATGTCAAATTTTGAGACCTCATTCACTGTTTTTGATCAGAACTGAACAATTAAATATGAATTGTTCTGTAATCACATAGGAGTTGGTCCTGTAAACAGTTTGTGTTTTTATGGCCATCTGCTAATATTGCGACCTTAAGGTTTTAATTGGAATTTGATCCTTGATTTTCATAATTTCTCCACAAGGCTTTCACCACTTTCGAAGTAATTGAACGATTCTACGTAGCTATGGCTGAGATAATCAGTATGCATTCTGAGATGTACTTGCTCGAGTTTTGATTCCTTTTTTGAAATCTTATTTGCTATTTTTTTACCTATTATACCTGGCAGCCTTGGTATTCCATAGATTTTCATGTTTTTGTTATCACAGAAACTATGCTGAGAAACGCGCCTGCTGTGTATCGTCTTTGATTTAAAGTTTAGTACTGCTGAGTTTTAATGCCTGAGTTAATTCTCTCTTTGTTCTCGTTTTATTTGAGCGTGGTAGTTATGATGACATTTATATTGCAAATATTTCCTCTTGGGAGATGTTACAAAAGTTAGGCAATCTGAAACTGATTTTTATCACCAATTGAGCAAGTGAATGTTAATTTTGGTGTCATCTGTAGAGATAATTCTTTCGGTGATTCGTTCTCTTGCATCAAACCTTTTAAGAATGTAACCGAAAACTTTCTATCAGAGGCAGATTTCAGGCAGTAGACCCAAAATTACACTAAATAATTTCTTGCGTGAGTAGAAAGCAATCAAATCAATGGTTTTTTTCTATCTACCCTCAATAATGTGTTTCCATGCTTTTTGGGTAATTGGTATTGGTCACAAGTTTCAACAATTTATATCGAATTGCCCAATTTAAAATAAGGACAACTCATATTGATAATGCCATCTCCGCCATCCCCTCACACGCAGATACACGACGATTAGGTCATGAGATATTTTATCTCGCCCTAAGCTAAATTCTGCACATGAGGAACATTCGAATTTTTGACTTTTTTTCCGGTTACTGGAAACAAGCTTTCTTAGTCTAATTTATGCAATTTTCTTGTAGAAATGGCTTAGCTTTATCTCATGTAATATGTCGAGAGTTATGTATAATTTTGCATGAATTTTCATGGTTCTAATTAAAATAATTTACACAACTCAACTTAGGTATTACACTATAGTTTTTCTCTCGTAGTAGGCCACAGCCTCTATTTTTATATATGCCCTTTGTTATCAAAATTGAATTCGGAATAAACTCAGTAGCTTTGCAAGTAACTTTCTTGCGGTTTGCTCCCCATAACATGCCTTCGAGTGAATTTCCTTACTTTGAGGGAACACATCTGCTCATAAACAGGGTTGAGATTTATTCCTTGGTTGATTTGTATGCTTTAGCAGCACTGAGACTTTCATTTGTTGTCTCTACTGTCAGTTAGTGGAAAATTCCTTCAATGGCCATAAACGTAGCTAGAGTATATTACTTGTACCCGAGCGACCCTTCAGCCGAACTTACTGCGAAGTAAATGGTGGCATATGTATCTAAAGTTTTTCCCTTGGTGAATGCGTGTTGCACCTTGTAAACTTTTAGTATGGAAGATGTTAGTCTGCTAAAACGATAGTCAATATTTAATAATTAGGTCTTATTTTTGGCGTAGCCAACATTGCACAGCAATCATACTTGCCGTTTACACTGTTACCCACTTTCAGAATTTTCCCAGGAGGCGTCGTATTTTGTTCATAACAATAAAATGCAAAGAAAATTGTCGATGCACGTAATTTTACCTACCTACCAGCTGTTGAGCAATTAGAGTGCCCCGTCCGTTGTTTGTTCGGGTCCTAGGTTTAAGATGGCGACTCTGTGAATAAAATATGCTATATTGAAGAAGTTCCGGGCCAAAGCCAGTTTTTAACCATACGTAGTTGGAAAACACTGTGGCTGTCGACAGCTAGAGAGAAACTGTCAATATAATGATCTGGCCAGTCGGCACTCATGACCAGCGTTTAGCGATCGTATCCACTTATGGGACTTAGTGTTGGTAAGTAAGATACAGTGATTCATGACAGATAGGTACTACTGTCCCTCAGGGGGTGGTTAGCAGAAATTAGTTGTGTAGGGAATTGTTAGTAAAAATACTTAGGATTGTTACAAGGAAGGTAACTCATGACCCTCTTTGAGATTAGATGATTTACAAGAAACTCAATTAATCCTAATGGCCATCATATAGATGGGCCGCTTATGTCTCAAATTTAAAATAATATTTTATTTTAAAAAAGTAAACCGGTTGAGCTGCATCAAAGGCATCTGGGCGTCGTGTCCTTGCAGATGGGAGTGGCATGTCCTAACTTCCCGCAGTTTCTGCATTGTCTGGGTCGAAATTTTAAGTAATCCACTTTGGCATTAAAGTATACAATTTTTAGAAAGTCCGGGAGGGTGTTGCCTGAGACCGTTATCTTCACTGATTTGGTTGGGATGAAGTCGTCTGCCTTTTCAGGATCTCTCCTGTTTAGTCTTGTAGCGTTGATAAGTTTGATGTTTTCTAGAAGTAGCCCCATCTTGTTACAGGGTCTGGCAATTTCGATGAACTCCTTCAGGTCAAAGTCCAATTCCACGTCACGAATTACCCCATACCCGCAGGTGAAACTGCCTGGGATAAATGCACTAATGTTTTTTTCCTTCAGTACTATGTTATCCGTCGTATCATTGGCTTTCTTTGAGCCTAAGCCCATTTTGCTTAGCATTTGTTACGTTGCATTTTGCATCCTTATTGATCATAAAGAATCTCATAGGCGTTAATCTCACGGGAATACCGTTACTTCGCCATTCCATAATAACTGGAAAAATTTTTTCATTAGGGTCCAAATCGTACTTATACGATTTGCCCTGTGTTGGTGGCATTGACCTTTCCTTAGTCGCAATTGCCTCATTATCGATGATTACATTATTGTTTTTCCCTAATGGTGTAGGCGGTGTGAATTTGATGCTATGGCAGACATATTAATGTTGAGTTTGAAATCTGTTTTCTCCCCTTTGCTTGGGACCCGTTGCTGTCCAGCATTTGTTCTTCTTCTTTTCTTTTCGTTAGCATTTACTTCACTGTCACTTACACTAATTACGTCCATTGATCCCGGATCGAGGGGGCGATCTTCCGCACCCTGCTCCATTTAGGGACAGTTGCTCTAACCTTCTATAATGGTTGTTGGATTTGCAGATATGGTACACCACTTAGATTAACCACAGATCAAGGCCAACAATTTGATTCGCAACTATTCAACGCTCTCGCAAAGTTGACAGGAATGGATCCTAAGAGTACGACAGTATACCATCCACAATCCATTGGCATCGTGGAACGATTCCACCGGCAGTTAAAGGCTGCAATTTGTTGTCATCAGAACGACAGTTGGACCGAGATATTTCCAATGGTACTTCTGGGAAGGGAGGAAGGAAGACATAAAAACAAAAGAAGCAGAACTCGTTTTCGGTGAGTCTTTATGTTTGCCATGCAAACTATTGCCTCCTGAACTATTTTCCAACGATGCATCTGAGGATTTCGTAAAAGAACTAAAACGACATTTCCAAGAGCTTCAACCAGCGAAAATAACGCGTCACGGCGAGCGAAAAACATTCATTTTCAAGGATCTAGCTAAAACTGACTACGTATTTGTAAGCCATGATGCAGTGTGAAGTTCTTTGCAAATGCCTTACGATGGCCCATACAAAGTGACCAACGGAGATGACAAGACATTCACGGTAAAGATTAAGGACAAACATCAGAAGACATCAATCAACAGATTGAAACTAGCATACGTGATCAATAATTACTTGGAGAACGAATTGGACAAACTTCAAGGCCTGGACATTCCTGCACAAGTTGGACAGCATCAGTTACAACAACACCGACAGCCATAAATACCTCCACCACAGCCACAACAACCACAGAACCATCAGCAACAACCGCAGGCACAGGAAGAAGTTGGACAACAACACCAAGTAAGACGTTCAGGACATCACGTGAGATTTCCAGATAGATATCCGGCAGCCTTCAAATGAATTTCTGACTCGTCACTGACAAGGAGGTGATGTGGCAACGATAGCAATTAAAATGTATAAAATTTATTTTCCAAACGAATTAAAATTGAAACAAAATGATATTGAACTATATAATTGTAATGCATCAACACTACGCTAACACGTGCCAATTCTAGAAATTTCGCGACGTTAAACTACTGCTATATTGGGAATCACAGGTTGAGCTATTTCCCAACTCGAGTCGACGTTTAGTCATTATAAAGTTTTCCCCGACAATGCAAAATTTAATGCGGTCGTAACAACGCTGGACATAACAATATTAAAGCAAGTTGTAGAGGTTGTCCAACGGCCCCCTTTAACAAACAAATATGTGTAGCTGAAGATACAATTACTGGCGCGATTTGCGATTTGCCCAGAACAATTGACGCAGGTGTTGACGGAGCTCGAATTAAAGACCAGAACCCTTCGCATCTATATAGACAAATGCAGGCTTTGGTGTGCACTCAACTCCTGGAGGATGCACTACGCGCATTATGGATGAGGCGACTTCCAGTCTACGTACGAGCCATCATGTTAGTTTCCACCGAAAAACAGGTGACACCATTGTTAGAAATGGCGAAAATCATGGAAGAATTTAACGTAGCACCCGCAGTGATAGCAACAGTATCGAAAGCTCCAGTACGTTCGACATCAGAATCTGATACGCTGTTGCTGGAAATTTTGAAGCGCCTCAAGATTCTCGAGATGAACAAAAAAAATCATTATTCCGGAAACTTCACTGAATTTGAAAAAACTAAGGACGCAAGGCATTATTGCGATATACCCACAGGAACCGCACGACCAGAATCCTGAAATCACTACGAATTCATGCATTTAATTCAGTACACCGGTTATCGCATCGAAGTGGGAAAACTACCAGCCGTCTGTTGCGTGCAAAATTCGTCTGGCCGAACATGAAGAAGGATATAGCTAGTTGGGCAAAGGTACAATTATGTATTCAGTGTCAAAGACCAAACGTTAGTAGACACGAGGCAACTTTTCCACTTCAATTTGCAGTACCAGACAAACGCTTCGACGTACATATTGATATAATGGGACCATTACCTATTGCTAATAGCCACAAGGACGTATTAACGATGATCGACAGGTTCTCGAGATGGACGGAAGCAATTCCAATTACCGAAATAACAGCAAAGGTAGAAGCGCTAAGCGTTTACACCAAACAAGGTGGCGCGATTCGGAACTCCAAGGATACTGACCACAGATCATGGGAGTCAGTTCGAATCAATGCTATTCAACGCGCTGACAAAGCTCTTAGGATGCTAGCACATTCGGAGAAGGGCATATTACCCTTCATCAAACGGCACGATGGAGCGGTTTCATCGATCTTTGAAAGCAGCGTTAATGTGCTACGAAGATGCTTTTTGGGTACACGCATTATCAATTGTCTTGTTGGGTTTACGTTGCGCCTGCAAAGAAGATATAAAATGCTCAGCGGCGGAAAGGGTGTACGGAACGACTCTGCGGATACCTGGAGAATTCGTCAACGACGAGCAATTGCATCACGGAAGCGAATCGACGTTCGTAGAACAATTTCGACAAGACATACAAAACCTCCGACCAACACCTGTAAACCATGATCATAATGGACGCATTTTCATAATTGAAGATTTAAACATCTGCAGTCATGTTTTCATTCGAGTTGGCGCATCAAAAAAGTCGTTACAACAACCTATACTGGACCTTATCGCGTCATAATGTATAAATGGAAAAGTCTTAAAGGAATCAATGATTTCAATTGACCGACTGAAACCGGCGTTTACTATTACACCGGAAATCGTGGAATCAACGCGGTCACCGTTCGTCAATTACGAGGAGAGAAGACAGCCACTGTTAAAAATGTATTCTGGGCCAGGAAAATCAAAACAAGTGTCATTCAAAGTGTCTGATTGACAAATCTATAAGGGGAAGTACTGTAGCGAATATCAAAGCGACAAAGAGACATCTATCAGTGAAACAGTGTGGAATATTGATAGCGATTTTCTATATGTACATTTGAGACCCTTTTCTTTCTTCTTGCTCGAGATTCGGAATTGTGAGGACGTATCATTAATAAACGTAATTAATATTGTTGATAATCGATTTGAGACGGTAAAGCAGAGTTACGTTCGAGCTCACCACGAGATGGTTCATCGTAAAAAATACAATGTTGTCATATGAGGGTATTAGTTGTAAGGTTATAAATAGTACGGCTTGAAAAATGTTCATTCTTTTTTGTAGCAGTAATAGAGCGAATAAGATAGAATAAAACAGTTGCTGAAATTTCAAACCAGCGTTTTAAAAACAACATGTTAAATTTTGTCGGGCACGTTTTATTCAATAGCTCGCGTTACAAAAAAGCCCCAAAATTTTAATCTTTCTTAGAAATCACTTGAAGGGTTGCATTTTAGACGCTGCCCTTGAACTGCCATTTTCTATTTACTTTAACTAACAAGCTGCAAGTTGATGACCGATAAAGAGTCTTTGAGACGATTTGGCCAGAGAAAGAATAAGGGTGTTCCACCAGTGCGATTTATTGATTTCAGTAACATGCCAATTGAACGTTGCCCATCCAATACGCCTGCAGGAACTAGTCGAGAGCCGCAAACGTCACCAAACAACGCAATCGCCTCTACTATGCCAGCCGCCGTGTCTAAAAACAGTGATATTAATTTACGAGTAGATCCAAGATCAAGGGAATACAATCGTAAGTGCTTGAGATGAAAAACGAGTTTGGCCTGCAAATGCATGCCATGCAGGCGATACTCATCTCAAATAACCAGCAGCTACAAGGAACTATAAGTAAGCTTCGAGAAGAAATGCGTCAATATATAATGCCCACGCAGCAAATATCACAACAGATGCAGCAACCATCACAGCCAACGCAGCAGCTATTACGGCAGGTACGGCAACCGACACAGCAGCCATCACAGACGACTCGGCAGCTATCACAACATATACCGCAACCATCACAGGCGACGCAACAGTCATCACAGCCGATGCGGCAGCTTTCGCAACCGATGTAGCAACCGTCACACCTGTCAACACAGCTAATACAGCAGCCATCACAGCTGGTGGAGCAGCAATCACAGCCTACCCAGCAGCTGTCAAACTCAATGCAGCAATCGACACAATTCGGTCCGCAGTCTTCTTTTATAATATGCCATCAGTTCAGATGCCAGCCATGATACAGCCGCCTCAAGGAATAACATAATCAGCTCAGTTTGATCGAACTGAAACAGTATACAGACAGAAAAAAGTGTACCCGCTGCCACCATTTTCAGGTTATGCTGAGGACTGACAGACGTTTGCCGAAGCATTTGGTACGACTACTGCTGAGTTTGAATACTCGCAACTACATAATATTATGCGTTTACGTGAATCACTAAGAGGCCGCGCTAGAGATACTGTTGAATCTTTACTCTGCAGCTCCAGTAATGTCCCTGCAATTATGGAAACACTAAGGGAAACTTTTGGAAGGCCGGATCAACTAATTAAAAGCCGAATTGAGAAGATACGTGCTTTGCCCCTTTTACTTGAAGGCAATCTGAACGCTTTGATTGAATTTGTAAACAAGATGGTTAATATGGCACATTTCTACAGAATGTTCACGGCGAACATCTCCTTGTCAATCCAACATTGTTAAGTGAACTCGTCGCAAAACAGCCAATCTCGCGACAAATGCAGTGGGCTGAAAAATGTATCTCGCTTGAGCGGCCAGCAACGTTGCTTGAGTTTAGTCAGTGGCTTAAATGATTGCGACGCCTGGCAAATATGGTGTCGGATGTGCTGCTAACATCATCCTTACTGACACAACTGAGAAACCATCGTCAGCAGCCTATTAACCCATTAAAGCACTTTGCCGGGGTAAGCGTAGTGCAAACAAAATGTTGCGCTTGCGATGAGCAGTGCCCCACGTTAAATAATTGTAAATTTTTCCCGCAGCTAACTGTGGATAATCGCTGGGCAAAAGTTAAAGAAAGTCAAGTTTTTCTCCTGCTTGAAGAAGGGCCATCAGATGAATAACTGCAGGCAGCGGCGTCGTGGCGGAGTCGACGGATGTCAGAGGTTACACCACCGGCTACTTCATGCTAAGCAAGAGAAACAAATTGAGATCCAACAGGTACTAGCAACACACACATCTCGCATAGTGCCCCGAGTTCCAGGAGGTCGTAATTGTCATGCAGACGGTCATGAAAGAAGTGGGCAAATTTTGTTCCAAGCACTCCCAGTGAAGATACATGGACCCTTTGAAATCATCACCACATACGCATTTGTTGATGATGGGACAAACGTCTCGATCGTGGACCAGAATCTTGCCCGACGATAAGGTATCCGTGGACAACACAATGTTTTAGACTTGCAGTGGCTTAATAGTCAAACAACGTCGCAACACTGAGATAGTGAACGTATAAGCGGAGTGGACGAAGCCGTGAAAAGTTTTAATATGAAAAATGTTTATACGTCATTGGAGTTAGCATTGCCAGCGCAGATTTTTAAGTATAGTGAGTTGAATTAAAAGAATTGTCAGCATCTCGTAGGGTTGCCAATACACGAGTATAGCAATATACAACCACAAATAATTCTAAGTCTAGCTCGCACCTTTCTTACTGTACCAGTTGAAGCACCACGTACATCATTGTCCGCTGAACCGATAGCAGTGAAAACTCGATTAGGTTGGATGGTGTATGGACCGACAGAAATTAAAGAGCTCAAGTCAGATACAAGACGTATCCTACATTATAGAAGAGCGGATGACATGTTAGCAGAGACGCACAAGCTTATGTTGGATTATTTTGATGCTGAAAATTTTGGTCTGAAGCCAAATATAAAGAAAATTGCTTCAAAAGATGACGAAAGAGTGTTGAATATTTTGGAGTTATCAACGATGATATGAGGCTGGATTCCTTTGGAAAGAGTTTGTTCCATCTTTTCCAGATACTTATTCAATGGCCATGCGAAGATTAGAAGGCGTTGAAAGAAAAATGCTTCGAGGTACGCAATATGCCAACGAATATTGCAGTAAAATTAATGATTATATAAGAAAAGGCTACGCCTGTAAGCTAACTATCGCTGAAGCAGCTCAATGGTCAGAGAAAACCTTTGACTTGCAGCACTTTGGCATAAAAAACCCAAACAAACATGGATTACGCCTAGTCTTTGATGCCGCAGCTGAGGTTCAAAATATTTCACTAAACAAGGCTCTTCTTCTGGATCCTGACATAAATCAGCCACTGATTGAAATTTTATTCAAATTTAGGCAGGCACTAGTGGCAGTCTGCGGAGACATAAAAGAGGTGTTTCACCAAGTGGCTTTCTTAAAGAGAGATCTGGATAGTGACGTGACTGAGCCAGCTGAGGTATACGTGATAGAGCGTTTGATTTTCGGTGCCACATGTTCGCCCACAATAGCGCAATATATAAAAAATATCAATGCCAAAAATTTCGAAGAGTTTCCCCGTGTGGTTGAGGCAATTATAGAAAGACATTCTGTTGATGACTATGTGGATTGTTTCCAGTCAGAAGTCGATGCGATAAATGTAACACAAGCCGTCATTAAAATACACCGAGCTGGTGGGTTTGAATTACGAAACATAGTTTTTAACTCGGACAAAGTTAAAGCTGCTGTTGGAAACGCTGTTGGTGACTCAAGAGGAACGGTCAACGTAAGAAGGTGAATTGGAGAGAATCCTAGGCTGTCACAGCCGGATGTTTTTATTTTCAAGTTGCAATTCCATAAAGTGCCAAAAGAAATATTGAACTTTAGTGGATAGCCCACAAAACGCTAAGTGCTGTGTGTGAATATGTCCGTTTTCGATTCATTCGGTTTTTTAGCTGACTTGATGGTGTCAGCAAAAGTGTTGATGCAAGCAGTGTGGAAAGCAGGATTGCAGTGGGACGAAACTTTAACTGAGACTTATACCGTCGCTGGAAACTTTGGATGGAGGAGCTGCCAATAGTGAGCCAGTTCAGAGTACCACGATGTTACTTCCTAGATTTTGAAAAGACGCAGGTGGATCTACACGTCTTTGTCGACGCAAGCGAGGAGGCAATGGCGGCGGTAGCGTACTGGAGAGGGATAAGTTTAAATACACTGAAAGTAGCATTTGTCGCAGGAAAAAGTTCGTGTGCACCCACCCGATACCACACTATACCGAAGCTGGAACTACAAGCAGCAGTATTGGGCGTGAGGCTTAAGGAAACAATCGTGAAGTGCCACACAGTCAATATAAACAAATTTCTTTTTTGGACTGACGCAAATATAGTGATTAGATGCATCCGATCAGACCACCGAAAATATAAACAATATGTTGCAAATCGTGTGTCGGAAATTCTGGATGGTAGTGGAGTCGAGGACTGGCGATGGTGTCCAGGTGCTATCAACCCGGCTGATGAGGCAATATGGGCAAAGTTTTCGAGAAACTACGCAGCAAATCGAATTTGGCTAAACGGCCCTGATTTTTCGAAAAATGAGGAAGAGCAGTGGCCAAAAGAATTTTCAACAGGTGACATCAACGATAAAAGCGATGAAGAACCAAGAGCCAAACATTAACTTTTGGCAGCGTGGCAAATAAATTTGATTGTACCAGATATTAAAAGATTTTCCAAATATAACAGATTTAAAAGAGTGGTGGATTGGGTATTCCGGTATTTTGATAATCTGAGTAGGAAAATACGACAAGCAATGGAGATATGATATCTGCCGAAGAATTTGCAGCCGAAAAATGTTGGGCACAGATGCGATCTTTTGGAAGCGAACGTGTGCGCTTACGACGTGGTGAACCAATTTCTAGGAGCAGTCCATTGTTGCAATCGAATCCGCGCATTGACAAGGATAATATCCTTCGCGTTAATGGAAGAATAGGTCGGGTTCTAATGTTACCAGAAGATACAAGGCAGCCGATCATCTTAGCTAAAAATCATGCGATGACTTTCCTGATTGTAATATACCATATTTTCATACGAAACTTCATCACATCAACCATGCAACAGTAGTCAATGAGATTAGACAACGTTTTTGGGTTCCTGCATTGAGGAGCTTGGTGAATACTGTGCAATCGCAGTGTATATTCTGCAAAATACGTAAAGCGAAACCAAAGCAGCCACAACTGGTTGAACTTCCTGTTGAGCGGCTGACTTCATACGTTCGACCGTTTTCGTATACGGGGCTAGATTTTTTGGCCCTAAATGTGACAATTCGTTGAAGTCGAGAAAAAAGGTGGGTTGCACTATTTACCTGTCTAACCATTCGTGCTATCCATCTAGAAATTGCGGCTGATGTCTCAAGCGACGCTTGTCTTGGTTGCATTCGAGATTTTATGAAAAGAAGAGGTGTTCCAGTTCAAATCGCAGTGACAATGGAACTGACTTTGTCGGAATAAGCAAAGAGTTGCAAGGTGTTCAGGGTTTTCTTGACGACGACCGTGTGAAAGCCGAGCTTAGTCCTCTCGGAATCGAATGGAAATTCAATACCCCCTCTAATCCGAGCGAAGGTGGAATATGAAGAAGAATGGTCCAGTCAGTGAAAAATGCGTTAACGGTAATGTTGGCTGAACAATCACCACGTCTGGAAACGCTGCAAAGCTTCTTGATGGAGGCTGAAAACATAGTCAATGCTCGGCCACTTACTCACCTGCCTGTAACGCCAGAAGAACCCTTACCCCGAACCATTTCTTGCTTGGCTGCACAAATTCTACACAAACGCCATCGAAGTTTGAACCAAAATTTATGAATTTGCGAACGCAGTGGCGTCTTGCTTAGAATCTGAAAAATGGAATGTGGCATCAATGGATAAGGGAGTACTTGCCAGAATTGACCCGCCGAGTGAAATGGTGCCAGCCATCCGAGCCTATACGAACTGGTTGTCTCGTATTTATGTCATGTAGATCTTTCGCGAAACAAATGGAGACGTGGCAGAGTGTGCAAGCTACATAATGGTAAGGATGGAGTGGTACGTTCAGCTGACGTGAACGGGAGCACGGGGATCGTAAAGAGACAAGTGTCAAAGTTGGCAGTTCTAGATATCGAGACTTCAACAGAAGATGGTGAATCCTCCCCCTCCGGGTCAATTCACGGAGGTGGGGATGTTGATAATTGATTTGAGATGGTAAAGCAGAGTTACGTTCGAGCCATAGATATAGAGAGTACTGGAACCGCAACCGGTCGTGAGAGCCGAAGCAATTGGCAACCTTCGCTAAAGTTGTGTGAAGTGATATGCTTTTGTTTTAGCGCTCTATTGACGGCGAAAGACGTTCACATTTAAAAAGTTTTTAATTTTAAAGATCGCGCGTACGTAATCCGAACTTTAATTCACTGTTTTAATGAAAAATTTACGAAATTTACATCCGCTTTGGCACATGAGTTTTCCCGCGTGTTTCGCGCTCTTTTCGATTTTCTTTTGCTTTGACGTTCGACTTTTCCGTGAAAGTCGTTTGTTGTTTGTACTCAAACTGTTTTTCGAATGATAACGAAGGCGCGATCGTGTGCACGTGAAATGAAATTTCGTTGGTGTGCGCGGGTGTCAGTGGGGGAAGCGATTCTTCTGAAGAGAGAAAAGAAAAACCTGTCTGGAAAAAAGGGGAAGGAGTAGCAGAGGGAATCATATAGTTTCGAGAGCGTAAGTTATTTATAACTTATTTATGTGGCAAATTTGCTTCTCACATGGACGAGTACACAGATTCTCGTTGCTCGTCCATTTGTTTATATGGCTTTGGTTCGAGCCCACCACGAGATGGCCCATTGTAAAAAATACAGTTGTCATATGAGAGTATTATAAGGTTATAAATAGTACTGTTTGAAAAATGTTCGTTCTTTTTTGTAGCAGTGATAGAGCGAATAAGATAGAGTAAAACGACAGTTGCTCAAATTTCAAGCCAGCGTTTTAACGACAACAGCTTAAATTCTGCCGAGCACGTTTTATCCAATAGCTCGAGTTACAAAAAAGCCACATGCGGCTTATCACTAAGCTAAATCAAAAACAGTGAGAGTTGCTCAGAAAAAAGTTGCATTATGGGTATAAGTGCAGTAGTCAGGTCTAAACGCTTCTCTGTCGCCATTGCAAAGCTAAGTTATAATCTTCTGATAAGCA
This sequence comes from Odontomyia ornata, assembly GCA_963969285.1. Taxonomy (NCBI): domain Eukaryota; kingdom Metazoa; phylum Arthropoda; class Insecta; order Diptera; family Stratiomyidae; genus Odontomyia; species Odontomyia ornata. The sequence continues at coordinate 92,438,365 of OZ017740.1, read as the reverse complement.
AAGGAGGCTATGAAATGTATTGACTCAAGCGAAACTGTTATTTCTGCACTTTGCTATTAGAGTTTTCAACTTTCACTTAAGATTGATAATTTAGGAATTATTCATTATTTCATTTGTATATTTTCATCGATGTTTAATATTTGATAGTAAATTGTTCATTGGTTTCTATAATTTATTTGTAATTCCGTTGAATGTTAATGAGCTGCATTATCAGCACAAATTCATTCACTCTCAATGACCTGAAGTTCGCCTGGTATCAACGATGCGAGTCGTATAATGCAGATTGTTTTATTTTTGGCTTATCAGAAATTCAAGGAATACGATCTCCTTATCAAATTGAATTTTTGACCTGGTGCCATTATTCAAAGAGTAAAAACATTTGAAAGTGTGTAACTACAAAACGATGAAGGTCTAAGTTCAGCACGAGTGCGATTGTAAACTTGCCAGGATCTGTTATATGAATCAAAGAGATTTGCTGTGTTCATGTTTGATGATTCATATGGGGATAAATGCTTTCTATAAATTTCTTGGCTCACATGCATCGCAAATTGGCAGTTATTGTGGCGAATGCTTTTAAATTATTAATAAGTATGATTGAACCTATGATAATTTTAGATTTATAAAACAAGTTTTTTAACGCCCATTCTAGGTCTAGATATATTTTTCAATGTGAAGACAAATTTCATGCTATTAGGTAATTAAATTCTCATGGCCTCATGGACATGATACAACATTGTTTGTTTCTAGTCTTCTATATAAAGTACGAGCAACTGAAATATAAGTCCTATGAAAATGAGATCCATTTGGAAATAACTTCCAACAACAGTATCATCCTCTTTCATACAAAAACAAATATGTGCAACTCAATCCACCATATTCCAGCTGTGCAATTTTTCCCATGAGATGAATATGCAAACATTGATAACAATGTATGCGATAAATAACGAAATTTGACGACAACGATGCAATTTAAGCTCCCGCTTGGAATGTATTTTTGTTTGTTAGCTTTTTGTTTGTTTGTATCTCTCACACTGAGAGTATATTTTTAACTCAAAGTCTGTTGATCTCTCGCGCCTAGATAAAATTCACGAACACAAACATTATTTCAATGACATCATCTGTGAGATACATGTACATACGTTAAGCAACTTGCCAAAGTATCTTTCCCATGATTTTTTTTAAGTGTTATTTTTAGCTACGATAAGAAAAGCTCTGGGATCATAATAAGTAAGAAATGTGTGGGAGGCAATAATAATAAATGTTTTGTTTGGATGCAGTTTAAAAAGGCATGACAATAAGTGAGATTTGATAGGATTTCTAATTCAAAGGATTTGCAATTATTTAAGGAATATATTTCGTGTATTTTGGTAGAGTGTGGCAGAATTCATCTTCTAGGACATAATGCGTGGTTTATACTCTATAGATTTCCTGTTTGGGGAAAAAATTATGAATAAACCTAGCCAAATTTCAATAAACATAAAAAGCAACCATCAAAGTCTAAGTATAGCTGATTATAACCTGCGAAATATTTTGTTATTTTTCATTTTTCTTGATTCGATGTTACGAAACATCGCGACAATTGACGATGAAATTTCATGAACTCAATTCGATGGGAAGCTCTTTATTTATAATTTATTTATAGCTTCAACTTTTAGATTGCTTCGCTCTGGTCGATTTCGATTGATTGTATTGTATTGGGTGTGTTGCCCTCATTTTAATACATTAACACTTGTTATATTGCTTTTGTCACATTCCTTGTCTATTTCCTCGTCAATAAATCTGTTGACATGAAAGATAAGCAGGAAATAGAAACAACTTTTTGGGATCCAACATTTTTCAGTAGATAATTTATGTTTTATTAGTGGTGGGTTTGTTTATATACAACTGATATGGGGTGTAAATAATGTTGAAGATTGTAGTCTATTTGCCTGCATATCAGTTAATTTTGATAAGATAAATCAGAATTTTTATTATTTAGTATTTTAGAGGGATGTTCTGATAAAAGATTGCGTAATTGAGGAAATTTTGCTGATTTGAAATATTTACCTTGGTATTTATATTCAACAAAAAAGAATTGAAATAATAATATCTATAACACTTTTTTGTTGCAACTTGAGCCCATCTCCGTGAAAATTTTTACAGATATCTGCAAGTGATTAAGGCTCAAGCATAAGATAAGTGTTCAATAGGGAAGCAGTGAACATAGTGGACGACGTAAACTGGTGAGCAAGGGCACCGAACTGCGAAAGCTACTCCTGGAAGCGAAGGCACAACCTGGCGCAGGAGCTATCATAAATGATAATTCCTGGTAAGGTACAATAGGTGTCTGGGGAACTTGTCCTGAAGGAGCTTAAATATTAGTCCATTAAACCAAACCGTATCGAAGACTTTCTCCAAATCAATGAGACACGCTCCAACACATTCTCTGTTATTTAGTTTCCAACAGACGTCTGAGGTTACTTTCGCTATCGCATATATGGTCGAATACCAGGCACTGAGTCCAAACTGGCAATTCGGTATCTACTCATGTTTCTCAATGTAGGCATTTAATGCTTGTTTCAGTATCACTTCAAACACCTTGCTGATGTTAGGCAGCAAGCTGATTGGGCGACAGCTTTTAGGGCTCGAAGATTCCTTTTTTTCCTTCAAGATCGAAAACACCTTGGCGATTTTCCATTGATTTGGGAAATATGAATTGCTCAACATATTGTTGAGCAATAAGCAATAATTTCGAATAGCAACCTCAGGCAAATGTCATAGTACTACATTGGAAATACCGTCAAAACCACAAATATGAGACACAAGTCCTCATAGCTGACAAAGTAATCTCGAAGATTGCCGCTCGGTATAAGGTCGGAGGTCAATTTTTCATTGAAATGAAGAATGGGTTCGCCGTTCAGGCTTGATTTGAAATCGGAAACTTTTGCTTCAACGACTTCTGAAAGTATTTGGGTCCCTCTTTCAGGGTTCGGTAGATGGAGCAATTCAAAATGAGTTCCAATAAAAGCAAGCTTCTGTAAACCGTCAAATACAATCCTATTTCCAACTGTATCCGGAATCGTATCATTAATTACGATACCAGCCCAATTTAGAAGATCTATCTGACTACTAGCAACATTAAGATTTGGAACATTTACTCGAGACTTCTTACAAAATATGTGGCCTAATACCCCTCAATTTCTCCGCCCATTGGTTGCTGATTTCACTCCTGTAGAATGAATGGATTAAGTCTCGGACACTTAAAGTATAATTCCATCAAGGGCAATGAAGGATGGTTGTCTAAAAACCGCCGATAAATATTGTTGAGACGTGTGAGATGAAGGCTTTTCAATCTTTTCAACTTTGTGATTGTTGGTGTTCCATATCCTTCCATATTGTTTCGATATTTAATCTTGCGAACTACTTCCTCAATAGTTTCCAATTTCATCTTCTCTAACTTCGAGACACAGAGATGTACTTCATCGCTAGCTAGATTCCTGTTATTAAGAACCATTGGGTAAGAGTTACTGCCGTCTACCTTGGACATTGCTTCTAGTAATACCAATTTAACTTCTTGTGAAACTTTTATCATTTTTTTTTAGCTAAGCCGATGACTTTTATTTCGAACAGGATTGAGGAAGACATCATCCCTTTGATGATTTCCTTCTATTACAATGGCAAAATTTTCCCTATCATTACAACGCACCTGCAATTTCCTTTGAGGATTATTAAATATGAATTCTAATCTTGCATCAGCAATGCAAAGGTCCAAATATGAATTTGTGCTGGGGTATGTTGGGAATTCCCATATAGATTGGATCTGTATTCAATTTGATTTTCTGTTATCCACGATTTCAGGAATACACCTCTTTGATTATTGTTGGCGTTCAGCCATGATGTATGTCGAGCATTAAGATCGTCGGCAAGAATATAATAATTGTACAGCCTGTTCAATTTGAGTATTTTAAGCAAGAAATCGGGCTCCTCCTTGAATTTGACAACGTTCTTCCCGTTGCATAGACCGAGATAACGAAGAGGTTCTCCCCACCTGGCAGTGAAATTTTGATGACGGACACTTCTTGATTTTGAATTTATCAATATATTGGAAACGATCGAGTCGTCTTACTAATATGCCAGTGGCATCTCCTCCATCACCGTTTGCACATCACATCATTGAGTACCAAAATTGAGGTGGGTTTCAGTGAAAAGCATGTCAGGTTTTTCCATAACAATGAATTCATGGAGATAGTCACGTCAATGTACGTATAGTAGAGTTACAATGGAGTTGACGTTGATTGAGATGAGACGAACCATCCATGAGAATGTGGCTAAATGGCAAGTTATTTTGACACATTTGAAAGATCGAAACGTTGAAAAACAAAGTTAATTTCAAATCTTCTCTGTTGTTTCTTTCCGGTAAAGAATTAAGTTGTTGGTACATTTGAAAAAAAAACCAGCTCATTATTGTTACTTACATTATTTACAGTATTGTCTGCGGCCAGTGCAAATGATACCCCGGGCTTGACAGAGCTAGAATGTATCCCACCGTGATTACTTACGTTTGTTTTGGAATACATTTAATTCTTGCATTTTGATATCGCGGGGCATACTCGATATGATGCTAGATAACCAAATAAATAGCAGTGGGCGCAGTATAATTTTTTAAAAGCTCCATCTGAGGCAATTTACACTCACCGGGGGCATGAAATTCTTTGGATTTAAGGCAAGGCAGGGTTAACAGCGGAATGACCAAATTGTTGCCACCGGTGACATTAGTTAACTTAACTTTTCTGGAGGCATTCCTGCCTCACCAGTCTGAAATTCAAGTAACTTATCTGTTGAAGGGCATTTGGACTGCTTTTATTAAAAATTGGTACTAAATAATATGGAAGATTTTTTTTTTCGGCGGTCGATCTCTTTGTCGCAAGATCTTTTACTTAAATAAATTCAATTTCGGGTGTAGCTTCTTTGAGTACAAGAAGGAGGTGGGCCATGTCCTCTCCAGAGTCCAGAGCCTTCAATCGGAAGGGTTTCCTCTATGGCGTGTATGTGAAGTGTGGAACTTTTATATTATTTAAAGCATCCCTTGCTGGCTTGAAATCAACCAGTGATTCGGTCCTAATTATTATTTTTTCAGAATTTACTCAGTTTACTTGAAAATTTTTGATTTTTTGTTCAGCCGCCATAAGTTGAACCATATCGCTGCCGTTCTGTCCGAAAACATTGATCGGCGGTACTTTTTTTTCTTATTATTTTGGCCCTGAGGACCAGTAGAATCACTCGTTGGATTTTTCTCCGTATTTTTTTTCTTAAGATAATTAATAAAATTATTTAGTCTATTTTCTAATTCATTTTTGTCAGATAAGGTACATGCATCCTTGTTATTGGAATCTTCGCAATCCATCTTGTTATTCAAATCTTCGCAAATCATTGCATCAGGCATCGCTTCAAGGACAGCGTAGTAATTTGCACTGTCGTTGGAACCTCCAGCGTTTAGTATTTGAGTGATGCCTTGGACAGGTTTTTCCACTTCTTTGATCTTCCGAGCTTCTCCAAATCTTTATTGTTTGTCACTATTGAAGTTTTGTTCTTTCGCCGGCTGTAGCTTCTTTTTCCATTTTTCTTTTGAGGAATATTTCACTAAAATGGTGCTTGCCACATAGACGAGAAGTCGTCGGGCTCCTCCATGCTGCTCCTGTATTCAGGCTGATGTTGACATTCACTGATGAATTGATTAGTTTAAGTGATGTAGTAACAGGCAATCAATTTTTGCCGATAAAATTTATGATTCCAATTGACGTTCAACAAATCTTTTAATTTTTAACTTACTAACAGGAGCTTTTAAAAAACTCGTTTGTTCGCAACAAATACTGGATGTAAAACTACTCTTCTGCCGTTGTGCACCCCCAAAGATCATTTCGGTATCACCAACGCTCGTCAACAAGATCTCGATTAATCGGAAGGCGTAGAACAACTGCAGTTGTGGCATTTGGACCAAGTCGACAATAAAGATCAGAGTGACGACCTACCAGAGTTCCTACGTGTATGTATGAAGGAGAAGACGAAACTAAACGGCTATAATACTATCAGCGGTGCAAGGCGCAGTTGCTAAAAATTTAAGGAAACCGTTAGAATGTTTTCATTTGCTTATTACTAAACAAGTATTAAAAGACATCATATTACACATAAACATTAACACAAATTCACCCCTCCCGCTAGAATAGGGACCCCCCAGCTTGAAGGCGCTTCACGGCGTAACAAAACGAGACTAGGCCCGAATTAATGTGTCAAACGGTCCCGGGCTAGGTTCTCGGGTTGACACGGGAGGTGTGTAGTGGGTAGTCCAATCGCCTTGCGAGCATGGGAGTCCCACACTCTGTGCGTAAATGGCATTCACCTCCCAACCACAAAAAAAAACAAAGAACATCAATTTGCATGAAGATAGTTTTTCAAGGTATCTAGATACAAAAGAAACTGAAGACTAGTTGGCCTTTAGCTAATGCTTGGAATGAAAATAAAAGTTTCGCCATGAAAGTTGGATTGATTAAAGGACTGCCCATCAGGGCATAAACCATGAGGAGACAACTAGCACCAATGATAGGAGTGTTGAGAAGATATGGTGGTTTTCCAATGCATATAAAGAAACTTGTATTAAATGCATTTGTACTAACAAAGCTACATTATGCGGTGGTCATTTGGAATCAATCGTCAAAGCAAAACCTTAATATTATATCCAGGATACTAACTAAAGCCTATAAAAATATTCTAAACCTTCCGATTCTCACTCCAACAAGACTAGTGTATCAACGGACCAATGCACTCACCTTCAGTCAAATCATTACTATGGAGAAAGCGAAGTGTAACTTCAAATGTCTAATTTCCAGTGAATCGGAACGAAGCCCCTTTATAAAAGTATCACAAATAAACCCATATAATTCAAGAAATGCCAACAATTTTGTAATACCTTACGCTAGAACTGATCGACTAAAGAACGATGCAACGAATGATGCTCTGCGTATATACAATAATCTTCCAGAAACAGTGAAAAACGTAAACTCATTATTGGTTTTTAAGAAAAGACAAAGAACATCTAATAAATTCAAATTAATGACAAGTCCGGAGGATTGAAAATACAGTATCTTAGGGCATTTTAGACCCTAATGTCGAGATACTTAAAGACAGCTAAATTTTATAAACTTAAGAGTTTTTTTTACTGCGTCGCATTATATTTTTTTTTATCTCTGAGAATATTTCACGAATCGGACTAGACTAGCAGGAAAGGAGTATTTCACAGCATTTGGTGTACCCGTTATACCGATGTTTTAGCATTGCCTGGAGGCACACGTAGGAATTGACGACGTGTGAAGTGCTGATCGTACGAGCGTTGTGCGACGATGAAAGAGTGGTAGAGAATGGAGGTATTTAAAAAAAATCAAATTCCTCGATTTTCACTATCTGAAAACCAGAAAAATCCTCTGGAATAGAGGGTATAATATGTACGGTATCTCCATCAACGAAAAATAGAAGGGCTAGAAAAGCGTGCAATAGCTGCAATTTACGTACATGTGGCAGGAACGTTTGGCTGAAATCCATGCGGCAGATACTGAAAACACATGATTTGGTTATCAGGTTTAAGTTTTTTTTAAAATCTTATGTATGTTAAGATAAGGATGTAATCCGCGGGTAGTAATTAGGGCACTCGCCCCGGAAGCCGAAAGTCCCTGTTCGAGTCCCATTGGCGACAACGAGATTTGTGTCGAGTAATTCTTCGGACGGAATACAAGCCCGATAAGTTATACCTACTGGTTTAAAATCAGAACATCACAGCTGGGTGGACGGACCAAAGGCCAAAGCGTGGCACTGACCATATCACCTTCTCGATACATTCGATCAAGATAATAACTTTAACTATCTCTAAGCGAAGCCCCGAAAGGGACTCTAGTGCTAAAGCAAAAGCAAAAGGTATGGATATTTCTAAAAATTGAGCACTGCTCTCAACTATTTCCCGAAGCAGATATCTTCTTACAATAATATTCCTCGTATAAACGTTATTTTTTCCAGTAATTGTTGTTTCATTTTATGCCTCTTAAAACAGTTTTAAAGTTGTTTTTTAACATTTGAAAAAAAAATTGCTTTTAAATACGGGCGGCAGAATGCCCCCTACGCTTATCACTTGTGTTTGATGGAATGGGCAAGCCTGTAAGGGAAACATTCGTTAAAGTAGTCTCGACGCTTTTCCAGCGAAGAAACATTGACGATGGATAAGCGTGAGTCGTCATAAATGTAGGAAATCTGAAACTCGAAGAAAACTATTCGTGCAAATTTTTTCCGGCTTTTAACGTGAATAGTAGACACTTTGAATGAGGCAAGCAAAATGGCGAACAGTACTCGAGGGTGGGATGAACCAAACTCGAATATAATTTAATACAGGATAAAGTATGGAGAAAACCATAGGAATTACTTAAAATCAAGCCAGAAATGCGGGAGGCTTTTGAAGTTATTTCAGAAATATCAATCTTCAACGTAGAGTCGTAAGTGACACCTAAGTCACTTAAATGAGTTACAGTACTGTGGAACGAGTTATTGAATTAAGATTGAAAACTAAGACGGTTGGGGTTATTGGAAAATGAAAGATGCATGCACTAAGAAACATTTGATCGAAGTGAAATAGCTTCCAAATCTTCATAAAGTAGGGCACAGCAATCGTAAGATGACACTACTTTGAAAATCTTAACATCGTCTGCATCAAGAAAGAAGACATGAGGAGTTGATAATGACGGATCGCAATACATTTGTAAACAGAATGAACAATAGTGGACCAAGAATGAATCCTTGAAAAATAGCAGAAGACGGATGGATGGGAATCAGTGGAGCAAATACTCAGAATGTCAAGAAAGCTAAGTTTGCTCAACAAAATATTGTGGTTTACTGAATCAAAGGCTCTGCGGAAATTCCAATAAAAGTTTCCAGTTTTAAACAGTCTTGTAAGATGTTTGAGGCAACACAAACTCGAACGCCCGAAGTTCAACCCTTTTTAAAGATTAGGATGATATAAGATCTTATCTAAAATGAAGGAAAAGTGCTGAAGATGGGCTAGAGTTAAAGAGGTAGGAAACAGGAACATAAATTGAATTCTAAGTGATTGGGAGTACCATCAGGGCCTGAAATGAAAGAGTCGTCAAGCTTTATAATTTCTTCCGGATAATAAATGAAAGGAAATGAGGACGACATGTGTATGATTGGGACCAAAGAGCTATTGCTGGGATAGCATTAAAAAGAGGAAAACAACTGAGTTCTAAAAAGTTGAGGTGAAGTTGCCAAGCAGCCATTCAAATGAAGAGAGGATGGAATATTAGAAGAGGATTTGAGGGAATGTATATATTTCCAAAAGAGTGTGGAATGAGTTGAGTTCAGAGAGCCCTCTTTACTACGAAAACAAAAAGCCATAGGGATCTTCATCTCTTTCTTAGCAATAGATCTCAGATGACAACAAGCATTACAAGATTCAGTGGGGCTTTCACGTGAAAAATTTAGATGTGCTCAATCTTTGGCTTTCAAGGCTCGTCTCACATCGAGAGTAAATCAGGGAAAGTCGCAAGAGTTCTTTATCCTCACAAGCGGAGTCGAGTCTGAAATAGGAGCGTTTAGGAAGTCATGGAATTTGTTGTAACAAGCATCCGCAAAAGAAGGGTGAACAATCAACGGATCGAATTGTTTCGGAAAGCTGCTCATAAATCGTTTTATAAATGTTATAGCACTGACACCTTTTTGACGATAACGGACAGAGGCGATATAGGAAAACTCAAAACGTGGAGGGGGGTGATGAGGATCAAGAGAAAGACAAAGAAAAAGAACTGAAGATGTACACAATGATTATTCTCTACTACAGAAAAATAAGTCAAGGATATGATTATTAACGTTCGATAGAATTTATTTCCACCTTTTTAGGACGTTTAGAAGTCAATTTTTTAATGATATTTTGTCTATTAACGTTTGATAATGTTGTAGATGTCTAAATTTTCAAGTTTAGATTTTACTAATTTTATTGTATTATAAACAGAAAAAAACCTTTTAAGAAAAAAAAGAAAACCGACTTCGGAATGACCTAAAAAGGATGAAATAAATTTTATGGAAGCGATGCCATATCATTTTTTCCCCAATTTTATTGTGATGGTGCAGATGTTGGAAGTATTTATGTTTAAATGGGGAAATTCATTTGGCACCGCTTCCATAAAATTTATTTCATCCTTTTTAGGGCATTCCGAAGTCGGTTTTCTTTTTTTTCTTAAAAGGTTTTTATTTCACCCTTTTTAGTGGCAATTTTTTTCATTTCAAACCATCAAAACTCAGTTTCTTGAGTACATTGTATCGTTCTCGTATATTAAAATATAATTTTTGACTGCAATGCAAAAACCACTACGGCTAAAATCTGCAGCGTTCATAGGAATCGAATTAAACTCGGGTACATGTAATCCATGATCTCATCAACACTTACCTTGATTTTAGATTTCATAATAATTCCATATGAATTGTAGCTTTGAGAAATTGCCTAGCCGCCATTTTTATATTCTGACCTGATCCTGAAGTGCTTTTTTCGACCTTTGAGCGGCCGCCATTTCGTTTCAAATTGTTCTACTTTGGATTTTTTATTGTGAGCTCTATCACACAATTGAATAAATCTTTTTAACTAGTTTTGGTACAAACTGGAGTTATAGTTTGGCCAGAACAGAAATATTGCTGAAAATTTGGCAAAAATCGAAGCAAAGCTACGACCCCCAGGCACAAATTTTGTTATATAGGATACACATAGAACCAACCACACACATACATACATATAGCCATATACATATATATATATATATATATATATATATATATATATATATATATATATATATAGATATATCTATATAGATAGATATATATATATATATATATATATATATATATATATATATATATATATATCTATATAGATATATATATATATATGTATATATATATATATATATATATATATATATATATATATATATATATATATACATGTATTTATATATGTAAACATAAAGTTCACTCCGTAATCAATCTCATGAAATTTACTGAAAAATATCCGTCTTAACCGCATCATTCGTTCACGTTTATTCGATACCCATCGCCTTCGTTTCCAGTTAACTATGGCACCTAATTTTCATGAAAGTTTCAAGAAAATCATACCATATAGTTCAATGAAAACTCCGCTATGCATTTTCATCTTCATCCGTACAGTTATGATCAATTATAGCAGGAAACGTAACTCGTTTTAGGTTGCGAATCTCGCCGGTTTTTAGTATGGAAATTACTAATTTCAGATTTCTAGGCATATCTTGTAATGTACATATAATGTTAACTGAAAAGTAATGAGTCAACTCTATAATTTGCAATCACTCAATCCTTATTATTTCTTCGGGGTATTTTATAACCCTATATGTAACGTCTACGTCTAAGGATGTAAGAAGGATCCTATACCAAGCTCATTGGTAAGCAAAGAATGAATGCGGAAGAGAAAAGCATCCTGAAATGTTCCCTTTAACTATTGTTGAATTGTATTTATGCCACATTTAGAAGTAATTTATTGGTTATTTCCGGTAGAAATGATGGACTAAAATGTACCGTTAATGCAGAAAATTGAAGATACGGGTCATTTTTATCATCCGTCACCAAAGGGTTCGGTATCTCCAACAAATCATTGCAGAGTGCCAACTAATTGGCACTTTTCGTATGAAATATCATTTAAATTCAATTTCTCGACATCAATGTATCATATTTAACTGTTAATATCTACAGAGTCCTTTGATGGATTTCAATTCTGTTCCAATACATTTTGGAACAATATGTTGTCCTTCATTTGAAACCTGTATAATCAAAATCCTTGCACGCGTCGATCAGTTATGCTGAAAAATCGCGGTGAAAGTAGGAATTATTTTAGTTTTAATGGTAAAAGTCCTTTACCGTTACCTGAATTTCTTATCCTTTAAACGGGACCTAACAGGAAAAAATACGTATCATTTGCCAAAAACAGGACTCTCCTATCTATCTTCGTTTAAATGTTATGTTCACGCATAAGCAAAAAGAATATATGTGATGAATTGATAACCTTCTTTCTTTTGGAAGTCGGTTGAAAATGTACCGTATATGCAGAAAATTAAGGATACTGATCATTTTTATCATCCATCACCAAAGGACTCGGCATCTCCATCAAATCCTTGAAGAGTGCCAACTAATTGGCACTTTTCGTGCGAATGATTATTTAAATTCAATTTCTCGACATCAATGTATCATATTTAACTTTTAATATCTACAGAGTCCTTGAAAGGACGACAATTCTGTTCCGATACATTTTGGATCAATATATTTTCCTTCATTTGCAACCATTACAATCGAAATCCTTGCATCCTTCGATCAGTTATGCTGAAAAATCGGGGTGAAAGTCGGAAATTTTTTAGTTTTAACGGTAAAAGCCCTTTACCGTTGCTTGAATTTCATATCCTTTAAACGGGACCTAACTGGAAGAAAGACGTATCATTTACCAAAAACAGGACTCTTCTGTCTTTCTCCGTTTAAAAGTTATGCGTGAACATACAAAAAAAAAAGCAAAAAAAAAAAAAATATACGCAATGAATTGATAACCTTCTTTCTTTTGGAAGTCGGTTAATAAAAGAAACTGAACTCCGGCGATAGGTTTTAAGCACAATTCGCATGATGAACGCGAGTGAAGCATTAGAACATCTCTGGGAAAGTGTGGCTTTCCCAAATTTTCGTTCTCTGTTTGGTCAAGACTTTTTAGCCTAATCTCGTAACTTGGTCCTACAACATTGTATATTGTTATATTTTCAAATTGTTTATACGTATTTTGATTTACTGTTATATTTATGCCATTTTAGAAAAAGAATTTCGATAACTCACCTTAAAACGTATGCGTCAACGTAATCATTCTTTGTGAAACTAATGATTTCACAACGCACAGATTTTAGTAAAGCATCCCACATTGATCTGAAAGAAAAGAAAAAATAAGCATTATCAATTTACATGGAATAGATAGAACCGAACGACAACCGCAACCACGAAATAAGTCAAATGCAGCGCATAAAAAATTTAATGCTTAGCAAAGTTCTTTGATCAAATTTATTATCTATAACAGCTACCTGAATAAGAAAATGACTTGAAATATAAAGATCTTTTTATAGATATCGCCTGACACCTATCGAACATCATCAAACCAAAACCGCTTACCGCTTCTGAATTTAAATTGAATAAATTTCGCGACTTGATCGTTGAAGAAAAAAACAACAAAGAAAGTAACAAAGACAAGAAATAAATTCCCAAGGTAATCAAATAAAATTATTCCAAATGAAATCGAAACTGGTTTTAATGCATAAGAAAAATGTTTACTTTTATCTTTTCTCCTCTTTTTAAGTTGAGTAGCTCTCCAAAACGCCGGCCGGTATTTTATTTTCGATTTTTCTCTTCTTATTTTTATTCCTGCTTTTCTTCTTCAGTCTCTTACTGACGTTACCGATTGCATACTGAATAAGATAATTGGATTTGCAACAAGTTTAAATTCGCAATGTACTTATTATTATAAAGTATGTATAGATAGTACTCGTACAAAGTACGTAGATCACGTGTGCAGACAGACAGTGTGGTGTGTTAATACAATGTGCTAACTTTTTTCTTAAGCTTGCTAAATATGAGTCAACTGTTACCAATACCGAAATACTCTGTAGGTTAGGCTTCGGTTAAAGATAGTCGATAAAAAGAATGGTTTGGTATGCGATATTCGTATGTGTAGGAGTCGGTAGCTTAACATGTGTTGACGATGCACAGCTGTAGTGTAGATAAAGGTTTGTATGTTTTAGAATTAGATAACTTTAGAGGTCAGAACAATTTTTATTAGCACCGTTACGTTTGTATCGTTATCGTTTTGCATATTTTAACACATTGTGTAATGGTCTCATTATGCAGCGAGATACAGAGGTGGCCAAAAGTGATCGGACAATACAAGAAACAAGCAATAAAATACTTTTACGAGCATAAGCTTTGAAATGAAATAAAAATTTTTCCCTTATATAAAAGTTACTTGTATTCTCAATTAATTGCACAAAAAAATAAAACAGAAATAAAAAGATTTTCACAAGAAAATTAACAACTAATTCAAATTCACATTGCATCAAGTGGACAAAAGTAATCGGACATTTTGAAAAGTGTGAAATTAGTCATTGAAGTTTGGAGCAATTCTTTTCTTTTCGTTTCCGAGTTTAAAAGGGAACTCCCCTAATTATATGTTGATATGTGTTTTTCTGATATCAGTCATTTACTTGTCAGTTTTAAGTGAAGAAAGTGAAACATGGCTAAGAATCGCAAAGAAACCTGTAAACATGAAAGAAAAGTTATAATAAAGTTGTATAAAGAGAATAAATCCTTTTCTGAAATATCAAAAATAATTGGAAGAAGTCGTTCGACAGTTTTCGATATCGTGAAACGGTTCAGAAAAAATAATCAGGTGGAAAACGAAATTAGGAGTGGTCGACCATGTAAACTAACAGAGACAGACGCACGAAAAATCTTAAGAATTGTTAAAAAGAATCCGACTACAACGTCCAGAAGTATTAGGGATCAATGAAAACAAGTTCTCCTACACCGTTGGCAGCCATGCAACCCCAGACCATTATACAGCCACCTCCGTGTTTTACTGTATGTTGAATGTTTTTGGGATGAAGCTCACTATTTTGAGTTCTCCACACCAACAACCTGCCGTCGGAGTGGTAGATATTAAACTTACTCTCACCAGAGGATATTATACGAGTCCAAAAGTCGAGCGGCTTGCTTTTAAATTCTTTTGCAAAGCATAATCTTTTCTTCTTATTAACTTTGCTAATTAGTGGTTTCTTTCGAGGTACTCTCGCTTGATAACCAGCACGGCTGAGAGCTCTACGAATAGTCCGGGCACTAACATTGGTACCATTTACATCTGCTAATTGATCCCTAATACTTCTGGACGTTGTAGTCGGATTCTTTTTAACAATTCCTAAGATTTTTCGTGCGTCTGTCTCTGTTAGTTTACATGGTCGACCACTCCTAATTTCGTTTTCCACCTGATTTTTTTTTCTGAACCGTTTCACGATATCGAAAACTGTCGAACGACTTCTTCCAATTATTTTTGATATTTCAGAAAAGGATTTATTCTCTTTATACAACTTTATTATAACTTTTCTTTCATGTATACAGGTTTCTTTGCGATTCTTAGCCATGTTTCACTTTCTTCACTTAAAACTGACAAGTAAATGACTGATATCAGAAAAACACATATCAACATATAATTAGGGGAATTCCCTTTTAAACTCGGAAATGAAAAGAAAAGAATTGCTCCAAACTTCAATGACTAATTTCACACTTTTCAAAATGTCCGATTACTTTTGTCCACTTGATGCAATGTGAATTTGAATCAGTTGTTAATTTTCTTGTGAAAATCTTTTTATTTCTGTTTTATTTTTTTGTGCAATTAATTGAGAATACAAGTAACTTTTATATAAGGGAAAAATTTTTATTTCATTTCAAAGCTTATGCTCGTAAAAGTATTTTATTGCTTGTTTCTTGTATTGTCCGATCACTTTTGGCCACCTCTGTACATACGTACTGTGGATACGCCTGGCTTGGCTTAGGTTTCAAATAATTCTAAGAAACTCTTCAATAGGTTGGGATTTGGGACCTTTTTTTTTTTTTTTTCGTTTACAACAGAATTAATTTATTTTTATTACTTTTTCAACGTTATTTCTCTCTGGCGTTATGGTCTACCTTTTCCTTACAAAAAATATTTGTATTATTAAACATATCCTCTCATGAATCATCATATCAACTATAATTAACTTTGCATTTTTGGATTAACAAAAACCCTTGGGTTCATTGCTTTAAGCTTTTATCAGTAGTCGTCAACCCAGTTCATTCTCAGCTTTAATTTAAAACTTCGCATAATTTGAATGACGTATGTTATCGTGCGGTTCCAACAAATGCCGAGAATTGAATTTTGTTGATAATTCCATTCACATGTTTCCTCAATTGATAAGTTCACTGTCTATAGTCTCTATCTTTAGACAAAACATATAACAGAAGGTGGATCGTAAAGTAATTTTGTTACTCCTTTAAAAAAGAAACCATCCCGAAATGCGGAATTCCCAGTTGACAACAAATTGATAAATCTAGAATGAGATGACATATTGATGACCCTTGCCATCGTTAACCTTTCCACTTAAATTGTTTGTGATTTTGGATGGTGATAAGGCCTTAAAATTTCACACATTAGATGGAGAATTGCAAGTTCTACAAATGAATATGCTAGACACAGCTAAATTAAACCGAAATAAATTATTTTGAGCTAAATATCTCGCAACAGTTTGTACTGAGCGGAAATTGCATACGTGATATCAACAACACGGTAATTAAAATACATAAAGTTATAATTCAAGTAATACAGTAGAATTAGCAAAAATTCATATTAAAATCAATGTATTTAGGTGAGAAATACATATGTATATACCATTGAACTGCCTGCCCGCAAACAAGTCTTTGTAAAAGTGTACAAGGAGCAATCATAGGCAACCCGGACGAAATTAAAAACGGATGGCTGTAATATTTCCAGAAGCTGTTCACAGCGTCCCCAACAACGACTGAAGCTGTGAACATTCCAGAAGCAGAGTAAGAGGTCCCAGTCCCACCACCAATCAGAGACGAAGTACACGCAGCAGAACGGGATCTCAGAAAAAATAAGGCTTAGGGAATAGATGGAATACCAGCAGAACTGCTCCAGAGCGGGGGTCCCAATCTAAGTAACCTTCTGCATCGACTAATATGCAGAATATGTCAGGGAAGCAGTTACCAGAGAACTCTTGGAAAAGCATAATATGTCCTGTACACAAAAAGGGAGACAAGTTAAGGTGTGAATATTATAGAGGCATCGCTCTACTGTGTACGTCTTATAAAGTGCTCTCCAAAATCATAGAACGAAAATTAAAGCCGTACTATGAAAGTATTATGGGAGAGTATCAGGGAGGCTTTCGAAGTGGACGGTCTTCACTAGACCAAACATTCTCAGTAAAGCAGGTGCTCGAAAAGTGCTGGGAATATAACATCGATGTGCTCCAACTCTTTGTAGATTTCAAGCAAGCATACGACAGTGTCGACAGAAATACGTTGTATAAAATAATGCTTGACTCTGGCGTCCTAACGAAAGTAGTCCGTATGGTCAAGGTCACGATGCTAAACACAGAGTGCCAGGTAAAGGTAAACGGTGAACTAACGGACAGCTTTATTATATGGAATCAGGCTTAAAATAAGGGGATGGACTTGTCCCAATGCTCATTAATATTGCGCTGGAACACTTCATCCGGAAGACATCAGCTGAAACCTTGGGTAGATCAGTGTTTAAGCCCACATAATTGGTAGCATATGCTGACGAAGTCAATATTATGGCATGTTGAATCTTAGATGACAAAAAAGCATTTCCGATCCTAGAATCTGAAGCAAACCGAATTGGCCTACGAGTTAATGAAACTAAAACTAAATTCATGACTCAAACGAGGAAGAAAACTCTAGTTGGATGTAGTAGGCGACCACAACCTTGAAAGTGTGGATAACTTTATCTACCATGGAGCTAACCTGAATAGAAGAGGCGTCAAAAAGGATGAGATTGCACGCCGCATAAACGCCGCAAATCAAGAATATTACTCCGTACTTTCCATTATAAGGTCCAGAGTCGTCCACACGCAAAATAAGCTCCGCATTTACGAAACACTAGTCAAACCTGTGCTGTCATATGGAAGTGAGACATGGACCCTGACGAGCGAATCCGAAAAAGCAGTGGATGCTTTTGAATGCAAAGTGGTCCGGAAAATCTACAGCCTAGTGAAACAAGGAACAGAGTTGATTACAACGATGAGTTGTATGAACTATTTGACAATCCACTTGTTTCCCCTTGCGTAAAGTTACATAAATTGAAATGGGCGGGCAATGTAGAAAGAATGGAAGAAAAGCGACTACCCAAAAGATCATCGACGGGTAGAGCACGAGGTAGACGTCCAGCGGGAAGACCGAAGAACCAATGGGAAGAAACGATAGAAGCTGACAGCGGATCTTTGTTGGGAGTGAACAACTGTCGGACAACATCGCGGAACCTTGATGATTGGAGGAGATTAATACTATATGCTGTCGCTGTCGCGCCATAGATGATAATTTTTTCGCCTGCAAAATTGTGTTAAGTTACCTTTGCCGATAGAGATATAAAAATTTTAGTGCTATTAAAACTTTCAAAACCCGTTAAGTTGGGAGTTGCTAAATTAAAATCGGTTAACATTTTTGAATAATCGAAAAAAAACTGCGAAAATTTGAAAATTTTCAATTCCTTTGAATTTGTAGTCAATTATTTTGTTTATTTGAATCCGCAGGCCAATTCTCTTTTTCTAAAAAAGCCGTCGGGCCTTGCTTTTTTGAGTGAGTAAACGAGTTTCAACTTCTTTGAGTCATTTCCACACACTAAAAATTACTCAAAGGAATCGAAACACGTCTGCTCACTCAATAAAGCCAAGCCCGACTGTTCTCAAGAAAACAAAATAATTTTAATTTATTCAAAACAGTGCTTAGATCCTTGAAACTTTCACTAATCGTACCTTTTATGACACTTAAATTCCAGTAAAAATTTCATCAAAAAATATTAATTTTTTTACGAAATATCCTATTTGTTTATTAAAATGGTATCTAATGTAAAATACAATTTGGCCCAGTTCCCGTTGTCCTACAGGGCCCAGCGAGTGCTCATTTTATTTGTTTTATAAAAAAGGTGACAGGCTACAGTGCGAAAATTATAGAGGCATATCACTACTTTATTTATTTATTTATTTACACTACTTTACAGATCCGTGAACCTAATTACAAAGTAGGTAATGAAATATAATACAATACATGCGAATAAAC
The DNA here is from genome assembly GCA_963969285.1 of Odontomyia ornata. Taxonomy (NCBI): domain Eukaryota; kingdom Metazoa; phylum Arthropoda; class Insecta; order Diptera; family Stratiomyidae; genus Odontomyia; species Odontomyia ornata. The sequence continues at coordinate 92,419,384 of OZ017740.1, read as the reverse complement.
AAAGTTATATTAAGAAAAAAAAAAAATAACAAGAATATAAAATACGGATAAACTATTGGAAGCTAAGCAGAATATTATGTAATATGCTTTTAAAAGCGTTTCAGGAATGTGGCAGAGGACCCAGTTGGAGCTCATTGTAACGACGTGATACGCGTACAAAAAATGAATATAAATAAATATCGGTACGAGCAAAGGGCACAAAGAATATGTCAGTTGAACACGTTCTTGAGGTGGGACGTATATAAAGCCTTTCACTAAGGTTGGATGAAAGAATACCGTGATATAATTTGAATAAGCAGCACAGGTCAAGAAATTCTCTCCTATTTTTGAGTGATGGAATGTGTAGGATCTGTAAGCGCTCAACGTAGGAGCAGTAAGTGAGGTTATATTTGTAGAATAGAGATCGTGTGAATTTACGCTGTACAGTTTCAACAGCATCCGATAGATTGGTATAGTGAGGAGACCATACCTGGGAGGCATACTCAAGGATTGACCGGGCTAGAAGTACAAATAGATGGACGCTGGTTGAAATACTAACAGACTTGCAAGAGGGTCGTTAAAATAAAACCAGCGATACGTGAAGCTCTTGTGGTTATGGATGAAACATGGATGTTAAATTTCAAACCTGGGTCAAATATTACTCCCAAATCTTTAAATTTGTCCACAAGTGCGAACACCGATCCATCAATCTGGTATTCATATAAAACTGGATGAATTTTGTTGGTGAATCTCATGTGACAACATTTAGAAATGTTAAGAGGAAGTAAATTACCTTGACACCAATTTTGGAGATTGTCAAGATCATTTTGGAGGTATAAGCAGTCTTTGCTGGAGTTAATGGGGCGATGAATTTTTAAATCATCAGCGTTAAGAAGACAATTAGAGGACAGGCATTGGGGAAGATCATTGATGAAAATGTTGAATAGCAAAGGGCCTAAAGTTGATCCTTGAGGAACAACAGATTTTGGGCTAAAGGAGCCCGACGAAAAAAAATTATTCCATGTAACGGTGCAGGAGCGATGGGATAAGAAGGATCGTACGGCGTGCAAAATATTTTCAAAGATCTTAGAAAATAAAATCCGATCATACGCCAACAGTATTATTGGGGAGTATCAAGGTGGTTTTAGAGATGGTAGATCGACAATAGGCCAATTGTTCACAGTCAAGCAGGTACTTGAAAAATGCTGGGAGTTCAACATAGAAATGCACTAAATTTTCGTTGACTTTAAGTAAACATAGGACAGTATTGATCGTAACGTACTGTACCAAATAATGCTTTGCCTTGGCAAATTAAAGTCAGTCAGTCTTACCAAAATGACAATGACGTTGACGACCTCCCAAGCCCGCATCAATAACCAACTCGCCGATGCCTTTGACACAAATATCGGACTAAAACAGGGAGATGGGCTGGCTCCATTGCTTTTCAATTTGGCTCTGGAGTACGTCATAAGTCGATACACGAGGCACATTACTATACAAGCCGAGCCAAGTAGTAGCCTATGCGGACGACATAAACATTTTGTCAAGGTCATTAACAACTGCCAAAGAACTTTTCCTGAAACTCGACAGCGAAGCAAAACTAGTAGAGCTTCAGATCAATGAAAATAAAACAAAGCTCATGACGCAGTCGAGGAAAAATACCTCAAGTACACAAAATACCACACTTGGCAAATACTGTCTTGAAAATGTTAGCGAATTTGTGTATTCAGGGCGAGACGAAATACGCCGAAGAATACAGCTCGCAAAAAAAAATATTTTATTCAGTATTGACGATCTTGAAGACCAGCTGCATACACAGGAAAATAAAGCTCCAAGTATACAAATCTGTGATAAGACCTGTGTTATACTATGGGCGTGAAACATACACCCTAACCCAAGCATCCGCAAAAATTTGGAAAGCATTTGAGCGACGGGTCCTGAGGCGAATAATCGGAGCGAAGCTAGACGGAGACCAATGGCGAATTCGATACAGCCATGAGTTGTATGAAATTTTTGACGAACCGGAGGTCTCAACGATTGTAAGACTGCGGAAGCTGCAATGGGCTGGACACATGAATCGTATGGACGAACAACGGATACCCAAAAAGGTATTCGTTGGGAGAACTGAAGGCCAGAGACCAGTGGGAAAATCGAGAAAACGCTGGTCTGACTCGGTCGACGAAGACAGTTCATCGCTGCTCGGATTTCGTAATTGGAGGACGCGGTCAATGGACCGAGACTGTTGGAGGCGCTGTTTGCAGGAAGCGAAGGCCCGAGAGGGGCTGTAGTGCTAAGAAGAAGAAACAATCACTTTCAAATGAAAACTTTTCTTTTTACAAAAAAATTATGACCTTTAAGCAAGCAAATTTTCATCTGAAAATGCTTTTGTTTAAATCAATACATAGTAAAAACAGTGAAAGTTTAATAGTAAAATATTGGTTTTTATTTAAAAAAAACGGTTTTCATAAAAACGTCATAAATTGTAGAAATAAATTGAATAAAAACAAATTTATTTATTGTTTTGTTCTTGAAAAGGCGTCGGGCGTGGCTTAGTTGTGTGAGTAGACGCGTTTCGACTCCTTTGATTCATTTTCAGTGTCTAAAGGATGTGTGGAAGGGAATAACTTTATATAGTCGTAGGTTGGATTAAGCAGTTAGGTACTAAATTATGTAAGGTAGAGGGATATTAGGTTTTTGTCTTTCAGATTGTTTGACGTCCGTTTGTTCTGTTTCATCTCGTTTCCCTTTTCGTCGTAGAGTGTAATCTTGTGCTATGAAAATTGCGTCGGAATTTGTAATAAGTTGTTCGTTAATAATGCTACCTTCTAATTTGCCATGTTTATACAGGGTGCATCAGAAAAATCTAGAGAAGCTTCACATTAACTTGTCGCTGTAGTAGATCTCAGCGACAACAGTCAATTCAACTGTGTAGAAGTATGTGCATTCGTGGGTGAATTCTAAATGGCGGAGTTAGTGCAACGAGAGCGGAATACATCGGAGAGCGGCGGTTATTGAAAGTCTTCATGCTAGACAGTCGCCAACAGAAATTATAAGGTTTTTGGGGTACGATATTGCTCAGAAGCATGTTCTCTTAGTCAGCAAGCAAAACTCATGCGATGGAGAAGACGGCAAGGACTCCGGAAGTTGTTCGAAGGGCCCAAGACCTCATTCCGGAGGATTATGGGAGAAATAATCACAAAGGAGGTCTGCCTACCGTGGATTGAAACAGTGATCGACGGAAGGCCGTACATTTTTCAGCAGGACGGCGCTCCCAACAGCCCAGATTTAAACCCGCTGGACTTTTACGCGTGGAGCGTTATTGAGCGGGTTACTGACAAGTCCAGACATCCTAATGTGGCATCTCTACAGGCCGCTGTTGAAGCAGCATTCACCAATTTACAACGAGAGCAGTTAAAGAATGCGTGCTCGCGATTCCGGCGGAGAATTGAAGCGGTGATTGAATCAAGCGGGAGTTAAATTTAAGGAGAATACCTAGTTATTATATTGGACAGTCAAAAAAGTACTGAGCCTTTTTGTCACTAGATGGTGTTCGTTGTCATATATCGGGCAATACTAATCAGATTGAGTCAAACTGACATACGTTTGAAAGGTGACATTCCAGTCTACAATTTTTGTATGGACAGTATTGTATTTCGTCATTCGTGTCAAAAGTTGTATTCATTTAAAAATGAGTGAAATTTCTGAAAAAAATCGTTATATTTTACAATATCACTACGATCAAGGTGAGAATGCATCGCAGGCTCGTGAAAAAATTGGTGGTGTCTACGGTCAAGATACTTTATCAAAAGCCACAGCCAAGAGATGGTTCGCTCGCTTTCGTTCTGGAAATTTTGATGTCTATATGCACCTCGACCAATCACTGAAAGTCGATGAAATCTTACAAAAAATTGAAGAAGACCAACACATAAGCAGCCATGACATTGCTAAGGAGCTGCATATCCATCACCAAACAGTTTTGAACCATTTGCGTAAGGTTGGATACACAAAGAAGCTCGAAGTTTGGGCGCCGCATGAACTAACATAAAAAAAATTTGATCGAACGAATTTCCATTTGCGAAATACTAATAAAACGCAACGAAATCGAGCCATTTTTGAAGCAAATCATTACGGACGATGAAAAATAGGTATGATACGAGAATGTCGTTCGAAAAAGATCACGGTCAAAAAAAGGTGGATCATCACAAACGACTTCAAAGCCAGGATTGACACCAAATAAGGTTATGCTGAGTGTATGGTGGGATTGGAAGGGAATTGTTTATCATGAGGTGCTAGAACCTGGCCAAACATTCAATTCGGCTATGTACTGTCAGCAATTAACCAGATTGCAACAAGCAATTCAAAAAAACCGGCCAGAATTGATCAATAGAAAGGGCGTAGTCTTCCATCATGACAATGCCAGACCACACACATATTTGATGATCAGGCAAAAATTGACAGAGCTTGGCTCGGAAGGTTAGATGCATCCACCGTATAGTCCAGACTACCAATTGTTTCGGTCTCTGCAAAACTTCCTTAATGAAAAGAAATTCACTTCAAAAAGGGACTGAAAATCACTTGGCCAAGTTTTTCGCCGATAAACCACAGAAGTTCGACACAGATGGAATAATGGCTCTACCCAAAAAATGGCAAAAGGTCATAGATAATAATGGACAATATGTACTTAAATAAAATCCATTTTAAATAAAAGAAATATTCAATCGAACAATTACAAAAAAAGGCTGAATACTTTTTAGACTTACCAATATTATTACTTCTACGAAATGTAATCGCAATTCAATAAAAAACATACCAAAAGCTAATATCCCGAAGAACGTTAGGATTTGTTACTTCGTTTATTGCCAAAAATACAAACGCTATATGTATGTATTTATAGGGGTGCTAGTTACTGGGTTATGCAATATGCATGCAGTGTTCATTGAGGCATAACTCATAAATTCACTTTGCACTGATGAAACTCAAAAATAAATTCAAATATACATACATAGTTGTGCATTCTTCGTCATACTTACAACTTTCCATCACAATTTTAATGAATTCGGGAAATCCCCCTAAAAACAACACCTGCCCGGAATAAACGTCGTACCACAATTACTCATTATATAAGTGATCCAATTGTGATTTTAAGTGAAAACTACTTGAATTGTTTTACATTGAATATAATGTGGTTTCTGAAGTATCGTCTAGCTACTTACATATGAGTCAATAGAATTTAATTGTATTGAGAAAGATTAGGGAGCCCCCTTTCTTCAAACAAATAAAATGGATGTACAGATGGATTTATTACTTTGCACTGTTGTGAAAAAGACAGGAGCTGACATCGTGGGTTGGCTATAATCCAAGTTCACACAAATTAAGTAATTAATATAAGATACTTTTATAAGCGTGACGATGTGAGGCAACTCCTGCAAAAGCCTAGGCCACAATTTCTGCTGTCGCATTAAAAATGATTATCATGAACTCAAAGTATGCTAAATAATCGGAACATACATATGTATAAGAACATGATACGATATTTCAATTCTAATTAATTTTTAGTTAGAAGAAACCAATTGATATCGCAATTCTTTGACGCTACAATGTCAATCCTCAATTTCAATGCATGTTCGTCTCAAATGCAAAATTCTTATCGCTTCCTGATCATTAAATTCTTTTGCAACTGTTCCCATTTCCAAATTAAATAAATTATTTTTTTGAGTGTAAACATAAACTACATTTCGACAATCAAATTAGAATGCAACCATTGAACGTCTAATTTTAGCTTCAACCCCCATGGACTCTCACCCCATTTGATAAGCAACAAAACATTTGTCCATTAATGTTGTCCTTTAAAACTGAAGTTATATTGACTTCATCAACTCCCAACAATCTTCCAGAGACATCCATTTCACTGAAATAATCTGACGAATCGTTCATCAAACTTTGGTCGTAATCAAGAAGTTAATCCAGAACATTTATGCGTTGCGCTTCAAAGACAAATTGAACCATTAATATCACTCTGATTCGACTTTCAACCCTACATACATACATATGTATGTAAATAGATTGCAAATGCGTATGGAAATCATCTCATAATCATCTTCTTTACCACCCAGCCTAACTGAAAATACAATCTGGCATATTTTTTTCCTATGAAGCGCCGTTGTGACACGTGATTAGAAGATTTCATGGTAACAGAAGTACATACATACAGAGGTGGCCAAAAGTGATCGGACAATACAAGAAACAAGCAATAAAATACTTTTACGAGCATAAGCTTTGAAATGAAATAAAAATTTTTCCCTTATATAAAAGTTACTTGTATTCTCAATTAATTGCACAAAAAAATAAAACAGAAATAAAAAGATTTTCACAAGAAAATTAACAACTAATTCAAATTCACATTGCATCAAGTGGACAAAAGTAATCGGACATTTTGAAAAGTATGAAATTAGTCATTGAAGTTTGGAGTAATTCTTTTCTTTTCATTTCCGAGTTTAAAAGGGAATTCCCCTAATTATATGTTGATATGTGTTTTTCTGATATCAGTCATTTACTTGTCAGTTTTAAGTGAAGAAAGTGAAACATGGCTAAGAATCGCAAAGAAACCTGTATACATGAAAGAAAAGTTATAATAAAGTTGTATAAAGAGAATAAATCCTTTTCTGAAACATCAAAAATAATTGGAAGAAGTCGTTCGACAGTTTTCGATATCGTGAAACGGTTCAGAAAAAATAAACAGGTGGAAAACGAAATTAGGAGTGGTCGACCATGTAAACTAACAGAGACAGACGCACGAAAAATCTTAAGAATTGTTAAAAAGAATCCGACTACAACGTCCAGAAGTATTAGGGATCAATTAGCAGATGTAAATGGTACCAATGTTAGTGCCCGGACTATTCGTAGAGCTCTCAGCCGTGCTGGTTATCAAGCGAGAGTACCTCGAAAGAAACCACTAATTAGCAAAGTTAATAAGAAGAAAAGATTATGCTTTGCAAAAGAATTTAAAAGCAAGCCGCTCGACTTTTGGACTCGTATAATATTCTCTGATGAGAGTAAGTTTAATATCTTCCACTCCGACGGCAGGTTGTTGGTGTGGAGAACTCAAAATAGTGAGCTTCATCCCAAAAACATTCAACATACAGTAAAACACGGAGGTGGCTGTGTAATGGTCTGGGGTTGCATGGCTGCCAACGGTGTAGGAGAACTTGTTTTCATTGACGAACCTATGGACAAACTAGGTTACTTGTCGATTTTGAAAGAAAATTTGAAAAAAAGTGCACAAAAATTGGGTCTTGATGGTCATTATTTGTTCCAGCAAGATAATGACCCAAAGCATACAGCTCATGATGTTCGTATGTGGCTCCTTTTCAACACTCCTGGTCAATTAAAAACACCACCGCAATCCCCAGACCTAAATCCCATCGAACATCTTTGGGATCATCTGGATAAAAAAAAAGGAACCATCACATTACTAATAAAAGTCAACTGAAGACGGTGTTATTAGAAGAATGGGACAACATTACTCCGGACGTTACCCGTAAGTTGGTACAGTCTATGCCCAATAGGTTAACAGAAGTTATAAAACAAAAAGGATACGCAACTAGATATTAAAAGCCTATGTTCTAATGGAATCATCAGAAAGAAAAGTATTACAATTGAACGTCCGATTACTTTTGTCCACTTGATGCAATGTGAATTTGAATTAGTTGTTAATTTTCTTGTGAAAATCTTTTTATTTCTGTTTTATTTTTTTGTGCAATTAATTGAGAATACAAGTAACTTTTATATAAGGGAAAAATTTTTATTTCATTTCAAAGCTTATGCTCGTAAAAGTATTTTATTGCTTGTTTCTTGTATTGTCCGATCACTTTTGGCCACCTCTGTATGTAATTAAAAATGTAGCAAACTTTTAGTGATTAGCTTCGAGGTCAAGGGATTAATTCAACGGGAAATTGAAAAGTGTGGGAAGGAATAGTCTAGATTCTATATTTTGTGGAAAAAAGTTTTAGAGGTTGTTGGTTTTTTTTTGTGGCTGTTACGTTTGAGGAATTTTCCGGAAGATTTGTCATGACGGGGATTTTCATAATCGTTATGATGGGTACATGGACGATTTTTGAGGAAATATGTACATATATATTTCCTTAAAAATTTTCCATCTAAATTGACACTCATACAGTGGCGGAAAGAGTATTCGCAGTTTAGATATAAATATAAAGTATGACATTTTTGTTCCTTTTTCACCCGTCCATCAAATAAACAATATCCTTCGGGAACCCAAAGGGTAAATAATTGAATTTAGACCAAGTTTTTTTTATTTTCTGAGCTATTTGAGGTTTGACTAAATCAAATCTATAGATTAAATGTTTTATTGATGTCTACTTTAGGATTTGGAGATGGTATCATATATGTATGATACTTCGGGAAAAACAAGAAAAAAACCATATGATTTGAATACTATCAATTTATTTTTTTATTCGGTTAGATTGATCTGTTCATGTTCATGAAAAAATTTATAACAATTTCTGGTCGAATTAAAACACAAATATACGTCGCACTCTCGACATTTTACATAAGTTAAAACTACCAGCAATTTGAGTATACCTATTTCAACCGCACCAGTCCAAATGACTGGTCTTTAAAAAATCCTTGTGGAGGCTTCCAATTTATTTATTAAAATAAAAAAATAATTGCAACATATATAGTAAATATGACTATTTACGTTGTCAATACATTAATAAGTTAACAAAAAATAATAGTTTTCAGTCTAATTAACGCAAATTTTGATTGAAAGTCTAAATCATACCACGCATATATTTTAATTTTTTTGTATTACGAAATTTAAAAAGTAATTGCATATTTGTATTAATCTCTAATCGAAGACTTAATTGTTAGTGGTTAATCGGTCACAATATTTACATATTGGGATGAGCAATCTCATCGGGGAACGACTGGAGGATATAGCCTCCGCGATGAAATAAATGACAACGGTCAGCGCTTGATTGACTTTGCATGAAGCAGAAATCTAGTTATACGTACGACTTGCTTCCCACATCGACGCAATCATTAAATAACCTGGGTATCACCGGATGGCAACGCATAAAACCAGATCGACCATGTTCTGATCCAACAACGTTGGGCCTCGAGCATATTTGACGTTCGTACATACCGAGAAACAAATTGTAACTCAGATCATTACTTGATCAAATTAAGCTATCGATGTCGTATGTCAAAGGCATATTCGGCAAAGACCAGCCCGCTACAAAAATTTGACATCGAAAGGCTCTGTGGCCAAAAATTTCACGGAAACCCTCGATAACGAGCTGGCTCCCTTCTTATCAGACGCATCGCTGAAAACAAGCAACGAGCTCTGGATGGAAGTGAAAGCGGCTATTAAGACCGTAGCAGAACAGACGATCGCACATCAAGCCCGGCGCAAGAGAAATGACGATGAGTGCCAGAATGAGTTAGACGAAAAGAATCAAGCATACGTGGGTAGGAAAACCAGGACGAAGAGAGAGCCTTATGAAAGTTCCAGAAGAGTAGCGAATAGGATAATTAGAATTAGGAAAAGAAAATACTATGACGACCAATTGAAAAGTATGTAAGTCTAGCGAGCAACAAGACAAGTATACAAAGTAGTGAAAAGATTCAAACGTGGTTATCAGCCCAATGGCATCGGCAACATTACCGCTAATGAAAACATTACCGCTAATGAAACCAAGATTAAGGATAGACGGGCATCATATTTCAAGAACCTCCTTAATCCTCCGCATGGATCCAGAACATCGGAGCCTAAAGATATGCCCGGAGAACTTCCGTTCGCCCCACCAACTCTGGATGAAGTTTGTTCCATCATCAAAGCCCAAAAGAATAATAAAGTGCCGTGCATCGATGAGATTCCAGTGGAGCTCATCATCAGCAGTGTTCATAAAGCTATTCACAAAATCATCGAGCACATTTTGCAGCAAGAACATATGCCGAAAGAGTGGAGCCAATCAATTATATTCCCTATCCGCAAAAAAATAATGCTTTGCTTTGGTATCCCAGCCAAATTAGTTTGTCTTACCAAGATGACAATGACGTCGACGACCTCACAAGTCCGCATCACCGTTGCCTCTGACACAAATATCGGACTAAAGGAGGGAGATGGGCTGGCTCCATTGCTATTCAATTTGACTCTAGAGTACGTCCTAAGGAAGCTACCTGTCGATACACGAGGTACATTACTGTACAAGTCCAACAAAGTAGTAGCCTATGCGGTCATTAGCAACCACCAAAGAACTCTTCCTGAAACTCGATAGCGAAGCAAAATTAATAGGACTACAAATCAATGAAAATATAACAAAGCTAATGACGCAGTCGAGTCACACTTGTCGAAAAAAGTATCGAAAATCTGGGCGAATTTGTGTATTTAGCCGTCAAAATAATGAAAACGGGTAATGAAAAAGACGAAATACGCCAAAGAAAACAGCTCTCAAATAATATATTTTTTTTCAGTTGTGACGATCTTGAAGACCAGCTGCATACACAGGAAAACGATGCTCCAAGTATTCAGATCTGTGATAAGACCTGTGTTATGCTATGGGTGTGAAACATGGACTCTAACCCAAGCATCCGAAAATATATTGAACGCCTTTGAGCACCGGCTCCTGAGACGAATAGTCGGAGCGAAGCCAGACGGTTACCAATGGCGAATTCGATACAACCATGAGCTGTATGAAATTTTTGGCGAGCCTGAGGTCTCAACGATTGTAAGTCTGCGGAAGTTGCAATGGGCTGGCCACATGAATCGTATGGACGAACAACTGATACCCAAAAATGTATTGGCTGGGAGAACTGAAGGCCGGAGACCAGTGGGGAAACCGAGGAAACGCTGGTCTGACTCGGTCGATGAAGACAGTTCATCGCTGCTCGGATTTCAAAATTGGAGGACGCGGTCAGTGGACCGAGCCAGTTGGAAGCGCTATTTGTAGGAAGTGAAGGTCCGAGAGGGGCTGTAGTGCTAAGAAGAACACACGATTTTGGTATCGTATATCGTGTGTTATTTTCGTTGTATTTGGAGAAATTTCAAATGCCATAACTTCCGTGAATATGACCGGTTTCATCGAACCTGCAGAGTATTAGGGCCTTATGTAAAACTACTTAAAAATCGGTTTTCATTGAATTAAGGGTATCCATATGATTTTATTTGGGAAAATGTGAAATACGACTTTGATACAATCTATTATTAACAAAGTTGAGTGAATTTTGCCTTCCAAGGTATTTGTTGTTGTTGTACTTATAAACACCTATCTCCACATTTTTTTCAGATGTTTCGGATCACAGGTGTCCAATCGCGAAGGGGAGGGGGACACACATTTTTCGTATATTTCCCCTTCCTGTTCAAGCCCTGTTCTGAAAAGTTTTCATTGAGACCTTTCATTTGACACCCATATCGACTACCTTTGATGGATTTTTTTTTCAGGGGTCACTCTCCTGTATGGGGAGACCCTCCTTAAGCACCTTGTAAATTTTTTTTGTACAGAAACTTTGAAGAGGGCATCACTTTACAGCTGTGTACAAAATTTTATGTTTGTAGCTTATACGGTTTGCGAGAAAAAGTGCTGTGACACACGGACGGACGGACGGGCAGACAGGCGCGATTTTAGTACAAAACCCTAAAAACTTAAATCATACTTAAGTTAAAGGAATCTTTTGCTATTTTAAAAATTTAGATCAGGGATTATCTCAATTCTTATATTCAGGTACCCATAGTCGCAACAAAGTTAATATTTAATTTTTCTGATATGAAGACTACAATACCAACGCAGGCTTATTCATTCTAATTAATATTATTATCTTATGAGGGGTTTGTACTACTTACAAAACTGTATTGAAATGGGTTTTGTTTGTATGTCTTTGCCTCCGTCTGTGTTTCACAGCAGTTTTTCTTCGAAATTATAGCAGCTACACACACCAAAATTTGTATATAGGTAGATCATAAGCGATGATCCCTTGAAAATTTCAGTATCGATAAATTTTTCAACGGAAGGGGCGTCCTGCCATATCGGAAGGGGAGCTTAAAAAATTTTTTTTTGCATTTTTTCAATCAAGTCATTGAAGCAGCAATAAAATGACAGTCACATGAAAAGAAATATGAGCTAATAATATGAATACAGTAAGAAATTTCAGACTACGATGTTACGTACGAGGGTGGTCCGATATGTACTTAGTTTGACGCTGTTGAAGCACAATCCGAAGGAGTTTCTGCGCCATTTCGTGACCGTCGATAAAATATGGCTCCGTGTATCAACACACCAGAGACCAAGAAGCAGTCGAAACAGTGGACTTCAAACAGCAAACGTGCTCCGAAGAAGACGAAGACTGGCCTATTGGCCGGAAAGATGACGGCCACCGTTTCCTGGGATTCGCAAGGTGTGATCTCCACCGATTACCAGGAGAAGGGCAAAACGGTCACAGGGCTCTACTATGCCGAATTATTGGGCTGTTGTTGAGAAATAAATCGCCACTCTAATTTAATATTTTAAATTATTTCAATTCTCGGTTTTTCAGTATTAATTTTCTTTATTTTTCCCTACGGCGTAAATCAAAAGAAGAAAGTGTAATTAGTTTAAAACAAGCATATATTTTGAGGGTAAATATTTTCGCATCAGTACTTAACTACAATATACAGCTAAAGTCGAACACTGATGAAGAAGGAACACTTACCCTATATATACAGTATATATCGTTTATAACGACATCGGATATAACGACATATCGGCTTTTACGACGAATTTCAAAAGTCCCGGCCGGGAAAAGCACTTTTGTATGTAAGAACTGTCGTTTATAACGACATCGGATATAACGACGAAACTAATATAGCGACGGGAAATTGAAAGATGAACTGGTTAAATTTGAGCCTTATAACGACGGACTCACGAATACAGTAAGATTACTCAAAGGAATTATCGAATAAGGGGAATCACCGGGGTATGAAAACAAACGCGACAGAACATAAACAGTCAGTTCAGTGTTTTGTTTAGTGGAAGTTGATTTCTTAGTTTCCTATAAAAGGTCCAATATTTAAACAGCTTAACGAAGGTCGACATGGCAAAAAGAAAGGCGTTCACAATCGCTGAAAAAGCAGCAATTATTTGGCGTCTGGAAGCTGGAGAGTCAAATTTCTGCATTGCCAAAGAATTTGATGTAAGTTCTAAATAAATATGCAGTTAGTAAAAACACTGTATATGCATGTTATTTCATCTTAGGTGGCACATTCAACAATTTCCACGATGTGGAAAAATCGCGATAAAATACAGAGTGTATATGAAAATAGCTCTAAATCATTAAAATTAAAAAAGGTTAGGTCTTGTAAACAATCTAGAGTAAACGACGCTTTATTTGAATGGTTCAAAATTCAAAGAAGTCGCAATATTCCCATCAGCGGTCCTATTTTGCAAGCAAAAGCGGACGATTTTGCAAGAAAACTTGGATTAAAAGATTTTAAATGCACAGTGGGATGGATCCAAAGGTTTAGAAAAAGGCACAACATTATTTTTGGCAAAATAAGTGGAGAAGCGGCAGATGTACCGGAAGGGATGTGTAACGATTGGTTAACAACAGTATGGCCAAATTTAAGAAAAGGATATAAAGACGAAGAAATATTCAACACAGATGAAACCGGTTTGTTTTTTAGAATGATGCCTGATAAAACAATGAAGTTTAAAGGAGAAAAGTGTGTCGGAGGTAAACTTTCTAAAGAAAGAGTGACTGTTCTTGTAACAGCAAATATGACTGGCTCGGAAAAATTAAAACTAGTGGTTATTGGCAAAGCTAAACGGCCTCGATGTTTTAAAAATGTTAAATCACTACCTGTCGAATATGAAAATAACCCAAGAGCCTGGATGACATCAGCCTTATTTGAAAAAATTATTTTGCGATGGGACAGTAAGCTGATTCGACAAAAAAAGAAAATTTTATTGCTCTTAGACAACTGTCCCGCTCACCCGAATATTCAAAACTTAAAAGCAATAAAATTAGTCTTTCTTCCTCCAAATACTACGGCAGTTCTCCAACCATTGGATCAAGGCGTAATCAAGTCACTGAAAACACATTTTAGAAAAGTTCAAATTATGAAACTTTTAAAAGACATCGACGAAAATGGTGTGCCTAAAAAAATGCATATCCTTGACGCCATTTTTCTGATTTCAAAAGCTTGGGATCGTGTTTCTCAACGCACAATAACCAATTGTTTTGCACATGCAGGATTTTATTTAAACGCAACAGAAATTTTGATCAAGATGATTCCCTACCCTTAGCGGAATGGCGACGGCTACAAAACGATCAAAATGAAGTTGAGGATAATCTATCTTTGGCTCAATGGGTCTGCGCTTTGGCTGTAGATGACTTGGCATCACAAGAATGTTGGGAACATTTTCCAAGCATTGATGAAGAACTTGAAACGGCGGAGGACATGACGGTAGAGGAAATTTTAGCTATCTCAAATCAAGATTTGGAGTCGGGTATAAATAACGACGAAGAGGAAATGAATCCAACTATCGATTTCCAACCACCTACCTCTAAAGATGCTTTTTCAGCGATTCAAACGGTACAACATTTTTTTACATTTAATGAGGATTTAAAAGAGGCTAAAACAGATTTCGCTTTACTACATTTGGAGAAAGTAATTGAACAACACTTTTTAGAAAACCGAAAATCACAAAAACAAACAATGATCACTGATTTTTTTCTTAAAATTAAATCTGGCTAAGTTAAGTTGTTGTGTCCATTCTTTAGTATGTATCATTTCTGTTGTATTCAATTAACTTTCTCATTTCTATCATAAATAAAGAGTATATTTGAGTATTATTATTATGTTTGGATATAGCGACCTACGGTTATAACGACGGAATTTCACTGGTCCCTTCAACGTCGTTATAAGAAATATATACTGTAAAATTGTATAGATTTTCGCCTTAGTAACAATTATTGGCTTTATCTAGATTTCTACTGATTGTCAAACAAAACGGAGTATATGTATTCCTGGCAAAGACATTCCTTCAACTGAGCACTGAAGACCCTTTGCAAATCTTGTCGCAGTGTGCTTATATTTGCGACTGAAAATCGCGCTACATGACACTGGTATCGCAATCTGGTCGAACCCTTAGTCTGAATACTTTTTTTCGAGACTTTTTATTTGATTCATCAAACGACCATCCTTTGTAAAAATCTAACATTTTAAAAGTCCTTTCAAATCTTAACATTTTCCATACCAAAACATATAAGAGTATGAAACCTTCATCATTCAATTTTTTTGCAAGTTTTAATAATTTGGTACATATCCAAATTATTTCGCGAATCTCATAAACACGTAAACTACAAAAGTGTATGTGCTCTGCCTGAAAAGCTTTGGATGTTTATGTTTTGTGTAAGTCAAAAATAGACTTTCCCACTAACGTCGACATCATATTAGTGTGCTTATATTTTGCGTAACAATATTATTTACGTGGTTTTCATTGGCATTTTGAGTTTTCTTGACATTGAAAGTTTATAGTGGATGCAAATTATTGAACTGGGAATTTCCGCAATATTACCAGAAAATTCAGTCTGCGAGAACTCGTGCTGAGATTGAAAATGAATTGTTCAAGAATACGTTATTTATCGAATACAAAGTTTATTGCGAAAAATGAAATAATGTGCAATTGCATTTGGGATGCAATAAATTTAGTGTTTTTTCTATATCAACTATCTGAGCATATGTGGAAAATGTTTGTAAAAACTGAATATACCACGTGCTGGGCCGATGCCAGATACACAAGCAACTATTGCACAATATCTAATTATTTTTAGGCCGGCTGCTATTATCCTCGGGAACCAATAAATACTTGTCATAGTATTTTTCAGCTTTTAGACCACAACTTGGTGGATAATTTTTAAATATTGATGAAAAACAAAATTTTGAAATGATTTTTGAATTTAACATCGTCCTCCATGAATAGGAAAATTGAATTTATTCATCTTGGAAAGAATAGATTTCACAAATAAGTAACTTGAAGATCGACTGCTAATATAGGAAAGTCATGACATTTAAAAATAATGGCCAAAAACGAATACTACAAAAAAGAATACTGCAAAAAAAATACTACACTCAGTAGTTTAATCATAACAAAATATAATTTTGATTTTAAACATTTTGACATAATTGCAGCCTAAAGTGAACATTTTATCGATACTTTGGCAAGTGCTGATCTTGAAATTGGTGCAATTTGTTATTGAATATACCTTCACTGGTTTATTGTATTTTGAATTTGATACGAAAAAGCCGCAACAGTCGCTTAACATCGATTGTTCTTGAGAAACAAGCGGACAATAAATGCGCTATTTGCTCATGTGGAAACTCATGAAGTCAAGTTAAGCACAGTGATATTTTAAAATTAGAGCGATATCAGTAATTGCTTCAATTCTGGACCAATTTATATTTCATCTTTCAAAATTGAATTTTCGATGCAGATCGCTGAAACACATGTGCAGTGGGGGACTTATGAAGTTTTCTAATGAGTTGATTGTTGACCAACCCCTAACCATCCTCGATGACACCAAGTACTCCAATATGCCTCCCCAAATGAAATCATCAAATTCGTTGGAAAAATTTAATTGATCAAAATCAGAGAAAAGTGAATGACCGAGATCACAGGGAACATAAAAAGAATTTAAAAATAAAAAAAAATACAAGAAAAAGATGATAATTAACATCGAATTTGGAAAATGGTATGTTTTGAATGTCTACGTTGAACTCCCAGTGCTTTTCAAGTACCTGTTTGACTGTGAACAATTGGTCTATCGTCGATCTACCTGCTCTAAAACCACCTTGATACTCCCAAATAATACTGTTGGCGTATGATCCGATTTTATTTTCTAGGATTTTAGAAAATATTTTGTACGCCGTACAAACTATTGATATGCATCTATAATTTTCGCACTGTAGCTTGTCACCTTTTTTGTGGATAGGGAATATAATTGATTGGCTCCACTCTTTCGGCATATGTTTTTGTTACCAAAAGTACTGGATGACTTTGTGAATAGCTTTATGAACATTACCGCCACCATATTTGATGAGCTCCACTGGAATCTCATCGATGCCCGACGCTTTCTTATTCTTCAACATAGACGAACACCAAATTTTCGTTGACTTTAAGCAAGCATACGACAGTATTGATCGTAACGTACTGTAACAAATAATGCTTTGATTTGGCATCCCAGGCAAATTAGTCCGTCTTAGCAAAATGCCAATGACGTCAACGACTTCTCAAGTCCGTATCAATAACCAACTCACCGATGCCTTTGACACAAATATTGGACTTAAAACAGGGAGATGGGCTGGCCTCATTGCTATCCAATTTGTTTCTAGAGTACGTCATAAGGAAGCTACGTGTCGATACGCGAGGTACATTACTATACAAGTCGAGCCAAGTAGTAGCCTATACGGACGACATCAGCATTTTGTCACGGTCATTAACAACTTCCAAAGAACTTTTCCTGAAACTCGACAGCGAAGCAAAACTAGCTCATGACGCAGTCGAGGAAAAATACCCCAAATACACAAAATATCAAACTTAGCGAATACAGCATTGAAAATATTGGCGAATTTGTATATTTAAACGGGTAATGAAAGAGATGAACTACGCCGAAGAATACAGCTCCCAAATAAAATATTTTATTCAGTTTTGACGATCTTGAAGACCAGCTGCATACACAGGAGAACAAAGCTCCAAGTATACAAATCTGTGATGACCTGTGTTATGCTATGGGTGTGAAACATGGATCCTAACCCAAGCATCCGCAAATATATTGAACGCCTTTGAGCGACGGGTCCTGAGGCGAGTAACCCGAGCGATGCTAGACGAACCAATGACGAATCCGATACAACCATGAGCTGCACAAAATTTTTGACGAACCAGAGGTCTCAACGATTGTAAGACTGCGGAAGCTACAATGGGCTGGCCACATGAATCGTATGGACGAACAACGGATACCCAAAAAGATATTTGTTGGGAGAACTGAAGGCCGGAGACCAGTGGGGAAACCGAGGAAACGCTGGTCTGACTCGCTCGACGAAAACAGTTCATCGTTGCTCGGATTTCGAAATTGGAGGACGCGGTCAATGGACCGGGACAGTTGGAGGCGCTGCTTGCAGGAAGCGAAGGCCCGAGAGGGGCTGTAGTGCTACGAAGAAGAAGATGTTTTGAATGAGCAAAGCTGGCTGTACCTCTACCAATATCATTGCAAAACATTGTGTAATTTGGAAATTGTGGTTTGTGCCTTACACTTAGCCGAATTTCGTTTAAAAAAACGTCAGGCACAAACTCATCAAGAATATTTTGGAGAGCAATCCGCTTATCAAGAGTTTGCAATAATTTTTGAGTTATTTATTGCTCGCAATGCTAATAAAAAAGTTGAATAAGGCTTCAGGTTATTCTTCCGGAGACAATAGACAGCATGAAGCAAGAAATTCTTTAGATCTTTTTATGAGGGTCACAGGAGATACGCCAAAGTGGAGAAGAGTTTCATTATTTAATTTAGAAAGGCAGTTTTCAGATTCATTATTTGATTTATTTTAAAACATTCGAATAAAGCAAATTTTTATTAGCTGGAGTGAAAGAGTAACTTGGAATGTTATTAGGTGGAATACTACACGACATTGGATTTGCTTTTGCAGCACGTTTTTCTGCCAAATTTGTTCTTAATTGTACTCTTTCTGGACAGCCAAAAAAGTTAGCTGGATGACCAGTTGAGGAGCATAGCACGCATTCGCGTCATTCAAAGTCTCATCAATGATACCCTTATGCGGGCACGCATCATCTACGTGTTCGTTTCCGCAAGCAACACATCTTTTTTCATATCCACAGTTTGAGGATACGTGCCCAAAACGTTGACATCTGTAGCATTGTGTCAAATCACCCCTCTGTAGCATTGTGTCAAATCACCCCTCTTTGGGGTTTCCCAAGCTATTTTATGATGCAGTAAAAAACGGATTTTTAGAAGCTTCCTTAATCATTTGCGGTACTTAGCTTGAATTTGAATACATTTAACTTTACATCGTTACGGCGAGACCATGCTGTTGATAAATTTGTTATCTCAAAATTATTTCGTTCTGGAATTTGTGACAAGATATCTTTTATTTCGGGAATAGGGAACAAAACGCTCAACCCCTTGAGAATTACTATAGGGTTACGGGAGGCCTAAACGAATGCCCTCCCAGTTTCTTTTCCTTCATTGAATTGAGAATGAAGTTGAATGTTTCGATTTTGTCAACAATAATTTTGTGGAACGAGTCCGAAAAGACAATCCGGTACGTGCATGTAGGGAATTGTTTAAAAATAAGTTTCATTGTTAGAGGGTTAATATTGTCAATAAAAATGGGTGGAAGCCATGAGGATTTGATGGCGATATCAGGATTATTCAGAATAACGTTTCCACTTGCTAAGGGTGAGAAGCTATTTTGTATGGAAGAATTATTAGAAGTAAATTTACTATTAAGATTAAATTTATCGTTATTTAATGGTTTAAAACTAATTTACCGTTGCCTTTTTGAATGTTCTAATGTCCTGTTCAACCGCTTTGTCTAAGTCTTCCCATTTCTGACATGATGACCTTGTTCGGCGAGTATGTAGGTATACAATGATCTGCAACTGACATTGTAACTAAGCTATTATCTGTTGTTACTTCTTGAAGTTCCTTCGCGATGAATTTCTTGGTCTTTGTTTTGCTGATTCCAGCTTGTGCCGGAATTTTGACAGATTCCAAGTTTTTCACAATGTTCTTGAACCCCTATTTGAAAATTTTGGACACGTGGATATTTTCTTCCACAAAGGAAAATGAAACCGCTGTCCTCGATCGCAATGTTCTCAAATTTCTATTTGAAAATAATCGTTGTCCTCGGGTTTCTTTCGGAAAATTTTTGACACGTGAATATTTTCCTCAACAAAGGAAAATGAAATCGTTGTCCTAAATCGCAAAGATCAAATTCCTAGCCATGCAATATTTGCACAAATTTCTCCCTTCGTCCAATTGGGAAATGTTAGATTTCCTGTTTTTCCAATTCTCTAATAAAATATTTTAACATATTAATATTTGACACAAACAAAAACACGTCTATTCGTTATGACTACTGTCACCGAACTCCACGATTAAACGTGTGTTTGATTTCGCTGTTCTAAAAAATGTAGGCATATAGTGGATTTTAAGCATGCAAGGAATGTATTTTGTGATCCTACGTTTTTAATTCGCTCCTGTCAAGAATTTTTAAAAATTCAAATAATTTTTAAAACGTCAATTAGAAAGTAATTTTAAAAAAAAACTTATTACATAGTCGAACTATTCGAACAATTTATCGAGTATCTGGATTTTACTTGCGAAAAGTTTCAAAAAGTCAAAAATGAAGAAACGTTTTTTTCACCGGGAGTATGGAGGAGCCCGACGGCTTCCCATCGCTGGGGGACGAACGATAAAATCATGAAACGGAAAAACGACCAAGAAAGGTCTGAGCATGGCAAGCGTATTACGCTTTCAAGTGAAGAATTCGAAAGAATAACCAGAGAAAATGCAAAGGTTAAAAGAGATAATTATGAGATGAAACTCCGAATTCAAAATTTGGAGGGAATATTCCGGACATTAACAAAAGTGAATAAAACAAAAGTGATCAAGCCACAAAATACGTCCGGAACAGAAGAAGCGATAACAAATAAGAAGAAAAAAAAAAAAGAAACAACAATAAACAAGATCAACGAAGAAACAGTAGCCACGCAAAAGGCTCAAACGTATAAAGCAACAATACAAAATACGAAAAAGACAAACATACTAAGCGCAGGAGGAGCAAACGACAGCGCCAACTACTATGCGGTACTTGCTGCGATGAATGACGATATGAATACTGAGATGGATTGCCAAGATAACATAGGTAATATTAATGATTCCAGCAATAATTTCATTGAATATTTAAAATCCAAAATATAAGGAGAAGGAGAAGAAGCCAACCGGTGTGTCTGCTGATTCTCCTATTAAAAATAAGATATATGGAAACTTCCTCCGATTAATGTTTTTGGGCAGCGTGGAAGGGATATGGTTCGGTTTTTGGCAGCCGAACATAAAATTGTTAATTTTTAAGTTAAGAGAGTGTCTGCTGATAAACTCACAATTAACACAAAAACATTGGCTGATTTCAAGCTAGCGAAAGATGCTCTTAATAGTGTAAAAGCTCCCCACTTCACATACACGCCTAAGGCGGAAAAAAATCAGACCTTCCTGTTGAAGGGCTTGCACTGTGGGGGAGAATACAATAGATCTCCTTGAAATATTACAGGAAGCAGCACCTTCTGTCAAATTCATTAGTGTGAAAAATTTTGCTACAAGGAGGCCAACTATTGAAGGCAAGATATTACCTTTTTATTTGGTCAAAATTTCTAACGATAGCAGTCCAAGTGCCCTCCAACAGGTAA
Organism: Odontomyia ornata; assembly: GCA_963969285.1. Lineage (NCBI taxonomy): Eukaryota > Metazoa > Arthropoda > Insecta > Diptera > Stratiomyidae > Odontomyia > Odontomyia ornata. Next base: position 92,397,929 of record OZ017740.1, on the reverse strand, counting down.
GGTACTTCAACTTTAGAGTTGTGATGTGGGAACGCTTCCAAAAAACTGAGGACAACCAGTGTTACAGGTGCCAAAGATTCGGTCATTCGGCTACCAATTGCGCCATGCACTATCGCTGCAAAGATATTCCCCGGTGAATGCTAATTGGCTCAGATGGAGCCAACAGAAAAATTATACTGTGTTAACTGCGGTATATTTGGTCATCCGGCATCATATCGAGGATGCCCTCGGTATCAAGATGCAAAAGTTAAATTTTCCCCTAAACAAACTCAAGTACATCGCAATATGTTAGCTTCCAACTTCGTCAAACCCGGAGTATCATTTGCACTTGCTGCTAGAGAACCAGCAGACAACAATGTAAATAAAATACATAATGCAAGTGGCAATAATGAGCTGCTTCTCAAAATTTTTCAACAGCTTGAACCTCTTTCAGAAAGAATAAATAAACAAGATCAAAAAATCAATTTTGTTTTTCAACGTTTAGGCCAACATGCCTCATAATAACTTTTCATCCCGTCACATTCCCATGGATAGGATTCGTCTCATCTCAATCAACTTCAACTCCATTGTTATTATACATCGACGTGACTATCTCCTCGAATTTATTTGTTAAGCAAAAGCCTGACATCATGCTTCTTACTGAAACCCACCTCAATTCATGGCACTCCATGATATTCAAGAATTTTACATTTGTAAGAAACGATAGGGTAAACGGTGATGGCGGAGGTGCCCCCGGCCGGTTAGAAAACCCTATCGTTTCCAAAATATTGATAAAGTCGAATTCAAAAGCTTTGAATCTCTTGAAGTGTTCGTTATCAAAATCTCACTGCCAGGTGGGGATAACCTCTTCGTTATCTCTGCCTATGCAACTGGTCGAAATGTTCTCAAGTTCAACGAGGAGCTCAATTCCTTGTATGAAATGCACGAATTGAACAGGCTGCATAATTATTATATTCTTGCTGGTGACCTAAACGCCGAGCATATATCATGGCTGAACGCCACCAATAATCCAAGAGGTGTATTCCTGAAATCGTGGATAACAGAGAACCAAATTGAATACAGGTGCAATCTATATGGGTCGGAGTTCCCAACATACCCTAGGGCAAATTCATATTTGGACCTCTGCATTGCTAGCGCAAGACTTGAATTCAGCTTTAATAGACCTCAACGGAAACTGCAGGTGCTTCCTTATGATAGCGAACACAACACAATTGTAATGGAAATTAATCATCAAAAGGATGATCTCTTCCTCATTCCAGTTCAACACGAAAATCATCGGTTGAATTTCAAAAAAACAGACAGTGGAAAGTTTCAAAAGAAGTTTAATCAAGACTATGAGAAGCAATGCCCTCCTTCTCATGATGGCAACGCTTGCTCAATGGCCCCTAATGACAGGAATCTAACTAACGATGAAATAGATCCCTATTTGTCGAAGTTAGAGAAGCGATTGAGAAAGTAGTTCCCAAGATTAAACATCGAAACAATATGGAAAGATATGAAACACCCACCATTGCAAGGTTGAAAAGATTGAAAAGCCTTCTTCTCACACGCGTCAACAATATTTATCGTCGATTTTGGGACTACAATCATCACTCGTTGGCTTTGTTGAAATTACACCTGAAGAATGTCCGGAACTTAATCCGTTCATACTTCAGGAGTGCGGTCAGCAATCAATGGGCGTTTTCGCGAAAGTGAAAAGCATATTCTGCAAGAAGTCTCGAGTGAAGATAGCAAATCTTGGTCAGTAGTGATGAGATAAATCTTCTCGATAGGGTTGGTATCGAAATTGATAGTACAATTCCGGATAGAAATGGAAACAGGATTATTTGTGAGGAATTGCATGAACTTGCGCTGATTGGAACACATTTTGAATTGGTTCATCTACTAAACCCTGAGAGAGGGAATGAAATATTTTCAGAGGTCGTTGAAGCAAAAGTTTCTGACTTCAAATCAACCCTGAACGGCCAATCAATTCTTCATTTCAATGAAACATTAACATCTGAGCTTATACCGAGCTTGAATCTTATTGATTATTTTGTCAGCTATGAAGACTTGTGTTTCATATTTCGCAGGATGAACAACAAGAAATCATGTGGTACTAGGGTTCGCAAAAATCCCGTATTTATCATAAATATCAAATCCGATATATATCGAATATATATCACATTTACGAAAAGTAAGCATTTTCCAGTCTGTAATTTATTTGATACTGTCAAAATGGAAAAATAATAAAAGTTAGTCTGAATATTTTACTTTTTTTTTTTTTTAAAATAACAAAGACGTGAGTAAAAATTTGATGGATCAATTGTCAGGCACAGATCTATAAGTGATTCATCATCGTCTGATTCGCACTCAAATTGGCCTCCGGAATCTACGCCCAATATTTTTCTTGCATTTCCATATTCGCATTGGATTCCCAAACCTAGTCCATATTGTATGAAGGAACCGTACGGAAAATGATCTTATGGGAATGGTTGAAAGTCTTGAAGATATGGACTAATTTATGGGCGTTCTCGATTCCTAATCGGTTAAGTATCTTCGACCGTACAAGACCGAAGATAGAGAATATTCTTTCGAGACCAGCTGTTGATGCTACTGTTCAGTGATTGTTCACATAGTGTTTGAAATCTTTCTTTGCCATCCCAGTTGAGCCATCGATTATCGTTTGTGTTCATATTTAAGAGCATCCATTATTCTAAAGGTGGAGTCTGTTTAAAATTTTCTCCAAAAAATACTTAGGAAAAATTGATAATTGCGTCAGCAATGGCGTTACAATAGGCATGAAATCGGGCGGCATATCAGCAAGAACTTTATCTCTTTGATCATTGCTCAAATATTTGCCCCGAAAACGGTGACCCAACATATTAGGCAAAAAATAAACAGACTAATGCCATGTCACGTCGATACCGAAATAATTTCTCAACTTCTATTGTTTCATTTTCTAAATCCTTTTCTAGTCGGTGCCATATTTCTACTGTCACCGATATTGTCGTTCCATTTCTTTGGGCTCTGTCTAAGGCTCTAACTATTGGATCCAAGCGTGACAAGAGTTGAATAGCATTGTTCGTGGTTTGTGCATCATTTACAATTTCGAGTATGTTTTTTGTCGACTTCATTTTTATTATTCTGGCATATTTGTACCAATATTCCTCGATTAGCTAGGTAAGAGCTAATACTGTCTCTCGTTGTATTCTATCGAACGGTTATGGGCATTACCAACTTTTTACCACCGGCAGCCTTTTACCAACTTGCGGGCAGATGTTTATTCTTAAAATATTTGATCACCTTAATTATGTTTCCGGAAACGCCTTTGATTTCCACAAGTTGCGCTAGCAGGTTTAGTATATCCGCACAGCAACCATATTGAATTATGCTATTACTATCTTTACATAATTCGTGCCTCATTTTTTGACGTTAGCTGCATTGTCGGTAATGAGGTTCTTAACAATCACTTTGAAGTTTTTGTTTTTATTTGTAATTATATCCGTAGCAATTTCTTTTAAATAATCAGCAGTATGAGGATGGCCTGATGTATCGAAAGTATCAACTAGTATCGATTTTCCTTCGAGTGTAGTGTGGCTGCAACAAATTATAGGCTCATTGTGAACGTTAGACCAACCGTCCAAAGACAAAGATACGGCCTTGCCCTCGATTTCATCTTTTTGTTTTTGTAAGGTATCAGCATAACTTTCTTCTAGGAGACGGCCTCCTATTTGACGAGATTTGGGAGGCTTATAGCCTGGACGAAGTGCCATGATCATTTCTTGAAACTTCGTGATCAGCGTTAAAAAACGGTGTATTGGTGGCATAGACAAAGTTTGCGACCGCCAAATCAATTTTTTTCGCTTGGGATTCCGACGTAACAGTTACTTTTTCTAAGATTTTGAATGACAGTCAGTTGAATGAAGTCGACAATGCGCGTTTTTTTCCACTGATTCGATTATGGTGTCTAACGTTGAGGGGTGGGTATCATGAACAGAATCTGTAGGTGGCACATATGAGCTAGAAGCCCTTGACACTGGACAAACATTCACATGTTTCAATAGCCACACAGGAATACCTTGCGGCTCTTTCTTGCACTTTTTACATTGGGCCCATTTGCCACTGTTCCCCATCTTTGAAATAATATTAAATTTCTTAGGTAGATATTAAATTGACAGTATACTTGAGTTAACAATTGTCAAATGCTAGTCCGCCTGCTCGTAAGTAAAACGGGGAGTCCCGAACTTCTGATGAGATAGCTATTCGGGGGAAAGTTATCTAAATTTTAGTTTTTCTTTTAGCATTGCCAAGATGCTAGATAGAAAATATCAATTGATATATATCCGCATAAATATCAAATGATATATTGTAGTAATCGAGCAGTTAAAGGGTTAAAGAAAAACTCAAACATAAAATGTCCCAGATCAATTGAAACGATCGAACCGGTACGATTGCAGATTGAATTGGAACAATTTCCGATTGAACTAGAACAATTTGCGATCGAACCGGTACGATTTGAGATTGATCTGGTACGATGAAATACCTTTGACAGGGCAGTTGTCATTGAGTGAAGGAGACTTGAGAAGAAACCCACGTGTGGGAATTAGTGCGGTGCTGGCGATATTTCAGGTAATGATTTCCATAAATTAAATTACACTAACGCTCACATCTACTGCAACACCCAGTACAGAAACGTAGTTGCCCATAATCGGAGCAGTTCGGACCCAAATCCATGGGATTTTCCGATAGACTCACGGCAGAATCAGGCGAATCAATCGGACGACACGAGTGGAAGCGGTTCTTTGAACGGGATTAAATATTTTGTTTGACCAACATTCATCGCCGTAAAACGGAGTTGATCGCCAATTGAGTGCCCCGATTGGCTCGACTGCGTCTCCGCGGCAACGCCCCAACAGCAATAGTCCCACAAACACACTGCATCACCAAAAATTCTCGTCGTCAGAACAATCCGCCTCGTCGTCGTGTTGCGTCTCATATAATAATAGGAAACGGCACCAGTTAGCGTTTGGACAGAAAGGGTTTTTGGTGACATGTTATTTCAAAGAAAAAGAGTGCATCCGTGAATCTTACAACATTCTAAATGGACAATTGGCGGAAGCATGTCAACCAGCTACAGAACCTATGATATCTGAAATGGACATTACCGACTGCTTGAGACGAGAGATAGACCTAGAGCTATTGAAAAAGCATAGCATTACAAACTTTCAGGCTGCGGATACAGGAGTGAAAAATTGTATAGTTATCAAAACCGCATTTGAAGATCCGATTGAGATTGGAGTTGAGCTTATTAAAAAGGGATTTATCAAGAAAATTCTCCTGCCCCTAGATACGTACTCAGGTTTATACAGTACCAATCGTTTGCCGCGCTAACGTTGTGGACATAGTTTTTGCTTGCAGTTCTTTAATCGATAACTATTTTGTTTCTAGTGCTGGAAGCTTTTCAATTGTTATCAACAAGCGATTCAACAATAAAGTTGATCGAGACTTGTTAATAGGAAAAATAGCCGAGTTAGTTACTGCTAAAAATTCTGCCTATAAGGTAGATTTGAAAAATCCGGATTTGTGTATTCTTGCAGAAGTGATAAAAGGAATTTGTTGCCTCAGTGTTTTACCAGACTACTACAAGTATAAGAAGTACAATTTGATGGAAGTAATAGCTTCTAAAATAGATGTTACAGAATCGAAATTTCAGGACCATCTGCATCGTCGTCGAGCGCTCGGAAGACCATGCGGGTGAGTACCCTTTTATTGCATCATATAAATTAAAACAATAGCAAAGGTTTTTATATGCATATGAAATAAAAAAAAACACTAGTTGTGGCAGCTAGTATTGTTGATATATTGTGTTCATTTAAACTATCATATTATTTAAATAGAAAAAAAGAAAAAACTTAGAGAAAGTATATTTAAAACATATTATTTACATTGAATGTACGAGTATGTGTCAACAAAACCGATTAATTTTTATTTTAGAGAAATTTACACTAGGATGCAAGCCAAAAAATAAAGAAAATAGCGAATGTAAAAATAGAAATTGTGAAAAATGATCAGCTCATGTCCAAATAGTGATTCATACCACTTAAATTTTCCAACATTTCTAGATTACTGTGCATTTGAATTTGCCGGCTTTTATACATTAGTCATTATGTTGTTTGATACTGTTCAAAGCATTTTCAGTTTGAATTCCATATGTTGTGAGTGTAGCTAGTTCGGTCAGTCCGTCAAAGCTCGTCGGGTAATGTTGAATACTATAAAAGACTACAGATAAAATATTTTTATAGATTAGCATATGCTAGAAAATTACAAACCTCGTTGGATTATATGTACTTTACGTAAAGATATTTATGTGCTTTAGTTTATATGCAAGCATATCCATTTACTTATGCTGCTTATTCACCTTTTTCCTATTTAAAGAAATTCGGACACAATGCACAATACGTCGCGGTTAACAGACATAGAGATGAGTGTACATATGCATAAGAGAGAACTGATTTTCTAGATATTTTTATTATACACGAAGAGTTTGATAAAAGTGTACGTTACGGACAAATATAATATTAAAGCGAAAGAAATTTTCATATTATTATCACGCCAAAATTAACTAGATAAATCGCTAATCAAACAATATGCGATGTCCTCACGAAACTAGAAACTAGATAGTATCAGTCCGCTTCAAAACGAACTAAATAAAAAATCCATTACAACTCATATTTTCTGCTTCAAATTATCTTTTATGAATGATTGATCTTTTTGCTGATTTTGCAATTTTGGTTTGAGGTTTTTGTTTTTTTTTTGATTAAACACCAGTTACTGTACGTCTTGTGTTATTTCTCTAAGCAATAAGTGGAAACATTGTCGTTATTCGTATTATTTCAAAAGAAAAAAAAAACACATCAGGCTCTTGCTTTAAAATAGGAAAACAAAGAAAAAAACAAAATTTATTTATAATTCTAATAAATTTAATGCAATTAAAAAAATTGCAAAGGCGATGATAAATTATATCGAAAAAAAAAACTAAATAAATTGTTATGTATTCATTGCACGTTTACATCGTTAGTTCTTGCATACAGAGTGCTTAACTTGTGAATAAATAGATCTGTATGCTTCATAATTATGATGTTTATGTTTAAATATATTTTGCGAAAGAATAAAATGAATAATCTTATGAAGTGCTAATTCTCCCACAAAATCGGTCTTTCCTTTCCCCCGACTCTAACCAGGTATAGGACCCGGTACGGTGGCAGGCTTCCACCTCAAGACATGAGCCAGCCGCCGGGTACTTAAACAATACTTCTCGTTTCAGGTGATATCGCGGGTTGAGTGGCCCAAGCAGAGTGCCTCTTTATGGCATAAAGTTATGCAATCAAATTGTATAATACTATGGCATAAATTGGTCACCGGGGTACTCCCCTTCTGATGGGAAAGTTCATGCAATTCAAGTTGTATGAGTTTTCCACTCAGAAGAGGAATACCTGGCCACTGCAACAAAATATATATGGATTTATTCCGATTGGGTGGGTGCGAAGGGGCTCCACCATCACCCGTTTGCCCCTCTTTCATTTGTGGGCCATGAACTTCGTCGGGTAATGACGAGGTTACCCCAAGTCCGCCTTTCTTTTCAGGTTCCACTTGTTCTCGTAACAAGTTCTATCTCCCACTGTGTAGTTATCTACAATTTTTGCGACTTCGGTCGCCTCTTGATCTGCAATCAAATTCGTGAGTGCGAATGCTAGCCCGACAGCGCATTCACGCGTGTCCAGACGAGGGCATTCTCGGCAGATACCGACACCTTCTTCTGCCGAGGCAGCAGACCATTGCTGCAGTCCTTTACGGAAGTATTGAACATTCATAATTCACTACAATATATAGTGATATAAATCATGATAAAGGGTTTTCCAATAAGAGATGTTATTTTGAATAGCCCGCTATTTCGGTAGATGTTACAGTTACGCCATTAATAAAAATGGAACGATACACGCTTCAACAACGCATTGCAATTATTAAAACAGACTATAAAAAAGGTGAAAATTTGGCAGAGACGGTTCGTAAAACGAACATTTTTGGGTCATCGTGAAGCACCTTGTCGGACCGCAATACAGATATTGGTGGGAAAATTCGAGCTGTTGGGACACCTTAGTGATGTGAAGAATAGAACCCATGCACGTCACTCAAGAACAGCCGAGAATATTGCTGCTGTAGCCGGAAGTGTTGAAGAATACCCAGGTTTGTCCATTCCTCGTCGTTCTTTGGTATTAGGCATTCCACAAACGTCATTACAGCGTATTTTGCATAAAAATTCGGGTCTTAAGGCTTATAAAGTTCAGTTAACACAAGAACTCAAGCCAGTCGATCATCAACAACGTCGTGTCTTTGCTGATTGAGTTCTTGAAATGCATGAAAATGATCCGGAGTTCCATCGAAAAATCATCTTGAGTGATGAGGCCCATTTCCACCTCGGTGGCTTCGTCAACAAGCAAAATTGTCGCATCTGGGGCTCGGAAAAAATTGTTGAAAAGCCTCTCTATCCTCAACGCGTGACTGTTTGGTGCGGTTTATGGTCCGGCGGAGTCATTGGACCTTACTTTTTCGAAAATGAAGCTGGAGCAACAGTTACGGTGAATGGATTGCGCTATCGAGAGATGATTAATGATTTTTTATGGCCGGAATTGTATGTTATTGATCTGGACAACGTTTACTTTCGACAAGACGGCGCTACGTGCCACACAAGCAACGAAACCATTGACCTTTTACGGGAAAAATTTCCGGACCGTGTTGTCTCTCGAAGTGGTGATCACAATTGGCCACCGAGATCTTGTGATTTAACACCTTGCGACTTCTTCCTTTGGGGCCACGTGAAAGAGAAGGTCTACGCCAACAGGCCAGCGTCGATTCAAGACCTCAAAGATGGAATTCGTGAGGCTATCGAAGACATAGCGCAGCCACTTTGCGATTTGGTTATGGAAAATTTCATGAAAAGGATATGGTCCTGTAAGCGTGGTCGTGGTGGTCGTTTGCCTGATGTTATTTTCCACTATTAACGGGATATCTTCCTCTATAATGAAATAAACATCTGATCATTTATATTGAAAAATGGCATTTTTGTTTTAATTTCAAAATAAAACCGCTTACTGGAAAACCCTGTATGACCACATGTAGACCGATTTTTTGCGCAAATTTATACGGCGGTATATGAAAATTGTGGAGGTGTCGACTAAAATTCGAGGTTTTGCACGGTTTCGAAACGGATTTCCACGATGAAATCAAGAAGGTCCGCGGACAACATCGTCACACCCCTTTTAAAGTGAATTTTGTTTCAGTTCATACATACGTTCATGTTTTATCGAGATTGAAAGTTAAAAGAATAGGAGTTTGTTTACCTCTTGAATCTAACTGTCAGTGAAAGGGATTAAACGTGTGTTTGATTTAGCTGTTCTAAAAAATGTAGGCGTACAGCTGACAATGGATTTTAAGCATCCAAGGAATGTGTTTTGTGCTGTTTTACGGTTTTACGCTAAAATAAAATTTCTGCGAAACCATAGACGTTACTACATCCATGAAACATTGTTGGAAGGTCAGAAGTGATAACTTCTTGAAAGTTGTGGAGTGAAAAAAATGTTCAAAGAGCTTTAAGGAGGTCACTCCATATAGGGGAGTGTCTTTTAAAATCTTTTTTTCCCATCAAAGGTAGTCAAGTGTTTCATATGTTACCGAAAGTTAAGGAACTAAAGAAAAAAAAGACGAAACCACCGTAGTTTCATACATTTTCAGTTTCCGAATTTGAATCAATTTATGCTATCTACAAATTTTAATTCCACCAATAAAACCATATTTGCTCGAGTTGCATGCATACAATTAAGCCGAGCCCGCTATTATTTCATAACAAATTAATTCAATGTTGACAATTAAATTTATCTTCAGTGTCAGCAGCTGATAAATATGTATTTCTCAGCGAGACATCCAACATCAGATAGTGGAAAATGTTCCCACATCGGCTGATAGCAACACCAACACATCCAACGCTGGTAAATTTCCACTCGCCATTCGGCACTTGCAGCTTCACTTTCCCGCTTTTGAACGGGCAAGTACATAACTGACCCTCCGTACCGACAAATCGAATTCAGCCTGGACCAACTCCACCACCGCTCCTTTTCTTCGACTTTGGCCAAGTTCTACGGCAAGCGAAGATTCAAGCACGTACTCGGTTGCCGTTAGATGGTTGGATGCAGAATGCTTTTTCCGATTCTCGAACTTTCCATATCGCGAAATGCGTGCACAATCATACAATAACGCTACGTTTGGGAGGCCGAGACCAGGCTCCATACAGCATTGAACCCCCTTCCGGCGTGAGAATCAGCCGATAGTAAATAGCGCGCTCATTAGATGTGTCGGTGACTGCACGTCTTCAAAGTCCATTTCGCTATCGCTTCGGCAAACCGGCAGATACTCGTGTACCTGTGTGAGTGGCCCTGTGCGCAAACGCCGGTCTCAGCAGCCCAATTTTCTCAAGGAAAATTCTCTCACAAGATGAATTACTCCAGACGTTTTTATCGTTTCGTAATGGTCAGCCAAGGATGTTTTGTTGATAGGACTGAGTAGAATGCGAAATGATTGATGACCAACGCATCCTCAAGATATTCTTGAGCCAAAGATATGCCTCTAGGATCGATGGAAGCATCGCGTGTTGTGTTTTCGCGATTTGCGCCACGAATACCCACACACGAATCCCGTGGCCAGCTGATAGCTATATACATTGTTTTTATTTTGATGCACATATGTATGGCCCAAGTGCGAGCATATGAGCGCTGCCTGGGCCCAGGCTCTTGCGGTCCGACACGATGACGGCACGAAGCGACCGTACTAGATTTTCGCAAACATAGGAATGTTGCGAATCGAGTCTGGTCGTGACGGCGACGATTCGCAATTTCAAGTGCAAGACGTTTAACTTGCCAAACAGAAAGCGATATATCTTGAGCGGAACGTCGAGAACGGCGTGTGGGGCGGGCAGGTGGCCGCGAAGCAGAGCACACTGTGCCGTTCGTCACAGCCGGTGTTTACGTAATCGGACGCAATCTTCGCCTGCACTATGTAATATATTGTGGCATTTTCGCCAGACTTGCGGGAATGCATCGTGGGAAGAGCCGATAAATCTTAACCATGGCATGGGTGCGGATCCCGACTCGGATGCTTAGTAAATTGTCCCTACCTAAAATCGAAGGGCAAACAATGACGACAAAGCGAAAAAGCTTATACAGCGCCTAGCACGGGAAGATAAAAGGGCGGGCGAACCGTGAACTTAGCCCATTTGGAGCCTGCGTAGTTGTTAGAATTTCACTTTGCAATGAAATTAATTCTTGAGGGTCTTCCCTCGACTGAATTGCCGAGTCCTGGTCGAAACAACTTTCTCTGAATGAGATCCTTATCCTAGACCTACCCAACACAACATCAAACAACTCACCTTGGAATTTTCCGTAGATCAGCATTTTTATTCGTTTCACTCGGAGCGAACCAAATCTCCAGCAATTTCTCGACGCCCTCAAAGAAATGCAACGGGCTGTCTATGTTTACGTTACTTATGTTTTCGTTCTCCGCCATGCCGCCTGCACTTCAACTTGTCGCACTAATTCCAACTACGGACTGCAATTTTCACGCCTCTCACACTAATTGGCTACTCAAGAAAATTTTCCCTAAGCCTCCAGCTCCACACACTCACGGCCCGGCCCGACTTGGCTGTTTTCAACGTGACGCGATAAGGAAACTCGGCGGACAGTCAATCTCCTTGGGCGACGTTTTTCGCGAAAAACCACACAAATTAATTGCAAATGCGAGAAAGGCTGATTATTTGTTGTCGTTTTTTGGCGTTTGTGAAAACTTTTGTATGTCAATTAACACTTGCAGCGCCGCGCGTTACGAGAATGTGCGCGAGACGAAATGCAAATTTAAACAAAATATCGAACGGGTGGAAAAGTCAACGAAAACTATGAAGGTCGTCGGAATTTAGAGAAGAAGCATGAAAACAAATAGAGAAAAGTCAAAACGGTAATCCACGACGCACACGAGAAGGACGTCCGGGAAATTTCTTACCCTTCTCCAGTCCAAGGATGAAATCTACAAAATTTTGTTGGGGTCTATAAATGCTGATTTTGCAGTCCAGCGGAAATTCAAGCGAGCCGCGAGAGAGAGAACGTTTTTCTTCACCTCGTTATCAAATCACTTGCTATTTTTATGGCTTTTCTACTTGCACTACGATTTGTTAATTTTTGCCATGGAGCGACTTGGACGAGCCACTACCAACAACGAATGGATTCTCTGTACTGAAAAGTATTCGCCGTCACTCGGTTTCTTATAAGAACTAGGTAGTACGGCGAATTCTTGGAAAATGTTGCTGTTCCCTGGCGAACACCCTGTTCGCAACGAGATAAGAAACTGCGTATGCCCACGATGAAAGTGGGTTGAGGATGTGATGAGTTGATATCAGCACCAAATGTGCGGCGAGAAATTGTGAGAAGTGTAGATTGTGAATGAAATATTGTATATAGATTGTGAATTTACTAACGTTGCTTTAACACAACACACTTTTAACCCTATTATTGAAAACTCGAACACTGAGATAACAATTTTCTAATAGCTTCTTGACCTCGAAATAACGAGCTTGAAATTAATGCGGGGTAATAATTATTATCTGTCTGACTTTATCGTTATTTTCTCGCAATTTACTCACTGCAAAATGCAAATACGCTCGACAGTTACAGTGGACAGTGGAATCAGATTGGATACTGAGCTTCTTCAGAAAGAACCAGTGATACACTTCTTCATTTCATCTTTTTCATATCCTCTTTCATCATATTCCGAAAGGAGAAAGGATATGGATTGGTACCATAACCACACTCACAACACAAATATTCAAATTAATTATTAAATTATTTTTTTTTTCTTTTTTATATATTTTTTTAATTTTGTTAGTAATATTATTATTAACAATGATCAAGACACATAATTTAACTATTGGATTGTAGGATAGCACACACATATAACCAATTAGAGGATATGTGGCGTTAGTAACTAAAAGCAAGAACAAAAAAGAAGAAGAAGAAGCTCTTTTCGTATTAATTTCAAAATTTTCCAACAATTTTACTCTTCTATCAAATTTTGCAACTTCCCAAACAGCAACTAAAGGCTGCTGGTGTAAGGGAAGTTATTTAATGTTCAACATCTTAAAGCTTTTTAAATAAAAAAGAAAAACAACATAAATTAAATTTAATCAGGATCGCAAAACATGACTTCTCAGATTCTCCAAACCTCAACAGTGTGTTCCCTAAGTAGCTTCTTAAATATTGGAAAGACATTAACCTTTTTTAACTCAGTTGGTAATGAGTTATATACTTCCATTGCTAATCTAACAGGGTCGCTATGTTTTCTTTTAGTTCGAGCAAACGACAACTTAAGATAATCATTATATCTGGTATTATAAGAATGAATGTCCCAGTGTTTGATTAGCTGGACACCCGATTTCATTTCAGAATTAAGTATTCTGAAAATAAATTTAGCTTTTTTCATATATATCATCTGCCTGATACTAAATTTTTTCGTTAGTGGATAAAGGGTAATACTAGAGGGTAGTCTATCCAAGCCATGCATAGCCTTGACAATCTTATTCAGCATTCTATGAATTGAATCAATGCTCGATTCCGAAGTATGACACCAATTCATAATGCCATAAGTAATCAAAGGCAAAACATGAGCATTATAAATTAAGTTTTTGAGACCAATATCTAAGTAATTTTTACACCTAAACACCCTAATCCAAAAAACCAATTTCGTTTTCAGACTACTAATCTGTTGAGTCCATGACAATCTATCATCTGTGATAAGACCTAGGTATTTCCACGATGCTACACGCTCAATACTTTCATTGAACATTTTAATGTCCAACACAATATCTGCTTTGTTTAATTGTTTAAATAGCATAAACTTGGACTTTTTAATGTTTATAGTTAACTTATTCCCTAACAACCATGACCCGTACTCCTTTAAATCGTCATTTATTTTTCGTTCTAATGCACTAGGAGAGAAATCCGAATATAATAGCAATGTATCATCCGCATAGACAATATATTTGCCATTCAAATTAGAAAAATAAATATTATAAATGTATAAAATAAATAAAATTGGACCCAATATGGGACCCTGCGGAACGCCTATGTTGATTTTATATTTATCACTCATTTTCTGATTCAAGCAAACAGCAATTTTCTCTGTCCTTCAGGAAGCTTTCAAACAATTTCATAGGAGTGCCTCTTATTCCTAGTTCACTTAAGCATTGAAGCAGAATCGAGTGATCAATAGTGTCAAAGGCCTTCGCTAGGTCAACAAATATTGCTGCAACATATTTACCTACATCTAGTTCGTTGTTGATGAACTGTAAGGCATCAGTAATAGCAGATGTTGTGCTACCTTTCTCAATAAAGCCATATTGGTTTACATCAAATCCCTAAGGATCTTCAATAAAGCGAATCAGACGTCTATTAATTATTTTTTCAAATACCTTACTCAAAGTACTAGTTAAACTAATAGGTCTATAGTTATTAGGGTCATTTACATTGCCTGATTTGAAAACTAGCACAACTATAGCATCCTTAAAGTCTGTAGGAAAGATCCCATTAGATATGAAATTATTAAAGTCGGATACCACATGTGGAGCTATTATATCACTGACGAGTTTTAGATGTTTTGCCAAAATACCATCACTAACAGCCGAAGAATTCTTTAAAGATTTAATGCATAACACTACTTCTTTAATATTGGTAAGCTCAAGGAATATAGACTTAGAGTTATAAGGAATTTGCTTTCTATAAAATTTAAAAGATTGAATCTTTGGTCAAGTTCATCCGCTAATTTTTTTCCAACAGATCCGAAGTGTGGTCCAGAATCAACAGAAATATCCAAAATTTGATTTTTAGTCCTGTCAGAGGAGAATAATTCTTTATTTAGAATCTGCCATATTTTTCTTGAATTTCCCTCAGCAGCATTTATCTGATTGTTTAATACATTTTTTTTAGCTGATCTAATCAAAGAGTTAACCCTATTCTTTTGTACCTTGTATTTCTGGTTCAATATAGGATCATCCTGGCAATTTTTTAGTCGATTAAATAAATCTTTCTTCCTCCTAATTTCCCTAAGAATATCACCAGTTAACAAATTATTACTCCTAGTTCGAATCATTCTGATGGAAGTAGCTGCTTCTTTTGCATTTTGCATTATTTTTATTATTTCAGAAATAGATAAATAATCATTATAGGCCGTACATTTGCTTCTAACCAATTCAACGAATTTAATTTTATCAAAACTATAAATTTTCTTCTTAACCATAGGAGAAAACAATTTTTGAGTTCCTTCCAAAGTAATAAGTAAAGTGCTATGGTCAAGTTCCAGCCAATCATTATATTTAATACTAAAAGTTGCGAACTGCCTGCTTAATGTAGAGACAACATGATCAAGGAGAGAAGCAGGATTATCAGTTATTCTAGTTGGAAGGTTATTCATTACTGTTGCTCCATTCATAAGTAGCATATCTAAATAGTTTATGCTGCAATTGCTATTTTTATCCAAAATGTCTATATTACATTCAGCTACAACCACCAGGTTTCCATAATTCTGCAATATACTGTCCAAATATTCAATTAGCTCATAACTATTTTCATTGGGGGCCTTATAGAAAGTACAAATATTGATAACACCTCTATCGATTTCAAGAGAGAAAACGAAAGTGTTACAATAACTATCAACCAGTAGGACTTTATGCCTTATTCTTTCCTTGATGTAAATTGCAGTCCCATCTTCTTGAGAGTGATCTTTGCAATTATATACGGCATTATAACCATAAAGATTATACAGATTGACTTCGTTACTACAAATCCATGTTTCGTTTAAAATTATAACATCCAGATTCTCATGCGAACTACAAAACACCTCAAGATCTATAAACTTATTCCTTAAACTTCGAATATTAGTATAAAATATACTTAAATTGGTGACAATTCTCATATTTCAGATAAGTAGTTAATCTTCCTATGGAAAGTTTTAACAGCCTTGAGGTGCTCAGGACAATCTTTATGAGAAGCTGGATGCAAAACATTCTTATTATTCACCAGCAGACAATTCGAGCATTTCGAAACCTGAGATTTACAATCTTTTGTGCTATGATGTTCCACACAATTGGCACAAACCTCTATTTGACTTCTACATCTCAGAACAGCATGACCGAACTTCTGACACTTATAGCATCTTCTGATCGTCAGCTCTTCTCTGCAGTAGTGAGAGTTGAAGTCAATATTTATGTATGTATCTACCAGTCTCCTAAATAATCCTCCCGGAACTTCAAATATCATCGAAAATTTCTCATTTTTTCTACTTTTCCAGCATTTAACAACTTTCAAAATACCATCAGGTATATTCGGATTAAGGGCCTCAATCTCAGCCAGGAGCTCATCACTGTCAAAAGACCTTTCCAGCCCATGCACTATAAGCCTAGGGTTCAACTCCTTAGTACGCTCCACATAGTACGACTCGCCTAGACATTCCTGCAAAGAACCGACAAGATCCTCTGAATTGATTGAGCTCTCAGTCTTGAGAATAATTCCCCCATCTGACAATTCCTTCGTATATGGGATAGGAATTTTAGCAGCTGCAGGTTTAAAAGACTTCTTAATTTGCTGCATTGTATGATCAGCAGATTGTTTAGATTTTGGACGGGCTATTACTCCTCCGTAAAATTTGGGCGATCTTTTTGCCGGGGTGTTAGTCAAAGCAGCTGAATACGACACTGGCAGAGACGGGCTCTTTTCAATAATTCTTTTCAATAATTCTGTGGTTTAGTGTGGAATCGGAATAATATTTATCATTGCTTGAAAGTAAGCACAAAGAAGACAAAGAACATTCACTCCTCAGAACTAACTTCAAGCGTTTATAAAAATAACAAGTTTGGTGGACAGACCTGCGCTCATATCAGAAAGGTTTTGTACTCAACTTACAAAATGCAGTCACCAGCAACGAGTAAAATCAAGACACATGTCAAAAAGATTTGCTCGTTTCTCCATTTTCAACTAGCAAAAATCACGAAATCATGAAATCCCAAAAGCATTAATGTCACCGATCTTATCTGAAAATTTTAAGAAGATCGAATCAAAACTGCAGTGTCTGATTCGATGGAAAGTCCATAAAATACCTAAACAGTGTGTTATTGTCGTTGTAATTGGAGAAATTTCAAATGGATATAACTTCCGTGAATATGATACCAATTTGATCAAACTTACAGAGTATTAAGGTCTTGTGTAAGGCTACTTTTGTTAGGAGCTCTCTCCTGCCTCCTCGATTTGTTTCACCTATTAGTATTAATTGTAGATACTCATCGTCAGTCATTCATTAAATCAAGTGTTCATGGCATGCACCTTAAACGTTGAAGTTGGGGAAAATAACTCAAAATTGATTGTACATTTAAAGTTCCTACATTTCCGATTCTTCTGCCCCCCCACGGTACTGATAAGGAAAGTTTAAGACTTATTTTGAAAAGATCTCATTAAGACCTTTCCAATGGCAACTTACTCGACTACAAATAGTGAAATAAAATTTTAAAGGGTCACCTCCCTATATGGGGAGACCTCTCTTAAACCCCTTTGAAAAATGTTTCCACGCCAAAACTTTCAAGAAGTCACCATTTCTGACCTTTCCAAAAAGTATCATGAATGTAGTTTTTATAATTTCTGAGGAAAACTGCTGTGACGTACAGACGGACAGACGGAACAGGTCGTGATTGCAATAGGGTTTTGTATTTTAGTACGAAACCCTAAAAATTCATTTCTTTGACTATTGTAATGATTTTCAACTTTTTAAGTTCGAAACGCGGAACCGACCTCTCATCGGTTCTAGACGTTAAGTCTGAGTAGTGCCAACGGATGGTACCAACAGGTCAACCAATCCGTGCACCGTAACCCATTCACGTGGTGGCTGCTTGTCGGCCAGCTAGTTCGGAGAGGATTTCGGCCGCGGGTCTCCGAATGGGTTACGCTCAATTACAATATTTTCAGCCACCTGAACACGCCCGTTTTCAAAACGCGTTACAACACAAAACCATACGGAGAAGAAACCTACTTTACGTTACTCCGTATTTCTTCCTATAAACAGTCAAAGAACAAAAGCTAATTTTTATTTCGCGTTCCCGGATTTCCGACGCGGTACCGAAAAGTATTCTACTCTAAATTAACCCGACGAAAACTACTCTAATAAAATGTCAAAACAACAAAGGTACCGCGTACCGCGCGCGACGCGAAACCGACCTCAGCGGATTTGTCGAAACCCTACCCTCGCGACGGCATACCTACCCTGCACTCTCTCTTCCCACTGAAAAGGAAAGTCGTGGTTATTTATTCGCAATTCATTTTATTACCTCCTTTTTTGTTTTTTTTTTTTCACGTTAATAACGTTTTGTAATTTTCATATTTTGCGTTATTTGTATATACATAATAGTTCTGTATAATTATAAGAAACTAGTCGTTAATATTCGACGAAATAAGGTAACATCCTAAATGAAATAAACTTAATTTACATTTTACATGCTTTTTATTCAGTTGGAAATTCTGATCCATCTGATTAATAAGTAACAAACTTCTTTCCATTAAGCAGCATATCAATATTGAATTTGCCATTCAGAAACTGAATATAACGAAACATTTACTCATATCCAAGGAAATGAAAGTTATCCTCGAATTCAAATTTACCGTACGTACAGCAAAAGTTCAAATTGGAGAATAAGGAATATTTCTCATCTGTGATTTCTACAAAAATTGATATCTACCTAATATAGTATAAATTTGATGTTAATTCACTTTTCATTTCATCTAAATTTCTTATTTCATTGACTAGAAAGGAGTTTATTGTTGCTCTTTTTCGTATTTTCTTTTTTCATATGAATTACAAATAAATTTGTATGGGAGTGTAAAATAACGAAAATATTCTAATGTCGAAAGAAGCTTTATATAAAAAAATGCATAAATATCAGTAAAAATTATATGTAATCCTAACTTAATAGTAGATTGATTTATGTATTGATCTAAGTGTACGTGATTAAATTGTTGACAAAATATAATGTAGTGTATAAAAGCGCGAAATTTAAACCGAAATGCAAATAATAAATGCATGATAAACAAATCTTCTAATTGTCTGTATGAGTTTATCAATTTGTTTGTTTAGCTCCATGGTATGTCTTGATAACTTTTGATCTAAGATATAAATTTGACCATTTATGCATGTCAGCAGTGTTAAAATCTTTTCATATATTTTACACAGAGTTACAAGCGGTTGTGTGTAATTTTACATTGAAATTGTTTATTACATGAGTTTAGTTTGTTCTAAGACCATCAGTTCAAAATTGAATGTATATGAACATGTTGGCTAAGGGCGGTTAAAATGACGGTTTGTATTTTTCGTGATGAGTTGTTTAGAGCTTTGGCAGACGGTAACGAACTTACAGGAAACCGGGCTATTTCAGCTATAATTTTTTTCAACAATCGAAAAGGCAAATTTGCTTTTTTACTACATCTAGGAACTGCTACACAGGAACTGCTCACGATTCAGGCAAATCAGTGATTAATTTGTACGACATTTTCCGGGAAAATTATTCTTTATACATACAAATTATGAAAAATGTATTGAATCGAAAATAAAAGAAAGAACGTGTAGTCAATTCGGAAGACTTAGTGAATGAAAAACCCTGTTTTCAGATAAACTATTTGAATGGGAGAGGGTTGAAAGAGAAAGGTGATTGTATATGATTTGGAAACAGCGAATTGTGGACATAGAGCATGCATTTGAAGATTACATTATTTCCGGCAACGAAATCAATTCCCTCTTCACTAATTTAATGTTGCAGAGTTCATTGATAATTTCTTCATTCTATAAGCTATTGTTTTACTTTCTAAGCAAACTGACCTTAGTTTACCTATATTTTGTCACATTACTTGCGATCATATAAATATATGTATCAATTTGTTCGTTGCTACATTAGAATTCATATTTTTAATATATTTGGCCTTCGTTTTCTTTTCTTTCCTACCGCTATCAGAGTCAAAATTGTTTTGCTATTTGAACCGGGGGTAAATTATGGAGAAACTTTTGTGCGCAAAACTAGCTTCCATACGATGCGACATAACCTAATGAGACCTAGATGTATCATCTGGTAATGGAGACAGTAAGACCTGAAGTATTTCAAGCTGATGTAAACGTTGGCACCCTTATAAAGGAGGATATTGCGCGAGTAATATTTGCTGAAAGCGGTCTGACCTGATAGATAATACTTCAACTTGACCGCACATATGAGGCGATATCCGCACTTTTGTTTCAGCAGGCTCCCACTTGCAGAAAGTCGATCGTTCGCCTTGAATCTATGGTCTATATCGTCCGACTCCCATGCTAAGACCGAAAAACATCCTCCTCGATTCGGAAGCGAATGCTTAGCAGAGCCAAGGGAAAATTGCAGGACTTGGAGGAGAGCTATTCGCAGAATGAATTGTATACTTTGGGTTTTTTTTGTTTTTTATTTATTCTTACCTGTGAGTTCAGTCACCTCCAGCGCCACTTCTTCACTGGTTACCATGTATTGGCGCTTGTGCACGTGGGGCCAAATATCCCCTTCTGGGCTAATTGCTCCAATTCCAAGGGGCATGAATCCCTAGTCACAGCAAGGGGAGACTGGTACAATGTTGTCCTGCCCTATTGTAGCCCTTTCTACTGCTTCCTACAGCATATGCGCACACGCGGTAAAGCTCACTTTCACTTACAAACGGGTCGAAAGGCGCGGCGACGTGTAAAAAATCACTTTTCCACTCTGTAATACCGGAGCTTTCACTTGTCAAATTGACTACTTGTTTTCTCATCGGACAAAACAGATGTGTGGAATGGAACGCCACATGGCGGCAGTGTGCATCTCCATTTGTCGCCAGTGGCATAGTTTTTCGATGGCCACGTTGGAGGGGGCATTCCCAGATGGATATGTCTCGAAATGCGTCGGGGTTTTGTTTAATATTCTGTTTCAAATATTTAAATCCACAGATCTAAATATTTGGAGATAAAAATATTTTCTGCGCAACGATATCCGCACGAAAGGTGAAGTCCGCTTGCACTTCGAGGTCATACCCATCTGGCCGAGTGCAAGGGTTCGGGATCGGAATCACTTCGATTCCCGGGCGTAGGCGTCACATTACACTATGTCTCATTAATTTCAGTTTGTACTACCATTACTTCTACCATTGAACGACTGCATGTTTTTTGGGTGTTGGTCTGAAATACAAAACCCTATTGCAATCACGACCTGTCTCCGTCTGTCCGTTCGTCTGAATGTCACAGCACTTTTTCTCCGAAACTATAGAAGCTACAGCAATGAAACTTTGTGGAAAGGTCAGAAGTGGTGACTTCTTGAAAGTTTTGGGATGGAAAAATTTTTCATAGGGGTTTAAGGGGGTCTAGGGACGTGACCCTTTAAAAATTTTTTTTCACCATTGGTAGTCGAGTAGGATGTCATTTGAAAGGTCTCAAAGAGATCGTTTCAAAAGAAGTCCCAAAATTGGCTTATCGGTACCGAGGGGGGCAGGGGAAGGGGAAATTCACGAACATTTGTGAGTATAACAACAACAAATACCTCAGAAGTCAAAATTCGTTCAACTTTGTTAATAATAGTATGATCTTCGAATTCCATATTTTCTCCAATAAAATCGTCTTTTACATGTTTCTTGATTTTATTCGTTGCTGGTGACTGCATTATGTAAGTTGAGTACAAAACCCTTCTGACATGAGCGCAGGTCTGTCTACCCAACTTGTTTTTTTATTACCTCCATTCCCTACCACTCTCTCCATCACTCTTTCTTGGAAGCACAACGCTCGTGCGATCTGCATTCACATCTCGTCGCTTCGTCCTTTGTGCCACCCAGACAATGTTTGATACATTGGTATAAGGAGGCACAAAAAATAACGTGAACGAATCCTTTCATGAGTATCTAGCCCAAATTCACGACCAGTTCTCAGAAATAAAAAAAAAATTCAATATAGTACGACGCATCAAAAAAAACTCTGAGTAACTGTCTCTTCAGTATCTCGTCGATAGGGTCGAAAATCCTCTAAGATACAGAGCTTATAAAAGCAGAACTTTAGTCCGCCGCTTCAATCAGTGTTCATTAAATGCTCCCTAAGTCTTTCCTGTAATGATCCTGATCCTGTAATGAATCAGCCCTACGCCACTGAAAATAATTCACAAGTTGTTATTGACGTCGACGGTTCGGAATGACCCTTGTAATAATTTTCAGTCTTAACTCCGTACGAACGAGTCGGAACCGACCTCTCATCGGTTCTAGACGTGAAGTCTGTCGTGCCAACAAATGGTACCAACCGGTCAACAGTCCGTGCACCGTAATCCATTTCGCGGTGGCTGCTTGTCGGCCAGCTAGATCGGAGAGGCTTTCGGTCGCAGGTCTTTAATTGGATTACGCTCAATTACATATTTCAGCCACTATTAAATGCCCGTTTCAAACGCGTCGAAAACACAAACATACGGAAGGGAACCTACTTTACTTTATTCCGTATTCATTCATCATACCAGTCAATTACAAAAATCTAAATTCAATTTCGCGTTCCCGAAATTCGCCGACGCGGTACCGAAAAACACAAAACGTTAACTCAATCCCGAAGAACTCTACGCTAAGAAAAAGGCAAGGCAAACTAAGGTACCGCGTACCGCACGCGACGCGAAATCGGCCATCCGCGGATTTTGCAAAACCATACCCTCTCCCCGGCATACTTACCTCTACCCTCTCCCCGGCATACTTACCATGCACTCCCATTGCCTCTGAAAAAGAAGGGCCGCTGGAAAGGAAAGTCATGGAATATCTAGCAGTTCATATTATTTTATTCAAAATTATTAAAATTCGATTTAATAGTTTTAATCTTAAAATGATAATTATTTAAATCGTGCAAATATATAATAAAGTTTTAATAAAATTCAAATTTGATAATTTATAAACTACAATAGATTGTTAAAGTGGTTTTTTTGTTGGTTGCTGCTGATAACAGTTTTGAATTTTCTACAATAACTTTTAAACAGGATTCCGTTTAACTATTCTTTTCCATTTCGTTTTGATCGAATGACATTAAACCTTTAACATACCAAATATCAAGTACGAAATTTCTACACCTATAGGAAATGGGACTTTCTAATATTAATTGTTTAGATTTTCGCTTCATTCATAATGGTTGTATATTTTTAATCGCAAAGATGTTTTTATTTTGCAATACCTTCCAACCCTTCTCCTACTTGTGTTATTCTTTGAATGTATTGTTTTAAATGATTGCTGTTTTTTTTTCTCGTAATTTTTTCTTTCTCAATTTTATATCATATGTATATATATATATATATATATATATATATATATATATATATATATATATATATATATATATATATATATATATATATATATATATATATAGGTTTCCTTATAAAAATACTAACAAAAAATAATTAGCTAGCTTTTGTAGCTTTCGCTGTTTATGGTGATGCTGCAACCGCTCGACTTGCTCTATAGATAATAAAACAAACCTCATTAATCCTTCCCTTGAATTTGCTACAAAATGACATCACTTGCAGCAATTGTTCGTCTGTAGGTTTTGTCCAACTTCAGCTAGCCTTCGGCCTTGACCGCTACCCTGAGTTGTCAGCGCCATAATTTTTAGGTAGTTTCTTAGCGATTGCCAAACATATATGAATCATAGACCATTTTCTTCATCGTATTGCTTAGCTTCCTCGTATTCCACTACTCGACTGTTTGATAAGTCTGCTTTGTTGCCGGCCAAAGCTATGACAATATTTGGTGAGGCTTGTCGTTGGAGCTCTTTAACCCAAGTTTTGGCACGTTGAAAACTATCTTGATTTTGTATATCATAAAAAACAATGGCGGCCTGCGCTCCTCTATATTACATTGGCGCTAAATTGTGATACCTGTCTTTTCCGGCCGTATCCCATATTTCAAATTTAACTGCCGTATCATCTATGCAAAGTGTTTGCGTTAAAAAACTGCACCTATCGTACTCTCTTGATACTAAAACTAAATACCTTACGTGCAGAGTACAGTAAGATAAATGAATTTATACGTATGGTTTCTATTTTTTTGTTAAAGTGAGTTATTACACAATCATTTCAAGATACTTAGGCTCATTGAAGCTTCACTTTGCCAATAGGATTGTTTTACTTTTTTTTGGGTGTCGTTTTAAGGCATTTTAAGACAATATTTTTGTTTTCGGCGCACTCAACAAAGTAAATAAAAATTTTCATGCAGCAAACATTTAGAAATAAAATGGAATATGCTGAAAAGCACTAAAAAGTATAAAGCGTGCTTTTTATACAATATTGAATTCTGGCATATGAGTTTAACAAATTTTTAACACCGACAATTCCTTCAAACCATGTCCTAACTCGTTGCAAAACCCGAACATAATTTAATTCTAGACCGCTATGTCGGCGACTTTTAATGAATATCTTCGATAAGTTTTAATATGCACGCCTTTGCAGGAAATGCTTAATCGCGAAGTAAAACCATAAACGACTCAAGCTGCAATCAACTTCACCTTGTGCGCTTTGGCGAAGTTTTTTTTTCTTCTTCTTTTAGAAACTAACAACACGAGTGCTTTAACACATAATGGTTGATTAAGAAAGGAAATCACTAAACATGCGTGTAAAAGTAAAATGAGTTAATTGTG
This sequence comes from Odontomyia ornata, assembly GCA_963969285.1. Taxonomy (NCBI): domain Eukaryota; kingdom Metazoa; phylum Arthropoda; class Insecta; order Diptera; family Stratiomyidae; genus Odontomyia; species Odontomyia ornata. Next base: position 92,373,134 of record OZ017740.1, on the reverse strand, counting down.
TTTCGTTATGAACTCTCTAAGACAGTTTCGACCGTTACAGTAATAATGTTAAGAAGTTTGTAAACATAATTCATTGTCAGTACAAATTTCAAACTCTTGCCTAAATGAATCCCTCTTTATGAGATTACTAGGACTGTCGAATAATTCAATCGTTTAAATCAGAATGTGAGAATTGATGTTCCTTCAAACTAATTTCATTTTTAAACGTTTTCTCACAGCTATCGCATTTATAGAGGTTGGGATTTTTGTGCAACGCGATATGGGCGTTTAAGTACCGTAAGTTTGTAATGATTTAAACATTTTAAGTCCAACGCGGAACGACCTCTCATCGGTTCTAGACGTTAAGTCTGAGTAGTGCCAACGGATGGTACCAACAGGTCAACCAATCCGTGCACCGTAACCCATTCACGCGGTGGCTGCTTGTCGGCCAGCTAGTTCGGAGAGGATTTCGGTCGCGGGTCTCCGGATGGGTTACGCTCAATTACAATATTTTCAGCCACCTGAACATGCCCGTTTTCCAAACGCGTTACAAAACAAAACCATACGGAGAAGAAACCTACTTTACGTTACTCCGTATTTCTTCTTATAACCAGTCAAGAATACAAAAGCTAATTTTTATTTCGCGTTCCCGAAGTTTCGACGCGGTACCGAAAAGTATGCTACTCTAACTCAACCCGACGAAAACTACTCAAAATAAAATAACAAAACAACAAAGGTACCGCTAACCGCGCGCGACGCAAAACCGACCTCAGCGGATTTGGCGAAACCCTACCCTCGCGACGGCATACCTACCCTGCACTCACTTTCCCGCTGAAACAGAAAGAACCACTGAAAAGGAAAGTCTTTAATCCATTAGCAATTCATTTTATTATTAATTCTCTTTTTTTATGTGAATTTCAACAGATATCTTAATATTCTTTTCTAATTTCTTCTAAAAATAATTTCATGCATATAATTCGAACTTGAATTTGAAGCGTAAATGCCCCTAATGTTAAACTATTCATAGAAAAATCATTTTGATATGAACATTCTGGTTAGTTTTCCTAGCGATTGCATTTTCTCGCTATTCTATAAATATTACGTAATTGATTTTTGGTATGTACTTTTAATTAGAGCAATAAATTGACATGAAAACTTATCACTTAAAATAACAAAAATGCGCGATGAACACAAAAAAATAACCAACTGTGCATTTTAAACTAATCAAATATTCATTAATTATGGCAGGTAAAACATAAAACTGTATCAACGTGAAATATTTAAATTTATGTTTCTTTTGGTATTAACTTAATTCAATAAACATACGATCGTTTGTTTAATTGTAAAAATACCTAGTTGAAATGTATGTGACTAAATAGAATGAATTCAGAATTTGGGACATTCTCAAGTAATGATTACTCCTGCCTACATGATCTGTGTAGTTACTTGTTGAATTCTCGAATAAACTGAACTGACAAGAACCGAATACTGTGTGAATGCTTGAGCGATAGGTAAAGTATACACAAAATGAGTCAACAGACAGCTCGGTCCAGTTTATTATACAACACAGTTGCGTGGAACGAAAAAACTAAAAAATTATGCCAACAGTCGGTATGTAGAAAGATATTAAACTTTCCGTATGTCGATTTTGATTTTCGATTCTCGAGCACACGTTAAAATGTTATCCTATCAAATCGAACCTTAAGCATACGAGTATAATACTGGAAATGGTATAGATTTACATTAAATCCAACAACTCCATAATGACCATAGCAATAGTAATCAGCTCCTCTGAGTGTTTCTAATCTCAATGGTCTCATCATTTATCTCCTTTACGCATCCTACACTTATTGCAATATAATCTAATTTGTTGTAATCAAACAGGGAATTCTTAAAATTCCTTCTTCATGTACGTCTTCCTCGTTCGCAGTCGGCTAGGAAATGAACAATTTCGAGGACCATACATATCACCGGGAGGACAATGTTCGTAGCCACTTTTCTCGTAGAAGTTCACTTGTTCGACGGCCGCCAAACAATTACAAGACCCGATGGCTGGGCCGAGAGGAGGGACTGTAATAAATAATGCGGCGCTGCAGCAGTGCTAATATTTTTTTTTTGTATGTACAGTCTCCCACAAAAGCCAAGGTACAGAGAATCGGTAACTGCAAATTGTATTACTGAATCAATATTTTTATTTGAAAACCAAAAGTTATGAAATGGTAATAATACGAGCTCTGTTGAATTTAAGTTTTCATAAATTTAAAGGGATTCGGCAATAATGATCATTGAAGACAATAATTTTTTTTGTTGGCAATGTCTCTTTTCTACTCCACAAAAGTCTTGGTACAGTTGCAGAAAATGCCCTGTTATTTGTAAAAAAAAGGAATCCCCCAAATTCATATTATCAGAGTGAGTTAACTACCGTAGGCCACTGTCTTTAATACCGCGTCCGTATTCGTGGTGTATCTTTTATTTAATAAAATTTTAAAAAAATGAGTCGAAAGGAGTTGAGTATTAAGGAGCGTGAAATAATTATTAATCTGCATTCAAATCAGAGCAAATCATATTCTGAGATAGCTGAACTAGTGTTGCGAAGTCGGTCAACCATTCAAAAAGTGATTAATCGATTTAAGAAGGAAAATAGAGTGGAAAATGTGCCCCGAACAGGTCGTCCATCTAAACTAAGTGCAAAGGAAAGAGAAAAATTTCGCGAATGGTAAAACAAGATCCATTTCTAAGCTGTAGAAAAATCTGCGATGTTCTTGGAATTAATGATAAGAAGGAGGTTGGCGCAGAAACTGTGCGTAGAGCTGTCGTAGTAGCTGAATTTTCATCTCGTATGCCTAGAAGAAACCCTCTTGTAAGTTCCATAAACGAACAAAAAAGAATAACATTTGCAAAAGCATATATTGACAAACCAATAACGTTTTGGGATAATGTTTTATTTTCGGATGAGTCTAAATTTTGTATATTCGGTGTAAATGGGCATAAGAGGGTCTGGCGAAAAGTAGGAGAAGCATTTAATCCCAAGAACACTATTGAAACAGTAAAACATGGAGGCGGTGGTGTTATGGTTTGGGGTTACATGGCTGCTGCTGGAGTTGGAAATCTGACATTCATCGAAAATACTATGGATTAGAACTCCTATCTAGAGATTCTACGAAACACCATGAAACAAAGTGCAGCCAAATTAGGTATGCGAGAAGATTTCTTGTTTCAACGGGACAATGACCCTAAGCACACTGCGCATAAAGTTCGAATGTGGCTATTGTACAATACTCGCATGCTTGCTACACCGCCTCAAAGCCCTGATTTGAACCCTATAGAGCATCTTTGGAATGAGCTTGAGACAAAAATCCGAAAAAGAGTGATATCAAGCAAGGCGCAGCTTAAAGATGTGATATTGGAGGAGTGGGCCAGAATCAGCAGCGAATTTACTAAAAAATTGGTATATTATATGCCTAAAAGACAGAAGTCAGTAATTCAGATGAAAGGATATCCGACAAAATATTAAGAAAAGTATAATTCAAAACTATGCAGGACTATAATTACAATTTGTATCACTTTTCTTTAGGTGTACCATGACTTTTGTGGACTTCATTCTTTGACTTTCCAACACATCATATGTAATAATATATTAATACGACAGAATTTTCGTTTTGTTTTACATGAATTTAAAGTGTAATGATTATAGTTGAAGTAATACCAAAAAAATTGTATCACTATAGGTTGTTTAAATAAAAATATCAAACAATTTTCATGATATATATCACTGCACCTTGACTTCTGTGGAAGACTGCATTTGCAGAAAAAGCGATCTTTTCCCGGCAGGTTCTGATATAAATAGTCAAGCCGCAGGAAAGATGATTCGAAATTGCTTACCTGCGAGTTCAGTCCCCTCCAGCGCCACTTCTTCCCTGTATACCATGTATTGGCGCTTGTGCACGTGGGGCCAAATATCCCCCTCTGGGCTAATTGCTCAAATTCCAAAGCGCAGGAATCCCTAGTCACAGCAAGGGGAGATTGGTACCATGTGGTCCTGCCCTATTGTAGCCCTTTCTACGGCTTCCTACAGCCTATGCGCACACACAATAAGGTTCACTTTCACTAAAAAAAACGAGTCGAAAGGCGCAGCGACGTGTGAAATCACTTTTTTCGCTTTCTAATCCCGGAGCTTTCACTTGTCAAATTCTACTTGTTTTCTCATCGGACAAAACAGATGTGTGTGGAATGGAACGCCACATGGCGGCAATGTGCATCTCCATTTGTTGCCAGTGGCATAGTCTTTCGATGGCCACGGTGGAGGGGCAATCCCAAATGGATATGTCTCGAAATGCGTCGGGGTTTAGTTCAATATTCTGTTGCACATATTTAAATCCACAGATCTAAATATTTGGAGAAAAAAAAAAAATATTTTCTGCGCAAGATATCCGCACGAAAGATGACGTCCGCTTGCATTTCGAGATCATACCCACCTGGCCGAGTGCAAGGGTTCGGGATCGGAATCACTTCGATTCCCGGGCGTAGGCGTCACATTACAAGTTAGCGAATGATTTACCGGACTCACCACATTTGTTCAAAACAGAATGTGAAAATTTATGTTCCTTCAAACCAATTTCCTTGGTAAACGTTTTCTCACAAATATCACACTTAAAGAGCTCGGGATTCTTATGTAATTCGATATGAGTCTTTCGCAATCGTATTGTTCCAAATGTTTTACCGTATATGTCACATGCGTTTGAATTAGAATGGGAAAATTTATGTTCCTTCAAATTTTGCGCGGACGCATAACGTTTATCACATCTATCACATTTATATACATTAGGATTCGAATGCCATTTCATATGTTTCCTAAAAACTATTCGATTAGTGTATACTTTACTACAAATAGCACATTTATAAATATCCGAATTATTATGCGAGACTGCATGGGCTTTTAAGCTATGCAATCCAGGGAACAATTCACTGCATATGTCACATTTATAGCAATTAGCATTTGAAAGTGTACATTTATAATTCTCTAAAGACGTTTCGTATCTGAGTGTTTCATACGCTTTCATGATAGTAGCATTTTCAGTAGTTACCCCGCAATCTTCCGTTACGTAAGCACCAGAGTTATCCAATTCATTGTTTTTCGGTTGTCTTTGAAACTCTTGGGGCGTGTGAGCACCTCGGAGTAAATTATGATCTCCACATGTATATCCAATCTCCGTTCCGTCCAACTCTTCATACGTATTCATCTTTTTACCCTACGACATCGAGAACACTGCACTTGCACTTTTAATTTTGACAAATGGCCAAACTAAAGCTTTTGTTGCTTGTTAGTTAGTTAAATCTGTACGAATAACATTCATCACATATTCATCACGTTTAGTATTTTAACACTAACCTGCTAGTCTTCGTCGTTTGATAATCGTTGATGAACCAACTGCCAATCGATCCTCTAATGGTCCTTTGAATAGAACTGAATCGCTAACCCCATGATGCATATCAGATGGTGAATTTTCACGGGCTGCTCTTTCATCCAGCAAATGATCCTTTTCAGTTGGTTCGTAAACTGATTCTTCGCGAACATGTGCAACCCGACTCTTCTTGGGTGGCAGCCACTACGCACGCACTTCACTGCCATGTGGCTGTCAATTCCTCTTGACATTCCACGACAAAATTGACGTGGGATGTGCGCTCGTCACAATCACGTGAAATGACAAGCCACCTAGCAGCAAGGTGTGTTAGTAGTGGTCGCCAGCGGCGTCGCATGATTCATTACAATTTGAGCTGAAGGCCACTCAACCTGGCAAGAGCCCCTGAAACTATGAACAGGTGGAGCGCGCCCGATGGCTAGCCCATTTTTACGAAAAAGCTTTCCAACGTGGCCAATCCATTATTGTTCGGTTTTTTTCCAATTTCAATAAATAATAACCAACTTTCCAATTCCTTTTTCTTCAAATATCTAAAAAAAACGAATTAAACAATTTCAAAATTATCAATTATAAAACAATTGAATTAAAGGAAAAGTATTTCAAACACATGCATACAAGAAAAAGAAAATTACTCAAATATATCAAAAAAAGGAATTAAACAATTGCAAAATTATCAATTATAAAACAATTCAATTAATAAAAAATTGGTACTCACCAACATCCACGCAGGGCACCCGCTAGTGATGTGGTGAGATTGCTAATAAAAAATGGATCTCCTGCAATTTGAAAGAGTTAGCTCCCTGGCCTTAATGTCACTACGTTACACAAAAAATAATTTCAAATTGAAGGCTAGTTATAGTGATGAACTTTGTTTATAAATTTTCCATCCTTGCAATCTATGACTTATTCCATCCAGGCTGCACTTTTTGTGCATTTTAAAACTTCACTGCATTCATCATAGAATCCATAAATTCTATTCAGGCACATTCCTGGTGACCACGTAGTAAAAACAAATTTTCCGTGTATTTGATTTTGTAGGCAAGCAACAAACAAATTGTTCCAAGCGGTTGTTTTCCTCTGTCGACACAATCATCCAAAATTAAATAATTGGGAACCCACCGTATTCGAACACTTGCAACAAATCTGTATACTATCCGTGTATATCACCGCATATAATTAGCGGTGTTTCCAAAACCATCCCATAAGATTCCGTGGTCCAGTTAATCATACGACGGCAGAGCTTCCACTGTTCGAAACTTCCGCTTGTTGCTATCCTGCTGCGGATGCGCTTTGCCTATTTTCCGTTCTCCCCAACGCTGTGACTTGCTGGGTCGGCTGATTCAAAGGCGAGAGTCGTTGCAGTAACTGCAGCAAAATTGGTGACTTCCATCATACATCACTTTTATTATGAGATTTATGAAATTCGTAGGGCAGTCACGATAAACATAACAGCAATCTGAATCACTTGCACCATATTTTTCTGCAGCTTCATATGCATGCTGATAGGCCTTTTCATTTTCGCGGGACGACCGGTGAATACTTGGACTTAGTATAAATGTTATCAGTTCAGCTAGCAAATTATCTTCACCCAAATCAAACGGATGTTTTGCCACTTCACATACACTCTTCAGCAAACAAGATTCATGGTACCTATAGCCTTACTGTGAGTCTCAACAGATTCTCAAATGAACAATAAATAACTCCGAATTTCACCAAAGTTCGATAAAATAATAATATACACAGGAAAATCTTTGTGACGTTTCGATGCTTCGCGGGTTGCGGTAATAATTTCACTCTTCTACCGTGTTCACGACGTGGCCAACCAAACCGGACTCCCCGATCCGTCAGCAAAGCTTGTCTTTCTTCTTTCTTTCCCGTGTCATTCACGGTAAAATTCAATCAGCTGCCCACTCAGCTGAACTCGAATGCATTCCAACATGTAATGCACCGTTGGCCTGCACTAAATCAGTGTTTCCACATCCTAAATTGTAATGGGCAGATTTAAATATTTTAAGCCCAAAATTTAACTGAAGTAGGGAAATTTTAAATGAACTAAAGAAATTAGAAATGAAGTAAAGCAATTTAAATAAAGTAAAGAAAATTTACATGAAGTGAAGAAATTTTCATGAAGTAAAGAAATGAAAATTTTAAATAGTAATAAAAAATTAAATTTTATGGAAACGACAATTAAGGGAGAACATTTAAATTTTAATATAGAGGAAAGTTGATATGAAGTTACATTTAATAATAATAAGAAGAAAAACTATTCTACAAATGACAATTACAGGGTAAAAAATTACATTTTTTTTTTAAATCTGCCATTATAATTTTGGATAGGAGATAGGAGGGTTCTCGAGCAGTTTGCTAGTATGGCTGCTCGATTACTACAAATGCTAATATTTGAAACTAAAAACGACTGCGAAATATTCATTTCAAAAGACCCAAACGTGTGATAGTTGAATGTAGAGATATTCGCAAAGTTCGTTCGTTCTCAATAGACTGTAGAAGGAGGTGACCTAGTTATGGTTGAACTTCAGTTTAATTTGCAATAATCTTTGACTTGATTGCTTTTCACGGTCCTAACATGCCCATTTAACTATTTGTAATACCATCGAATACGATTTATATTGAAGTCACCGATTAATTATTTGAAGCAGTGGCCTACTCCGACGGTAATTATCTGCACTTTCCTTCTCTAAATGTGCCACTCAAGTGAAAAGCTTTCCATTATGATTTGGTTAACGTTTAATGCACGATAATTGTTTATTGGCCACTCTAGATGATCTTTTGACTATGTACTAGGCTCATTGATTTTCTACTTACAGGGTTCCAAAGATTGTTTTAAAAAAAGGAGCTAGATGTTTAATTCAATGTAAATAAACCTCATTAAATTCAGCGGCATCGAATAGAGTTGTATAGGGTTATCCATTTTACGCTTGGGAATGTAAAGCTAAAGAAAACACATAAAATATTCAGTTGGTAACGAAACTTTTCATTCAATACACAGATTGCCATTATACATGAAACACAGCATCATTCAAATGTCCTCCACGGGACCTCTTACGGGGCCTCAATCCTTTTGAGATAATTTTCAATGACTTTTCGGCACATTTCCGGTAATATCTCGGCCATAACTTCACGAATATTGGTTTTCAATTGCTCAAGATTTTGAAGATTGTTTGCGTAAACACGATCTTTCGCATAGCCCCATAAAAAAATCCAAAGGTGTTAGGTCGCAGGATCTTGCGGGCCAATTGACATCACTCAATCTCGAAATTACGCATCCTGGAAATTTCTCTTGCAAAAGTGCTCGATTAGCCTGTGTTGTGTAGCTTGTGGCTCCGTCCTGTTGGAACCACCTGTTCTCCAGATCATAATCTTCAATTTCTCTTCAAAAATAATCGGTTAACATCCGTCCATAGCGGTCAAAATTGACTGTAATGGCTCTTCCTTGATCGTTTTCATAAAAATACGGGCCAATAACACCACCAGACCATAATGCACACCAAACGGTCACTTTTTCCGGATACAAAGGCCTTTCTGCGTTCACCTGAGGATTTTGAGGGCCCCATATGCGGCAAAAATTGCGATGACATAATCACCTCTGTCAAGTCCTAGATTGATGAAACGTGTGACAGAATGTAGCGCATCTACAGTACTCTTGTTATTTTGAAATTCAAACTGATGTTGGCTTAAAATAGAGTTTTCAACTAAAAATGATGTCAATCGATTGTTTAGTATTTTTTCAAATATCTTACTAAATCCCATCAGTAGCGCAACCGGGTCGAAATGATCACCACCCTTAAATATAGGAACTATTTTTGCAACTTCTTCTTCTTTCAGAAATGACCCATTCCTAATATGCACGTTTATAAAATTTGCCATAAGCTCGGCTGTGTCCTCTTTGATTATACTAATTTCATTGATTAAATTTAAGATTTATTGAGATATTTGTAGTATTTAAATTGCTTTCTGTACAGGCAACGATTTCTTTAGTGATTCTTTCACCAACTGTTGAAAAAAGTGAATTAATGAGTTCGCCGCGTCACGTGGACACGATTTATTAGAGGGCCCATCAAGATGCAGTTGAAAGTTTTGTTACATAGCCCGTGGAGAAGGGTTATCCCTTACCTGATTTATTATTTTCCATATTTCATGGGTGTTGTCAGCCGCTGTTTCCATTCTTCTTGAGAAATATGAGAATTTAGCCTTTTTCACCAGTCGTTTCGATTATTTTTTCGCTTGCATATATACAAACTTGATGGCTTGGTTTCTATTGTTTTTCCTGTAGTCCTATATGCCTTCCTGTTTTTAATACTTGCGTCAATTAATTTTTTCGTTATCCAAGTCCGTTGTCGACATCTGGTTTTTTTCTCAATAGTATAGCTTTGCTTAGCAACTATGATGATAATTTTGAGTTCAATAATACTATTTGGTATCAGTAATTCTCGTATGTTTGATTTAAAGAGCTCCTTATCTAAATATCTGAACGTTTTATATGCCGGCATCTGTTTGTTTCGAGTTTGTGTAGTAATCGAGCAGTTTGCAGTCACACAAGCAAACTGCTCGAAAACCTTCCTAACTCCCATCCGAAATTTTAGAAAAAATATTAAATTACTTCCATTCATAATCGTAAGTTATAAAATAGTTTTCTTTCTTATTATTATTATTAGAGGTAATTTTATATCAATTTTCCTTTACATTAAATTTAAACGTTTCCCTTGACTTATATTCTTCATGAGATTTAACTTTTATTACTATTTAAAATCCTTTTTCATCTTTCTTTACTTCAGTTAATTTTTCTTGAGAAATTTTCAATTTGCCAATTAAAATTTCGGATGTGAGAGCACTGATTTAGTGCACCCCAATGGTGTGTTATATTACCGAAGGCAAGCAAATCTGGCTGAGTGAGCAGCTAATGCGATTTACCACGTACACGGGAATAGAAAAGAAAAAGGGATTTTTGGGACGGATCGAGGAGGTGACTCACGACCACGACAGGGAAATCGTGCCGCGCCCGCGCGTACAAAGTCATTTTTGCTCCCAAAATATCTTTGAACTCCCCTCTCGGAAATCGAATGAAATGAATTGGACGAAGCCATTCAATAGAATTTTTTCAGTTGAGAAACCAAGGAGCGCATGAGTCGCGTTGTCTTGACTTAGTTTGAATCAGCGAGGCGAGAAAATAAAAGCAATAAAAATTACATTCAATATCATCATCCTAATCGATTCTATTGTTGATAGTGTGCAGTAGCAATAAGTACTGTTTCCGTAAAGTGCTTGGAAATTTACGATAAAAGTTCTCATGTTCATTCAACATTGGCTGATTAATCTCTATCTGCTGAATTCCTGGAGCTACTCGTCAAAAAATAATAGGAGGCAGAGTTGCTGATTATCCGAATACAATTCCTCAATTCGCAAGAAGTCAATATCAATATTACCTGCTATTAAATTATGTCGGATGCTTCAACGAACTAGCTAACCAAAAATATAAAAAAATTATTATTTCCTTTTTTATTCGTTGTAACTATTTATTTGCCCATACGCCGACGTTTCGAAGCACACACTTGCTTCTTCATTAGTGGTACAATTTTATTTTATCAATACAACTTATTCGACACATTTGTAATGCTTAAAAATGATTGTCAAGCTGCAGAATGACGACAACAGTGAAATTCTGATGTCGCGATTACACATGAAACGATCTAGTTCAGACGGCGTTGGTGCTGGTAGTCTTTTTCACACACGATCACTTCAAACGCTTTTGATTTGCTTGCGGGCTACGAGAATTATTTGATATTGGTTAGTACACTGGTTGCGAGCAATTTGATTTTTTCTTTTTACTCAATGAACTACAGCAAAAATTCACTGTCAAGTCAAATCACCTTTACGCCTAAACCCTACCCGCCTATCGATTTTCTTCACACAAAAATGCTTACATTGCAAATGCTGATCACAGCGATCGACCGTGACAATCCAGGCTAGAGGAAATACACTTGGGAATAATGAAACGCCAATTTCAACTTGAGACCAAACTCAACAAAATTCTTTCATCGCCGTACGCGCACATTTGCTCTGTCCGAGGTATAACACGGGACCCCCCGTGTTGCAACTGTGGTTTCTTGTTCAGTCCTCTCATGCCGTCAACCCTTGTTTGCTTTGCAGAACAACGTGATAAAATTTTAATTGTAAATATAAATATTTATTTTTTTAAATTTACAATTAAAATTGGATCAAGCATTATGTTGCTTTTCGAGCAGTTTGACTAGGAGACTACTCGATTACTACAAAGCCCTAAGAATTGTAACATTGAAAAACACCACGCGCTAAATTATGATGCCGACAAAGCAGTCATCTATCATTGCTACATGAACGAACATCAAAAAAGTTGAAAAACAATTGAAGAGGCAATCTGTATTACTGCCGAAGTAAAAACAGTAAGCTTCAAAGCAAACTTTTACTTGAGAATCATTTATTACATACTAAGATTTTATTTATGAAGTCAATTCAATCGTTTATGAGCCAAATCAAATGATCTATCAATATTGATAGAATTCGACTGGATTTATGGACTTATTTAGTGAATTTACTAGCTTCGGTTATTTTAGAATCGATCATGCGTTTTTATTCGCATTTTCGTCAATCTTCTTTTTCTTTAGCGAACGAATAAAGTACTTAAATTTATAAAATTAATTAGAGCGAATTTAAATAGAAAATAGATGATCTTTTTGCAGCAAATTAAGTGGCCAGGCTAATATAAACAATAATCATTTAAGCAAATAATTTTTTAGAGACTACAAGTACTAGCGATTTTGTTGCTACGAGTATATAATGACAAGTGGATGCTTACTTGGCTATCAGTATTAGCCCAATTTTCGAGTCAAATTATAAATAAGAATGCATTTGTAATGATAAGAATATGTCATTGACCGATTCCAAATATTAAAACCATGTTAACGTTATTTTTGGACTTAAATTATAAATATTTTTTTAGTTGCATTGATAAGCAAATAATATTTTATTCAAGTGTCGAAAGCAGTATCCTTCGCTTTATTCCAAAAATAAATGAAGATAATGAATAGAAGTCCGTTTTTTATCCTTATGAAGATATTATAGGATACTATCTACTCTTCAAACGTGGTGATTTAGGATTCTATTAAAATTGAAAGCTAAAAAATTATAAAATTTCCAGTAAAATTCCAAGAATAACCATGGATGTGTAGTAAGAAACATAAAAGAATATTCCTACATATATCATAGTACACTTCTGACTCAGTATAACTTAACAGCTCGAAACAATTTTCTTCAAGTATCCTAAAACGAAAATCCGAACGCCATGCTTCATTTTCTTTGTGTTTACTTTCTCATGCAATTATTTAAAGCCTATGTGGTGTAAACATATGGAAAGAATTCACTTGAAGGAAGATGGGTACACTTTTAAGAAAATAACCTCAGACGGAGTCTCATGACCAAGGCAATATGAACAAACTAGATCCTCTACAGATCAAATTATAGTAATCCTGACACCGTCGTATTGTGTCAATTGCCGACACAGTTAAATTTTACAGCACTCCGGAACGCACTGTCGGTGCATCGCCGCCAGAATGCATTAAAATTCTTCTGGGTGACTTCAATGCGAAAATCAGCCGAGACACGGCACATAGAGGAGCAACCGGATGATACACCCTCCATGTAGAGACCAGTGACAACGGATAGCAATAGACTTCGCTACAAGCAGAGGCTTCACAGTAACCTCCAAACACTTTCCACATCGAGAAATCCATAAGAGAACGTGGGCATCTCCAAATGGTCGCACATTTAACCAGATCAACCATGTGCTCATACAAAAACCAGCCACCATCAGCATCCTCGATACGCGCTCGTTCCGCGGCACTGTCTGTGATTGGACCACTACCTTATAAAGGTCAAGCTCCGATGCCGCGTCTCCAAGAGCTATAACAAGGAGCATCAGTTTCTCCAAGGTACCAGATACGCAAGCTAAATGGTACCTCAGTAACGTTCACATATATGTCAGTGCTGTAAAATTGCATCAACAAATCCCCGCAGGCGGGAGAAGGTAATGATGACATCAAAACCCTGTGGAAGACAATAAGAGATGCGGTGACAGAGGCAGCCGATGAGGTCTTGGCGCACAAGCCAAAGAAAAGTAGGAACGACTGGTACGACGAAGAGTGAAAGGAAGCGATTAAAACAAGGAACCAGGCGCACAAAGAATACATCCAGCGACCAACTCGGGCCAAAGAAGAACAATACAAAACCCTTCGAAGTCAAGTAAGTAATGACTGACCATCAACACCAAGATCTAACAGATAAACAAAAACATGACCCTACATGCAGCCGAATCCGCATATGCCTCTATCAAACAACTAAGAGATACCTTCAATCCACAAACAAGACTTCACAAAGGTGTACAAGGAGCAATCATAGGCAAACCAGTCGAAATTAAAAACAGATGGCCGCAATATTTCCAGAAGCTATTCACAGTGGCACAACGGCTGAAGCTATGAACATTCCAGAAGTAGGGCAAGAGGTCTAAGTCTCACCCGTCAACCAGAGACGAAGTACGGGTAGCAGTACGGCACTTCAGAAAAAAAAAGACTCCTGAAATAGATGGAATCTAAGCAGAACTGCTCCAGAGCGGGGGGTCCCCATTTAATTAACCTTCTGCATCGACTAATATGCAGAATATGGTCAGAGGAGCAGTTACCAAAGGACTGGTGGAAAAGTATAATGTGTCTTGTACGCAAAAAGGGGGACAAGTTAAGGTGTGAAAATTATAGAGGCATCGCTCTGCTGTGCACGTCTTACAAAGCGCTCTCTAAAATCATAGAAAGAAAATCGAAGCCATACTATGAAAGTATTATAGGAGAGAGAAGGTTTCGAAGTGGACGGTCTACAATAGACCAAATATTCTCAGTAAAGCAGGTGCTCGAAAAGTGCTGGGAATAGAATCTGAGTTGCTCCAGTGCACCGAACTTACGCCTGATGGAAAGACGAACAGATTGATTGCGTCTTTTAAAATTACTGTTCTAGCTAACCTAAGTATCTTGCTTGATAAGGAATTTTGGCCTCCTGGCGTATTCGTTAAAAAGTTCTCTCCAATTTGTAAGCGGAACCATCCTGTATCCTTTCGCCCCAGAAGAAACATCTCTTAGGCCTCGTAACTCATTCTTAACTTGCTTTTACCAAAATGTTCGTGGCCTTTTTTTCTGTATAATATCATCTGTCTAACGGAAACATGGCTGACAGATGACATTAGTAATAGTGAGCTACTCCCGAACCATTTAATCTTCTACAGAAATAGAGACCGTGATGCTACTGGTAAGCCTGACGGTGGAGGCGTTCCAGTGGGTATACATGTTTCCCTTACTAGCAAATCCTGTGATGATTTCACTCCATCTTCACCTGTTGAGTGTATAATTGTGCTAGTCTCTCTATCTGTCTCTCTTTCCTTCCTCGTATCATCTGTGTATATTCCTTGTCACAGTCCTGATATTGTTTACGAACATTTCTTTGCAGAATTCTCGAGCTACATTAATGCTCTTTCCCATCTACTCCTATATTGGTCTGTGGTGACTTCAATTTCCCCTCTATTGTTTGGAACGATTTGTATGTCTCCATAGTTTCTGGCAGTAGCGTGTCTTTTGCTCTTACTACTTTTATTTCCCTCTGTTCTTTCACGCAACACAACTCATTTCCTAATGCCAATAACAAATTACTTGATCTTGTTCTTTCCAACTTGTCACCTTCTTCTCTTTCCGCGTCGGTGGCACTCCCATCTTTTGTCAAACCTGATCCCCACCATCCACCGCTCTCTATTGAGTTTGTTATCACATCTTCTCGTTCTTTGAAGAATTCCTCACCTTCCCACTTTAATTTTTTAAAAGCCGATTTATCGAGCATGGAAGCTAGCCTTAATGCCATGAATTGGTATTCCTTCTTCAGCAATCTCCACATTGAAGATTGTGTTGATAAGCTCTATACGTTACTCCTGTGTATCCAGTAAGAAGACCTAAAGATGCTCCTTGGTTTAATTCAGATGTAACCATTGCAATTAAAGCTAAAGATGCTGCCCGCAAAAAAATTCTTATCGATTGGTCTTCCAATTGACCTCCTTTAATTCAAAGAGCGTCGTGCCACGGCCAAGAAAATTGTCACATATGTTAACCACATTGAAACTGCGTTAATGTCGACTCAAACTCGTGCGTTCTGGTCGTACATAAAATTTTTAAGGACCTCTCATCACACCCCTGATCATTTTAGTCTAGATAGCGTGACATCGTCTACTCCACAAGAATCTTGTGAACTCTTCGCTTCTTATTTTTCGTCCTTTTTCGGCAGGGCTAAGCATTTCCCTTCCTTCAACCAATCTTCTCTTCTGTTCTTTTTCCTCTACTAAATAATCTTGACAACAGCACCAGTGTGGGTCCTGATGCCATTCCAAATTTTCTAGCAAAATCTTTATCTTCTTCACTTTGTGTTCTCCTTTCAATTATTTTTAATTTGAGTTTGTCCTGTGGGGTTTTCCCCTCCCAATGGAAAATTGCCCACATTTTTCCTATCTTCAAATCTGGTGATTGTAATATCGTCTCAAACTATCGTCCTTTCCTTCTTCCTTGGTTTGATAAAATCCTAGAAAAGATAGCTTTTGATGTGCTGTACCCACTTGTCCTCCCATCTTTACCAGACCAACAGCATGATTTTGTCAGAGGCCGATCTACCCTTAAAAATTTACTTTCTTTTACTCATCATATTGCAGTTCTCCTCAAGCAACAACAACAAGTGGACGTTATTTTAAGGATTTGTCTAAAGCTTTTGATTCAGTGGATCACTCTCTCCTATTTGAGAAACTTTTACGGTTCAATGTCCCTAGTTGCCTCTATTCCTGGCTTCTCTCCTATGTCCTGAATCGTCAATGTGTAGTCACTTTTAACTCTTGCTTCTCTTCTTCTTTTCACCCGAGCTCGGGAGGTCCGCAAGGTTCAATACCTGGCCCTATGCTATTTCTACTTTTTGTTAATGATCTAGCTTGTGCTATCACATCCCCCTGTTTGCTATATGCTGATGACTTCAAGATTTTTCGAGTTATTGATATTGACGTGAATATCCTTCAAATCGATCTTCAGAGTCTTAGTGACTGGTGTGAATATAACCATCTCTCCTTAAATGTTTCGAAATACCATCAGATGACATTCTCCTGTAAAAAAAACTCCTCTTCTCTCAACGTATAGGCTTGTTGGTATCCCTTTGAGCAATGTAACCTCCTTTAAGGACCTTGGTGTGCTTTACGATTGTAAACTGAAGTTTGATCTCCACATTGCTCTAATTATTAAGAAAGCCTCTCGCTTCTAGATTTATTGTACGATCCGCTTCATGATTCCAACAAATCACATCCTGTATGTGTCTTTACTTTTGACTAGTATGTAGTAATTTGAAGTACTGCTCCCGAGTTTGGAGTCCGTACCACAGGAAGCACATCGATGCTCTTGAGTTAGTTCAATGCAGATTCACATGGTCTCTATTCTTCAAATTCAACCTTCCTTACTCCCCTTATGATGACCGACTACATATTTTGAACCTTCCTACCCTCGAGTTCAGACGATCTTTCCTTGACGAATGTTCAAGCTTCATCATAGCGTTTTCCCTCAAAATGTATGCAGGCAAATAAATACATTCGCCGCTACTATACCTAATAGATCCTCGTTTCAATTTCAGGTTCCGTATGCTCGTACTAACACCTTCTTCCAGTCTCACCTACTACGCTCACCAGCGAAGTCTCTTAGCGTGTTCAAAACTTCAATGAAAAATCAAATTTATAAATAATCCTATAAATCTTAATTTTAGATATCGTATTATGATCTTTTTTCTTTAATTTCTTCCATATTTTGAATTCGTATGTTTGTATTTAAATATTGTATTAATTGACTTGTAATTGTTCTTTAAGTTGACTTTTGAAATAGATAAATAAATAAACATTGATGTGCACCAACTCTCTGGCGTAACCAGCAGTGTCGACAGAAATTCACTTTACAAAATAATGCATAACTTTGGCATCCCAACAAAACTAGTCCGCATGGTCAAAGTCACGATGCTAAACACAGAGGGGATAGAGTTGCCCAAATGTTCTTTAATATTGCACTGGAACACGTCATTCGGAAGATGTCAACTGAAACCTCGGGAATACTAACGTTGAAGTCCACACAATTGGTAACATACATATGCTGATGACGTCAATATTATAGCATGTTCAATCTTAGATGCTAAATAAGCATTTTTGAGCCTAAAATCTGAAGCAAATCGAATTGGCCTACGAGTTAATGAAACTAAAACTAAATTCATGACTCAAACAAGGAAGAAAACGCCAGTTCGACAAAACCTAACCGTAGGCGACTACAACCTTGAAACCTTATCTTGGGCCAACATGAATAGAAGAGGCGCCGAAAAGGTGTGGTGCTTTTATGGATGTTGATCATCTCCATGAAGGACTGCAGCAGTGGTCTGCTGCCTCAGCGAGTGGAAAATTAGTGCTACGCTGGAAATGGCCTTGTTTGAGCTCATGTAGGTGCGCAAGCTAGCTTTGAGGTGTTGTCGGGCGGGTTATTTTCCCACAGCACAAGGGCCCACTACAGAATATTTTCGTACTTACGAATTTAAGGGTGACTGTATCGAAGCCGAACCAATTGACTGGTCAAAAGGAGATTTCGTCCTTACCGAGGATGGTCACGGCCCACAAATAAGAGTGGGGAATCCAAGTGGTGATGGTGCCCCCACGAACCCGTCCCAACCAGATCTAAATTCCAAAAAATATGATGCCTTGGCCCATATCAGGTGTGGAAGGCCAAGCATCCCGGCGAGGGCCCCTGTAATAATGGAAAAAGAGGAAGAGCTCACCCGATTGCTAGCTCATGAGCGAAGGGGCAAGCCAACAGTTTTTATGTTTATCTACCCATGAACACATGAGCACTTCCTTTGCTAATTTCTCCGCATGTATGCACTTATCTCCTCAACATAAATCACGTTTGCCATCTGCAGGGACATAAAGCCGAGCCTTTCCCCTCCACCACATCCTGAATCGTACACACAAACCACGAAGTCTTCGAACAGCTCGTAAACATGTGAATCACCGTCGTGATCAAAGATGGGCAGATAAGGATTACAAAAACGCTCATTTTGGCACAAGATGGAAGGCTTCCCACGCCAAGGGAATTGTGTTGGAAAAAGTAGGCGTTGAAGCTAAACAGCCTAATTCTATTATCCGAAAGTGTGTTCGTGTACAATTGATCAAGAACAGCAAAGAGATTACTGCATTCGTATCAAGGGACGCTGATGGGAAAAAGGAAATGTGACTTTTTACTTAAATTTCTCTTCTCCTCTAGGATTATAAATTAATGGTATTAATTTCCACTCCGAAGTTATATCGCGTGTGTTCGCATGGGACACGAGATCCCCACTCTTATTACAGTGCTTTCCTTATTTGGCGCATTTCCCTTTTCATGCTATTTTTGCTTTTCGATCAGACATTTCACGATTTTCTTATCAAAAGCAACAGACTAGCTCATCAATTCCCCCTAAAAAGGGAACCCGTCAAACGTCTTCAGCACACTCCCTCGACCAAAAACTAACTCACACCGCCGTACCGCTTTTCCTTCTTCTGACTTTCGCCGCTCGTAACCGAATTCCAACTCCCAGTTGTCACCAACCGCCAAGTCTCTCGTTGTCAACGAGAAAATTTCTCCCGTTCTTTTTTTCTTGACGGATTCGTTCCCGTCCCATTGGGATTGTTTTGCGGCAATACTAGCAAGTTTTCGAGCTAACCGTTCCGATTGTACGAAATCTGGCATGTATCGTCGCAAAACTTACAACGGTTTCTCTCGTTAGTTAGTCTTATCTGACCATATGGAAAAGTTGTAAATTGAACTTGGCTTTGGTACCAGACTGAAACATGAACCGTCGGGAATGTGATAAGGATGCGAAGTATTGACCTTTTTTTTTTCATGTATTCTCTATTTTAGATGTTGGGTCGTAAAGATAACGAGGAACATGATGGTTTTTTTATCTTTTGTGTTGCATTTTTTATTGTGTGTGAAATATAATCAATGGATTTTGGAAACCATTGCAAGTTTTATGCTCGTTCACAATTCTATTACATATCTAATTACGGCCCAGTGAAACAAGACACAGATTGTACGTTACAATGATGAGTTGTATGAACTATTTGACGATCCAACTGTTTCCTCTTGCGCAAAGTTACGTAAATTGCAATGGGCGGGCCATGTACAAAGAATGGAAGAAAACCGGCTACCCAAAAGAACATTGACGGGTAGAGTACAAGGTAAACGTCTAGCGGGAAGACTGAGAACTGGATTGGAAAACCCGAAGGAAGCAGACATATAGTAGTCGAGTAGAGTCGCCTAGGCAAACTGCTTGAAAAACATTTCCGGGCGAAAACACCTTTTATTCTACTCAAAATTCCTAAAATATTATTTGATTTTTATTTGTAATTTAAAAATAAATAATAAACAACAAAAAATTAAAAAAATTTAATATGAAAATAATCTAATAAAAAAATCGTTTTCGAATCATGTTTTAATATTAAAAATAATTTTAAAAAAAAAAAATCTCAAAATATTAATAAATAAATTGAATCTTCATTCTGAATATATCTATAATATAAAAAAAAAACAAATTAAATAAAGAATTACAATCGAAAATTCGTTGACGGCATCCCCCTTTTCAATGCAATTTAGAAAATAAATTGCAGTCTAGCCTCGTCGAAAAAAAAACACCGTTGCCGGCAGGCAGAGGGCTCACCAAGTAAACCACCGTTGCGGCATGTGGGAGTTTTGTCGAGATAATCGTTTAGAAGAGTTCAAGTTATCCTTGAGGTTGGATAAAGTACGGAAAAATCACGAGTTAAAATGCATTGTTATTGTCGCGCAATGTCTTAGATAACACGCGAGTTAAGTTTGATTTTAATGTGCACCACCTTTCTTTCTGTATACTATAAATCAGTTGCTGAAATATGTTAAGTTGCAGAAATTGATTAATATGAATCAGTGAAAGTTATGCAATCGAATACTGATATATGTCAGTGGTTAATCTTGCAGTCAATATTGATTTTTTCTGAATACCTCGCGACAGTCGTCGGTGCATAGAAGTAGTTGAGGAATCAAAAAAATGTTTAAATCCAGGGATAAATTATCTCATTATATGCGGGCTAAGTGCGCTGCAGTGCATATGGCAAAGTAAATTTGCTGAATTATTTCCGTTGTGCCGCCCGCTGGAAGCAGTCAATACACCGAGACGTTTAATTGATTTCAATTAACGCTCCCCACTTCGCCCCAAAGCATGGAGACAGTAGATCAGCACGGAAAATATGCATATCAGTGGAGTCCATCGCATTGTGGATTCTCTAGTCTATACACATTTGTGCATCGCAGTCCTTACAAATGCGAAGTGTAATTTACTTGCGTTTTGGCCTCATTTTTGCAAAACTGCACGATACAGTTTGTAGTGCCGTAAAACAAATGGAACAAATTTCCCACTGATAACCCTAAAAACCATCATTGTTCCTCCGTCGTCGCGGGCAAGTGTGTATGATCACTTGTCGGGTGTTACCTCTCGAACCGTTGGATTGTCAATCGATTCAATTTTACGAATCCAGTTCGAATTACTTCAACTTTGTTTTTGTGTTGATATTAAATAGCCTTGAGTGGATCAGGTGTGGTAAAGATGATCGAATAGTGTTTGTTGAGTTTGCGCGTTCTCTTGCTGCTCTTCGCTTTCTAAAAATTTTCATAACTTGAGCATTAGATTAAGGTTTGATTATATGTGATAACAACACTTTATTTTGTTCAGTGTAAACCTTTGAATTATATTGTGTTTGATCTGAAAGTTGATAGAGCTTCTTCTTCTTCTTTGTAGCACTACAGCTCCTCTCGGGCCTTCACTTAGAGATAGTTAGAGTATTTCTCATTTTCATAACCATATTGATTTTTTCGGAAGTTGGTTTGGTCACTACCATGCTCCCGTATGCCTGCTCAGCTATGATATGATCTGATTAAATCAGTACATATCACCACTGAGTGAACACTCATAGTCTGTCCAAAAAATCCCCTCAACTAAATCACGTTGCTCCCAACGAGATTTGAACCTGGGACCTTCGGTTTATGCGTTCATGCACTAACCACTAGACCACACAGACTACAGTTGATAGAGCTACCGTACGAAAATAAAAGCCAACATACCACTGATACTAGTGAAAGTAATGTAATTGTGAATTATGCCACAGGTCGCATATACTCGTAGATATATAATAAAGTTATTTATTTGGTATAAAAAACAATTTAGGCAAATAAAAAAGGGTACTTACCCAATCCTCCTCCGACGAGCGCTCGTAGATGGGGTGGGTAAGGCATGTGTAAACTTTTACGTAATTGTAGTAATGAGACAGATTTTTTTGCCGCGCTTGTGGCAAACCTGAGACCTTGAAATTCCCTTCCCATTTCCCGGCATCCTTCCCCTCGCTATTGATATATTTACCATTGCTCTAGCTTGTTTAGTTCGCCTGCTGTGTGGTGTTGATTAGACGTGTGTTGGTGGTGCTCATCACGAAAATGGACAAACGAAATCAAGAGCAACGCGTCGCGATAAAATTTTGCGCCAGATTGGGCGAAACAGCTTCGCAAACGTACGCTAAAATTGTAAAAATGCATGGTGATAGTGCTCTTAGCCGTGCCCAGGTGTTTCGATGGCATAAAGATTTTAAGGAAGGGCGTGAAAGCGCGAAAGACAAGGTGCGGAGTGGGAGGCCAGTCGAAGTGCGGACTGACGCGAATGCGCAGCGTGTGCGCACCCTAATCCGTGAAGATCGGCGTAAATCAAGTCTACGAGGTGTGACAATTAAGTAATGAGACTGATTCCATGAAAGCCGTATATTTAAAAATTATTCTACAACTCTACCACCCCCTTCAAAGTGGTCCCCTTGGGCAGCTATACAATGATTCCAGCGCGTTTTCCATGCTTCGTAACATTTCTGGAACGTTTCGACTGGGATGTTCGCGAGTACCCTCGTCACGGCCTCCTGGATGTCCGTATTCGACTAAAAATGGGTTCCTTTGAACGCCGATTATGTTCCAGGGAACAAAAAAAGTCACAGGGTGACATATCGGGCGATTAAGGTGGCTGTTCCAACACGGTCCTTTAGAGGCCAAATGCTGGGACACGCTGAGGGAGGTGTGGCACGGCGCGTTGTCATGATGAAGGATCCAGTTACGAGCGATGTCTGGGCGCACCCTGTTGACTGGTTTTCGCAATCTTTCGAGTACTTGGCGATAGTAAACTTGATTTACACCGATCTTCATGGATTAGGGCGCGCACACGCTGCGCATTCGCGTCTGTCCGCACCTCGACTGGTCTCCCGCTCCACGCCTCGTCTTCCACGCTTCCACGCCCCTCCTTAAACTCTTTATGCCATCGAAATACCTGGGCACGACTAAGAGCACTATCACCCTGCACTTTTACAATTTTAGCGTACGTTTCCGAAGCTGTTTCACCAGATTGGTTGAAACCGCTTCGGAAACGTACGCTAAAATTTTATCGCGACGCGTTGCTCTTGATTTCGTTTCTCCATTTTCGTGACGAGCACCACCAACACACGTCTACTCAACACGACACAGCAGGCAAACTAAACAAGCTATAGCGATGGTAAATATATCAATAGAGAGGGGAAGGATGCCGGGGAAGGGGAAGGGAATTTGAAGGTCACTGGTTTACCACAAGCACGGCAATAAAATCAGTCTCATAACTAGAATTACGTAGAAGTGTACACATGCCTTACCCACCCCGTCTACGAGCGCTCAACGGAGGAGGTTTGGGTAAGTACCCTTTTTTATTCGCCTAAATTTTTTTGTATACCAAATAAATAACTTTATTATATATCTTTTCTATATATCTACTCGTATATTACGAACTACACTCTCAGAGAGTGACTCACATACGAGCATTAAAGTTAGAGAAATATCCCAGAGGATATGCAAAAATAAAAAATGTGATAATTTGCACATGTAAACTAAAATCAAATTTAGCCGTCATATATTTTTTATAATGATTTTCGTGAACAATGAGTATGCAAACAAGTAAAACGTTCATTGTAAAGGTTGGTCCAACAATAATGCACGATGTTGATTGTGAGTTACACCTTAACGTCAAGCTTTTCGCCCGAATTAATTTGACATTTCTTTGTTTCAATGTTTGACAAATTCAACCATGGAGAGGTACGCAATTGAACAGTGCGTTAAGGTTGTTGAAGCCTTTTACGAAAATGGACGTTCAAATCAAAACGCCTTTCCTGCACTTCGTAATTTTTTGGTCAGCGTAATCGACCGAATGTGTGAACAATCGGGAGAACTGTGCAAAAATTTCAGCAAACCGGGTCTGTAGGAAATGTGAAATCACCTGTGCATGCTCGCCCAGTTCGTTCTGCGGAAAAAATTGCTGTTGGTTGCGATAGTGTGGCATGAGAGCCGTCAACATCGACTCGTCGTCGTGCCCAACAATCCAACATCTCAGGAACATCACTGGTGCGGATTACGAATAAAGATTTGAATTTACACACTTATAAGGTTCAATTGACTCAAGAGCTGAAGCCCACTGGCCATTTCAGACGTCGGCAATACGCCGAATGGTTGGATGAATAGACAAAGAAAATCATCTTCACCGACGAGGCTCACTTTCACCTAAGTGGATTCATTAACAAGCAGAATTGCCGCATTTGGGAAATGAGAATCCCCGAGTGATTGTTGAAAAGCCGATGCATCCCCAAAGAGTGACTGTTTGGTGCGGTTTATGGGCTGGCGGCGTCATCGAGCCGTACTTCTTCGAAAATGAGGACGGCCAAGCAGTTACCGTGAATCGTGTTCGCTATTGCGAGATAACGGACTTCTTGTGGCCAGAAATTGAGGTTATGGGCCTGGACAATATGTGGTTCCATCAGAATGGTGCCACTTGCCACACAGCCAACGAGACAATGGCTCTTTTGCGCAAGAAATTCAATGGCCGTGTTATCTCACGTTGTGGCGATGTTAATTGGCCACCACAATCATGTGATTTTGACACCGATTTCTTTTTCTGGCGATATTTAAAAGAAAAAGTGTACGTCGATAAGCCAAAAACAATTCAAGATCTAAAGGATGAGATAATTCAGCACATTAACGCAATTGAACCTCCATTATGTCTCAGAGTCATTGAAAATATAGACCATCGGTTAGAAGTATACCACCGTTGCCGTATTTATAGATCCTTCTATTATAATAAAAAATACCAACATAATTCTCTGAAAACTTTTTGTTTTATTTACAATTAACATCGTGCGTTTTGGTTGGACTACCCTATAGTATGTGCACTGTTAGAACTTATAATTACTCTTAGATTGAAGACGAAATGATTTAATGCCTGATTGAGAGTCCTTTCGACGACCTTCCAGCTGGATGCCCCACTCTTATTCGGGGGCCATAAGTATACTTAGTAAGGACGAGATCCTCTCGAATATCGCTCGCTTTCGCCAAGCCCAGTCAGTCGATTGTTGTGGAAAAACGCATCCTGTCGATCCGAATCCTACAAAAGATAATTCGTGAATGCGAAATTTATTTTATAGTTGGCACTTGTGCTAGGGAAAAGAACCCGTCCCAGGACACCGCAATTCTAGCCAGGCAGCCCATTCATGCGTCCTCAGACAAGGCCAATTCCATCTTCGGTCGCCGAGGCAGTAGACCATCGCTGCAGTCCTTTACGGAGATTGTTATATCCACCAATTTACTAGACAGCAGATCCTTGTTGGGAGTAAACAACTGGTGGACTAGGTCACGGAACCGTGATAATTTGGAGGAAATTAATCCTGGAGGCCACGGCGCTGTCATAGATGATGATAAATGTCGACACAGTACGTGGTTTTGAGCCTCTTGCTGACTTGCAATTCGATTTAGTATCTTCTGGAGAATTTTATTAATATTTTGTCAAACTGCACGAGAACAAGAGATTTTTTCTGTTTTCATGCATGCTTCTTAGAATTTTCACCGGAACTTCCTTCATTGAATCCTTTTCCAATTGGCGCATCTTATCCGTTACTTTCAACCCAAAATGTGCGAAAATAATTGTATTTTGGTGTTCAATTTTTGACAATATGACGCATTTTGAGGAAAGCCGACAATTTTACTCTTGAGCTACAATTTTTTTAATGAATAAAACACAGCAGTTTTGTAACGAATGTTCATAGAGTTAAAAGATTTTATTGCATAAAGAGTATTTAATTAGGATGAGTTACATTTAAAGTGCATTTTTTGTTTTTTTTTGTTCAACCCGTAAGCCACTACTGCGCATAATTATTATAAAAATTCAATAAATATATTTTATTTAGCTGTTGTGCTGCTTATGTAAAATCGATACATAATGGAAAAATTTATTAAATAGGCGTAACCTTACATAAATATTAAAAAATCCTTAAATCACCCATTAAAGTCACAGTCGAAAAAACAAATTGGAATGTTGACTCGTTTGATTGTATTTATTTGCTTTCTGGTGAAAATGGAGGAACCCAACCACCAAAACCTTTCTCCAACTCTTCTGCTACGGCTAAGCAATAACGATCGTTGTAGCGTTTTGATACAACTTGGACGCCCAAAGGAAGACCATCTGAACTTAATCCAATTGGTACCTTGAAATTTGAAGAATGGAAGGTAAATGTAGATACTTTAACTATTAATGCAAATATTTAACTACTAAAATACGTGTTTGTGTAAGCGTCAGTTGATAAGGTGTTATATAGCAATACCATTTAAGGAAACTATTAGCTTGCAAAAAATCATTGCAAGCTTTAATTACGTCACTTTTGTTTTTTTAATTTATTTATATAACATTAAAACCGAACAAAGCTCATATTTAAAATCGCTCTAGTTTCTAGAATTGGCCGTTGAACAATTTATCCCGGATCGGGGAAGCATAGCCACACAACATGTACATATATACACAGGCACAACTGCATCTGATTGATACTTCACAATAACATGATGTGCACTAAAGCAGTCATTTCATTTAAGGCGTGAGCTAGTCTCAGTAGGTACATTTATATTACTTACAAAATCTAAATGTTAAAACGTATCCTTTTTGCTAACTGATCATCATTGAATAGGTTATGTTTTCGTTTGGAGACAAATATTAAACATTTAATCAAACTTACCTGCGTAGCTGGCAACTTCAACACATTGAAAATTGAGAAATAATGGAAGTCACCGAATTTAAACAATGGATAATAATGGAACGGAGCGGTGCGCGGAGAACTAGGGAAGATCAAAACACCATTATCGCCCAGAATATAATCGATTTCTTCACTCAATCGTCGAGTGATCTCTTGCAACTTTTCTGGACTTTTAATTGGGAAATATTCATTGATCATTCCCATGATGCCAGCCATTGTGAACTCACTTTTATTGAAAGCTTTTTTAACGAGTTCGATGAATGGGTTTGGCTTAACACCGTTACCCATAAGTTTAGAGAATTCAGCTGGTTCTTTCGTCATCCAGTACATCCAGAGTTTCGCTGAGTAATCCAATCCAGGCAATTGAATTTCTTCTGCGTTATGACCCGCAACCGATGTTAGATGTGAAATAGCTCTGGTTATGCCCGAAAATAAAGATTTTATAATTAAGTCAAACATTCTAAAATTTAATAATATTGATCTAAAATACAGAACTCACCTTTGCATTGTTTGTTTCATTTCTTGCGACATCGGACTAGACAGTAAGACATTGTTTCTGGAAACATAATAGTATCTCAGTTTTTTCACATCTACTTTTTCATTTAGTTTAAGTAATTCAGCATTCTTGGGACCAACAAGGATCTGAAAAATAGAAGGTAAATGTTGCTTAGTTTAATTAAATTGAATGAAATGATTAAACATTTTACTACTGTATTTCGTTTCTTCAGAATTGCAATGATCTTAAGTATATACACACATTATCCAAAAAAAATCCATAGCAAATATTAGGCAAACTCAGTGAAATCCAGGGTCAAAATCAGTAATAAGTAATAAATTAGATAGTCAAGAGAGTTATTGTTAACAATGTCCAACGAAAAAGAAAAAAAAACGTCGACTAAGGTAGCAGTCGGTTTGATCGCCATATTCAGATTACCACCCTTCCGGGCGTTGCGTTGTTTACCCAGGTGGTGGCACATTTCTAGTACCACAAAATTACGGATGAATCCTCCAAGTTTTATAAGATCGTGTCCGATCTCAAAATAGCTTTCCTCGTGCAAGTAGAGGATATTCTCGAAAATCCGCGGCCACTTGGCAAATACCAAGCCCCCAAATTGGCCCCCCCCCCTCCGAGCAGCATGTGATAAAGGAACTAATCTCAGGCCTAGCGCTTGGCGATCAACGCCCGTCGCAGCTGCTCGGTGTCATACGGTCCAAAGCTGCAGGGGAATTCCCCGACAGCGTCCTCAACGGCTCCCCGCTAACGTTAGACCTGAACAAGTAAGCCGAGCGTGCAGACATGATCGTCGAAATGAGAGCGGCCCCCTGAGCCACCGAGATTCGTCCTACGAGTGGAATTACTTACATGGAGTTGTTGAAAGAGCAAATCCCAGCCCTTACGTCCAAAGTAAGACGGCTCCAACAGCGGTCGGAACAAGCGCATTATTTTCCGCAGGGTTTTCACAGTTGAGACAACCCTAGCGATCATCGGATTTAGAACCTTCACGCCATAGATAGCCGAAAATATGGTTCTACCATTGGAAATTCGGTAAAATGATGATTGCGTGCTAGCCCCCGTACGAGTTTAATCAAAATGTGGATTCAAAAAAGGATTTCCTTCATTGTATCGAGCGGCGCTAGACAACGTCTCTTCCCCAAGCTGCATCTTTATTAGGGACAGAGCGAGCAACATGAATTTCCTCATCGACAGCGAGGCTGACGTGTCAGTCCTACCAGAGAAGTATGTTCTTACCAGTAGGCCAGCAAAGTAAAAATTATTCGATTTCCACGCTCGGGCAGAAAGTGCTATCATTAGACATCGGCCTCAAGCGCGTGTTCTCGTGTTGCCTCTGTATCGCCGACGCACTATCGCTAACCCCATCGAATTGGGATCCCGATTAACCTGCGATATTTCTCAATCAGTAACATGAGAATCCCGCTATCATGAATTGTAGAACCTTCCTTATCAAGTATCAATCGCAAACCGCTAGAGAGCAGTCAAATATCATATCATTCCTTCGGGCTCTTCACTAGCCAGCAAAGTTCAAAGGTTGTCCATTGAAAAACTCCCAATGGTCAAAGCAGACAGCCCCTTGGCCAGCTCTTTGCATGAAGCGCCTAAAAATGGTTTCTGGCACCCTTGCCGTCATTACTATCGGATCAGCGCGGTCACTCAGCCTGACTGTTAGCCAATGCCGCATATTGATTAAGTATTCGCAGGGCTTCATCGCATTGCATTCAGTAAAATAGACCGGTTGCGAGTGTTATGTCATATCCCTATCCAGGAGAGCGATACCCCCAAAACAGCAGTAATTACTCTCTTCGTTTACCGTTATGACCTTTAGTCTCACGATCACCGCTCAAAGTTGTAGTAATCGAGTCATGTTAAAGCCGTCAGTTAGATTGTATTTGGGACATTGCGCACTTCTATCGGTTTATTTTAGTGATGATCTGAGCCATGCAAATCTTTGTGGATATTTTATAAAAATATTGTGGTGAGAATATCTAAAATCTACTTTGAGATTTTTGCTTTTGTTGTACAAAACTCATCAACGAAAAAGGATTTCATTGTTGATAACTTTCCAAGATAAACTCGAGGTGATAAAACATAGAAATGAAACTTATATTTTCTCTTATAATAAAACATTTACACAATCGCTCGGTGAATAAATTTCATACTTAATCTATTATCCGCTGTCTTTGTTAAAATCATACGGAAAAAGAAAAAATCATAGCCCCAAAAGTTATAAATAATAACCAGATACATCTAAAAACGACAACAGCAACAAGAAAAAGTTTTAGTACCACAAAAACCAGGAATTGGATCAACTTTAGCCTTTTGGCATAGATTTAAATTTTTGTGATAAACGTTATCCAGGCCTTGCCCACCCCGAACACGAGCGCTCGTCGGAAGAGGATTGGGTAAGTACCCTTCTGTTTCTTCTTTCATATTTGTTTATAAAGTTTTATCAAAATTTAATTTTTATTGCAAAAAATTCCATTCATACATGAGAACAGTAGAACAAATGGTAAAGTATAAGTTGATGGGATGATTTTTATATTTGGGAAAGAAAAATGACAAGATTTTAAAACAGATTTTTAAGCAGTGTGTCAACGCATTACCATTTTATGAATAAGATAATTGTAGCTTCTGATATTTATGAAAATAAAATGAAAATATAAACGGAAGAATTTGGTCTTTTCATCATTGAAACCCGGACCAGTTTTGGGACCCGCCACGTTGGCTGGTCCCTCCACTCATGAGCTAGCCATCGGGTGAGCTCACCCCTTATTCTGACGTTACAGGTGCTCTTGCAAGGTAGAGTGGCTTATTTATGATATAGTATTATGCGATTCCATCATATAAGACTATAAAAAAATCTGAAACGTTGATGGTTTTCATTTGAGGGAAAAGTTCATGCGAATAATGTTTGCATAAGTTTTTCATTCAAATGAAAAACATCTGGTCACGTCTACAATGATCTTGATCCGGGTGGGGGGCACCGTTTCCATCTGGATGCCCCACTCTTATTTGGGGGCCATAAGTATCGTCGGTAAAGACGAAATATTCCCAAGTCTCGTCTGTTTTCGCCAGGCCCAGTTTGTTTTTTGCTTTGGCAATCTCCACCCTTAGTAGGTTACCTTGGCCTCGACACCATCGGACCGAGTCGTGTCATCCATAAATTCTGAATGCGAAATTTTTCTTTGTAGTGGGCTCTTGCGCTGGGGAAGAGGACCCACCCCATGGCACCGCAATGCTAGCCTGCCAGCGCATTCACGCGTCCTCAGACAAGGCCGAGCACCAACATTCTCGCATGCCGAGGCAGCAGACCATCGCTGCAGTCCTCAATGGACATTTATATCCATCAATTCACTACAAAGTTTTCAGCGATACGTAGACGAATGGATTGATGGATTTTTGCGTAGCCTACATCGACAACATTCTCGCATTCTCCGAAACAGAGAAACAACATTTCAACTATATTCGCTCTCTGCTCGAGCGTTTGAGCAAGTTCAACTTAGTAATAAACGTTAGCAATTCTACATTTGTGGCCCCCGAAGACGATTTCTTGGGGTACAATATCTCAAAGCACGGGTTACCTTCGCCTACTTCCAAAGTGGAAGCTTTCCTGAATTACTGCCAACTGGCTACACTTGCAGAACTTAGATGATGCATCGGAGCTCTCAACTACTACCGCAATGTCATCCCTAAGTCGTAAACCTTCTGTCTCCACTATATCTTCCAGAGTAGAAACAGGAGAACCAACAACTCGAAGTTCACCTGAAATCCAGAAGGAGTTAAAGCATTGGACTGCTGCAAGGGGAGTCTGATTAAAGTGACTTTACTAAAATTTTATCAACGAGGTGAACCGGTGACCTTGGTCACCGACGCTTCCAACGTAGCAGCTGGAGCAGTCTTGGAGAAAAGGCACATGGATTCTACCGGCATTTTTGTAGCGTGTGATGTCACTGACTCAACGAAACTAAAGCACGTCGACTGCGAACTGTTGGCCATTCACACGAACATCCAACACTTCTAGCACTTCTTAAAGGGAGTAGAGTTTATTATTAAGACTGACTACAAGCAATAGGCGCATGGTTTTACTCGTAAGGTAGACAATTCCACATCTCGGCAAATCCACTAGCTCAGTTTCATTACGCAATTTTTCATGCAAATTCAAAACATCACTGGCAACACCAACGTAGTAGCGGACACACTATCCAGCTTGGAGAAGTTGATGATCCCGGAATCCTTTTCGAAGCAGGAGCTGCGAGAAGAGCAAAGCAAGGAAATTGAGGTCCAGAGGCGCCTAAGTAACAACACAACTTCGCTTCGCCTCAAGATAATTACCTTAGGCGGTCTGAAAATTGTATGCAACACCTCGCATCCTTCACCTGGGATCTTAGTACCCAAGCCGCTGCACAAGGGGTTTTCGGCGTATGTTCACACCCCAGCAGCCACTCCACCTTACGCGCCATCAAGAATAAATTCGTTTGACCCTCCATGAACCGCGACGTCACTCAGTGGAGCCCTACCTGCATCAGTTGCCAGAAATCCAAAGTTTACAGGCATGTCATAACCCTGCTGCAAAACTATCCACTCCCGGACAAGCGGCTTAGCAATTCTAGTACTAACATAAAAACCACATTCAGTGGACCATTCAATCGAATGAAACCTGTTAATGATTCTTGCTTCCACCTACAGTATATATTTTATGCATACAATAGATAGAATCAAGTCTCAGACAGCAAGGCATAAACACATTCGGCAGCAACAAGTTGCGATTGGAAAAATATTGTAAGCGGCAACTGATGTTGATGGATGTTGAAAGGCGAAATTAGATAAATGAACGACTTTGGATGTGCTTGTGGGCCGCGGCGGATGCAACTTTGGTCGTCGGAATGATGTTGGTGTAGCAGGAAAATTTTGTAAAAGTCTTGTATTTGAAATGATCAGTGTCGTTGTATAAGTTTCCTTTTTCTATTATATTTATCCGTCTGATTGAAAAAGGAAGTTTTTTGACGGACCAGAATTAAGTGAGCTTTTTGTGAAGAGTATTTGGCCTCAGATATTGCGATGCACGCGTTATCAATATGAATTTCCGAAGAAACAACAAACAAATTATAGGGCTTGTATAGCCGTGGACATTTTGCGTATTCCTGAGTTAAGTGCAATTTTTCTTTTGGCGCATAAAGTGGTTAATCATAAGATTTTGATTCAGCGGTGTTTTGAAAAATCAGACTCTTGAACTTGTGTTGTTACTGGAAGTATAGATTAAAAGGAAATTTGCGCATGAAAAAGCCCCTATGGTGAGCTTATGCATTAGTGGTTGTTCAAAGTGAATGAAAGAGGAAGAACGGCTCCCAAAAGCGGTATACCTTGAAAAAAAAGAACAGTTCACTAGTGTTTAAATATATATTTTTTTTTTATTTTTGAAGTGGCCATCAAAAATATTTTTTATTTTTTTTTTCTTGAAAAGCTGTCGAGCCTCGCGGATATCAAATAAACAAAATCATCATCATATTCTATGGCGTGACAGCTTAAGCCGGACCTTGGCTTCTAGGCTTAATCTCCTCCAATCATCACGGTTCCGTAACCATATACGCCAGTTGTTTACTCCCAACAAGGATCTGCTGTCAGCTTCTATCGTTTTTTCCCATCGTCTACCTTGTGCTCTATCCGTTAATGTTCTTTTGGGTAGCCGGTTTTCTTCCATTCTTTCTATGTGGCCCACCCATTGCAATTTACGTAACTTTACGTTAGAGGAATTAGCTGGATCGTCAAATAGTTCATACAACTCATCGTTGTAACGTAGTCTCCACTCTCGGTCTTGTTTCGCTGTGCCGTAGATTTTCCGGAGCACTTTGCGTTCAAATACGTCAACTGCCTTTTCGGACTCGCTCGTCAGGGTCCATGTTTCACTTCCGTATAGCAGCACAAGTTTGACTAGTGTTTTGTAAATGCGGAGCTTATTTTGCGTGTGCACCACTCTGGATCTTAGCATGGGAAGTACGGAGTAAAGGCTTTATTTGCCGCGCTTATGTTCAATTTCGTCTTTTTCGACGCCTCTTCTATTCAGGTTGGTTCCAAGGTAGATAAAGTTATCCAAACTTTCAAGGTTGTAATCATCTATGGTCAGGTTTTGTCGAACTTGAGTTTTATTTCTCGTTTGAGTCATTAATTTAGTTTAGTTACAACAAAATAATTGACTAAAATATTCGATAATTGTTCAACGGTACCTTGGACCATCGTGAAATGACATTGCATACCAAGAGAAATGTGAGGATTGTGGTAAAGTATCTTTCCACATTTCTCGCACTTGTAAGACTGAAGTACTTAAAATTATCGCATTTGAATTCTGACTTGTATAGTATAAATGCAAAATTGTGGAAAATGGGGAATCATCGCATTTTGACACGCGTCATCACGACGCATAGTCTATGTCGTAAAGAGGTTAGAGTGCTCGCTGTGAAGCCGAAGGTCCTACGTTCAAATGCCGTTGATGACAACGAGATTTGTTTCGAGTGATTCTTCGGACAGACTATATAAGCTCGTTTAGTTATGATACTTACGGTTTTTTTTGTGGTTGGGAGGTGAATCCCATTTACGCAATGAATGTGGGGCTCCCATGTTCGCGATTGACTGAACTACCCAATAAACACCTAATCCTGTCAACCTAGCCGGGAATCGTTTGACACATTACTTCGGGCCCGGTCTTGTTTTGCTACGCCATGAGGCGCCTTCAAACTGGAGGATCCCTCCTCTAGCGAGAAGAGAGTTAGAAGGGAATTGCAGCGATCCCCCAGCCCCGACGTCCCCGGCTGCGGTGAGTCCCTTTTATCGTTTAGGACTGCCCGAATATAATGTGCTATATGGTTTCATTTGTCAACCGATTCAAGCATCACTGCGACTTTACTATACGGGGATGAGTTTTCCCGTCTCCCTGTAAGGGTCCCGTCAAAGCCTGTCCATTTTCTGCACGCAAAAAAATATGTGGCAGGCATCGAACTTATCTCCTAAGCAAAGCCGACACTCGGGGGACCGTGACATACCAATCTTGTGCAGGTAAGTCTGAAAACGCCCATGCCCGCTCAAAAACTGGGTCAGATAGAAGTCAGTCTCACCATGCCTTCGATCCAGCCACGATGTCACATTCGGGAGGAGGCGCGCAGTTCACCTTCTTTTCGTGTAATTCACCCATGACTGCTGCCAATCGTTGGGTGAGCGTTGTCTCTCCTCGCGTTCTCGCTTCGACGCAAGTAAATAGGGCGGCGCTCTCTAGCAAGGAGGGCAACAGGTATTACGCTTGCAATAGCTCTCGCCGCCGAATCAGACACTGTCGGATGTGAAGATGCAATCCTCTTCTCTGTACCTGTGCCAAGCGTTTATGCTCTCAGTAAGGAGGTGTCGCCCCATATTTCTGCTCCGTATAGTAGCACTAACTCTACAACACTCATCAAGAGGCATCTTCTTGATGAGCTGGTCCCCCTGCGTTAGCCATAAGTCTTCTCAGCCGTTACTCTGATTTGCTCAGAGATACTCATCTTCGAGACGATCAGTAGTTTCAGGTATTTCACCGCTAGCTTCGATTCGATTATTCTGTCTCCAATACTGATCATCCATACTCTAGATTATCTTCTTTTCAAGATGACCACTTCGGGTTTCTCAAGTGCTAGACTGAGCCCGCGAGTAGTCAGCCAGTCTCTTACCCGGCGCATAGCTAGCCTAAGTTGCGCTTGTTCAACAGTGCGTCCAGCGACTAAACCGCAACATCATCCGCATACCCGATCAAGTGCAACGCATCCGGCATCTACAGTCTCAGTAGCCCGTCGTAAGACACGTTCCGCAGGTCTGGACCAAGAATAGATTCCTGGGCAACACCCGTTGTAACTTACATCCTTCGTCGGCCCTGTGTCGTGTCGTAGAGCAGGCTTCGGCCCTTCAGGCAGTCCCTTAGAAGCCGCATCAATTATTTTGGAACATGAAAAGTGGTTTCCAGCGTATCCAACCATCGAGAGGAGTTGAAGGCGTTCCTAACGACGAGTGCCATCAACACATCGATCCGTCACTTGGTGCGGCTATGTGCCTCGGCCTGTTGGACCGCGCTCACCACCTCTGCAACCGCATCAATGGTAGAGCGTCCTGCTCTAGAGTCGTACTCAAGGAGATAGGTCCCCAGCAGCACGAATCGCGTCAGTGAGTCTTCCCTTGATGAGTTTCTCTAGCACTTTTTCAGCCATGTCTAGCATGCATAATGGGCGGTATACAGACGGCAATCTTCCCCTTGCTGATCAGCGCCTCACCACCTTCTATCTTACTCTAGGCAAGCGTTGAATGTGCTGAGTAGCAAGTAAGGACAATGGTGATAGACAAGTTGCAATACCTCAGATGGAACTCCATCTGGACCTGGAGTCTTCCTTGCTTTTAATGATAGGACCGCCTCTTCCAGTTCCGGCAGTGTGAAGAGTGGGCACTCGATTGCTCTCTCACTGTGAGCAGCGTCAACCCGGACGGGATGGGCGGCGAAGAGTTCCCGCACTATCTCGTCCCTCTTTTCCGCATCATGTATGCAAGGCGTCTGTAGGGCACCAAGCTTCCGCATAACTAGCTTGTAGCCAAGGACCCACGGATCCTTGTTCACATTGGCCACCAGGTCTCGCCAGCAGTGAGCCTTGCTGTTATTAATCAATTTGCAAAGGCATTTCCTGGCCGACTTATATGCTGCTTCCCGGTTGCATACTTCATCACGGTTCCTTGCCCGTTGAGCCTCGCGCCGAAGCTTGTGACACTTCCTTCGCTTTTCAGCAATTTCAGTCGACCACCAGTACACTGGGGGCTTGTCATGCCGAGGTTTTCGAGGGGGAAGAGAAGCGCTGCAAGCAGTCGTGATGATGTTCATAGTTGGGTTTACCACGTCTTGAGCTGTCAATTCTTCTGTCCCCTGCGAATCACCCTGCAGCGGAGAACCTCGATCCATGCTTCCGATGCTCCACCCAATTGTAGAAGGTCAAGAGCACAGACGTCGGGAGACAACCTCACGGATCCCAACCAGAATGTACTGATGATCACTGGCCGAGTTTAATACTCTCCAATTGTGTATCCTCCGTACTAAGGACTCCGAGGTGAATGTCTCGTCCGGTATGCTTTCTTCACAGCCAATACGGCGAAAATTCGGTGTATTTCCGGTGTTTGTACGCCATTTCTAGGATACATTTTCCATGTGGATCTGTTAAAGGCATGCCCCATTCGCTTGCTTAACCGTTGAAGTATCCCGCAACGAGCACGTTACCATGTGCGTGCGAGACAGCGCCCTCCAAAGCATTGGCTTGGAAAGATGATATCGGTTCGTTCGGCTTTAGGTACACACTAAAGAAGGGTACCATGATACAAAACTTTTATCATGGTGTCGCTCACTCAGCTGCAAAAAGTAGGCTTTCATGTCCCTCGCAAACTGCAAGCAGGTATTGAGCGGTTGAACTGCAGTGTAGGTTTACCTGCAGGATACGGGCCATTGAAGTTCGGGTTTTGCCTTGGCTAGGGCTTCCTGTTGAACCCGACATTTCCTCGATCCCAAACGTGCCCAAGATCCGGTCTTGGATCAGCATCTTCACAAAGGATACTGTGTGCCTCCACTGTACACTCTTTTTTTACTCGTTTAAAACCAGAACATATCGCAGGTGGGTGGACGGACAAACGGCCAAGGCGTGGTACTGACCATATCACTTTCTCGAGTGCCGATACATATGATCAAGATAATGAGATACTATAACTATCTCTGAGCCCGAAAGGGGCTGTAGTGCTAAAGCAAAAAAAAAAAACAAAAATCAGGACTAATTCGGTTGCGAGGGATGTGAGGGGGCGCTAACTCCAACGGATGCCCTATCTTTTTCGTAGGCCGTAACATCCCTTATCAATGACGGGGCCGTCCCTTATCACGCGCGGTTATATCATGCGAAAAGTAGGATGTTTTCTTTATGTAGCTTTTCTTCAGTTATGGCTTAGGTTTTTTTGACCTTGTATTTGTAAGCTTTGAACTCGTACATCGTATGAAAATATTTTGTAGTGAGCTTGGAGCTAGGGTAAAGGACCCGTCTCATGAAATCACAGACAGCTAACTGCCAGCACACGTACGCGTCACTAGGCTTTGTCATTGCAGCGGAGCTCACTGTTCCAGCTCGCTGAAGTGACATTTCATTTTTTTTTATTTAAGGTTTACGAGTGAGATATCAAATAAAATCATACATCAACGGGTCCAGGGGGAGCAAAATTGCGTGTCCTTGGAAGTCGAAATTCACTCAACTTTGTTAGAAATAGTATGACTTGGGAATTATACGTTTTGTTTAAAATCTAAATACTACTGAAACTCAGAACTGTAGCGACTGGATCGATGCAAAGACCAAATAGTAGGGAAACTCCGTGTTGTTTTAATCGGAGAAAATTCAATCAGCTATGACCTCCGTAAATATGATTCGATTTTAACGAAACTTACCAAATGTACGGATAACGCATAGAACTACTCAAATATCAAATTTTGGTGAATTTAAGGGTATTTAAAAATCCCTCAATCATTAACAAAGTTGAGTGAATTTCGACTTCCAAGGCATTTGTTGTTGTACCCACGAATACCTACCCCCATGATTTTTTTCATATTTTTCGAATAATATATGTCCAACTGTGAGGCGGTAGACCCATTTTTCGTACATTTCTCCTCCCCCTCGAGACAAAAAGCGCAAGTTTAAGACCTTTTTTGGAACCTTTTATTTAATACTCCACATGGCAAACAAAGTTTTTAAAGGTCCCCTTCGATATATATATATATATGGGGAGACCTCGCTAAGCCTTCAAGCGGTCGCGTAGTTATTTGTAACGGAAGCGGTCGCGTGGTTATTTGTAACGAAAGCGGTCGCGCGTAACCGAAAAGGCCTATGGGGTATTTCAGGGATTTAAAGCACTAATAAATTAATACGGTTTCATATTTTTGTGTACAGGTACATTATTTTTAAGGTTAGGATTAAATTTTTGAAATAACAGAATTTTTATATAAGAAAAAACAAAACTATAAATTCAAATAACAACATAAATAAAGTATTCCTATATATCTCTAACTAACTTTATATAATATAAACAAAATAAAATCAGTCTATTTCATGAGATAAAATAATTAAAATCAAAGTATTTATTATGAACTTGGTTTAGTTGTCCTCAGACTCAGTTTCTCCGCCGAGATAACATTAATTGCAAATGAATTTAGTGTGTCCTGCAAATATTTCTTTGGCATGATGTGCATTGTGTTTTTGATTGTCTCCTGTTTTTGCTGGGCGCATTTTGCAGCTTCCTCTACTTGTGGTGGGAATACTACTTGATTCATTATGATTTTTTGCAGAACTCAAATTCAAATGCTCTTGTATATTTCTTTTGAGCTTTCTTGGAAGGTTCACCATCATTCCTCTTCTCTGAACATACTCTTTTGTCAGTTCAATGCCCAATCACGTAAATATTTTCGCCTTTTCTGCATGACAACATTATATGCCCTCAATATTATCATGGTATATATTCCAGCAATATCCAGAAAACGAGAGAAGAGTGTTAACGGCCATCTATTATTTTTTCTTGATGTCGAATACATCTTCACTTTTTTGTCAACTTCATCGACGCCGCCTTTCGTTTGATTGTAAAAAGTTACAATCCTTGGTTTGCGCTCTTCATTTGTACTTTCATCATTTTCAGCAGCAAAATGAAGTGGTGATATCAGTACCACAGATCTTTTTTTTGGGGACGTGCAACACTAGCGTTGCCTTTTCAGAAAATCCAAATTGACTTGAATATTCAGGGTTATTTTTATCTGTAAGATAAAGCGGTATTTCTTTTTTGTTTTTGCGCATGGTACCTACAACAGAAATCTTATGATTTTTAGCTAAATCATCAACCAAAGGAACACTGGTGTACCAATTGTCAATTGTAAGGTTTCTTCCTGTTCCAGAAATTGGAGTAATTAGCCTCTTCGCGACGTTGCTGCAGCGTTGCTCAACTGGTAATCTTCTGGCTGCTTGCCGGCATAAAGCTCGATATTGAGGACATAAAACGTAGCAGCGTCTACAAGCGGATATAATTTTATTCCGTATTCGTTTTGATATATTGTGTGAAGGAACATTTTCCTGGAAAACCTGCTATCATCTGATGAATAACCACGTTCTGTCCAACAGAATATGATGAGAGGCAGTTTTGTGTGAACGTTTCCAAAATCTTTCTAATTGGTGCAACATTATCCAGAGTACGACGAGATGTTCGTGTGGTTGCGTCACCAAATCTCAATGAATTCAGTAGAAATTTTGTTCTTTTCAGTGCCATCGTAGTGGGAAATATAGAAACGCCTGTGCCATCAGTTCCATATAGATCATCCAAATTTGCGTGTGATATCCGCAAGGTCCCTGCTATGTACAATAATCCGAATAATGCACGAATTTCAACTGTATCATTCGATTTGCAATCACGGGGTCTGTCGTAAGATGGCACTTTTTTTTGGATGAATTCATTAGTGTTTGATAATTTTTGTAATAATGTCCTCAGAAATGAATAAATTCCAGGCTTGTACGAATGTTGTCACTCCGACGCCGTTCCTACGAGCGCCCGAATCTTGCGTGAGAATATTTTGAGCTTGGCGTTTCACTCTGTTGTTTTTTGATTTTTGCCACTTTGTTGTCTTATCACGCCCAGTAAAATATGTGTTTACAACTGAAAGCGGCAAATTCTCATCTGAATCTGAGCTGCTTGATTCTTCAGCAGATTGGATTTCCTCTGGAACTGGAATGTGATCGGAAACTTTTAAACCTTGGTCACTAAGCTCGGATTCACTCTCGTTATCTTCTTCTTGTATTAACGCAAGGATTTCACTATCAGTTAGCGGTCGACGAGTAATTTTATAAAAAAACACTATTACAATGTTTACTCGGAATTATTAGTTGAAGTTGAAATCAGAATTTCTCGCGTTGAGCGTCGCGCGTAACCTTTTCGACGACCGACGAGTGGCGTGCTTTCGACGTCTGGGATGCTGCTAAAACAAAAGCGATTTATGCGCTCCGGGGGAGGCGGGGTTGTAATCTGTTTATCACGTGCACAGTGAAAAAATGACAGGTTACTGAAGATGGGGAATGCATACGACAAGAAATAACGACATAGGAAACGAAAACATACTGAGTGGGGTCGATTCGACGCCGCGCGACCGCTTGAAGGTTAAGAACTTTGAAATTTTTTTCAAGAGGCCATAACTTTCGACCAAATTTAATCCTTGTCATTATTATAGAGTCGGAGAAAAACTGCTGTGACAGACGGCCGGACGAACAGGTGGCGATTTTAATAGAGTTTTGTAAGTTAGTACAAAACCCTAATTTTGCCTTGAACAATTTTTTTACAGATTCTTGTCATCCTAGAACTAACCATGTTCATGACCGTGTTGATTTTTTCGGAAGTTGGTTTGGTCAGTACCATGCTGCCGTGTGCCTGCTCAGCTATGATATGATCTGATTAAATCAGTACATTTCACCACTGAGTGAAAACTCATAGTTTGTCCGAATAATCCCCTGAACTAAATCACGTTGCTCCCAAAGAGATTTGAACCTGGGACCTTCGGCTTATGGGTTCATGCTCTAACCACTAGACCACACATGATACCTTACCTATATGATATTTCAATTCCAAAATTCTAATCTGAATCCACTCCAACCCAAAACCATTAGTTACACTTAATACCATCTACAAGCCTTTAACCTGATAAAAATTACACACCTTAAATATTGGCAGTAAATCGCCAGCAAACTTTGCCATAGGTCCCGCTGTAACCATTGTTTGTTGTTCATCACCACGCCTAAATGTACATCCTCGCATATTAACTGTGCCTGTTGTGGCTTTATGACCAAATATGCCACAATTGAATGCTGGTATACGAATTGAACCACCAATATCCGTACCTGAAGAAGGAATTGCGTAAACGATCATTGAAACAACATTGTTAATGTTATTGAAAAGTATATTACAACGACATTTATAAGGAACAAAAAACAAAATAAATTGCTAACAACAATAAAATCAAATAATTAAATGAACACTGGAATGCCGACATTTAAAACATATTTAGATCTAACTTAATGAATATATATTTACATAAATGCAATTTAAATACTGTTTAATGGTACACCGACTGGAAAAAAAGGTTATTTTAAAGTTGTAAGCAAAAGGGTCGTGCATATTCTACAAGCACACCGAAAGCTAGTAGGTAACACCCATATATTAAATGAATTTCAAATGCTGGTAACTAACCGAAAATGTGTTTAATATAGGATAGTAGTTAAGAACGAATTGCCATTGTTCAATTTGAATCGAGGATTCTTGCTGTTTTATTTCAGAAGTACCAAAAATTTCCTTCGACTGATTTTGCTCAAACTGTGCATATATATTAGACGA
Organism: Odontomyia ornata; assembly: GCA_963969285.1. NCBI lineage: Eukaryota > Metazoa > Arthropoda > Insecta > Diptera > Stratiomyidae > Odontomyia > Odontomyia ornata. The sequence continues at coordinate 92,331,508 of OZ017740.1, read as the reverse complement.
ATGGAATAGTTCATGGTCTATATTGTGCGTTATTATTATGGAAGATATTTTATATTTTGAATGTCCTGAAATTTCTAAATGAATGTGAAATATAAACAATTCATTTACTGAATATTCTCTAGATACTTTAACAGCTACAAATAAGGATTTGACAAATAAAATCAAAATTAGAATATTTAGAAGTGGAGAACATCAACGCATAAATAAATTTGAGAATATGACATAGAACTTTACCTTACAACAGTCGCTCATTTGCATTTAAAATATTACATTTATACCTAAACCACTCGCCACAGATTCTCTATACACGGATGACATTTTAAGATATGAACATTTCTAAATATTGGCGCTCAGATATGTTACGGCGATTAATGAGATTTCCGTGGCTATAACGGTAATCTAGAATACCTTTACCTAGCGATAATTTTTCTGCTTTAGCACTACAGCCCCTTTCGGGCCTTCGTTTCGAAATAGAGTATCTCATTATCTTGACTGAATATATCGACACTCGAGAACCACGCTGATCATTACCCGATTTATAATTCAGTATGCAATACAGCTGGATGAGCTCATAGTCGGACCAAAGAATCACTTGAAAGAAATCCCGTTGTCATGAACGAGACTGGAAATAGAGATCTTGAGCTTGCGCGGCTAGCGCTCTAATACTGTACTAAGGAGTCGGGATGATAGCTTAAATGGTAGTTTTAAAAGATTTCTAAGATGAAGTTGCATCGATAAAGTGGAAATTACCTCAAATTAAATATTTACAATGAGTTCACTGAGACAAAAATAAATTTTATTATTCGAGTTTTTTAACGTTCATTTATCAAAAGTGAATACTATTGTTCCAATTTCTACGTTCAAAACATACACTAAATCACACTACTAGGTTTTATTAAGTTTTACTAGACATCTGTGAAGCTTTTACGACACGTTGCTAACACTTCGTGCATATAATTTTTACTACGCGATTCTCTTACTTGAGTTTTAGATTATCCGAACCAATTATGATTTAGGAAGTTGTTCGCATTATCTAAAATGAAATTTATAACAATTTTGAGTATGGAATATTTAATTTCAGTTGATTATTTTAATCAAATGATTTTTTGGGCCTAAATTATGATAATTCAGATTATACTAAAACCCTAAGCCCTAATGGGTGGAAGCGCTTCAAGAATAAGAACGACAGATAAATAAACTGATGCAAGTATTGAAGAATACAGTAGCCGTCACGGCTCACAAGAATTCCTAGCACTGCAGCGTCAAAAGCAAGCACACATGACACGTCTTCACAAACCACTCCACGAGTTGAAGGGCTGGTGAGATATTTACTGTAACATTTTGAGTTCTCCGCACTCTTTACTTTTGCAATCTAAGATAAATACATTAAGTAACAATTAAAGATAAATACATTAAGGAAATCGTTCCATATTATGCAAGTAATGATAAGCATTTGGATATTTGTAATTTTAAAATGTGAAACAAATATTTACATTTTTGTAGATATAAGATAAACTAAACCGCATTGCATTTTGGCTATAAGCATTTGAGCATTTGAGCATTTGCAATTTTAAGTTGTGTGAAAATATTTCTATTTTTCTCACTTCTATGTTAAAATAGAAATAAACATTTTTTCATCTTCTAAGATATAGGATAAAGAACAACGTTTTGTATTAAGGAAATAGAGATAAGCATTTTTAATAAAAGGATCATATGTCAGTGACGACAGTAGAGTTTAGATCTTCGAGCAACGAAGACGAATAAAATTTATTATACCATATTGAACTTTCGTTTGTTTATTTTCTTCTACTTAAAAGGTCACATCGTCAAGAGGATTGTCTCCCAAATTGTTACGGCCCGAAACGAACACATAACTAGCCCAGTCGGCATCCGGAATATTCAGCTCATCAGGAAAGAAGTTCAACAGCCTCAAAATTGCGTGGGTTAATGCGCTCAAAATCGAACCAATTTTCGAGGAAGCAGAACAAAGTCAGGAAGAAGCTGCAAACGGACAATTCAAAGCTAATCGACAAAGCCTACAAGGATCCACCACGATGGATTACAAAATGATTAGCCACTACATTTCAACGATCGCAGTATTTGACGGCAAGCAGATCGACCTATATCCGTTTATTTCATCAGTGAACGCTATACAGGGGGAAATAAAAAAGCTACCAGCACCAAATCAAACGCTCATCGGATTTCAAATTCTTGGGCGGATGAGTGACAGGCCAAATGGAAATCATCAATGCACACCATTTCTCCGCTTTGGTGGAAATAACCACACCAACGCAACTTTACCAGTATATCGGTAAGTGTTCAAACCAAATATGTAATAAAATCAAAAATAATGAATTCCTTACCGCGGAACAAAAGATAAGTGATATTGCTCATCACAGTGCGATCGCGAAAAATTGTTTTATAGATAAGTGCTCGGAACCTATTCGTGGTGTGTTATATGCTCATAAACCTGAATCTCTCGAAGATACTTATTCTGTTTTAGTGAATTCTGGTTACCTTCATTTTTCGCTATCACGCAGACGTGAAAATAATAATGCCCGCGGAAATTTTGTTCAACAAGTGCAAACGCATTCAAATCAAGGTACTCAAGGTTATAATCCTATTTTAGGAGGACAACCTACCTCCACTTATCAGCGGCATGGCCATTCTTTTTCCCGTAATAATAGAATTCGTGACCTAACTTTCCCCTCTGATGTATCAATGAATACAATAAATTCTACTGGCTCATCTCTACGCAATGAGACCGAGGATTTCCGGTTAACAGCCTCGGAAATCTCAACCAACTACCGATTGTTCACGTAACGATAGAACAAGTGATGGTAAGATGTCTGATTGACACAGGCAGCACTCACTGCCTTCTGAATATCGATACAGTCGCACCATACCGCCGTTACCTTCTGTCAGAGCCTCTAACCCTATCCACAACAGATGGCAAGATTTTCATTAGATACGCCATGCAAACTGAATTCCCCAAAGAATTTAATTTGAGTGACCGCATTGAATGGAAATTGACCGAAATTCCCTCCAATCGTTTCGACGCAATACTTGGTATTAACGTTCTGCGTGGTACCAACGCAATCTTAAATTTTTTTTTTACCATTGACACAAATCAAAGACACTAAATTGTCTACCTTCTCGAAAGAGGAAGAAGCTCTCGTGGATCGAATCAAGGATGAATTTCGTGATCTCGAATACAAAGTGACAGAAAAACTTAGTTTCACATATGAAATTAAATATGAACTCAAGCTCACCCATGAAAATCCCATATATCAACGAAACTACCGTTACCCTTATGCCTTGCTAAATATCGTGAAAACGCAAATTACAGAGGATTTCGCCCAAGGCATTATACAGCCATCAAAATCGCCATACAACTCACCCATCTGGGTGGTCCTAAAAAGAAAGGGAAGCATCTACTCGTAATTGACTTTCACAAAATTAATAACGTGACTGTGGAAGATAAATATCCTATACTACAGATTGACGATATTTTAGGTCAGCTTGGCCATGCTAATTATTTTACTTCTATCGACCTCACCAAAGGCTTTCATCAAATAGAAATAAGGCCTGAGGATCGACACAACGGACGATGGCCATTTCAAGTTCACTCGTATGTCGTTTGGATTAAAAAATTCTCCTGCCACTTTTCAACGGCTGATGAATTCTATCCTCCATGAGCATACTGGAAAAATATGCATAGATTATATGGACGATACATTGTTTATAGTTCAACTCTTGTGGAACATAAGCAATCTCTAAGAAAAGTGCTACAAACACTCAGAAAAGCGAACTTGAAGATTGAAATATCGAAAACCCATTTTTGCAAAAATCAATTGAATTTCTTGGACATATAATAACAAGCGAAGGAATTAAGCCAAACCCCAAAAAAATTGGAAACAATTGAAAAATTTCCACTTCCGAATACCCCAAAGCAAATAAAATCCTTTCTAGGATTAACTGGGTTCTATAGGAAATTTATAAGAGATTTTTCAAAAATTGCACGTCCTATGACTAAATATTTACGGAAAGACTCAAAAATCAATTGCAACGATGCTGAATACATCGAGGCATTTGAAAAACTTAAACTTTACATCGCGAATCATCCAATACTTCAGCATCCGAATTTCAACCAAACTTTTACAGTGACCACAGACCCTTCAAATTTTGCCATAGGCGCTATTTTGTCACAAAACAATAAATCAATTCGCTTCGCATCTCGAACATTAAATAATAGCGAAGTTAAATTTTCTGCTATTGAAAAGGAGTTACTTGGGATGGCCTTCGCACTCAAATATTTCAGACCCAACATATATGGCCGCAAATTTATTTTACACACCGACCACAAACCGCTTACATATTTGGAAAACCTTAAAGTGGATAATCCACGACTTCAACGATGGAAGCTTAACTTAATGGAGTATGACTTCTCCATTAAACACGTGAACGGAAAAGGCAACATGGTAGCTTACGCACTATCAAGGGTTGAAATTAACGTCCACGAGAACATGAGTTCCTTAGCGACACAATATACAGCCGCTGAAGATAATAGTACTTATATAGCAATACCTGAAGTCTCTAAATTGCTTCAACTATCAGATAGTAATCAATATCGGTAAATTAAAACCATTAACAAGGTTTATGAGAATCTTCGCAACAATTTCTTTTACCCGCGTCTCAGAGACATTATCACTAACTATATTAACCAATGTGAGATTTGTAACCAAATCAAGTATGATCGCAACCCCCCTAAAGAAAAATTCAAACTCACACCAACACCAAGGAGACCGAGAGAAATCTTTCATGTAGATATTTAGTTTTGTGATAAAAATTCTCCATACCTTACTTGTTTAGATAAATTTTCTAAATTTCTTGCAATCACACCTATCAAAAACCGACAATGGGACACCATTGTAAATGCACGTCGCCGAATTTTTCATAAAATTGGCAAACCCAAACTTCTGGTTGCCGATAACGAGGCCGCCATAAAAGCCGAAAAAACAAAAGAATGGATCGAGATGGAAAATATAGAATACCATTTCACGTCACCCCATCACAAAAATGGTAATGCTGACATTGAAATCGCTCATCGTACAATAAATGAACAAATGCGAACATTCTTATTACGGCAGCAGCAAGAAGATAAAACACTTTGCGCCCTTAATCCCGTAGAAGAATGTGTGCATTTCTATAACACTTCAACTCATACAGCCCATAGCGAAACCCCATTATAAATTGGAGAGACAAATCTGTCCTATGAAGAGATTTACAAGAAACTCCAGCAATATAAGGAGAAAATTATGGAGAAACGCAATCAGTCAAGATACACTGAAGAACTTGAGACTCATTGGGTTAAAAATCATACCGCAACCAAATTGCAACCTCGTTTCAAAAAAACAAAACCTAAACAGATTGACCCCCCCAATGCCAACGAAAATCGAAAAACAATTTTTTCCTTTCAGGCATTTTGCTCACGATGCTAGCAGTAGTCTGCCAAACAACAACTCAGTCAGTCACGACTCAACCACTAACACAACAGAACGGATACATATCCAACAAAGTCACAATCGGGCATCCTTTATACCTGAACAACTTACAGCATCTCACTGGGAGTCTCGAGGAAATGCTAATGCACTTCGAAGATCAAAACGCCTACGTCCACACAGAGAATGCTAGGCAAACTATTAACCATCTCAATAGTTCACGGCATCACAGAAACGAACACCGAAGGTGATCACCTGAAAACATTGGAAATACTGAACAAAATATTACATCCAGTTATTTTACAACCAAAAGAGGTGAAAACCGTGCGAATCGGTAAGATAAATGCAGAAAAAGTCAGACCAATTAAAGTAATAACTTCAAACTCAACTATCCCAATTGACATCATACGGAAAAAGAAAGACAACAATGTTCGGAGTTATCTAAGATCAATAAATGTTAATATCGTTTCTGATTTAACATTACGTCAACGGGAACATCTAACATCACTAAGGTCTGAACTTGAAGAGGTAAAGAAAAGCAATCCGCATGCTACGATCAAGTATATAAACAGCATTCCACGTATTGTACGTAGACAATCAAAAAACTAGATCTATCGGTTTACTACCAAAACACTCGCGGAATTTGCTCAAAACTGCACGAACTTCGTATAAATATATCATCTGCTGTTATTATATTCACTGAAACATGGCTGAAACCGAACATTTTCACTACTGAATTAGGACTGGAAAATTTCAATGTATTCAGATGCGACCGCAATAATTTAACATCAACGAAACAGAAAGGCGGTGGTGTTATCATTGGTGTAAGGAAAACAATAAAATCAAAGGCGTTGAAATGCGAACACAATGATGTCGAAAAGCTGATCGTTTATATTGATGCGAAACCCATGAAAATAATCCTCTATACCGTCTACCTGCCGCCGGATGCATCCCCTGATCATTACAGTAAGCATGCGAATGATATAATGAATTGCTCGAAAATTTTTCCTAACGCCAACTTTATTGTCACCGGCGATTATAATCTGCCAGAAATTAACTGGAATTTAGATTCATGGTATTTCAATAATTATAGTTTAAAAAAGAGGAATATAATGGACTCATTTTCCTTTTTAAATTTTAACCAATTAAGTAACATTAAAAACATAAATAACAATCCATTGGACCTAGTTTTCTCAAATTTAAATGAAATTGATGTCACCTCTTCTGATTCGCCATTATTACCTATTGATGTTCATCATCCTGCTTTGGATATATGTGTCAAGTTGCCATCACCTCGTTCTTGTAGAAATAATTCTAGTTATTACGTACTAAATTTCAAGAATGCTGATTATTCTAGCTTGAATGGTAAATTATCTTCCGTGAACTGGCTGGTAATGGAAAACATGCCTCTCGTGGACGCTTTGCATTATTTTTATAACGTTATTAATAGCTTAATAGGTACTTATGTTCCTACCATCTGTTATAACAGTGATAAATTTCCAAAATGGTTTTCACCTGATTTGAAGCGCATCATTTTTCAAAAGAAATATGCTCATGCAAAATCTAAAAGCACAGGCAGTTTAGATGACTATAAAATATTTTCCAATTTAAGATCAGAATGCAAAAGACGTTTAAAACTTGATTTTCAATGTTACATTAGGAAAGTAGAATCTCAAATTCCTAGCAACTTAAAATACTTTTGAAGGCACATTAACTCTCTCAAAAACGATTATACTTTGCCTGACTTTATGCATTTGAATGGTGTTTGGAGTTCAAGCGAAGTAGAAATAGCTAATATGTTTTCTGATAGTTTCTCGAGAGTTTACACAACTGATATTAACACGTTCGTGCCACCAATACCAAATTATGCATTAAATATTTCTCATCACAAAATTAAATATCAGTCTCTAATAGATAAGCTACTTTCATTAGACACAACCAAAAGTGCTGGTCCTGATAGCATCCCAAACATCTTTCTAAAGTCGTGTGCTTATAGCTTAACATTTCCACTACTTTTACTATTCAACAGTTCTCTATCATCAGGATGTTTTCCTAATGTGTGGAAAGTTAGTTATGTAATGCCTATTTTCAAATCTGGTGACAAAGCAGATGTCAGTAACTATCGTCCCATTTCAATACTGTCCGCTATTCCTAAGGTGTTTGAGTCTCTCGTCACAGATTTCTTAACTCCGTTACTAAGGCCTATTATAATTGCTAATCAACATGGATTCGTTTCTGGAAAATCGACTGCAACTAATCTTATATCATACCATGATTACATATGTCAATCTCTAGATAATTATCTTCAAGTTCATTCGATATATACTGATTTCAGAAAAGCTTTTGAAAAAATTAACTTTGATCTCCTGATCAGGAAATTTGCAAACATCGGTTTCAATGGAGCTATTTTGAATTGATTGAATGATTATATTAGGAACAGATCTTCGATAGTTAAAGTAGGTGGCCAATACTCCCGACAGTTTTATCCTTCATCAGGTGTACCACAAGGATCTCACCTAGGACCACTCCTATTTTTAATTTTCATCAATGATATCTGTCAAACTCTACATGATGTAGAATTCTTGATGTTTGCGGATGATTGCAAAATTTTTAAATCCGTATCTTGTTTTAATGATATACTGACACTTCAATCAAATTTAGATCAATTTTGTTCTTATGCTAAACAGAATAGTTTGTTTCTTAACACCAGCAAGTGCCAATATATTTTTTTTTAACAGATGTAAAACTACACTTAGCCATATTTATAGCATCGATAACATCCCTTTAAAGAGAGTTGATAATGTAATTGACTTAGGTATAATGTTTGATTCATCGTTGAACTTTAATGCACATATAAACAATATAACGGAGCAAGCACGCAGAATGTTAGGCTTTATCATAAGAAATACCTCAACTTTCAGCAATATTCATGCGCTTAAAGCGCTATATTTCTCACTTGTGAGGAGTAAATTGGAATATTTATCAGTTTTATGGAATCCTCACTATAAATCTTTTTCTGACCGTATAGAGAAGGTGCAAAATAAATTTCTAAGATTCGTTGCCTACAAACTTTGCATCCCCCGTGAAAATTTAGATTATTTCCAAATTTTATCCTTGCTTAACATGAATACACTTCAAGCAAGAAGAATGTATTTTGATGCTATGTTTTTATACAATTTACTTAACAACAATATTGATGTGCCTGAGCTTTTACAACATATTTCATTCAGAATTCCACCACGAAACACGAGATCAAATGATCTATTCAAGCTTGGAAAATGTAAAACGAGCTACAGTCAATACTCTCCTATTGAACGTTTGGAAAGCACCGGAAATCATCTTTGTCGACAGGTTGATTTCTTCAATACAAACCGGAGCAAAATAAAAAGTGGTATATTTGAATCCTGTTAGTTGAATGTAAGTTGCACTTAACACATGTATCATTCTTTTCTTTAAATTATTAAGTTCTTTTTCTTCTTATTTTTAGAATTTAAATTAGTTTGTAAATTATTTATCTTAGTGCTAAGCTACCATATACTCAGTAATTGTAATTTATAAGGACAGTTGTCCGTTTATATTTCAATAAATAAATAAATAAATAAAGAGATTTTCACCCTATTTTTCCATACCCGTTCAAAACGTGGTTTATTAAATGTCGTTGGAACCTTCAGGAAATGGATCGAAGGCACACTCGACAATGAAGACTGTCAAATTGTTAAGGAGAACTTCCATAAAATTGAACAAAATGAAGAAACTCTTCGTCACAACGATAAAATACTTCTGGAACATCTAACGAATTCAGTCGCGAATTGCAAAAAATCGCAACTCAAATTAATTTCCAGAATGATCTACTAGAGAAAACAATTAACCCCTTAATTAGATCTGCCCAAGAAACCGAAAAGCACATTCTGGAAATTGTCAATTTCATTCATTTATCACAACTACAAGCTCTTACACAAGAAAAAATCGATAAAATTAGCGAGATAGTCGTCAATGCAAAATCGAATACTCTTCATCGAAATATCCTATTGAGATGATGAGATAACCAAATATAAAATCGAAGCTAGCACCCTTGAAATTATTAGATCGGATCTCGTCCTTGAACAAGATAAACTTACAATATTCATTGAGATACCATTGGAAATGGAACCTTTGGATATCGTAGAACTTATAGCGTTACCAAATCATGAAGGATTACGGGTCCACTCAGACATTAAAAGATTCTTACTTTTGAATAATACAGCCTATCACGTTGATACACTCGAACCCATTTCGGACTCTAGTATTTAATCTATTGCATCCCTTAACCCGCGAAACTGCGCACTTACTACATCCACAAACGAAAAATTCAAACAAATAACTCCGCAAACTTTCGTATTCATGAATATTCGGGAAACATTCGTTTATCATAATTGCACCCCTAATCACAAAAATATATTACTTGATACAAAAAAATTTTCCGCTGACCTTCAGTCAATGCACAGTAAGTATCGGCAAATTTAAAAACACAAATGTAATTCGCGAAGACCTCGTTCCTAAATTGCTCATACAAAGCGCGAAACTAGAAAATGTTACTATCCTGCATGAAATACACTTTAATCATATCGAAGAAATTCGTAATAAAACAATCGAATTATCCGACTTGCAAAAATGTCCGAACTACACGATTCAAATATTTTATTCGGTGTGACAATTCCAACCACTTTCGTCATGCTGGTAATAGGAGCGGCGTTGGTAATCGTCTACTGCAAAACAAGACAGACAAACTCAAACTGAAACCAAACGATTTTAAGCATTTGGATATTTGTAATTTTAAGATGTGAAACAAACATTTTCATTTTTGTAGATATAAGATAAACTAAACTGCATTGTATTTTAGCTATATGCATTAGAGCATTTGCGATTTTAAGTTGTGTGAAAATATTTCTATTTTTCTCACTTCTATGTAAACATAAAACATTTTTTCATCTTCTTAGATATAGGATAAAGAACAATGTTTTGTATTAAGGAAATAGAGATAAGCAGTAGAGTTTAGATCTTCGAGCAACAAAGACGAATAAAATTTATTATACCATATTGAACTCTCGTTTTTTATTTTCTTCTACTAAAAAGGTCACATCGTCAAGAGGATTGTCGCCCAAATTGTTACGGCCCGAAACGAACACGTAACTGTACTAAACTTAAAAATCAATTTTAGAAGTCAGTCAATTTTGTTAAAAAAAATTTTAGAGTTAAGTAGGATCAGGATAAATGGCCGCATTTACAAGGACATGAAACAATCGCCATCTCGCTACTGAATTGCATCTAGGAAACAGATACGACTCATACCCAATACATCCCGACAGCTATCCACACCACGAGCTGTACGCCGAACTGTGTAATGCTGAAATAGAAACAGGAAAAACCGCAATATTTGCAAAAACCTTATAAATTAAATAAAAAAAAAGCTTCTGCGCGAAAGAATTATAGCCATTGAAAACTTACAATCTCCACTAACGCTGCGTGGACTGCAGAAGGTGGAGCAGCAGTGAAGATGGATAATCTGGTCTTGAACTAAATTTGAACAGAGAAGAAGAACCCTTACGGCGAAAGTTGTTAAAAGAGCCAGCGAGGGAGGAAGCGCTCTTTTTTTTATTGCGATCGTGTCAAAAATAACAGCTCTCCATCAAGGCGGAAGAAAGAAAATACAGGTGGAAGGCTACAATTGTTCTTTGGGAAGAAATCACCGGTTGTGGAGGACGATTCGGATTATCTGTGGCAACGTATTTGTTTTGTGTTGTGGAAATCATCGTGCGAATCGAGAACCCGGTTGCCAACATCAAAGGGGCCCCCAACGTACCCCGTAGGATATAGAGCGAAGGTAGATAACTTTATTAAGTTAAGAATTATTTCAAAAGTAAAATTGTGCCAAAATAATAGTAATTATAACTTCATATGTGCATGAATTCGTTTCAAAACCTTGCTTTTCATTTACTAGTCAACATAAAGCACTTTTTTTCAGCCAGCGTACTCACTTGTGGAGTGAGCGCGCCTATTCGCGGCGTTAAGTACGCAGGTGGAGTGCGGGAATCCTTTGGGGCTCCAGAAAGTGTTTGAGGATATCGTGAACTTGTAAGCTCCTGTGAAGTGTTGGATGGTGATTTTAGTTTTTGCAGCGTTTTGGTTCAGGTTGACGGAGAGTATCCTAGATATCCCTTAAGCACAGTGGTAAACTTTACGCCAGAGTTGTGGAAGGTTCAGGTTTGCCCCAGGGAATCAGCGAAAAAGTCTATTGATATTAGGGGAGTTTCGTATTCGGTTGTTATCCGCGTGTTTCAGGTTTCTTTTAGCACCCAGTGCTTAGCTCCCGCAAATTAGTCATCCAACGCGACGCTCTAATACTCTGGCGAGCCGCGTTTGTCACTTGGCGGCTCAAAAGGGGTCCATTGGTCTAAGCGACTGGTGCTCACGCCGTCTTCGTCGTGCTATCCGGGACCGCAAGTCCCACACTGAGCACCCTCAAATAAGGAGGGTAATATAGTTTCCCCTCGAAACGCCGGTATCTGCAATAATAAAATACAAACAGCGAAGAAAACGAAGTATTTTTATTGACATTACCACACAACATATATCCAATGCAATACCATTTAGCGATTTTGCATGGGAGTTATAGTAATTGGTTTTCACTAAACTGCATGGCGGCATTGGCCAGCACGCTAGAGATAGTGTGGTGGGTGTGGAGTTGAGAGTTAAGTGGATAACACTGACGTTTTGAACGGATGAGTTGAGGTTCACAGTGATGAAGCCGGTTAGAATGTTCTACACGTGGACTGGAGAAATTCCGTTTTTTGGGGAAAAAACGCGAGCTGGGTGAAGGGTGAAGAGTTTCTCTTTTTTTCCATGAAGGAAATTGTCAAAAGAAAGTCGCTGCCTGTTCGTTGCGGTTTCTAATCAACCAAAACTTAAAAATATCCAGAGAAAAAAGCCGTAATTGCGTCACGACGGTGATTACCTTCCGATAATCGAAATCTCCGCCCCCCAAGACGCATTCGTGGGTTGCTCTCGGTGAAAAATTGTGTGTTTGAACGCCGTCGCCGAGTAGAAGTCAGTTTCGATGACAGATTTGGGTCAATTCTGGCCATAGTTTGTTGCGGAGCACTGCTTGTGCATTCGTTTGTCCTAATGTCTTCATTGTTATCATCATCAAATTCTTTCAATGCCTGCAATTTAAGGCTAGCACGAAATTTCTTTTTTACAACATCTTCTTTTCATTTCCTTCCATTATCTTTAATAGTTAAATTTTCTCTAATTGTATTTGCTTCATTTCCGTTGTCATGTCGTTTTCTTTCTATTAAATCTTTATCCATTAATCTTGTGAGCATTTCTTTTCGCTGATTCACTAACTAATCATACAAGGGCTGTGCAGAAAGTAACAGACATTTTTGCCTGGTACGGCTGTGGGCGGATCTATCGCCGCCATCTTGGCGTCAGAGTGTTCCTACACTCAGTACGCACCCAGACGTGGTAGCTTGCGAATCGTGCCTATCGTACTTTGTATACAGTGCAGTGTTAAAATGAGCGCTACAGTTGAAAATCCCGCCAATTGTGAAATGCGAGCTGTGATAAGGTTTTTGTTGGCAAAAAATTCAGACGCGAGATACAATACAAACGTCGCTGTAAACTTAAATTTTGTTTCGCCAAGACAACGCTCGTCCACGGACCCAAGAGCTCTTGGATCGGAACTTTTCCATCATCCGCCGTACAGCCGGATTTGGCGCTGAGCAACGACCTCCCGTTCTCAACTTTGCAACGCTTTGAAACTGACGTTAAACTGCATGCCGGGGTAAAGCAGTGGTTGAACTCGCAGGCGGCGGTTGTGATAAATGCCTTAATTTAGAACAGCCTAATAGTTTACCTCTAAAATGTATATAATACAAATTGCGAGACAGGAAATAAAGGAACGCTTTGCAGCAAGAACTTGCAAAAGTCAAGAGTAGGAATTTACTTAATTTATCGTGTCGCGTGAAATTGAAGGAAAATATAAATCTAGATTTGATCCAAAACTTTGCCGTGGTAGATGATGAAATATTTATTCGGAACTGTGATTCTACCGTTCCTGAGATTTACAATCTTCTGCTCGTTTTGTTTTTAGTTTAGTGGTCTGCGAGAGAAGTGAAATTACCGAAATCTGGCTTTTGTAGTCGCAAGAATAATATCCTACGAGCGACTAGCAATTACGGCGAAATCTAGCTTTGGCTTTGGTGGAATTTACTTTCTCGACCTGTGGTGTTGCAATAACCAACACGTGCAGCGAGAACGACGATTAAAGGGAAGTTTACCTAGGGCCACTGTCGACAAGAGCTCAGAGTTAAGGTTCGTTTTGAATGCTGTTGTAATAACTTACGGCTTGGTCTCGGAGAGGGATCTGGCAGTTGGCACTATGGCAGCCCCAACCGGAGGTTGACCTATGTCCCGGTACCGCCGCGAGACCTTGTGGCTTCGTTTTGCGCTGCTGTCGACTGCTAACTCTATTATGTGTTTCTTACAAAGAAGTGGTAATGTGTAAGAGAATTACCGGATAAGCTCGTTGTCCGCGCTGAGAGGTTTCGGAGGGAGTCAGTTTGATCGTGGAATTCGTGATCCGTCGCCATTACCTTGTGTGTGAGCTACAAAGTACGGACACACCCAAGGAAAACTATAAACGGTCGATATTTTTCAGGATTGGGTGAGTACTCGCTTTATTTATAACCTACTAGGAGTAATCAGAGAAATTAATACGCAGAATTACTTGAGGCCCTACAAATGCGAGAAATAGACGAGTTGTAGCCTGGTGGTGGTTTACAGTAAACATAGGAAATAACTGAGAAAACTTTCAAAGAGATATGGCCTAACAGTGCGAATAAAACTAGGTGAGAGACTGTGCAGGTTAAGTCAAAAATCATTATACTGTTATATTTTTAGCGAACAATTTCTTCTATTGTCGATTACTTTTACAAATTAACGTAATTATAACAGTAAAGTGATAGTGGTGTTTTTTTCATTAACGATTGTTCAAGAATTGTGAACTTGGCTCGGGAGTGCTTTTAGTAACTATTAGGCTGGCAGCCTGAGGTGCATCAGGCTCTCTTTGGTTCTTATTTCAGCTCCTGGTTAACAGAAATTAATTAATGTGATAGGAAGTTTTGTTTGGTGGTTTTTATTTTTCAGTGTATCATCGATTCTTATAGATGTTATCTCGGGTGCGTCGGTATCTCGCTCGCTCGCTGAGTGGCGCGAGGCCCGTCTTCGACGAGCTAACCGAGACCAAGGCGCCCCAATCGGAGCACCTTCTATCGGTGGGGTAACACTGTATTCAGAGTATAGGAAATAGTGAATTTAACAAATATAGTGATTCTTTAATACTATCTGTAACCTTATGGCCATTCCCGGTGTATGTGGTTTTGGTTTTTTCCTTTTCCGTTGAATTCCAAATTAAGGCGGGAAAGTTGAAGTTACGGAGCGTTTAGAGTTTATTTTATAGAAAACTTAACAAATGATTTTAATTGTTAGAAAAACGCAGACTTAAGTGGTAAAAGTGTATAATGAATTATACGAATAGCCATAGGAGGTAATTTCATTTAAAAGTGGCTTCCACGTGTACGTCTTGAGTTGTAAGAATACTGAAACTTTGTAAGTTTCTTAGCATCAAATCGTTGATCAGATTGGTTGGATGAATTTTTACAAGTGGTTTGGCGTTAACCCCACAAAAAAAACCATTTAGTTCCAGTTCACATTTTTACAAAGGTTGCATATTCCAATGGCATCTGGAAATGATCAAGTATGGCATCACCACACAGCATGGGAATGATGGTTGCCAATGAAACTAGCCTGTGAACAGGCTCCCAAGTTGAGCACTGATGTTAGAACGTTCATGTCGAGTTCCAAGAATAGTTCATTTCTCTCCGATAGAGGTTTTAACGGAAAAAGTGAAAAGCCACTGGGCCTCTATTTTAGCAACAGCACAGACTGAGAAATTTGTGTGGACGAGGGTGAACCATTTTTCACATCGAGGAGATCAACGAGGATACGGGAAGAAACTGCTTATTAAAATTTAATTAACGAGTGGCGGTTTTACATGGACAAGGGTGGCGAGATCGAGATTAAACAGTCGACATTGCTGAGGAATTAGTTTCCTAGGGGCTCCCAAGTTTTTCGTTCTGCGGAGTTTAGTGAGTAAAAAAAGATTTCTCTTTCTCTTATAATTTAAACCTTATAAACATATTTTTATATTTGGATTTAACTAAAAGTGATTTAGCCAATAGAACATTAAAGGGTAGAGCCCAAGGTGACTGTAATGAATCGGCCCCACGTCACTGGCGACCAATACACATATACATTGCCGCCACGTGGCTTTCCATCTCGCGTCAGTTGTGACGACTTCCCATCCCACGTCGAGTTTTGTCGTGGGCTGTCAAGTCGAGAGGACAGATACGAGTTGACCGCATGGCGAGCGTGCCAGGTTCGGCTGCCGGTGGAGGAGAAAGTCGGAGAAGGAACATCAAAATCTAGCTCAACTGATCGATCTACGTCTTCATCACCAGATCAGAAACTAGTGTGTTGTGGATGCAATAGAAGCGAAGATCTGCACCTAAACTCGTTGCGAAGAAAGTCGGCCCGAAGTGTTATTTGGATCAAAAGAAGCAAAAGATCAATTGTCGACGGATTGAAGAAATCCACGGAACTTGCACGCAATCGGGAGAATGCCGGTGCTGGCCGGATTACATTTATAACGCAGCGCATGAGAAAAAGCGTCGGCTGAGTATTGCGTTTATAAGCCTGGCAATCATCACCATTCAACAAATAGTGGTGGGACATTGGGATCGACAACGGGATCATCGCCATCTGTCACATCTTCATCATCGTCGACCTCGACAAGCAAAACCGCGTCCGCTATTTCGCAACATGAACCACCAGGCGCGCATCATTTAGTCGGCGGAATTGTGATTCCGGTTTTATTTGTTTTGACTGTCCTTAGTATCGTGTATGGAGTGAAACGTTTGAATTTAATCCAACGCACTCGTGAAGCGTTCACGCGACGAAATCGTCCTTTCTATGAGGATGTCATGATGGGGAATGATAGTGATGATCCACCGCTGATTTAAGTGTCATGGAGCAATGGGATAGTGGGTCACCAATTGAAAAAAGTGCTAAAAGTGTCTCAAACAACATTATTCATCAACACAATGCTTGGTATAACGTTCGCTCTACACGATACGACAAATAATCATCGTCGCAGTGAGTAGTACTCGACACGTTATATGCAATACAAAAAAAATCTTATATCAAATATTTAAATCTAGTAGAAACATTGTAAGCAAAAATCTAAACAAAAGTCATATACAATAATATTGAACGCATCGCTGCTAATAACCGCTTCTAAATTTTAAATTGCACATAATATATAAAATAGCAGTTACAAATTGCGCGTTGTGGAATATGAATTGGACGATTGTAGAGATGATGAGTGAGTAGTGAAATACATAGGATTTTGTGTTTTTAGACGGAAGGGCTAACGGTAGGAGCATAAATATCCCCTAAAATATGAAAATCCACACTAATAACAATGGTGCAAAAATGAAAACTAGCAAAGAATTGAGGTAAATAGGGTTTTAGTTGTACTAAAGAGCAATAAAATTATGAATACTACATAAACAATGAAACAAATAGTTAATCTCTATTGATTGAACTTGTATAGGCAATATAAATATAACGAAGGAAGGACAAAGAAAGTGGTGGTGAATCAGAACTATTACTTAAATTTTGAAATGAAAAATTAGCCTCCCTAATACTACAAACAGCTAAAACGTAAAAAAAAATAAAGCAACTCCGAATGTAGATCGCATATTCTATTAATATAATTGCCAATGGCGAGAAAATGTAGACTTGATTGTGTTATAATTAATCATCGGTTTTGTGCCAGTTGAAGTTTTTGAAAGGGAAATTCTTGAAAATTCATAGCAATGTAAATACGTAATGAAAAACTATAATAAATAATGTACTGTTTTGAATATTTGTAAATGTTTTAGAATACAACCTGCGTTGTATTCTTCCAATTGGCACCTTTGAATATTTCATAAAATTCTGTTCATGTATTTGCTTAGGTAATTTGTAAATATTATTTTAATACCATAGAAAATTTTCTACCGAATCAACTGCAAAACTTCAGTGAGCTAATTGAGGCTTTCATTTTATTCAAAAAAAAAAAAAAAAAAAAAAAAAAAAAAAAAAAAAAAAAAAAAACCATTCCTGCTGTATAAATACATTTTTTTGGGAACTGTTATCCTTCTATTCCTCTCTCTATCAGTTAACGTTGGGTCAATTTAATAGCAGAATGCACTCATTTCAACGTTTTTTTTGGATTTCTGAATTATCTTAATATTTCAAACCAACATGAATATCCCCACCAGTGATAAAATCAAAGGCGTGCTTTTCAAAAATTGTATAGCTCTTTATTGTTAACCGGTAATTTTGATATAGTGAAAAACAATCAAATCTCTTTTGTTTCAAAAACACAACAAAAAGAACACGTTAAACAAAACTGCAATTTAAGAATAAGAAGTTTTTAATATAATTATTACAAAAGAAAAGAGAACAAGAATTAACTATTTAGATTTACTTGATAATACCTGCATTCAAAAATTGTCTTTATTATGAAATCACATTAAATTTTATGGCTTTTATCTGTGATTGCTATGAAAATGATGAAATGAGAGAAAATATTATAACTTGAATAGAATTATTATAAAAAAGTTAAAAGTTAAATCAGAAAATAAATAATATGAATTGCTAATTTAAAACTAGATTTTCCCTTCCAGCCCGCCCGTTTCTTTTCAAGAGGAGGGAGAGTGAATGGTAGGTATGCCACTAAAAGGGTAGGGTTTTAAGAAATCCGCGGATGGAAGGTTTCGCGTCGCGTGCGGTACGCGGTACCTTCGTTTGCTTTGCATTTTCCTTAGAATAGAGTACTTCGGGGTTGAATTAACGTAGTAAATCGTCGGTAAAACTCGGGAGCGCGAAATGGAATTTAGTTTTTTTTTGTGATTGACTGGAAGAATGAAGAGAATACGGAATAAAGTAAGTTTCTTTTCCGTATGTTTGACTTTTTGACGCTTTTGAAACGGGCATTTAATTGTGGCTGAATTACGTACTTGAGTGTAATCCATTTAAAGACCTGCAACCGAAATCTTCTCCAAACTAGCTGGCCGACAAGCAGCCACCGCGAAATGAGAAATGGGTGCACGGACTGGTTGACCGGTTGGTACCATTTGTTGGCACGACTCTGATTTCACGTTTAGAACCCATGAGAGGTCGGTTCCGGTTTCGTTCGAGCGGACGTAGATGGTAAAGCATTACAATACCTTTTAGCGATTTTGCATGGGAGTTATAGTAATTGGTTTTCACTAAACTGCATGGTTTCTAGCACCGGGCCGCTTTGGCCAGCACGCTAGAGGTAGTGTGGTGGGTGTGGTGTTAAGAGTGAGGTGGATGACATTGTTGTTTTGGACGGATGAGTTGAGGTTCATAGTCGTGAACCAGGTTGGAAAGTTCTGCACTGGCACGGAGAAATTCAGTTTTTTGGAAAAAACGCGAGTTGGTAATCAGGGTAGAGTCTCTCTTAGTTTTTTCCATGAAGGAAATTATCAAAAGAGAATCGCCGCCTCTTCACTCGTCCTAGTGTCTTCATTGTTGTCATCTTCAAATTCTTTCAGTGTCTGCCATTTAAAATCTACTTTTGTTCAATTGATTTTTTTCCATTATCTTTAATAGTCAAATTTTCTCTAATTTTATTTGCTTCATTTCAGTTAAGTCATGTCGTTTTCTTTTTATCAAATCATTATCATCCATTAATCTTGTTTTGCTGATTCACTGATTAATCATACGAGGGCTGTCAAGAAAGTAACAGACGTTTTGGCGTGGTACGGCAGTGGACGGGGCTAGCGCCGCCATCTTGGTGTCAGAGTGTGTCAGTACGCGACCAGACGTGGTATCTTGCGAATCGTGCCTATCGTACTTTGTATACAGTGGAGTGTTAAAATGAGCGCCGCAATTCAAAATCCCGCCAATTGTGAAGTGCGAGCGTGATAAGGTTTTTGTTGGCGAAAAATTCAGACGCGTGATACAAAACAAACGACGCAGAAAACTCATCAAGAAAATTTTGTTTTTCCACGACAACGCTTGTCCACAGACGGCCAATCGTACTCAGCTGATCGAACTCAGCTGATGGGATTTTCACCGTTTGCGAGACGGAAAAAGAAAAAGACAAGTTTTGGACGGATTGACAAGTGGAACGAGAATCTGTTTCTCATCGCCACATCTAGCGGACGTCTCAAAGATCTCCGCGGGTAATATCCGTTTCGCAGTAAAAGTGATTGCTCGAGTTCGTTCCGAAAGCATCGCACAGGTGGTTTACATAAATAAAAATAATAAAAAATATATAACGAAATAACGGACTGTACGCCGAATGAAACTTGGTTTGTCCTGTACCGCGACAGATGCGAATTGTGCAGTAAAGATACGAAACAACGACATTTGTAATTATTCTGTGAAACGACTTAAAACGACGATAATTGATTTGCATACGAGTACGTAATTTTTTTCTCGCGAGTTGTGGATGCGGCGGCCATGGTTATGTATTTAAACTCTAAATTTACGTGAATTCCAAGCGCATCCATATGGCATCTCACGTTTTGCTGAGCACTCTGGGATAGAATTGCGGAAGAGTGCAAAGCACGAAATCTGTATGGGGTAGTGTTATAGGAGAAGTGGAGTTGAAAGCAAAAGATATAGTAAGGGTGAAAAGATCGGGAATATCACAGTGCAAATAAACGAATTGAATAGCAATCGTAGGGGTTTGCTATAAAACGATAGTGCGAACCGTAATTGTCGAGAGTCGTTGTGGCGGTCACGGTTTGTCGTTCATAGTTTTGGCACGTCATATGTTCGACAGTTGGACGGGCGGCACGTAGAAATTAGGTTCGCGCTGGGCGCCAGTGTAAAGTTGTGATTTTTTTAAAAGAAAAACGAGAAGAAAGTACTTCGCTTAAACAAATAAGTTCGGAAAATAAGTTAAAAATCTAATTATAGACTGTAACCCGCACAGAGATTATTACAGTGGTATAAAATTTATCATCATTCTATTTCTGTCACCAACGATATATTGATGGATCGATCAATTCACAACTACTACACATTAGTTTAGCTGAGTACGATCAAGAAAATAAGATTGGACTAAATCAAGTAGTTTGTTAAAAGAAATGACATTTGTCAGACAAAGCCTCATCATAGTTCAGAATTAAGCTTCATCAGCAAGCATCGAACAAATAGAATGAAGACTATTTTTTCTTTTTTTTGGTCCTCACATCAATCACCTCAATCATTTTTTTCAGTCCAATAAGGAGTCTCGCCCACACCATCTACGAGCGAGGATGATGGGTAAGTACCCTAATTTGATAATTTATTAAATTACAAGGATTAAAAAATAAACAAACTTTTTTGGACCCAATTTTCTCGTTAAAGAAAATCCAAGCTACTTTTTGAATAATGTTGATTTTTTTTTTGTTGGAACAATTTTGGGGTTTGCGGTCACTTATACAATATCATCAGTCCAAATAATTAAAAAAAGGGGTAATTTATTTAGGCAGATTAAAAGGATTTTCTGTTAATATAGTAGAGACATAAGAATCTCTCTCCCCATTCAGATGATTATTTTAATATTCAATTACAAAGAAAATTGTGAAAACTGTGAGGTTGATTTTAAAGTAGATTCAAGTATATTCAATCAAATGGTTGTGATACCTAAGAATAAGTGCTACTTACGGAAACAATTCCTTTTATTTTGAAACACTGTTAACGTTCAGTTGAAGTATTACTTTGCTTTAAGGCAGAATACAAAAGCAAACAAAAAAAAAAAATAAAATGAAAAGATGATTTGAAATTAAACCTCGGTGTTCCCATTCCGTCATAGCTGACCGGGTATAGGACCCACATCGATAGCAGGCTTTTCTGCTGATATGGGCTAGCCATCGGGCGCGCTCCTCCATTTTTTTTTTTTGTTTAGCAGGGGCTCTTGCCGGGTAGAGTGGCCTTCCGCTCGCGTGCCCTTTTATGATATAGGGTTATGTGATTTCATTGCATTACTCTGTAGCATAAATTGGTCACGCTTGTGCTTCTCATTTGAGGGAAAGAGTCATACAAAGTGCTTTTGTATGAGTTTTTCACTCAAATGGGAAACACATGGCCACGTCTACGTTTGGATCTTGATCCGGTTGGGAGGGTGCGAGGGGGCACCACCTCCATCTGGACGCACCACTCTTATTTGTGGGCCATAAGAATCGTCGGGTGACGACGGAGTCTCCGCCAGTCCGTCCGTTTTCGCTCGGCCCAACTTGTTCTTTAAACATAGCAATTTCAACCCTTATTAGGTTACCACGGCCTCGACACCAGTCGACCGGCATGTTTGACACTTTTTAATTCGTGAATGCCAAATTTTTTTTGTAAATGGTCCTTGTGCTAGCGGGAAACAACCGGCCCCACGACACCGCAACGCTAGCCAGCCAGCGCATTCACGCGTCCCCAGACAAGGCCAATCTCGGCGGATGTTAACATCCTCTTCCGACGAGGCAGCAGACCATCGCTGCAGTCCTTTATGGACATTTACCTACCTATTTCACTACAATATTGATAAATGATTAAACGAATAGCTAATTAAATCAAAACCCAGATCAAGCGCATGATGATTTATAAAGGTTAGATCAACATAGCTGAACGAAATGTCCGGAGCTCATTATCAACACTAGACCAAATACATTCAGTAATTTGCTCCCGGAACAACGTAGCTCCGGGGATAGCTACTGAAATTACAATCATTGTAAAATGCACAGCTCAGTTGCCGTTGATTAGTCGTTGAAGCAGCTCGAAAGTGCAGTCAGTTCCTTATGATATAAAACGGACTAGTTGTTAGTTCAATTTCATTGTTAATTACAAGAACATATTACAAATGCGTATTGATTTATGCACATCATTCAGAAACCGGAGGTCGGGAATGTTTCGTAGAACTCTAAGACCGAACGCTTATAAACACGAAAAATTGGGCTGTCTCAGTCGAGGTGAGCCGACGGATGGTTACATTCGCTTCTTGCGGAATAAGATATGTAGTTTGGTATTGTTCGCGACGTAGGCAGGCGCGGCACTACTAAAATGAATTAATTTTGTCGTATGGAATTCGTTTTAAATAAAGTCCGATTTTGTGAAAATTATTGTGTTATTTCTGGGGTGGAAGTTTCGGGTCGAGGTAGTAGGCAGGGCGTAGGCGACGAAGTCGTTTAATAGGAAGGAACAAGGTAACATTCGCAAACGACAGAATGAAGACTGGATAAAGTTAAGCCTTTACATCAAAACGGCAGCACTTCTCAAATAGTGCAGATACTATCCAACGCGCACGTTCCGCGTATAAGTAATAATTCTTATCTTTTTCGCGATATCATAATTGCCATCTGTGCATAGATCTTTCGGCAATATTAAGATTGCATAGTAAACTATAATATGATATTCGATACTCACTTTGAGTTTCGAAATAAACAAAGTCTTTTATTACATACAAATATAAAATCAAATTATCTTTCCGCAGGAAAAATAATATCGATTTCTAATAATAAAAATCTCAAAAGTAAAAATTCGCATACAGGGCAAATTGATAACAAACAAGTAAGAGAAAATCCTGTAAATAAGAATAAAGATAGTCTTCGATGACCCGCAATACAAATCGCACATTAACTCGTGTGAATAAAGATAATTTCAAGTAATAGAAAAATTTTCTTTTGTTAAAACGTGCAACTATATGACGTCTGCATTACATTTTCAAGAAAAGAACTGGCATTGCTCTATAATACAAAGCAAACATAGCTATGAGGATTCCTACTGTAAACAACGATGACTATGCGGAAAAGGGAAATTAGTGCATGTGGTGCAGTGGTTAGGGCGCTCACCGCGTGCGCAGCAGGTCTCAAGTTCAAAGTTCGATGGTGGTAACGAAATTGTGCCTGTAATACTTCTGTCGGACTATCAGCCTACCCAGCTGTGATGAGTATTATTGAAACGACAGGTAATAATCATTTAGTTAAGCGTGATACTGACCATATCACCTCGAATTCCGTTACAGTTATGAAATCAGATTCCCTAACAACTCACAACGCCAAGGTTCGAATTGGACTAGTGCACGATGATTATTATTAGATATCGGTATTAATGACATCATACACACAATATACACATCATAATTGTTTATCTCAAAGCAACAGCAAAATCTTAGAGCAATTGGAAACATTTCTAGAAGCAGTTGACCGTGCCTTTTCATGTTGTTCCTCAATGCGAAGATGTGCTAGTACCCACTAAATTGTTGTTGTTCTCCTCTTTA
The DNA here is from genome assembly GCA_963969285.1 of Odontomyia ornata. Lineage (NCBI taxonomy): Eukaryota > Metazoa > Arthropoda > Insecta > Diptera > Stratiomyidae > Odontomyia > Odontomyia ornata. The sequence continues at coordinate 92,307,577 of OZ017740.1, read as the reverse complement.
CCCCTAATTATTTTAAATATTAATTTTTATATAGTTCACACTTACGATAATGTGAAATATAAGTCGGTCCTCTCCCAAACCTCGTAGGAAGTGGAAGCAGTCTGAGTGTGTGCTATAGAATGTGAAAGTGAAAGTTTAAGCCTAACCTCTAAATTTATTTATATTTTTGGATATATTTTTTCCGTTGCCAAGTGACCACTGAATTTACCAATTGCAGTAAGTTTATTCATTCCTTTGCATTTGGTGCAGTTAAAGTTTTAATAACGAGGGCAAGATGGAGGATGCGTTATGCATCAAGAACAAACCCCCTGACTCTGACAACGACACATTTATGGACATCGACGAAGACACCAAACTGATCCGCAAAAGAAGTGGCAAATCTCTGGACAGTAAAAAGCAACCAAACCCCATACCACCACAGTAAAACCAAAGTGATTCACAATCCCCAAATGCAGCTAAAATTCAGGAAGGCCACCAAAGACAGACAGTGGCGGACAACATGTGATGACCCCTATAGAAATCAGAGCGCCGGCACCTAAATTCGAAGAATATCTAACCTCCAAAGTGGCGGACTCCATAGGAATTCACAGTAAACCACAAAACTCCAACACAACTCACACTAACACATCCCCCAAATGCCAAAATGTCAACTTCATAGAAATCAAGGACGCTCATACCAACACAAACACCGCAAAAAAAGATTCTCTTTCTCACAATGCCACAGCGTCGCGTGTTTCAGTGGCTCCAAACAATCCCAAACAAGCGTTACTAACCAAAAACCGACACCCACATCCCACAATGGAACCACAAGTGCCCCAAGTGAAGTAGACATGAGTCTCAATACGTCTCAACCTACCCACAACGTCAACACATATCCGTCAGATGATAAACGAAAGAACTTTAATGTCATTTGCGTCAGAGAGGGGGAGAATGCCCTCGACAATCCCCTGTCCGTTCTTAACTTTTATGAACTCAACAAAACTTTACAAATACGTAACATTATCAATGTAACTTTCATCGGGAGATACAAATTGAATTCAAAAACCCAGAAGACGCGAACAATGCTACAGTCAATCCAAACCTAAATATTCACAAAATTAAGATGTTCATTCCAAAAAATTTCCTTGACAAGTAAGGTGTCATTAAGAACATCCCCATAACCATCTCCGAAGACGAAATCCTTAACGAGGCCTCCTCATGCAATGCCATACGGAACCATCTGCCCAATGTTGAGAAGTAAAGTTATCGTACGTCGATAGGCTCACCGCGCATGCGTGAGCGAAATCCAGTATTAAGGCGCCGGAGCGCACTACTTGCGTCACCAGTAATTTTTCTTTAGTTGGTCTGTGACTGTTGCCCACGAGAGACGTGTGCAATAAGAAGTTCCTTTATGTAAAACAAATAAAGCGTACTCATATATATTCAAAGTTATCTTTCTCTTCAAACCTATCGCCCCTCTGTCCCTTTGATAATCTCAACAGGTTATGGGCACAGGCAAGCAGCCTGCGTAACAACCGATTATCGAAGTGAGAGAACGATAGAGAGAAAACGATTATCTCGATTTTTTCTTCCTGGGTGGTCGACACGTGGCCGCCATTGTAGTGTGCCGGTAAACGCGTACGGGAAAACAATCGAACGAAAATGGCGGAATCAACTCTGATAAAGAACATCAAGAAGTTTGATGGCTCGAATTTTCAAGCGTGGAAATTTCGAATGAACTCGATGCTTATCGCGGACGCGTTACAAGACGTCGTTACAGGTGCGAGAGTGATCCCGACAGACGCAAACTCGGCCGATGGTAAAAAGTGGGTGAAAGACAACGCGACGGCCATGTGCATAATTTCCTCGTCGATAGAAGATTCTCAGCTCGACTGTATGCTCAACTGCACTACAGCGAACAAATGTGGGACAAATTGGTGAGAATTCACGAGCAAAAATCAGCGAAAAGATGCTCGTGCTACAGAAGTTCCACGGACATCGCATGGATCCAAATGAGTCGGTTGTACAACACGTTTCCCGGGTACAAAACATGGCGTTTCAACTGAAGGATCTGGGAGAAGCGGTTTCGGACACGACCATAATGGCGAAGGTACTTGGCAGCCTATCGGTAAAGTAAAATGCTCTCTAGACAGCATGACAGTGTACCCGAAGAAAGTCACACCCTTGATAATCTACTAGAACGATTATTGAAGGAAGAAAGAAGACTTGAAGGTGCGTTAGCCGCTGTTAGTCTTGGCGGGAACAAGAAGAAAAAGTTCGCCGCGAATCAAAACAATAACAGTGAGAAAAATCGCGAAAGTAGAAATACGAATGTCAAGTGTTTCTATTGTAAAAGGAAGGGGCATCTAGCTCGCGATTGCCGGAAAAAGAAAAGGGACAAGGACAATGCCGGTGAAAACCCTCGCGAGTGTGCGTTCGTCGCTTCGACAAGTGAACAAAAACAGCGACAAGTGAAATCGTAGACAGTGCCGAGTAGCGAGGCCGTAGAACGACTCATGGCAGTCGACACAAGCGATGTCTGGATTACCGTCAGCGATGCGTTCAGGCATACCACTTACCGACGGGACTGGTACAGTGAGTTCGTACCAAGCAGTGGCGATTCGATATCGCTCGGGGACAATGGCGTGTGCGACGTTACCGGTAGTGGCACTGTGCTCATCGATAGACTAGTGAACAGTAAATGGTGTGAAGCTCGAATCGAAAACGTGCTCTACGTTCCAAAGATTCGAAAGAACTTGTTTTTAGTCGGCGTATGCACTGAAAAAGGTTTCGATGTTTTGTTTAGAGGAAAACTAGTAACAATTAACCGTGACGGTGAAGTTTTCGGTGTCTGTTTGCAACAAGACAATCAGATTTACCGAATGCTCTTTAAAGTGAGAAAACCAAGTGTTGCGAGAGAAGCAAATGTGTCAACTGTCAACTTGCGTGTCTGGCACGAACGAATAGGACACGTAAACAACAAAGTTTTGCGCAAAATGACGCAAAAAAGGCTAATTCGAGGTGTGAAATTAGCGGACATTGACAATTTCTTCTGTGAATCGTGTGCTTTCGGAAAAGCACACAGGCTACCGTTAAAAAAGAACGAGACAAAAATGAACACAAAATCGGGAGAATACATACATTCGGACGTATGTGGACCATTCACAACAGAGTCCATCGGTGGTGCAAGATTCTGCATAACCTTCAAGGATGACGCATCAGGATTTCGGTATTTTTACTTCGTGAAACACAAGTCTGATGTTTTCGATATTTTCAAGAAATACGAAAGGTTGATCGACATCAAATTCGGCAAGCCGATGAAGGTGTTACGTACGGACAATGGACGAGAGTATTGCAACCGTGAAATGAAGCAATATCTCGAGGCTCGTGATATTGAGCTGGTAAACACGGCATCTTACACTCCTCAGCAGAACGGAAAAGCCGAGTGTGACAACAGAACGATCATCGAGAATGCGCGCACGATGATAACGGCAAAAAAACTTCCTCTGTCGCTATGGGCGGAAGCAGTCGGTACAGCAGTGACCGTGCTCAAGCGAGTTCTGGCTATCAGTAAAGAAGAATCGCCATACGAGATCTGGTTTGGAAAAACACCAGATGTGTCCCATTTTCGAGTATTCGGATCGAATGCGTACATGCATATCGACAAACAATTTCGCAAGAAGTTAGATCCAAAAGCTACAAAGTAGATCTTAGTTGGGTATCAGAATTCGAATTCATTCTTCCAGCGGACAAAAACGAAGATGTGGCAGAACCCGTCAAGCAGCAACAGGAGGAAGAACGCCAGGAAGCTCAGGAAGAACCTGAAAGAAACGAACGACCAGAAGATCCTCGAGAAGATCAAAATCAGCCGGATAATGACAGACAACTGCGGGATCGTGCAAACATCGGACGACCGATAAGGTATGAGGTCGACTTCGCTGAATATAATCCCCAAACATATTTCAGGAGGCGATGAACAGTGCCGAGGCAGAAAATTGGGCCGAGGCGATTCAGGAAGAGTTCGACGCGCACGAGGAGAACGAGACTTGGTCAATCGTACCAAGGAAAACGGATCGAAAGCCCATAGATTCGAAATGGGTGTTCAAGGTTATACGAAACACGTCAGGTGACGTATACCGGTACAAAGCGAGACTTTGTGCACGAGGATTTCAACAAAAAGAGGGACTCGACTACACGGAGACCTTCTCGCTAGTCGTGAGATACGACTCACTGAGAGTTCTATTGGCCATGGTGGCTGAACAGGACTTGGAGCTCACACAGTTTGACGTGAGAACAGCCTTTCTTCACGGCGAGCTGAAAGAAGAGATCTACATGGAAATTCCGGAAGGACTCAGCGTCAAGAAAGAACAAAAACGTGGTTTCGTGTGCAAACTGAACAAGTCCTTGTACGGCTTGAAACAAGCACCCAGGTGCTGGAACGAAAAGTTTCGTGAGTTCTTAGAGAAATATCAGTTTCGCGAAACGGAAGCCGACAAGTGTATCTTTCAAGGACGGGTAGACGGTGTAGATGGGTTTTTAGCGCTTTTTGTAGATGACGGACTCATCGCAGCAAAAACAGGTAAAGCCCTCGACTCGGTAATCAAATCATTGGGTAACGCGTTCGAAATTACGATCGGGGATGGAAAGTTATTTGTCGGGGTACAAATAGAACGAAATCGAGTAAAGAAAACCATGTTCTTGCATCAAGAAGCGTATGTGAAGAAAATTCTCAATAAATTTAAGATGATCGATGCAAAAGCGGCAAGTGTGCCTGCCGATCCGCACGCGCGACTAGTTGCAAACGATCGCGACGATGAAAACTCAAGTACGGTACCGTTTCGAGAAGCAGTTGGCTCGTTAATGTTTCTTGCGGTTGTGACGCGGCCGGATATCGCATATTCGGTAAATTTAGTTAGTAAATTTCTTAGCAATCACCACGAGAGCCTCTGGCAAGCGGTGAAACGAATCTACCGGTACTTGGTCGAAACAACGAAAGTCGGGATAATGTACAAAAGCGGGCGAGAGTAACTCGGAGTTACAGGGGTTTTCAGACTCGGATTTTGCAAGTGACGTGGAGACGCGTAGATCTACCACAGGGTATGCGTTTTGTCTATCGAACAGGATTGTGACATGGTCGTCCCAACGACAAAAGTTAGTCACACTCAGCACAACGGAGGCTGAGTACGTCGCGGCAGCAGCGGCTGCAAAAGAGTCCATTTGGCTGAGAAAATTGTTAAACAATCTCGGTTGTCTACCGGTAACTGCGACAGTTCTGCGAGTAGACAATCAAAGTGCAATCCGATCAATCAAAAATCCGGAGTTCCACAAGCCAACCAAGCATATAGACATTAAGCATCACTGTGTTCGCGAAACTGTGGAAAGTGGGGAAATATCGTTAGAATATGTTCCTACGGATCAGCAGCTAGCTGATATATTTACCAAAGCACTTCCAAAGAGACCCTTCGATAATCTCAACACAGGTTTGTGCACAGGCAAAATAAGCTCCGCATTTACGAAACATTAGTCAAACCTGTGCTGTTATATGGAAGTGAAACATGGACACTGACGAGCGAGTCCGCAAAGGCAGTGGACGTATTTGAACACAAAGTGCAACGGAAAATCGACGGCCCAGTGAAACTAGGAACCGAGTGGAGACTATGTTACAACGATGAGTTGTTTGAACTTTTTGACGATGCACCTGTTTCCTCTTGCGAGCTGAGCTCGATTGTTTACAATCGGCACCCGTGTCCTACACGGATTTTTAGAAAAATTAATCATTACACTCCATAATACATAGCGAACGTTGCTATGAGGGTTCCTACTACATACAACGAAGATTATGAAGAAATTAGTGCATGTAAATGGACTTCATCCGTGTGGTGTAGTTTAAGGCGCTCACTGCTTGCGCAGCAGGTCCAAGTTCAATGTTCGTTGATGGCAACGAGTTTGGCCTGTGATACTTCTGTCGGACTATCAGGCTGCCCAGCTGTGATGGGTACTGATTGAAACATCAGGTAATAATAATTTCGTTCAGCGTATCATCTCGAATACCGTTACAGTCGTGAAATGAGATTCTCTAACAAATTTCAACGCTAAGGTTCGAATTGGACTAGTGCGCGATGATTATTATTAGATAGACTGCATCGGTATTAATGACATCATACACACAGTATACGCAACACAAATTGATATGGTTGGTTGTTCTCCTTTTTGCCCCAAATTCTTGTTTTAAATATTAATGTTTATGTAATTCACACTAACGATAATGTAAAATTTATGTATGCGTAAAATTAGAATGCCCTCGGCGGGGCCATTAAGTTTTATAATTTTTATCTAAATTCGCTTTTGTTTGTAAAATGTTAAGTATGGTTTAAATAAAGATATTTGTAATACAATTCAATATCCACTACACATTACTTTGACACGAAGAAAAAAACATAATTAAATGTTGTTAATGGGAGTATTAATAACGAATCGGCCAGATCCTGGAGATCAGGTAGAAATGACCAAAAACATTTTTGGGAACTGAGTGTTGAGATACATGTGGTCTTCTATATCCTTTGGAACAAAGAACTATTTGAAACTGAATGCAATTTGTCTAACAGCAGCAAATTAAACTCCGTTGAATTGCCAAGCACGAACTTAGATTAAGCGGTGACAAAAGATTTCGATGCCATTCGATCGGGCTATATTTATGGAATTGCGTTTTTGCGAGGGTTCTTAGTTTTTGAGGGAATAAAGGATAAAAATCAGTGTTTTTACCATACAAATTAACGCCTATAAGAGTTCCTAAATAACCACCAGATGATAGAGCATGCTGATTTGATTAGCGCCCGACTGGTGAAATACGCTATATTTTACATTTTCAGGTGATTAAGTGGAGAGAAAATCAAAGAAAGCGCGGAAATCTTTGCCCTGCGTGACAAACGGAGTCCCTGGGGAACAAACGCAAATTCTAACTCCGAGCACGATTCAATCACACCAGAATCACATTACACCGCGTTGAATTATTTGCCACACTAAAACGCATTCCAGTAGGATAACTAAAACAAATGTGCACGACTAGAAGCAATATAAACAAACAATTAGAGCAAAATCATAACCAGATCAAATGTTAAGCTTAAAATCTAAACACAATATCACCAATCATTTATGGCAGTGATAAAGTAAATGCATCGAGAACGAAACGATTCCCAATACAAATTGAATAATGGCAAAAGGTAAACACCAAAACTAAACATAAGTTATCTGTTCAATAAAATCATTCGGTAACCTAGTCCAATAGCTGATGCGCAAGCAGCAATCAATGCTGCTTCGCCTCCTGATGATCCTCCAACTGATCTGCGATTATCGTAAGGGTTATTCGTATTCCCAATTAACATATTTCTTGTCTCCATCCATTTGTTCACTTCAGGTACGCTCGTGGTGGCAATTATAATAGCACCAGACTCTTTCATTAGCCGAACGATTTCAGCATCCTCTTCCGCCCGCGCTGTTTTGCGAGATAACAAGCCAAGCGTTTGCAATTTCCCTTTGACTGCAGTACTGTCTTTTGATGTAAAGGGAACGCCCAAGAATGGCTTCCGGGCATATTCTTCGTCGGAAACTTCACCTTTGGCGATTCTCCGATCAATTGCGTGAGCTTCAAGCAGAGCCTCTTCGAACGGGCCATCCATAATGGCATTAAGGACTCCGTTGACTTCATTGATTCGATCTATGAAGGATTTGACTACGTCATAGGACTTTGCTCGTCCCTCACGAATCATCCATGCCAAATCGACGGCACTTTTAGTGACAATTGTCGGATCTGAAATTGTTATGGGCGGACAAGGTTGTCGCGGTGCAAGAATGCGCTCTAGAGCTGCGTCAAGAATTCGATCGACCAACCTGTGAATAATTGATACAATGTTCGCAAAGATGCTCCACATTATGCCAATCATGATTTCTGAGCATTTCGCCTCTCGTCTTTTCTGAAAAGTGACAAAATTTATGTTGATTTATGCAACGTTTCCAAATCAAGTTTGAACTTGTTTACCATTCTTCTCTGGGGCACACGTAGTTCAGCCTCGGAGTTGTCCCGTTTGGTACGTTTACTTAAGCCCATGATTTCTTTTGCTTTTATTGCTTATGTTAACACGATGCAGACTGTAGGAAGGTTCTAATTGAGAAAAGTCGCGAAAACACTTTACACCCACTTTCTATTTTCTCTCGATTTCACACATCACTTGCTGTAATTGACAACACCGAATTGACTGGAAGAAATTCTTTCTAAACTGCTTGTAAATGCACCACACAGCAATCAAAACACTCGTTCGTTCGGCTTGGACGGAAGGCCACAGCAGAGCATAGTGCCACGGTAAAATTCTTTTCGAGTCTTCGGGGGGTGTCAATAAATTTTTTCGCTTTCGCCGAAATTATGCACCGCATGAGTTGCTAGAAACTGGTGTGTGTCTTGGATGTTACGTTCTAAAATTCGGGGAAATGGATGCGCCGAGAAGAGGGAAATTTTCAAATAAATTTGCTCATTCCTGTAATTTCTACTTTACCCGGAAATTTATTGTTTCTCCGGTAAATGGAAAGTATAGATAAACGAAGACCTTCTACGACTATCTTGAAGTACTACTTCGATTTCTTTTGCATGATAAATCCGTATGATCTGCTGCCGAAGAACTTTTACTAAGGAAAATAAATAGCGATTAATTTTCGAATAGGCGAACTTGTAACTTTTAGCAATATAATAAATAGTGCAGTAATAAAGTGCCACAATAGAACTGCTATATAATCTATGGCAAATATACTGTACTGAGATAAGCTTAAATGAATTCAAAATTTTTGTAAATACTTCAACGGGTATTTATTTTATTCATATATCACTTTGATAATTTTAACATTATCAAATATAGGGTTGTTCGATAACCCATGTCGTTTTTTTCTCATAGATGACGAGAACTGCATATTTCATGCAGTAGTGATTGCGTGGCTTATATTATTATATTTTAAAGATTAGACTATCTTTAGTCAAAAACTGAGCGTCATTAGTAAACAACAAGCTGGTTAAAAATAAACTTGGAAATGGGCAATCAAAGAGAGCATTATCGACGTATTTTATTGTTTTACTTCCGAAAGGGCAAAAATGCGATGCAAGCTCGAAAGAAATTATGTGAAGTTTATGGTGAGGACCGCCTTACTGAACGCCAGTTGCCCGCTTTTGTTCTGAGATTTTAATGTAAGGTCTTCGCCTTCGTAATATATAATGACCGGATTCGTAAAACCGATGACGTATTCGATATGTACTAAAATCAGCTGTGCACTTTTGCTCTTGTCAATAAGTGATATTTCCTCGACTCAACAACACTATGAACTTAGTACAGAATTTTACAAAATAGTTTTAAAAGTTGAAACCGAGCGGTTTGAATCGCTAAATTTCGGTGAACGTAGTTTAAAGAATTGCTGTAGCAAAAACAATTGTGTTTACTAGCCTACATGAATTAAATCATTCGCTAAAATTGATACCATAAACTAAAAGTTTAAAAATGTAGTGCCGCAAAATGTAGGTTTTTCAAATCAATTGCTATCACTACCGAAACACTTAAAACTTTGCTCTTCGTCGTTTGATCGATTAAATACGTAACATCCACTGCGAAACTATTTTTAATCGGCAAGGTACAAGTCGAAAAGTTAGCGATCGAAAGAAATGTCACTACGTCCAGCTGATCAAAAGAAAACAAAAACCTGACGATGTAAATGTTGAGTGGAAGCAGCTGAGATTTTGATCAGCTGTGAATACGGTCATTATACAGGGTTTTCCAATAAGAGGTGTTATTTTGATATTAAAAGAAAAATGCCATTTTTTAGTATAAATGATCGAATGTTTATTTCATTATAAAAAGGAAGGTATGCCGTTAATATAGAAAAATAACATCAGGCAAATGACCACCACGACCACGCTTACAGGACCATATCGTTTTCATCAAATTATCCATAACCAAATCGCAAAGTGGCTGCCCTACGTCCTCGATAGCCTCACGAATTCCATCTTTGAGGTCTTGAATTGACGCTAGGCAGTTGGCCCCAAAGGAAAAAGTCGCAAGGTGTCAAATCACAAGATCTCGGTGGCCAATTGTGATCACCTCTTCGAGAGATAACACGGTCCAGAAACTTTACCATAAAAGATCAAGGGATTCGTTGCTTTTGTGGCACGTAGCGCCATCTTGTTGAAAGTCAACGTTGTCCAGATCAATACCATCCAATTCCAGCCAAAAAAAATAATTAATCATCTCTCGATAGCGCAATCCATTCACCGTTACTGTTCTCCAGCCTCATTTTCGAAAAAGTAAGGTCCAATGACTCCGCCGCACCATAAACCGCACAAAACAGTCACACGTTGAAGATAGAGAGGCTTTTCAACAATAACTCTTGGGTTTTCCGAGCCGCAGATGCGCCAATTTTGCTTATTGACGAAGCAACCGAGGTGGAAATGGGCCTCATCACTCAAGATGATTTTTCGATGGAATTCCGGACGTTGTTGATGATCGACCGGCTTGAGTTCTTGCATAAGCCTTAAGACTCAAGTCTTTATGCAAAATACGGTGTAGTGACGTTTGTGGACTGCCTAGTTCCAAAGAACGACGAGGAATGGACAAACCTGGGTTTTCTTCAACACTTTCGGCTACAGCAGCAATATTCTCGGCTGTTCTTGAGTGACGTGCACGGGTTTTATTCTTCACATCACTAAGTTGTCCCAACAGCTGGAATTTTTCCACCAATTTCTGTATTGCGGTACGACAAGGTGCTTCTCAACGATCCAAAAATGTTCGAATTTTACGAACGATCTCTGCCAAATTTTCACCATTTTTATAGTGAATTTTTATAATTTCAATGCATTGTTGAAGCATGTATGTGTGTGTGTGTTTATAAATGGCGTAGTTTCTACTTGTCAAATTTTAAAAAATGACAGCTTCAAAAGTGAATAGCCGGCTATTCAAAATAACACCTCTTATTGGAAAACCCTTTATTATGAAGGTGACGGTTAAATGCACCACATACTGGTCATCCAACCACTACTGATGACGGCAAAATAAAGGCTTTCATCGAAACTAACCAGCGTATGACAACTCGAGAGATAGCTCGACATATCGAATTCAACCGTTTACTTGCACTGACAACAGCTTGGTTACGTAAACAAACTAGATATTTGGGTTCCTCACGAATTAAAGGAAATGAACCTCACCAAACGCATTAACATATGCGACTCTTTGCTAAATTGTAACAAAAACGATCCATTTCTAAAAAAAATCATAACGGGTGATGAAAACTGGGTTGTTTACGATAACGTCGTCCAAAAACTATCATGAACCAAGCAAGATGAACCGGCCAATCGCCATCCAAAGACAATATTCACCAAAAGAACATTATGCTTTCTGTATGGTAGGGTCACAAGGGTATAGTCTACTTTGAGCTGCTTCCAAGAAACCAAACTATTGATTCGAGTGTCTACTATGGTCAACTATCGAAATCGAACGAAGAAATATAGAAAGAACACCCTGAACTGGCCGGTCGCAACGGCGTGATGTTCCATCATGATAACGCCAGACCTCATACCTCTTTGATAACCCGTCAAAAATTAATTTATTTTATAATTATATTGTATTTTATCTGTATAAGAGTATGAGGAAAATCGGTAATGGTTAACTCTTTGCAATTTTTTATCTCTTTTAAAATTGGGTCAGCTCCAATTTTGTGACATTTAGTGTTCAGTATTTTCGCATCTATTGACTAGTCAACATTTTGTTCATTGACTCGTAAGAAGGCGCGACTTAACGGTTTATAGTGTTTATTGGTTTTCTTACTGTCCGTATAGGGCACGGGTGCCAATGTTCTGGCATAAGTGTCAGGGAGCTATAAAAATATGTATTGAAATGGTGTTGATAAAAATGTCCGTAAAGGACTGCAGCAATGGTCTGCTACCTCGGCGAGAGGGGATAGTGGGTTTCATCGAAATTGGCCTCGTCAGAGGACGCGTGAATGCGCTGGTAGGCTAGTATTACGGTACCGTGGGGTGGGTTCTTTTCCCCAGCACAAGACTCACGGATTAGGAGACCAAATGTGCATCGACAGGTGTCAAGGCCGAGGTAACCTACTAAGGGTGAAAATTGCTTAAAGTCAATAACAAACTGGGCCTAGCGAAAACAGACGGACTTGAGAGGACTTCATCGTTACCGACGATACTTATGGCCCCCCAAATAAGAATGGGGCATCCAGGTGGAAGTGGTGCGCCTGTTTCATATCCGTTGTTTCGTTCGATTGTAATTAAAAAGAATATACATAAAAATTAATACCCAACGAAACCATGTTCCATGTTCGTTTACGAAATTGTATCCTGTTTGATGCATTGATATTACCTATCAATTTAAGTGAGATAAGTATAATCCTGCAACTAGATGCATGAATCATTTGACCACACCTCTATTTTCCAATTCTTGCACATTTTTTTAGTAAATATATTTAAATATATAATTAACAATATACAAATATATGTAAATATTAAAAAAAAAATAAAAAAGAAAACAAACGGTGTACTCACCACTAACCTCGCCGGGTGCCCACTGATGATGTGGGTGAAATTTTAACACAACATAAATAAATTTTACGTTAATAATTACATGTACTTTAATTTATACTATATCGAATCGTGATAGCACTTTAAATAACTCCGATCGGGGCGATACCTATGCACGCAAAGATGCAATCCACAACGAAAATTTGATGAAATTCGCTAACCGATTATTTGTAGCTTGTTGTGGTGTTGAACAATCGAAGGAAAAACTTGCCTATCCGCTTGTGCCGTGCTACTTGCTAAGTTTAACAAAGCTGGTATGGTTTGTGTGGGCAATTGTCCCGGCAACGAAAGGGATAAAAAACCTCTAAGTACAACATTTGAGCAGTGCATTCATAAGCACGTTTGAAGGCTGAAGATTGACACCAGTAATAAATTAAAATTTTGATGATATGCAATAATGCAATACACAATTAGCACTCAATCAGAATATCAAATCGTAGCAAAGTGAAAAATTTTTGGTTTTGAGAGCAATATTTGCTCACATCACATTTTATTTGTTCTCCATCAGGGAATGAAGAAACCGCGTCTTCTCCACATTCAAAATTGGACTCACACTCATTGCGGCTTACTCTCAAAATTTCGTTAGTAGCAACCGCAACGCAAAAAAACGATTCGTCGCAAAACACCACTTAGAATGCTTGCTACCGGTGAATGATAAATCATAAAACTTTAACAGTTGCACTAGCTGCTGGTCTTTTCACCCCACTCGATATTGGACCAATTGCGTATTATGTTCAATTCGACAAAAATGGAGCCTCGAAATTTTCACCGAAAATCGTGAGAACTTGCAGCAGTAACTCCTTTTGGACGGACATTCGTTGACGTTTCACTGCTACGTGAGACTTTTCCGCTTCGATGCTGCCGTTTGCACGGGGGAAATCAGATTGCGGTCACGTACTGAAATTCTTCAGCATGCGGTTTTCACGAATCGCTAATGTACACAAAGTTAGCGGATTTCTAGAGGATTGGACAAGAATTCGTGGTAAAAACGGGAAGATTGAGCACTTCACAATTATTTTTTTTGGGTAATTATCAAACAGAACTACTCTGAGAAACTCAAAGGTTTCCTCAAGGAACGAAATCTTTCCTCTTTTTCCGCGGCGCCCGCGCTGTGTGGCGATCTCAAGCAGACTTTCCGATCCGCCCAAGCAGATCTGCTTCTTTGGGCGTCTGTCGTCCACCGTACTTTAATACCGCACCGGTGGTTTGTGACGAGCCTCTTGCTCATCCACCGTAGATTGCATTCGGCAATGTAATTCGTGGATGAGCTACATTATATAGGTGCTCTTATGTCCGAATTTTAATTGCAGATTTGAATTAGTAAATTAATATAAGATAATAATGTAGAAAAATTTAAATAATAATAAAAAGATAAATATCATAAAGAATATAAATGTAAAGAAAAATTTAAGTTTAATATATAAAAAAAAATATACATAAAATTTATAGTAAAAATATTTTTTTTATAAATTTTATAATTTATAAAACTATAAATTTGAACAATTAAATTTTTAAAATCTGCAATTAAAATTTGGGTTAGTGTTTTGCCGGTTTTCGAGCAGCTTGCTTAGGTGACTGCTCGTTTGCTACAAATAACCAAGCTGAAAAGGTTTTGCCTGGCGACGCACACGCGTGCTGCCAGCTAGCTTCTGCGGTGTCATGGAGAAGGTTTTTTCCAACAGCGCAAAATTTACACTACAAAACAAATTTCACGCGTACGAGTTGGAAGTAGAGATGAGTTTTTACACAAAATTTCAGTAACAGGTACAAGTTGTAATTGATACTTTTACCTGATACATTACGTAATTGATACTTTTTAGCCAAATATGTATAACGCTTTTTGTATGCACGCTGGAGGTCACAACTATGCATTGATTTGACCGAAATTTTCAAGAAAATTGGTTCGCATGAATGTTTTGGCTAAGCTCGACAACCAGAAAAATCGGACGATACACAATCAAATGTCGTCCGATTTAAACAAAAAACGTGATTGCTGGTTCACATAGAAGATAAACTCCTATTTGGATGAAATTTTGTAGGAATGATTATTGAAGTGTTTCAAGAAACTGGAATAAATAATATCGTTTATTGATAGGTAGAATTTTAAGTAGCGATCGCGCAAAGGTGGAACCACGTGTTTTTTTTTGTGAAAAACGATTTTTGATTGCTATGGTCACATTTCTCAACAGATTTTGATGAAATTCTGCACATTGTAGTAATCGAACAGCCTGCAATTCTTGCGAAAAAAGACCATTTCATAATAATAATAACGCAATAAGTGCGGAACAATTTGATATACAGCTTATTAACATTATTTTTACTGACCCGAAACAACCCCCGCCACTATCACCCCTACCATTGTCGATAAAACGATGTTCCGAAGAAAAAATAACAAATAAAATCAATAATGGCAATTTAGCGAAGCTATGTTCGCCATGAAGAGGTCGTCGAGAGAGGCGGTAAAGAGAATAGATAACTAGCGAGACGACTGGTTGACGACGGCAAAGGGTTGGTTGCGCTATGTTTGGTATGTGTGTCGAGCGAGAGTTAATCGTGCGGTTGTGGAAGAGGTCATTGAGTCGTTTTATCGTCATTTTTGCGGTCTCAAGTGCTGTGAATGTGCACCGTGGAAGGAAATTCAGTTCATATTTTCTCAACAAAACCCCCCGGAAAAACGAAAGGATTTTCATATACTCGACACGATTCTGTAATGCGGAAAACAATTTGAAACTATTTCATTGCAAGCATTTATTACAGTTTAATTGAGTCCCTGATTGTGCAGTCAATAATTGTTTGTCGTATGAAATAAAACCTTAACAACTTAACGGCAATTTATACGGGAGCCAATTTAATACGGAAAAGTGCTTAGAATATTTGATTTGAAAAAAAGAAATCTCCAAAAAGTTGTAACATGACATGATTGTAACATTTCCAGTGATTGTTGGTGGGCATAAACATTACAATTTAGATGCTGACGAAAGACGAGTTTTTAAAAGCTATATATTTTTCATTTATCATTTTCGCTGGAAAATCAAAGTGTGAACTAAACATTAATTTCATATGAAATATTTTTCAAGTGTCGCAAACGAGATATTGCACTATTTCATGACTTATCTCAATTTCAATCATTTTTAATTCGTTCAATGTTGCGAAATGTAAGCGATGCTCATTTTAATATGTTTTAATTTGTTGTGGGGTTTTGTTTATCGGAAACTTGTTGTCGTTATATTGAAAACAATAAAACAACAATCATCAAGCTTTGAGGGTATATTTTCAAGAAACACATACACTCATTTGTTTTTTCGGAACAATTTGTTTCAGACTTATTATAAGACTGAGCATCTTTCAACTTATTTTCTACAAATTGATTGCGTAAACATCTTGAAGTCAGCAAGGCAGGAGCGGTCTCTTTTTTATTTTTCAAAATCTCCCAAAGGCCTTCAACTTTACATTTCATAAAAGAAAATTAAATTTAAAAAAGATTCCCTCGCTCTTGTACCACTTGGCCAGATTGCGATAAACCGAAATATTTAAACCTTAAAGGAATAAATAAAATATTTCTCTCTATTTAATGCGTAAAGAAGAACAATAAAAAAATTACACGCACGATCTGTTCTGTTCCGAATGAAATGGCAAAACGGAAGCATCAAGTTATTACAACGCAAACGGAAACGGAGGATATTAGACCTCCATCAGTATGTATAGAATTTAAAGGACTGCTGTTCCTAATTACTGATCGGCCTTCTGATGTTACTGTAAATCCATCTGGATGCCCCACTCTTATTTGGGGGTCGTAAATACTACTGGTAATGACGTAATCCTCTCAAGTCCCGCGCGCGATAAGCAGGCTCAGTCTGTCGCTTTTTAAGTAGTCCATCCCTTCGGTAGGTTACGTCGGTCTCGACATCGTCCAACCGAGTCGTTTGATCTTTTAATTCGTGGATGCGAAATTTTTTATGTAGTGTGCCCTTGTGCTGGGGAAAAGTACCCACCCCACGACAGCGCAATGCTAGTCTCCCAGCGCATTCACGCGTCCTCAGAGAAGGCCAATTCCGGCGAGCACTAATATCTTCTCTCGCCGACGCAGCAGACCATCGCTGCAGTCCTGAATGGACAATGAATAATCCTTTCAAAACACTACAACATAAAGTTTAGCAGTAAACTACTAACTAACAATTCTATAATTAAGAAGGTTAAACTCCAAAGGTGTAAAATTTGAGGGTGGTTTTCATATTTATCTTAGTGGTGATCATACTATTGCTTTGATTTCCATAAAAATTTGCACTTTGATGGTCGTTAAAATAATCTAGCTTAATTTTGAAGGCTCCTCTAGTTTCAAAATGGCGGCCGCTACTAGTTCAAATTTTTCGCACAATTCTGATGCAATTTTCATGAAACTTGAAATATAATGAGTTCATAATAAAATACAATATATAATAAAATACAATATATTCTAGAAACAACTGATGGAATATGTGCTACGAGGCCTAACCCGGAAGAACTGCATGGTGTACCTAGATGACATCATTGTTATCGGGAGAACATTCGAAGATCATGTGCGGAACTTAGAAGAGGTGTTCTACCGATTGCAACTGGCAAACCTGAAACTTAGTCCCAACAAGTGTAGCCTTTTCGCAGCTGGGACACGTTGCGCGACCGGCGTGACCAGGAAGAGATGGCTGCTTAGCTTCAAAAACACCGAGGGACAAGTTGCGAGATGGATCGAACGATTGCAGTCATACGACTACAAAAGTGTTCATCAGAACGGTGGAGTTCATGGAAATGCTGACGCCCTATCTCATCGTCCATGTCCAGCTAACTAAAAGCATTGCCGACGGATTGAGGAAAAGGAGCCGACCGTTGATCTGCGAGTGATAATGGCCAAGTTCGATGAAGGTTGGTAATTGGAGGAGATTTGACATGCCAAGCTAGTCGATGAAGACATCGGACCATTGCTCGTATGGAAGGAGACAACTCGGCAACCTCGAGTGGGAGGACTTTTCGATGCATGGCGCCACCCTGAAAAGTGATTGGGCACAATTGAACTCCCTTCAGGTGATGAGTGGCTTACTCAAGCGGAAACGAGAAATGGCGGATAGTAGCACCTATAGGATGCAAACTATACTTCCCGAGAGCCAAACCCACGATGGGGATAAGGAAATGCACAAAGGATCCTCGGGGGGCCACCTTGGTGTTAACAAGACATTAGCGAAATTGCGGGAAATGTTTTACTGGCTCTAAGCTCGAGAAAACGTAGAGGACTGGTATCGTAGATGTACAATTTGCGGTTCCGTCAAAGGTCCAAAGCAACGGCTGAGAGGACAAATGCAAACCTATAACGAGGGGTACCATTTGAAAGGATTGCTGTTGACATCGAAGGACCCTTTCCTGAATCCGAATGGGGAAATCGATACACGCTGGTTGTGGCCGATTATTTCAGCAAGTCGTCCGGGGTCTAAACCATTCCCAACCAGGAAGCAACTACTGTAGCCGAAAAGTTAGTGTTAAATTGGGTCAGTAGGTACGGCGTGCCTTGTGAACTACAATCGGATCAAGGCCGAAACTTTGAGTCACTAGTTTTTGACGAAATATGCGAGCTGCTGGGATGACGGAAAACGAGGACAGCACTACTGCATCCCCAATCCAATGAAATGCTCGAACGTTTCAACGGCACACTCAATAAATACCTGGCCAAGATGGTTGACGAGAATCAAAGGGACTGGCACCGGCACATCCCATTATTCTTGATGGCGTATAGAGCTTCTGAACATGCATCGACGATCGAAGCCTCAGCCAAAGTCATCTTTGGAAAAACTATTCGTCTGCCGGCTGATATAAAGTTCGGAACACTCCCCGAGAAACCCCAAACGGTCTCGGAGTACCCAAGTTAGCTAAGGCAACGGTTTAACCAGATACATCGAACAGTGCGAAAACACCTCGAACCGGCTACTGACCGGTCTCCGAAGTTGCAGTATAATTGGGAGGGACCATACCGAGTTACCAAGCGAATCAACGACGTCGTATATCACATACAGGAACACCGTAAGCCGAGAGTCAAAATGAAAATCATACACCTGGACCGTCTTGCCCCATATTACATCCAGTGAGACTTAACTAAAACTGGCGACACATCTTTTCGGGGCGAAAAGAATTGAGGTGGGGCAGTGTTACATATCCACACAATGCTGCGACCCACTGTCGCAATTGTTGTCCCAACTGTTAATAACATCATGATCAACATTGATTGAAAAGAAGTGACCCAGAAAAGTAAACGAACGACGCCAAAAGGGTGTACTCGAAAGCACAAGAAAGGAACAAGTAGATCCATGATCAATATCAGAAAGTTAACAAGTGACGTCACCGCGTGTATTCAGAATTTCTCGAATATCCCAGGTAGTTCTCGTCAAAATATTCACAAATATATGAGAAATGGATTGAATGACTAGAGACCCTATATAAAGCCGAGCTGCATGAATGGGAGATAGAGTAGTAGTAAATTTGCGATAGTAAAACATCGATAAGAGTAGAGCGCGAATTGAAGGCGGTATTGATTGGTAGTGAAGTAAAAGAATTTCGTGATATATTTGAAGACAGTTGAAATATAAATAGATAGTGCAAATGAACAGTAAATTAAAATGCGACTTGTAAAATAGTGAAATTAATTATTTTGCTCTTTTAACTTCATTTCAAAGACAGTGCGTTTTCACTTCCCCCGGGACATTAAACTTATCGACCGCGAACCGTAACACGTGACAATATATATATATATATATATATATATATATATATATATATGTATTGTTACGTATATATATATATATATATATATACATATATATATATATATATATATATATATATATATATATATATATATATATATATATATTTACATACATACATACATATATATATATATATATATATATATATATATATATATATATATATATATGCATATTTGTATATACGAGTATATATATACATATATATATTTATATGTATATACATATATATACTCGTATATATATACATATATATGTAAATATATATATATATATATATATATATATATATATATATATATATATATATATATATATATATGTATATATTTACATATATATGTGTATATATATATATATATATATATATATATATATATATATATATTTCTTTTTTTATACATACGTATATATGTATATATATATGTATATATATATATATATATATATATATATATATATATATATATATATATATATATGTATATATATATATATATATATATATATATATATATATATATATATATATATATATATATATATATATATATATATATATAACTATGGCCCAATTGTGCGAATATTACGTTCACTATAAACGAATGTTCATTATAGCCGAGCTCATTATAACCAGTACTACTTTTAAGGAAAATAGTGGAAATTAGATGGGACCTGCTAAGTTTGTTCGTTATATGCGAGGGCTAAGACATATAGTCAACCGAGGTTGACTATATGTGACTCTATATATATATATATATATATATATATATATATATATATATATATATATATATATATATATATATATATATGTATATATATGTATATATATAATATATATAATATATACATATATATATATATATACATATATATACATATATATATATATATATAATATATATATATATATATATATATATATATATATATATATATATATATATACAATATATATATATATATATATATATATATATATATATATATATATATATATATATATATTTACATACATTTATACATATATATATATATATATATATATATATATATATATATATATATATTTTTTGTTTTTTTGCATACGTATATATATATATATATATATATATATATATATATATATATGTATATATATATATATATATATATATATATATATATATATAAATTCATTACTTAAAATAATATATACAATATATATATATATATATATATATATATATATATATACATACATTTATACATATATATATATATATATATTTTTTTTTTTGCATACGTATATATTTTTATACATACGTATATATGTATATTTATATATATATATATATATATATATATATATATATATATATATATATATATATATAGTAACATATAGTCAACCTCGGTTATAACGAGCCCTCGCATATAACGAACAAACTTAGCAGGTCCTGTCTAATTTCCACTATTTTCCTTACAAGTAGTTCTGGTTATAATGAGCTCGGCTATAATGAACATTCGTTTATAGTGAACGTAATATTCGCACAATTGGGTCATAATTATCGGATATAACGAACTTCTGGGTAATCATTATCGGATATAACGAACTTCTGGGTTATCATTAGCGGATATAACGACCTTTTGGTCAAACAATTAGGGGAATACCCACATATCGGATTTTCCATCATGCATAGTTGGATTCTAGATTTCAGATGGCTGTCGGTAATTTTCGCAAGCCTGAATGAATCTGGTAGCTCGCAGTTGATACCGCCATTGTTTTAGAGTTATATCTTCGCGATCGCCTGTTTTTTTTACAGTGGGACCAAATACATACAAAGTATAAGTGAAAAGCGAATGGTGTTTTCCCTAAAAGAAAAAGTTAACATAATCTGCGAAATTCAAAGTAGAAAACAAAGCGATGTGTGTCGTGAGAAAAATAAAAGCAAGTCGGTGATTGCGGCAATGTGAAAAAAAGGATGAGTTGCTTCTTGCTTTTGAAAGTATACACAATGGGACAAAAATTTGCGTAGATCGTTGCATGATGATGTGGATAAATTACTCCTGAAATGGTTGACACAACAAAGATTGTGTAATGTAACAATTAGTGGGGCTGTCTTAAGAGCAAAAGCAGAAGAATTTGGTCGAAAAATTAATGACGAATTTGTCTACAGTGAAGACTGGATTGATAGGCGGCAGACACGTCATAATGTTTGTAGCAGCAAAATTGTTGGTGAGTCCGGATCTGTAGACAAAAATGTTGTGAACAATTGGATAAGCACTGTTTGGCCAACAATTAAAAAGCGGTTTGGCGATGATGACATTTTTAACGCTGATGAAGCCGGTATTTTCTACAAGTTGATTCCCGATAAAACTTTGAAATTCAAAGGCGAACAGTACCAAGGTGGCAAATTCGTGAAGGAAAGGGCTACTGTTTTAGTGTGTGCCAACATGTCCGGCATGGAAAAACGAAAACTACTCGTTATCGGGAAGTCAAAAAGGCGCCGGTGTTTCCAAATCATTAAAAGATTGCCTGTTGATTATTGTGCTAATAATCGAGCTTGGATGACATCCGCAATTTTCATCAATTATGTACGCGAGTAGGACCAAGAGCTAACGTAGAAAAAACGAAAAATCACACTAGTAGTTGACAACTGTCCTGCGCATCCAAAAATTGGGCAGCTGAATTCCGCAAAGCTGGTGTTCATGCCACCGAACACCAGTTCAAAATTACAACCCATCGATCAGGGTGTCATCCGTTCGTTGAAAAGTCATTATCGAAGCGCACTTTTATTGAACATTGTTCAAAGCATAGATGCTGGTACACGCCTAAATGTCACATTACTTGATGCGGTCAATCTTTTGCACAAATCTTGGCACAAAGTATCTACTGAAACAATTAAAAAATGCATATAAACATGCAGGACTTTTGGCGACCAGCAGTAACGATGAATTTGATGAGGAGAATTTGTTGCTATTTAATGAATGGCTATTAAGAAGCGTTCTGAGCAGTAATACATATAAACAACCTCAAGATTTCCATGTCCCATTAGATTACGCAGATGACAGCCTTTTAACATCGACATTTTTAACGGATGAGGAGTTAGTTGCTGATTTTTAAGCCATGGAGAGTAACGGCAGCTCTGGTAGTGAAACTGAGGACAAGTTAACTGAGGGTCCAGTTGCAACTACTACATCAATAGTGCAAAAACTAATAGAAGTTCGTCGATTTTTCCAGTTTCATGGCGTACCACAAAATATTTTAAATAAATTGGTGAAAATTGAAGCTTATACAGACACGCTGAAAATTCAAGAGCTTCAAACAAAAATAACAGACTATTTTAAGTAATGAATTTACGTATTTATGGACGTTTGATATTATATTTCGGATTAACGGAAAAAATATTTCTTGGTTTTTGGTTTCATATTTGGATAATTTCGGTTATAACGAACGAATTCACACGACCCCTAGAGGTTCGTTATAACCGAGGTTGAGTGTATATATATATATATATATATATATACTCGTATATACATATATATATATATATATAGATATATATGTATATATATATACATATATATATATATATATATATATATATATATATATATATATATATATATATATAAGTGTCAGTGTGCGTGTGTGGGTTTGTGTGTATGTGTGTTTGTGTGTGTGTGTGTGAGTATGTGTATGTTTGTGAGACGAACTTTCTGCCTGCAGGTTGTAATTTCGCTTCGATATTCAAATTGGTTAAGCAAGAACATGTAGAGAATGTTTAGGTGAAAACTCGTGATTTCTGTTCCGGCCACAGTATAGCTCCGGTTTGTACCAAAACTGATACAAAGATTCATGTAAGTGTGTGATAAAGTTCATAATAAAAAATTCAAAGCCGAACCATTTGAAATAAAATGGTGGCCGCTCAAAGGTAGAGAAAAGTAGAACAACAAAAAAGCACTTCAGGGTGAGGTCAGGACATCAAAATGGCGGCTAGGCAAAATCAAGGCAGACGTTGATGAGATCATGTATGAAATGTATCAGCACTAAATTAGATTCCTATGAACGCTGCAGATTTTAACCGTAGTGTATTTTAATATACATGGTCCAATGTATTCAAGAAACTGAGTTTTGAAAGGTTTGAAATGAAAAAATTTGCCACTAAAAACGGTGGAAAAAAACTTTTAGAAAAAAAAAGAAATCCGACTTCAAAATGCCTTAAAAAGGATGAAATAAATTTTATGGAAGCGGTGCCATGTCAATTTCTCCATTCCAAACATAAATACTTGCAATATTTGCACCATCACAAAAGAATCAGGGAAAAAATGATATGGCACTGCTTCCATAAAATTTATTTCATACTTTTTAGGGCATTGGGAGTCGGTTTTCTTTTTTTTCTACAAGTTTTTTATTGTTTGGAGTCAGCTTTATAATCTTTTAAAATTTATAACGATTAGTATTGAATAAAGCGCTTTTGACTTTGACATTGATTTGCTGAATTACCGATGAAAGATGAGATACTCTAATCGCAGGGTTATTTCTTGGAGGCTAGTATTCTTTGGGGAGTTCCGCCCCCACGTACGCGAGGGAATTCCCGCAGGGGGAATGCCGGTCGACATGAGCACTCTTGGAGCCTAGCATTCTTTGGGGAGCACCGCCCCCACGGACCCGAGGATATGGGGGGCGCCGTGAGGTTCCCTGTTTGGATCTGGACTACGCTTTGGACAACGAGCTGGAATTGATGCTTTGGGCTGGCGGATATGATGGGTTGGACCTGGTTGCTTTGCATAGTAGCACACACTCGTGTGTGAACGGCTCCAATTCAACTATCATACCGTCTCCGTCCCGGTAACGGCTTGTGCCAACCCTCGCATGGCCTCCCTGCTCTGCAAAGATAACTATGGGACCAAAAAGGCGACTACACACACGAACGGAGATAGCGGCTCCGAGGGGGGACCCAATAAAACTGGAGCAACCAAAAACACTTAAAGCAAGTTGGGTAGACAGATCTACGCTCATGCCTGAAGGGTTTTGTACTCAACTTCTTAGAAATGCAGTCACCAGCAACGAATAAAGCCAAGAAATATGTCAAAGATATGTGTGCGTTTGAAAGAAAATCCATTATTTTTCTATTTTCAACGGTCGCCATTTGGTTGCAAACCGACAAAAATCACTCAAATCATGAATTCCCAAAAATATTAATGTTATTGACCTTACTTGTAAATTTCAAGAAGATCAAATCAAAACTGCAGTGACTGATTCAATGAAAAGCCCATAAAATACCAAAATCATGTGTTATTGTTGTTGTAATTGCAGGAATTTCAAATGGCTATAACTTTCGTAAATATCATTCGATTTTCATCAAACTTACAAGGTTTAAAGACCTTTTATATATATTTTATATTATTGTCGACTTTCATTGAGTTTAAGGGTACCTCTACGATTTTATTGGGGAAAAATGTGAAATTCGAATATCATACTTTCATTAACAAAGTTGAGCGAATTTTTGACTTCTAAGGTATTTGTTATTGTTGTACTTATAAACATCTGCCTCCATAATTTTTTTCAGATTTTTCAGAGCACAGCGGTCCAATCGCGAGGGGGACACACATTTTTCGTGTATTTCTCCTCCCTGTGCGCCCCTCGAAGCAAAAAGTGTCAAATTAAGACCTGTTTTGAAAAGTTCTCATCAAGACCTTTCATTTGATATCCATATCGGCTACCTTTAATGAAATTTTTTTTTCCGGGGGACATTCCCCTGTATGGGGAGACCCCCCTTAAATACCTTATAAAATTTTTTTTAGGTGGACTTTGAAGAGAGCACCACCTTACACCTGCATGCAAAATTAGATGTTTGTAGCTTAGGTAGTTTGCGAGAAAAATTGCTGTGACACACGGACGGACGGACGGCAGACGGGCAGACAGGTCGCGATTTTAATAGAGTTTCGTAAAATTATTTTACAAAACCCTTAAAGATAAAAAACCCCAAAAAAGAAATAAAAAATAATAACAACGACGCAACCAGCGGTTGCAGCCACGATGTTAACATTACATCGAGAGCGGTACTAACGATGACAAAAACGACGAATAATGCAATGACAGTGAAGACGGACGAAAAACGGAGAATAGCAGACAGTCTGGTTCAGATTGAGCGCAGCAAAAAAATTATGCAAACGCCAGAGCGTCCTATAAAGGAAAAGCGGGAAACTCTGCAGGACGCTTCAGGTATTCGAGCGGTGGAAGAAAATATAAAGAGTATTGAGAATTCGATGGTCATTGCTGCGATCGTTACCGAAGCGGCCGATGCAAGGGTCGTAAATCCCGACATAATAAAGAACCATCCTGAAGCCAACAAGGAGACTACGGCAGGAAAAGAAATGAGCGACCAGGTAAATAAAGCGACGTTGTGCGATTGCATCGCCAACGTCGAAAAAGTAGCGGAAGTGTTGTATTCGGAAACGGAACGCGATAACCTCTCCCAAGGATGGTCACAAAGTACAATTGCCACCCAGCGACATGAAGAAGAAAGGCTATTCCGAAAAGCGGGATATATTCTGAAAAGAATACAATCTGCATGCGACTCCCCAAAAATCAGCAAAGCAGTAAAGATTGGGCTCCCTG
Organism: Odontomyia ornata; assembly: GCA_963969285.1. Classification (NCBI taxonomy): domain Eukaryota; kingdom Metazoa; phylum Arthropoda; class Insecta; order Diptera; family Stratiomyidae; genus Odontomyia; species Odontomyia ornata. The sequence goes on along the minus strand of OZ017740.1, from coordinate 92,281,584 downwards.
AACTAGAGGAGCTCCTGGACCACATAGGGCATTATTGGAGGAGCAGGTTAAAGGCCCAAGACGAGCAGAAGGCGAAAGAAGTGCTGGGGACGAAATCTAAAGGCCACACGCATATAGCTCCGCCTTTAAAAACCAATAAAAGAATGGCGTCTAGCCCAATCGAAGGAGATCGGGATTCAAGAAGGAAGGAAGAGGCGCTTGATGGGCGTAGAGCACCAGATCACGAGTTCCAGACAGTGCTTACAAAAGGAGCGAAGAAAGCCGCAAAGAAACTCCTTCAAAAAGTGCCAGAAAGTGAAGTTCGCATGGACGACCAACAAGAAAAAAGATCTGATGAAAAAAAAAGGAAAGACAGAAGCCCCGACGATGACCCCGGCAGCAGGCACTGCTCGTAAAACCCCAAGATGGCTGATCCTACGTGGAGGTGCTGCGGGATATCAGGGGAAACGTAAGGCCCGAGGACACCAATACTACCATTAAAACAGTACGACCAACGCGGTCGGGCCACATACTGGTCGAATTCGGAGCGGAGGCCGACAATAAGGAAGCATTCTGCGACGCAGTAAAGCAAGTCCTCGGCAAAAGTGCAACTATAGCCTCGCTCGAACCGATGGCAAGGATAGAAATAAGAGACATTGACTGCGTCACGAATCTGGCCGAGGTAGAAGAGGCCATCAAAAGGGAGTTTCCTAGCGTGGGAAGGATCAAAGCGAGCGTGACACCAGAAAAAATAGGGGACAACGCATGGCCATCAATGACTTTACCGAAAAGGACGCCGAACAATTTCTGAACAAGGGCAAAGTACGAATAGGGTGGGTTGTCTGTAGGATACGGTGAAGAGCAGCGCCTCTTCAATGTTTCAAATGCCGTGGCTATGGTCACACCGCTCAAGTATGCAAAGGACCCGATAGGAGATTCCTATGTTACAAATGTGGTGGAATGGGACATAAAAGAAAAGAGTGTACGAAGGCGGCACACTGTATTCTTTGCGAGGATGCTGATCCAAGACCTGACTTGGACACGTCTTGGGATCAGGAAAGTGCCGGGTTTTCCAGGAAGCCCTAGCCAAGGCAAAATCAGAATTTAAATGACCCGCAGCCTGCAGCTAAACCTACACCGCAGTTCAACCGCCCAAAATCTGCTTGATCAGGGACATGAAAGCCGACTTCTTGCTGCTGAGTGAGCAACGCAATAATAAAAATCCTGCGTTATGGTATCCTGACGAAACTGGTACTGCTGCTATCTGGGTTCGAAACAATGATTTTCAAGTGGAGAGTTGTGGACGGGGGGATGGTTTCGTGTGGGTTCGGTGCTCAGGGACCACTTTCTTTAGTGTGTACCTAACGCCGAACGAATCGATATCATCTTTCCACGCCAAGCTTAATGCTCTGGAGGGCGCTGTCTCGAACACAGAGGGCAACGTGCTCGTTGGGGCAGACTTCAACGCTAAAGTATTCGAATGCGGCATGCCTCAAACAGATCCGCTGGGAAAATGAATCCTAGAAATGGAGGCCAGGATGGCACTCGTCATACTAAACACCGGAAATACGCCGACTTTCTGCCGTATTGGCTATGAGGGAACCATACCGGAGTCCTTAGTATGGAGGATACACAATTGGAAAGTATTAGAGGACTACTCAGCCAGTGATCATCACTGCATTCTGCTTGAGATCAGTGGTGTTGCCTCCCGACGTCCATGCTCTCGGCTTTCTCCAACTGGATGGAACATCGGAAGGATGGACGTTTAGAGCTTCGTCGAGGTGCTCACAGCAGGTGAGCCGCTGCAGAGACCTACGGAGGGGACGGAAAAATTGGCAGCTCAAGACGTAGTGAACTCAACTATGAGCATCATCACGACTGCTTGCAAAGCTTCTATGCCCCATTGAAAACCCCGGCACGGCAAACCCCCAGTGTACTGGTGGTCAACTGAAATCACTGAAAAACGAAGGGAGTGTCACAAGCTTCGACGTGGGGCTCACCGGCCGCGGAACCCTAATGAGGCATGAAACCGGGTGGTAGCATATAAGTCGGCCGGGAAATGCCTTCGCAAGTTGATTAGCAATAGCAAGGCTAGCTGCTGGTAAGACCTAGTGGACAGTGTGAACAAGGATCCTAGGGACTTTGGCTACAAGCTAGTTATGCGGCAGCTTGGTACCCTACGGAAACCTTGCATACATGATGCGGAAAAGATGGACGAGATAGTGCAGGCACTCATCCTCACCCATCCCGTCCGTGTGGACGCTGTCCATGGTGAAACAGCATTCGAGTGTCCACTCTTCATACAGCCGGAACTGGAAGTGGCAGCCCTTTCATTGAAAGCGTAGAAGGCTCCAGATCCAGATGGTGTTCCGGCTGAGATGTTGCGGCTTGTCTATCACCATTGTCCTGACTTGCTGCTCAACACTTTCATCGCTTGCCTACGGGACGGGGTTTTTTCCGGTACGATGGAAGGTGGCGAGGCACGTGCTGATCAGCAAGGAGAAGGGAAATCCCGAATCGCCGTCTGCATACCGCCCGTTATGCATGCTAGACACGGCTAGGAAAGTGCTAGAGAAATTCATCAAAGGAAGACTCACTGACGCAATTCGTGCTACTGGGGACCTATCTCCTCGGCAGTATGGCTTTAGAGCAGAATGTTCTACTATCGATGCGATTAAAGAGGTGGTGGGAGCGGTCCAAAAGGCAGAGGCACATAGTCGCACCAAGCGACGGATCGTCCTGTTGGTGACACTCGACGTCAGGAACGCCTTCAACTCCGCTAGATGGGTGGATATTCTAGATACGCTGGAAAACCCTTTTCAAGTTCCAGAATATCTAATGCGGCTTTTGGGGGACTACCTTAACGACCAAAGCCTGCTCCACGACACGACTCAGGGCCAACGAAAGATGGTGGTTACATTGGGTGTTGCCCAGGGATCTATCCTTGGTCCAGACCTGTGGAACGTGTCTTAGGACGGGCTGCTGAGACTGGAGATGCCAGATGAGTCTCGCTTGATCGGCTATGCGGATGATGTTGCGGCTCTGGTCGCCGGACGCACCGTTGAACAAGCGCAACATAGGCTAGGTATGTTAATGCGCCAAGCGAGAGACTGGAAAACTGCTCGCGGGCTCAGTTTAGCACTGGAAAAAACCGAAGTGGTCATCTTGACAAAAAAGAGGATCCCTAGAGTAAGGATATTCAGTATTGGAGACTTGCAAATCGAATCGAAGCCATCGGTAAAGTACCTGGGGCTACTGAACGACTCGAAGATGAGTTTCTCTGAGCAAATCAGGGCAACGGGTGACAGGGCTGCTACGGGAGTATCGGCTAACGTAGGGGGACCCAGCCCGTCAATAAGACGCCTCTTGATGAGCACTGTAGGGTTAGTGCTACTGTACAGAGCAGAGGTATGGGGCAACGCTCTCAGTAAGGAGGTTTACCGAAAAACGCCTGGCACAGGTGCAGAGAAGAGAAGCGCTGAGGATTGCATCTTCGTATCCGACAGTCTCTGATTTGGCGGTGAGAGTCATTGCAGGCGTGATACCTGTCGGCCTTTTTGCTAGAGAGCGCCGCTCTATTTAGATGGGGAGATGGTTGTTCGCGAAGAGGGACAGCGTACATTCCCCCTCCCCATACACTCCTCGAAGCAAAGCTGGATAGTTTAAGATCTGTTTTGAAAAGTCTTCATCAATATCTTTCATTTGATACCCATATTGGCAATCTTTGATGAAAAAATTCGTTTAAGGGTCATCCCCCTATATGGGGTGACGTCCCTTAAACACCTTATAAGTTTTTTTGTAGTGAATCTTTGAAGAGGGCACATCTTTTAACCTATTCACCAAATTTCATGTTTTTAGCTTATGTGGTTTGCGAGAAAACTTCCTTTGTCGGACGGACAAATAGGTGTCGATTTTAGTAGCGTTTTGTAAAATGATTTCACAAAACCTCAAAAAGCAAATTTATGTATTGTTTAACGACATTAGCTCATCGAATACTCAATTTTCCTACACAATGATTTACTCAAATTTGCTAAATTTATTTACCTTCAAACAGGAACTCCTTAATAAGGTGCGCCACTGAACTACTTCCAGCTATAGCAAGTAAATATTAGATGTTACACGGCAAAGCTTCACAGTAAGAGAATAATTGAATATTAGAAAGCTTTATTCGGTTCGCATCTAAGCTCCACCACAATGTGAATTATCTACCTGAAGAAATTCTCCTCGAAGCAACGGAATTCGCGAAGGAGAGTCAGGAAAACTTGGAGCACATGTGTTTTACTCTCCCGTTGTTTAGCACTACACTCCCGTTGTCTGGGTGAAATTCAAAGTGCAGAATGTCTATCTAGACTGAAAGTTAGCTGTTCTAGCTTTTATCAAGTGCTCCTGGGATAAGTTTTTAGTATATTTTCAGCGTTGGGGGTGTTATCGCGCAACGCGTTCTTATCTGTGCAAGCGTGGGATTTGCATGCTTGATAGTCCTCGTGGTAGCAGAGCAGTTTGTTTGGGGTTGCCCGTGCGTTGGATGTTCTCTTGCTTCCTCTCTCGGAGATGGTGATGGTGTTGCCACCAGTTGGGCTTCCAGCTTCACTTGCTCGGCGCGGGGGAGTTGCTCTGTGCACTTCCGCTTCTGCTTCTGCCGTTCTCCAGAACGAAAATCTTTTCTGAACCAACCAAACTTTTGGGATCTCAGTTTGTCAGTGGTATTCGTCCGTATAACTCGTGTTATTTTTGGCGTCGTCGAGCTCAAGTCTATTGTTGTGAGATTCTGATTTGTGTGCATTGTTGTTATCACTGTGAGAAAGTTCATTGCGGTGCTTTGATTTTTTGAAAGCGTAAACATAGTAAAGTTGATGCTCGTTATCAATGGAATAAAAAGTGCCGATTTAAAAAGCTGAATGAGATAATCTCATCCAGTTTTCTTCCCTTTGAATCGATTTTTATTCCACTTAAGTGAGATACAGCCCACAAACGATAGTGTAAATAAATAATGAGATATTAGAGCTTCACCTGGAAATTGATAACAAAAGGTAAAGAAAAAAAAACATCACAGTGCAGTTCTTGTTGATACAGTTCTGGTTTTTTGGTGTGTGCGTGAACTAATGCGACTCCTGGCACGTTATAAAGCATAATTAAAATACACATAGTGCATTTTGTTCTCGATATTAAACGGAGACTTGAAACAGCAGAGTGGAGCTGGATCTGTGTATATGTACATCCAAGACACATTTAATTAGCCCCAGGATTATAGAGTAATTGAATCTCATCTTTTCGCCAACATCGCTGCTAAACGGAGCGGTGTGTGTGGCAAGTTGAAGGTAAGTGGGATCAGGGGATTTTTCGAGAGTATTATACTGCGGTATCCTTTTCCGCTTGCTTCCTGTGATGCATTTCAGACACCGGGCCAGCAACAAGGAGCGAGCAGGGAGCTCTCCAGCCTCCCAGTCTTGAAACTTTCGCACTCGCATCCCGAATAGTTTCTGTGTGTAGTGGGGACGGCATATTAGTGCCGGGACTTGAGTGTGTACAGGAGTGGGCAAAAGCAAGTTTATTTGTCGGTATGCAAGAAGGATTTACCCAGTTATTGTGGCAATTTAATTGGGAAGCTTATGTTTGTTTCGCTTTTCATTTTAGAAAGATGGATTTATACAGACTCGATTCTAGAAAATGGCTTTAAACGAAAAAGATTAAGGAAATGATTTTCACGTAGTAGTTTACAGTTTAGACGGGAAAACAGATAATGCTCAATGGGATGAACTATTGTGTGGTACATTGACCGGGAAACAGGGCGTAGCTGAATAGTTTTATAGTTCTTGCTTTATTTGTTAAGCTCAGGGCATTATATGGTCCTTTATAAATCTGGTGCTCCTGCAGTGCTTTGTGGACATAATCAATCCTTTGTTTTCTCTCTAACCGTAGCCCGTTTTATGTCCAACATTATGACCATGCCATTCAAATCAGCCCAGCTTCATTTCATTTTATGAAAGAACCTGAGCCGAACGTTTTTCCTCTGATTATGGTGCTTCCGTTTGTTTGCATTCAGCAAAAATGTAGCCGGAAAAGCAAAAATCAAGGATCCCTGCATTTGTTTTGGCGGTTTATGAGAGTCTTTTATCTCTTGAGGGTAAAACAATTGAAGTCGAATACGTTAATGCCAACGGATTTGCTCCTTGTGAATATATACCAAAGAGGATGAATTTGGATTCATTATATATTGCAGGATAAGTTTAGATGTTGTAGTACTTTTTGTGGTCCTCATTTGAACCCAGCAAAATGTTAATGTGAAATAATCACAGCATTGTTTGTAGCTATGGAGAAAGTAGGTGGAGGAATTCAATCTAAATCCGGGATTCTATTGAGCGTGGCATATAATTGAAAAGAAAAATAAACTTGTAGGGGTAGAAAAAGAAAACCGAATTCCAAACGCCTTAAAAGGTTGAAATAAAATTCTTGGGATCGGAGTTTCCCCCCATTTAAGTTACGATCCCTTGTTGCCGCGGACTTTTCTAAACGGGGAAACTGATGCGGCTCCGATACCATTTCTGCTTTTTCAGAGCAATTTTAGACTTAATGTTTTCCTTTTTCTAAAAGTTTTGTTGTCTCATGATTTTTGGTGACAACATTAAACTCCAACAAAATAATGACCTGGGCTCATTTTGAATATATAATCCATCTAAATTTCTAAATTTTTCAGGTAGTGAGAAAAACTTTGAAAAGCATACTAAGATTGTTTTCAAATGAAATGAATTTTAATCCTGAATTCAAGATTAGAATAAAACAAGCGAAAGTAGCAGGAGATTGTTCCTGCCAGAAGGGTATTGTAAAACAATTTGAAATTTAAACAACGTCTTCTGAATATCCAAACTTGGCCAATAAATACTCGTATATTCCATGAATAGAGTTGGAAAATTAAATGTATGGTTAGTATATATTTTGATGTGGCGCTATTTGATTTTCAGTGTGCTGACGTCAATGTTTGCCTTGAGGTGTGGGGTTACGTGGAGCTAGTGCCATTTAGCACTTTCGCTGCATTTCTATCTATAAGTATTTTTATGCTCAACTGGCCTATAGCAAATAATTCAACTAGTTTCTGTCATTCCTAAAGTCAAAGTCAAAAGCGCTTTATTCAATATTAATCGTTATAAATTTTAAAAGAATATAAAACAAATTCCAAACAATAACAATACAACCACTTAATGGCCCTCTAAATTTATACGTTCTCAGTTAAACACATTTTATTAAAGAAACTATAGTGAATTCCAATTAATTAAGATTATTACATATTTTATGATTTGATTGGAAAAAGGAGAAAAAACCAATCAACACTATTCCAAAATAATTTATAATTTTAACACAACAGTGAACTTTTATTCTACACCTAATATGTTATAACCTAATTCTAATGAAATTCAATCAAAAATTTTATCTTAGACTAAAAAATTCTATCACAATATTCCTAACTTACGCGTTTAACCTTATTTCTAAACCTAATATAATAAATATAACATATACCTAACCTATCCCTAATTTTTAACACTAATAAACAACAACACTAAATGTAGCAATAATTAGCTGAAACTCAAAAACTAAGTAACGAAAAACACCAAAACTGATAATAAACACGAATAATTTAGACATTGCCATTCAGCCACCAATACCTAGATTGCCCCGTTTCAGCTCGATCAGCTTCAACGAATCTAGCAAACGAGTATCTCCATTGGAATTGTTGGTCTTGTGAACTCAAATTCGGAGGATATTTTATCTTCTTATCGGTGGCGCGTCTATATATGTGATATATGACTGGGACGCCGTCAGAATCAAAAAGATATCGTTTCATGTTCAAATACACGAATGTTTCTGGTGAAAAAAAGCCAGTATCGTGTAATGTGACGCCTACGCCCGGGAATCGAAGTGATTCCGATCCCGAACCCTTGCAACCGGCCAGATGGATATGTCCTCGAAGTGCCAGCGGACTTCATCTGTCGTGCGGATATTGTTGTGCAGAAAATATTTTTTTTCTGTCCAAATATTTAGATCTGTGGATATAAATATTCGAAATATAGAATTAATCCCAAACCCCGGCACATTTCGAGACATAGCCATCTGGAAATGCCCCTCCACCGTGGCCATCGAGAAAACTATGCCACTGGCGACAACTGGAGAGGCACATTGCCGCCATATGGCGTGCCATTCCACACACATATGTTTTGTCCGAGGTGACAACCTGGGATTTTGACAGCCACATGGCGGGAAGGAGATTTTTCGAGAGGCAATTGCATCTCGCTTGTAGTCTAGCCAAACTAGTTTAACACACGAACGATCAGCGCAAGAAGATGTCTTGGAGATATTAAGAAAATATCCAAACATAACGTACGTTGTTATTAGAGGATTCATGGGCACCACTGAGGAAGCACTTAAATATTTGGACATTGGATACTATTTAAGGTTAACAGGTTATGTATGCAAGGACAAATCTGATACAGGCGTTCGTAAACTACATGAAGACGGAACAGTGCCTCAGGCTAGAACAGATCGTGACGGTAGGGATGATGAAACAATTCGTATCCATGATATGTAAAATTTGTAATTTTTCATGTTTGTAGCATAATTCGAAACGTAGAAACTCCATCTGCAACCAACAGTCAAGTACCGAGACTACCATTGACAGGAGGTGTAAGGAAACCACATCGTTATCGTCCCGGTACGGTTGCTCTTCGAGAACTTCGTCGTTACCAGGAGTCCACAGAATTGTTGATCCGGAAATTACCGTTCCACGTTTGGTTCGTGAAATTGCTCGAGATTTCAAAACAGATCTTCGTTTCCACATCGGGTTCCTAGAAATTGGAAGTGAATGCATGGTGCGGATGAAATTGACCCTCGAAAATAGGTTACCAGCCAAAAATCTTCACCTTCAAGGAGTGAATTGAAGTGATTGCATAGTTTGAAATGTGTTTAAATTAAGTTTTCAAAGCATTAACAAAATACATAATAAACATTCCTACGAAATGGAACGAGAAGTGCTTTTTTCAGCAGTTCTTATAATACGGCTTCTACATTGCAATTCATAATCATTGGCTTTTAACTTAATAAAGCCACCAGAGGACATATCGCTAATAATACATTGCTGTTAACAGCGATTTTTCACCTTGAACGTTATCCTCTATAACTGGGCGTTTTCCACGCACCCAAGTGCGTCGGAATCACATTTTGTTAGTTATCCTGTGGTGTAATATAAATGAGCTTGCAAAAAAGGAAACCAATTCATTGGAATATCCCAACTTGACCTCTGCAAAAAAAAAAGACTGTACACAAGTGTATGGTTTAGTGGATTTGATAAACCTTCAGGATATCCTGAAAATATGGAGTTAATCGTCAGCTGATGTTGATGAACTTTGCATAAATTATCTGATGGAATGACATGCGAAAATCCATAGAGAAATTCGATTATGTAATTTGAGTGTTTTGTTTAAACAATAAAAGGACACACGCATGCCAAGCAAAACGTCGTTTGTCGGATATTAAGTGAATGCAAGCGAGTTTTCGATAAGCTGAGTTCACAATCCTATCGCATTCCTATGCTCGACGGGGAAGCTATGAGGCGAGATAGTAAGTCAGAATAATAACGCAAAACATACGTTGTGTTGGCGTATACGGTGTGTGTATCCAAGCGATCTTTATTTGAACAAAAATCGCGTAACGGCTCCTTCAATTAATTTTGGGAAGGTATCAAAATGTAATTTTAAGAAGTCAGCTTACTGCTCCAGAATTTATGTGATTTACCTAACGACATACCATCCGAATTCCAATTGTAATACGTACGTTTGGGCAGTTAAAAACAACAAAAAAATTATATTTCTTATATCCAATGAATCGTCAAATGGATATTTTTGTACTTCTAGAATTTAATAAAAGCTAGCGTTCATAAATTTGTAATGTGATACTTGAAAGTATGGACTTAATTGTGCACTTTCCATTCATGTATTAGTCCGATGGGCTAAATTTTGAAGTTTCCGCATTTAAAGTTAAACATGGATGATAATTGAACCTAATACAATTTCTGTAAGATTAAACCATTTAACGAAAACTCGTATCTGTCACAGTAGCGTCGAAATGGAAATTGGATAATGTACCTGCTAGATAGTAATTTGTTTTGCATGAAAAAAAAAATAAGATTTTTCTTCTTATGGACTAAGTTGCGGTCAAAGTAAAAACACACCAATACGAATGTAATCAGAATTTATTATTAATGTGTAGCTTGAACATCCAAATTTATTGGTTTTTTACTTTGAATGCTATTTTTTTTTGCATATTGCGCTATTATGCCTACCGGAATAGTACACAACACTTTTTTAGAGCAGTAACACAATATTTCCGATCTTATTTGAGATTCGTAAATCCCTCTTTCGTAGTTAATCCGATTTCCCGTCTACTCCCTAAAATTACAAGTATTCCTGCCCTCGCTCCCGTTTTTACTGGATAATTAGCAAAGGATTAGACTTTTATTAATCATTTTAGTACACATATGGTATCTCGGTTTAATATTGTGTTATTTATTAATTAAATTTAAACAAATCATAAATAATTATTATAAAAAAAAAATTTTTAAACAATCACTTCTCATCAAATTTCTAGAGATGTCAAGCAAATTATGAGATGATTATTTTGTAAAGTGTAATAGCAAAATGAATGTTTAAGATTAAGTTCAAAAAGTGAAGAGAAGAAATTTAATGTAAATTTAAAATGAAACCAAGTTATAGTAGAAATAATATGAATTGCTAAAACGTTAACCACGACTTTCCTCTTCAGTGGCCCGTTCTTTTTCAGGGGGAACCGAGAGTGTAGGGTAAGTATGCCGTCGCGAGGGTAGGGTTTCGACAAATCCGCTGAAGTCGGTTTCGCGTCGCGCGCGGTACGCGGTACCTTTGATTGTTTCGTCATTTCATTAGAGTAGTTTTCGTCGGTTTAAGTTCGAGTAGCATATTTTTCGGTACCGCGTCGGTGATTCGGTAACGCGCCTATGGGATTTTGTAGCGTTTTTGATTTGAGATCTGTGGATAGATCACATCCAGAATTAACGTAATGTAGGTTTCTCGTTCTGGATGAGTAATTGTTGACGCGTTTGGAAAACGGGCAAGTTCAGGTGACTGAAATATTGTAATTGAGCGTAACTCATTCGGAGACCCGCGACCGAAATCCTCTCCGAACTAGCTGGCCGACAAGCAGTCACCGCGTGAATGGGTTACGGTGCACGGATTGGTTGACCTGTTGGTACCATCCGTTGGCACTTCTCAGACTTAACGTCTAGAACCGATGAGAGGTCGGTTCCGCGTTCGATCTGGAAAGTAGAAAATCATTACAAATGGCGCCCAACGTGGGGCCTAAAACATCCTAAGGGGGAAAGAACTTCGCGTCTTCTGACGAGTTGGTCCTTTACGGAGGATGTAAGGTACTTTGGTACTCGAGTCCCACTATCAGGAGCAGTGGAGTTGTGTGATACACACTCGCAGTCGCTTCACGTGAGTTGTAGCTTCCGCTCTCCTTTGTTTGATTTTTTTTTCGCGACAGAATCCTTCCGATGTGTTGTCCCAGGTTAACCCCTGTAAGGACCTTCTGTTTTCTTGATGGAACTGCCAGTCTGATGGGTTTACCTATCAGCATGGACTCTCAAGAAAATAGAAGGCTACCTTGCCTTTATGTCGCGGAAGGATTCTAACTATTTCTTATGCGTGTTAGACGAGTGGTATCGGTTCAACGTTCGGTGGCGTATGCTGGAGTTGCGAAGCCCGGAATGCTTCCACGCGTCGGGAATTTTGACCGCGTACTAAAATCGTTACGGTAGCTCTACCACTTGTCTCGTCGAGTCACTTTAACGTAGTTTAGAGACGGTTTTTTTGTAATGTATGTGGGTATGGGGTTAAATTTCGTAAATCGACCGAAGCACCCTTTCTTCGGCAGCTTACCACGCACTCTCATTTCCCGCTGAAGAGGTCGACCACTGGAAAGGAAAGTGTGTCTTAAACAATTTTTTTTTCCCCCAGTCACTATTAATAGCTCGCCACTTTCGGCCACTGATTTAGTCTTAAGTTTTAGTCATATTTAAAGATTTAAAAATTTAATTTAAGCCCGATATTTTTAAATAATTGTTAGGAATGATAAATTGGAATCAATACTACAAAGATTAAAATGGAAGGGAACGTTAATTTTGTGAAGATGATTGGTATGCAAGGAGCCGTAGGCGGTGAAGTTCCGGCCGCAAGAGTCGTGTCCGAGGTGACACCCATGCCTTCCGCCCACTCCATTGACACCCTCGTGGCGTTGATGAGGGATATGTCGGAGAGAATTGGCAACCTGGAGGGAAAGCTCCAGAATCTCCCTATGAGCCAACCACCCAGTCGCGTGAGAACTCCGCTTGGCTGGGAGCCAAATCCCAGTGTGGCTATGCCCCACTCCCGACAATCCGAGCCATGGGTCCCACCTCCAAGGAACTCGGGAATGGATCCCAGAGCTCCCGAATATAGACCGCGACACAATACCGGACCTCCGTTGGTACCTCCAGCCCCCGAGGCCGTTCAGTACAACAGGTCAATCGAGGATGTGATTCCCCCCGGGAACGCATTGGCACTTTTTCGAGACCCGACGCCTCGTATCATGGAGAGTTGGCGCCTGAACTTTACAGGGTTCAACGATATGATATCGGCGGACCGGTTCCTTTTCCGGATTCAGGCGTTGGTATCCAGCACCCTGGGAGGTGATTCCTCGGCCTTCCTCCGGCATGCACATCTTTTGTTCAGCGGCGACGCTGCCGACTGGTACTGGAGCTTTAAAGAGTCAACGCCACGTCCCACTTGGCACTCTTTCAGTGCAGCCTTCCGCAATCGATTTGAGGATGGCTTCACTGAGAGAGAGCTAAGGGAGCAAATAAAGAAACGGAAACAAGGCGCTCACGAACCGTTCGACCAGTACTACACCAGTATAGTGAGATTGAGCACTCGCCTGCGAAATACCATGCCCGAGGACGAATTGGTAGAAATTATCAGAGAGAACATGCGCTGGGATCTCCAGAACAGCCTTCTACATTTTCCCATCAACACCATACAGGGATTGCGCCTCCATGCCCGTAGACAAGAACACTTGGATGGGCGACGAGGCACCTTCCGTCCACAACCTCGCATAACGGGACCAAATCCCCGAAATCATCACACCGCGGAGTTGATGGCAGCAGACCACCTGCTTGCTGATCCAGTACCAGTACCGAGGAGCGGAGCACCACCGGAGCTTGAGGACCCAGCATTGATTGATCGACCCTCCCTTGAAGCAATTACAAGCCCGACGGTCTGTTGGAACTGCCGACAACCGGGACACCGGTTCTATGCATGTCCAGCAGAGCCAACGCTTTTCTGCTACCGATGCGGGAAGGCCGACACATACGCACCTGACTGTGCAAATTGCAAAGGGCGAAAAAACTTGCCACCGAGTGCCGCGACCACCCGTCGGCACTCCTAAACCCCGGACGAACCAATCCAGACCCCATCACTAGTTATGACCCAGCTTCCAACATGACTCCAATTCTGCTGACTCGCACCGCTAACCACAATTCTCCCGAAGTTCCACAACCGACGCCTTCCTTCGCCGAGGCCAACGCGCAAGGGAATGATAGCGAGGCGAAAGTTCCTTGGCATGTAAAACCTTTTCATGTCAGGCTGCGGAATTACTTGGCTACTCGACAGCGCATCTTCCATGAGGAGGTGGCTACAAATGTCCCACCGCGAAGCAAGCGAGCCACGCGTCGGATGCGGAGCTTCTGGAGAAAAGTCAGGCAGTCGAGGAAAGTGTTGAAGGACATATACCTAGACGAATTATTGAGGGATGATGTTCGGCCATATGCGTCAGTACACCTCCTGCAAAAACGAGTATCAGGCTTAGTCGATACGGGAGCCAGTGTGAATTGCATATCTGCCGAGTTTGCAGGGGAGGTACTGGCAAAGCACGCGGACCAAATCCGTCATTTCACCTCCTGGTTAAGCACGGCGGACGGAACTCGTCACTCTGTAGTGGGAAAAATTATGACGGATGTCACCTTTAAAGGAGTAACTAAACCCATGGAATTTTTCATTATACCTCAGTTAACCCAGAATCTTTACCTAGGAGTGGATTTCGTTCGAAAATTTAACTTGGCCCCGGCACTATTTTCCGGTTCGACCCTGGAGTCCGTCACCACCGTTCCTGACCAATCTCAACCCACTAACTTATTACGGCATACACTGGATGTAACTCAGCAACTGCGTCTTGACTCGGCTATATCGGCTTTTCCCTCGCACGAGAAGGAAGGTCTTGGGCGGACTGCCCTGGTGTTCCACACTATAGATGTGGGGGATGCTAAACCCATAAAACAGAGACATTTCGCCATATCTCCGGCGAAGGAAAAATCGTTATATGCCGAAGTGGATCGAATGCTAGCATTAGGCGTAATCGAAGAATCACAGAGCGCGTGAGTCATGTATACGCTTACTCCGAATTCCTATAAAAATAATTCTCACATAAATCAATTATTGCAAACGTTGCATTTACCCAAATGCAACGAATCTGCAACGGAAATGACATGTGCCGAACCTAGACAATAGGTAAGCAATTTACGCGGCGGCACATGTCCCATCGTAATCAAAATTACTTTCGCATAATTAATTCACGTGTCGCGAACTCATCATTTTTCGCATAATAAATAGAAGCGTATCCATGAACACCTTCAGTTTTGCTAATTAGATGTAGAACGTTACGCTGTCCGAGTGAATACTCAAACGAAATTGTAATCAATAAAGTTCTTAAAGTTAAATGTAAAGTTCGTGTTTGGATTTCTTGATGTGCGCGGAGCACTTTCTTATTTTTTTATAGTTCGGTCAAACTAGACACAAAACTGGCGCAGTCGGTAAACGCCACAGTTCGAAAATCCGCGAAGGAACTAACGAAAAAGTGTGGTGACTATTTAAAAATAAAATCGGTTAAGTGCCGCGAAGGTGCCGATAAACTAAAAACACATAAATATTAAACAAAATAATAATCGGGAAAGCCGCGAAGGTTAATACGGTTATTATTAACCTATATAATAAGATCAGAGCAGACACACGAAGCATAAAGGTCCGCTTAAAACTCGCAGTGAGGCTGCTGTAGAGATCTGATCGCCCATAAATTAATTTAAAAAGTGTGTAAAACAAACAAAGTTCCTAATAAGAAGTGAAAAGCAACAGTTCAAACCGAACAAATTAAACCGGACAAATTGAACAAAGTTTCACAAAACTTGGAAACAGGTAACATAGCCTAAGATTTTTAAAAAAAAAACCCCATATAAAACGTGGATCCTGCTGGACGAAGAACAAGAAGAAGGAATATCTTCAACCAAGGACGGAACGACGCATACAGAATGGAAGAACTGGTTCAACAATTCCAACAACTTCAACTACAACTTGCTCAAAGGGAGGAGCAGGTCCAACAGTTGGCAACAGCTCTTCAACAAATTTCAAACAGACAATCATCAAATGATCATAACGATAAAATATTAAAGGAAATCAAATATATGAACAACTTTACCGGCGTCGGAGATATTACCATCAACGGCTTCCTGAGCAGTGTTGAATACTATTTGAGCAAAATTGACAATGAAGATTCAAAGAAAACAGCAGTAAGGACCATCTATTATGAGAAAATCCAAGGCGAGGCTAAGAACGCAATCATCAACATCCCAGAAACAGATAATTGGCAACTCATCAAGGATCAGCTAAAGCTACGTTTCAGACCAGACGTTCAACCGTGGGAAATCTACAAAAAAATCAACGAACTGAAGGTGCACAATGTAAGCGAATTGGCTGAGGAAGTACAAAAAATTAAGTATAAGGCAGATGAACTAATAATCTATTATCAGGATAAAATGTTTATTGACCTTAGTAATGTTAATTCAATCTTAACAAATGTAGTGAAAGAAATGAGTCAGGGTGTTCTATTAGAAAAGATATACAGTGAGACAAATATTGATAAAATAATAGAAATTATGAGATCAAGAAGATTTGAAGATGAATGTATCAGACCAGAATTTAGAAAGGTCAAAATTTTCAAACCTAAATTCCACAAAAATAATTTCAAGGATTCTAATCCTAATTCCTCACAAAACAGACAGACTGACAAAAATTCTGACGGAGAGGATAATACAAAACAAAACAGACAATTTAATAAGTACAGACAAAAAGACAATGACAGTAGACAACAAAATAGTGGTCAAAATCAATTTTTCAGATCTCAGAACTCAAACAAATCGGGGCAAAATAAAGCCAATAATTTTTCAGGTCGTTCAAAACAAACATGGAAGTCTAAACTCCAACCGGGTATTGAGCCCATGGAAGTTGAGAATGCGCAATTCCATAGATCAAATATTGAAAAGGTTAAAAACCAAAACCAATCAAATAATTTATCTGATGAAGAAACCTTCTCTGACTCACCCCCTGAAATTAACCTAAATGAATATTTTTTTCGCAACTAGCCTCGGAACAATTGCCTTTGATTCAAATTACTATAAATAATGTTAAATATGTAGCTTTAATTGATACAGGGGCATCATTCAGTGTAATTGATGACCGAATTAATACATTTAATAAGGTGAAAATCAAGCCAATCATATTTTCAACTATTACAGGAAAAGATAAGATCGAGTATGAAGTTCATACTCCATCGCCAGAAGAAATTGATCCTCCACCCTCACGAGCCTTGGTTCGGTGGAAGGTTAATAGGTTACAAAACCGAAAATATCAGTTCATAATCGGAACTGATTTACTAAATAATCTCGATACATTAATAGATTTCGAGAGAAAATTAATTATTTTAAATGGACATGCCATTAAATTTATTAATAGCCCTTATCCTTTTGATGAAGTAAATTCTTTAGAAGAAGTGCATGGTGATTATCTAAAAAGATTACAGTTAGATCACCTGAACAAAGAAGAATATGCCGAAATAATAAAACTGATAAAACGGTATGAGGGAATATTTTTTAAGGAGGGTGACAAACTCACGAGTACCCCCACAATAAAACATGAGATAAAGACTACAACCGAAAATCAAGTCAACTCAAAACTGTACAGGTATCCTCCTAAGCACGAAGCGGAGGTCCGAAAACAAATTGCGGAACTTGAAAAGCAAGGAATTATTCGAAAGAGTAATTCAATGTATTCAAGTCCTCTTATTATAGTACCGAAAAAATCGGACAACTCGGGGGAAAAGAAATTTCGTTTAGTGGTAGATTACAGAAAACTAAACGAAATAACATTGGATGATAAATTCCCATTGCCAAATATTGACTCTATCCTCGATAAACTAGGTAGAGCCCAATATTTTTCAACAATCGATTTAGCAAAAGGTTATCATCAAATTCTAGTCAAAGAGGAAGACAGGCATAAAACAGCCTTCGTAACACCTCACGGACTTTATGAATTTGTAAGAATGCCGTTTGGTCTAAAGAATGCACCAGCGACATTCCAGCGCCTAATGAATGACGTGTTAAGAGACTTCGTAAATAAATCATGTGTCGTTTATTTAGACGATATTCTGATTTTTAGCACCTCTTTAAAGGAACACATTAAATCGTTAACAGACATTTTTCAAACTTTGAAAGCACATCAACTTAAAATCCAGATAGATAAGTGCAATTTTATGAAGAAGGAGACCACATTCTTAGGTCATATTATCTCAAAAGATGGACTGAAACCAAATCCCGAAAAGGTTGAATTAATACAAAAATTAGAATTGCCAAAAACGCACAAACAGATAAAGAGCTTTCTAGGATTAACGGGTTACTACAGAAAGTTTATTAAGGACTACGCAAAAGTAGCTCAACCTATAACAAAGTATCTGAAAAAGGACCAAAAAGTTAATTGTAAAGATCCAAATTATATTAGCGCTTTTGAGAAACTAAAAGCCCTTATAATATCACATCCTGTTTTAAGATTTCCTGATTTTCAGAAACCCTTCCAATTAACAACGGACGCGTCTCAGTACGCAATTGGTGCCGTTTTGTCACAAAACGGGCATCCAGTGTGCTTTGCCTCGAGGACATTAAACTGTCATGAGCGGAATTACGCCACTACTGATAAGGAATTTCTTGCCATTATGTGGTCGGTCAATTATTTCAGACCGTATCTCTATGGTAACAAGTTTACTATTTATACGGACCATCAACCTATCAAATACCTTCATGCTAAATATAAAGGGAAGGACCTTTCACCCAGGCATCAAAGATGGCTCTTAAAACTAGGAGAATATCATTTTGATATTGAGTACGTAAAAGGAAAAGAAAATAAGGTAGCGGATTTTCTCAGCCGTACTAATCAACCTAAGGAGTGTGATGAAAAGTCGACAAGCTCATTTAAACATACAAACTCTTTTTCAGATTTAGGAATAATATTTAACTTGGAAAGTCACGATAGTACAATAGCTACAAAACATTCTGCGGAAGAAGATCTACAAGATCATATACCTATTAAGGAGGAAATTGTAAATAAATATAGGACACAGTTAATATTGACAAATAATAAGATCCAAGAGTTAGAAGTTATTCATAAAAAGCGAATAATTTATATAGCGGAATACGATTTCGACAATTTACGCGAAATCCTTAGAAAGTACATAAAGAAGGGGATAACCGGCATTTATACGGAACTTGAAGACAGCAAATATAACATCTTGCAACAAACAATAAGGGAAATGTACTCAAATGACAGCCAAGTCAAGTTTATTCGATGCTCTTTTAGAGCTCAGGATATAAAAACGGAAACCGAAGCAGTAAAGCAAATATCTCTGTATCACATAAAGGAAAGTATGCACTCCGGCATACAAGAAACTTTCAATTCTATAAAAAACAAGATCTATTATCCAAAATTACAGGAACTAATACAAATTGTACTCAACCAATGCGATGTCTGTCAAATGGTGAAATATGACAGAAAACCGATCAAACCTAAATTTAATTACACAGAAACACCCGACAGTAAAAACGAAATTATCAATATAGATATTCATACCTTCATGAAATATGATTTCTTAACAATAATAGATCGATTTTCGAAATTTGGCTCTGCTTACTTCCTACCTGACAAAAATCATATAACAATCATTGAAACTTTAGAAGAACATTTTGCAAAAATAGGAAAACCCAAGAAAATTACTGCAGGAAATGAATTAAATACTATTAACGTAAAGGAATTCTTAAAAGAAGAGGAAATAGAACTACACATAACAAAAGCGCATAGCCATACAGGTAATGCTGACGTAGAACGTTTTCACAACACATTACTTTCGATATGCAGAACTTTAATATTAAATAAAACAAATTTTTCACCAAAACAAATAGTACAACAGGCTGTTAGAAACTACAACAATCGCTATCATTCAACTATCAAGTGTACCCCTATCGATGCTCAGGAACAACGAATAGACGCTTTAAAAATTAAAAATAACATCAACGAAGCAAAACAAAAATATTTGGAAAAAATAAATAAAAAACGTGAAAACTACGAGGAAACTAGGACGACTGGATTCATAAAGGACTATAAAGCTGTAAGACACAAAGAAAAACCAAGATATAAAAGGGCAAAATTACATAATGTCCATCCCACAAATATCAAAAGAGAATTAAAACATACAAATCTAAACGATTATTCAGAAGACGATATCGTTAAAACAGAGGATAAAAGAATTCTAGAAGCAGAAATAAAAGCTAAAGAAGGTCCTAACTCCGAGGTTTTGGTAAAGAAATTTAATTTATCAATAAAGAGGAGCGATGCAGCCACCTTACTAGGAAAAGAATGGTTAAACGACCAAATAATTAACTTTTACCTAAATTTGCTAGTAGAAAGAAGCTCACTAGACAATGCAAATAATCTTCCGAAAGTGTATGCAATGAATACATTTTTCACGCTGTGCCTAAACAAAACAGGATATAGTGCAGTTCGAAGATGGACACGGAAAGTGGATATATTCTCCTATGATTTAATAATAATTCCAGTTCACATAAACCAAACACATTGGTGCTTAGCCATAATAAGCCCAAAGGAAAAATACATTAAATATTATGATCCAATGAGGACTCCAAATACCGAAGTTCTAGATTTACTAGAAAATTATGTCAAGGAAGAATCGATGGATAAGAAAGATGAGGTTTTAGATTTTTCTTTTTGGAAAAAGGAGCAAATTCTAAACGGTCCACTTCAAACAAATGCATATGACTGTGGTGTATTTAGCTGCACATTTGCTGAACATATAACTCGCAATTGTGAACCAAATTTTTCCCAAGAGGACATGGTTTATTTAAGGAAGAAAATGCTCGCAGATATTTTGCAAAGCAAAATTCAATAGTTTCAATAATTTAACCTTAACTTAAGTCGTTTAAATCGTTTACCCTTAACAAATCAATTACTTTTTATTATGACATATCCAAGATTAAATACTTATTTTAGGTCATAATCATCATATGGTTGCTTCTAATCTCTATGGTAAAACCAACAACTGGGACATTAAATATACAACCAATATCGACTGAAAATGGCTTTACAATAATAAATATGGGAACAACGGAGGTTATTCAAGATGCTAGGACAATAATTCACGTACTCAATTTAACAGAATTTAGGCAGGCAATCGATTTAGCAGAGGAAAACATCAAACGGTTGAACCTTGGGAATGACTTGACTATTAGACAAGAACTAGAAACTATTCGTGCAAAGTTTAAAACTATTCAACCTAGTCCTAGAAAGAAAAGAGGTTTACTCAATATCGTTGGTACAGTAGAAAAATGGCTTTTTGGTACCATGAATGACGACGATAGAAAGGAAATCACTGAACACATTAAAACAGTAGAAATTAACGAAGACAAAACTATCGGTAACCTAAATAAGCAAATAGAAATCAATTCGCATATCAGTGACTCGATAAAAATTCTTAAAAACACCATTGAATCAGATAGAAATCAAATTACAAAAACTTACGAAGAAGTAACTGCTAACGAAAGAAAAATTATAGTAAAACAACTGCAGTTAGATCAAATGATAAGATTGCAGATGCTTAAAGAAAAACTAGACCAAATTATGGACAGCATAGCATTTACCCGACATGGTATTGTTCACCCAAGTTTATTGACAACTACTGAAATCTTGACAACAGGACTAGACTTTTACAGACTTAAAAACGCTAAAACAGGACTTTTGCAACTAGACAAGGACGAACTAACCCTTGCCATCAAAATTCCCAATAAATACAAAATAGTCGACCTTAAATTGATAACCCCAATCCCAAATAAAAACTTTTTAGAACTTAATATAGAAGATCAATTTGTTATTGAAATAAATCAAACAAAATATCAATATAGTGGAGAAATTCAATATGAAAAAGATCTCAAAATTGTAAACAATTGCATTGAAAAAAATAATTGCTTTACACAAATAAATAAACTTCAAGAAATTAAAAAATTGGATGATCAAACTATACTTTGTAAAAATATGAAAAATCAACAAATTATAAATTCTTGTGATGACAGATATATAAAACTAAACGGTAATTACTTAATAACATTCAATAATTGTACTATTCAAATCCTAAATGAAACCTTTAGTAGCAATGATATCAAATTTGTTGACAGATTTTATTATGAAGCAGACTATAATTCTAATTTTACCAAAAGAATTAATTTTGAAAATATTACCATACAACATATTGAAAATTTGGAACCTTTAGAAATTCTTAAATTCTACAAAACTATAAGTCCAATATTAGGAATAACAACAATTTCAATACTTATATGTATCATTTTTGCAATACTTACCATTTTTTATAAAATACATAAAACAAAAGAAATTATGAATGTAAACAAAAACATTAAAACAAATTGTAATGAAAAGGTTAGAATTCAGGAGAATTCTTATTGTAAGGGGGGAGAAGTCATGTATACGCTTACTCCGAATTCCTATAAAAATAATTCTCACATAAATCAATTATTGCAAACGTTGCATTTACCCAAATGCAACGAATCTGCAACGGAAATGACATGTGCCGAACCTAGACAATAGGTAAGCAATTTACGCGGCGGCACATGTCCCATCGTAATCAAAATTACTTTCGCATAATTAATTCACGTGTCGCGAACTCATCATTTTTCGCATAATAAATAGAAGCGTATCCATGAACACCTTCAGTTTTGCTAATTAGATGTAGAACGTTACGCTGTCCGAGTGAATACTCAAACGAAATTGTAATCAATAAAGTTCTTAAAGTTAAATGTAAAGTTCGTGTTTGGATTTCTTGATGTGCGCGGAGCACTTTCTTATTTTTTTATAGTTCGGTCAAACTAGACACAAAACTCGTGGGCTTCCCCAGTCACCTTAGTTGTTAAGCCGAACAAGGTCCGGTTATGCCTAGATGCCAGACGCTTGAACGCCGTCACAGTCAAGGACGCATATCCTCTACCGTTGATCGAAGGCATTTTGAGTCGATTGCCTAAAGCCCATTTCATCACGAGCTTAGACCTCAAGGACGCCTTCTGGCAAATTCCTTTAGACCCCGGTTCAAAGGAGAAAACAGCCTTCACAGTCCCAGGTCGGCCCTTATATCAATTCGTGACCATGCCATTCGGATTGTGTAATGCCCCCCAAACAATGACGCGCCTTATGGATAAGGTGATACCACCTCATTTGCGGCACCAAGTTTTCGTTTACTTGGACGATCTGTTGCTTATAACCGAGACCTTTGATGAACACATCGACCTGCTTCAGGAGGTGGCTCTACACATCCGGAGGGCAAGATTAACCATCAACATAAGGAAGAGCCAGTTTGTGATGACGGAGGTGAAGTATTTAGGTCACATCATTGGGCATGGCCATATCAAGACCGATCCGGAAAAGACTCAAGCGATTGACGTTTTTCCACTACCCAAGACCACCAAACAGTTACGCCGATTCTTAGGTTTATGCGGATGGTACCAGCGTTTTGTACGTGACTATGCCACCATAACCACTCCTTTGACCGACATGCTGCGTAAGGGACGTAAATTCGTCTGGGAAGAGCCCAGCTTGCGAGCCTTTGAAGAGCTAAAGAAGAGTCTGACTACAGCCCCCGTACTGCACAGCCCGGACTTTGACAAACCGTTCTCAATCCATTGTGACGCGAGTCAACATGGGGTGGGAGCAGTCTTAGTCCAGGTTGCACAAGACGGCGAGGAGAGACCTATAGCCTTCATGTCGCACAAGCTGAACCCAGCCCAGCGAAATTACACGGTCTCCGAGCAGGAATGTTTAGCGGCGGTGTTGGCAGTGAAACGCTTCCGAGCCTATGTGGAGGGACACACCTTTGAAATCGTTACGGATCACGCTTCTCTGAAATGGCTAATGAGCCAGACTGATCTCAACGGCAGATTGGCAAGGTGGGCACTGAAACTACAGGCATTTGACTTCACAATTCGCCACCGAAAAGGAAGCCAGCATGTAGCCCCCGACACCCTATCCAGAATGTTCGCCCCTGAAGGAGCCGAGTTGGTCCAAGAGGACGACAGCCCCCAATTGATCGATTTGGACCATCCTGCCTTCAAGTCAGCAACCTACACACAACTGATTCACACTATCCAGAATCAACAGCCCCAGCTTCCTGAACTGCGGTTGACGGATGGATTTATTTATAAGCGGATGGGACACGCATCCGGAGAACCCATACAAGAAGAAGAACAGTGGAAGTTGTGGGTGCCCGAAGAATTAACCACTGATCTTATCAGACGGGCTCATGACCACCCATCAAGTGCGCACGGCGGATACGGTCGTACACTTAGGCGGTTGAAAACCTGTTTCTTTTGGCCTAAGATGGCACAACAGATAAAAGCGTACGTAGCCTCTTGTGAGCTATGCAAGTGCACTAAAGCGCCCAACACCATTCTTCGGCCACCCATGGGTAAGGTTGAGGTCCCCGAACGCGTGTTCCAGCGCTTGTACATTGATCTTATCGGTCCGTACCCTCGATCTGCTTCTGGTCACACGGGAGCTGTCGTGGTCCTGGACCAGCTCTCTAAATTCCCTATCATAGAACCACTACGTAACATGCACACTGGACCTATAATCAACTTTTTGGAGAACCGAGTCTTTCACATGTTTGGAGTTCCGGAGAAACTTGTCTCCGACAATGGGGTCCAGTTCACCTCCAGCAAGTTCCGAGACCTAATGTCCAAATACGGCATCATCCACCAACGAACTGCCGTCTATTCACCACAAGCCAACGCATCCGAACGACTGAATCGTACGCTCATAGCGGCCATCCGCGCCTATGTCCACCCGAATCAGAAGGACTGGGATCGCAAATTGTCCGCCATCACTAGTGCGCTGCGCTCGTCGTACCACGCCACTACCGGCATTTCGCCGTATTTCGCAGTGTTCGGCCAGTACATGATCTGTCATGGGAGCGCTTACCGGCTATTGCGGCAGCTGAAATCGCTAGAGGACCCAATCGTGGTTCTAGAACCGCACGAAAAGCTCCAACTTCTGCGAGATCAACTGCGGGAGAAGATTGAAGAAAGTAGACGGATGGGAGAGGAGCGGTACAACTTGCGATCTCATCCTTCTGGCTTTAAGGCAGGCGACGAAATATATCGTCGAAACTTCCGACAGAGCGATGCCACCCGACATTACAATGCCAAACTAGACAAGAAATTCGTGAAGTGTCGAGTCCTACAAGTCATAAGCCCCACCCGATACCTCATCGCGGACATGACTGGTAAAACCCTGGGAATTTACCACGCAAAAGACCTTAGACGATGAAGTGCAACTATTTCCCACGAGAAACCTTGGCTTACCCCAATCTCTGCTTAGACGAAGACCTCCGAATAACACCCGACTCCCTACTATATAGTCACTGTCGAGTCTTCACGAACATGGTTGTAGCCTATCCTTCGAAACCGACCTTCGACCCGCCACGGCCTTAACCAAGACCTTGTATATAGGAGACGGGATCGTAATTACTTCGATTTTGGGGGGGGGGATGTGTAATGTGACGCCTACGCCCGGGAATCGAAGTGATTCCGATCCCGAACCCTTGCAACCGGCCAGATGGATATGTCCTCGAAGTGCCAGCGGACTTCATCTGTCATGCGGATATTGTTGTGCAGAAAATATTTTTTTTCTGTCCAAATATTTAGATCTGTGGATATAAATATTCGAAATATAGAATTAATCCCAAACCCCGGCACATTTCGAGACATAGCCATCTGGAAATGCCCCTCCACCGTGGCCATCGAGAAAACTATGCCACTGGCGACAACTGGAGAGGCACATTGCCGCCATATGGCGTGCCATTCCACACACATATGTTTTGTCCGAGGTGACAACCTGGGATTTTGACAGCCACATGGCGGGAAGGAGATTTTTCGAGAGGCAATTGCATCTCGCTTGTAGTCTAGCCAAACTAGTTTAACACACGAACGATCAGCGCAAGAAGATGTCTTGGAGATATTAAGAAAATATCCAAACATAACGTACGTTGTTATTAGAGGATTCATGGGCACCACTGAGGAAGCACTTAAATATTTGGACATTGGATACTATTTAAGGTTAACAGGTTATGTATGCAAGGACAAATCTGATACAGGCGTTCGTAAACTACATGAAGACGGAACAGTGCCTCAGGCTAGAACAGATCGTGACGGTAGGGATGATGAAACAATTCGTATCCATGATATGTAAAATTTGTAATTTTTCATGTTTGTAGCATAATTCGAAACGTAGAAACTCCATCTGCAACCAACAGTCAAGTACCGAGACTACCATTGACAGGAGGTGTAAGGAAACCACATCGTTATCGTCCCGGTACGGTTGCTCTTCGAGAACTTCGTCGTTACCAGGAGTCCACAGAATTGTTGATCCGGAAATTACCGTTCCACGTTTGGTTCGTGAAATTGCTCGAGATTTCAAAACAGATCTTCGTTTCCAATCAGCTGTTTGGCGGGGATCCATCGGCAAACAATTTGCATCATTTGGATCATCACGCAACTCCACATTTATGATTTGGACAAAAAGGAGGGAAGGTAAAGCGATCTCGAGGTATGTAGGTTTTGTTGTTCTGGGATAAAAACAAAGGACGAGGGAATCAGGATCAGAGCGAGGCCGGCTCCTAGATTTGTGTGGGATCGTGTACCTGGGAGTTGAAATGGTTTGGGGGCAATAATAAGAGTTTGATTCGTCCGTTTAATTCTTCCTCCCGTGAACCAAATGAACATTGCTTTGAAATATTTCACCTAGTTTTTTGGAATTTTACTTTCGGCCATTGAACAACAACTACACGAATATTCTGACATCGGGTTCCTAGAAATTGGAAGTGAATGCATGGTGCGGATGAAATTGACCCTCGAAAATAGGCTACCAGCCAAAAATCTTCACCTTCAAGGAGTGAATTGAAGTGATTGCATAGTTTGAAATGTGTTTAAATTAAGTTTTCAAAGCATTAACAAAATACATAATAAACATTCCTACGAAATGGAACGAGAAGTGCTTTTTTCAGCAGTTCTTATAATACGGCTTCTACATTGCAATTCATAATCATTGGCTTTTAACTTAATAAAGCCACCAGAGGACATATCGCTAATAATACATTGCTGTTAACAGCGATTTTTCACCTTGAACGTTATCCTCTATAACTGGGCGTTTTCCACGCACCCAAGTGCGTCGGAATCACATTTTGTTAGTTATCCTGTGGTGTAATATAAATGAGCTTGCAAAAAAGGAAACCAATTCATTGGAATATCCCAACTTGACCTCTGCAAAAAAAAAAGACTGTACACAAGTGTATGGTTTAGTGGATTTGATAAACCTTCAGGATATCCTGAAAATATGGAGTTAATCGTCAGCTGATGTTGATGAACTTTGCATAAATTATCTGATGGAATGACATGCGAAAATCCATAGAGAAATTCGATTATGTAATTTGAGTGTTGTTGTTTAAACAATAAAAGGACACACGCATGCCAAGCAAAACGTCGTTTGTCGGATATTAAGTGAATGCAAGCGAGTTTTCGATAAGCTGAGTTCACAATCCTATCGCATTCCTATGCTTGACGGGGAAGTTATGAGGCGAGATAGTAAGTCAGAATAATAACGCAAAACATACGTTGTGTTGGCGTATACGGTGTGTGTATCCAAGCGATCTTTATTTGAACAAAAATCGCGTAACGGCTCCTTCAATTAATTTTGGGAAGGTATCAAAATGTAATTTTAAGAAGTCAGCTTACTGCTCCAGAATTTATGTGATTTACCTAACGACATACCATCCGAATTCCAATTGTAATACGTACGTTTGGGCAGTTAAAAACAACAAAAAAATTATATTTCTTATATCCAATGAATCGTCAAATGGATATTTTTGTACTTCTAGAATTTAATAAAAGCTAGCGTTCATAAATTTGTAATGTGATACTTGAAAGTATGGACTTAATTGTGCACTTTCCATTCATGTATTAGTCCGATGGGCTAAATTTTGAAGTTTCCGCATTTAAAGTTAAACATGGATGATAATTGAACCTAATACAATTTCTGTAAGATTAAACCATTTAACGAAAACTCGTATCTGTCACAGTAGCGTCGAAATGGAAATTGGATAATGTACCTGCTAGATAGTAATTTGTTTTGCATGAAAAAAAAAAATAAGATTTTTCTTCTTATGGACTAAGTTGCGGTCAAAGTAAAAACACACCAATACGAATGTAATCAGAATTTATTATTAATGTGTAGCTTGAACATCCAAATTTATTGGTTTTTTACTTTGAATGCTATTTTTTTTTGCATATTGCGCTATTATGCCTACCGGAATAGTACACAACACTTTTTTAGAGCAGTAACACAATATTTCCGATCTTATTTGAGATTCGTAAATCCCTCTTTCGTAGTTAATCCGATTTCCCGTCTACTCCCTAAAATTACAAGTATTCCTGCCCTCGCTCCCGTTTTTACTGGATAATTAGCAAAGGATTAGACTTTTATTAATCATTTTAGTACACATATGGTATCTCGGTTTAATATTGTGTTATTTATTAATTAAATTTAAACAAATCATAAATAATTATTATAAAAAAAAAATTTTTAAACAATCACTTCTCATCAAATTTCTAGAGATGTCAAGCAAATTATGAGATGATTATTTTGTAAAGTGTAATAGCAAAATGAATGTTTAAGATTAAGTTCAAAAAGTGAAGAGAAGAAATTTAATGTAAATTTAAAATGAAACCAAGTTATAGTAGAAATAATATGAATTGCTAAAACGTTAACCACGACTTTCCTTTTCAGTGGCCCGTTCTTTTTCAGGGGGAACCGAGAGTGTAGGGTAAGTATGCCGTCGCGAGGGTAGGGTTTCGACAAATCCGCTGAAGTCGGTTTCGCGTCGCGCGCGGTACGCGGTACCTTTGATTGTTTCGTCATTTCATTAGAGTAGTTTTCGTCGGTTTAAGTTCGAGTAGCATATTTTTCGGTACCGCGTCGGTGATTCGGTAACGCGCCTATGGGATTTTGTAGCGTTTTTGATTTGAGATCTGTGGATAGATCACATCCAGAATTAACGTAATGTAGGTTTCTCGTTCTGGATGAGTAATTGTTGACGCGTTTGGAAAACGGGCAAGTTCAGGTGACTGAAATATTGTAATTGAGCGTAACTCATTCGGAGACCCGCGACCGAAATCCTCTCCGAACTAGCTGGCCGACAAGCAGTCACCGCGTGAATGGGTTACGGTGCACGGATTGGTTGACCTGTTGGTACCATCCGTTGGCACTTCTCAGACTTAACGTCTAGAACCGATGAGAGGTCGGTTCCGCGTTCGATCTGGAAAGTAGAAAATCATTACAATCGAGGCAAGTCGCAATATACCCATCTGTAGGGTGAAACGGCTGTGAAATTCAGGGGTTTTCACTCACAGTTACAGATCTTGCGATATGATTCCGAAGAAGTTTCAATATAAAGATATCGACTCTTGTCACTCGAGCAGTTTGATAAATTTTTCTATTCTATATATAATGCTTCCAATCCGTCTCAAGCTTTCTGTACATACCAGTACATGAACGAAGACATTTCCTTTTGAAAACTCTTAATTTTTCCATAGTACTAGCACTCTGGTTGTATTAGATCTGACATGCATATGTCAAAACTGGCCTAACCAGGGTCTTGTAACAGATAACTTTGACCTTTTGATCAATGCATCTGGAATGAAAGAGTCGTCGAAATACCATGACTACTTTTTGTGCCTTACTGAGCATGATTTTGACATATTCAGTATAGTACAGATAATGATCGAGATGAATACCGAGGTATCGAACACAGGATTTACGTGGAACCCGTTCTGACCTACCCTCGCCAGCCGTGATGTGTGGAAATCCTTCCAATTGCGTTTCAGGTCTTGACTGATCTCCGGCAGTGTTGTCCGAAACAGGATTGTTTCGCACTTCTGCGCATTGGTTTTCATTCGCCAATTGTCAGTGTACAGCTGCACATCATTGAAAATTTGTCGAAGATTGCTCTGAACTATTGTAGCTTTTCGGTCTACCGTATAGATCATCAGATAATCAGCAAATGCTACCAATGATTGCATTGGCGAGACGTGAAAATCAAAGCCGATCAATAGCTTCCAAATGAATATTGAGAAGATCTATAGATCATTCAAGACCTTGAATTCGCGCATTGTCGTCAGATTTCCATCAGTTACAATAAATGATGACAAGGTGTCTGGGGAACCTGTCCTGAAGGAGTTTAAAAACTAGTCCATCTAACCACGTCGTATCGAAGGCTTTCTTCATATCAATGAGACATGCTCCAACACATTCTCTGTCGTTTAGTTTCCAACAGATGTCTGAGGTTACTTTCGTTATTGCATGTACTATATGTTCGAATGACTGGCATGAAAATAAAATTGGCAATTCGGCATCAACTCATAGTTCTCAATGTGGACGCTTAATGCTTTGTTAAGTAGCACTTCAAACACCTTGCTGATGTTAGGAAGCAAGCTGATTGGGCGATAGCTTTTAGGGCATGAAGATTCTTTTCCTTTCTTCAAGATCGGAAATACCTTAGCCTTTTGCCACTCATTTGAAAAATATGAATTGATCAACATGTTGTTGAACAATATGCAATAATTCCTAATAGCAACCTCAGGCAAATGTCTGGAAAGTATGTTTGGATCACCATCAGTGCCTTATGATTTCTTGTTGTTTATCCTGCGAAATATGAAACATAAGTCTTCATACCTGACAAAATAATCAATAAAATTCAAGCTCGGTATGAGGTCAGATGTTAGTGTTTCATTGAAATGAAGAAATGATTCACCCTTTAGGCTTGATTTGAAGTCGGAAACTTTTGCTTCAATGACCTCTGAAAATATTTGATTCCCTCTCTCAGGGCCTGGTAGATGAACCAATTCAAAATGTGTTCCAATCAGGGCAAGTTTATGCAATCCCTCACAAATAATCCTGTTTCTATTTCTAGGCAGAGTCGCACTGTCGATTTCGATACCAGCCCTATCGAGAAGATTTATCTCATCACTAGTGACTTCAAGATTCGATACCTTCCCTCGAGACTTCTTGCGGAATATGCTGTTCACTTTCGCGAAAGCGCCATCTTGGTCCTGTGGGCTAATACTCCTCAATTTTCCCGCCCATTGATTGCTGACCTCACTCCGGAAGTGTGAACGGATTAAGTTCAAGTGTAATTTCAACAAAGCCAACGAGGGATAGTTGTAGTCCGAAAATCGCCGATAAATATTGTTGATGCGTGTGAGAAGAAGGCTTTTCAATCTTTTCAGCCTTACAATGGTTAGTGTCTCATATCCTTCCATATTGTTATGATGTTTAATCTTGGGAACTACTTTCTCAATCGTTTCCATCGTCAGGTTCTCTGACTTCGACATCTATTTCATCGTTAGTTAGATTCCTGTCGTAAGGAACCATTCAGCGTGAGTTGCCATCATCAGAAGGGGGACATTGCTTCTGGTACTCCTGATTAAGGTTCTTTTGAAACTTACCTTAGTCTGTTTTAATGATATTCAACCGATGATTTTCATGTTGAGTTGGAATGAGGAAATAATCATCCCTTTGATGATTGATTTCCATTACGATTGCGTTATGGTCGCTATCGCAAGGAAGCACCTGCAGTGTCCGTTGAGGACTATTAAAGTTGAATTCAAGTCTTGCGTCAGCAATGCAGAGGTCCAAATATGAATTTGTCCTAGAGTATGTTGGAAACCCTGACCCATATAAATTGCTTCTGTGTTCAATTTGATTCTCTTTTATGCAAGATTTCAGGAATACACCTCTTGGATTATTGGTGGCGTTCACCTATGATGTATGCTTGGCGTTCAGGTCACCGGCAAGAATATAATAACTATGCAGCCTATTCAATTCGAGTATTTCAAACAAGGAATTGAGCTCCTCCTTAAACTTGAGAACTTATCGACCAGTTGCATAGGCAGAGATAACGAAGAGGCTATCCCCACCTGGCAGTGAGATTTTGGTAACGGACACTTCAAGAGATTCAAAGCTTTTGAATTCGACTTTTTCAATATTTTGGAAACAATAGGGTCTTCTTACCAATATCCCGGTGCCACCTCCGCCATCGCCAATTACCCTATCGTTTCTTACGAATGTAAAATCCTTGAATGTCATGGAGTGCCATGAATTGAGGTGGGTTTTAGTGAGAAGCATGATGTCAGGCTTTTGCTGAACAATGAATTCAAGGAGATAATCAGGTCGATGTATAGTAACAATGGAGTTGACGTTGATCAAGATGACATGAGTCTTATACATGGGAATGTGACTGGATGACAAATTACTTTGAGGCATTTGAAACCCCTAAACGATGAAAAACAAAATTAATTTTCGTATCTTGTTTATCGATTCTCTCCGAAAAAGAATTTAGTTGTTGGCAAATTTGGAGAAGCAGCTCATTATTGCCACTTACATTATTTACATTGTTTACCGCATTTTCAGCTGGTCTTCTAGCGGCGAGTGCAAATGATACTCCAGGTTTGACGAAGGTAAGACACTACGGTGTAGTTGTGTTTACTTTGGGGCAAATTTTACTCTCGCATCTTGATATCGGGAGCATCGTTGATATGATGCCGGGTGATCAAAACCACCGCAGTTAACACAGTATAATTTCTCTTTTGGCTCCGTCTGAACTAATTTGCACTCACCGGGAGCATGAACGTCCTTGCATTTGACGCATCGATAATGCATGGCACCGTTGGCATCCGAATATCCAAATCTTTGACACCGATAATACTGATTCACTTCTCTTTTCTGGAGGCGTTCCCACTTCACCACTCAGAAGTTCAAGTATCTTATTTGGCGAAGAGCACTAGGACTGCTCTTATTTGAAATCTGCACCAAATAAAGTGGTAAATTTTTAGGTAAATTTCTCGAGAGAAATTTACCTATTGCAGAGTGTATCATATATATATATATATATATATATATATATATATATATATATATATATATATATATATATATATATATATATATATATATATATATATCTATATATATATATATATATATAGATATATATATATATATATATATATATATATATATATATATATATATATATATATATATTTATAAATGGGATATAACGAAATTTGTGACCACGCTAGAGGTTGCAATTTTGCGCCGATTTTCACCAAATTTACAGGAAAGGTGTATTGAGTAAATATCTCAATTAAGTTCGTGAAGCAGCTATATCGGCCGGGCAAAAAGAAAATGGCTGCCATTTTAGACGAAAAATCGTGATTTCTGTTCTGACCAAAGTATAGCTCCGATTTGGATGAAATTTGATAAAAAAGTTCACTGATGTATATGATGAATCTCACAATAAAAAATTCCAAAGTCGGTACGGTAGAAAGAAAATGGCGGCCGCTCAAAAGTCGAAAACGTTCAAAATTTTGTTATTGTAATAGTGGTCAAAGCTTTCAACAGATGTTCATGAAATACGGCAGTTAGATAGAAATTATAAGTATCTAAAGAATTACTTAAAAAAGCTGGAGGTCAGGTCACAAAAACAAAATGGCGGCCAGTTGAAGCTCAAAACTTCAAAGGCTTTTAAAAGTCGCAATTTGGATTCAACATAACTAGGTTTCAAGATAGATATTTTGATATTTTGGTGATCCTGCATGTGCAAATTCCAAAATGACGGCGGTTAAATATGCGTTTTTTCAGGTTTTTGTGGCCCTCTAGCGGTCACATTTTCCAGCGGATTTTGATGAAACTTAAGATTATGGATCTCTGTACTATGTTCTTGTAATATGCAGAAAATTAATAAAATTGAATGAAAAATAAAAAAATCGAAAATTTAAAACCTAATATTTTTAGCTGCCATTTTCACTAAAAATTGAATTATTTTGCTCTGTCTAGAGTAAAACTCCGATTTGAACGAGAGCTGGCACATTGATTGATGAGGTTCTAGCCCACAAAGGTTTAAAATAGTCCAAAATCAAATGCATGTATTCAAAATGGCGGCCCCCAAAGGTCTGGTCAATATTGTGAAATCTTTTTAACAATACCCTAAAAAATTATAAAATCGCGAATTGTCCGTCTGTCCGTCCGTCCGTTTGTTCGTGCGTCACAAGTTTTTTCGTAAACCACATAAGCTAGAATGAGGAAATTTTCTACGTAGGTCAAAAGTGGTGCCTCTCGAAATTTGCAGTGTAAGAAAATATTTTAAAGTGTTTAAGGGGGTCTCCCCATACAGGGGAGTGACATAAACATTTTTTTTTTATTTCTGTAACCCTCTAGCAGCCAAGTTTCTCAACATATTCCGATAAAACTTGAAATTATAAGTTATTAAGGCAAGTT
Organism: Odontomyia ornata; assembly: GCA_963969285.1. Classification (NCBI taxonomy): domain Eukaryota; kingdom Metazoa; phylum Arthropoda; class Insecta; order Diptera; family Stratiomyidae; genus Odontomyia; species Odontomyia ornata. Next base: position 92,247,718 of record OZ017740.1, on the reverse strand, counting down.
TATTTAATTTAATTATGCAAATCGGATGACAAATAAAAAATTCTAAAATTTACAGCTTAATATTTTCAGCAGTCATTTCAATAAAAATCCAAAATGACGGCCCCTGATGGTTCAGAAAAGAATCGAAAATGTATATATTAATGGCAGTGCTGATTAAACTTTTATGAAAATCTTTTGAAATTAACATAACTATTTGAGCTATTTAAGCTAAAAAGTTATCACTTTTGTGTGGTAACTACTGTGAAATGTGTAAACAGCAAATGTGAGAAGGGCGAAACCAGTATAAATATGTTTATAACAATTTATTACCCGCCGATTTTCAATATTTGATCCATACGTGTGCAACTCAATTTAATTAGCAAAATATTTGCGCCTCTATGAAGGGTCTCCAAATACGAACGGCGGCAGGTTCTTTTTGTTAATAAATACCCATGTAGTGCTACAAAAATTGCAGCGAGAAGTCCAGTAGTAGGCAAGCCAAATTCTTTTTGGAAACCTTGCGCTACATACGAGAAATTAACCTTTCCGGCTGGTGCTGCCAACGGGGATATTTTTTACCGTCGATTTTCTTGTCGCGAATGTTTTAACGGAAATAAATTCAATTTCTGGTGCTGCTTCCTTGGGCTCCTGAAGACAATCAACGGTATCATCTTCGCAGTCCAAGCCCTTCAACAAAATGGTCTAGTTCTTCTCACTTTTCGGGGTATAGGTGAAGTCTGTAACCTCCCCAGAAATAAGTGCACTTTTAGCTGATTTGAAATCAACCAGTGATAATTCTTTTAATCTCGAAATCAGTTAATTTATTTTCGGCTGCCAATAGCTGAATCAAATCGTTTCCGCTTTGGCCGACACATTAATTGCCCGAACTTTCGCTGTATTTTTGGCAACTTTTTAAGGAGGACCAGCAGAACTGCGAGCTGGTTTCTTCTCCTTACTTTTATTTTTTAAGTTAAGGATAAAATTATCATTTTTATCTCCACTAACATTACCTTCATTATTTTCTTCAACGTCCATTTCTCCTTGGAGTCCGTCGAGCGCTGCATAGTAGTTTTGGCTGTCGTTAGCGCCCCCAGCACTTAGTATTTCTTCTGGGATGACTTGTGTGATCGCTTTCTTTGCCTTAGTTTCCGTATTTATTGGCCTTACCGGTTCTGCGTCTTGAGTTTTCTTCCCTATCTTGTACATGTCTTCAAACGTTTTTAGTCGTAGTCTCAATTCCTGATTTTCAGCTAGAAGTCGACTCACTTCTTGTTTGTCTTCGAGTAATTGAGTCTTACACCCGCCATCTGTGGAGTCCTGATTACTGTGTGCCTTCTTTTATTGACGATTGCCACCAATTTCGTATTGCTACTCTCCCTGGAGCCCCCAACGGAGGGAAGCCGTCGGGCTCTTCCATACAGCAGCCCCGAGTTAGTCTTTGGCTTATTTGTTTTTGTTGATTTATCGAAGTAAAATAATATTCAATATGATTCCGTAGGTCGATTCCTTTGACAAAAAATGCTTCTTCCAATAAAATCAAAATTTGCTTTTGACTAACTTATAAAAAAATTAATACAATTTTTTGAAAACTGACTTTTGCGAAAACTTTGTTAATTTTTAAATTTAATGACAGGAGCGATTAAAAACACGTCTACACGCAACGAGTGCTAGACGTAGAATTTCTGACAGTCCTATGTCACAGTGTTATTGACCTGAGACTAGGATAGGTGGGCCTCTACTCGTTATTGGTTGATCGTAGGGGATTCAGGGAACTAATAGGGTGTTCATCTATCGTGTTGAATAGTTTTAGCCCTTAAAGGCATGATTTTTTATTTTGATTTGGAAAAAATATATTTCTAAGAGAATTTTTACCAAGCATGATGGAAAAAATTATAAAATAGTCCACTTATTGCAATGTAGCTTTTATTAGTGAATAAATCTATGTTGCCATTTGGCAACACTATGCGTACATATCATGGCGGTAGCGGGAACTTCCGTCATCCAATCAACATATGCGGCAGCATAAAACATATAACCCCTCGAAGCAATCGGAATTGCGTCGCAAACAGAACAACATGCAACGCTGGGAGGAAATCCGAATTTGAATCGTTGCTCCCGTCACGCGACAAGAGGTGTTTGTGTTATGCGCGATAATCTGCGGGTATTTACATCATTTCCTTGAATCTAGGTTTCATACTGCCTGTGTTTTCACTGATTCTACGTTCCGGCATAGACTCCCAATGAATTTTAATGCAGTATATAATTCGACTAATTCAAATTCGAATCTGAGCGCTGTCGGAATAAACAGGGAAACGATTTTGAATACGGATCTAAACGTGAGGCTGTCGTCAAACCCGACATGCCTATCAGGTGCGCAGCCACAAACTTAACGATTCCGCCACAAGACATCTTCACACTCACGCAGATCCAGCAGAGATGCAGACATGTCACCAAAAAGGAACGAGCCAAGTAACAAAGCCAGAGATGCTGCTGAGGCAGCAATGGCACGTATACCGAAGGAAGACATTCGCGAATTTAACACTTCATTAGTGGCAAGCACAGGATGAGCAAGGCGCGAACTCGAGGCATAACGAAATTAAAAGTAGCAGCAACAAGAAAACGAAAGTGCTAAGGAGGAGGTGAAAGGAGTACTTCAAGTTCTAGAAGAATTGACTGTTAACTACGATCAAAAATCACCAGAACCGAGATAAAAAAATAAAGATATTGATACTATGAACGGGGAATTGCAACAGAAACAGGCCACCTTGAATGTCGTTACATCGGAGTTGCAATAATTGAAGATACTTCAGCGCGTCATAAGATTGAATTTATGGAATGCTCTCAAATCTTTTGCGTGATCTGTCGAAAGTTGGACAAGCCTTATGCACGGATAGTATCAGTGAGATGGAAATGAATAGCACCTGATCCAGATGGTAAGGTTGAAGAGGAATTCACTGCGGCTCCATTATATAGTAGCAAAGTTAAACCGGAAACTAAAAATATCGTACAAGATGTCAGAATCTGGAGGCGTTACAAACTGATCGAAATAAAAAAACTTTTTTGAGAATGGAAAGGACTCAGGCGAACGCCGTTTGTTGAGCTCACAACATGAAGCCAGAATGAAGTCATTGTAGGAATTTTCAGCCAAACCAGAGGCTATGGATGAGCCAAAAGATATCAAACCAAACTCACTTCGGAAGACCAACAAATGACCGTTGATTATGCCAAGCTCAAACGAGAGGAAGCTGATGAATCCATTAAACTACACAAAAGAAACACGGATACAATTGTTGAATTTCTTACCTACAGACAACCGATATCGTGGCGAAGCGTAATATTCACTCACTCGCACTAAACTCACTTTATTCCACCACGGAAATCGAAATGAAGAAAATCGCGACATTCCCGAGGAGAGATTCGACGGCCGAAATTAGTGGAAACTGGTAGATAACTATACATACACGACACTCCACGCGTTGGCACGGCAACTAAACTGCCGGCGGAGACAAGAAAAACTAAGAAAAACTCTAGGAAAACAGGAAAAAAACGAGGATTACTGCGAAATCCTCATCTCGCGTCACAATATAAATAAACATTACTGACAGTTCGAACTGTCAGTCAAATGCATTCAGCGGATTCAGCGTGTAAAATGCTTATTTCCAACTAGGATCGTCACTGAGTGGAACTTGTAACGAGTGAAATCAAGCGAGGGGAATTACTTGAACAAACGGAGAAAAGCACTCCAAAACATGATTTTCCCGGTAGATGGGAGGAAAAACGTTAACCCGGAGGTTATTTAACCCCGGGAAGATTGGCGCGCTTTCTTTTTTTGTTCTTTTGGAAGTTTCTCTTCGAGCGACCGGGGAGATATAATCGAACAAGATATAATCGAATGATATATAATCGAACAAGATATAGTATAATATAGTATAATCGAGCAAGATATAATCGAACATTGCTCAGTAACCGCTTTTTGTGACGAGGAATTGGAGCTGCACACTGGATTCCGGAACATTAAATTAGAAGCAAATCTTGGATATCGGAACATTATACTGAGATGAGACAACTGTGGCGAAAATCACGCAAACGGAAGTAAGGGGCTCCTTACTAGAATAGGGAATAAATGTAAGTGGCTTTCATTTTATCACATATTGGTCGAATTCTTTTTTAATAACGTAACGTAATAAGTCGAATGAAGATAATTGTTCATTTTCCTTTCCTTGCTACAATTCGACATATAATCTTTCTTTTCCAGCTGTAATAGGTGTACCTCGGGAATTCTTTTCCCGGGACGTTGATCAGGCAGGAAGACCTGGAGAGTTTAATTCAAGTGGTAGTGCTTGTGGGTGCATTGCAACTCTGTGGCGTTCTGGGTAACTTCGGTTGTACTGTTGTGGGAAAATACAAATTTTCTGTGGTGGCGGAACACTTGAGCTCGTTCTGCGTGGAAGATTTTCTTTCTAGGTAATTCTCGCGGCTAAGTTGCGGCGAGCCCCAAAACTTGCATCTTTGTAATTTCGCTCGGGACGGTCGTCTTCTCGTTCGCACGACCCCTTGAGAGGCTCGAAGAATCAAACGAGTGGCACCGACGCCCGTCTCCGGGTGAGTTAGTTTGCCCCAATATAGCGATGGGGCAGCTAGGGGATTGGTAATATTTGGTAATAGCGCGTTAAGGTTGTTGAAGCCTTTTACAAAAATGGGCGTTCAAATCAAACTGCGTGCACTTCGTAATTTTTTTGGTCGGTAGAACTGTGCGCAAATTTCAGCAAACCGAATCTGTAGGAAATGTGAAATCACCTGTGCATGCTCACCCAGTTCGTTCTGCGGAAAACATTGCTGTTGTTCGCGATAGTGTGGCAGAAGAGCCGTCAACCTTGAACCGTCGTCGTTGCGAGATGATAACAGACTACTGGCTAGAAATTGAGGTTATGGACCTGAAAGATATGTGGTTCTAACAGGATGGTACCACTTGCCAGACAGCTAACGAAACAATGGCTCTTTTGCGCCAGAAATTCAATGGCCATGTTATCTCACGTTGTGGCGATGTTAATTGGCCGCCACGATCATGTGATTTGACACCGCTGGACTTCTTTCTCTGGGGATATTTAAAAGAAAAGTGTACGTCAATAAGCCAAGAACATTTCAAGAGCTAAAGGATGAGATAATTCACCACATCAATGATATTGAACCTCAATTATGTCTCAGAGTCATTGAAATTATGAATCATCGAATAGAAGTATGCCACCGTAGCCACGGCGAGCATTTGGGCGATATTTTGTTTCACACATAATTGTCGTAGATCCTTTCATTACCTATAATAAAAAATATTAACATAATTCTCTGAAAACTTTTTCTTTTATTTACAATTAACATCGTGCGTTTTGGTTGGACCACCCCTTACTTGCCCAAGAAACTGTCCATGAGATCAACGCCACCCATGTGTGCCTTACAATCTTTGATGATTTTTGGACAGGGTATAGTCATTTGGCGTTTTTGTTTTTTGTCGAATCTATTGATGGTACTTGAAGATTCAGAACCAACGTATGTCGAAGCCAATGTAACTAGTTTATTGTTTTTCCAGCATGTTACTCAAATGTCAACACACTTGAACTCAGCCACTTGTTCTTCATATGACCCACGAGGAATAGTATCTTTCATAAAATCTTTTACAGCAGGTAGCTTGCAATGTTTCCGAGCCGATTTCATTGAATTGTCCCCAATGCGTATATGCCCCGAGTTTTGAGGTAATGCAATAACGGAATAGATGTGTAAAAATTGTCAAAATAAAGGATATGATTCTTCATCCGTGGTACTGAACGACATAAATGAATAACTATGTTTCCTACAGCACTAAGGTCTGGTTCACCAGGCAGATTTTTAAATTCTTGCTTCCCAGAGTGCAGCATTTATGAAGCATTCATTTAGATGTTTTATCAAAGGTCTTATCTATTGAAGACGATCGTGATGTGGGTGACTGACAGGCTGATATTGCTCATTGTCATTGAAGTTTATCACAGATCGTAATTTTTCGAATCTGTTTACAATCATTGTCTGCTTTATATGTTAAAAACCGTACTGAGACTAGTATGAACAGACACTAGGGTAATGGAAAATTGATATAAATATGATATGAATTGATATAAATATGATACGCAAATCGATTAATTGGGACGAAATTAACGCTCCTATATGCCAATATAAGAAGTTTACGGCACAAACTAAATGACATGCAGATTTATTTGAAGCAAAATCCTGAGATAGATGTGGTGATACTGAACGAAGTATGGATTTATCCTGAGGAATCGAAATATTTTAATATTGAGGGTTATAACTCGGTATTCTCCTGCAGACCTGGAAGAGGTGGTGGGACAGCTATTTTTGTAAAAGATAAAATAAACTTCATCATTAAACGCGATACACCTGATAAATATAATATTATAATAATCGAATTAAACCTCGTAGGCAAAAAAATTAAAATCGGTACCTTCTATAACCCGAACCGTCTGAATGCGCAGGATCTCTGCTCGGTACTCGACAACCTATATTCCTCAGAAAATAATTTAATTACAGTAGCTGACGCAAACATTGATGTAATTACCGATTCCTCAGAAGCAAGGCTTTACAAGGATGTACTGGATACTAATGGTGCTGTTATCATCAACAACGAAACAATTACTCGTCCTGTTTCGCATACGTGCCTCGATCATATCGTTACAAACGATAAGTCAACTGCGGGAAAAATCAATTTCATATTTGAGGATTGGCCAGAGCTGGATCATCGTGTCTTCAAAATAAGCATCCAAGGCATAAGCGCACAAAAACAAAAACCTGTATACAAAACATTCCAACACTTGAACAAAGAACTCTTCAAATCACATCTGCAAAGGTCATTAGAAGTCCGGAGTCCCCTAAACCTAATGGAACTTACGAATATGATCACAGAGTCCAAACGTTACTCCATCGTCGAGAAAAAGCTTAGATGCCGCCAGCAGACATGGATAACAAAGCGAGTAATCGAAGCCAGTATTAAAAAGAGAAAGGCGTACATACGAGGTGTGGTCAAAAAATATCGCGAATTTTGTTTTTTTTCAAAAATTATTTATTTATTCATGAATATCTATTTTGTCCCCTTCAAAGTAATCCCCATGAAATATTATACACTTGTGCCAACGGTTTTTCCAATCTTCGAAGCACTTCAAAAAATCATTTTTTTTAATCTTGTACAGCTCCTCCTTCGATGCCTTCTTTATCTCATCAAGCGTAGCGTAACGTCGTCCTTTCATGGGCCTCTTCAGTTTGGGAAACAAGAAAAAGTCACAGGGGGCCAGATCTGGGGAATACGGTGGCTGCGGCATCATTAGTGTGTTGTTTTTGGCCAAAAAGTCGCGCACAAGCAACGATGTGTGAGCAGGGGCGTTATCGTGGTGCAAAAGCCAATTTTTGTTCTCCCACAAATCCGGGCGTTTCTGGCGGATTGCTTCGCGCAAATTGCGCATAACTTGCAGGTAATATTCCTTATTGACCGTTCTTCCCTGTGGCAAGAACTCATGATGCACCACGCCCCTGCAATCGAAGAAAACTGTCAGCAAAACTTTCACATTCGACCGAACTTGGCGCGCTTTTTTCGGTCTTGGTTCATGCGGCAGCTTCCATTGAGATGATTGAGCTTTGGTTTCCACGTCATAACCATAAACCCACGATTCGTCACCAGTTATGACCCTCTGGAGCAAATTTGGTTCGTCGCGGACAGAGTTTAACATCTCATTAGCAATGTTCATGCGTTGCTGTTTTTGGTCGCAATTGAGCAATTTTGGTACGAATTTCGTGGCGACCCGTCTCATGCCCAAATCGTTGATAAAAATCGAATGGCACGAGCCAATCGATATGTTTAGGTCCTCAGCAACTTCTCAAACGGTGATTCGACGATTGGTCAATACCATTTTCTCCACTTCATTAATTTTTTCGTCTGTTGTTGAAGTGCTCGGGCGTCCGGCACGCTCTTCGTCGTTCACATCTTCTCGGCCTTCTAAAAACATTTTGTACCACCGATAAACGTTGCTTCGGTCCAAGGTAGCTTCTCCGTATGCCACAGTCAACATTCGGAAAGCATCCGCGCACTTAATTTCGTTTTCCACACAAAATTTGATACACGTTCTTTGATCCATTTTTTTGAATAAGTAAAAATCGAAGACGATTGAAAACACGTGCAAGTAAAGCAGCTATCACCAATTAAGTGAACATTCAAAATGGCCGAGCTTGTCGGCATAAGTGACAGACATGAGTACCAACATAACGCCACAAAAAAATCGAAATTCGAATATACGTAACCCGCGAAAATTCAAAATTCGCGATACTTTTTGAACACACCTCGTAAGCTTTAGAAGGAACATGGAAGATCGTGTGCTTAAAAAACATGTACATACAAGCGAAAAAGGAATCAAAACGTCTTGTGAAGGAAGCTTAATTCTCTTACTTCGCTAAAAGGTTGGAGACAGCGGCAGATAACAATCATGAAATATGGAAGATAATAAATGAAGTAAAAGACAACTCTCCCCCCCGAATTTTAATACCGGATTCGCAGTTTTCTCCAGTGACCCCTAATATTTTATCACAACCAGATGGAGCAGCAACTTTCTTGAACAACTTTTTCTCAACTGTGGGCGAAAAAATTACAAAAGAGCTTGGTGATGTCCCAACAAGTAGGCTAGATCACGCTAACATCTCACCCGATTCCATGTTTCATATTCATCCAACCAATAAAAACGAAGTTCTTAAGACTATTGAGGCAATGAAGAAAAATACGGCTCCAGGTATTGATCAGATCACGATGGAGGAAATTGCGCTTGTAAAAAATGAAATAGCAGAACTCGTGGCTAATTATTTAAATGTGCATATCAGAAACGGAACGTTTCCTGAAGAGGGGAAGCTTGCAAAAATTGTACCTATATTCAAAGGAGGAGATCGATCGGACCCCAATAACTATCGCCCAATTGCACTCTTGACCGGATTTAGTAAAATATTTGAAAAAGTAATTAACTCTCGCTTAACATCCTTCATATTAGATAACTCTATCCTAAACTCCCGCCAATATGGCTTTCAGAAAAACTAGGGAACGTTTGACGCTCTACTCTCGGTAACGCGATTCATCAACGAGAGACTTGATGTAGGGGATTATGTTGTTGCCATTTTTGTGGATCTAAGGAAAGCGTTTGATACGGTCGATCATGACCTCTTACTTCGAAAACTAGAAGCATATGGTGTTCAAGGCACAGCAAATAAACTATTTCAAAATTACCTAAAAGGCAGACTGCAGAAAACAGCATTTAATAGTGTTCTGAGTGACCCGGCACCAATGAAATCAGGTGTTCCACAAGGCTCAATACTTGGCCCAACCTTGTTCCTGCTATACACTAATAATTTAAATACATGCAGGCTAAGTGGTAATTACTTTTTATATGCTGATGATACAGTGCTTCTTTACTCGGGACGCGATAAAAATGACATCGGAGACGCTATCAACGAGGATCTAAATTCATATAATTTATGGTTGAAAGAGAATAAACTAGCGTTGAATATTTCAAAGACAAAATATATTATCTTTAAGCAAAAGAACAGGGAAGACATAGATGTTGATATAAAAATTAATGGTGAAAAGCTGCAAAGAGTGCTCGAACTTAAATATCTTGGCCTTACTATCGATCACCGTCTGACCTGGCTCCCGCATATAAATAACTTAAGGAGGCAATTAGCACCAATAATTGGATTGTTACGAAGATATGAGGAATTTCCAAAAAACATCAAGCATCTTGTTCTGAATGCCTTCGTACTGTCAAAAGTACATTACGGAGTGGTAATTTGGAGTCAGTCCTCAAAGCAACACCTAAATATAATTTCCAGGATATTAACCAAGGCGTATAAAAATATACATAATCTCCCAAGGCTCACACCAACAAACATAGTGTATCAATCATGTAACGCATTAACTTTTAACCAAATCATTAAAATGGAGAAAGCCAAGTTTATCTTCAAAAGTTTAAATCTCAGCTTGTCGTCACAAACACCATTTATTAAAGTCTCACAAAAGAATCAATACAGTACTAGGAACGCAAACCAATTTGTAATTCCTTTTGCAAGGACAGATCGCCTGAAGAACGATGCTACAAATGACGCCCTTCGTATATACAACAATCTTCCAAAATCAGTTAAAGAAGCGAATTCTCTTATGGTTTTCAAGAAAAGACTTAGGAACTATTTAATGAATAACAATTGAATCTCAGTGCAGAAACTTTCAACATAGCATCTTAGGTCAATTATTGATCCTATCTTCGAGATGCCTCGAGAAACACCTACTATTATTATAATATCAGTCCAGTAATTTCAACATAGCATCTTATAGCCCAGTCATATTAGGGCTTTCACCTCGGAATGAAAGATAATAAGCTGCAAATTGGTATGAACCTTTGTTTTGTCATTCTAAATGTTGTCTCAAAAGTCACAATCGTTATCGTGTTCGCGTCTCAAGATATTCAAGGTCAAAGGTCACAAAAATCGGTTTTTCGCGAATATCTGGCTTCCTATCGGTTAAATGAGATTTGCATTTATTATAAAAGTTGTAGGCTATAAAATTCCCTACAACTTTTGTTTAAACTTTTTTTTCATACGACCAACCGTTTTGAAGGTAGAGCGCGAAGAGTGCACATCGTACAGTCATATACGGCCTAATGCAAGGTCAAGCGTGAGTTATGGTTATCAGTACGTTATAAAGTCAATTATTTACTTGGAAATTATAATTATTAAACAATGCCTATTATTTATGTACTAACTATTAATTATTTATATTTAATTAAAGTAAGTAACTTGATTATTTATATATAATTATTCATATTTAACTATTTAAGTATAAAATATTATTAATTCTGGATTATATATTTTAGTTTTATTTTAAGTTAAAATGATAGTAAGAGTATATATTTTACACATATTTTTATTTATTATTAAATACGGCATAATATACATTTATCAAAATGTGAGTTCAAATATCAAAAGTATCTTTGTTGATTTTAATTGTAATGAAATTGGAAATGGAAGCTAATTATCTTCTTCTTGTTCGTCGTCTTCTTCTTCTTGTCGCTCAAAAATGTTCGATTCATTGTCATCATCCTCATTATCTGTCATGTTCATCTCCAAACCTTCCAGAATATCGGGATCATATGTATTTTCTTCATCGGGATTACTTGGATACAGTGAAGCGTTGAGGCAAGCTTGTCCGTTGCACTGGCCGCAAGCTAAAGAACATTGTAGCCCTGATTTTCTGCATCCACAGCGGGAACCACAACCATTTTTGCAATTGCAAAATATTACGTTTAGTAGTTCGGCTGGTGCTGGTTCATTTTCGAGCATCCAGCCCCATTCTTTAGGTTCTAAGTCCTTCCCTAACCACGTTTGAATCTGGTAGTAGACACGTTTTATGTGTTGATGAGCTGCTACACTTGTTGGTGGAAGTGTTGACAGTTGTACAGGTTTATTTAGTTTTGTAAATTTGATGAATTGCGTGTAGCGGAAATGATCAATGTTGTCCTCAGATTTTGGAGCATTATATAATGCCAACAAGATGCGCACTCCATTTTCTAATAATGTTTGTTTTGGGCAGTTTTCTTGTTGAAATACTTCCACCAGTTTATCTAAATCAGGAATTTTTTCCAATGCTCTAGTAACAGTTTTTTTTCCTTTTTTAAATAGCGCAGAAGTCGTGTCACAGCCACTGAATGCGTGTAAAAATGAAATGTGCTTTTTAGTACGAGGATATTGGTCAAAACTTTTAGTAGAATATATTTGTGTTTTGACATTGCCTTTGCCAACTTTTTTCAAAAAAATTTCCTGATGATGTGACTGAGTACGTCCAATTAAAATAACGAGCAAATCGATATCTTCTCCTATGATGACAGCAGTCTTTTGATGTTCTGATAAGGCAATAGCTGTGTCAATGATGAGTTAAATATGAATAATTATATATAAATAATCAAGTTACTTACTTTAATTAAATATAAATAATTAATAGTTAGTACATAAATAATAGGCATTGTTTAATAATTATAATTTCCAAGTAAATAATTGACTTTATAACGTACTGATAACCATAACTCACGCTTGACCTTGCATTAGGCCGTATATGACTGTACGATGTGCACTCTTCGCGCTCTACCTTCAAAACGGTTGGTCGTATGAAAAAAAAGTTTAAACAAAAGTTGTAGGGAATTTTATAGCCTACAACTTTTATAATAAATGCAAATCTCATTTAACCGATAGGAAGCCAGATATTCGCGAAAAACCGATTTTTGTGACCTTTGACCTTGAATATCTTGAGACGCGAACACGATAACGATTGTGACTTTTGAGACAACATTTAGAATGACAAAAAAAAGGTTCATACCAATTTGCAGCTTATTATCTTTCATTCCGAGGTTGACCCCTTTTTTTACCTAATATGACTGGGCTATTAGGGCATTGTTGACCCTATCGTCGAGATGCTTGAAGAGACAGCTATTCTTTTTACTCAGAGTTTTTTTTACTGCGTCGAATTTATAATTTTTTTTTATCTCTGAGAGCTGATCACGATATGGACAAGACAAGATTAACCGGAGGACTTCACATATTTTTGTGTGCCCCCTTATACCGATGTGTTATACATTGCCTGGGTGGCACACCTGAGGAAACGACGAAATGTGAAGTGCAGATCGCACGAGCGTAGTGCGACGAAGAAAGTGTGATGGAGAGAGTGGAAGGGAATTGAGGTAAAAAAAAAAAAAAATAATACCAAAAAAAAAAACTGGCGGATTTCAGTTGCATTGACTGGAGGACAGTTAGAAATTTCTTTTTGCGTGATATACAAATTTGTTTCATCAAGATTTTTGTTAAGAATGCTCTCATTTATAAAAATGGAAAAAAAATTGAAATGGGGATTCCAATCGGGCCATTTCTGCTGATAGTTCCGACTGACCTAGAAATGTTATTTGATCATCATTCCATTCCAAGTTCTTTTTTTCCAGACTAGTTCCCTGCTTCTTGATTTCCACGCTGCGGCACCCAAAGTACTTAAAATTGGCTTTATATAAAGGACCTTGTGCTGTTTCCATAGACTTTGCCCTATTGGATGTACGCTCATTTTCAACACCTAGAGGTGAATTTTCATCTTTCCAGCTATCTTCATCTGAGCCCTCATCGAAATTTTGCTGCAAATCCAGGAAGTTTGGATAGTAATCTATGTCATTTTCGTCACCGATATCTGCATCGTCTTCGGGAATATCCCCATTTTCTAAAGCCGGATGCATAAGCTCAATTCTCCGTTCCAGCTGAAAAATAAAATAGGGGATGCTCAAACTAAAACCCAAGTAACCGCAAAGCCCATCATTTAATAAACGGTGAACGTACAGGTATAGTGTAGACTTTTGGCAACATACGTGTTTTAGATGATATTTCAACTTATTGAACAAAATAAAACAAAAGAACATTCACTCATAAAAATGTACCTTTGTTTTAGTGAAATAATGATTTTTCCCAAACAAATCGATGGCGTTTATACAAAGAAAACAAGAATAGATTATTCGCTTATAGTAAAAGACAACCATTTTACACCATTCAAAACTTTATGTCAAACTACAAGTATTCAGAGACTACTCGCTGTATCTCTTACGTTCACTTTTCCTCTAACATTTGTTCTTTTGTTCTGATGATTGGATTGCATTTGGAAACAGAAACTAGCTGAAAAGCTTGAAATAACAGCTACTGTAATGTTCGTTACCAATTGGCAACATCATGCATTTAAGGGTAAGTGCGCGGTCTAGTATATATTTGTCAAAAGTATCTAGTTTGAAGTCTTTGTGAATGTCAATGCTCCTAATGTACCAGGGGGTTCTAAGGGCCTTGTTTTGCAGGGATTGAGTAGTTTTTTGTTGGATTTTGAGGTGTGACAGAAGGCTATGCAGCCATAGACAATAGAGAAAATAATAAAAATAATCAATCCATGCCAGATACAGTCTTCCACAAAAGTCAAGGTACAGAGAATCGGTAACTGAAAATTGTATTACTGAATCAATATTTTTATTTGAAAACCAAAAGTTATGAAATGGTAATAATACGAGTTCTGTTGAATTTAAGTTTTCATAAATTTAAAGGGATTCGGCAATAATGATCATTGAAGACAATCATTTTTTGTTGGCAATGTCTCTTTTCTACTCCACAAAAGTCTTGGTACAGTTGCAGAAAATGCCCTGTTATTTGTAAAAAGGGGAAGCCCCCAAGTTCATATTATCAGAGTGAGTTAACAACCGTAGACCGCTGTCTTTAATATCGCGTCCGTATTCGTGGTGTATCTTTTATTTAATAAAATTTTTAAAAAATGAGTCGAAAGGAGTTGAGTATTAAGGAGCGTGAAATAATTATTAATCTGCATTCAAATCAGAGCAAATCATATTCTGAAATAGTTGAACTAGTGTTGCGAAGTCGGTCAACCATTCAAAAAGTGATAAACCGATTTAAGAAGGAAAATAGAGCGGAAAATGTGCCCCGAACAGGTCGTCCATCTAAACTAAGTGCAAAGGATAAGAGAAAAATTTCGCGAATGGTAAAACAAGATCCATTTCTAAGCTGTAGAAAAATCTGCGATGTTCTTGGAATTAATGATAAGAAGGAGGTTAGCGCAGAAACTGTGCGCAGAGCTGTCGTAGAAGCTGGATTTTCATCTCGTACGCCTAGAAGAAAACCTCTTGTAAGTTCCATAAACAAACAAAAAAGAATAACATTTGCAAAAGCATATATTGACAAACCAATAACGTTTTGGGATAATGTTTTATTTTCGGATGAGTCTAAATTTTGTATATTTGGTGTAAATGGGCATAAGAGGGTCTGGCGAAAAGTAGGAGAAGCATTTAATCCCAAGAACACTATTAAAACAGTAAAACATGGAGGCGGTGGTGTTATGGTTTGGGGTTGCATGGCTCCTGCTGGAGTTGGAAATCTGACATTCATCGAAAATACTATGGATCAGAACTCTTATTTAGAGATTCTACGAAACAACATGAAACAAAGTGCAGCCAAATTAGGTATACGACAAGATTTCTTGTTTCAACAGGACAATGACCCTAAGCACACTGCGCATAAAGTTCGAATGTGGCTATTGTACAATACTCGCATGCTTGCTACACCGCCTCAAAGCCCTGATTTGAACCCTATAGAGCATCTTTGGAATGAGCTTGAGACAAAAATCCGAAAAAGAGTGATATCAAGCAAGGCGCAGCTTAAGGATGTTATATTGGAGGAGTGGGCCAGAATCAGCAGCGAATTTACTAAAAAATTGGTAAATTCTATGCCTAAAAGACTGGAGTCAGTAATTCAGATGAAAGGATAGCCGACAAAATATTAAGAAAAGTATAATTCAAATAACTATCCAAGACTATAATTACAATTTGTATCATTTTTCTTTAGGTGTACCATGACTTTTGTGGACTTCATTCATTGACTTTCCAACACATCATATGTAATAATATATTAATACGACAGAATTTTCGTTTTGTTTTACATGAATTCAAAGTGTAATGATTATAGTTGAAGTAATACCAAAAAAATTTTATTACTATAGGTTTTTTAAATAAAAATATCAAACAATTTTCATGATATTTATCACTGTACCTTGACTTTTGTGGAAGACTGTAGAATCGTCTTATTCAAAGCGGAAAAAAAACATCTATTCAACACCATTTGCTTAGTGCCAATTACCATTCAAAGGAAAAAATTCTACAACCTCCCAAATTTCCGCTAGCAAATGCAGGACAAACGCTTCCTTGTTCATCGAACTCTACACTAATCTTACGTTCAAGTCTCTCGTCAAGAGTTGTATCACCTCCATTTCAAATACTTGTATCGCGTCTTGCTTTTCATATACCCATATCTGAAATTACAGAGTATATTGTGACTCAGCTAGGTTGCTCTCCGCAGTATTTGCATTGCAAAAAGTTAACGCGAGACAACCAAGTAAATCGTATCGTGGCCTCTTTTAAAGTAACGGTTTCATCGAGTATGCAGATTTTGCTTAACTCTGAGTTTTGGCCACCGGGGATTCTCATAAAATGTTTTGAACGCTAGTTACGGAAAAATTTTCGGTCGTCCTGCAGACCTCAAGCGAGAACCTAAATAATCAACCTTAAGTAATTACGTAAACTTTTATTACGAAAATGTCAGAGGTACAAAAACCAAGCTGGACACAATCAACCTTGCATCCTTTCTGGCTAATGATGGCATTATATGCTTAACCGAAACCTAGCTTAGTGATGAGATCATGGATAAAGAAATCTTTCCTCAACACATGCTTTTTAAACATGATCAGGATCGATCTATTTCCGGTAAACGGCATGGTGGAGGTGTACTAATAGCTGTAAACAATACTTTTGCATCATCATCTCCAATCGAAGGCGTAGAAGTTCGAATTTTTTTCACAACTGTTTACTATATGTCTTCTGTATCTACTTCCCTGTAGAACTCCCTTAAGATCGTATGAAATTCTTTTTAGTGAGCTATAGAACTTTATAATTAATGCCAACTCCTCCTCGCAGTTTTTAATCTGTGAGGACTTCAATATGCCTCTCGTTAACTGGGATGCAGAAACTTAATACATTGCTTCTTCTGATGACCTTACTATAGCCTTATCCTCGTTTTTAATTCCTCTGCAGTCCTACTCAATTGAATTATGTACTGAATGCTTCCAATCGCATTCTCGATCTAATTTTCTCAAACAACCCTGCTACAGATCCTGTTTTCCCTGCTGCTTCTCTTTATACTAAGCCGGACCCTCACCACCCTCCTTTAGAGATCCGATTATCATGGGATCCAATTCGTGGCAAGCCTAAAGCGATTCAAATCGTCCTTTGTGGTTTACGAGAAAAGTTGAATCTGCTTTGTCCTTGAAGAGTTCGGCCCCGACGTTCTAATGCGAAAAATCATCAAATCCGTATAGCTATCTTATTTGAGAGCAATTTAAACATCATTTGCGTATAATCCGAAATCCTTCTGGTCTTACGTCAACTCTACAAAAGACTCGCGTCAGCATATCAATGCGTTTTCATATCAGAACCACTTAGTCTACGATAACGAGGCCATATGCGACATCTTTGCTGAATATTTCTCCGCCGTCAATAGCTCCCCGACCTCTACTTCTCATGAAAACCCTCAGCCTGCTCCAGAGTTATTGGTTGATTTATACATAAACTTCTTAGACGTCGTAGAGGTAATTCAGTCACTGAATTCTAGCAGCACAGTCGGCCCTGATGAATCCCTAACAGTTTTATTAAAGCCCTCTCCTCATCCTTATGTATTCCCCTCGCCTATATGTTCAATTCAAGTCTCGAAAGGGGTACTTTTCCAGACGTTTGGAAATGTGCAAATACCCATAAGTGGGCTCGCAGACCTCTAATTACAGACCCATTTCACTCCTATCGTGCGTTGGAAAAATCCTGGAATGCATTGTTCATTGTAAACTTCATAATATTTTGCACCCTAATCTATCCGAAAATCAACACGGATTTGTGAAAGGTCATTCTACCATAACCAACCGATTGCAATCACCCTTGACTTAGGAGGTCAAGTTGATGTGATTTACACTGATTTTGCAAAAGCATTTGATTGTGTGGATCACAACATCCTGATCAACAAGTGCCGCCGTTTCGGCATCCAGGGATCTCTTCTCTGTTGGATTTACTCCTTTCCTTTTCATCGTTCCTGCATGGTTATCTGTAATGGATCTACGTCCGGCCCTTTCGTCCCAACTTCTGGTGTTCCACAGGGATCAATCTTAAGCCCACTTCTTTTCAACGCCTTTATTAATGACCTTCAAGCTATCTTCACATCCAACCCCCTTCTATATGCTGATGACCCCTTGGTGTTATAAAAATCGACTTCAACTTAACATCTCTGTCCTTCAATGACCTTTACCAATAAAACTTACCCCATTCAATTTTCGTACTCTATCGAAAACTCAGTGCTCGTTTTGGTCGAGAGTTTCATAGGTTTAGGCGTGACTTTTGATTCTCATTTGAAATTCAATGTTCACGTTTTTTAAATAACCAAGAAAGCTTCTCGGATCGCGGGCTTTGTCTTACGTTGCTCTCTCAGATGTTACAACTTTCAAACCTGTGTTCGGCTATTCGTCATGATGGTTCGCCCAATTTTTGAATATGCGTGCCAGTTATGGTTCCTGCATCTTAATTATCTCGTGGTGGCGATTGAATCTGTGCAGTAGATTCTCCCGCACGCTTTTCTACAAATATAAAATCCCGTATCGCCCTTATGATGATCGCCTAAATTTCCTCGGTTTTACCCTCGCTGCAAGTAAGGATGCAATTTCTTGACCAATGCTTCCTATTTAAATTAACGAGAGCAATGTTATCGTCGAAATTAAACAATGCCATTAGCATACGTCCCTCTTCTCGCACTAGGTCGTCGCAATATTACGCTATACTGTTTGCCAGAACCGTATCTTACAGTCACTCACAGATGGATTGTATGGTAAGAAACCATCTTCATCTCCAGTTTGGCCCTCCTTCTGGCTCATTTGGTTCATTTAAAAGCATGCTGCGGAAAGTACTCCACGAGCATTAATTTTTTTTTCTCGTTAATTCTGCATACATGTTAAATTTAGATTAATTCTTACTTTATATTTATATTTTAGCTTTTTTGTTTGAATACGTATTCTTATTTCTATTTTATGATTGGGATTACAAATTCTGTAAAATAGCGATGAATTAAATAAATAAATAACTTGTTTGTAGATGAGGAGTTTGTTTTTCACGTTCAGTTTTCCTGATCTTAAGATGGGGTGCAAGGAGGATAAGATGCCTTCACAGTGTTGTCTCTTGTTACGTATGTGGTCAACCCATGACAGTCTATTGTCAAGTTTTAGTGCTAGGTATTTTGCTGTTCTATTCCAAGGTACTGAGTTTGAGTCGATTTGTAATTCAGGAGGTTGTTGTTGTCGTCTTCTTGTGATGAAAATGACGTTTTGTCTTGTCAGCGTTAATTTTTATCTTCCTCCTTTGAAAGTATCCCAAAAGAATTTCGTTGGATCGTTGCAGACTTGAAGATATGTCTCTGCTTGCCCCGAGGTGTAGTAATGCAAGTGTCGTTGGCATACCAGGAAATTTGAACACTGTTAGTGAGAGTGGTGATCCTTGTGGAACTCCAGCTTGAATCGGTCGCATGTTGGATAGTACGTTATCAATTTATACGCGAAAAGATCTGTCCTGCAGGAAAGAGTTAATAATTTTGATCCAAGGTAGTGGAATGGAATATTCATGCATTTCAAATATTAGCCCTGCATGCCAGATATTGTCAATGGCTTTTGCTTTGTCGAATATAACTAGGCCTGTTGACTTTCTGCGATTCAATCCATGTCTAATATGTTGGACCAACCTTGTTAGCTGAAGTTTCGTGGAGTGTGCAGCTAAAAAGCCATATTATTCGTCTGGCGTAATTTCATTGTTCTCAATATATTCGGACAACCGAGTTAAAAGTGTCTTATCTGTGAGTTAAGAGACAGAAGACAGTAGACTTATTGGCCGCCAATTTTGCGGGTAGCCATTTCAGCATGGTGTTCATCAAAGAATCTGGGCTTGGGGCTTTCTGTTTGTTTCGTAAACTTATCCTGTCTTTTAATTCCGGTAAGTCTAGTTGATGGATTTCGTCAGTGCCTGTCGTCTGGGAAGCTAGTAGTCTTTGTACAGAGGACTCAATTTCATCTTCAGATTCGGGGCTCTCCTCAGGGGAATTATTCGCATGGAATCGCAGTTCAAGTGTATCTGAAAAGGCTTCGGCTTTTCCTGTGCTGTCGTATTTAAGACCATTTGATCCGTGAATGGGGCATATTTAATTTGTTTTTGAACGTAAAATATTTTGAGAGGCGACAAAAGTTATTATCACTAGGTTCGAGGCTTTACAAAAATCCTTCCCAGTTGGTGTTGCGAAATTCGTGAATCTGATTACGTATTTTGTTGGTTAACCGGTTGACTTTGGTTTTTGACTTTGGATCACCCGTGCTCCTATAATACTTCGTCTTCGTAGTTGATTCCTCTTCCTTGTCAGAAGCCTAATATCTTGAAGAAGTTCATAGGGGTTGTGTTCCCATACTGGAGTTTGGGCTGTATTATTTTCCTTGGTAAGTAGGATTTTGCTTGTAAGTTGTTCTATGCTTTCATCGACATCACCGGCTGAATTTAACAGCTGGGTGAGGTTTTTTGAGGTCAGAGTATCCCAATTTTTAATGCTCTTTACTTTTGAAGGTTCATCTATGAAGATTTCCTCTATTAAAAGGTTCACCGGTTGATGGTCATGAAAGAGATCATCAGGTACCGTTGTACGGATATTGTGGTGAATATCTCGTGAGATTCTAAAGTCTAGGATGCTACCAGAAGCTCGGCCATAGTGCGTTGGTTCACTTTGCATATGTAGCCTTCCGTCATTGGCTGTGATGAACCTGTTGAGCTCAGCCCCAGCTCGATTGCTTCTCAGCCCCGATTGAGCTCAGCCCCAGCTCGATTGCTTCTCACAGCACCCCAGGAATTATGATAGGCGTTGATATCACCTATCACCAAGAGAAGGCCCTTCAGCTCGAAGAGGGAGCTTAGGTCTTGATAGAAAGTCTCACTTTGAAGGGGGTTGTATAGTGACATGACTACAAATTCAAACGAGTACGTTTTTATTTTAATTACTGTCGCCTCTACGCGTTGTAGTTATGGGGTTTCAATCAAGTATTGATTCACATTTCTTCTAATGAGAATGGCCGTTCCGCCTCCCCTTCCTGTCAGTCTATCATTTCTGTATAGGTAATAATTAGGGAAACGGGGACAGGTTCCAGGATTCAAAAAAGTTTCTTGGATGAGAATCATATCAAATTCATGGTCAACTATAAACTGCCTAAACTCACCAGTCCTTTGTTGCAGCGAGTTTGCATTCCACGTGAGTATGGAAATGTGATTCATGGGGGAAGTCATTAGGTGTTTTTATTTAGGTTTTGTGGCGCAAAGAAGCCCTGCACCGTTGTGGCCATCATTTTTTGCATCATCAGTTGCATCTATGACTGCATTTTGATGAAAAATTCCTCCATATTTGGTGGAGTGAATGTGGTTTGTGGCTGGGATGGAGTTGTAGGTGTTCTACTGGTGTTTGGTTTTGGGGAGTTCACACTAGGTTTTTGCTTGTTTTGGGCGCCAATCTGCGCAAAAGTTTTCCTGATATTTTCCGGGTTTTTGGGACATCCTCCGTAGCTGGAGGGGTGTTCTCCTCTACAATTGATGCATTTGGGTTTTGCGGTAATTCGCCTTTTGCAGTGTATAAAGTGAGCTCGATGCGTGGCCAAATTGTTGGCAGTTGTGACACATAGCCTGTCCACTACGTGGTTTCATTGATTCGATTTGGCAGATGAGATGGCAGATAGATCTGACATTGTAGATATCAGTTTCTGCTTTCGGAAGAAGGACTTTTACCAGTTTCGAAGGGCCGAATAGAAGTTTGACATAGAAAACTTCAATAGGGTGGAAGCCTTGCTGCTGAAGATCTTCTTTAAATTTCTCCACCGATTTTGGTCAGTTAATAACTTGGTTATTTTTCGGTGGTCCATGGAGGATTGAGGTATAATCTGGATGGATACCCAGATGTACGCGTTTGGCAGGGTCGTACTTTATATTTGACTGCTTCATAAGCGCAGACGGCTTTGTCCATTTCTCCGGTTCGCGGGGGATAATGGTGACAGTTTTAGGTTGTGCCTCATCGGGAACATCCGAGTGTTTTTGTGGTTCACTCTGTTTGGGAGTTGAGACCGATGTCGATGGTGCGGGGAAGAAAACTTGTGAGAGTTTTTTGGTTGCCATTTCTGGGAATGAAACGGTTGGTTTTTAAGATGGCAGAGCCGTAAAATCTAGCGAAATTCCCTTTAAGTCCACCGTACCCTGATCAGACTCTGTAGTTTCTTCCGAAGATGATTCAGTTCTGAGGGATGGTGAGCCTATAGCTTTCCCCTTTCTGGATCATTTTGATCTTGGTGAATTTAAACTATGTACCAAGAGCATAGCCACAAATTCGTCATTCTTCTGACGTTGCGCTTTCAACTCGTTTTGAATCGCTCTGAGCTGTTGGTGTGTTTGCCTCAGCTCAGTGGGAACTTCCTCCAATTGTTATTGGATCGCATTTGCTTGGTTGACTTGCTCAGTCAGGAGCGCGATCTGTCGATCCTTTTCGTCCATCCCTTAGTGGAAGCAACAAAGTTTGGGCGCCAAGGTGACGAAAGAAAAAAAACGATATGGTGTGGGAAGTATAAGCTTTTAAGTATTCCTAACAAATATTGAAATAATAAGAAATAATAAGTCAATATCGTTCGTCACTAGTTGTACCATTTTGAAAATTAAAATATGGATGGTTCGAAAGAACACACCACACCGCCCTCAGCGTGCCCCAGTATTTGGCCTCTAAAGGAATCGCCGTGTTGCAACAGCCACCTTATTCGCCCGATATGTCACCCTGTGACTTTTTTTTGTTCCATTCCAAATTGGTGGTCAAAGGAACCCATTTTGAGTTGATTATGGACATCCACGCGGCCGTGATGAGGGTACTCGTGGACGTTTCAGTCGAAGCGTTCCAAAAATGTTACGAAGCATGGAAAACGCGCTCGCGCTGGAACCGTTGTATTGCTGCCCAAGGGGACTACTTTGAAGTAGATGGCAGATATGTAGAATAATTTTTAAATATACGGTTTTCATGGAATTAGTCTCATTACTTAATTGGCATATATGTATATATATATATATATATATATATATATATATATGTATATAAATATATATAAATATAAATATATATATATATATATATATATATATATATATATATATATATATATATATATATATATATATATATATATATATATATACGAGGTGTGTTCAAAAAGTATCGCGAATTTGAATTTTCGCGGGTTACGTATATTCGAATTTCGATTTTTTTGTGGCGTTATGTTGGTACTCATGTCTGTCACTTATGCCGATAAACTCGGCCATTTTGAATGTTCACTTAATTGGTGATAGCTGCTTTACTTGCACGTGTTTTCAATCGTCTTCGATTTTTACTTATTCAAAAAAATGGATCAAAGAACGTGTATCAAATTTTGTGTGAAAAACGAAATTAAGTGCGCGGATGCATTCCGAATGTTGACTGTGGCATACGGAGAAGCTACCTTGGACCGAAGCAACGTTTATCGGTGGTACAAAATGTTTTTAGAAGGCCGAGAAGATGTGAACGACGAAGAGCGTGCCGGACGCCCGAGCACTTCAACAACAGACGAAAAAATTAATGAAGTGGAGAAAATGGTATTGGCCAATCGTCGAATCACCGTTAGAGAAGTTGCTGAGGACCTAAACATATCGATTGGCTCGTGCCATTCGATTTTTATCAGCGATTTGGGCATGAGACGGGTCGCCGAGTAATTCGTACCAAAATTGCTCAATTGCGACCAAAAACAGCAACGCATGAACATTGCTAATGAGATGTTAAACTCTGTCCGCGACGAACCAAATTTGCTCCAGAGGGTCATAACTGGTGACGAATCGTGGGTTTATGGTTATGACGTGGAAACCAAAGCTCAATCATCTCAATGGAAGCTGCCGCATGAACCAAGACCGAAAAAAGCGCGCCAAGTTCGGTCGAATGTGAAAGTTTTGCTGACAGTTTTCTTCGATTGCAGGGGCGTGGTGCATCATGAGTTCTTGCCACAGGGAAGAACGGTCAATAAGGAATATTACCTGCAAGTTATGCGCAATTTGCGCGAAGCAGTCCGCCAGAAACGCCCGGATTTGTGGGAGAACAAAAATTGGCTTTTGCACCACGAGAACGCCCCTGCTCACACATCGTTGCTTGTGCGCGACTTTTTGGCCAAAAACAACACACTAATGATGCCGCAGCCACCGTATTCCCCAGATCTGGCCCCCTGTGACTTTTTCTTGTTTCCTAAACCGAAGAGGCCCATGAAAGGACGACATTACGCTACGCTTGACGAGATAATGACGGCATCGAAGGAGGAGCTGAACAAGATTAAAAAAAATGATTTTTTGAAGTTCTTCGAAGATTGGAAAAACCGTTGGCACAAGTGTATAATATCTCATGGGGATTACTTTGAAGGGAACAAAATAGATATTCATTAATAAATAAATAATTTTTTAAAAAAAACAAAATTCGCGATATTTTTTGAACACACCTCGTATATATATATTGTCGCGTGTTATTGGTTCGCGGCCTATAATTTTAATGTTCCGGGAAAGTGAAAACGCAATATCTTTTAATTTAAGTCTAAAAGAGTTTATTTGATCACAAATATGCACAATAATCAGTTTAACACTTGCACTAATTTTAATTTTCACTATTAAAAAAAAAAATTTTCCATAAATTTCTTATCGCAATTGTCTTCTAAATTACTTCACTATTACGAAACACACTATCGCAGTTCTTATCGCGGTCGAATGAATGAATGATCATCCCCCCATTCATTCAGCTCGCCTTTATATAGGGTCTGTAGTCATTCAACCCAGTTCTCGTACATTGGCGAGTTCGCGGGAACATTCGAGTGACTGCAAATGAATGGAGCAGTGACTCACTTTCAGATGTTGTTCATGCTTGTTGGGTTCTCGTGGTTTCGAGTAAATTCGTGTTCTTCATTGTTGTGAAAACATTTGCGACAGTAGCTCGCAGAATTATTTGTACATGTAACAATATATATATATATATATACGAGTATATATATATATATATATATATATATATATATATATAAATATATATATATATAAATATATATATATAAATATATATATATATATATATACACATATATATATATATATTAATATATATATATATATATATATATATATATATATATATATATATATATATATATATACATATATATGACTTTATTTTCACCCTGTGTCGAGAGCTCGGGATAGTGGTTCAGAAAGGAACGATTGGCTTTAATTGCTTTTGTTATAAATCATCAGGTCATTCCATGAAACCCCATAAGTTAAATTTATTTGGGCACCTATTATTGATTTACTCTCAACCAAAAAATAAATCCTATTGGCACGGTCATCATTCCTACCAACAGAGGAAAAAAATTAAATTAACACCGACGCATCCTAAATAAACCTTTTGCATAAAACATTCACTAATATAACAAAATAACCTTTGACATTTATTCATTTATTTATGGAATCGAATATCGAGTTCCACTCAAATCTCATTTCGTTATCAACACACAGTGCGACTATGCTACAAAATTCCTAACTGTATTCTGTATTCTTCCCTTTTCAAATAGATTATTCTTCGATCCTTCCTCTCGCCATATCTGAGCGAATCGTTTTTGTTTGCATACCTACCTGCCATTCTGTTCAATTCAAATCTGCATGCGAGGTTCGTTCAATACATACATATGAAAGTTCACATGCATTAATCTATGCATGAGTGTAGAGATTCTCTCATATGCACGTTTTCATACTTTATTCAATCGAAATAGTCAACTCAGACGTCAGGGATCTACAATATTTTCAAAAAGGATTGCAATCGGTAGCGTTGTTGGTTATATAAATATTGAAGTAGAAACTATTCCTTTTCCAATATTGATATAAACTTGTCTCGATTGTTGTTTGTGAGGGTTGGTGGGACTTCCTTTATTGACGCAGGAGAACGGAATGAAAGACTAAATTACGAGTTTCTACAAACGGTTCTAGAGGGAGGAATTACTTTCCCATTAAAGGCATCCCATGCTATTTCGATTGACAGGAATGAATTTGGGAATATATGTATATTTTCAAAGCAAGCTTTGTTATGCCCTGTTGGGGAGCGGAATTGCATTTGTTTTGTTAAGTTGTCTGTTGCTAGAATAATTCAAAGTCCCGAATCTTTTTCTAAATGGCTCCTGCTGTACTAAATCAATATTTGCTGCTAAGAAACATAATCTTAAAATATAAGTTTAAAGCTCTAACAGCAAACTTCTTATCAGACCCACTCATTCTCCGAATCGCATATCCTCCGGAATTGTGGCAACAGCCGTCAAAAAATAAGCACTTACAAATTATCTTACCTTACTTCAGCCACGCCCCAACCCTGTCTAGCAATCGATCCACCTACTAGACGAGAAGACAGCAAATAAACAAGTCCTATCTGAGAATCTACTCCAGGAGACTCTCAAAATCGAAATAAATTGAGTATTCGCTTGTGCATGCGAATTGAAACTCCTGTATCTACAGCAGCTACCATTCCGGTTCATTCGTATGTTTTGGATAGATTTCGTTAGCATGTAAACATATCTATACGTTAGAGTCCTTCCATGCGTAAATTTCGTAGATATGTGCTCCTGTTTGGTGGGTGGAATCGTGTAATTGGCAATCCTAATGTAAATAGATTGAAATTTTGCTGATTAAAGAGATACGGTGTGCTCTTGAAAAGGACTTTTGGGTGCTCGTGTGGAGTACGAGCATACAAACAAATGTGCAAGCACAAAGATGGAATGGAGTGTGTTGAAATTATGATAATTGGCGGTTGAATGATATCTGGGCATGTACTCGTATGCTGTGAAATTTTGCAATGTATCCCATAATTCGCTTACAAAGCAAATTCAGATTTGAGGATTATTGGGTTTTGGGTCGCAGGAATAAAACGAGAATTCATTCCTTTAAAGTGATAGCTTTGGTATGCTAGTAGGAATAGTCCTCTGTTGTATATTTGATTCTTTAATAATGATTTCTTATATCATGTCACTTATGCTGAAGGTTTGATATTTGGATTCTGCCCAAATTTAACAATGTTCTGAAATTGTGGTAAACATAAGCTAAAAATTAGTTTTGCCCTGTAAATGAGGGAAAAGCCACGGTTACATTGCTCTAGTTAGTGACCCCTACTTTTTCTGCTTCTTTGGTAGCGTTACTGTCCAAATTGGATTTTGTCCTCGCGGCCGAATACATCGTGCCTAGTCTTTTCGATCCATTGACCGGGTCCTCTAGTTTGGAATTCGTAGCGTTTACGTCAGCGTCGGTTGAGTTCTCCCATAGTTTGCCTGGCCTTCCTTGTAGCCGGTTGCTTTCAATCCATCCTTGGTACCTAGCTTTCGGTATGCAGTTGACAGGGCCAGGGCATTATAGTTTTTTTAATTTCATGATGAAAGAAGTCTGTGACTCGAAAAAGGCTGCACAAGTCGTCGTTGCGTTGGCTTCACCACAGTTCTGCTTGCTTAATGGGGCTGAATACTTATTAGAGAACTTTTTATTCAAAAGCATCTGCCACTTTCTCCAATTATTCCATCGACGTCCTTGTTACGCAGCCATAGAGAAGTATACAGGGTGCGGCAGCATAACTTCCTTTTTTCAAAATTCAACAAAACAAATTTTCAGCGGTACAACGGTAAATGCACGCTCCGCACTGTTCCAACGCATGATAGCGACTAACCAAGGGATGAGCAAAACTTTAAAATCACCTCTCTCGAATGAGACTACTAGCGCCGCGCTATAACAGTTAGCACTTTAAGGGCGGGCATTTCAAAAAAGGAAGTTATGCTGCCGCACCCTGTACCAGTACGGTTGAATTTAGGAGCAGGTGATGTTTGCCAGCCCAAACACTACCATATGCGAATTTTAAACATTAGCAAAAAAAAAAAAAAATCGAGCCAAACTGCATTAGACTTTTGAAAAAATGGCTAAATGTATTTATGAAGATAGTGGATTAGTAGGACTAGCTAGCTAAGTGGTTTACGCCAGTACGCCATATCACAAACGACGTTAGACCGGAAACAACATGAAATGGTCATATGAAAATGGTCGAAAATGTCAGTTCTTGATTATCAACTTGAATGTTTTCACCAACTCCTTACCCACTCGAATCCTCCAGAGAAGACAACGAATTGATGGATGGGAAGCTTTCCATGTAACGGATTTATAAAAAGTTTTGATCAAATTTATTTTCGTGGAGGTAATGACACAGTTATCAATGATATCGTATCAAAAATCCTCCTACGTCTAGCTTTCGTTGCGCATAAACGAGTTTTTAATCGCTCCTGTCATTAATTTTAAAAATTTATTAATTTTTCACAAAAGTCAGTTGAAACTAATTTTTTAATTGAAAACCATCAACGTCGAATTATTTGAACATATATAGAATACCTGAAATTTCTTTCCTGAAGAAGCATCCAAAACCGGAAATACATTCAAGGGAAGTCCCGGTTTATGAACAGTCCCTCTAATCTGGCTGCAAAAGCAACGAGATGGAGGAGCCCGATGGCTTCAGCCATCAACTAGAACGTTCGTGTCCATCGCCAACGATGACCGACGAAAAAAAACTAAAAGGAAGATTCGATAGCAATGAACTAAAACCGAAAATTTTATCAGTCATCAAGATCGAGCAGTTATTCAAAGCTAGCGAGAGAGCTGAGAAGATTGAGAGAGTAAACGAAGAACTCAGACTTCAGATCCAATCGCTAGAAGAACTATTTAGTTGGAAAATTAACGTTCAATAAAGGAAAAGAAACCATCAAGAAAGAAAAAGAAGTAAAGTCAAAAGCGCCCGAAGACAAAAAATCGAAGAAACTGCAACAAGAACATGATCGAGAAGATGTCCTCAGCGCAGCCGGTGCAAACGTGAGTACAAACTATTATGCAGCTCCAACTACGCTAGACGATTCCATGAACGTTGAAGAAAATAAAGGTAATGAAAATTCTGAACATTGTTCCACAAAACCTGACAACGAATTTATCGAATATTTAAAAAATAAAAATAGGGGAAAAAAAAACAAAAGTTTTGTCTGCTGGCCCACCAATCAATGTATTTAGGCAAACAAGCAAAGATATGGTTCGGCTCTTGGCAGCCGGAAACAAATTAAATGATTTTGAGATCAAGAGAATGAATGCCGATAAACCGACGATTTGAACTAAGTCACCGGTTGCGTTGAATTCTGAATAGGTTCCGCAATTAATGTACATCCTTAAAAGCGAAAAAACCAGACCTTTTTATTGAAAGGTCTGGACTGTGGAGAAGACACAGTCGATCTCCTTCAGGTGCTTCAAGAAGTTGTATCAGAAGTAGGATTTATTACAGTTAAAGACTTTGCAACAAGGAGATTGATTGTCGAGCGTAAAAATTTGCCTCATACTTAGCCCAGATTTCGAGAAGAAGCTGTGGTGAGGTTGGAACGCCTCCAGAAGAGCGAGGTCAAACAGTGCTACAGGTGCCAAACCTTCGGTCATTCGGGTGCCGATTGTGCCATGCAATATGGATGTATAAAGTGCATGAAGGTCCTTGCTTCCGGCGAGTGCAAATTGGCTCAGGCGGAGCCAAAAGAAAAACTATATTGTGTGAACTGCGGTACCTTTGGCCATCCAGCATCATATCGAGGATGCCCCCGGTATCAAGATGCAAAAGTAAAATTTACTTCAAAACAAAATCAAGTACACCACAGTGTAATACCTACCAACTTTGTCAAGCCCAGGGTGTCATTTGCACTTGCTACTGGAGGACCAGCATTCAATGTAAATGAAATAAATAATGTAAATGGCAATAATGAGTTGCTTCTAAAAATTTATCAGCAATTAGATTCCTTATTGGAGAGAATCGATCAAAAGGCTTGAAAAATTAACTTTGTTTTTCAGCGTTTAGGGCTTTCAAATGTTGTCATCCAGTCACATTCCCATGGATAGGATTCATTTCATCTCGATCAATGTCAACTTTCTTATGAGTCTATATAGACGCGACTGTCTCCTGGAGTTCCTTGTTAAGCAAAAGCCTGACATCATGCTTCTCACTAAAACCCACCTCAATTCATGGCACTCCATGACAATCGAGTATTTTGAATTCGTAAGAAACGATAGGGTAATAGGCGGGAGGTGGTACCGGAATATTGGTTAGAAGACTCTAATGTTTCCAAAATATTGAGAGAGTTGAATTCAAAAGCTTTGAATCTCTTGAAGTGTCTGTTATCAGGATTTCACTGCCAGGTGGGCATAACCTTTTTGTTATCTCTGCCTATACAACTGGTCGAAATGTTCTTAAGCTCAAGGAAGAGCTCAATTCCTTGCTAGAAATACTCGAGTTGAACAGGCTGCATAGTTATTATATTCTTGCTGGTGGCTTGAATGCCAAGCATACATCATGGCTGAACGCCACAAATAATCTAAGAGGTGTATTCCAGAAATTGTGGATAACAGAGAACCAAATTGAATACAGCTACAATCTATATGGGTCGGAGTTCCCATCATACCCTCGGAAAAATTCATATTTGGATCTCTGCATTGCAGACGCAAGACTTAAATTCAGCTTTGATAGTCCTCAACGGAAACTGCAGGTGCTTCTTTACGATAGCGCAATCGTAATGGAAATCAATCATCAAAGGGATGATATCTTCCTCATTCCAGTTCAACATGAAAATCATCGGTTGACTTTAAAAAAAAACAGACTGGGGAAAGTTTTGAAAGGGGTTTAATCGGGATTACCAGAAGCAATGTCCTCCTTTTGATATGTGCAATGCTTGTTCAATGGTTCCTAATGATAGGAATGTAACCAATAATGAAACAGATCTTTATTTGTTGAGGTTCGAAAAGCTGACGTTGGAAACGATTGAAAAAGTAGCTCCCAAGATTAAACATCGAAACAATATGGAAGCATATGAAACACCAACCATTGTAAGGTTGAAAAGATTGAAGAGCCTTCTTCTTGCACACGTCAACAATATTTTTGGACTGCAACCATCCCTCGTTGTCTTTGTTGAAATTACACCTGAAGAATGTCCGGAACTTAATCCGTTCATACTTCAGGAGTGAGGTCTGCAATCATTGGGCGGAAAAACTGAGGCTTATTAGCCCACAGGACCCTGTTGGCGTTTTCATGAAAGTAAATAGCATATTCCGTAAGAAGTCTCGAGTGAAGGTATCGAATCTTGGAGTCGCTAGTGATGAGAGAGAGAGAATATATGGCAGGCATTGTTGGTATGGTATCCTGATGAAACTGGTACTGCCGCCATCTGGGCTCGAAATATTGATTTCCAAGTGGAGAGCTGTAGACGTGGGGATGGTTTGGTGTGGATTCGATGCTCAGGGACCACCTTCTTTAATGTATGTCTAACGTCGGACGAGTCGATATCATCTTTCCAAGCCAAGCTTAATGCTTTGGAGGGCGCTGTCTCGAGCGCAGACGGGACCGTGCTCGTTGGGGGAGACTTCAACGCTAAAGCAATCGATTGGGGCATGGCTCAAACAGATCCGCGGGAAAATGAATCCCAGAAATGGTGGCCAGGGCGACACTTGCCGTACTAAACACTGGTAATATGCCGACTTTCCGCCATATCGCGTGTGAAGGAACCATACCGGACGTGACATTCGTCTCGGAGTCCTTAGTACAGAGGGTACGCAATTGGAGAGTCTTAGAGGACTACTCAACCAGTGATCATCAGTGCATTCTACTTGAGATAAACGATATTGCCTCCCAACGTTCGTGCTCTCGGCTTTCTGTAATTGGATAAAACATAGGAAGGATGAACGTCGCGAGGTTCGTGGAGGTGCTCACAGCCACGTGCCCCACTGCAAGGAGATTCACAGTGGATGGAAGAAGTGGCAGCTCAAGACATGGTGAACTTAACCATGAGCACCTTCACGACTGCTTGCAATGCTTCTATGCCCCGTCGAAAACCCGGCACGGCAAGCCCCCAGTGTACTGGTGGTCAACTAAAATCGCTGAAAATCGAAGGGAGTGTCACAAGCTTCGGCTTGAGGCTCAACGGGTGCGGAACCGTGACGATGCAACCGGGCGGCAGCAAATAAGTCGGTCAGGAAATGCCTTCAAATATTGATTAACAACAGCAAGGTTTGCTGCTTGCAAGATCTAGTGGACAATGTGAACAATGATGCGTGGGGCCTTGGCTACAAGCTAGTCATGCGGAAGCTTGGTGCCCTACAGATACGTTGCATACATGATGCGGGAAAGATGGACGAGATAATGCAGGCACTTTTCCCCACCCATCCCATCCGTGTTGACGCTGTCCATGGTGAAAGAGTAGTTGAGTGCTGACTCTTCACACAGCTGGAACTGGAAGGGGCAGTCCTTTCACTGAAAGCGAGGAAGGCTCCAGGTCCAGATGGTGTTCCAGCTGAGGATTTGCGGCTTGTATATCACCATTGTCCTGTTTTGCTGCTCAGCACATTCAACGCTTGCCTACGGGACGGGGTTCCCTTGGTACGATGGAAGCTAGCGAAGTTTGTGCTGAAATCCCGAATCGCCATCTGCATACCGCCCGTTATGCATGCTAAACACTGCTGAGAAAGTGCTAGAGAAACTCATCATGGGAAGACTCACTGACACGATTCGTGCTGCTGGGGACCTATCTCCTCGGCAGTACTGCTTTGGAGCAGGACCCTGCACCGTTGGTGCGGTTGCAGAGGTGGTGACCGCGCTCCAAAAAGCAGAGGCATTTAGCCGCGCCATGCGACGAATCTTCCTGTTAGTGACGGTCGGCGTCAGGAATGCCTTCAACTGCGCTAGACGAGTGGACATTCTGGATACGCTGGAAAACTCTTTTCAAGTTCCAGAATATCTAATTCGGTTTTTGAGGGACGACCTGAAGGACCAAAGCCTGCTCGACGATACGACACAGGGTCAACGAAGAATGGAAGTTACATCGGGTGTTGTCCAGGGATCTATCCTTGGTCCGGACCTGTGGAACTTGTCTTATGACGGGCTTTTGAGACTGGAGATGCCAAATGAGTTGCGCTTGATCGGCTATGCGGATGATGTTGCGGCTCTGGTTACTGGACGCAACGTTGAACAAGCGCTAATGTGCCGAGTGAGAGACTGGATGACTGCTTGCCGGTTCAGTTTAGCACTAGAGAAAACGAAGTGGTCATCTTGAGAAAAAAGAGAATCCCTAGAGTAAGGATGATAAGTATTGGAGACTTAATAATCGGATTGAAGCCAGCGGTGAAGTACCTTGGACTATTGATCGTCTCGAAGATGCGTTTCTCTGAGCAAATCAGGGCAGCGGCTGAGAAAGCTGCTTCGGGAGTTTTGGCTCTGAGCCGACTTATGGCCAATGTAGGGGGACCCAGCCCATCAAAAAGATGCCTCTTGATGAGTGCTTAGGCTCAGTGCTACTGTGTGGAGCAGAAATAATAGGCGACACTCTCACTAAGGAGGAATACCGAAAACGCTTGGCACAGGTACAGAGAAGAGGAGCACTGAGGATTGCATCTTTGTATCCGACAGACTCTGATTCGGCGGTGAGAGGTATTGCAGGCATGATAATTGTTGCTCTCCTTGCTAGAGAGGGCCGTGCTATTTACCTGCGTCGAAACGAGTGTGAGAGGGAGAAAGTTGTCCGCGAGGAGAGACAGCGCTCGCTCAACGATTGGCAGCAGTCTTGGTTGAATTGCATGAAGGGAAGGTGGACTGCGTGCCTCATCCCAGATGTGAAACCGTGGCTAAATTAAGGAAATGGTGAGACTGACTTCTATCTGTCCCTGTGTTTGAGCAGGCATGGGCATTTTCAGTCGTACCTCCACAATATTGGTAAGTCACGGTCCCCCGTTTGTCGGTTTTGTCCCGGAAAGGAAGACAATGAGCGTCACACATTTTTTGCGTGCATAAAATGGGAAAACCTGCAAGGAACCTCTACAGGGAGATGGGAGAGTTCACTCCGGATAATATAGTTGCGGTGATGCTCGAATCGGTTGACAAATGGAACCATGTGGCACATTATGTTCAGGCAGTCCTAAAAGATAAAAGGGACTCACAGCAGCCGGGGGCGTTGGGGCTGGGGGATAGCTTGTCTGACACTTCCTCCTCCTCTCTTCCTTTCCGCTAGAAGAGGGATCCCCCAGCTTGAAGGCGCCTCACGGCGTAACAAAACGAGACCTGGCCCGAAGTAATGTGTCAAGTGGTCCCAGGCTAGGTTTTCAGGTTGGCTGGGGAGGTGTTTAGTGGGTAGTCCAGTCGCCTTCTTGTGAGCATGGGAATCCCACACCCTGTGCGCAAATGGGTATTCGTCTTCCTATCAAAAAATAAAACAAAACGAGAAAAGGTAATGAAAGATACAAAATACGCCGTAGAATACAGCTCCTAAATAAAATATTTTTTTCAGTTTTGACTTTCTTGAAGACCAGCTGCATACACAGGAAAACAAAGCTCCAAGTATACCAATCTGTGATAAGACCTGTGTTATGATATGAGTGTGAAACATGGACCCTAACCCAAGCATCCGCAAATATATTGAACGCCTTTGGGCTGGCCACAGCCCATTGCAGCGGGGGGAAACCGAGAAAACGCTTTTCTGATTCGGTCAACGAAGATAGTTCGTTGCTGCTCGGATCGCGGAACTGGAGGACGCGGTCAATGGATCGAGACAGTTGGAGGCGCTATTTGCAGGAAGCGAAGGCCCGAGAGGGGCTGTAGTGCCAAGATGGAGAAGAAGGAATCAAGTTCGAAGAGAGCTAGGTATACAGGTGATCCTACCCTACGCATTGACGCTTCTTGGATGACAAATGAGATCCTTGATAAAAGAAGGGTATTCCAAAACGAGCAATAGGAGAGCTTTTTGCAGAGTCTTGAGCCTGGGTGTGGTAGTTTCTGGAGAATGTGCAAATACTTTCGGACAAACAGTAAAATTGTGGTACCGCCTATTCATGGTCTGGATGGTATGTACGTGGGTCACTCATTAAGTACTTAGCCTACTGCCCAATGACGCTGCTATTACAAAAGAGTTTTACCATCGTGCAGTACATTCTTTTAGTAGCCTACTGTCAAAGTTTCAGTCGATTCTCTTCATTGTTGAATGTACTGCACGATGGTAAAAATCTTTTTTAATAGTAGCGTCATCGGGCGGTGAGGCTAAGTACTTGTTGAATGACCCTCGTGATTCTACAATGCAATGCTGGAGTTCCTCAGGGCTCGCCCATCCCACCGGTAGTATACAATATATTTACTGCAGACCGTCCCAATCTGCCTCCAAAAGTAAAACTATCACTCTACGCTGATAATACCTATATATTTATTATAGCGCGGTAAGCAAGAATTATCAACTCAGATTTGCAACGATCAATAAATATTTTATTAGAATACTTCCGTAAATGGAAAATTAAAATTATTTCTGACAAAACACAGGCCCTATTCATCACAAGGAAAAGACTTAAAACTCAACCGAGGCTTATTGTTGACAATAAAATAATAGACTGGACACTAACTTACATTCGGCAGAAGGCTCACATGGAAACAACACATACAAAACAAACGAGGACACTGCATTGGACTTCTCTCCTTTTTATATCCACTCATTAAATCCAAAAGACTTAGCCTGAAAAATCGATTGCTCATATATAAACGAATTATACGACCGACGCTACTCTACGGTAGTTCTGCTTTCTGTCAGACGACAAAGATAAACAAAAAAGAACTCCAGTCCTTCCAAAAATATTTGTTTGGAAGATCTTAAGAATTTCATGGTATTTTAGAAACATTGACATATACAAGGACCTGAGAATAGAGACAGTTAAAATATACGTACGTGACAAGGCACTGAAAGTCTTTGATACAATTGACAACCATACTAATAACACTGTTATAATGTTCACAGAAAGACTGGTTGCGCTTGAATAATTTTTTATTCGCACCTATTTGTTTTTATAATAAATTCTTACATACTAAACAAAATCACAGAAAATATTTTTGCTTACACAATTAGGTCATTGAACTGAGTTCAATTCAAAGAAATGCAAGTAATCGATTTTAAATTATTGAACTTGAATGGAATGTGATATGAAATTTGCTTACAATGTGCAATTGCATAAATTATTAAATGTATTGAAATGTTAACGTTCTGAATTTAATTGGAATGTTCATTACGTAAGACATTTTGCAATGAAAGTAGGTGAAAGGTAATAAATCATTAAGAGTTTAAAGAATTTTAAGAAATTAGTTCACTGATATGAACTTGTAAGTTCATGACATGAACAAGTACACTTCGAACTTTACGAAACAAGGATGAATTAAGGGTCCCAACTATCCGCCAAATAACTCTGTAAAAATTATTTCTTAAAATTATATAATGACTGAAACTGGCTCAGGAAGGTAGATGGGTACTGAAGTACTCACAGATATGAGGGAGTTAAAGTGCAAAATCGCACTAACTCCACACCCTCCCACATTCCGCGCCAGTCACTTCAAAAACATTTTTCTAGAGTTTATTCATTCGTAGGTTGAGAATAAAGCCTTTTGACATGAGCGTAATTCTATCTATCTAACTTGTTATCCATTCACATTCCATCAGGACGACAATCGACCTTGACAACTGCTGCAGAAAACTGTGTGAAGCCAGGGTTGAAAGGAACTGTAAGACGACGACGGAGATGTTCATTTACTGAAGATTATGTTTCACAAATGTCTTCATAAAATTCTTTTATGCTTTGATGATCTAAATAATTCCCCACCCTAACTTGAGCGCATATTTTAATTATCCACAGGTTGGAAAGAAAATCTCTCTAATCATCCCCTGGAAAAAATTATTGTGGTTTCTTGAGATATTTTACAAAAGATGGCATTGAAATTTCCATTACCACAAACCATTTGCGAATCCTTAGAATACAAAACTTCTCTTGATTGCTCTTTCAATCTCTTCCCTATCGTTCATCTCGCGAGTGAATAAGAAAACCTTGAAACCAATTAAAATAACATATCTTACATATCTACAACATTCATTCTAACGAGAATGAAAAGTTGATTGCTATCATAAAGAAAATTCACGTGCCGCATTCTTGGTCTGTGATTTTGGCATACACATAAAACCATCGTGTCACGTTAATGAGTATTCGTCGACAAACCGCACCAACATCACGACACGGAATCAACAAAATCACAACGTGGTCGCTGGCAAGGATACGATGACAGGGACCAAAAAATCATGCTATGCGTGTGTAAAGCATGTTCATCGTATATTCGCCGCATCAAAATGATTATCATGGAACTAAGTAGACAGTTCGCGAGCGAATAGAATATTCCTTTGATTTTTCAATGGAACGGAGAGAATATAATGTCTGTAATTAAATATAAACAAGAAAATTTATGAGATTCGACAGCTGAAAGGATAATTCTATGTGCAAGAGCAGATTGCGGTGAGCAAATACATAGAAGCCGTTGAACTCTCAGAAGATTAATTTTGGGAAATTTGGAGCGATGGAAAATGATGCCTTTGGGTTTGGTACTCAATTCGGAAGGTATTAGCAAGGACACAGTGAGTGATTTTGGGAATTATTTTCTCGATGAAAAGCACTTGTGCTCTTCTAGTCGTGAGAAAATGGAAAAGTAGGAATCAATAGAATATATCGTTTTACGGTGTTGTTCCGTAGTGTGACACATTTTTCTTTCAAAACCTGATTATAGTCTTTCTAACATGTCTATCATCCTTTGGTCGGTCATCAAGTGTGAAATTATTACAGCTTACGGTTGATGTTACGAACGAATGTGTGTGGTAACGATTTTATCGATTCTTGTGTTTATCTTATTAGGTCTGAAAGAAAAGAAATTAAATCTTACTTATGACTGTGATTTAGTTCATATTATTGTACATTGCTTACATACTGTTGGTTAGGATTCTTTATATCACATGTATCATTATTATTACGTTACTTCTTGGTGTGGAAAAGAGATTATATTGTTATACTATGTTATGTTTAAGCGATTTTCGGAGGAAGGGAGTTGCTCAGAATTCTTAGCAATAATAATAATCAAGAAGAGACTTAATTTAAAGAATAATCAATTTCATAGAGCTGACTCTGTAAATTTGTACTTCCAAAAGTAACATAATAATTAAGAACAGTTGACCTGGGCATAGTTCAAAACCCGTATTGAGTTCGTTGAGACACTTAGGGGCGCTTTTTGTTAAGTTTGATTAATGTGCTAGCATCAGTCTCAAGATATCACTTGATTCCACGTCTAGCCTTTGTGGCGTACAGACATGTTGTTTGCGTCAGGACTCTTTTGTCCTGGCCTCTCTTCTCTTGCCGTAAATTTATTAAAATGCAAATAAAATCGGTTTTAAATCCAAAAGCTTGATAAAACTTCCACTCGATGTATTAAAAACACATGAAATATTTCTCACTTTTTATCGTTCCACTTGAATACTACTTTAACATTTTTCAATAATAAATCACTCGGTTATTTATATTACAAAAAATTTGCACATGAAGTTCTCGTTGTTACCTTCCACTTTCTTTGACTGCTTGAGAATTTCGAAACACTTCCGTTCCTATCAAACGTTAAATCCTGACTCCCTCCTCCAGCATCAAGCGAACAAGCATCAGCTGGTTCCATGCAAGAAAACGCTGACTCTTAAGCGTCCATAAGTGTCTCTTGCCTGAAAAACACCGACGCCCGCGTCTGATACGGGGAAGAATGTGGAGATCCACATTGCATGATATCTGATACATTCACAAAATAAGATCCCAATACATTTTGCCGACTCCTGCGCGTCAACAAAATGATTCGAATCTAACTTACAATGTATACTGATAAAATGCTTGAACAATATTTTGCTGACTCGTGCGCGTCAGCTAAGAAATTTCAACTTAGCATACAGTGGCTTCCAAAACGTTTAGAGTCCCATAAGGTGACAACATTAATTGTGCATCGAAATTTACAAGGTTGTTTGAATTGAATTAAGTTTTAATATTTACAAATTGGCCAAATTCGAAATTAAGTTAAAGCTACATTAATTAATTGAATTACCGGAAATTGTAATTTAACCTAAATTAAATTCGCGCTTAAATTCGAAATTTAACCTAAATTAAATTCGAAAATTAACCTAAATTAAATTTGCGCTGCTAGCCGAGTGGGCCGTCCGTTCAACCCAGTGTGTGTGACAGGCTGTGACGTCTGGGCAGTGGAACTGGCCTCGCTCGGTGCGATCGTGGTTGGCAGCTTACATTTTTGGCCTGAAGCTCAGATATCCCAGCGCATACTGATGGATATCATGCACATCCAGGTGGTCGCCCCAAAAAAAATCCTGCCCCTTGAGTTGGTTTCGCAGGTCGTTGATCTCCCGGTTGTCGTCAGCAGTGGAATAATGGGCCCTGGGATGAGTCGTTTTGATTGAGGATTCATTAATGCGGTGACCTTGGATGGTCACTGCATCGGGCTTGAGCGTGAAGTTGGGAGCCAGCTGCTGAATTTCGGAGCCCTGTAGTGTCAGGGTGAATGTGCTGCCACTGCACACAAGATGGACCACCATCTGAATTGTGAAGGCATAGATCCACTCATTGGATTGTGGGATGTTCGTCCACGAGAAGGATGTAGGCAGCTCAACCAGGTGACACTTGGTCGCCATCAGCATTCCCTTTAGCAGCGTTACCTCGCAAGTAGTCACATTGGCGTCCCTGTGATACAATGGATGAGACTGTCGGCATAGTGGATCCATCTATCCTTCCAGTTACAGGCAGCGTAGCCCATCTCGTTGAGCGGATAGTATACGTCGCGATGTGGATAAGGAGCGGTAGGCTGTATGGCGATGAGATGGTTACGTTTCGCCGTAGGTATTGGTAGGATTCGATACAGCTCGAAAGTTAATATATCGATGAGTGGCGTCCTGAGCTCGAAAAGAATGAAGTCCACATTTGCCTTGGTTTTGATAGATGCCAGCCCAAATAATTTTAGAGAGTCTTCTTGGCCAAATGGAAGACGCTGATTCTCCGGCAGGTGATCCCTGATGCCTGTCATTGCTGCATTAAGCTGCTGTTGAGACAACAGCAGAGGGTTGAAGTTCCCATGATGTGTGTCCGTGATCACGTCCAAGATGCTGGTTTGAGTACGTTGCAAATTGAGAGTCGCCTAGGTCATTTCTAAAGAAAGCATTGAAATTAAGTTTGGGACTCGAGCTGTGGTGCCTTCGTGTTGCGAACCCTTGATATCATCGGAGAGTTTTGCCTGTCCGTGCTCTATAGAGGCGAAACGTTTTTGAGCCATCTGTTCCGTTTTGCCGAGGAGGTTTAATGTCGAGTCGATGATTGATGTTTGATTTTTGAGTAGGGAGTGCAGCTTGTTTAGATCTCCCTGCATCGTTTTAATGATCTGAGCCATTTGGCTAGCGTACTTCTCCTGCAGAACCCCGAACAACCACCTGGCTTTTCCACACACTGCGTTTATTGCTTCTCGCCTTGACCTGTCCAGCAGGCTTCTAGGTCATAGTAGACCAAGCATTTCCACTTGCTTGTCGACACGAAGGCAGTTGATGACACCTTGATGGGATTGGCCAGTGTTAGAGGGATCAGTAAGCAGACCAGCAGGAGCGATAGGAGAGACGTCCTTTTGCTCCTCGAGCGAAGCCCCTTGTGATAATTGCTGGGTGTATCTGCCTGATACTGTGCCTCGGGTCGGATTTGGGTATTTGCCTCGGGACCAGCTGCTTCTAGTGTAGTGTTCTCCATCACTGGTAGCGGCGCTAGACGATGGATTGGCTTTCTTATTATTCCAGTGGCTGTCGTCACGTCTGCGACTCTGACGAAGCCGTCAGCCCCTTGAAGTGGTTCTATGATTTGTCCCAGGGGCCATTTCATAGTTGGTAGGTTATCGTCCTTGATGAAGACGATGGTTCCCCGGGTAGTATTTGGTTGACCTTTTCGCCACTTAACGCGATGTTACAGTTGGTTCAAATATTCGCGGGACCATCGTCGCCAAAACTCGTCCTTCAAATGATTTATCTGCTTCCATCGGGCATGAAGTCCGCCAGTGACAAGCTCCTTCCAAGCATCCACCATGGCTGTGAGGAGTTCGCCTCCACTTGGACCACCAGGGTGTGCAGTTCTTCGTACGTGAGTATGGCTGATGAAGCGCCTCGACGAAGCAGGTTCTTGGCTGATTTCACGGCCGCCTCCCACAACCCACCAAAGTGAGGGGCGCTAGGCGGGATGAAATGAAATTGTATTCCGCGAGTGTTGCAAGAGTCGGTCATCTTGTGTTGACCCTCAGCTGAGTGAAGTGAGAAAGACAGCTCATGTAGCTGATTTTGCACACCTCTGAAATCGGTCGCATTGTCGCAAAAGATGACCTTGCAGAGACCTCGTCTCCCGATGAAACGCTTCAGAGCACCGATGAAAGCTTCTGTGCTGTGATCGCTCACCAATTCCAGGTGGACGGCCTTGGTAGTGAACCAGCAGAATATAGCGATGCATCTCTTCTGAGGCCGCACACCTTTGTGTCGGTAGTGTATCAGCACTGGTGCGCAGAATTCGACGCCCGAGTGGATGAACGGGCGAGCCGTTTGCACGCGAGCACCTGGTAGATTCCCCATAATCTGATTGGAGAGTTGTGGCCTTGCCTTGATGCATCGCACGCATTGTCGAACAATCCCCCGTGCTAGCTCCTTCCATTTGATAGGCCAGAAGCGTTGTCTAGTGGTGGCTAACAGCGCATGAGCTCCAAGATGGCAATTGTTGCGATGAATATCCGTCATCAGTAATCTTGTAAGTGGATTCGTGAACGGCGGCACCATAGGATGCTTGGGCTCGAAGGCGAGTTGTGAAGCCTCCCGCCAACGCGCAGGATTCCGTTCAAATCCAGAAAAGGAGTCAGACCCAATAGGGGACCTGCCGCTGTAGTTGGATGTCTCGCAGGTCCTCACGAAAATCATGTTGGTGAATACATTTCACGATCGCTTCGGTTGCTCTGGAGAGTTCGTGACTCGTTACTGCAGGGCTGCGTAGCTGAGAAGACCGGGAGCTTGTCCTGCAACGCTCCACAAATCGCTGCATATAACCGACCACCCGTTGAAGCCTTCCAAATGAGTTGCCGTGTTGAACCTCGTACACAAAATGGTTGCTTGCACTAGCTATTGTTATGATCGCAACCCTGATTTGCTTCCACTTGACTTCACAGGCTTCGGTACCCTTGTACAGAAGCGGCCAGTCTGCCTCAGGTCCGGTCAAGAAGGATGGTCCCCGTGACCAAAATTTGCAGTCCTTAGCTCGGCTGGCACCAGGCCACGGGACAAGATGTCCGCAGGATTGTCGTGGGATGAGTTGATAATATTGTCACCACTGAGTTGGTTTCGACAACGATTGAATGGTCGAAACACGGTTGGTCACGAAAGTGCTGTAGGATGAAGCGGTTAAGTTGATCCACGCCAATGCGACCTCTGAGTCGGACCAGAGGACGTGAAAAACATCCGGCAGACTGAGCGCCCTCTTGACTCGATTCGTTAATTTTGCTCCCAGCTTGGCGGCACACAACTCCAAACGCGGCTTTGTCAACACCTTGATA
This sequence comes from Odontomyia ornata, assembly GCA_963969285.1. NCBI lineage: Eukaryota > Metazoa > Arthropoda > Insecta > Diptera > Stratiomyidae > Odontomyia > Odontomyia ornata. The sequence goes on along the minus strand of OZ017740.1, from coordinate 92,205,388 downwards.
GGGGCCACCCTGGACCTGGCACAGATCAGCCGAACGTTGACTTGACCGCTCGAGGATGTTGAGTGGACATAGATCATAGCACCATACGCCTTCTCCAAGGTGTCGCAGAAAGTATGTAGCTGCAGCCAGACTAGTTTCTCGCAGGCGATAACGTGTCGAGGAAAACGAACCCTTTGCAATGATGGTAGCTCACCGCGAAAACGGGCCCACTGTGTATGTATGTCGAGTGGCAAGGCCGCGTCCCAGTCCAACTCCAAACGCCATAGCGCCTGCAGAAACAATTTGGCGGTTACGATAACCGGGGCTAGGATGCCCAATGGGTCGAAAATTCGGGCGATGTCTGATACGATCGTCCATTTCGTGAAATGAATTTGACCTCAGCAAGGTCCAAGTTAATGCCGATCTGAAAGTCGCCTGTTTTTGGGAGCCAAATTATCCCCAAAGTCTTGATGTAGTCTTCTAAAAGACTGCTGAAATCCAACTGGACCTCCTGGTCTTCGACGCTGATTTGCTGCAGAAGATGCGGATGATTAGCACACCATTTGTGTAAATGCATCCTTGCATTGGTATGAATCTGACGCAATTCCTCCGGTGTTTGAATTACCTCCGTCAAGCTGTCTGCCCCTGTCATGACGTCGTCTATGTAGCAATCATATTGTAGTGCGCTGCTTCCAAGGGTGCTCAATCTTGTTCGGCCTGTGCCAGAACCTGGAGGCATTTGGTTGCCAAATACGGGGCACACGTTCTGCCGTATGTGACGGTCTTGAGTTGATAATATCGCAAAGGCTGGGCTAGACTTGTTCGCCAAATCACCAGTTGAAATTTGCAATAATCGTGCCGAAGCACTATTTGCCGATACATCTTGGCGATGTCGGCCGTGAAAACGAAGCGTGGCAGACAAAAACGGGTCAAAATCGCAAACAGAATTGTGGGTTCGGTATGTAGGATGTCGTTCAGATAAACGTTGGTTGATGTTTCACTGGACGCGTCGAAAACCACTCTCGATTCAGTAGTACTACTACTTGGCTTCAGGACGCAGTGATGCGGCAGAAAATAATGTGCTTCCTTACTCACTGACCATGTGATCTGCTCCATATGTCCCAGTCGTTCGCACTCGTCCATGAACTCGAAATATTGCCGTCTTAAATCAGGATTCTTCTCCAGTCTGCGCTTGATCGCCATGAATCTTTGTATGGTAATGTCCTGCAAGCTGCCTAGACTTTCGGGATCTTCCATGAAAGGAAGCCGCTCCAAGAAATTGCCATCGGAATCACGTTGAGTCGTTGGGTGAATTGTACTTCGCAGGCTCTTTCAGTCGCTGTGAAATTGTCATGTGGATTCGGTACCTCCTCAACCTCGCAGAATCACTTGATAGCTTGAGCCAGCTGAGTCTCTTTGGTGAGAACTGCACATGTTACTGGAAGCGTTTGAGGTGTAACTACCCTTCCGGCGATAATTCAACCGAGGAGCGGGTTCTGGAGCACAGGGGGTTCGGGGCCCAACCTGATTTGCCCGACGGCAATGACTTCGTGGAAATGCTTCGCACTCAGCAGCATGTCGATTCGCTCCTTTGGTGGAATTCAGGATCTGCCAGCTTTATATTTCCAAGAATCCGCCACTCCGATGTGTCGCGATTCTGAGAAGGTTGAGGAGATATGATTTGATTTAGGATGTAGGGCTCCATCTGCGTGGCATATCCAGACACTCTGGATTTTAGGCCGAGATCCACCTTACGATGCGCCTTCTCGATGCTTCCGCCCACCCTCTTAATCAGTGCAAGTTGCGGTGAAGACGCTAGACCCAGTTTCTTGATAACCCGCTCGGTTACTAAGTTGATTTGCGAGCCAGGGTCCAACACTGCTCGGCAGTCGGTCACTCTCCCATTGCTGGCAACCACCCTAACGACGGCTGTGCTCAGCAGAGCATTTTTCTTGGATCTAGGTTGCATGAGAGTTGTCAGAGAACATCTGGCCTCCTGACTGTGGAGCCAGGCGTTGTCATCCTGGTCTGCTTGGAATTTCGGTCTCCCGTCATATGCAATTGGGTATTATGTTTCTTGGCTCACTCCTTGCAGCTTCTTGCCGGGTAGACGGAAGCCTGATGACCTTTTCGCAAGCAATTCATACTCAGCCCCCTTGAATGGCCTGAGATGGCTGCCCCATCAATTTGTCGATGAGGGCCGACACCAAGAGTTGTTGATTATCAAATCGTTCATTAAGTGCCTTCCAGGCAGCTAGTTAATTTTCGTCCGACAACACAAAGTTTCTGATTAAGGACCCAGCCTCTCCCGTGAGGTTAACCTTCAGATTCCAAAGCTTCTGGCACGCGGACATCGGCTGTTTATGCAGCATTTGCATGAACCAATCCCATAATTATCGCCAGTGCAGGTAATATCCGTTGAAGGTGGGCAAGGCAATTTTTGGGAGCAACAAGCCCGGAGTCACAGCGGGCGGAACAGGTGAAGGTGGCATTTCGCTAATGGCGTCGACTTTCGTTTGCAAACGAAAAATACAATCTTGCGCGTCCTCCTCCAACCGGATGTGCTCCTCCAAATTGAAGCCCTGCGCTTCAGGGTCCTCACCGAATTCATAGAATCGCTGATGAAGTTCATCCAACTGTTGCTAGCCCCGTCGCACCGCCTCCGCTCTAGACTTACGCCAAGTCCTTGTGTTCTCTGGTGGTTCTAGGCGAACCATCGTCCTTCTCAGCGAATTTGCTGAGGCTTGTAAAAACGGCATTTTCCTGCGCCAAGACAAGCGCGGCCGAAGGCCTGTCATCACTACCATGTATAGATGGGGGTGGCTGCGACATTGGCAATGTTGTGCCCTTTAGAGTGCTCATTTTTTTGAGGAAATGTTTCTGGAAGGTGACGCAATTAATCCTGGTCGTTTCGTCAACTTCGCTTGTAAAATACTCGTGTTCCGATGTTATCTCGGGTAAGAATCGAACTTCAGTGTGCTTGTGCTCGAATTCTTCCCAGGCGGTTTCTAAACGCCGAAGCTGCTCTTCATAATAACCGATGTCTTTTTTGCGGGTGGCCGAATCCTTCTTATAATTTGATATTACACTTTCTATGGCCCTGGCCAATGTTATTAACTCCTGGAACACGCGCTCCGATTCGACCATTTTATGCCCGAAAAGCAGTTTCACCACCACAACACTTGAATCACTGTTATTCCAATCCAAAATATTAACTACTGGTATTCCAAATAAAACGAGATCGTAAGTTCGTATCTCGCCGGGGCTTCCAAAATGTTTGCGTCAGGACTCTTTTGTCCCTGCCTCTCTTCTCTTGCCGTAAATTTAATAAAATGCGAATAAAATCGGTTTTAAATCCAAAAGCTTGATAAAACTTCCACTCGATGTATTTAAAACACATGAAATATATTATAATATATTTTTCAATAATAAATCACTCGGTTATTTATATTACAAAAAATTTGCATATAAAGTCCTCGTTGTTACCTTCCAATTTCTTTAACCGCTTAAGAATTTCGAAACACTTCCGTTCCTATCAAACGTTAAATCCTGACTCCCTCTTCCAGCATCAAGTGAACAAGTGTCAGCAGTTTCCATGCAAGAAAACGCTGACTCTAAAGCGTCCATAAGCGTCTCTTGCCTGAAAACCGCCGGCGCTAACTGCCGATACGGGAAACAATGTGGAGGTCCACATTACATGATATCTGATACATTCACAAGATAAGATCCCATTACATTTTGCCGACTCCTGCGCGTCAACAAAATGATTCGAATCTAACTTGCAATGTATACTGACAAAATGCTTGAACAATATTTTCCTGACTCATGCGCGTCAGCTAAGAAACTTCAACTTAGCATACAGTGGCTTCCATAAGTTTTAGAGTCACATAACACATTTTAGAGTCACATAGTGAATTGTGCATCGAAATTTACAAGATTGTTTGAATTGAATTAAGTACTAACATTTACAAATTGACCAAATTCGAAATTAAGTTAAAGCCACATTTATTCATGGAATTAACGGAAATTGAAATTTAACCTAAATTAAATTCGTGCTTAAATTCGAAGTTTAACCTAAATTAAATTCACGCTGCTGGCCGAGTGGGCATTGACACATTTTTTTAAAGGTTCTAGGTCTAGTGTTTGTTGCGCATGATGTGTTTTAAATCGCTCCCGTTAAAAACTTTCAATAACTAAATTAATTTTTAAAAAGTCATTCTGACGTTAATTTTTATCGGAAAAAGCTTTTATTCTCGGAGCAATCGACTCAGGAACTTTCTATCGAATATTATTTTACTTCGGTTAGTTAAAAAAACGAAGTACCCAAGCAAACTTCAGGACGGCTTCCCACCGTTAGGACAACCGGTGGAAACGACGAATACGAAACTGGCGATAATCAACAAAACCAATATAATGAAGAAAACTCCGCAGATGGTGGATGCAAACTAAAAATAGTAGCGGACAATCAACAAATAATCAAACTGCAAAATGAAAATGATGAACTAAGGCTAGAGATACAGTCCCTCAAAGATCTATTCAAGAAAAGGATGAAGCCTCAAAAGTCACAGCCACAAAATCAAGTGCAACAAGTAACAAAGGCGAAGAAAAGTGCATGCAACAAATTGCAATGCCAAGTGATATCAATGAGAATCAACATCAGATATCTTGATCAGCAACTATTTATCACAAAATTCAAATAGATATCACCACATGAAGCTCATCATGATAAATTCATTTTATCAAATAACTTTTAAACAGTAAATGTATGTAGTCTTCAAAATTTAAAATTCATACATGATATTGTTCAAAGACAATTCTACGTACCTCGTGGAGCTGTAATTTGACGCTTGTTTTGTCTATCGTGCTTCGACATATCTTATCGATGCGCGCTTTACAAGATTCAGATGCGGATGGAACGTGATCTAGTTATTGTAGAATAGGTGAATTTCGTTGTGCTGACTTGATGCGAAAATAAATTTTCACTTGCATTCAAATAGTCAAGGCGTGTGTAGATTTATATTATCTGCGCAACAATTATTGTGTACAAGTTTATGCACTTGAGCACATTTAAAATCAATTTTGTTCTAGTACAAGAACTGGGATAAGTTGTTATTGGCATAAGACCAATAATCGCGAGTTATATTACGCCAGTACACACAACGGAATAATAGAATTTGGCATAAGGCCCAATTCCAAAAGGAACCAAGTCAAGGCAAAGGAGTCTTGACCCAATATTTGGTGACCTCGACGTGATCAGGATCGTAGCAGGAGTTAATGCATAATTTTGAGACATATCAGTTTCGAGCAGCATGGATCTCTTGGCCGAGCAGCAGGCACAATTAGCTGCCGAGATCGATACAGTCATTGCCAACTATAAAAAGGATCCCGCTGCCCGAAAGCAAAGGGCAGATTATTTTGAAGAAAGGCTTCGAAGAATTGAGGCATCCTGGAAACGGATTCCAAAATTTGAGCGTTGAAGAAAGTGCCCATGACTCACAATTATTTTTTGAGTGAATTATACTCGTATGAGACAACGCAAGCAAACTTCCAGAACTTCCAAGCGCACTTGACAAAAAAAATTGCTGGCGTTAAGGCATGCAGCAGAAGACATCTACGAAGAACCAACTGAGATGGCTCACGCTGATACTCCTAGTAAGTCTGAAATGACTAATAAGCCGTTACCAATCGACATTGAAGAGGTCCTGAAGCTAATTCGAAGGCATAAGGCACTAGCTGACTCACTACGATGATTGGTCACCCGGCTAGATGTAGCTGAATAGCCTCGCCCGTTCTACAAGCTAAAAATGGAATCGATCAACAAATATTGGACACAGCTAGAGGGCTATCATCAAGAAGTATTGGAGCGCACCGATGACCCAGTGATATTTGGATACGATCTCAACCAACACGTGAAACCTGAAGAGACCACTCAGGATTCGTTGATTCGACTTGAAATTAAATTCGAAAAGCTGAAACTCACACCTACGCCAGCCCCGTTAGCACCTTTAAGTCCTGGAATAATCCTTCCAAAAATCACGCTCCCTGAATTCAATGCCGACTATCTCCAATGGCGACAGTTTCGTGACTAATACGAATGAATTCTTCATTTCAATGAAACATTAACATCTGACCGCATTTCGAGCTTGAATCTTATGGATTGTTTTGTCAGCTATGAAGTCTTGTGTTTCATATTTGGCAAGATAAACAACAAGAAATCATGTGGAACTGACAGTATTCTAAATCAAGTTCTCCGAGATTTGCCTGAGGTTGCTATTAAGAAGTATTGCATATTGCTCAACAACATGTTGGGCAATTCATATTTCCCAAACGAGTGGAAAAAGGCTAAGGTATTTCCAATCTTGAAGAAATGAAAAGAATCTTTGAGTCCTAAAAGCTATCGTCCAATCAGGTTGCTGCCTAAGATCAGCAATGTGTTTGAAGCGATACTAAACAAAGCATTAAATGCCCGCATTGAGAGATATGAGTTGATGCCGAATCGCCAATTTAGTTTTTATGCCAGGAATTCGACCACACATGCGATAACGAAAGTAACCTCAGACATCTGCTGGAAACTAAATGATAGAGAATGTATTGGAGCATGTCTCATTGATATGGAAAAAGCCGTCGATACGGTGTGGTTAGATGGACTAATCCTGATGAATATCAGTCATCAGTAACTTAGTCAGCGGAAGTTTGTACGGTAATAGCATTGGATGTTTTGCATCGAAGGACAGGTTTGATGCCTCCAGTCTATCTTCAACACGCAGTATTCCCTTTTCGTCAAGAAACGGTGCCAGGTCAACTATACCACTATTTTTGTGGAGCTCTCTCTGATAAAACAAGTCCTTTATTTCAACACCAAATTCATCTTACTGGATATACTGTGCAACGACCTCTAATGCTCTAGATATCTAGTGACTTTTGAGTGAATTTTTGAAAGGCGTATTCGACTTGAATTTCTTCCTAATGCGCTCTGTAAATTTTAGAACATATGCGATAATCCGCTGTAACCTTTTGAAGGAATTCCCATGATGAATATCGTCAATAAGATTGGCTGCCTTGATAAGTATTGTCATCGTTGTCAGTTTTCTCCTTATTTTTAAGTCACATGATTGTCGCTTTGTATATTCTGGTAGCCATAGTGTCTGAGCTCCATGCAAAAAAGATGGTCCATATAACCAAATGTTACATCTTGCCGATTCCGTAGGTACAATACCACGAGAATGACAGCGGAGTTATTATTTGAGTCCACGTGTCGCCATTGTTTTGCTACCGAAAGTGATTGAATGCATGATACCCTGATAGCAATAAAGGTATTGAATGCTGAAGCTGTTGCGATGATCCACCCTAAAACGATTTCTGAGTCAGTCCAGAAGTAATATAGGATCTCCTCTATTTGTAGGGCAGCTTTGAATCTTTGAGAAAGCTCCGTACCTAATTTTGCAGCGCATAGCTCCAACCGTGGAATTGTAATCGGACGAATCGGGGCCGAACGTGACTTTGAGCATAGAAGTTGAACTACGATTCTCCCATTCATCAGGGTTGATCGAGTGTAGACCGCAGTACCATATGCCTTTTGTGAGGCATCACAGAAAATATGCAGCTGGAAATGCTTGAGTTTCTCCCTCGCGAAAACGTGGCGAGGAAACTGTACCTTTTCTAAAACTTGCAAGTTCTTGTGAAAGTTTGGCCTCCTAGTATACGGCTCTGAGTCGACTTATGGCCAACGTAGAGGGACCCAGCCCGTCAAGAAGACCTTTCTTGACGACTGCTGTAGGGTTAATGCTACTGTACGGAGCAGAGGTATGTAATGATTTTCTGTCTAAGTCCGAACGAGGAACCGACCTCTCATCGTTTCTAGACGTTAAGTCTGAGTAGTGCCAAAGGATGGTGCCAACCGGTCAACCAATCCGTGCACCGTAATCCATTTTCACGGTAGCTGCTTGTCGGCCAGCTTGATCGGAGAGGATTTCGGTTGCGGGTCTCCAAATGGATTACGCTCATCTACACTTTTCAGCCACCAATAAATGCCCGTTTCCAAACGCGTCACAAAACACAATCGTACGGAGAGGAAACCTACTTTACGTTACTCCGTATTTCTTCATTCAGCCAGTCAAAGGACAAAAATCTAGTCTTCACTTCGCGTTCCCGAATTCCCGACGCGGTACCGACAAATATACTACGCTAACTCAAACCCGACGAAAGCTACGCTAGTAAAAAGGCAATACCAACAAAGGTACCGCGCACCGCGCGCAACGCGAAACCAACCTCAGCGGATTTAGTTAAACCCTACCCTCGCGACGGCATACCTACCATGCACTCTATTTCCCGCTGAAAGAAGGGAACCACTGGAAAGGAAAGTCGTTGTTCGAGTTAGCAATTTATGTTATATTTTTCTTTTTAAATTTTATAATATCATTCAAACAAATATACGCTATCTTGAATGCTTAAAAGCAAAAATAATGATCCTTTTAAATATTTCATTAAATTTCTACGTCTTAGGAAATACGCTTTAATCTAATATTTAACTATTTGTATGTTGAGTTGTTTTTCTTTTAAAGGTAGAAAAATTACAGTAATTCGTGCTATTCTCTTGTATTCGTATAAAAAAAAACAATACAAAATTCCCCACATTTACCTTTCATTTGGTTTCATAAATCAATTATAATTGATACATTTCTATGCATGTAAATCATATGGTGTATTCTCGAGAAACACAATCTATGTTAAAATGAGAAAAATAATTATCAGCGAGGAAAGGTTAGAAGATTTTATGATTATTGTTTTATTTCTTGATGCGACTCGACACATAAATTTACAATATTTCGAACTGCATTGTACTTTCAAGAATAAAAGACTTGTCCTAAACTTTCACCGCCGCGATGAAGAAAGATCTAGTAAGAAACATTGTTGATCACAGTGGCTATGAACCCTAATGAACAAGAAACACCGCATTTAATCTTTATTTTAGAATCAAATGCTAGAATCCAGATCTGTTATTCTTTTGCACAATTTTCAGATGTCAATAATATCAACACGATCTACTCGGCGATAACTTGTTGGCAAGTGTTTCACTTATAATTATTCTATAATCTTATAACTACAACTACTATAGTAGTGCTCTTATACAGCTATTCAATCATTGACTGGTTGCGTCTTATTTGTATTCACGTTAATTTATGCATTATATATATTGTATTTTTAATTTTCATTTTTAGCAATTATCTACTGCATTAGTTTTCATTAGATCAATACCGACGTTATACGTATGCCACTACGTTAATTAACTTTAATTAGGGTTTCTATTCAAAATCCTTCAAATTCTACATCATCGAATACATATGAAATTTTATTGTTTCCATTACGAAAATGTTGTGTCGTTCCAGTTTTTTTTTATTCAACTTAGATAATTCTTAGTATTGCTACGGTACATGCAGGGAATCGGTAAAAGTGTATCGGATCTTCATTACTGATGAACTACTTAAAGAAAATCAATTCTGTCTCTTTTATTTTCTGTCTTTTCTACAGCAATTTAAAACAGTTCTTAAAAATCAAAATCAAGAAAAATTTTCCAACCAAACATAAATTTTGGACTATTGGTGATTAAATATAAATAACTCAATTTCCCTGCATGCAACCTCCTGTCCTCCTCCAGGGAGTATCATTAAAAATTGTTCAAAATTGACACCAGATCGCTTCACTGAATTCCACTTACTCCTTTTTCGCAAAGAAACAGCTTCAATTGCACTGGAATCGGTAAGTTGTCGATTTGTTTGTTTATCGAATATAAGCATCGCATCCTCAATATATCGTTAATATGGCATTAAACATCCATCAACTTACACCCTTCCGCGTAATTACCGTCTTTCCTTCGTTTGATCTATATTTCACATCGGAATCTGCTGCAGTCCAGTTGTCATCCGCCTCAAATAGTCTGTTTTACTATGCAACAATTCTTCGTAGGCATTGCACTCGCTTCGCGCTATAAATTCTAACACGACACAAAAGTCTCTAAACGGATAAATTATAAAGACACAGTTTTATTTTAGCCCGCAACTTATTACTAAGATGCATTGAACGCTAACTTACTGCGGTGGGAATAGTTCTAATCCTCGCACTCCAACTCTACAATTGCAAAGGTTAGGTGAATTCTAGAGGCACTCTCACAAGAACCGTTCACTTGCTGTGACTTTACCGAAAATTTGGTATAGAGCACTTTACAGCCTTCAAGAATGAGCAACACCTTTGGGTCAATTTTTCCCGTTCGACTTTGCCTTTCTAACTTCACGAGCCGCTAGCAGATTCGTCGCCCGCGTGATAAACACTGCGACCAGGAGTCAGTTTTCGTTTTCAATGCTTTTAAAAGTAATCACTGGCAGGAAAGCACAAATGTTAATCGTTTGGCGGTAGAAATGACCCGTTTTACCACAAACGTCAACTCGGCTGCCATGTGGCTGTCATCTTCCTTTGACATCCCACGACAAAATTAACGTGGGATGTGCAACCGTCACGACCGACATGAGATGACAAGCCACATAGCAGCAAGGTGTGTTGGTGGTGGTCACCCAGCGGCGTCGCCTGATTCATTACAGGTATTTGGCAACGCTCTCAGTAAGGAGGTATACCGAATACGTTTGGCACAGGTACAGAGAAGAGGAGCACTGAGAATTGCATCTTCGTATCCGACAGTCTCTGATTTGGCGGTGAGAGTTATTGTAGGTGTGATACCTGTCGTCTTCCTTGCTTGAGAGCGCCGCGCTATTTACCTGCGTCAAAACGAGGATGAGAGGGAGATGGTTATCCTCAACGATTGGCAGCAGTCTTAGGTGAATCGCACGGAAGGAAGGTGGACTGTGTGCCTCATCTCGGATGTGGGGCCATGGCTAAATCGAGGGCATGGGGAGACTGACTTCTATCTAACCCGGCTTTTGAGTGGGCATGGGTGGTTTCAGTCTTCCCTGCATAAGATTGGTAAGTTACGGTCCTCCGATTGTCGGTTTTGCCCAGGAGAGGAGGAGGCTGCGAAAGAACCTCTACAGGGAGACGGCAGAGCTCACCCCGGATAAAATAGTCGCGGTAATGCTCGAACCGGTTGAAAAATGGAACCAGATGGCACATTATGTTCAGGCAACCCTAAAAGATAAAAGGGACTCACAGCAGCCGGGAAGCTTCAAGATCGCTTTTCTGGCACTTCCTCTTCCCCTCGCTCCTCCCGCTAGAAGAGGGAGGAAGGCGCCTCTCGGCGTAACAAAACGAGACATGGCCCGAAGTTATGTGTCAACGGTCCCAGGCTAGGTTCTCTGGTTGTCAGGGGAGGTGTTTGGTGGGTAGTTCAGTCGCCTTCTTGCAAGAATGTGAGTCCCACACTCTGTGCGTAAATGGGCATTCACCTTCCTACCACAACCAAAACCATTAGCGTTGAAATCACCCAGAATTATTTTTATGTCTTTTGTAGGCAATGATTCGACTAGTCTTTCCAGGTGGTTTTAGATCGTTTCCTTCGTTTTTTCGTCCTTTTATTTGGTCGGGGCGTGAACATTTAGCAGCCAGATTTTGAAGAATTCGCACGCAACCTTGCATTGACTGCCTTGAAATCAATAACGTGTGATTTGAACTCCCTATCCACAGTAGAGGTCACTCCGAATTCTCGTTTTCCAGTAGACTTCCCACTTTTGAATATTGTGTGCGACCTTATGTCTTGAATACTATCTCCAGTCGAGTCGAGTTTCCTGGATTTCCAGTATTTTTAAATTATATTGACTGGTCTGTTGTAAAATGTCCTTAGCAGCGCCAGCGTAATTGAGTGATCAGACATCCAAGATCCAATGCCATAGTCCTTTTTCCGTTTGTGAAGCCGTTGCCATGAGTCCAATCCATTCCGAGGCGGCAGCCTATCTCCATTCCAGCGGCATGGTGATTACTTCGATTTCCCTATCAGGCACAGAAGACTCGCCTTCACCCTCTTACGTCCCCACAAAGGAGGTGTAAGAAGGATGCAATAGCAGAGCTGTAGATGTATTGACAGTTACTAGCATTTCTCGGCATTTAATATCCCATCATTAGGGAACCAGTAATCCAAATGTGCGATACCGAAAACATTTACTACCATTTAATTGGGGATTTGGGATGAGGAATCATGGAAGCTGCGGGTTGGGGAAGCAAGGGGTTCCCTCCTTTCTCAAACGGGCTTGGGACCGTCTACGGTCTACGGATTTACAGTTAGGGTATCTCAGTCCATGACCGTAACGGGATTCGCGGTGATATGGTCAATATCCCGCTCAACCATGTGATTATTACCTAATTTTTCAATTAATATCCAGCTAGTTGGGTGGGCTAGTAGTCCAACAGCAGCATCAGGGGCTCGAACTCGATGACGCCACCGCGGTTTGAGGAGCTGCTTGGCAAGCGGAGTGTGCCCTAACCCACTGCTCGATACGGATTATTCAATTGTTCACGTTAATTAATTACTATTACATAAATATTTGAACACCACACCTGACACCAGTTTTATGGTTTTCCTTCTAGAGGTTCGATATATTTTATATATTATTTTACTCCTTGGGTTGAAGAACTAATCAACTAACAATTAATTAATAGCACCCAAACAAAGATTATATTTCCAAACAGCACACACATATTTTCTAATACGCAATCAAAGCTATAATGAATCAATGATTAAATCGACACGAAGAATTCATACTTGTCTGTCAACTGTCTCGAAATTCCGGGCAATGCTTTCCTCGGATATCTTTTCTCGTTCATGTGATAGGTCGGAAAAATTCATATTCCTTACAATATTATTTTATATTCTCAACTTAAATGAATTTGAATAATATTTCAAAAATCGAGCTAACTTTTCCTCTTTCATTGCAGGTATGTATGCCATGCTCAAAGACCAACATTTTCGAGTGATCGAAATTTTAAAAGTAAGTTCAAAATTTTAATAGCTTCCAGCCAATGTTCACTGATTGAGTTTCAAATAAATTTCAAATACTTGAGATTACAGCGAACAAATTATCAACGAATTCAACAAGAAACCTTTGCAACATTTTTGCTCTATTTCTCTAAACATTTATTAAAACACCTTTACAACTGAGGTCCTTTCTAATCGCACTTTGCCATCGACTTAAATTACCGTCCAGAAACCTATTTCACTGTTGTTCCGCCTCCTTCAGCCTACCGAGCCATTTCTTGTTGTCCCCGATTCCTGAAATGAAATCAAGTTCCTAGAAAAGAACAATGTTGCGCCTAGTGTAAATACAAGTAGATCCATTTCATCAGCACAGAACAAAGAACGCTATCAAACATTCCATCTTTCCGTCAACCAACAAAATACCAACAATGAAAATCCTCTGTAATTACGAGGCGTTCGGAACAAAGCATGAAAAACTTCTCGCGGAATTGAAGAAATTAAACGGTATCGTAGTGAAACAGTTTCACTCATTCACCAAAAAAAATGTGCAAGTGCGGGGGGCCAAGCAAAAGAAGATTTGATTAATGGTTTGATGGCAAATTCTGGCAAATTCCTGGCTATTGTACTGTTGTAGTCCTTATGAATGGATTTCGGTTAAGTATGAATAAAAGTAGGGTAGAGCAAAACATCCTGGATTCGTTTGTGTTTGTTTCTCCGTCTTTATAACAGAATTGCGTACTGGAAGATGTTGCGGATGATGACGATGATGATGATGGCTATGATAATTATAATGCTGGAAGTTTGATGACCTTTTTGTACCTCAAGGAAGTTTTCTTTGGCAATAATTACTCGCAAAGCACTCTTCATAGTCTGCCAAGCTTTACAATGGAGCAGTAGATTTCGCTTAGGCTTGCAGCCAAAAGGTACAGATTGGATTAAATGATTGTAAAGTGTTTTAATAAAGTCTATAGAAATTGGAGCAAGGGGGCATTCTAAACGAGCGACACTTCAAAAAGGACACGCCAGTGATGGCAAGTGGTGGCAAGCTGATCGCCATGTTTTAATATGGAAAAAGTTTCAGAGGATAATAATGATTAATGATGCGCTTTCAAAATGTAAAATGAAGATTGGTATCTTTTTAATGAATTTGAAAGTTCATGGTGATGCCGTTGGACAAATTGCGCAAATATTAGCATTGGCAATTCATTTTAATCACTGGATTATTTATGATAGACGCGGAAATTGCTGCGGTTCTCCCTCGCTGTTTATCATTTTAAATATTAAAATATACTTTTTTGGGAGGATACTTGATACTATTTTTCGACACAAAAAATTTCATGGTTGACAAAGTATTTAGGTCAGTCTTCATTTTAATAGAGGAAGTCATTGTGCTGCGCGGAAACAATTTATCATTTGTCCTGTTTTAATCTTCTTTAGAAGATTAGTTTGAAATGATTAAATTTGAATGATATTCTTAGTGGATATAAAATCTTGTAGATTAATATTCTTTGTACGAAGGAAGGGAGGAGGGATTATATCTTGCATGGGTTTTGTTTGCCGCAAATTGTGTTAAAACTATTTAATGCAGTAGATGCTTACCAAGAACCACGATACAACATCGCCCACTTTTGAGCGAGCATGGGTGTTTTCAGTCTTACCTACATTCAATTGGTAAGTTATGGTCCCCCGATTCTGGATTTTGCTCAGGAAAGGATGACGACGCCTGCCAGACATCTTTGCATGCTAAAAATGGGACAGGCTGCAACAGGACCACTACAAGGAAATAGGAGAGGAGAGTTCGCCTCGAAGAGTAGAGTCCCGGTGATACTTTGATCGGTTGACAAATGGAACTACAGGGTTTTCCAATAAGAGGTGTTATTTTGATATTAAAAGAAAAATGCCATTTTTTGATATAAATGATCTGATGTTTATTTCATTATAAAGAAAAAGGTTTCCCGTTAATAGTGAAAAGTAACATTAGGCAAATAACCACCACGACCATGCTTACAGGACCATATCCTTTTCATGAAATTTTCCATAACAAAATCGCAAAGTGGCTACCCTATGTTCTCGATAGCCTCACAAATTCCATCTTTGAGGTCTTGAATTGATGCTGGGCTGTTGGCGTAGACCTTCTCTATCACGTGGCCTCAAAAGAAGAAGTCACAAGGTGTTAAATCACAAGATCTATTCAAAATAACATCTCTTATTGGAAAACCCTATAAGCGGCACATTATGTTCAGGTAGTCCGAAAACATAAAAAGGACGCATAAGCAGCCGGGAACGTCGAAGCTGGGGGTCACCTATCTAGTAATTACTCTTCCTCCCTCCCGCTGGAGGGGAAGTTCCTTAGCATGAAGGTGTCTCACGGTATAGCAAAACGAGACCTTGCCCGAAGTGATGTGTCAAATGGTTCCAATCTAGGTTCTGAAGTTAAAAGGGGAGGTTTTTAGTAAATAGTCCAGTCACTCGTGCGTATGGGAGGCCATACATTCAAAACGTAAATGGCATTCACCTTCCAACCCTAAAAAGACGCCATTTGGTGAGAGTCTTTGTGTGTGAAATTACATCATCTTAGTTTTAAAATACGCAAGCTGCTTGGAAGTAATACGTCTGTCGTGCGACAAAGTGGTAAATACTAAAGTAGTAAAAACCAAGGTGGCTAACTATTGAAAAGAAAAATTCACAAACTCTCAAAGCATCCTCGAAAATCTGCCAATTTAGCCTTCATTTACTAGTTTATGTTATATTGAACCGGAGCCTGCTCTATGACACGAGTGAAGGTTGGCGAAGGATGGAAGTTACATCGGGTGTTGCTCATGGCTTCAGCCTATGCACAAAACTATAGAACATTTTATACGGTGAGCAACTGAAACTAGAGCTGCCAGATGATTCACGTTTGGTTGGCTATGCAGAAGGTAATCGCTGTACACACAGTCGAACAAAAACCACTTATGTTAAGTATACTAATGCATTGAGTGATGAACTATTCGCTGTTTTAGTCTAGCGCTGGAAAAAACTATAGTAGTCATTCTGAAAGAAAAAAAATGTTTAGAGAGTGAGGGGGATCATCTTTGGGGAAATACAAGTTGGGTCGAAACTAAACGGAAAGAAAAATCAAACCTCCCACAGATATAAAATGACGGAGCTATACCCAAGTGGAAATTCAATTTAGGCAGTGATTAGACCCTGCCATGCCTGAGCGGGTATTAGATCCTATTAGCGACGGAATGCATTACCCCATCACTAAGGAACCGTTTGTGCTTGGCAAAACAATTGTAGATAGGGGTGACACTTGCCTAACCAGTTGCTAATTTAGGCAGTGATGGGCCCTGCCTAAGCAGTTCCTAATTTAGGCACTGATAGAGCTTGCCTAAATAGTTGCTAAACATAACATTTTTTTTTGGAAAAATTGAAGCAGTGCCTAACTTAACGGTATGCATTCTTCTTCTTCGCACTACAGCTCCTCTCGGGCCTTCGCTTCCTGCAAATAGCACCTCCAGCTGTCTCGGTCCATTGACCGCGTCCTCCAGTTTTGAAATCCAAGCAGCGATGAACTGTCTTCGTCGACCGAATCAGACCAGCGTTTCCTCACTGGTCTCCGGCCTTCAGTTCTCCCAACGAATACCTTTTTGGGTATCCGTTGTTCGTCCATGCGATTCATGTGGCCAGCTCATTGCAGCTTCCGCAGTCTTACAATCGTTGAGACCTCCGGTTCGTCGAAAATTTCATACAGCTCATGGTTGTATCAAATTCGCCATTGGTTCCCGTCTAACTTCAGTTAGATTATTCGCTTCAGGACCCGTCGCCCAAAGACATTCAATATATTTGCGGATGCTTGGGTTAGGGTTCATGTTTCACACCCATAGCATAACACAGATCTCATCACAGATTTGTATACTTGGAGTTTTGATTTCCTGTGTATGCAGCTGGTCTTCAGCATCGTCAAAACTGAATAAAATATTTTGTTTGCGAGCTGTATTCTTCGGTGTATTTCGTCTCGTTCATTACCTATTTTCGTTATTTTGGCGCCTAAATACACAAATTCGCTAACTTTTCGATACTGTATTTGCCAAGTGTTATATGTTGTGTGCTTGAGTAATTTTTCTTCGACTGCGTCATGAGCTTTGTTTTATTTTCATTGATTTGTAGCCCTACTAGTTTTGCTTCGCTATTCAGTTTCAGGAAGAGTTCTTTGGCAGTTGTTAATAACCGTGACAAAATGTTGATGTCGTCAGCATAGGCTACTACTTGGCTCGACTTGCACACTAATGTACCTCGTGTATCGACAAGTAGCTTCCTTATGACGTACTCCAGAGGCAAATTGAATAGCAATGGGGCCAGCCCATCTCTCAGTTGTTATTAAATTTTGTAAAGATGAAAGTGATTATTGGTAAGAAATTTTTTCAAACTTTAAGAGAAATTTAGCAAATTGTTAAATATTTCATTAATCTTCTTGCTATATATTGTCGCGTGTTATGGTTTGCGGCCGATTATTTTAATGTTCCGGGAAAGTGAAAATGCACTGTCTTTTAAATTAAGTTAAAAGAGTTTATTTACTAAGAATGCAAAATCATTAATTTCACTAATTTTAAAAAAATTAATTAAAATGTTATTTTTCACTTGTCTATAACTTTTTATTTCAACTGTCTCAACTATCAAACAATACCGCCTTAAATTCGCACTCCACACTTTTCGCAGTTCTTACTATTGCGGTTTTACTATTCCTCCCCATTCATTCAGCTCAGCTTTATACAGGGTCTCTAGTCATTCAATCCATTTCTGGTATATTTGCGATTGTTCTGGCGAGAACTACCTGGAGTATTCGAGCAAATCTAAATACCCCGCAGTGACGTCACTTTCAGATATTGATCATGCTTGGTCGATTCTTATGATTTCGAGTACATTCGTTTATTGATCTAAATGTTATGAATAGTTGCGACAACAATTGTGACAATAGCTCGCAGAAATATTTGGACATGTAACAATATCATTAAGCGAAATCGAGACTAAATAAAAATTGAATTTTCATATTCGATGCATTATGTTCAAGCACAAGTCTGGAGCTCAAAAGCGCAAAGAAAAGGAACATTCTAAACAGCAAAGAAACCTTTTCGGATACAATTTCGGATCGAAAAACTCGATTGTTAGAACTGTTAAAGGTTTTCAGTATGCTGCTTATATGATTTACATTTAATATTATGATTTATCGTTTTTAGACCTTGCGCATTATCTTAGCCATGAAAACAACGTTTAACCCGTTTCTTCAGAAAGAGACGAATCAACGGAAGCTGCAAACAATGACGTAGTTATTCAAAACTTGTTAACTGAAAACTCTGAAATCGACATTGATCATGGTTCATCTTCAATGGAAACACAATCCATTCGAAGGACCCAAGAAGAGCAGCTGTATCTTTATGATTATGATATTGGGTCTGTATGTACGGAATTTGTCCACTCCGACGTAGTGAACGATATGATTTTTCGAGGTCACCAAAAGATGCCGTCTTCTATTCCACGTGATCGTAACGATGAGCCATTTCCCGCCTCGCTTTTATTGAAGACTTTGCCAAATAGGGAGAGGGTGGAGCGAGATTGGTTGGTGTGGAGTAGCCTTATGGACGCTTTGTATTGCTTACCTTATCGTTTGTTAAGTACCAACCCTTTCAATCGTCCACAACTTTGCTGTTCGATAGGGTACTCAAAAAACCAAGTTTAAACAAAATGTATGATAAGTTATCACCTCATGAAAATAATTCAGACCACATTCAGTGCTACGTTCAATGGCGCTCGTTGCGGATTCGACTTGAGAGGAAACTTCAATTGTTACACTTCTAAATGAACAGATCATCAATGAAAGTAGAAAATGGCACGAATTTCTACGTCTAATCCTAGGGACCATTTTGTTTCTTGGCGAAAGGGGCCTATCATTCAGACATGCTAGCAATCTTCTCGGAGAACGGAACAATGGAAATTTTTTGGGGATTTTAGAACTGGTCAGTCATTACGATCCGATACTTCGCGAACATTTAGAGAAGGTTAGGATTAGTCAACAACAACACAAAGGTTTGCAGGTCCACTATCTATCGGTTGAGATTCAAGAAGAATTTGTTCAAATCTGTGCTGAACACGTTAAATTGGCCATACTGAAAGAACTTAAAAGTGCCAAATACTTCGCTATCATCGTTGGTGCTACACCCGATTCGAGCCACGTGGATCAAACTACGTTTGCTTTGTGGCACGTTCATTTTAACTCGAAGAAAAAGATATTTACAATTCAAGAACGATTTCTAGCTTTTCTCCATTGTAACCAAAAATCTGGCCAGGCGATTGCTGGTTTAATTTTCGATACTCTAGAAAAGTATAACATTCCTTTGCAAGACAGTCGAGCACAAGGGTACGACAATGGTGCTAATATGAAAGGATCATATAACGGAGCATAACGTCATATTCTGGACAAAAATCCAAATGCTGTTTATTCACCCTGTGCAACACATAGTCTCAATTTATGTGGTGTTGACTCTGCAGAATGCTGTGAGGCAGCGATTAGAAATGCTATACCAGTTTCAGCAGCAGTCCACAATGTTGGGAAATTCTCAAAAAAAGTGTAACGGGTTCCCTTCACAGACTTTCAGATACAAGGTGGCCTGCTAGAGCTGAAGCAGTTAAACCTTTTGCCAAGCATATTTCAGGATTACACGAAGCACTAGAAGGTTTGACTAAACTTAATCTGACTGCGGAGACTCGTAGTGATGTAAATCTGAAATACATGCAAAAATTTTAGTGCATCAGATACCCTCAGTTTGGTTTAAGATATTGACAGCTTTCAATGAAAGGAGCGTCATTCTTCAAGCCTAGAGACGCTACTATCGACACAGAAGTTCAAATCTCGAAAGTTTGCTGTCTGACTCGAATTCGATTCGAACTCAATGGGATGACATTTTAAGTAATGCAAAACGGTTGCCATTTAATTGGGGATTTTATCAACCTTCCCTAGTACTCGAAACAAAAAACACAAGAGGTGTTCCAATGAAAATGAAGATGACGATGACCGAGTGCAGACGATCAAGAGACCAATTTCAAAAGGAACACTTTCTACGTAATCATGCGGGAATATTCAATAGGTTCAATGCCATGAAGGACTTACATAATGGTTTCTCTTTTTTATGGCTATTCACAGCGATGGACGAAACCGAAATTCGAAGTGCTGTAGTACGTATTCATTATAATCGAAAAAAAAGAAAATAATCTTATTATTAAATTTACCTATAGTATTAATATAAACATAACATAACTTTCCATGCATTTAAATCCAATTACATATGCACCATATGAAAGACATGTAAAATTGCATTCGCAGTATTAATTTTTTCCAGCGACCTTGCTAGGAATGGACGTAGAAATGAAAGAGATCACATTTCAACTCGTAAAGTTCAACGCTAATAAATGAAGCACGCGACTATCATATGTATGTTTGTACAAATGCACATGTGATTACGAGTACAGAATGATAAGTCATTATGAGTAATAAATAATAAAGTCATATGATACGAGTAATGTATATGCAGGGGCATTGTTATAAGCGATCGAATATGGAGCATTTGTAATTCCAAATGATGGCTAAAGTGTGAGACCAAAGTTATGGTTTCATTTTAATTAGGGCACACTTAATAATTAAATTGAGTCATCATTTAAAATCACTTTCCCATGATACATTAAGCACTCGATGATTACGTTCGACCGCGCCTAGAGTCTGGTGATGGTATGGAGTGGAAAAAATCTGCTCTATTTTCAACAATTTGCATATTTCTGACATTAGCTTATTTTTAAATTCAGTCTCTAGATCTGTCTTTGATCTATTAAAATGTCCAAACTTTAAAATGAGTTCCTTAGCTATACCTAATGCTACAGTATGTGCTTCCTTATTTTCTATGGGGAATGCAACCACGAATTTTGTCAATTCGCACTGCAAAGTTAATATGTATCTGTAACCGTTTCAGATGGGAAGTGGGCCTACAGTATCTACTTCAATTGTTTGAAAACTTGTAGTTGGTGAGTCAGTTTTTACCATTTTTTTCGATAGTGTGCTTAACTTGCTTACTTATGCTACAAGGTTTGCAATTGTTGACATAACATTTTACCATTTCACTCATATCTTTCCAACAAAATCTTTGTTTTAATTTCAATAAAGTCTTTCGAATACCGAAATGTCCACCATGTGGTGTATTGTGATAGTCTTCAATTAACCTCATTTGTATTAGTTATTATTTTTGGTGGCTTGTAAATTAATATTCTTAAGTTTGTACTCGTATTGTTTTGTTGCAACATGTTAAAATTTCGTTTAAATTCATTTTTATCCATGGAATTAAGTACCTGTATTTCATCATCTTCTGAAAATGTATGTTCTCATTCTTGGCGAATTTCAACAGCTTTTCTAATGTTGAAACGTATTCCAAATTAGGTTAGGCTTATCGCTATTGCTCTCATTAGAATGAATGGTACCATTTGTATTATAGTTTAATAGCTTATCATTCGCAAAAACCTGCTTACTGCCAGATTTATCGCTATAAAATACTTCAATATATTTTTCAGTGCGTACTATTTTATTTTTATTATTTGTGTTGCGCAACATAGTGAATTTCAATTTTGGTATACCCGTAATTTCAGACAAACTAGTGCAATCTCAACAATAGAGTTGATCAGGTTCTATTTTTGTACAGGTGCGTTCGTTGTTGACTGTGTTTTTATATCTCGTATCGTTTGCCATGCCTCTAGTTAGTACTAATATCTTTCGTTTCACTTTTTCATCAAAGTCCGGAGGTATCATTGATTTGAGTACATCTGAATCTAGCTCGATTCTAGACAAAGCATCTGCATTGTTGTTCATGTTCCTTTTTTTTATGTAGTCGGCCAAATCTACTCGTATTCTGGTTAACTTTGATGACGGATTTTTATGACTGAATAAAGAAACAAGTGGTCTGTGTTCAGTAATCGTTATGAATTTTCTACCATAAAGATAAGGTCTGAAAAAGTTTCTAGTCCAATGGATTGCTAAAAGGTCTTTTTCAATTGTTGGTTTGTTGATGTCATGTTTTGCTAATGATTTACTGGCATAAGATATCCGTAGACCGGAACCAATTTCACCTTTAGATAGGACTGCATCTAACGTATAGTTAGATGCGTCAGTCGTTAAAATAAATGGAATTTAAAATTTGGATATTGCAAAATCGGAGGTTTTATTAGTTTTGCATTTAATGTCTTATACGCCTTCTGACACTCTTCTGTCCACACGGACGCAACATTCTTCTTTAATAAAGAATTGAGTCACTTTGCCATCCCTGTGAAATTTGGAATGAACCGCCTGTAATAATTACAAAATTTTTCAATTCCAAGGCCAAAGACACAGCTTTGCCAAAATTTTTGGGTCTAGCGGAGAAAATTGTGATTCTCTAATGATCGTTTAGACCATTCTTGAATATAGTGAGTGCATAACCATCATTGATTTTAGTGACCACTTTTTTCTCGGATACTGATGCTTGACTGCCCAAGTTTTGAATTTGGAGCTGTTTCAATTCGCATATTAAAGATGCAATTTTGTCCTTATGAGTTGTTACGCTTAATTTCTTTTGCACAGTATTACTGAGCTGAGTATGAAGTTGAGGAATTGTTTTGTTACTTTTGAATGTCAACAACAACGTCATCACTTTCCTAAAGTTGGACAGAAGCGCATAACTTCACATTCTTGACAAAATCTATGAGTAACTGCTTGCCGTTTGTAATAAGGGTAGCGTGTAATAGCTCCACAGTTTTCAAAAATGACTACAATTCTTTGTAATTTCCCTCAAAGATTGGGATTAACTTTACAGCCGTTTCTAACGAAAATTCAGCCATTCTGTATTTTTCTTCTAAGATTGGCAAACTTTATTCCAAATCCTTCTGAAGACTGATAGTGTTGTCTTGAATGGACTCAATATCCTGTATTGTAGCCAAAGTTCTCCTGCAAGTATTGCCACTTCGGCTCTAAATTTTCCTTTTAAATCTAAAAGTTCTGAGTCGCTCTCTGCTAAACCTATTAATAGTAAATTGAATTCCCCTCTCTGGGATTTTACAGTTTGTAATTTTTCAAGCAATGTGTCAAAAGTATATGGATTCTTTGAACTTTTTCTTAAATTTCTCAAAACCCTTTCATTCTCTTCTACAATAGCTCGTAATTTATCGATAAGACAGTTGTTGCATTCATATTTTATTGTTATTAAAAAGAATTCTTATAATTAGATATTAATATTTCTATTAATTCTTTTTACAACATAATTCTTATTGTACTTATTGTAACAACACAGTAAAACTATCGCTACTACAAAAACTGCAGGTGTTGTTATCGTCTGTCGGTACTCCTCCACAACTCCATTGTTGTCATTCGAGCAGTTGTTTCGCATGGCTGCGATTCAGTGGTTTGAGCGCCAATAATTGCCTTTGAAGATTTTCCGTGCATTAACCTTATGACTGTATGGAGTTCCGCCCTTGCTCGCTTGAATTTAGGTTTCTGTCCCCCTCTTGGTCGTCGTCTTTTACAAATTACAAGTGTCTCGACTCTATCTCGGGATCTATGTCGAAACTCTTCATTCCGTCTGGATTTTAGGCCTGCAACCATTGCAAATGGAATGTAAACTGGTACCTCGTAATTTTTTCTTTTTAGCTCTGGGGTGTACTCTTCAACCTAAGTACCCGTTGCACACTGATATTTGGCCGCCTTTACTTCCTTGAGGTATTCCTCAGTGCGACTGCAACACCTTTCAAAAATCGTTTCGAAATCTTAGTCATCCGATGCTAAGTCGCCAAAAAGTTTTTTGAACCGGTCCTTGATCGTGTAGTTTTTGCATCGAGCTTTATCCTTGTCTAGCTGCGTTGGGTTTGCATGGGAAAGTCATTTAGTTAATAAGCGAATTGTAACTTTAGTTCTAAGGCATATAAAAAAAAGAAAATATTAAATAAACTCAACTCATGATCAAGCATTCAATGAGTTCATTTCTTTTGCTGTGTTTCGCAGCAAGTTAAGATAATCAATTTCATCCGCGATTCCTCGCCGCGGATTTAGTAAACATAGCGTAGTGGACAATATTATGTCCTCGCTAAAATATCTGCGGACGCAAGACCGCTTGCATAGGTACAATTAAATTATGAAAATATCTCGTCCTTAGACAACTTCGGAGAAGAGTTATCACCCTTTACATTGCTAAATGCGATCTATGTTCGAAATCTGGAGACGAATTTTCCGAATGTGTTTGTTGCCCTCCATGTATTTTGTACTATACCCCTTACTGTCTCCTGTGCTGAACGTTCATTTAGTGTTCTTGCTCGCATTAAAAACTTTCATCGATCTTGGTCTTCACAAAAATTTGTTTCAGCACTTGGCACTCTTTGCATCGAGGACCCATTAGTTAGGGAGTTGGATTTTGATACTGTGATAAGAAATTTTGCAGCCAAGAAAGCGAGAAAAGCTAAATTATAAGCAATAATTAAATATGTTAGCTTGACATTACAATAAAACTCTTAACTCCAAAAAGTGGACTACTTGCTATCCATATTTCCATTCAATACTTTGATATACAAACTTATATTAATATAGCTTGTTATGGAAACAATTTGTTTCAAAAACAATTTTCCGAAGATTTTATAACCCTTTTCTTCATAGAATCAGCATGTACATATTTCATTTAGCATATTCTATAGTTGTGTTTCATGTGGGGTCCGTAATTATTTACCCCCGGGCCCAGATTTTCTCTCGACGGCCCTCTACTCTTAACTATAATTCTCTTCAATTAAATTTCGAATTTATAGTATTTGTTTCAGATTGAAGAAGTGAAACTTTAATGAAAAAGTTCACAAAAGAATACAATATCGCCTTCCAACAATACTTTTCACAGCCTAATATATTCTACACATGCCATTAATATCTAACCCATGAGAAACTCAGTCCCAAGAGATGTATAAATTTCGGCAAAATTCAATTTTATGTGTAAAATTTCTCGAATAAACATCCTTTCCGTTCCCATAAATATTTTCGAGAATGTGGCTTTGAATATATCCTGGCATGAAAATCATCCTAAATCTTAATTTCATATTACGAGTATAAAGTGCTGGCAACTGCATGAGTACACGGTTCCTTCTGTTTTCAAGTTGGTTACAAATTGCGGTTGACCTCACATACGAGTACATATGAAATTACACCTATAGAATTGAAATTGATGATTAAGGAATTACCAAAGGAATTCCCATGATTCATTCATATCCATTAGTAAGTTACATATGAAGGTTGTATGTGAGTAGGAAATGTAGGTATTTGGTCTGGCTGACGCTTGTTCTCGTATGGACTCTGGACTAACATTTATGTAAATTTACATGCATGGTCAATTATCAGTGATTAGATCGTTATTGATTGATGGTCAATCCTTCTATGGATATTTATTGTATTCAAAATCCATTATTAGAAAATTAATTCAGTTTGATGCATAAATATTATAAGGAATTCGCTTTGTGGTTAGAAGTATATTTGAAAATTATGGAGAAAATGTAAAAATTATGTAAATTTTTAATCAATACTCGTATTTCTAGTTCTCGGGCCTATACGAATATATGTTTGTGCATAAATTTGAACGTGATACAATTTTCTAGGAATTTCCAAGGTAATCTAGATTATTGTAGTGCGGATGAATTCGGTAAGGATTTTATTAATTTAATAATAATTCTCCTACATACTTTCCGGATATGTACTATGCATGTAAATTTCACAGACAGTTTAACTACAGGTCGTGTGATTTCAACAGTAACTGAAGTAAGGCACGCAAATAAGAACTGACAATAAATTGAAGCATCAGAATAAATGATGCCAAACTGAACTTAAATTTAATTTAATCTCAGTAAGGAGGTATACTGATTACGCTTGGCACAGGTACAGAGAAGAGGAGCACTGAGGATTGCATCTTCGTACCCGACAGTCTCTGATTCGGCGGTGAGAGTTATTGCAGGCGTGATACCTGTTGCGCTACTTGCTAGAGAGCACCGCACTATTTACCTACGTCAAAACGAGGATGAGAGGGAGATGGTTGACCTCGTGGAGAGACAGCGCTCACTCAACGATTGGCAGCAGTCTTAGGTGAATTGAACGAAGGGAAGGTGGACTGCGCGCCTCATCCCGGATGTGAGACTGATTTCTATCTGACCCAGCTTTTGAGCGGGCATGGGTGTTTTCAGGCTTACCTGCACAAGATTGGTAAGTCACGGGCCTCAGATTGTCGGTTTTGTCCAGAAGAGGAAGACAATGCCCGCAACATATTTTTTGCGTACAAAAAATGGGACAGGTTGCGAAGGGACCACTACATGGAGACGGGAGAGCTTACCCCGGATAATATAGTCGCGATGATGCTCGAATCGTTTGACAAATGGAGCCAGGTAAAACATTATGCTCGGGCAGTCCTAAAATATAAAAGGGACTAACAGCAGTCAGGGGCGTTGGGGCTGGAGGATTGCTTGTCTGGCACTTCCTCTTCCCTTCTCCTCTCCCCCTAGAAGAGCGATCCCCCAGATTGAAGGCGCCCCATGGCATAACAAAGTCACCTTCTTGCGAGCATCCCACACACTGTGCGTATACGGGCATTTACCTCCCACCCACACAAAAAAAAAACAAAAAAAAGGATAGATCCCTGCGCAACACCCGATGTATTTTCCATCCTTTTTTGACTCTGTGCCGTGTCATAAAGCAGTCTTCGAGCATTCTGGTAGTCCCTTATAAACCGCATAAGATATTCTGGAACTTGAAAAGAGTTTTTCAGCCTATCCACTCATCTTGAAGACGTTTCTAACATCGAGTGTCACCAACAGAATGATCGTTGCTTGGTGCGGCTATATGCCTCTGCCTTTCGGACCATGCTCATCACCTCTGCAATCAAATCAATGGTGGAACGTCCTGCTTTAATTCCGTGCTGCCAAGAAGATAGTTCCTCATCAGCATGGATTGCGTCAGTGAGCCTTCCCTTGGTGAGTTTCTCAAGCAGTTTTCCTTTAGTGTCTAGCATGTATAACGGGCAGTATGAAGACGGCGATCCGGGATTTACCTTCCTCTTGCTGATCAGCACGAGCCTCACGACCTTCAAACGTAGCGGGAAAGCTACGTCCCGTAGGTAAGCGTTGAATGTAGTGAGGAGCAAGTTAGGGCAATGGTGATAGACAAGTTGCAGCACCTCAGCTGGAACACCATCTGGATCAAGAGCCTTTCTCGCTTTCGATGGAAGGACTGCCTCTTCCAGTTCCGGCTGTGTGAAAAGTGGGCACTCGATTTCTGTTTCACTGGGAATAGTATCAATAAGTACGAGATGGGCAGGGAAGAGTGCCCGCACTATCTCGTCCATCTTTTCCGCTTCTTGTATGCAAGGCATCCATAGGGCACCAAGGTTCCACATAACTAGCTTGTAGCCGAGACCCCATGGATCCTTGTTCACATTGTCCACTAGATCTTGCCAGCAGTGAGCCTTGTTGTTGCTCATCAATTTGGGAGGGCATTTCTTGGCCAAGTTATATGCTGCTACCCGGTTGAATGCCTTGTCATGGTTTCATGTCCGATGAGACTCACTCCGAAGCTTGTGACACTCCTATCGCTTTCAGCAATTTCAGTAGACTACCAGCACTCTAGGGACTTGCTGTGCCGAGGATTTCAACTGGGCATAGAAGCGCTGCAAGCAGTCGTGATAATACTCATAGTTGAGTTCAGCACGTCTTGAACTTTCGGTTCTTCTGCCCCCTGCGAATCACCTTACAGCGGAGCACCTGCCATGAGTACCTCGCCCAACCTCTCGACATCCATATTTACGATGTTCCACCCAATGTAGAAGATCGACAGCACGGACATCGAGAGACAACATCACGGATCTCAAGTAGAATGTACTGATGCTCACTAGCTCCTCCTCATACTCTCCAATTGTGTATCCTCCATACTTAGGACTCCGAGGCGAATGTCACGTCCAGTATGGTTCCTTCACATCCAATCTGGCGGAAAGTTGGTGTATTTCTGTTTTTTAGGACGACGAACGCCATCCTGGCCGCCATTTCTAGGATTCGTTTTCCACGTGGATCTGTTTGAGGTATGCCCATTCGATTGCTTTAGCGCTGAAGTCTCTCCCAACAAGCACGTTGCCATCTGCGTTCGAGACAGCGCCCTCCAAATTATCAAACTTGGCTTGGAAAGATGGAATCGGCTCGTTTGGCGTTAGGTACAATTAAAGAAGGAAGTCACTGAGCACCGAACCCACCCAAAACCAACGCAGGCTGAACAGTCCACAGCTCTCCCCCTGGAAATCACTGTTCCGAACCCAGATGGTGGCATTAGGATACCATGATGCAGAACTTTTATCGTGGTGTTGTTCACTCAGCAGCAGAAAGTCGGCTTTCATGTCCCTTGCAAATTGGCAAGGCAGGTTTTAGGCGGTTGAACTGCAGTGTATGTTTAGCTGTAGGATACGGGTCATCGAAGTTATGATTTTGCCTTGGCTAGGGCTTCCTGAAAAACCTGCCATTTTCCTGATCCAAAGACGTGCCTAAGATGCGGTCTTGGATCAGCATCATTGCAAAGGATACTGTGTCTCCTTTGTACACTCTTTTCTTTTTTGTCTCATTTCACCGCATTCGTAGAAGAGAAACTCCTATCGAGTCCTTTGCATACTTGTGCCAAGCCAAGGGACTCGAAGCATTGAAGAGGTACTGCTCTTCGCCGTATCCTGCAGGCAATCTGCCATATTCTTACTTTGTCCGTATTCAGAAGTTGTTCGTCGTCCTTTTCGATGAAGTCAATGATGGCCATGCGTTGTCCCCTATGGTTTTCTGGTGTCAGCTTCGCTTTAATCCTGCCAACCTTAGGGAGCTCCCATTGGCGGTCTCTTCTACTGCAGGTAGGTCCGTGACGCAGTCAATGTCTCTTAGTCCATTCATGTCCATCGGCCCGAGTGAGGCTGCAGTTGTGCTTTTGCCAAGGACTTTCTTTACTTACTCTTTAAGACCTTTGTTTCGTTCGCTTCGATAATGGTCGCAGAAGTAACCGTCAAATCCTTGATGTACTGTATACACTCTCCCGCCCCGCAAATATCTGGTGCATCCTGCAGAGTTCCCCGTTCTTCCTTTTTGGGACGCTCTAGTGTATGCATCATTTTTTTGTTGCGCCCGAAGGCCGCGGGGATTTTAGTTTGGAGAGGGCTGTCCGTTAATCTCCGTTTTTTACCCGTCTTTACTGTCCATGGTATTCGTCTTCGTTGGTACCATTCGCTATGCGCTGTTACCGTCGAGGCTGTAACTGTTGGTTCCGTCGTCGTTGTTGATATTTTTACTCATGTCTTGGAGTAAATTAGCCAATGAAAAAGCGCGTTCAGGGTTTTCGCTGAAACCAGATTACACAGTTTCTTGCTTGTGTACGGAATGACTCTTTTGTCAATCCAGGATAATTGAATTTTCTTTGATTTTGGTATCAACGGCGCCTGAAACGTGATACTGCGATGATAAAAGTTTTAATTCAATTCACTTGGATAACTACGGCACTTGTAACCATGTTATTCCTTTGAGTATAGAAGAATAAACAACAACGACACTATTAACCGTGATGTTCGCGATGGTGATCGTAACTCGTTGAAAGAAAAACTTCTGTTATCAGACTAACCAATTCATTACAATTTTAATTGTTTATACTATATACATTTTACTTACTTACTAGCATAGCAAACCAAACAAAGTTCCCACGTCTTCACCAAAATACACATTCACCTTGACTACCCGATAGTCTTGGTGTCGCAAAGCCAAAATGCAATGCGAATAGAGATGCGCACGAGTGCAAGTAATAGTAACTATGAACTTGACTTAGAATTAGTGTATTTTGCTGACGACGCATCTGGTTGCTTGTGGATAAATTTTCATTTGAAGAGATGGAATATTTTTAATTTCTCGTGTGAATTTAAATCTGAAATTAAAGGAGAGTCTTTGGATGATGAATGATGATGACGACGCTGATGGCGAAGATGATGATGAACATCCTCCCCCCGTTGAAAGTCGTTCAAGATCATGGTTGTATGTCGATTGAAAAATCGGGTTTGTTGTATTCGCGGGATGCTGGAATAGGCTTTTGCTTGCGGCGACTATTTCGGCATTCCCAGAATACTATCACGCCATTCCTAGTTACATTTCAATCAAGCTGATTTTTGTTACTAGGAATGGCGTGATACGAAACATTTGATGGCTTGTATAAGTTGGAAACTCAAAAGTCTCCTTGCGTAGGGTCTGTTGTAAGTTATTCAACAGGCCTCGTTGTGGCTGATACTATTCGTCGTCTCTAGGAAATAAAATCGTTGGAATATGTGATGGGAGTTCAATGACAATATTCCTTGTCTTAAATGATCTGTTGACTTGAAACGATGTTGTGCCCTGAAATGGTGATTGAATCATGTTTCATCACACAATCTGGTTCCAGGGTCAATATTCCGGCTCCATCTAGTTGCAGCTTAAAATTTTGGTCTCCGCATACCACTTGTAATTGCATCTGTTTGGTCAATCCAAAAATCCACTTTTTTTGTCAGCAAGTTGAATCCAGGTGTGTTTCAGTGGGATGATTCCAGTTTGACAAGTCTGCGAGGATTCAGCTGCCAACAGGTTCATTTCACACGATGAACTTTGCGCACGAGTGTGATATACAAGCGTGGTACCCTGACAAAACTGGTACCTCGGCCATCTGGGTTCGAGACAGCGCCCGCCTTCAGGTGCAGGGCCATGGACGCGGGGATGGTTTTGTGTGGGTGCGGTGTTCAGGGATAACATATTTCAGTGTTTATCTGACGCCTAACGAGGCAATGCGATCCTTTCGAACCAAACTCGATGCCCTGGAGGACGCTGTCTCGAACACAGAGGGCCACATGCTGGTCGGAGGAGACTTCAACGCTAGAGCCATCGAATGGGGTATGCCACAATCCGACCCAAGGGGAAAGCAAATCTTGGACATGGCGGCCAGAACAGCGCTTTTTGTCCTAAATACTGGTAACACCCCTACTTTCCGCCGCTGGGGTTGCGTAGGAACCATACCCGATGTGACACTCGCTTCGGAGTCCCTGGTACCTAGAGTACACAACTGGCGAGTACTAGAGGACTACTCGGCTAGTGATCACCAGTATATAGCTGTTGAGATTCACGACGGTGCCACTCTGCGTGCATATGCCCAAACTTCAATCCTCGGATGGAGGACTTAGAGGATGGACGTCGAGAAGTTCACTGACGCGCTTACGGCAGGCGCACCGTTGCTGGGAGCTCCGCCAGGGAGTGGAGGGCCTACAGCCAAGGACTTGGTGAACTCAACTATGAGTACCATCATAAATGCTTGCGAGTCTTCCATGCCCCGCCGGAGACCCCGACATGGTAAGCCTCCAGTATACTGGTGGTCAAACGAGATCGCCGAACAAAGAAGCGAGTGTCACAAACTTCGGCGAGAGGCCCAGCGGGCGCGAACACGGGAGGCGGCAGACACTAGGCTAGCAGCATACAGGTCCGGCAGGAAATATCTTCGCAGGCTTATTAACAAGAGCAAGGCCCGATGCTGGCAAGACCTCGTGGACGATGTAAATAGGGATCCGTGGGGCCTTGGCTACAAGCTGGTCATGGGGAAACTTGGTGCGGAAAAGATGGACGTGATAGAGCGGGGACTCTTCCCCGCCCATCCCGTCCGTGTTGACGCTGTCCATGGTGAAACAGCAGTCGAGTGCCCACTCTTCACACAGCTGGAACTGGAGGAGGCAGTCCTCTCCCTGAAAGCGAGGAAGGCTCCAGGTCCAGATGGTGTTCCAGCTGAGGTTTTGCAGCTCGTCTATCACCATTGTCCTGACTTGCTGCTCAGCACATTCAACGGTTGCCTACGGGACGGGGTTTTCCCGGTACGATGGAAAGTGGCGAGGCTCGTGCTGGTCAGCAAGGGGAAGGGAAATCCCGAATCGCCGTCTGCATACCGCCCGTTATGCATGCTAGACACGGCTGGGAAAGTGCTAGAGAAACTCATCAAGGGAAGACTCACTGATGCGATTCGTGCTGCTGGGGACCTATCTCCTCGGCAGTACGGCTTTAGAGCGGGACGTTCTACCATTGATGCGATTGCAGAGGTGGTGAACGCGGTCCAAAAGGCAGAGGCATATAGTTGCATCAAGCGACGGATCGTCCTGTTGGTGACACTCGACGTCAGGAATGCCTTCAACTCCGCTAGATGGGTGGATGTTCTGGATACGCTGGAAAACTCTTTTCAAGTTCCAGAATATCTAATGCGGCTTTTGAGGAACTACCTAAAGGACCGAAGCCTGCTCTACGATACGACACAGGGCCAACGAAGGATGGAAATTACATCGGGTGTTGCCCAGGGATCTATCCTTGGTCCGGACCTGTGGAACGTGTCTTACGACGGGCTACTGAGACTTGAGATGCCAGATGAGTCGCGCTTGGTCGGCTATGCGGATGATGTTGCGGCTCTGGTCGCCGGATGCACCGTTGAACAAGCACAACTTAGGCTAGGTATGCTAATGTGCCGAGTGAGGGACTGGATGACTGCTCGCGGGCTCAGTTTAGCACTGGAGAAAACCGAAGTGGTCATCTTGACAAAAAAGAGAATCCCTAGAGTAAGGATGATCAGTATTGGAGATATACAGATCGAATCGAAGCCAGCGGTGAAGTACCTGGGGCTACTGATCGACTCGAAGATGAGTTTCTCTGAGCAAATCAGGGCAATGGCTGAGAAGGCTGCTTCGGGAATATCGGCCCTGAGTTGACTTATGGCCAACGTAGGGGGACCCAGCCCATCAAGAAGACGCCTCTTGATGAGTGCTGTAGGGTCAGTGCTACTGTACGGAGCAGAGGTGTGGGGCGGCGCTCTCAGCAAGGAGGTATACCGAAAACGATTGGCACAGGTACAGAGAAGAGGAGCACTGAGAATTGCATCTTCGTATCCAACAGTCTCCGACTCGGCGGTGAGAGTGATTGCAGGCGTGATACCTGTCGCCCTCCTTGCTAGAGAGCGCCACGCTATTTACCTGCGCCGAAACGAGGATGCGAGGGAGATCGTTGTCCGCGAGGAGAGACAACGCTCGCTCAACGATTGGCAGCAGTCTTGGAGGAATTGCACGAAGGGAAGGTGGACAGCGCGCCTCATCCCGTATGTGAGACCGTGGCTAAATCGAAGGCATGGTGAGATTGACTTCTATCTGACCCAGCTTTTGATCGGGCACGGGTGTTTTCAGTCTTACCTGCACAAGATTGGCAAGTCACGGTCTCCCGATTGTCGGTTTTGCCCAGGAGAGGAGGACAATGCCTGTCACACATTTTTTGCGTGTACCAAATGGGTCAGGCTGCGAAGGGAACTCTACAGGGGGACGGGAGAGCTCACTCCGGATAATATAGTTGCGGTGATGCTCGAATCGGTTGACAAATGGAACCAGGTGGCACATTATGCTCGGGCAGTCCTAAAATATAAAAGGGACTCACAGCAGCCGGAGGCACTGGGGCTGGGGGATCGCTCTTCTGGCAATTCCTCTTCCCCCCTCCCCTCCCGCTAGGAAAGGGACTCCCCAGATTGAAGGCGCCCCACGGCGTAACAAAACGAGACCTGGCCCGAAGTAATGTGTCAAACGGTTCCAGGCTAGGTTCTCAGATTGACAGGGGAGGTGTTTAGTGGGTAGTCCAAAGGTATCCTCCATGGGAGTCCCACACTGCCAGACTCGGCGGGCATAAATGCCTTCACCTCCCTACCACAAAAAAAAAAGACCTGCTTTTTTGCACAGAAAAGACTGATCATCGATGGTTAAGCGTGAATTCAGTTCGGCTTCAGTCATTGTAAAATAAGTGTCTCAGTGCGCATTCACGGCAAGCAGCTTAGTTGACAACTTTATTGAAACTAGCGTTTCATTTACGTTAATGGGTATAGGAGTCAAGTTGAGTTGTTTGTTGTCGTGTTGTCAGTCAGTGGTATTTTCACTGTGAATATGACGTAATTGTCCATGATTCTTCCAGCGGTCCTCATCAGACGATATAATGGTAGTACATCCTCGTCGTAACTAGGAAGGTGCGCTCCTGGAGGTAATTTACTCCTTATATTTTTCAGCTCTTCATGACAATAATAGAAGACTTAGAGTTCCCTGATGAGCATCGGTCAACACATCAATTATAGTTGATTAAATGCGGTGTAAATTGGTGTTCGTAGCTACCAGCTGAAGACCGAGACTGGTCAATGTTTGGAAAACCTTTTGTTGAGTATCTTCAGTGTCATTCATGTTTATACTTTGTAGTATCCAGTTAATCCTTTGTTCAATTCCGCTAAATTTTCGTTGAGTGATCTACCTTGACCAGGTTGATGGTTGAATCTATAACTGATGTTTGATTTCTTAGTGACTTCATTAAGTGGTGTTGATCGATTTTGATATTGTTGATCGTGGCAGACATTTCATCCGCATATTTCAAGTCTAGTACTCCAAACAATGAATTCGCAAGATTCCTCACAACATCGAGTGCACCTCGTTTCATTCTCTTGGTGGTGAACAAGCTCTTATCGATTTTAAGTTCAAGCTGGTCTTGCTCAGGTGTTCACAATTTGATTTATGCATCATTAAATCGCATAAATGCCGTAGGGCCGTTGTTACATTTGAAAGAGATGTTATCTCATCCCAATACGGAGATAAATTGTAGTATACTATCATTTTCCATTCATCAGTGACGTGAAGAATGGTCCAAATTTTCTCAAAGTTAACTCCGAATGTTAAAAAGCTGTATTTCAAATTTGGCTGGGTTGGCGTAACAAGAAGATATGCAGGCGAATAAAATTGCAAGTAGGGCTCCATGGCTGAGTTTCTTTCTTTTGATGGGTGAACATTCAATCTGATGCTTTGAATCGCTCGAACAGTGTTGCTTTCGAACAGGTGGATGATCCTTTACAGTGGAGGTTGCAGCTTGGTTTCGAGCGCCTTCATCGATTTCCGCGGTTGAATTCGGAATTCCTGGCAAGGTTGTGGATTCTGTGGGTAGTGGTGCGAGCCTATGTATAGACCTAGTGAAGGTAGTGTTTTCAGTATTAAGAAAACATTCGTCATTGCCCTTATAAGTACGGATCATTCGGCCAAGAGACCATTTCATAACGGGTATATTATCATCTTTGATGATAACAATCGTATCGATTAGCACGTTTGTCATTGCTGTTTTCCATCCGTAACGGCTTTGTTGAAGATGCAAGTATTCCTTGGACCAACGTTGCCAAAACTCACGCTTAATGCTGTTTATTTCTCGCCAGGCTGTTTGCAGTCCGCCCTTCCTGCCTTCTGCTTCACCGTCAATTTGAGCAGTCAGCGGTTTGCCAATGAGGAAATGCCCTAGGGTTAATGCGGCTAGGTCATTGGGGTCAGAAGAAAGTGGCGTCAAGGGCCTTGAATTAAGAGTTGCCTCAATTTCCACTAAAACGGTTAATAACATCTCGTGCGTTAATGAAGCTTGTTTTCTCCATCAGTTCCTTGGCAGATTTCACAGCGGCTTCGCAGAGCCCTCCAAAATGCGGGGCCCTAGGTGGTATGAAATGAAAGTCGATGCCCTTCTCACTGCATCGGGTGTTATTGATGTTTTGAGCTGAGTTTGAATAAATTGAATTTGAAATTTCTTGCAGCTGGTTACTCGTGCCAACAAAGATTGTTGCATTATCGCAGTAAATTCTCCGACAGTGGCCACGCCTTCCAATGAACCTTTTGAGAGTAC
Source organism: Odontomyia ornata (assembly GCA_963969285.1). Taxonomy (NCBI): domain Eukaryota; kingdom Metazoa; phylum Arthropoda; class Insecta; order Diptera; family Stratiomyidae; genus Odontomyia; species Odontomyia ornata. Next base: position 92,169,708 of record OZ017740.1, on the reverse strand, counting down.
CTGAAAAGTATTCAGTGGGAAAATTAGAGACCAACTCCAAATGCACAGTTTTTATCGCGAAGCAACAAAAAACTGCAATGTACGTCTTTTGTGGCCTCTTTCCTCTGATTTGGAAATGATATTATATAGGGCTGCAAAAACCAACCCCGGTATTAATAAATGGCCATCCAGGTTGTATCCTTGGTGCTGGTAGGTTACCCATTATTTGGGTGAGTAACTTGGGATTGGCTCGAGTGCATTTAACACATTTGCATTTGATGGACCAACGTTTTTATTTCGTAATGGCTTCAAGACCTTGGGGCCCTACGTGTGAGTGCTTCCAATGAATGTCCTCCATTATTAGTCTTGTTATATTGTCCAAGTATGGCACCAACATAGGATGTTTTGCCTTAAAAGGTAAACTCGCTGCGTCTAACCTTCCTCCAACTCTTAAAATACCTTGTTCGTCTAAGAATGGGGTGATTTTGCTCAGTGGGCTCGAGGTATGCACTTGATGTTCTGACTTAAAGTCTTTTGATTGGATTGTCTTGACGATGATGCGTAGAATTTGCTGCCTTGCTGCCTTAGTGCGAGAGTTAGCTTTGATTGCTCGGAGCTCCGCGTTTACACCGGTAAACGAAACGTACTATATATCCAGTTATCTTTAACAATCTTCCAAACGAGTTTTTATGCTCAATTTCAAACACAAAGTTGATTGAAGCCGTTGCTGCTAGGGATGTTATTTTTCGTTCAACGTCTTTGGCTGAGTCTACATGTGCGTTACAGGCCACTGGCCACTCCTTTTCGCTGTCGTGTAAGAAAATCGGACAGAACAACCATAAATTACAGATTTTGAAGGTGCTCAGTGCTATGGGTCGCGTTAAAACATCAGCTGGATTCATTTTTGTTACTACTTGCCGCCACTGCTCCGGATTTGAAAGCTCATGAATTGCGCCAATTCGGTTGGCAACAAATGTGTGAAAATCTGAGGATGGCGATTGTATCCAGGATAAAACTATTTGAGAATCAGTCCAATAATAAATTGGAACATCGGTCATATTGAGAATAAGATTGATGCGATCTACCAGTTCTGCCGCCAGCTTGGCTGTGCAAAGCTCTAACCTGGAGAGTGTGATTGTTTTGATGGGTTTTACACGTGATTTAGCACATAATAGTCGAACAACGATAGTGTTATCCTGTTTGATGGAGCGTATATATGGGGCAGCACCAAAAGCTTCATTTGAGGCATCGGCAAATTTATGAAGCCTTTTTGATTTCAGTTGCCCATGGGAGTACACGTGTCGTGGTATGACGATATCTTCTATAGCCTTCAGTTCGTCCCGAAAGGTTGACCATCGTGTATGCATATCCATAGGCAAAGCAGCGTCTCATTCTAGCTTGAGCTTCCAAATCGCTTGGAGTTGTATTTTTGCAGTCGTTACTAATATGGCTACGAATCATAAAGGGTCGAATATGCGAAATATATCAGAAGCTATGGTGCGTTTCGTATATTTATTTAAGCTAGTCGTTGCCAACTTCATTCTGAATACGTCAGATACTGGTGACTATGTCATACCTAGCATTTTGATGTGGTCATCACTGCTTTTATTGAAATCGAGGCTCAGTTGAATGTCTTGTGATGGAACTTGCTCGAGTAAGCGAGCATCGTTCGCGCACAACTTCCTTAGGTTGAATCCAGCTTACAAGAGTAGAGCTCTGAGTTTTTAATAGTTCCAGCAAGCTGTTGCTTCCAGTCTTGATGTCATTGGGGTAGCAATTTTGAAGTAACGCTGCAGATGCGTACGGAAATTCTGACTGATTTTTCCGTGCTAGGTCCACTAAACATTTTGTTGCTAAGTATGAGGCAGGCGAGTCCCATAAGTTACTGTACTCAATCGATACTGCTTAATGGGATTTTCAGGAGAGCGTCTCCCAAAGATTAGCTGGAAGAATCTTTGTTCTGAGTAAACATTGACCTGCCGATACATTTTCTCAATATCCGCTGTTAGCACGTATCGATGTTGTCTGAACCGTAGTAATATAGAAAACAGATCTTCCTGAGCTGTAGGACCAGCAAGGAGGATATCATTGAGCGCAACATTGGATGTTGTTTTCACCGATGCATAGAAAACTACCCGCACTTTAGTTGTGACCCTATCTGGCTTGGTAGCGCAATGATGAGGAAGATAGTAATGTATGCTGGGAACTTCAGTAATTTCTTCCATGTGGCCCAGGTCTGAATACTCATCCATGAACTTTGTATATTCTTGCTGTAGGTCGAGCTGTCGTGCTAGCTTGCATTCTAACCTGTAAAACCTTTGCAAAGCCATTTCCTTTGACTCACCCAAAGTGGATGGATCAGAAGTGAAGGGCAATGAAAATTCATATCTGCCATCTGCGTTGTGGTTTGTCCAGCGGGTGAAATGAGCTTTACATTTCTTCTCGCTTGGAGGTAAGTGTTGTGCCTTTTGAGGCAAACTGTCCAAGTTCCAAAGTTGTTCGATATATTGTGAGATTGCCTCATCCTCAATGCCAACTCCGCAAGTAACGTTATCGCTGCTCGTTTCGCCTCTCTCTCCCAGTATTATTTGGCATATTGACAAGAGTTGATAGTAGAATTCCACCCCCAGTAGCAGATCTACCCTGTCTGGTGTATAGAACTGGGGATCAGCCAGTTGCATATTGTCGGGAATCTTCCAATAACTCAAGTTGATCTTTGTCGATGGTTGTTGGGCTATTATGCGGGGAAGTTCATATGCCTCTACACTTGTAGTAAATGCAGTGATCTGCGATTTCAGCAGGAAGTTTACTCTTGCTGTTGTATGCTGACACCCATTTCCAATGCCAAGTATTTGATATTGCTGGAATCTTTGGTCAATCAAAGCATTCTGCAAACCCGTTCTGATACTATATCAACTTGGGACCCTGAGTCCAATACGGCTCTGCAGATTGTATTGTCGCCATTATTCTCTTGGATGGTAACTAACACTGTACTCAGCATCATGTGCCTGTCGCCAAAGAAGATGCTACGCCTTCCTGGTTTACCGAAATACTTTGTTTCGTAGTGAACGATGAGGCCTCGAATTTTGGCCGTTGAACTGCTTTCTTTTCTGCTGCGTGTTGCTTTTTTTCGAGGTGCAGCGACATGTTGTGCTTTTTGGAACATTGTTTGCAGGTTCCCTTGGTGCAATTCTTCGACGGATGGTCTGCTTGTAGGCAGTTTACACATCTAGAATGCTTTTTAATAAGTTTCAGTCGATTTTCGCGGGGTGAATGTCAGAAAAGTTTTGCACGCAAAAAGTGGGTGTAAGTCGTTGCAAGCAATACAATCGTTGGCGTTCACTGCCATTGAATCCTTTCTGGATGTTGGCCGTTTTTCGTCCTCTGCCGTGATCTTGGAGCCAAGCACTTCCAGGGATTGGAATCTATTTTTTAAGAAACTCAAGAGCCCTTTGACGGTTCGAAGTTGCCTTGGATGAGCTAATGACTGCTCATACAGCACGTGTGTAGTTTTGTGCAACTTGTGTATAAGTATAAACAACAACAAGGGATCCCATCCTGTGGTTGCGATTCCACCGTTCTCCAACCCTTTTAAACATTCGCTTGTCGTATTGTGGAGTGATTTAATGTACGCAGCTGACTCAATCGTGAGAGATGCTTGCCCAAGTAGATTCGATAATAGTGGATTTGCAATTAATCTCGGATTTTTGTAGCGTTCCTCCAGAATTTGCCATGCTGCAGAGTATCTTTCATTTGATAGTGGCAAGTGTTTAATTGAATTTCCGGCTTCTTCTGATAGGTTGAATCGAAGATATCACAACTTAACGCATGGTGAAATATCCTGCTTGTCAACCACCTCCGAAAACAGGTCGTAGCACTGAAATAAAGAGGTTTCCAATAAAAGGTGTTATTTTGAATAATCTGCTATTTCGGTAGATTGTCACGGACAAATTCCTACCAGACCTCAGCACTTGCCTCTGCAACAAGTTTACCAGAATCACCCGAGCCAAGTATTATCGGAAATTTTGTAAATAGAAATATGTTGTAAACATTATTAATACTAAGAGTTAACATAGTATGTAGGTTAGGAAGATAGATAATGGTTCTGCGAAAGTTGAAAAATGCACGTATCGTTGGCGGTATACATATCAATGCACATACGGCAGTTTTAATTGAGACATTGGTTGAATTAGATGCAACGATTCGATGGGTGGCCTGTAATATATACTCGACACAGAATGAAGTTGCTGCGGCATTGGCTGAAGCAGATTATCCGATATTCGCATGGCGTGGTGAGACCGAAGGAGATTTTTGGTGGTGTAACGATCATTTTGTAAATGCTGAAAATGGGCTACCAAAGATGATTTTGGGTGATGGAGGCGATGCAACACAGTTAATGCTGAAGAAATAGCCAGCCACGTTTATAATGTTTAAAGACATGGTAGAGGGAAGCATCACTGGGATACATAGAGTGTACTAGCTATCAGAATCTGAGAAGTTAACAGTCCCAGTAAAGACTGTGTTGAATTCCGTCACTAAAACAAAATTTGATAGTTGGTATAGCTGCAAAGAGTCTATTATTGATAGGGGAAAGCGTTCAACAAAAGTTATGTCTGGCGGGAAGTAAATAGTCATTTGCGGATATATTGAAGTTGGAAAAGGATGCACACAAGTATTAGAAGGATTGGAATGCACCGTGTATATTTCTGAAATTGACCCTCCCTTAGCTCTTCAAGCCAGCATGGACAGTTTTCGTGCGGCGAAACTTAATGAAGTTACTCGAAATGTAGACGTTGTTGTGACCGCCACCGGTAATCAAAATGTGTTATTTGTGATCATATGGACGTTTACGTAGCAAACTCACATCTTCTCACACCCAATAATATCTACTGCTGGAGAAAACAAACATAAAACAACCGGAAGACACTTGAAGTCTCAATCAGGCACGGCCACCAACATTGAAAATAAGCAAACTTTAAGCAAAGAAAGTTCGAGCCACGGATATCTGGAGCTCCAAGATACAGTGATAGTACTAGAATCTATGAGTCCAAGAAGTCGCGGCCAACTTCACCGAAGGGTATTTCAACGGAGCGAAGAAATCCCATCCAAGGCAAGGACGGACCGAATCGTGAGCGAAGGGGCCGCTTTCTCGTTTTGGACTCCATGTGGGAAGGTCACACCATCGAGTGAAGGAGGTCACCCCAGGTAGGAATTCTCGAGTTGGTGGCTGGATTATTTTTTGCAACTGGAGTGCAAGACGTGACTTCCATCAAAACGACAATGCCAGGAATTCTTCCTCGAAGGTGACGACAAACAACAATATCGGGCCGCCAAGGACACGCCTCGACAAATCAGAATATATTTTCGTCAGAATACACGTGGCTAGCATGCAACGGGACACGAGCGAGGCAGAAAATTTACCAGAGGCCCCCGTCGACGAGATAGTCAAGTTAGGTAAATAGAGTCTTCGAATTAAGGCAAAATTTCTTGAGAATGATTTACCATGGTAGTTTTGTAAAAAAGAAAAATATTCTTTGCGTTTTTTTCAAAACTAACTTGTGAAATAATAGTGAATTTACAGTGAATCGCCTGAACTTTTATTTCTTCTCTCTGTGATTAAGGAAATTTCAAGGCGCCCATTTTCCGCCTCAATAATCCGCAAGTGCTGGGGTATATATAGGTCTTGGTTTGGTGCGAGTCCCACCTCAGGGTGAACTTAATTCCACGTATACTAGGATTTAGGACAGGTAGATTGCAGAATTGTCGCGGAGTAGTTACGTGTGTTGTCCTCCTTCTCTAGGCTAGTGATTTCCTTTCTTCCCTAAAAGTGAAGACTCCGGCGCAAACCAAGCTCGTCTCAAGGCTTGGGGGGACAACTTTACAGGTAGATGAGTGGCGCCCACGCCCATCTCCGACGGAGCGACCCGGGACCCCTAATGCCCCCGGCCGGAGACAGAAGGTATGGTTGAGTCATCTTCGCGAGAAAGTTATATCGCGTAAAACTTAAGTTAGATCGCGTAAAAAGATGTCTCTTTTGAAGCTGTCATTTTTGACATTTGATAAGTAAAAACTACGCCATTTATAATAATGGAACAGTACATGCTTCAACAACGCATTGAAATTATTAAAATTCACTATAAAAATGGTGAAAATTTGGCAGAGACGGTTCGTAAAACTCGAACATTTTTGGGTCGGCGTGAAGCACCTTGTCGGACCGCAATACAGAAATTAGTGAAATAATTCGAGCTGTTGGGACAACTTAGTGATGTGAAGAATAAAACCTGTAGTAATCTAGGAGCTATGGCTCTAAAAACAGCGCTGACACAGGCACACAGCACGAACGCAATTTAACAAGGATTCGGTCGATTCAGTCACCTTCCCCATCGCCACACTCGCTGAAGGGGCTCCACCACCACCCGGTTGCCCCTCTTTCATTTGTGGGCCCTGAATGTATTTGGGTAAAGACGAGGTCACCCCAAATTAGCCTTTCTTGTCAGGTTGCACTTGTTCTCGTAACAAGTCATAATTCCTTCGTGGAGGTTATCTACAAATTTGCGACTTCGGTCGTCCTCTTGTGATCTCTGCAAGCAATTCGTGAATGCGAAATGTTTTGTAGTGAGTCCTCGTGCCGGGGAAACAAACCCGCCCTACGACACCGCAATGCTAGCCTGCCAGCGCATTTACGCGTCTCCGGACGAGGGCATTCTCGGCAGGAACCAACACCTTCCTCTGCCGAGGCAGCAGAACATCGCTGCAGTCCTTCACGGACTTTATGGAAACTCTTATTCACTACAAATGGCACTCAAGAACAGCCGAGAATATTGCTGCTGTAGCCGAAAGTGCTGAAGAAAACCCAGGTATGTCCATTCCTCATCGTTCTTCGGAATGAGGCATTCCACAAACGTCATTACACCGTATTTTGCATAAAAAATTGGGTCTTAAGGCTTGCAAAGTTCAGTTAATACAAGAACTCAAGCCGGTCGATCATCAAGAACGTCGTGTCTTTGCTGATTGGGTCCTTGAAATGCATGAAAATGATCCGGAATTCCATCGAAAAATCATTTTGTGTGATGAGGCCCATTTCCACCTCGGTGGCTTCGTCAACAAGCAAAATTGTCGCATCTGGGGCTCGGAAAACCTAGGAGTTAGTGTTGAAAAGCCTCTCTGTCCTCAACGTGTGACTGTTTGGTGCAGTTTATGGTCCGGCGGAGTCATTGGGCCTTACTTTTTCGAAAATGAGGCTGGAGCAACAATTACGGTTACTGGATTGCGCTATCGAGAGATGATTAATGATTTTTTATGGCCGGAATTGGATGGTATTGATCTAGACAACGTTTACTTTCAACAAGACGGCGCTACGTGCCACACAAGCAACGAAACCATTGATCTTTTACGGGAAAAGTTTCCGGACCGTGTTATCTCTCGAATAGGTGATCACAATTGGCCGCCAAGATCTTGTGATTTAACACCTTGCGACGTCTTCCTTTGGGGCCACGTGAAAGGGAAGGTCTACGCCAATAGCCCAGCGTCGATTCAAGACCTCAAAGATGGAACTCTTGAGGCTATGGAGGACATAGGGCAGCCACTTTGTGATTTGGTTATGGAAAATTTAATGAAAAGAATATGGCCCTGTAAGCGTGGTCGTGGTGGTCATTTGCCTGATTTTATTTTTCACTTTTAACGGCCTACCTTCCTCTTTATAATAAAATAAATATCCGATCATTATCATTAAAAAATGGCATTTTTCTTTTAACATCAAAATAACACCTCTTATTGGAAAACCCTGTATTTGGAAGGAGTAAAGCAATTAAGAAATAAATAAATATTACGAGTGAGTGTATAGTATACACAACATGATGCAACTATTTTACCAGGGTCTAGGTCATCTCCACGATTGTTACAATATAAAATAATAAAAAATCACCTCGCGTTGATTGCACATATCAAGACAAGAATAAGTTTATTGAACTCTCGGACAAAATGATTGAGAAATTCCACGAAACTTACGTTTATAATTTTCCTTAAAAAATTGTCAAGAAAACTTCATTGCAATATATCTTCAAATAGTTGGCAACCTGTATATAAGGATATCCTCCAGGGATAGAGAATGATTTGCCTATGCTAAAACATGCCGAATCCTTCGGAAGAATTCTTAAATGTAGTTTATTCCCAAACTTGTTTTATCCTCGTTTACATTTCAAAACTAAGGCCTCTATAATTTATCTTGCTCCATGCATAAACTAGCAACAATCTACTACATGCTTCAAATACAATTGTATCCTTTTCATCTCTATATTTTCACTATCACATTCGTATCCGGGATATTAATTTCCGACCGTACTAGAACCTTTGTCAATTTTCTTATGTGTATGTCACACAGCATGACAGTTTCTGGCCATAGAAAAGGGACTATGGGCATTCTTTTAATAGAGTGGCAACCTGGTGTCAACAAATAAATCTGATAAAATGTGTCCTTCTTCGTGAAATGAACAACAATAATAATAAATAGGAAGGGAGAGAGCGAACAGGAAGAAGAATGGATCACCTTAGTCGAATAGAAAGAATTCCATTTGCCTTTTTGCTTTGGATGGAAGTCGTTCTAGGAGCTGACCGTATATTTAGCCAAGGATAATAGAAGCTAGTCGCAGCTTGTGGGAGTATGACCGAGGCAGACGCTTGACTGACGAACTTCCTACAACAATCGTTCTTTATTTTCGGAGCTGCTGCTGTTTGAGGTTTGTAGAAGTCGAAGATAGTGGTTGGCCAAGCTGAATAATTAATGATAAAATAATGAAAGACTGCTTCGTTGAAACATGATGGAGAGATATAGAGATATAGTATTAATGAAACATTCAAGGAAAATCATGCTTTGATATCCGTAAAAAACCGCCCGAATCAAAAGTGTGGGCGATAACAATTCAACATCAAACGACCAACACTATTTCTCAGCAGCGTTCAGCCAAATTCACGTGTTAAAACTTTTCAACACATTTGATTTAACACTAGATCCACATTGTATCAAAGTGATCATAATTAAAAAATATTTTACAAAAAATAAACGTTTTCTATTCACGTTGAAACAAACCTCGCTAATTCGTGTTGGACGCTAAAAATTTGAACAAACAATTAGTAAAATGTCTTAAAGAATTTCAATGTCTTGAAATTGGCGCGCGTAGCTGACTAATAACAACAACAGTTTAGATAAAATAAATAAATTTGAAGCTGACACGAAATTGTTTTTGCTGGTGTCGGATTTATTTGGCTGTCGCTCAGGTCGTTGCCGATGTTGTTCGTGGCCAAATATTTTATCGGAGGCGCTTTTTATGCGGAAATTAATTTCTAAAGAAGATAATAGAATTTTTTTTCTTTCATTATTATAAATATATTTCATAGAAACAATGAAACCTTTGAACAATTTTTAGATGGTAACAGTTCGAAAATTTTCAGAAAATAAAACACGTGGCTCATTGCTGTTATTATTTGAAATTGATTATAATTTTTATTGTGAACGTTCAACGCAAATTCAGAGATGTATTAACATAAACAAAGATTTTAAAGTTGTTTGTTGCTGAAATTTGATTGTCATATTTACAAGGTTGTATGAAATTAGTATGAGAAATATTCACCATACTACGATTTTTAGGTTTTTGTACTATCATATAAAATTCTATTGTCGAACGCCAAACTTGGTTGGTGTATCAGAAGTGATTGCCTCTTGAAAGTATGGGTATCAAAAAAATTCGCGAATTGAAATTTGAGAGTCAAGTATTCTAATGTAAGATACACGCATTTGTAATCCGCTAACCTTCACGAAAAGGCGTATGAGTAGTGTCCACAAGATTTCGTACGGCGGAAACGGGAACAGACCTCATAAAGCAGTTTCTAATGTCAGAAAAGAATCGTGATCGTCGTTTATCAGAAAGTGATGCCTCAAATTTGGTTTATGAGAAAAAAATCGGTTAAACGTATGAAGCCTACAAACCAAGAGAATAATATGAAGTGCTCAGATCATCTACATCAAGTGGCAGCTGTTACAAATAATCGTAGGGAATGAGTAACAAAGCAACCATACAGTAGAGCAAAAAGTCAAGTTATATCATTCGTCGATGCCAGTCGACTATTGTATGTCTGATTAATAATTCGCAAATTAAATCATTTTAAGTTTGATCTAAATCCGAGTTGTTTCTTTTGTTGAAGGGATAAGCTGATCCTATAAATTGTCGGCTCAACCGGTATATGTAAAAGACACTAAGTGTAAACAAAGAAGAATGGTGCTGAAGACGAGAAAAAAGTGACACGTCGGAGAGAAATAGAGGGAGCAAGATGGAGTCGCGAGTGACTTTTCGCGTGCAAAAGCAGAAGACGACGTAGTGTTGGATTTAACGAAGAGTGTTGTAACGTATGAGGGAACTCGCTGTAGCTCGTCGCGAAATCGAATTGTTGCGTGGAGCGCAGAAAAGAAACAACGAGGTAATTTAAACGACGGCCACGGTCACGTTGCCGGTCATATACGAACCTCAACAGAACGACCACCAATTCAAGCAGTATCTACAAAGACGAATATAAACATAACGATGCTGACGGAGCTATTCAGTATCTTCCCTGGTCAATCCGAAACATACGAAACATGGAAGAGACAGGCTATATTTTTGAAAGAAGCATATAAACTTGACGACTAGACAATGAAAATTCTTATCGGGACGCAACTCAAGGGCAAACCCATGGAATGGTTTCAATCTACGCCCGAATATATCGCGCTGGACCCAGGAAGTCTTCTGAGTTAATTGAGGATAATGTTCCGTCATCATCGGAATAAGATTGCAATGCGATGAAAATTCGAAGAGTGAACATGGAAAAAACCGAATCTTTTCGTGATTATGTGCATGAGAAGACAATTCTTGCGAATTATCTTAGCATGGAAGATGACAAAGTGCTTGCCTAGATACTCAACTGCGCGACGTTGCTCATATACAAAGTGCAACTCGATGCAATCGTTGCTGCGGGAGTTCAAGGAGGTATCGCTCCCCGACAAGAAGTTTACGCCAAGTTTGAATACAAAACAAGACAACAAAGCGAGCGGCGGTAACCGTAGGAACGACAAAGCGACGAACAGTGAGAGTGAGACAGGTGAGAAAAGTTGTTATAATTGCCGTCAACGCGATCATATCGGCCTTAATTGTCCGACGAAAAATTAAGGAACGAAATGTTTCCCGGGCGACGAGTACGGTCGATCAACTTTGTTAAAAATAGTATGGAATTCTTTATTTCTACTCTTTTGCTGTCGCTGGGAGGTGAATACCATTCACGCACTGAGTGTGGGACTCCCATGCTCGCAAGCGACTGGACTACCCACTAACCCGAGAGCCCGGCCTGGAACGGTTTGACATATTACTTCGGGTCAGGTCCCACCTCGCTATGAGGTGGGTCCAAGCTGGGGGATCCCTCCTCTAGCGGGAGGGAAGAGGGGAAGAGGAAGTGCCAGACAAGCGATACCGTAACCTCATCGTCTTCGACTGCTGTGAGTCCCTTTTATATTTTAGGACTGCCCGAACATAATGTGCCAAATGGCTCCACTTGTCAACCGATTCGAGCATCACCGCGACTATAGTATCCGGAGTGAGATCTTGCGCCTCTCTGTAAAGGTACCGTCGTAACCTGTCCCATTTTTTGCACGCAAAAATGTGTGGCAGGCATCGTCTTCCTCTCCTGGGCAAACTGACACTCGGGGGACCGTGACTTACCAATCTTGTGCAGGTAAGACTGAAAATATCCATGCCCACTCAAAAGCTGCGTCAGATAGAAGTCAGTCTCAACAATGCCCTCAATTTGGCCACGGTCTCATATCCGGGATGAGGCGCGCAGTCAACCTTCCCCTTGTGCAATTCACCCAACACTACTGCCAATCGTTGAGAGAGCGCTGTCTCTCCTCGTGGTCAACCAACTTCCTCGCGTCCTTGTTTCAACGCAGGTCAATAGTGCTACGCTCTCCAGCTATCACACCTGCAATAACTCTTATCACTGGATCCGAGACTGTTGAATATAAAGATTCAGTTCTCAGTGCTCCTCTTCTCTGTACCTGTGCCAAGTGTTTTCGGTATACCCCCTTACTGAGAGTGTCGCCCCATATTTCTGCTCCGTACAGTAGCACTTACCCTACAGTACTCATAAAAGAGGCATCTTCTTGATGGACTATGCTCCCCTACGTTGGCCATAAGTCGACTCAGAGCCAGTACGCCCGAAGCAGTCTTCTCAGCCGTTGCCCTGATTTGCTCAGAGAAACTCATCTCCAAGTCGATCAGTAGCCCCAGGTACTTCACTGCTGGCTTCGATTCGACTAGTATGTCTCCAATACTGATCATTCTTACTCTTCTTCGCAACAAGCACCTCCAACTGTCTCTTTCCATTGGCTGCGTCCTCCAATTTCGAAATCCGAGCAGTGATGAATGTCCTCCTGTGTTTCCCCACTGGCCTCCACCCTTCAGTTCTCCCAACGAATACGTTTTTAAGTATCCTTTGTTCGTCCATATGATTCATGTGGCCAGCGCATTGCATCTTCCGTAATCTTACTATTGTTGAGACCTCCGGCTCGTCAAAAGCCTTTAAGTTTGTAAAAACTGAATAAAAAATTTCGTTTGCGAGCTGAATTCTTCGAAGTATTTCGTCTCTTTCATAAGCGGTTCTCATTATTTAGGTGCCTAAATATAAAAATTTGCCCACATTTTTGATATTGCATCCACCAAGTGTGATATCTTGGGCATTTGAGATAATTTTCCTCGGCTGCGTCATAAGCTTTGTTATATTCTCATCGATTTGTAGCCTTACTAGTTCTGCTTCACTGTCGAGTTTCAGGACAAGTTCTTTGGCATTGTCATTGACCGTGACAATATATTGATGCCACCCGCAGAGGCTATCGCTTGGCTCGTGTTTGATAACGTACCTCTTCTATCGATAGGCAGCTTTCTGATGAAATTTCCCGGAGGCAAATTGAATAGCAATGGGGCCCGGTCAACTCCCTGCTTTAGTCTGATATTTGTGTCAAATGTGTCAGTAAGTTGGTTATTGATGCGGACTTAGGAGGTTGTCAACGTCATTGCTATTTTTGTAAGACATACTTACTGGGCTGCGATAGCAAAGCAAAGCATTATTTGGTACGGTACGTTTCGATAAATATGTCGTAAGCTTGCTTAAAGTCAACGAAAATTTGGTGTACGTCTATGTTGAACTCCCAGCATTTTTTTCGCTACCTGCTTGACTGTTAACAATTGGTCTACTGTCGATCCACCTGCTCTAAAGCCACCTTGAAACTCCCCAATAATACTGTTGGCGTATGATCTGATTTTATTTTCTAAAATCTTTGAAAATAGTTTGTACGCCTTCTGCTCTTATTCATCCTTCTGGCCCTCTTCGGCTTTTAACCAGTTCCTCCAGTAAAACCCCTTTGTGGTCGAGAAGCTCCTCTAGTATAAGGAGCACATCCTTTATATTTTTGTTAGTTTTTGGCCAGTCACATGCAGATTTTATTAGTTTTAGAACATGTCCCGCTCTTCGGATTAGCCTTTCTTCTTGCTGTCGCTTGACGGGAATTGTACTTTGCAAGCATTTTTCTTAGGAGGGGTTTCGGCTTCGTTTAAGAGGACAGTATTTCAGCGAAAATGTCAACGATGATGGTGAGATGGTCAGTTATTTTCTTTTTCTTCAGAATGGTTTGTTATTATTTTGGCATTTAAGGCCTCTGCTTCCGTTGCTTTGGTAGCCGTCATAGCCGTAAACATTAAATTTTTAGTGTTCTGTATATATTTCCACACCGCGAGAATATCCATCGCACCCTGTAGAGATCCCCACTCTTCCTTTTTGAGGGACTCTGGCATTTGCATCATTTTTAGGCTGTGCCCAAATGTTGTCAGAATTTCAGTTTGGACAAGAATGTCCGTTAATCTCCGTTTTTCGTCCGTCTTTCCTGTCATTGTATTCGCCGCCGTTTTTGTCGTCGTTGATACCGTTCTCAATGTGCTGCCGATATCGTAGTTGTAACTGTTTGTTTCGTCGTCGTTATTGTTATTTTTTGACTTTATTTTAGGGTTTATGTGGAAATCGCTCCATTTCGATTGTGTTCTCCTTCGTAGCCGACATCTCAATTCGTGTGTGGATTCGACTTTTTGGTCTCATGGTTATCTTTGTAGAGCAGTAAGGCCATGTGAGGGTTGACACACTAATCGGAAGACCGTTTCAACAGAACCTACGCCAATGGTGTGGACTTCGAACGTACTCCGAGGCTTGCCACGGATTTCCCGGCACGGATACGGTATGATAGTTGGATTGGAGCCATTCACGCTCATATGTTACCTCGGTGCTACCATACAAAGTGTCTAAGTCCAACCATCTTATCAGCCAGCGTCATGTAGTGAATTAGGGTAGATTATATGTCCGTGAGGATGTTGAGATCCGCCGAGATTGGCCTTGTCTGGAGATGCGTGAATGCGCTGGCAGGCTAGCGTTGCGGTGTCGTGAGATGAGTTCTTTTCTCCAGCACAAGGACCCACCACAAAAAAATTCGCATCCACGAATTTCGGGATCAAACAAATGTCGACCGAAGTCGAGAAGGAGGTAACCTACTAAGGGTCAAAGAGAATTGCTGACTCAAAGGACAAACTGGGCCTGGAGATGACAGACGGATTTGACTTCGTCGTTACCGGTGAGACTTATGGCCTACAAATAAGAGTGAGGCATCCAGATGGTAGCGGTCCCCCTCGCACCTTCCCAACCGGATCAAGATCCGGCCATATTTTTCATTTAAGAGAAAAACTGTTACAAACATAATTTGAATGTATCTTTCCTTTAAATGAAAAATATAAACGTGGCAAATTTATGTCATAGTATTTTGTGAGGGAATCAGATAACAGTATGCCATAAAAAGGCACGAGACCGGAAGACCACCTTACCCGGCAAGAGCCGCTGTTAACAAAAGAAAGGGAAGAGCGCGCCCGATGGCTAGCCCATTTTAGCGGAGGAGCCTGATATCGATGCGGGCCCTATACCCGGTCAGGTAGAACGAAATGGAAAGACCGAGTTTCTGTTAACATTAATTCCAGATTATTTTACTATCCTCCAATTCAAAATAGACTAGGTTATACATATATAATCCAAATTTAACATTGATTAAAAAACTAGAATGTTTAGATAAAGAAAAAACGACGGAGCAATTAAACAGCTTTCTTCCTAAAGGTCAATATGACAAAACTTCACGTGTGCACTAGTTAAGTTTGGTCATGTATCTAGACCCAACACATATAGTTACAATACATATCATGAAAAGCAATTGTCTTAAACTAAATCTGAATAAAGTTACTGCCCGACTAATTCACTTCAAGTTAAAACGGTAGTCCTATTAAGATGGCTTGCAGCCTTATCAAATCAATATTATTGAAGGTATTGAGGCCTGTGAATTTGCCTGAGACTCTAATATCGCCGTCAGAATAACGGATACGTGAAATTTTATCCTGCCCATTAAAATGAGGTTTTTCACTTTACTTTCTTTTACTACTCCTTCTTCTTCTTCTTTGTAGCACTACAGCCCCTCTCGGGCCTTCGCTTACAGATAGTTAGAGTATCGCATTTTCATGACCGTATTGGTTTTTTTGGAAGTTGGTTTCGTCAGTACCATGCTACCTTGTGCCTGCTCAGCTGATCTGATTAAATCAGTACATATAACCACTGAGCGAACGCTCATAGTCTGTCCGAAAGATCCCCTGAACTAAATCACGTTGCTCCCAACGAGATTTGAACCTGGGACCTTCGGCTTATGCGTTCATCCTCTAACCACTAGACCACACAGGCTATTCTTACTACTCCTATGGTAGTACATGCAGATTGTGCATTTTAAGGTATTCATATGCCTGTTTTTTAGGGTTTTGTAAAATAATTTTATAAAACCCTACTAAAATCGCGACCTGTCTGTCCGTCTGTCCGTCCGTCCGTGTGTCACAGCACTTTTTCTCGCAAACTACTTAAGCTTGAAACATTAAATTTTGTATACAGGTGTAAAGTGGTGCTCTCTTCAAAGTTCAACTAAAAAAAATTTTATAAGTTATTTAAGGGGGGGGGGGGGTCTCCCCATATGCGGAAGTGGCCCCCGAAAAAAAATTTCATCAAAGGTAGCCGATATGGGTATCAAATGAAAGGTCTTGATGAGAACTTTTCAAAACAGGTCGTAATTTGATACTTTCTCCTTCGAGGGACGTGCAGGGAGGGGAAACGCACGACACATTTGTGTCCCTCCCCTCGCGATTGGACACCTGTGATCCGAAAAATCTGAAAAAAATATGGTTGGAGATGTTTATGAGTTCAACAACAACAAATACCTTAGAAGTTGAAATTCGCTCAACTTTGTTAATAATAGCATGATATTCGAATTTCACATTTTCCCCAATAAAATCGTATCGGTACCCTCAACCTGAACGAAATTCGATATTTACAAAGGGGTCCTTAAACTTTGTAAGTTTGATGAAAATCGAATGATATACACGGAAGTTATAGCCGTTTGAAATTTCTCCAATTACAACAACAAAAACACATGATTTTGGTATTTTATGGACTTTCCATCGAATCAGTCACTGCAGTTTTGACTTGATCTTCTTGAAATTTTCCAATAAGGTCAATAATATTTATATTTTTGAGAATTCATGGTTTGAGCGATTTTTGTGGGTTTGCAACAAAATGACGACCGTTGAAAGTAGAAAAACAATGGATTTTCTTTTGAACGTGCATATCTCTTTGACATATTTCTTGACGTTATTCATTGCTGGTGACTGCATTTCTAAGAGGTTGGGTACAAAACCCTTCTGACATAAGCGTAGGTCTGTTTACCTAAGTTGTTTTTTTTTTTTGTATACAAGTCCACATATGATTTACAAAATAAAGCAGAAATCACGAAAATAATGGATATACTCAAAATGAGAAAATTTTAAACCGAACCAAAATCATGTCGGGCGCAGCACTGATAAAAATTGGGAATTTTTGCGACGGTTGATTTGAAAATGTCATATAATTTGAAAATTTTAACCAAAACACTTGGATTTTATAATGTTTCCCATTCACATGCAATATGATACCGCCTGGTTGCAGCTGTCCCGTTGACCATGCAGCCTGATGTGAGAATACGCGCCTTAATTCGTATAAGTCCTGGGAATGGTGCATTCGGATCGACTCCCCCTGATATTGAAAGTCCTAGACCACGCGGACCTTTGGTAATTTTCACGGGAAATGTACAGTCAGATGGCTGTGTGCGTCGTCCAGTTAATTATTTTCCGGAATTTCAGGAGACATTTGATCCCCTATTACTATAATCAACTAGTAAATTATCTTCGTTTACTTTGTAGTACATATATGCAAGATGCAATTACCAATAAAAAATATACGTGCAATATGCAATGCATATTCATCCAAGAAAAATCAATATTGTAATTGATTACTCATATGCATATATTCAAGCTTACATTCTTCACTCAATAATTCATTCATTCGTAATGCGACACCTAAATCCACTTCTCGACAAACGTTGTGGTAAATTCAGGAAGCATGTTTAAGTTCTCAGATATCACAACAATATTGAGCACATGCTAAATTGTTACAATTAAATTTTTAAAGAAAGTGTGACTGCCCGTAATGAGTAAAAGATATTTAAGGTGTCAAGTGTCTTTTGGCTCGGGTAAGAATTTATCGCTTGTAAATTAACGCAGGTCAACTAAATGAATTTACAATATGCATATAAATAATCAAAATATTGAAGTTTTTTGTCACACAAATGTAAGTGACCTATGATAAGAATTAGGTCGTAAGAATTAGTATTTAAGCGAATGTTTTATACTGAATAGAATCAATTCCTAAGTTATAACTGCTAGTTTCAGTTCGCTGTGTCTCGCGGAGTATTTTTGGAATCATCTCATATCGTTGCAAGGAATATATCTTTGCAGTATTGAACAACTTAATCATATCGTTGCAAGGAATATATCTTTGCAATATTGAACAACTTTATTTTAGTAACAACGGCGCTGTGATCCAAATGATTTCGCCATGGTTTACCTGCGGTTCTGCCGCTGAGCTAGGTAATTTTTATTCCTTCCTTTTTAACTAAAACACCCACCTCTGCTAATATCCTTCCTAAAGACTCTGAACATTATAACTTCACTGATAATTTATCCAGTCCACAAAAGTTTACAGGTCGAAATTGATTAGCGATAGCTTGAGAATGCGCGAAGCAGACGTGGAGCAAAGTACGGGGATAACGTTTTTCTTCTCCACCCAAATCATCACCAATTGCGAACTTTCATGGGCGAATCCTAATAAGAATGGGGCACGGTGGTTCTTGTTGTTGGTTCACACTTCACGGTGAAAATGCCGAAATCAGTACGAACTGATTAACAAGAAACGCCCGCGACTGCTGAAGAAGCGAAAAACATTCGTGCAAAATGGAAAACTGGAGCCCGCACATAGGGTTTGGTGAAATTTCGAAAGCTTTCACAAACTTTTTGCACGATTGTTGCAGGCTCGAAAGTAAATACTTGCTTTGCCAATGATTTACTATTACAACGACGACAATGAAGATATATAATGACGAGGAAGGCAACTCTGCTTGCACATTTTCAAGCGCCCGGGGGTCAACTCTCAATCGCACATTCCATTTCCACACGTTTTCGTATTCCCAGTTGCTCCCCAAAACTCGCCTCGAGAATTCAGTATTATACAAATTTTTTTTCGCGATTCCTTATTGCTTTCGCCCCGTGGCAGAACACGATTCGCTTACAAAGTTTAATTGCTGCTGCAGGTTTATTGACTGCCCAAATTCGAGCCGCAACAAGCGGAGTTTAACAATCTCTTCCGATCAAGCGCGAACACTCTTGACGGCAGTGGCGGCTCCGGGCAGCCACTCATGTCCTAGCAAACCCCAAACAAACTATTTCCACAACTGCCAATTGCATAAATTGTATTCGTACAATTAATCGTCGCTAAAAACCATAGTGATCACTTGTAACTGAATTTTTTAAGCAAACGCAACACGTACAAACGATAAAACGCTTTGCTCAAATTTAGTCTGTCACCAAAAACCGCGACCGACGTACTCGTCATGCTTTCATTCTTCTCACCGCCAGAATCTTTATGTTCAGAACTCTATCTTGTATCCGAATATTAGATCATACACAATACGCGAAATAAAAACATCGGTCGGAACCAATGATTCCCATCCTTCACAAATTTGCTAATGAGAAATTAAGCACGGGCAGGCGAGCACAAAACTCCTAACGTGTTTTTCTTTTTGCCTTTTGGGAAATCGCTGTGCGACTCGTAGAGCGTTATTCGTACAGGAGATTTTTTCCCGTTGCACGCACAATTCGTTTCAAATGCAAATTCTATGGAGGGAGAAGTCAACCTGTGACCGTAAACTAGATACGAGCTGTTGCTGAAAAATCTAGGTCAGATACATGTTATGAATATAATTCACTCAATTACTAAGTGGCCCGTTTCATTTCCATCATGCCAAATAAGTTTGTGTACGTCGGAACGATACGTCGAATGCAATTATTTTTTGTAGGCCAAGTGGAGACAGCATCAAGTTGTTTGGTGGGGCAATTCAATGTTCTCCTTCTGGCAGCAGTTTAACGATAAATGTATTTTCCGCGATCACACTGGACAACTTCGAGAAAGGAAATATTTAAAAAAAAAAAAAAAAACGCGACAGATATGCCCATTCGCTACTAAAACTGAGAACACTACTACAACTGAATCACGCTCTCATGATTGGGAGGCGGACGACGACTCTTGGAACTTTAACTCCTTGTTGCCTTCTGGACCCCGATTGCGATTTGCAACAAGTTGAGGTGGTTAGGTTTTAGAGCAACCGCGGAGTTTTGCGCGACTCCTTGATCCAGCGTCGATTTTTCGATCGGGTCACGTTTCACGGACTGTATGGTGGGTAGTCGGGGTTTGCGTATTGGTGGACGATATTAAATTTAATCATACACAACAGAATCGTGGGATGCCTTGCGCTGATCTTCCGATCAAGGGATATGTGCGCTGGGTTGGAGACAACCTCGAGCTCGAATAACGCAAAACCGGGGTTTTCGATCTCGCACTTGGAGATCCTTCCGACGAAAGTTCCGTGTCACGAATCCGTCACTCTCGGGGTGATATTTATTTTTTTTCAAGCGCCCGCACTCTGCTGCGAAATCGTACCCCTAATGATCGAATTGGGACACCAAATCTAATTTTTATATACTTTAACGAAAAACCCGATAAGACAAGCGCTATAAACTCCATGAAAAATGATTGCTCATAACCAGTTCGTCGTGTTTGCCGTTTCGCAATATTCCGTGGACTCCCCGATCCGTCCAAGTATTTTCTATTTTTTCCTGTCGCAACGGCATCTTCAATATAGCTGCTCTCTCAGCCGAGTTCGATTGCATTTAGCAATGCAATACACGGACGGGATGCACCAAATCAGTGTTCCAATGTCCGAAATTTTAATTTGCAGATTTAAAATTTTTCAAAGAATTGACTGAAGTAAAGAAAAATGGAAAAGATTGTAAATAGTAATAAAAGTTAAATCTCCTGAGGAACAGAACTAAAGGGAAACCAGTACCGGCGGCAGAGGGTAGTGAGCGAGCAGGCTCCCGGCCGTCGTCATCCAGCGACTGCAATGTTATAGAAGTGGTGAACTTGGCTTCTGTAACAGATATAACTACAAGCAAACAAGACGCTAGCACGGAGAACCCTTTCAGGCAAAAGCCGCTGTTGGCAACAACACCGATAAAACAAGTCACCGATTGCGGGGGGAGGCAGCAAACCCCAGAAACACTGTCAAAGTCAACATCACAGGTTAAATCATCGGAGACAGACCACAGACGGACTAACGAACGAAAGAAGGCAGAGTGCGTTGTGCAACCTGGCATCATCGCGGCCTTTGGGCACAGTAGAAGGACTATGCGCACCCCGGAGCATCCAGTGCAAGACGCACACAATCCGGATCAAGCTGCGACACCAACAGAGGCCAGTGTGAGACTGGGGGAGGGAGAAGCTTTGCCGTTGGCCGACGCCACTTCAAACGCGACCCAAGCGATAGAAGCAAAAGGGCTAGGAAACGGGGGCCTCCCCCAAGAGGTGGCGCCAAATAACACAATCGCCCTTGACCGCGCCGAAGAGGAGCGGCTTACTCGGAAAGCGGGGACTATCGTCAAACAACTGAGGGCTGCCTGCGAAGTGCAGAAAAACATAGGCAAGAGTGTCAAGAATGGCATTCTTGAACTGGAGGAGCTTTTTGGCCGCATCACGCACTACAGGCGGAGGTGGCTTGCAACCGAAAAGCACCAAAAAGACACGCTCTCCCTCGAGGCATCAGTGGGTCCTAGCAGCAGCAAAAGAATGGCCGGTAGCCCAATTGAAGGCGACCGTGAGAAAAGGAGGAAGGACGAGACCATAAACGAAGTTGACACTCCAGGCGAGGAGTTTCATGTGGTGCGAAGTAAGGCAGCGAAAAAAGCGGCCAAAAAGCTACTCCTAGAAAAAACAGACAAAGAGCTCAACCACGAAAAGAACAAAGAACCCCCCGTATACCGCAGAAAACAAAAAGCAAACCGCGGCGCAAACCCTTGCGAGAGGCACTGCTTATTAAACCCACTAAGGGCCGAACCTACGCAGATGGCCTCCGTGAAATTAAAGGAGCGGTCAAGCCAGACGACACCAAAACTGCCATCAAAGCAGTTCGACCAACCCGGACCGGTGGCCTGCTAGTGGAATTCGGGCCAGAGGCCACAAACAAAGATGCATTCCGTGAGGTGGTTCAAAAGGTTCTTGGAGATGCGGCAACGGTTGCCTCGCTCGAACCAATGGCCACCCTGGAAATCAGGGACCTCGACTGCGTCACGGACAAAGCTGAAGTAGAGCATGCCATTAGGAGGGAGTTCCCCAGCTTAAGTGAAGTCAAGGCAAGATTGACACGTGAAAACACAAGGGGGCAACGCATGGCTATTGTCGAACTAGCTGATAAAGATGCCCAGCAAATCCTGGCGAAGGGCAAAATTAAGATAGGTTGGGTGATCTGCAGGATACGGAGAAGAGCGATCCCTATCCGCTGCTTCAGATGTTTCGAATACGGACACACCGCGTATGGCTGTAGGGGACCCGACAGGAGATCTCTGTGCTACAAATGTGGTGAAACGGGGCACAAAAGGAAGGAGTGCACGAACGAGGCAAAATGCATTCTTTGCAAGGATGCTAAGCTAGCACCCGGCGACCTCAAATATGAGCCGGGGACAGGGAGATGCTGGGTTTTCAAGGAGGCCCTAACTAAAGCCAAATCGATACTCAAATGAACCGTATCCTGCAGGTCAATTTGCACCGAAGCACAAACGCCCAGGACCTACTTGAGCAGTTTGCGAGGGATAAGAAAGCTGACCTCCTGTTGCTGAGCGAGCAACATCATAACAAGGACTCGCAAGCGTGGTACCCTGACAAATCTAGTACCTCGGCCATCTGGGCTCGAGACAGCGCCCGCCTTTAGGTGCAGGGCCATGGACGCGGGGATGGTTTTGTGTGGGTGCGGTGTTCAGGGATAACATATTTCAGTGTTTATCTGACGCCTAACGAGGCAATGCGATCCTTTCGAACCCAACTCGATGCCCTGGAGGACGCTGTCTCGAACACAGAGGGCCACATGCTGGTCGGGGGAGACTTCAACGCTAGAGCCATTGAATGGGGTATGCCACAATCCGACCCAAGGGAAAAGCAAATCTTGGACATGGCGGCCAGAACAGCGCTTTTTGTCCTAAATACTGGTAACACCCCTACTTTCCGCCGCTGGGGTTGCGTAGGAACCATACCCGATGTGACACTCGCTTCGGAGTCCCTGGTACCTAGAGTACACAACTGGCGAGTACTAGAGGACTACTCGGCTAGTGATCACCAGTATATAGCGGTTGAGATTCACGACGGTGCCACTCTGCGTGCATATGCCCAAACTTCAATCCTCGGATGGAGGACTGGGAGGATGGACGTCGAGAAGTTCACTGACGCGCTTACGGCAGGCGCACCGTTGCTGGGAGCTCCGCCAGCGAGTGGAGGGCCTACAGCCAAGGACTTGGTGAACTCAACTATGAGTACCATCATAGCTGCTTGCGAGTCTTCCATGCCCCGTCGAAGACCCCGACACGGTAAGCCTCCAGTATACTGGTGGTCAAACGAGATCACCGAACAAAGAAGCGAGTGTCATAAACTTCGGCGAGAGGCCCAGCGGGCTCGAACACGGGAGGAGGCAGACACTAGGCTAGCAGCATATAGGTCCGGCAGGAAATATCTTCACAGGCTTATTAACAAGAGCAAGGCCCGATGCTGGCAAGACCTCGTGGACGATGTAAATAGGGATCCGTGGGGCGTTGGCTACAAGCTGGTCATGGGGAAACTTGGTGCCCTACGGAAGCCTTGTATACATGACGCGGAAAAGATGGACGCGATAGTGCGGGGACTCTTCCCCGCCTATCCCGTCCGTGTTGACGCTGTCCATGGTGAAACAGCAGTCGAGTGCCCACTCTTCACACAGCTGGAACTGGAGGAGGCAGTCCTCTCCCTGAAAGCGAGGAAGGCTCCAGGTCCAGATGGTGTTCCAGCTGAGGTTTTGCAGCTCGTCTATCACCATTGTCCTGACTTGCTGCTCAGCACATTCAACGCTTGCCTACGGGACGGGGTTTTCCCGGTACGATGGAATGTGGCGAGGCTCGTGCTGATCAGCAAGGGGAAGGGTAATCCAGAATCGCCGTCTGCATACCGCCCGTTATGCATGCTAGACACGTCTGGGAAAGTGCTAGAGAAACTCATCAAG
Source organism: Odontomyia ornata (assembly GCA_963969285.1). Classification (NCBI taxonomy): domain Eukaryota; kingdom Metazoa; phylum Arthropoda; class Insecta; order Diptera; family Stratiomyidae; genus Odontomyia; species Odontomyia ornata. The sequence continues at coordinate 92,145,866 of OZ017740.1, read as the reverse complement.
GGAAGACTCACTGACGCGATTCGTGCTGCTGGGGACCTATCTCCTCGGCAGTACGGCCTTAGAGCAGGACATTCTACCATTGATGCGATTGCAGAGGTGGTGAACGCGGTCCAAAAGGCAGAGGCATATAGTCGCACCAAGCGACGGATCGTCCTGTTGGTGACACTCGACGTCAGGAATGCCTTCAACTACGCTAGATGGGTGGATATTCTGGACACGCTGGAAAACTCTCTTCAAGTTCCAGAATATCTAATGCGGCTTTTGAGGAACTACCTAAAGGACCGAAGCCTGCTCTACGACACGACACAGGACCAACGAAGGATGGAAATTACATCGGGTGTTGCCCAGGGATCTATCCTTGGTCCGGACCTGTGGAACGTGTCTTACGACGGGCTACTGAGACTCGAGATGCCAGATGAGTCGCGCTTGGTCGGTTATGCGGACGATGTTGCGGCTCTAGTCGCCGGACGCACCGTTGAACAAGTGCAACTTAGGCTAGGTATGCTAATGCGCCGAGTGAGGGACTGGATGACTGCTCGCGGGCTCAGTTTAGCACTGGAGAAAACCGAAGTGGTCATCTTGACAAAAAAGAGAATCCCTAGAGTAAGGATGATCAGTATTGGAGATATACAAATCGAATCGAAGCCAGCGGTGAAGTACCTGGGGCTACTGATCGACTCAAAGATGAGTTTCTCTGAGCAAATCAGGGCAACGGCTGAGAAGGCTGCTTCGGGAATATCGGCCCTGAGTCGACTTATGGCCAACGTAGGGGGACCCAGCCCATCAAGAAGACGCCTCTTGATGAGTGCTGTAGGGTCAGTGCTACTGTACGGAGCAGAGGTATGGGGCGACGCTCTCAGCAAGGAGGTATACCGAAAACGATTGGCACAGGTACAGAGAAGAGGAGCACTGAGAATTGCATCTTCGTATCCAACAGTCTCCGACTCGGTGGTGAGAGTGATTGCAGGCGTGATACCTGTCGCCCTCCTTGCTAGAGAGCGCCGCGCTATTTACCTGCGCCGAAATGAGAATGCGAGGTAGATAGTTATCCGCGAGGAGAGACAACGCTCGCTCAACGATTGGCAGCAGTCTTGGGGGAATCGCACGAAGGGAAGGTGGACTGCGCGCCTCATCCCGGATGTGAGACCGTGGCTAAATCGAAGGCATGGTGTGACTGACTTCTATCTGACCCAGCTTTTGAGCGGGCACGGGTGTTTTCAGTCTTACCTGCACAAGATCGGTAAGTCACGGTCTCCCGATTGTCGGTTTTGCCCAGGAGAGGAGGACAATGCCTGTCACACATTTTTTGCGTGCACCAGATGGGCCAGGTTGCGAAGGGAACTCTACAGGCAGACGGGAGAGTTCACCCCGGATAATATAGTTGCGGTGATGCTCGAATCAGTTGACAAATGGAACCAGGTGGCACATTATGCTTAGGCAGTCCTAAAAGATAAAAGGGACTCGCAGCAGCTGGAGGTGCTGGGGCTGGGCGATCGCTCTTCTGGCATTTCCTCTTCCCCTCTCCCCTCCCGCTAGGAAAGGGACTCCCCAGCTTAAAGGCGCCCCATGGCGTAACAAAACGAGACCTGGCCCGAAGTAACGTGTCAAACGGTTCCAGGCTAGGTTCTCAGATTGACATGGGAGTCCCACACTGCCATACTCGGCGGGCGTAAATGCCTTCACCTCCCTACCAGAAAAAAAAAGGGAAACGTTTCAATTTAATATAAAGGAAAATTGATATAAAATTACGTTTAATAATAATAATAAGGAAAAAAAAATAATAATTTATAAATTACAACTGTGAATGGAAGTAATGCAATCTCTTTCTAAATCTGCAAATAAAATTTCGGATAAGGGTTAGGAAGGTTTTCTAGCAGTTTGCTTGCGTGACTGCTCGATTACTACAGTCAATTCACGTTCATTGTCCAAAGCCTCTTCCAGATTCAGTCAGGGTCGTTAGCTGTTAGCCCAGGAGGAACCTCACGAAGACCTCCATATCCTCGGGGCCATGGGGGGTGGCACTTCCCAAAGAATGCTAGCCTCCAAGAGTGTTCCTCTCGACCGGCGTTCCCCCTGCGTGTATGAGACCCTAGTGCGATGTACTGAGTCAAAATGTTGCAGGCTAGGTTCTCAGGTTAACAGGGATGTTGTTGAGTGGATTGTCTGGAAGCCTTGCGTGTCTGAGAAACTCACACTCAAAGTAAATTGCCTTCACCTGTCTGACACAAAAAATATGATAAATGTGTACAAGAGCACTTTGAACCCTTTCCAAATATAATTTCATTAAATCTCTGCGCCTTCTTATAATCTTTCATTTAACTTCAACGCAATCAGGATTGTATAATGAGCTTCGGTTTACGAAATCAATTTAAAAATATGTATTTAATAAATTTTTATACAAATATCAGATAATTGAATCTGAAAACTTGAATCTACTATAAATATAATGTGTCCAAATTCAAATCTATTTACACCATACGAGTTCCTCTAGACAAGACATTCTTTCCTCGTCATATCCACTTGCTAATAAAGATTCAACTATCTAATAAAGCGATCATCGGATGATTCTATTGAACTATTCTAATTATACAAAGTAGTATTCTTCCTAACTAGCAAAGCTAATATTTCAAATTGTTTATTCATCAATGTTTTGGCAGCGCCCGAAATCATCGCCGGGGCCATTAGTAATGAGAATTTGTATGCACTAATGTTCATGTATGATATGTAAAATAATTTGGGAATCGTGACCAATACGCGTAGAGCAAAAATGTCACCCAGTGTCGCGCTTATTTTGTGCCATCACGACTAATACTACGAGCGCCACACTATCTTTCCAATTTCAATAATGTGTAATTGTTAATGTTTAATCTTTAATTTGATTTCTTTGTGCGATATCATGCAAACGAGCAGTGCAAAGTGGTTGATAACGGGCGCTATCAATTTTGTTGACCAGAAAACATATTAAGTTTTGTTTATTTCCTCTCTTGTCTGTTAGTTGGTGCGATATATTGTATATTTGTGCGGGTCGTGGTCTCACGATTATACACATAACAGTGACGTTTTGATAGTGTCGCCAAGGTGACTTGCGATTTCCAACGGGAATTTCCTTGTAGAATAATACATCATAAGACAAACTTCTTCAGGTAAGCAAGAACTGCTCAAACATTCATGCCTCCCACAAATATTCCTGGATTCGATTGAGTCAGACGAAACTCTGCACCCTTCAGTGATTCATTTCCTACCCTAAATACTTCGTCAGCATGTCATTTTTCCTCGGATTAAATCTATTTGCAGAACTATGAATATTCAAAATCGTCTGAAATAGCTCAACCCCTTCACAGATCTTTTGTCTTCTATAAATATTTTAATTTCGCTTTCATTAAATTAAGTTCACGTCGAATGCGAACTTTATGGTTTAATTTTATATTCACATCGTTCGCAAAAGTCCCATTCAAAGAGGAGTCATGTGCCAGGGCGCTCCCATTGCGCTCGAACCAAGTGGCGCACTATGGGGTGACTTGTCGGAGATGACTAGAAGATAGTAATTACCTGTTCTATCAACGGTATGACATGAAGTCTAGCTAAAAATAAAAGATACATTTTCAGGTATTTTTTGGTCTAGTTTGTGCGGTTTGGTCATATGTATATGTATGTAAAAGCTGGTGGACACACGCTAATCAGAATCGTCATGATTCAGGTGAAATAATAATGATACGAAGTTATGCAAAGACAAATTTTGAATTTTATTTGAATCTTTGATGAAAGATGGCAATCGCAGAAATTTGGCATAGTATGATTGTTGCAGTGTGAGATCTAAGAAAGCGGTTGACATTATTTGTCAACAGGGATAAAATGCAATGAAATAAATTATGAGCATGTATACGAGTATGAGCTTTGTAATAATTCTGAATTATCACACGTCCTCGTTTTTGACGGGTTATAATCTTACATGTAGGGTATTAGCATAGAATGTTTTTGTTTTAACAATGGAAGTGGCAAATATTCCGATTTTTTTTTTCAAATTTATCCAAAAGACACAGAATTTCTTTCATAAGCACATAACAGCCGCCATTTCATTCCAGCTTAAATAATGTGAATGCTCGGCCAATTAAGCACATTCAAATCAAACACTTTTGCTTAAATTTTCATGAAAATCTAAAGAAAATAAGACTGGCTATCTCGGTTTGAAAATTGTATCAACCAGCAACACGTGTTATTGTTGTTGCAAAATAATTGAAATGGCTATAACTCACTTGATAATGATCTGGTTTGCAAAAAATGTTGTAGGCATAAGGACCTTATATTAATCTACAAAACTGTAGAATCTTAAGATATTTAAGGGATTTAAAAGGCTTTGTTAAGCAAAACCATACGTACCTATACTATTGCGATTTAAATGCTCGGCATAAGCTATTAAATTGCACACGCTCTAATAAAATGGGTAATTTCTTTCATAACATCATTAAAAAAGGTCGTATATTCATGCATGTCCCGAAAAAGTCAAAATTTTACTCGCCTCAAGGAGTTGATTCTACTCGCGACACTGCCCTTAGCGAGGAAACTATATGCCTATCTGAGTTGAGTGTTTAAAATAAATAATTTTTCCAACCACTCTTGATCTGTGTGGCTGACAATCGCACCTTACCTTAGAAACACCTGAAAAGATTCTTCTCAACGGAGAAAAGGAAAAGACCTGAGTTTGATTACTTCTCAAAACGTTATAATTTGTAACTAAATTATAAACGCAACTACAAGGTTAATGTTTTCAAAATGGTCTAAGGTCCCCTAACTGGTTCCGGTCTGGGCAGCGTTGGCGGTGCCTCTCCCGTTGCTTCTTGCTATGCTGTTTCTGGAGGGCCCGGGCTTAGTCGCGGAAACGGTTTTTCCCCTCCGGTGTGACGCTGACCCGAACTAAACTTAGCAGCTCCCCCAGTTGGCGCCGCAACTTTGCTTGCTGAACTCCTCTGCGTGGCTTTGAGGGGAGCACTGGGGACATGCGTCACTTCTGCCGAGCTGTGGGCTGTGGTTTCGGCTGCTTCCGAGTCCTATACTCTTTCAACGTGATGGGCCTATAGGGGTTCCGCAGCAAGTACGACGGATAAGGGAAGCCTGATGGTTGTTGGCGGTGGGACTGTAGCTCGGCGGGGTGGGGCAGCGTAGAGAGCCTCAGACCCCTCCTTTGTTCCCTGTTGATGTCAGGGCTCTTTTGCCCTGGCAGTTTAATGAATATATAAATTCCGTTTTTTAGTTAAGACTAAATCGAATTGTTTTTATTCACTTAAACGATGTTGAAATGTTACAGTTTAACGATGTTGAAATGTTACAAGCTGTGAATTTTATTTTACTTTGTTTGCAACTTGATCGCTGCGATGCGACTGTCTGACTTAAAAAATGAAATTGTCCACAACGCCAAAAATTAAACGATGTTGAATTTGTGACCTCATGAAATGTATCCGAATCCAAACATTCGAATACATTTCATGTGCACACGGTTCAAAATTTCAATCAAGGCAACACACTGTGGCAACATTTATGTGCTCATGAAATGAATCCGAATCCAAACATTCGGATATATTCCATGCGCACATGACTATTTACGATGCAAAATCTTGATATGAACGAGCAGCTTGCCTCGCCAACAAATTGCTGATGGTGCGTTTGGCTGGAAAAACAAGCTCCGGAGTTGAAAATATTCAATAAGCATCTACTTGGACATGCTTATCGGATTCACACAATGTTATCGCCTGAAGAAAATAAATTGGTGGGTGACATTGTACGAGTATGTAATTGTGCTTAGTATCTACCCCCCGTTGAACGCTTCGATCAACCTCTTCTTGGGTGCGCGTCTAGGTAGTGGTACTGGTGGTCTGGAGCGGGCGTGTTACTGCCGCTTGTAGGATCTGCAAACGACGTTGCCGATGAGTAGACCCAATACGGTGATGCTCAGTTAGCCGATGGTATATTGATGGATGTCGTGTGTGCTTATCTGATTGGTCCAGGTAAGACCTTGTGCCTGCACTTGCTTTCGTAACTCATCGATTTCAGATGTGTTGAACTAACTGGAGATGTTGAGCTCATGGATGACTTTTGGTCTTCCAACTTCTAGACCAGAGTGGATCGCAGTATGTGACACGCCCACCTGGCTTTCGTGTACGCAATGACCCTGGATCATTGAGTAATTAAATAATACTGGAGTGGACAACCACGTGACAATATGGTTGCAACAACCCCTGCGACCACTTTTCCTACTGCTACGCTCTTGTTTACAACCTTAGAGAGAGCCAAATTGCACAAGCAAACATGGCTGCTGCTCAATGTAAACAAATTTTCATACAATACCAAAAATTTGCTTTCTATTTGAAAAACCTTCAGCATTGTATGAAAAACATGCAAAACATTAATATAATAACTACTCACTTGTGAAAGGAAACACCTACAGAACCTTTTCCACTATGATTTTTTCACGAAGGCACTACACATTTCATTTTGAAATTCGGACTTAATTACACAGTGTCACACGTTAAAGTAACTTGAATCACAAACTCCAATCGAATGTTTAAACACTTGGTACGAATTTAGATCGCGAACACTTTCCATAGTTTTAATATCGGATAAAATTCGCGACGAAACTTGCAAATTAGCCAATTTGGCGTCCAATTTGCATCAGTCAACTTGACAGTCAGTTCACACCTAGTCAGCTTTTGGAACAAGAAAGTGACCAGCAAGAGGCAGACGGGGAGGAAATGACAGACTGTTCACTTGGAAGAGAACAGAAATCGGTCGCATGCTCTCTCATGCATTTTATATGAGCTTAGCCCATCCAGTTCTTATTAATCTTAGCCCTGGATGGTTACAGCATCGGAATTGAGTGTGCTGGACCCCCCTGGCGCATAAAGGTGGCGGTGTTGCCGCCACACACGATGTGAGCAACGGTCTAGCTGGCGAGCGCATAGATCCACTCATTTGAATGTGGGATGTTGGACCAGGCGAATGAAGTGGGCAGATGAACTACGCTGCACCCGGTTGCGGATGGAATTCACTTCAGCAATCGAACTTCACATCTGCTTACGTTGGATTCTTTGCTATACAAAGAATGAGACTGCAGGCAGATGTGAATTTTGGTTCCATCGGTATGCAGCAAGCGTATTTCAATTTGAATAGCGGATAGCAGAGGTCACGTTGCGGAGTAACGATCAAATATCGCAACGTTGGTTGTATGGCGATCAGGTGGTTGTGCTTCACCATTGGTATCAGAGGAAGCCTATAGAGCTCGAACTTTACTGCAGCTACCAGTGAGAATTTTAGCTCAAAGACGACGCAATCTGCGGCCAGCTTGGTGCGGATTGAAGTTATTTGGAATAGTTGTAGAAAGTTTTTCCGATCTATGAGCAAGCGCTAGTTCTCGAGCAAGTGTTCCCTGATGTTGGTCAACTCCACGCTTGATTTTTGTTGAATTACCCGTGCTGGGTATCTGCTACAACATTTGTGAGAGAAGATTGAATTCTCTGCAGGTTGATGGTGATGAGTGTCATTTGAAATGCCAATATTGTGATCAGATCCAGCACCTGGTTCTGACTTTCTTCCATGTGGGGAGCCTTGACGTCTTCTCGCTTCTCGCTTTTGATTGAAGTCTGATTCTTCATTAATGAATGCAACTTTTCTTGCCTTCATTGCATTGTTTTGATGGTCTGGGCCACCTGATTGGCGTGATTATCATCAAGAATACCAAACAACGTTCAGGCGAGACCACCTACTGCATTATAGCGCCTCTCTTAGCTCTGACTCCCAGGATTTGATTGATGTTGGAGAACACTTGATTGAAATTACGGAAATGATCTATAAGATGCATGCGATTTGTTGACGGAGTTCCCTTCTCATGCAACTACTGTAACAGGCGCGTCCCATTCTGTAGCACGGCCAATTCCATCCAATACGGTCCAAATCCGTTATTGATTACCAGCCTCCATTCACTCGAAGATAGGTACGCCTTGCCCAGTGATTGGAAATGCAGACCAGGATGTGGGCCAGTCGGTGAAACTTGTCCTGGAGCCGTGTTCACCGTAGAAATTAGCAGCACGCCAAGAGGAGGGTCACAATTGATGTTCCTATATACACCGATCTCAGCCTCACCGCCGGACTGCCGTCGATGCTCCCTTCATCTTCCTCTCTTGCCAATGGTTGATTACTCGCTTGTGTTGTCGCTTCATCAAACGGTATGTCGCCGTGCACTGGTAGTGGAGCAAGTTTGTGGATCGGTCTCTTCAGTATCCCAGACGTGTTCTTTACGTCTGCGATCCTAACGCAACCATCAATGCCCTCGTAGGTCTTCATAATTCAGTTCTTTGTCATGATGACAACTGTCCCTCGGAGGACGTCCTGGTGGATCTGTCTCCACTTGACACGATGTTGCAGCTGGTGAAGGTATTCACGTGACCATCATCTCCAGAATTCGAGCTTGAGGTGGTTTCTCAGTTTCATCGAGTGTGAAGACCGTTAGTGACTGGTTTTGCACGAGCGTCTACCATGGTCGTCAGGGGTTCTTCGATGAGAAAATGCCCTGGGGTCAAGGCTGCCAAACCGTTAGGGTCGTGTGACATTGGGATCAGTGGTCTCGAATTAAAGATGGCCTCCACCTTGGCCACCAGCGTATGCAGCTCTTCATATGTGAGAGTTGCCGACGAAGTACTTCGGCGGAGTAAAGTTTTGGCAGACTTAACGGCTGCCTCCCACAATCCACCAAAGTGGGGATAAAGTGGAAGTTGATTCCTCGGGCACTGCATGAAGCCGTCACCTCGTGTTGCGCTTCATTTGAGTAGAACGATAATGAAAAAAGTTGATGGAATTGTCGCAATATAGATTCCTGCAATAGCCTCGCCTTCCAATGAATCGCTTCAGTGAACCGATAAATGCTTCGATACTCAGATCGCTCACCAATTCCAGGTGGACGGCTTTAGTGGTGAACACCAAAAGATGGCTATGTAACCCTTCTGGGGACGGGTACCTCGACCACGGTATTGTATCATGATGGGCCCGCAGAAATCGACTCCCCCATTGACGAATGAGCTGAACGCGAGTGCTCGGTAGATTTCCCATAATTTGAGAGAATAGTTGAGGCATTGGTCTAACACATGAAATACATTGTCTCACAATTGATCTCGCTAGCTGCTTCCCTCTTATTGGCCAAAAACGTTGTCTCGTAGTGGTGAGCAGGGCCTGCGCCCCAAGATGGCAGTTGACGCGGTGAATGTCCATCATCAATAGCTTGGCTTTGAAAGAAAGCCTGGACAGTTCTAACCTCCCACCAGCGCGCAAGATTCCTTCCGAGTCCAGAAAGGGAGCCAGTCTCACGAAGGGACTGTTTTTGTTGATCTTCTTCTCTAAACTAATGTTCCGTATTTCTTCGCGGAAGTCATCTCTCTGGATGTACTTGATGATGACCTCGAGAGTGCTGGAAAGTTCTCGACTCGTGAGGGCCCTGCTCCGCGGGTAGAGGTTCTGGGAAGCTAGTTTGCAATAACCGATAAACCGTAACACATAGGCGACTATTCGTTGCAACATTCTGAAGAAGTTCCCATGTGGAATTCCATGAATAAAATGCATGTCCGCTTTTATTATCGCCACCATTGTCACTTTGGTTTGCCTCTTCTCCAAATTGCAGGATCCCTCATTCTTGTATTCGGCAGGCCAGATTGATTCAGCTTCACTCAAAAAGGGTGGCCCTTGTAACCACATGTCATAGCTACTCAGTTCAATTGGCGCTATATCGTGTGATAGAATGTCGGATGGATTGTTTCCGGAACTAACGTGGTGCCATTGGTTTGGTCTCGAGAGTGTTTGAATGGCTCAAACCCGATCAGCGACGAATGTGGTGTAAGACGATGTGGTTGAATTGACCCAAGCGAGGACGATTTCAGCATCAGTACAGAAGGGCTGGAAAACATTTTTCAGATTTAGCGCAGTTTTGACTCGCTCGGTTAGCTCAGCTCCTAGTTTGGCAGCACACAACTCCAGGCGTGGGATAGTCACCGTTTTGATCGGGGCCACTCTTGATTTTGCGCATAACAATCTGATGACAACTTGACCGCTTCTCAGGGTAGATCTGACGTATATTGCCGCCCCATATACCTTCTCTGAGGCATCACAGAAGGTATGCAGCTGAACTCGCATGGGCTTCTCTCCAGCGTGTACATGTCGGAGAAAGCGAACCTTCAGCAACGAGTGCAAACTGTTGCGAAATTTGGAGCAGTGAGTGTGTATTCTCGCAGGCAAGGCGGCATCCCATTCCAACTGCAGGCGCCAAATTTCCTGTAGGAAAAGCTTGGCAGTTAAGATAATCAGTGCCAGGAGGCCCATCGGGTCAAACATCCTGGCAATGTCAGATGCGATCGTCCTTTTCATGTGTTTTGAGCCGCTTGGATCCAGATTGATGTGAATCTGGAACTCGTCTGCCTCCGGGAGCCAGCTTATGCCAATGGTTTTGATGTAGTCCTCCGATAGGTTGCTGAAATCCAGTTTTACCTGCTGGTCCTCAAGTTTTATCCTCTGCAACAGTTGAGGATGATTGGCACACCATTTGCGCAGAGGCATGCCTGCACTAGCGAGAATTTTTATCAACTCCTCCGCTTCCGATTTACCTGCGCCATGCTGTCCGCCCCCAGTCATAACGTTGTCGATGTAGAAGTCATTTTGCGATGCGCTGCTACCCAGGAGATGCCTGTGCTACTCATCCCGTGCTAGCACCTGAAGATATTTGGTCGCTAAGTTTGGAGCACACATCGTGCCGTAGGTGACGGTATTTAATTGATAGTACCATAATGGCTCAGTTGAACTATTCCTCCAGACCAGAATATGATACTCGCAATCATCAGGATGAAGCCCTATCTGACGGGACATCTTCTCGATGTCGGTGGTGAAAACAAAGCAAGGCATTCGGAAACGTAGCGAGATTGTGAACAAGTCGTCCTGAATGGTAGGTCTGCGTTGTATATGATGTCGTTTAATGAGATGTTCGTCGTCGTTTTACTGGAGGCATCAAAGACCACTCACAGCTTGGTGGTACTACTATCTAGCTTCTACGCAATGGTACGGTAGGGAATACTGCAACTTCTCATTCGTCTGTAGAGTCACTTCCTCCATAGGTCCACGAAGGAGGTAATCATCCATGAATTCCTTGTACTGACGTTTCAGCTCGGCATTTTTCTCCAGCCTCCGTTCTATGGCCAAAATCTGCGTGTGGCAATAACTTTTGAGTCACCCAGCCTCATGGGGTTGTTGCTAAAGGGGCTATCAGGCTGTCTTCGCATCGTTTGGCAAAAATGTATTTCACATGCCTTTTCAGTCAATGTAAACTGTGGTTTCATGTTCAGCACTTCCTTAACTTCCCAGAATTTTTTAATGGTTTCGTTTAGTTTGACGTCCACTGCTAGAACCCCGCAAGTCACTGAGGTAGCCTGAGGTTGGACTGCTCTTCCAGCGACTATCCACCCAAAAAGCGTATTTTGAAGCACGGGGAGCTCGGAGCCCAGTTTTATTTGCCCGTTAGCCAGAATCTTGTAAAAGTATTTGGCGCTCACCAGTAGTTCAACCCGCTCCGTTCGCTGAAAATTTGGATCTGCCAGCTTGATATTTTTTGGAATCGGCTATTTTGAAATGTTGAACTCCTGAGACGGTTACGGTGAAATGATTTTATCCATCACATAGGCCTCCAATTTTGTGGCGTATCCAGTCAATCGGGATTGTAGGCCAATATTCACCCTGTTGTGCGCCTTTTCTGTACTACCGCCGACCTTTTCAATGAACTTGGGATGACGTGTTAATGGTAGCCCCAGTTTTCGGATTATTCGCTCCGTAATCGAATTGATTTCTGAGCCTGGACCTAATACAGCTCGGCACTCCGTTGTCCGTTCAATACTGCCAGTCAGTTTTACCAGGGCCGTATCCCTTGGATCGTGGTGTCAACAGAGTAGTTAGAGCGAGCGATGGTGCATCGGACTGCCGCCTTGTCTCCTGCTTAGACGCTTTCGGGTGCGTGGGCATCACCTTGGCTGAATTTGATTTGGTATCTCCACTCAAATGTAGTAGGCTATTGTGGTTTTTGGCACATTCCTTGCAACTTCCGTACGAGCAGCTAGCAGCCTTATGTCCTTCTCGGAGACGGTTGACACAAAGTTTCTTCGACTGGACGAATTTTAGTCTTTCCACAATAGTGAGCTTAAGAAAATCTGGGCAGTAGTGCGGTGGGTGCGTTTGCTCGCACATCAGGCACTGAGGAGTCGCCATGGTAGCTATTGTAGCCTTGGCACCCTTGGTCCGGCTCTTCGACGACCCCTTCGATGCATTGCTGAGCACCTTGAAAGCCTGAAAACGTGTCTCCAAAAATTCCAAAAAGCCTTTCAAAGATGGTAGTTCTCGTGGACTGGTCAACGATTGTTCGTACAGCGCGTGGGTGTCCGGATTATGCTTCCTGATTAATAGGTGCAAGAGTAGTGGATCCCAATTAGCTACGTCCGTGTTCTCGAGGCCTCTGATGCACTCCTGGGTAGTGTCACGTAGAGATTTCATGGCAGTCACTGATGATTTCTGACCCACGTGGAATGGTTGACCCAGTAATCGATTGATGAGTGCAGTGGTCAATAGTCGTTGATTATCGTACCGCTCCTTTAAGGTGTTCTACGCTGCCTCGTAATTATTTTCAGGGAGCGCAAAATTTCGAATCTGTCTTTCAGCTTCTTCCGTAAGGTTGGTCTTAAGGTACCACAGCTTTTGGCGATTCGACATTGGTTGGCTGTGCACCATTTGCAAGAACAAGTCATGAAATTGTCCCAGCGCAAGTATTCTCCGTCAAAGGTTAGAAGCGTTATTTCAGGTAGACGCAAACTGGGGCCCGTTGTTGTTCGAGTTGGTATCGTTGAGGCTATTTCGAATTCTTTCAGCCTAGTTTCTAACTAGATCAGCCAGTCCTGCGATACTTCCTCGAGGTTTAAGTGTCGAGCGACATCAAAACCTTGTCCGCCAGGATCGTCATAAAGTTCAGAAATCAGGTGGTGACACTCCTCTAACTTTGACCAGTATATTTGCACCAGAGCGAGTTTCGCCTCGTACCACGATCTTGACAGCTCCGAATGATCCAAATGAACGATACTTCTCAGCAGGGAATCTGCCATCACATTGTATCGTCACAACATCCTTGCAATGCTGCTATCACTTGGTTGAATCCCCTTTTTCGAAGGGGATTCAAAGACATCGCACGCGAACTCGAGTGGCCGAAGCCTTGCATTGTAACACCCGGCATCTTGTTTCCGGGCCGCTGAATCTTTTTTGTAGTTGATGATGACGCTGTCCAACTCTCGAAACGAATCCCTTTAAACGCTCCGCCAAACGTTCCATGTTCGTGTGATAAGAATTCTCAAAGTTTGAAAAACGGCACAGCACAGATCTTCACCGACACTGAATACTACAAACACTATGTTCATGCAACACTGGTATCCAAATTCTGCAACCGCAACTCCAGCCCGACCCCTGTTTGAATATTGGCCGGAATCGAAGCCTCGCCAATCGAAAAACTTCGGTATCCCAAAACTATAGAACGGCGCAAGATCCAACTTTGGATCTTGCCGGGGTCTCCAAATGTCGATGTCAGGGCTCTTTTGCCCTGGCAGTTTAATGAATATATAAATTCCGTTTTTTTGTTAAGACTAAATTGAATTGTTTTTATTTACGTAAACAATGTTGAAATGTTACAAGTTAAACGATGTTGAAACGTTACAAGCTGTGAATTTTATTTTACTTTATTTGCAACTTGCTCGCTGCGATGCGATTGTCCGACTAAAAAATAAAATCGTCCACCATGCCAAAATTAAACGATGTTGAATTTGTGAGCTCATAAAATGTATCCAAATCCAAAAATTCGAGCATATTTTATGAGCACACGGTGCAAAATTTCAATCAAGGCAACACACTGTGGGAACATTCATGTGCCCATAAAACGGATCCGAAACCAAAACATTCGGATACGTCTCATGTGCACATAAAGCAAAGATTGAATATTCATGTGCCCATGAAATGAATCCGAACCCAAACATTCGGATACATTTTATGCGCACATGACAACTTACGATGCAAAACCTTAATATGCACGAGCAGCTTGCCTTCCCAACAAAATGCTGATGGTGATTTCGTCTGGGAAAACAAGCTCCCCAGTTGAAAATATTCAATGAGCATCTACTTGGATATGCTTATCGGATTCACCCAATGTTGTCGAACGAAGAAAATAAATTGGCGGGTGGCATTGTTCGAGTATGTAATTGTGCTCAACATTCCTCTTGGGCTGACGCAAGCCTGCGAATAAACATAGTGACTAACTAGAAAAGTCGAGGGCCTCTAGGTTGGGGGCGGATGGGCTTGTGGAACTGCTTACCATCCACCAGGCCAGGGGAGTGCCAAGGAGCCGATGAAATGATAGAATGCGCAGGACCAGGCGTAAGCCAAGGAGTCGTATTCGATGGTAGGGCTAGGGTCAGGTGAAATGCTGATCTTGTATTTTCTTCAATTCGATTTTCTCCCTCCGTAGAATTACTAATCATACCCCACTAAACGCTTGCGGAGATCAAGTTGCGCGTCCAAATGTATGGTTTTGTTTTTATTCCGGGACGTTAACAATCATACGCTAACGCGTTTGTGATGATCAATTTTCCAACTGCATATCATCGCTGCTGTGCATGGTCTGTTACTTCCGTATTCCCCTCTCTTGGCTCTGTTGGGCTTTCCCAACCTTGGATGTTGTTTTACTTTTGATACGATGGTCGTGGGGTATGCTGGTTTGTTTTTATATTTGCTTATAATTATATGTGTTTATCTATACAGTATTCGATATTAATATAATTAGTTTATAAATTGTATTTGTTTTGTATCTTTTTTTCTATGCGGGTTTTGATAGTATAATGAATTTTTGGATTGTATTTGTTTTGTATTTATTTGTTGTGTCGATTATATATTTAAAATTGTTTTGTATCTATCCTTATATGCAGTTTTTGATCGTATAATCAATTTTTAAATTGTAGTTGTTTTGCATCTATTATTGTATCTATTATAAAGGATGGTCCAACCAAAATGCACGATGTTAATTGTAAATAAAACAAATGTTTTCAGAGAATTACGTTAATATTTTTTATTATAATAGAAGAATTTATGACAATTATGTGTAAAACAAAATATCCCCCAAATGCTCGCCACGTCTACATTGGCATACTTCTGTCCGATGGCCCATATTTTCAAGGACTCTGAGACATAATTGAGGTTCAATATCGTTAATGTGCTGAATTATCTCATCTTTCAGCTCTTTAATTATTCTTGGCTTATTGACGTACATTTTTTCTTTTAAATATCCCCAGGGAACATCGCCACAATGTGGGATAACTTGGCCATTGAATTTCTCGCGCAAAAGAGACTTTGTTTCGTTGGCTGTGTGGCAAGTGGCACCATCTTGTTGGAACCACATATCGCCCAGGTCCATAACCTAAATTCCTGGCCACAAGAAGTCTATTATCATCTCGCAATAGCGAACACAATTCACGGCAACTGCTTGGCCGTTCTCATTTTCGAAGAAGTACGGCTCGATGACGCCGCCAGCCCGTGAACCGCACCAAACAGTCACTCTTTGTGGATACATCGGTTTTTCAACAATCATTTGTGATTCTCATTTGCCCAAATGCGGCAATTCTGCTTGTTAACGAATCCACTGAGATGAAAGTGTGCCTCGTCGCTGAAGATGATTTTTTTTGTAAAGTCACCATTCACTTCTATCTGTTCAACCAACCATTCGGCGTATTGCCGACGTTTGAAATGGTCAGCAGGCTTCAGCTCTTGAGTCAATTGAACCTTGTAAGCGTGTCAATTCAAATCTTTACTCAAACTTCGCATCAGGGATGTTCGTGAGATGTTCCATTGTTTTTTTTGTGGCAGGATGGTGAAGAGGAAGTGCCTGACAAACGATCTCCTAGCCCCAACACCCCTGGCTGCTGTGAGTCCCTTTTATCTTTCAGAACTGCCCGAACATAATGTGCCACATGGTTCCATTTGTCAATCGATTCGAACATCACCGCGACTATACTATCCGGGGTGAGCTCTCCCGTCTCCTTGTAGAGATCCCTTCGCAGCCTGTCCCATTTTTTGCACGGAAAAAATTTGTGGCCGGCATTGTTTTCCTCTCCTGGGCAAAGCCGACAATCGGGGGAGATATTGTTACACCCCCTTTTATTCCACGGGAGCCGCTATGGCCCCCAGGGAAACTAGGGTGCTCCGGCGGGGCATACGGGCCCGGTTCAGCTCGTCCGGAGACGGGCGTGGGGCGCCACTCGCTTGTCCCTCAAGGCCCCAATAAGCCGCCAAGCGAGAATGCGGCTTGCCAGAACAACCAACGTCACTCTTCAACCGATCCCTATCTACCGAGCACACACTGGCTACCACACTAACTTTATACTTCGACACTTTTGCCTCCCCTATGCGACCCTCCTACACTCCCCTCGAACACTAACCCTATCCGTCCGACCAGCTATCGGAATCACCACACCACCCCTGAACACTTTTATACACTACCGATTTCACTTTTCTTATTATTACTACACCCCGACTTGCCACTCAAGCCGCACCCGTCACAACCTGTAACAAAGAAAATTTACCTTATTTTCTTTTTCCCTAAAGACGTAAATTTCATAAATTAGATACGTTTTAATTATTGAATTTCAAACCATATACAAACAAACTTCCGATCTACGTTAATTTTAAAAGGAACTTACTTCTACTCGTACCTACAAGGGGCCCCTTCACTGTCTGCATCCGATGGTGTACTTCTATCTTGATTAGACATCTGGAATCTACTTATCGCTTCTCGCCTCAACGCAGTTGATGTCTCGGAACGAAATTTCTTCTTGTTCCCTTCCTTGCGCTCCTCGCTTCACACTTGATGCTTTGTATCGAGATTTTCTGCTTCACGCTTGTCGCTTTGCCACTTGATGCTTTGTATCGAGATTTTCCGCTTCACGCTTGCCGCTTCCCAGCACATCCGCTCCGCCACACCCGAGAAGAAAGAAAAGAGAGGAGGCGCGTCATTCTTCACGCGATTTTATCATCTCCTCCTAACGGACAATGTCCCGCTC
The DNA here is from genome assembly GCA_963969285.1 of Odontomyia ornata. Taxonomy (NCBI): domain Eukaryota; kingdom Metazoa; phylum Arthropoda; class Insecta; order Diptera; family Stratiomyidae; genus Odontomyia; species Odontomyia ornata. The sequence continues at coordinate 92,128,713 of OZ017740.1, read as the reverse complement.
TTCGACCGAATACCATTGTCCCCGGTCATCCACCTCTTCGGCGTGATAGTTTCTCTCTGCCGCCACTTGGTTTCCGCTCCGCTCTGGTGGTGATCACTCCAAGTGCGGCTAAATTGGTTTGACATGATTCACTGATAGTTTGGCACGTCAGTGGTGTTTGTTTACCTTTGTTTTGAGGAGGAACTTTTATTTCGGGAAAATCGTGTCGCGGTTGTGATATATAATTCTTCCCAAAATCCGCCCTAAAGTAGTGCCTTTCGAGTGTCACGATGGTTCCTCGGTTTTCTGCAATTTTCCCGGTGAATTGCTTGTGTTCCAAGCTGAGAGATATAGTCCTCAGGTGTGTATACATTTATTTAAGGTGCTGTGAAATGTTTTTATTTCCTTTTTGCAACCCGCTAATCATACTCGTTAGTTTTCTACACATCCACCGTTTCGTTTCCCACTTCAATCGGGTTTATAATTTCACATAAAATTCTCCAAATTGTAGTGTTGTACAATTCCACCGTATCATTCATGAAGCCCGGAAGCAAGTTGCAATCTCGAACGTTGCTCCGTTGTTCCCCCCTGTGTTTTGTGTTTCTGGGTAGTATTTCCATTTGATGTGGGAATGCGGCTCCGTATTGATTTCCTCGACGGGGTTGGAGAGGCCGAGTAATCCTCAGCTGTGTCCATAACATAATCGTTTAAATCGAACACCAAATTCAATGGCACACTGAACTCCGACGACTGTTTGCTCGATCCCGACACGGAAACATCGCTCCCCGTGTCTGAATAGTTGAGATCTCTGGTGATTGTATTCTCGTCCACGACATATTTTGGTGCATTGCAGTGCATAAATCCATGAAATCCCCATCATTCGGAGCAATGTCGAGAAATTGGCAGATTTTCACTTGTTTCACCTTCTCATCGTATGACCAATTGTTCAAGAAATTATTGATACCGTTTCGGGCTGTGATTTTCTTGTTGTAGTGACATATTTCGTTCTGTTTTTGTATAAATTTCCGAAGCTTACTCAGCGAATTTGTCAATTCGGTCAATTCACTATCAGTTAAACGTTCTAATTTGATAGTGTTATTCCTTTCGAGTTCGTTCTTGAAACGAACAGTCGGTATGCCCGAAGTGGCTTTGACCACAGTTGATTTGTCGTGCGCTACATGCCCGATAGTGCCCATATTGATGGTTGCCAGGCGGGAAATTACCTTGGTAAAAGTGGCGTCGACTTGGTGATATCCAATTGTGATAATCCTGCTTTGGCAGATTCGAATTACCGATAGTATGCCCTTCGCCTGATGACAATTCTGGTTGTTTAAAATTACAAGTATTCGTACTTTACCTACTGCTGTGAGTACAATTAGGAGTGGCAAACAAAACCCTAGTCGAGTGCGGCTTAGCTTACTGAATTTACCGAGTCACGCGAATGCTACGATAGTGTTCGGGATGAGGTAATGATGATGCCCTTCTGTTTTATCCGTAACAATATGTTCAATTGTTTTGCAAGATGAAGAGTTGAGGTTGACGGCTCTTCTGTCACACTATCACGAACAACAGCAATGTTTTCCGTTGAACAAGCTGGGCGAGCATGCACATGTGATTTCACATTTCCCGCTTTGCTGAAATTTGCACACGATTCTCCCCATTGCGGACAAATTCGGTCGATTATGCTGACCAAAAAAAATCACGAAGTACACGAAATGCATTTTGATTTGAACGCCCATTTTTGTAAAAGACTTCAACAACTTAACGCGCTGCTTGATTGTATACCTCTTCAGAGTTGAATTTGTCAAACACTGAAACAAAGAAATGTCAAATTAAGTTGGGCGAAAAACTTTACGTTAAGGAATGACTCCCAATCAGCATCTTGCATTATGGTTGGACTTTAGTTAGGCTAGAATCCAGCTGGTACAAACGCGCCTCTTGCACATCGTACAAAATTCAGGAATTTTAATTCAAAATAAAAACGCCAAAATTACTTGCCTCAACGAATTGCTTATATCGTCGGTGGCTTCCGCGACACAGTGGAGATTAAATGGCCATCTCCAATATTCCATTTGGTTGGCATACATCACGGATGCTTGGGTATTGAGCGGGCTCTCAACGTTAGGCTCGGCCAACAATGTTGCGTACCATTTATCCTTGGAAGTGTCCAATAGACCCATTCAGGCCCACATTCAGGCGAAAGTACGGTGTGAGGAATTTTGCTAGAAGCGCTGAGTAAGAATACAAATTGGGGAGCTCGAGCACATGATTATCTTTAATGGTCACGGTTTCTTGACTGAATAATTGAGGATTGATGCTTTGGGCCACTTAGATTACAGAAAAGGAAACTATAAAGCTATACATTACAATTTCGCAACTGTAACTGAATCAACTTTTACAAACTTTACGAGGTGTTTTCGCACTATTGAAAGTATAACTCAGTCGGGAAGTTCATAATTTTATAAGGAAACTTTCTCCATAATAATTTCTTATGGCTTCAAAACTAACAATTTTGATGCAGAGACAACTCGATTAAATATATCTTGATGTTGTTATCTTGTTGTTCAATCACGAACTAACGCGCCGCCGCCGGTTTCTTTCCTTTTTTTGCCCGGGTTATGTACTTGAGATTTTTCAATACAGCGCTGGATTGCATCATCCCTTGCGTCGTCGGCGAAGTTTCACCGACCCACATGGGTGCATTGCCATTAATTTTGTGACCCCAACTGCTGAGGTGTGTGATGGTGCGTACACTCGACTTCATTGATTCACACGAAAGCCAAACACAAAAAAATAGACCATATGGCTGAAACTTGGTGTGCGTACATTCAAGAGATGATGACCTACCTCGATACGCGCCAGTAGTGCCATCTCTCGGGCTGTGCATGGACTTTTCAAACGCCCTTCATATATATATATATATATATATATATATATATATATATATATATATATGTATATACTCGTACATTACATATAAATATATATATATATATATATATATATATATATATATATATATATATATATATATATATGTATATATATATATATATATATATATATATATATATATATATATATATATATATATATGTCTATTTATATGGATATATGTCTATTTATATGGATATATATCTTATATATAAGGCCATGATGACCTATACTAACTAGAAATATTGTACTTACACTTGTTTAATGTATTCGAAGGTCTCAATCAATACGCAACACAAATAGACCATCTTGAAAGTTAAAGATCTGGTTTTATTTATGATAATATGCGCGAGTATTTCAACTCAACGCTCTTTTGGAAGAATACATACACACAAATTTTACTTGATTCTTAATTTCGAAATTTAAATTAGAGTATATAGCCATAGTTCAACCTGCAAAAAACTGTAGTGAGAAAAGTTCTGTCGAAAGCACGGAACGCTTAATACGTTATTATTCTTTAGCTTTCTCAGTCATAAATTACCTTTTTAACTTGTGATGCATCCATACCCGGATATGAATCAGTGGTTTATATCCAAAATCCTGAAACATACCTTGTATGAGAATACTTGGCTTAGTCGAAATTGAAAAGCTTCTAGATTTTATCATTCTTTACATATTTTCATGAGCTATTTTTATACATTTTTGAAGTCTATGAAGTTTTTTTCCCTGTTGTCAATAGCACCCTAGGTAATGCCAATCATAAGTCTATTCCATTTTCCAAACTCTTTTATCTTTTCACTTTACTCGTATTGTTGGGTCGTTGCCAGGTGAATTTGTATATCCCATTAGATTTAATGTCATCCAGGTAGATTGGAATGTAAGTTCACGGGATCAAGAAATCACCTTGTTTGAAGGACTTTTTCTGCTTTATTAAATTAGAGGGTGAGTATTGTTAGAAAAGAATGATAAATCTACTTAAACATAATGAAGCTGATTCTGCTGGTTCCAAGAAAACTTCTAAAAAGTATAAAAAGGCTACGAAAAACGTTTAGTTTAATATCCAAAATATTCATAACAAAAACTTCCTTTTCTATGCTTATTTTTATTTGTTGCAGACACCAGCGTTTTGAAAGAAAACTACTGTCTTCCCTCGCACAACTGAAGAAGAGAGTAGTTTGCTCTCAAATCAACAATCAAAGAAAAAACAAATTTTTATTAAATATACTTTTTACATTCCGTTATTCGAAATCCCGCACCACTCAATTTTAATATTTTTGCTTTGGAACTTAAATTAACTGCAACTGTGTCAAGGTGTATTCCTTCCATCCATAGGCCAATTTAAACAGTTACTTAATTTTCAAACTAGCAAGAATAGACTGTCATAAGCAAGTAATCTCTGGCTTTGTCAATAGTTTTAGTTGTTTCGGACTAAAAAGCTTGTGCCATTTTGCTCGTAATTCAGATGATGATTAATCGGTACAACCTTCAAAATCAGTTTTTTTTCAAAATTTATGATTGTTTCAAACCAAACTGGAACTAAACACGTGTTCGTAAAGTTAGTTTTGTGAACTGCTGTTTAGAAGACGGCTGGCATAGATCCTGCTTGGGGGACCAAAATGTTCTTCTCTGTCTCTTCTTCTTTCCATTACCTAATCTTGTACAATTCAATACGGATTACAGTAGTAGAATGGTTCGTGCACTGACTAATAGTAGCTAGTGGTTTTTATACAAACTAAATTCTCATTACAGCTCGGCTAACCTGACTAGTTAGTCGACCTCGACTAATTGCCAAAATACGAAAAGCAAATCTGAAGTGACAATTAAGGTTTTCTCTCTCTTTTCTAAGATTACAATATGAACTTAAAGTGACAATTCGGTTTCAAAAGGGTTTGTGTCGCTTTATACTTCAGTGGTTTGTGGTCCAGATTCCTACAAAAGCCACGTACATATTCGCGAGAATTCTACGATTCCGTCATAAGGCAACTGAGTCAGTTGACAATTTTCGATGTCTTTAATAACGTATCGGTCATTTGGTAATATTTTGCGTATAAGGTACGGTCCGCGGTATTTAGGGATTAGTTTTTTATTCGTGCCAACAGTGGTGTCCACGTTACGAATGACGACACATTCTCCTACATTATAAGTTCGAGGCGGATTGCTGTGTTTTTGGAAGTAATGGGGGTTGTAGTCCTGCGCGTGCTCTGAGATAATCTAGGTTGCGATCTGAGTTCTCATCAGCTTCTTGCTTAAGTATTCAGTTTTTTCGTCCACGTTTTTCTTTGAGTTGATAGTAGGTAAAGGCCCGAAGTGGTCCACGTGTACAGAATCAAATGGTATTGGTTCCTTCGGTATGTTATAGAGATTATGTTCATTGGAGCGATGCGGTGGTGAGTACATAATACATTTTACGCAGTTTCTTATGCGTTTTGCGACTTTTACTTTCAGGTTAGGGACCAATCTTTTCATGCGTCAAACGGATCAAATTATCCTGCATTTCTAATGGTGCATACATTTGCGTTTGTCCGGATTCATTTCTTCTAAAGACAAGACCGTCCAATGACTAGTAACCTAGGACTGCACATAAGCTTAGTGGTTCGCGAAGTTTTTGGTTGCGTTCATCCCGGTTTTGCGTGACTTGAATCAAAAAGTCTAAGTCGCCACTGTCAACAGTGGCTAATACTTGATCAGGTACATCAGTTGTGCTTCCGGGTGGTGCGCCTGTGGAGATGCTAGCATTCTCATTAGAGCCTTGTACGTAATTATTGATTACAACAGCGGGATACACGAAAGGGTCGTCAGTGTTGGCATGAGGGACAGCGGACATTAGGACAGGACAGCGAGGGGCGTCAGTACTGGCTTTGGTTGATTCGCGGTAATGGTCTGAGGATAAGTCAAATTGAGCGTGATTAAGAGCGCAAGTGATGCACCAAGGATCCATCATTCTGTTTTGCATTAGAAATAGTAGCTCTAGAATCAGTTATTGGTTTGTCATTTGAAGAAGGGCAAGAGGTGTAGCACCACCTCAATGCGTCTACGTGACCCATGGATATTCCGCTTTGGTGCTATATTGTGTAATTATCTGACGATTCTTGGATTTACAAACTTTTTGTTAAGAGTGAGGGCCAGAGAGTTACAATCCGTTATTATCTTAAAAGCTATGCCTTCTAAATAAACTGAAAAGTGCCTCAATGCATAGATAACGGCCAACGTCTCTAGTTTGAAACTGCTATAACGAGCAATCTCGGTGTTGATGTCCAATCTCCCAACATTTGAGGCACGAACCTGGTGCACGCGTCTCGTAAGGGCAGGAACTTTGATAGTGGCCTAGTCTAGTGCAGTTAAAACATCATGCTGTTTCTGCCAGAATTGTGGGAACAACAGATTTCGCAGCAATTGATCTGGGTGCCATTGCGGCAGGTTCACGGGAACTTGCAGCAAATCGGCGGGAAGTTGCGGTGACTTCACGTGTGTTAACAACACCTTTTAGAGTAGATGTAATGCGCCTTTCGTGACGCTCAAGTAATTCCTTCAGCTGTCGGACAGTGCGTGCTTCCAGAAGTAAGTATGCTTCAGTATTGCGGACCTTTAGAACGTCCACGATGAGGTTAACTAATTCGATTCCGCTGAGTCGGGCTTCCAGTTTGTGGTAGACGTCTTGTAGAGTGAACGTGTGGCTGAATTCCACCATCAGTTTGGTTCGCAGGCTTGTATAGTTTGCGGCACGAGTGGTTCTGAGAAAGGCTTTTGCAGTTCCCGTGAGGAGACGTCGAAGGCATAACAGCTTAATTTATATCTTCCTTCCAGCGTCATAAAGACGGTAGGGAGAATGTTTGTGGATTGTCCTTGTGACATCGCGGCCTTCAACGTATGGTATCAGCACTCAACGATCCCGTTTGAGTAGAATGGTCCGGTCACGTTCTATTCCAGGAGCTCCCAATGGAAGCGGCCAGAAGTCTAAACAGCAACAATTCGAGTTGGGTGAACTGGGTTGTGACGATGCTAAGCGTACTGGAATGAGCGACTCAGTTTATAAACAAAACTCCAACCACGGTGTCTGCTGTCTGATCAGCAATAAGAAATGCTCCCGGTCATCTAGAAACATGGACGATGACTGATGGGCAGTATTTATAGCCCTGAAAAGCGGTAAGTGATCCCACGATGTCGAAATTAATGTGCTGGAAGTGACCACCGGGCACCGGAAAAGACTGTATTGGATTCTTTTAATGGCGAGCAATCTTCGAACGCTGGCACGCAAAAGCGAGCCTTAACGTAGATGCCTTTCCTCGTGTGCGTCCGCACAAACTTCTCAGTGATGGCCTTGCGATTAATCCGAGTACTAGGATGCGCGAGCTAGTAAAAAATGTTTAAAACCATTCTACGCAACGAAGCTGAGAAAAAGGACCTCAGCCAACCCAGAGAATCGTCACATACTACCTCTTGACAAGAGCCATGCGGATGGTGGGCAAGCCTTGGGGAGGTGTAACTACGGAGCAGCTCCTGAACGTTCTGGCTCTGCTCATGAACAGCTTGTCTTCGATGATGGCCTTGCGATTAATCCGAGTACTCGGATGCGCGAGCTAGTAAAAAATGTTTAAAACCATTCTACGCAACGAAGCTGAGAAAAAGGACCTCAGCCAACCCAGAGAATCGTCACATACTACCTCTTGACAAGAGCCATGCGGATGGTGGGCAAGCCTTGGGGAGGTGTAACTACGGAGCAGCTCCTGAACGTTCTGGCTCTGCTCATGAACAGCTTGTCTTCGATGATAAGCATGGATACCTCGATAGTCTCCAACCGAGAGAGTGTCCATGAGTCCATGAATTCTTTGCTAACACCGGAGATGAAATGAATGTCCGTCGTGAACTGTGATACGTTATTGAGATGCGTGAATTGACTGGACGAGGCTTTACTTGTAGACTGGGCAAACGCGTACATGATTAGTTTGAAATGTGTCAGGACGAAGAACGCAGAGCCCTACAAGTAGTGCTGAAAATGACGAATGCTGATATATATCGCGAGAAACTCGCAGTGGTAGACGCTGTAAATAAACTCGGGCCCGGAAAGTTTCCTGTGTACGAAAAACAACGGGAGCCATGACCACCCTCTTCCTGTTCCAGAATGGTGCCCATGGTGATGACGGAAGTGTCAATTGTAAGCTTCAGAGGCATATTGGCTTCAATATGACAAACAGGACGGATTTGGGAAATCTATTGTTACACTTTGCAAACGCATTCTCAATCTCCGGGGTCCACTTGATGACCGTTTTGTCCTCTTTTTTGTTGCCTACGGACAATTTGTGGAAATGGGCCTGTAGTACAGCAGCGTCGTGGACAAACCATCAATAAAATTAAATAATAATAATAAAAATTTAGTGTTCTTCAGAACAGCCGTAGATCTTTTACGGTGATGGGTTTCACGTATTGCATTTACTTAGACATTGAGGGGCTCATGCCCTTTCGACTAATTATACCCCAAGTACTCCACCTCATTCACTCCAAACACGCACTTAGCCACGTTGCTAAAATCACGAGCTCAAATAGGCATTGGCCCTTGACGTAGGCGCTGTACATGCTCTTCCTCAGATCTTGACGCAACCAGCGCATCGTCTAGGTAGCGTACGCACAAGTTGACTCCCCAGAGAATTTCGTCCATGAAGTGCTGAAAGATCTGCGTAGCATTACGAAGACCAATCGTCATCACCGTGAATTCAAATAATCCAAACGGAGTTATAACCGCTGTTTTCGGGACGCTCTCCTCTGCTATTTGAATTTGATGAAATGCCCTCAACAGATCTATCTTTGAGGAAAAAGTGCCTGCCATTCAAGCTTAGGAAAATTTCCCCGATGTGCCGCATAGGGTATTTATACGAAATTGTAGCGGCGCGCAGTGCATCGATCAATGGACAAAAATCAAAATTTCCAGTTTTTCAAATAAATTATTTTTCACTGGATATTCTATAATGGTCTCTAAACTACCGTTTAATACAGTTATTACATTGTTTACAGCTATCTGTGAGTCAATATAATAACGAATCGCTTTGTCAGTTGCAATTTACTTCTGGTTATTAGTGTTTTATTCTCCTGTTCAGAAAAGAAATTATCAATGATGAAATTTATCGGCCAAGGTACGTTGTTTAGAATCTTAAATTCGAATTAGAAAGATTTGACCATTCTATCATTTCGTGCGGCTCAAGTGTGTTCTTTTGATTTTATTTAAAATTGTAATTCGACGGCAGTTCGATTCATAGCCAGTATAAGCAAACGTTTACCAATGCAAATAGCACTGATGAATATTTGTTTCTAATTGCTATGGTGCCGTTAAAAATGATAGATATGGATACAGGAAAAGAAGTGTAGGTTAATCCACGCCCAGAGTTCACCCATTATTGCAGACCCTTAAAATTTACATTTCACAAAGAAACTGCTGATTTTATTCGTTACGAAGAAAAAATGATGAGCGATGCTATTAGCCAACCCAAGTCTAAGGAAATTGATCTAGAATACAAAAAAAAATGTGAAGTATATTTTGACATGCTATTCACAATGTTAGATGGCAGTGCAAGCGATATTTCAACAAATTCAACATCCAAGTGTTTCGTTTGCGGGGCTAGTCCAAAAGAAATGAATACAGAAAATGTGTTAACCCTTCACTACTGGATAAGATTTTTTGAATCTCTCCTACATATAGGCTACGGGCTACCAGTTAAGCAATGGCAAGTTCGAGGATATGAATTGAAACAAATTGTGGGGAAGAACAAAAAATGAGTGCAATCTGAATTTAAAAACAAAATGGGTCTATTGATTGACAAACCGAAGCCAGGATATGGGTCAACAAATGACGGAAATACGGTAAGAAGTTTTTTATGAAATCTCGATCTAAGTTCAAAAATTACTGGAGTCAATAAGGAACTAATAAGGAATTTTTCTGTTATTCTAAGGGTGTTGGCATGCGGCTATTCTATAAATATCGAAAGATTTTAATTGTTATTAGAAGAAACAAGAGGACTATATAACTGGTACTATGTGCCTAGCAGTGTGCACAAGGTTGTAATACATGCAACTGATATAATAGCCACATTTTCATTACCGATTGGACAATTGGCTGAATATGGATTAGAGGCAAGGTATAAGAAAGTAAGGAAGCATCGATTGCATCACACACGAAAAATTTCAAGAGTGAGTTCCAATGTGGATTCAATCAAAATGCGGCTAATAACTTCTGAACCGTGGATTTCATCCACATGGAAAATTGTATACCTCTAGAAAAAGAATCGAAGTTGATGCAGAGATCCAGAAGTACATCCAGGAACCAGAGGATCGTTCATTGATGTGAATGTAGACCATTCAAACCTAGATTTCAAATGTAGTTTTGAATAAAACCATTCGGATCCAAACTAAATATGTAACTGCATAGCTTCATTAAGTTAAAATTTTTTGCTTTTCTTAATGTAAAATAATTTGAGAAAGATAGCTTACGCTTTTAAGTAGTCGGCAATGCTTTTATTATATGTTAGTCAAATTTTGTATTATACTTTTCAGGAGTGCACATAAAGTTCAAATAAAATACTATTAAGAATCCATTTTTCTATATTTTTGGCTATAATTTGCAAGATATTAATTTCCGTCCCTTGTTATTGGGAATATTCATAATCAGAAAGGCATTTCCTATAAGAATCTACAAACACTAGATTTTTGCCTACCGCACCCATATATTCAAAGCGCTGTGCGGCGTTGAGGAGATGATAATCCCTGCAATCCTCCAAACCGTCCCTCTTCAGGACGAGGTGCAGAGGCTTGCCCAGGGACTCCTGGAAGGCCGGCAAAACCCTCTATCCAGCAAGAACTGGAATTCCTCCTTTACTATGCGGACCTTGCTTTGATTTAGTCCATAATTATTAAATTCCCTTTTAGTTCACGAAAAGGAAAAGGTATATCCTACGACGGGGAGGATATACCCGCCAAGAGGCGGCCTTTAACCCGTAGGTTATATTTAAAAAGTTTTAACAACTATATTAATTTAGAAAATTTTTACAAACTTTTCAAAAATATATCCGAGTTTATAAATATGCCGGATCAACGTGAAGAAATATTTAGAGACGCTGTTAATGTCCCCAACATCGGAGACAACGTCCTTATTTCAGCCCCACCAGCAAGTAATCGGGATAATACGTTAAAAATTCCCCAAACAGATCCATCAATGCAGTTTCTGTGAAAACGTTCCCTTTTTGGAAGCAATTTCCTGAGGCATGGTTCCTTCAGCTTGAAAGTCAGTTTGACGAAGCAAGAATCACCTTGGAACAAACCAAATTCATCCATTTGGTCTCGGCTCTTGACCAGGATCTTTTTAGGCTTGATAGTGATCTAGTTTCATCACCCCTGGCTTCTGGTCCTTATTCAACGTTCAAAAGAGCCCTAATTGACAGGCTTTCGATTTCGAAATCTGAAAAAATGAAACAAGTTCTGACTGAACTTACTCTTGGGGATAACCTATGTTACGTACAAAATCAAGCCGTTCACGGCGCGACCTCGGGGATGTTGCCGGCCAACTCGCGGAGACGAGTCGTGGTGACGCCACGCGCTTACTTTGTGTATCCCTGGGGCCAACTGGTCGCTTGAAGCGCGAACCCTCGACCAGAGCCGTTGCTCCTTGTTCGAATACCCTGGGGGGCTAGGTTTTCACAGGATGTGCTATTCGTTGCGTTAGCCCCCGTCGCGGCACACTCGAAAGTCTCCTCCTATCACCGTAACAAAGTCTTTGCCTAAAACCCGCTGAAAGAAAACTTTGCCTAAGTCACACAAAAGGAATCTTCGCCTAAAACCACACTTCCTCCTATCACCGTAGCAAAGTCTTTGCCTAAACCCCGCTGAAAGAAAACGTTGCCTAAAGGCACACAAAAGGAATCTTCGCCTAAAACCACACTTCCTGCAGAGCCACCGGCACTACGTTCTGCCACCATACACTTTGTGGCCACTTCCTTTTAGGCAACAACCTTCACTTTCGCGATTAGCGAGGAAAGAAAGAACTCCGATAATTGAAAGGAAAAAAAAACAGCGGCTCCAATCCGTTACACAATTCATCTATTTTTTTCCACTAATAAAACAAAACAAAAACCTATCCTCCTGGATCACTTACATTACAGCATTTACACATTAAATAAAATATATTTGATTTGTATCGAATGTGGTGATTTATATTTTAAAGGCACTCTTACTCGCTCACCTACAATTTCCCTAACCGGTGGGGGCCCCTTTCTGCGTCCTTCGTACTCGAACGGCTCCTTAGAGGAGGATTCCGCCAACCGACACAATCCGCACCGAGAGTTATTGTTGCTTTATGTCACAAATTTAACGCTCGTCAACAATGATCACCCTTAATAACTTTTATTTCACAACTTCGACACCAGTAATCACTTCAGCACCTCCGTCCACAGCCAAAAAAACGGAGGGAAAAGAACAAAGAGCACGAGCGCGCCAAATCTCCTCCTTATATATCCTCTCCACCCCAAAATAACGGCGGGACCACTTTCCCGGTTTTTTTCTCCCCGGTTCACCAACTTTGCCCACATTCCACCGCTCTTCCGAGAATCGTCCCGGTTCGGTGTGGTTCGCTCCATTTCCCATGTTCCATGTTCACGCCGTCCCACTGAAATCATATGGGATGGATTATCCGAGTTGTTCCGAAACGTCAATCGCAATTGTTTATGTTTTGCAATGGTCGCCGCGCGGGTGCTATTTTCGGTGGTTTTTGCGCGATTATGAGTGCTCGAGTCGCGTAAAGTGGATTCCTCAATCCTGGTAGGTGTTTATGTGTTGCAATGGTCGCCGCGCGGGTGCTATTTTTGGTGGTTTTGCGTGATTATGAGTGCTCGAGTCGCGTAAAGTGGATTCCTCAATCCTGGTAGGTTGTGGCTTGCTACTTTCCCCCTAAAATTATTAGTTTTGTGGTTGATCAGAGTGTTGTCGCGGCCGCCGCGCGGATATTATGGAAACTCGTGTGATAATTGGGCCTAGGCTTCCCTAGTAGGTTTCCACTTGGCATTTTCCCCCTAAAATAATTAGGTTTGAGGTTGGTTGCAGAGTTTCCGCGGCCGCCGCGCAGATGTTGTGGAAGTGACAATTCGTGTAATGGGGCGAAATGGGGCGATCGACATCAGGTTTTGAATTACCCATAACGACGTTTCGGTTCGGTTCTTCCCTATTGCCACTGGTGCATCCTTTTCTGTCTTCTCCTTTTCGATGTGTCCTCCATCGAGTGGGTGGCGGTTAGCGATTGCTTGGTTGGTTGAGCCGTGCAGTTTAGCTGCCCTGTTTTGGTCCTTGCGGTGGCGATTCGCTTTAGCTTTAGTTCGATTAAGTGGCGGATTGTCAACATGTAGCGCATAAATTGTATATCGTTGACGCTGCTGCGACGGTTGACATAGCCTCGTAGTAGTTGATGTAATGCGCTCTAATAATATGCCTGGTATCTAGTTAATCTAATAGTGCCGGGTGGTTAGTTAAATTATTGCTACAGGTAAATAGTGCCTTCTATTCAATAAAATAAAATGTGATCCAGGTTACATTTTTCTATTCTCCTGACCTGAAAACGGATTGGAGCCTGTTCACCCTTGAGTGATTGTCGGTCATGGTTCGAATACATCTCGCGAGGGCGGAAGTGTATGGTGGTTACTTGGCCCCGATTATCTCATGGTGACATTTCCCCCATCGCCTGAAGAGGATTTCTCCGAAATCCGTGTTTGGCCTATTTAATATTTAACGTTCCAACCTGACTCAGCTTTAAACCGCCGACCATTGCCAACTTAAGTACCGAGCTGCTACTCTAAGAATATCTATCTACAAACGTATCTAACCAAGAAAAGCAATCCCCTTCTTAAAAAAAATTCCTAGCCTACCCAGCACCTCTGAAATTTTCTAAAATTCCTATCTACTCTACCTAATAATTTCAGTAACTAATCTAACTAAAATCAACAGATGATTGTAAAATTTAACTAATAGTGACCTAACATCTATCCGCGACCACCCCCGTGGAAGTATTTTAATGTGTAAGAATTATTTCTTTTAGTTTCTTTTCCTGGCTCTTTGTGTTCATTTCAATATTATTTCTATAATATTTTTTTTTTTTTAAGCTTACGTTTTTTTTTGTTTGTCCTATTTATAGGAATCCAAATTTTTTTTTTTTTTTTTAAATGAGCTTTCAAAATTCATTTCCTAGCGTAGTCCTAAATAAATCTGACTTGACCTTATTCGTATTGATATAATTTTCCCTCGAATACTACATTAAAAACTGATTCTGTGGAATAACCGCAACCTTACACCTATCCAAACGAACCTATCCTAAACATTTTTGCTGCTTTTTCTTTTAGCCTGTTGTAATACTGCTCATCAAATAAAAAAAAAAAGAAAAAACTAAAGTGGAGGAGGAAATTACAAAAGAAAACAAAGGGGAAAATAAAGGAGGGGGGAGGGAAAAATAAAGCGGAATCCACCAGTCGCTATGCGCCAGCTACGAGGAAAAGGAAAAAAAAAACGTAAAGGTTATCAAGCTGATAGCAGCCAGGATACGCAGGTAGATCTAAATAAATTTTATCGATGTATCCTTGTATCGTATCCATCTTGTTTGAGTCGTCTATCCCTATTATCGTTGCCTGTCCCAGCGTATTCCTGGAGGAAAAGTGGATTAAACTACCTTCCCATTACTAACGTTCCTAATTAAAGAAAAATCCTTATCTAATTTAAGCTAAACTATATTAGGTGGGCCAGAGTTAAACAGACCAACGCGGAAGAATAAATGAAACAAGGAAAGTAAACTTAAACGAAGTGCGAAGGGAAAAAAAAACACAAAAAACGACTAACAACGCAGGAAGGAGAAAAAAAAAACAACGACGCCCCGCCAAGCTACAACCGTCACCTGGACCGGCTTATGGTAACATTTTCTTTTACTTTTCAAAAATTTTTAATGTTGTGCCGTCCCTTTTAGCTTTCTTCATTTTATTACTCACGTCCTTGTTTCCCTTGGTTTGTTGTTTGTTTTTCTTTTTTTTTCTTTTGTTGGAGCCTCCCTACGATGGTATTGCTACTCAACGTAGCGTCTTAAATCCTTCGCGTGCCAGACGCCTGCATTTCGGCCGCCTATATCCGTCAAGGTGAAAGAAGATGCGGACTCGCGGTTTGCGATTCGATATGGCCCCCCAGATATTCGGGTGCCAGCTTTGCCGAATAGAATTGAGCCGCATCCGACAGGGCATAGTTCCGCCTCCATACCAAGTCACCGATTTTAAATGGTGGAGGTCTATTCCTTAAATTGTATCGCTGCGTACTCTTGCCTGCAGCTTCCTTGAGATGTTTCAGTACCTCATCCCGGACCATCCTTAGCTTCTCGGCCCTTTTCAAGGGATCCCTCAAAGTATTCTCTTCCGTTGGCTGAACTGGCCTCTTCCGGGAGACTACCATCTCTCGACCGAAGTTGACGAAATAAGGCGTGCTCCCCATAACTTCATGTGTGTATGTACGTAACGCACATCCGATTCGCCCTAAGTCTCGGTCCCACTTGCGATGGTTTTCTCCCACATAGGCCCGCAAAATCCGCTTAATGTTTTGATTGATCCTTTCCGCTGGATTAGCCTGAGGGTGATAGAACGCGGTATATTGCACATCCGTACCATAGGCTGACAGCAGCGCTTGCAGCTCCTTTGACTTGAACTGCACGCCGTTGTCACATACCACTGTTGCAGGCACTCCAAACAGCAAAAATACTCTATCTTCCAGAATCTTCGACACTTGTGTCGCCGTGGCCTGCCGTAATGGAAAAATCAAAGAGAATTTGGAAAAATAATCCACAACGGTCAGGATATGAGTATGCCCCTGCGTTGACCGAGGCAAAGGTCCCACCAGATCGATGCAAATAGTTTCCCAGGGCTCCCTTGCTTGACCAGCTCGCGTGGCCATTGTTCCAAAGGGTCGCTGTCACTCCACCTTAGTAGACTGACACACCTTACATCTTGAGACATACCGTTGAACATCAGAACGCATCTTGGGCCAAAAAAATCTCTGAGCAATTCGGTCGTAGGTACGACTTACGCCCATGTGGCCGGCAGTGGGATCGTCGTGGCACTCTTGGAGGACTTTACTTCTATCCGACTTTGGCACTACCTGCTTCCAGAAATTCCTACTGAGTTCCGCATGTCGGTTGGGGATTCTTTTCCATAGGACATCTCTCTCCACACGCCAGTCTGCAAATTGGTCTGGATTGCCTCGTACTTTGTCCATCATCCCCTGTATCCATTTGTCGTTTGGTGGACTGTCGCTTTCAATGGTCCCTACCTCCGGGACTGACCTTGAGAGCGCGTCCGGCACCAAATGCTCTTTCCCTTTTCGATGTATCACATCAAAATCGAACTGCTGGAGCCGCACGGCCCACCGGGTCAGCCGACCCGTGGGGTCCTTTAGATTGTGCAGCCAGACCAGGGAATGGTGATCCGTGATCACGTTGAATTTCGTTCCTTCGATATAGGGCCGAAGCTTTTCTACTGCCCAAAGGACGGCTAGGCACTCTTTTTCCGTCGTGGAATATTTCCTTTCGGCCCTACTCAGCGACCGGCTTAAATAGCAGATTACCCGCTCTCCCTCTGGGAAGGCCTGGCTCAATACCGCCCCCAGTCCGACATCTGATGCGTCTGTCTGTACGTTAAAAGGCAAACTGAAGTCGGGACAAGACAATATTGGGGCTGACGCTAATTTCAACTTACACCTGTTGAACGCTAATTCGCACTCCGGAGACCATTGCATTTTTTATCCTTGCGCAGGAGCCCTGTTAAAGGCGCTACCAGAGAGGCATGGTCTGGGATAAACCGACGGTACCACGATACCATACCCAGGAACTGCCGAACCTGCTTCACGCTTTGTGGCCTGGGGATATTCATAACACTTTCAACCTTTTCAGGGTCCCATCGACTACATACCCTAGGTAGCGCAATTGCGACCGACAGAAATAGCACTTGTCCCGCGAGAGTTTCAGCCCGGCGTCCCTCAGACGCCTAAGCACTTCCTTCAAAATCTCCAAGTGTTTCTCGAAGGTCTGCGTCACGATGATTATGTCGTCGAGGTATGTGAAGACATAAGGCTCTAACTCCGGGCCTAAAACACGGTCGATCAAGCGCTGCCAGGTAGCCGGTGCATTTGACAGTCCAAAAGGCATTCTACAGAACTGGAATAATCCCCTCCCGGGTATGGTGAAAGCGGTGAACTGTCGAGACTCCTTCTGCACTGGCACCTGCCAGTACGCTGATTTAATGTCTAGCGTAGACAAGTACTTGGCATCCCGCAGTTGGTCCAGGGTGGCTGATATATAGGGAAGGGGGTAGGCGTCTTTTTCGGTCACTTTATTAACTTTCCGGAAATCCACACAAAATCGGTAACTTCCATCCTTCTTCTTTACCATTAGAATAGGCGAGGACCACGCGCTGGAAGAAGGCTCGACCACCCCCAGACTCAACATTTCCTCCAGCTCCGCGTTGATGTGCTTTTGGAGGGCTGGTGAGACCGGATAGTATCTCTGCTTGATGGGCATTGCATCCGTCTTAATGACGTGCTCCACCAAGGAGGTACACCCCAGCCCTTCTCCCATACGCGAGAACTCGCCATTCACCATCTCCTCCAAACGCAATTCGTCTGGGTGAGGGAGGATGGACCTGCTATGCAAGTGGCCTGCTGTCGGGGTGACTTCACTAAAGAAATCCCATCGCTCATGCCGGAGATTAAGGGTAATTCCGAATTCCTTCAAAAAGTCTACCCCCAAAATCAGACCATGGGGTAGCGAAGGGACCACCAACATCTCTAGCCACCTTGTCCTCCTCTGCAATTTAATCGGGACTAAAACTTTTCCCAACACCTTACACTGCCCCTCGTCTGCTAAGCGAACTGCCTCTTGTGCCGTTGACCCCAGTTCTACCCCTATCTCTTGTAAACGGAGCCATCCTTTCTTACCTGCAATAGTAGTGGAGGCACCTGAGTCCACCAAGCCGGTAAACTTATTCCCCATAATATCCACGGAGAGATGGGGGCGCACATCTCCTGACTCCTGAGTGAATACATAGGATATCCTTCCGCTTGCAGCCTTTCTTTTACTGGTAGAGGTGGTACCCAGTACGCCGCCTACTGGGCACCGCGACCGTTTCCCGATGACGTGGCAAGAGGTTGGCTTACTGGCTGCCGAGTAGTCGCCGCACTTGGTGAACAGTTCGGACACCTTGTCTTAACTACCCCCCTTCTTCCGCAGCCAAAACATCTTCGAGGCTCTTGGCACTCTCGCGCAAAATGGCCTGTCCCACCACATGTCTAACAAGCGCCACGCTGTATATTGCTGGCAGGAGCCACCGCATCCAGAGGATAAGCCTCCACGTAGGCCAAGTCTGGTTCTAGCAGTCTAGTCGTCCGTCCATCCGGAGGAGGCACGAAGGCTTCTACCGTCGCCCGAGTTTCCTCCAGCTCTCGTCCCAGGGTAATCAACTCGGAGACCGTGGCAACTTTCCTCAGGGATAATCGTGTCTGGTAAAAGGGGCTTATGTTTTTACGTAAAATCTTCATTTTCTCTACCTCCGTATATGGCTCGTTCAACCGTCTAAACAACCCATCCATGACAGCCACGTACACACCGATTGATTCGTCTCTACCTTGGGTGCGATGACGAATTTCCTCCAACAACTGGTCTTCATAGTTTGGTGGTAGAAACTCCTCCTTGAGTTCTCGACATAGCTCCTCCCAGTTTGCAACCCGATCCTTGGCTGACCTAAACCACACCAAGGCTTTGCCCTCGAAGAGTTCCGCTGCCATTCGGAAAAGTTGGTCCTGAGATACTCCTTTGGCCACTCGGATCTCCTCTACCCTCTCCAAAAAGGCGTTTACTGACCCTGGAGAGTCACTGGAGAACCGAATACCCCATTTGGCTATGTCTGGTGGCTTCCTCAGATCCTGTTCCACCTGCGGGGTAGAATATACGGGTCCATGCCGCAGTTCCGGGGTTCGAGGTTCCAGTTCCTCGGTGATAGCCGACAAATTCCTCCTTTCGGGTTCCTCCTGCTCCATCCTCCTGGACGGTCCGGCCACGCTGGTTAGTGGTGGTTGCTTGCGCTCCCTTTCCACTGGTTCTGCTGACCCCTGAGCTAGTGTTGTACACTCTTTCCCTTCGCCGCCCTCACCTTCAGCCTTGTCTATCAGGTCCCCTAACGCCATCAACAACCCCCTCTTTATTTTCTTTGCCTGTCCTGCAAGGTCAGGATCCGTAGTGGGTACGTACTCCCAACGGCGCAACGCATACCCGATTTTGTTCCTAATTTTTAGGAAGTCGGAGCATTCCTTGTTCCCTTTGAAATTCCTAGTCAGGGTCAGGATTTCCTCTAATTTATTCGAAACCGCTTCAATATCCACTGCTGGAGTGAATGGGTAGGCCTGTAAATCCACGAAGCTCTCATCGGCATCTTGTTCTGACTTCAAAGCCTTCCTTAGACGGCGCCTCATGTCGTCGACCGTTCCTTCTGGCTCCTCCCGGATTGCCAGCTCATACACCAGCTCATCCTTCGCGAGCCTATCCACCAGGATTTTTATCGTTTTCGCCATCCTTCTGGTGTGTGCTGGAAAATAAATCTAATTCTAGCACTTATTCTAATATTCCAAACAATTATTTGCTTCAAAAGTTTTGTTTTATTTATAGAATTTTGTTTACACAATCTTAAACTAATTGCATCCACTCACACAATTTTCCACACAAAACAAACAATCAATCTACTCACATAACCTTTAACAAGCACTCTAAGTCATCCACTCAACCCACAAACAGAATCACTTATCTCAGTCACCAACTCACGCAATTTCACTCACTACCTTACCCACCACTCAACATACAACTCACTATCCACAGTCACCCTCTATCGCACTATCTCCTAAAACACTCTAAATTCAGACTCGTTCGCACTTCTATTCCAAAAATATCGCACTTTTCACTTAAAATTGAAACCACAAACACCCGCAAATTCACACTTAGCACGCACAATCACTCTTTCCACCCTTTACTTCACACTCCCGCAAGTTAACACTTCACTTGCACTCACACTACACCACTGACCCACTATTTCTCACTCTTTCACTTTACAATTTGAACACTATCACTTTCACCACTTGACTTACGGCCCCACGTTGGGCGCCAAAACTGTTACGTACAAAATCAAGCCGTTCACGGCGCGACCTCGGGGATGTTGCCGGCCAACTCGCGGAGACGAGTCGTGGTGACGCCACGCGCTTACTTTGTGTATCCCTGGGGCCAACTGGTCGCTTGAAGCGCGAACCCTCGACCAGAGCCGTTGCTCCTTGTTCGAATACCCTGGGGGGCTAGGTTTTCACAGGATGTGCTATTCGTTGCGTTAGCCCCCGTCGCGGCACACTCGAAAGTCTCCTCCTATCACCGTAACAAAGTCTTTGCCTAAAACCCGCTGAAAGAAAACTTTGCCTAAGTCACACAAAAGGAATCTTCGCCTAAAACCACACTTCCTCCTATCACCGTAGCAAAGTCTTTGCCTAAACCCCGCTGAAAGAAAACGTTGCCTAAAGGCACACAAAAGGAATCTTCGCCTAAAACCACACTTCCTGCAGAGCCACCGGCACTACGTTCTGCCACCATACACTTTGTGGCCACTTCCTTTTAGGCAACAACCTTCACTTTCGCGATTAGCGAGGAAAGAAAGAACTCCGATAATTGAAAGGAAAAAAAAACAGCGGCTCCAATCCGTTACACAATTCATCTATTTTTTTCCACTAATAAAACAAAACAAAAACCTATCCTCCTGGAGCACTTACATTACAGCATTTACACATTAAATAAAATATATTTGATTTGCATCGAATGTGGTGATTTATATTTTAAAGGCACTCTTACTCGCTCACCTACAATTTCCCTAACCGGTGGGGGCCCCTTTCTGCGTCCTTCGTACTCGAACGGCTCCTTAGAGGAGGATTCCGCCAACCGACACAATCCGCACCGAGAGTTATTGTTGCTTTATGTCACAAATTTAACGCTCGTCAACAATGATCACCCTTAATAACTTTTATTTCACAACTTCGACACCAGTAATCACTTCAGCACCTCCGTCCACAGCCAAAAAAACGGAGGGAAAAGAACAAAGAGCACGAGCGCGCCAAATCTCCTCCTTATATATCCTCTCCACCCCAAAATAACGGCGGGACCACTTTCCCGGTTTTTTTCTCCCCGGTTCACCAACTTTGCCCACATTCCACCGCTCTTCCGAGAATCGTCCCGGTTCGGTGTGGTTCGCTCCATTTCCCATGTTCCATGTTCACGCCGTCCCACTGAAATCATATGGGATGGATTATCCGAGTTGTTCCGAAACGTCAATCGCAATTGTTTATGTTTTGCAATGGTCGCCGCGCGGGTGCTATTTTCGGTGGTTTTTGCGCGATTATGAGTGCTCGAGTCGCGTAAAGTGGATTCCTCAATCCTGGTAGGTGTTTATGTGTTGCAATGGTCGCCGCGCGGGTGCTATTTTCGGTGGTTTTGCGTGATTATGAGTGCTCGAGTCGCGTAAAGTGGATTCCTCAATCCTGGTAGGTTGTGGCTTGCTACTTTCCCCCTAAAATTATTAGTTTTGTGGTTGATCAGAGTGTTGTCGCGGCCGCCGCGCGGATATTATGGAAACTCGTGTGATAATTGGGCCTAGGCTTCCCTAGTAGGTTTCCACTTGGCATTTTCCCCCTAAAATAATTAGGTTTGAGGTTGGTTGCAGAGTTTCCGCGGCCGCCGCGCAGATGTTGTGGAAGTGACAATTCGTGTAATGGGGCGAAATGGGGCGATCGACATCAGGTTTTGAATTACCCATAACGACGTTTCGGTTCGGTTCTTCCCTATTGCCACTGGTGCATCCTTTTCTGTCTTCTCCTTTTCGATGTGTCCTCCATCGAGTGGGTGGCGGTTAGCGATTGCTTGGTTGGTTGAGCCGTGCAGTTTAGCTGCCCTGTTTTGGTCCTTGCGGTGGCGATTCGCTTTAGCTTTAGTTCGATTAAGTGGCGGATTGTCAACATGTAGCGCATAAATTGTATATCGTTGACGCTGCTGCGACGGTTGACATAGCCTCGTAGTAGTTGATGTAATGCGCTCTAATAATATGCCTGGTATCTAGTTAATCTAATAGTGCCTGGTGGTTAGTTAAATTATTGCTACAGGTAAATAGTGCCTTCTATTCAATAAAATAAAATGTGATCCAAGTTACATTTTTCTATTCTCCTGACCTGAAAACGGATTGGAGCCTGTTCACCCTTGAGTGATTGTCGGTCATGGTTCGAATACATCTCGCGAGGGCGGAAGTGTATGGTGGTTACTTGGCCCCGATTATCTCATGGTTACACCTACCTTTGCAGTTATTACGTGACATGAAAACTAAAAAGGAAGGACGTTTGAGCAATAACATTATTTAAACTTTATGGCTTCAACGTTTACCCTATCATATGCAGGCCGTTCTAGCTTGTTATACAGATTCTCTGGATGAAATGGCAATCTGCGCTAACAAAATTCACGAGATTCCAAGTCCTTCCTCAGTTTGTTCTCTAAATCTATCTAAATTCTTGAGTAATCAATCAGCCGAATACTGATTTAGTGAAGGAGCTTACAGCACTCGTTTCAAATCTCTCCTTGGAAGTACATTCTCTGAATTCTCAAGTAGCAAATTTAAATAGATTTAGAAATTCGAGCAGAGAGAATAATTTCCGGAACCGTTCTAGATCAAGAACTCCTATTCCAAATCACGAGACAAATATATGTTTCTACCATAAAACTTTTGGTTCAAATGCACGCAAATGCAAACATCCTTGCAAATTTTCACACGCCCCACTAAATCATAATCAAACTTTAAACTTATGGGCGTATCCTCGTCAACGGCCTCGGATACAAACAGCCGTAACAGCCGTTTAGATATTTTTGACCCCTTATCGAGGTTGACTTTCCTCATAGATACGGGATCAGAGGTTTCTGTGTTACCAACTAGCAACAATAAATTTAAAACTCATGATAACAATTTCTTTCTTACGGCTGCAAATGCAACTCGCATTAAAACTTTTGGTTATAAAAAATCACAGTCAGTTTCGGTCTTAGACGAAATTTTCCTTGGAGTTTTATCATTGCAGATGTAATAAAACCTATTATTGGTGTAGACTTCCTTAAAAAATTTGGTCTTATTGTAGACATTAAAGAAAGATCACTAATTGACCCATTAACGAAAATTGCCTCTAAAGCCAAAATTTCTCAACAACTTTGTGAATCTCTATCAATTTTATTAATTGCATCAAACAATCTCAACTTGAATGAGTTATTAAAACAGTTTAGCTATTTTATCGTTGATGACGGAACTCTTAAGCGAATTAAACATTCGGTCACTCACAAAATTATAACGTCCGGTCATCCGATTTCTTCAAAAGTGAGAAGATTAAGTGGCGAACGGTTATCCGATGCAAAAAAAGATTTAGACAAAATGCTAGCAGCTGGCATCAGCCGTCCTTCAAAAAGCCCATGGTCTTCACCGTTGCACCTCGGTAAAAAGAAAAATGGTGAATGGAGACCATGTGGTGATGACAAACGACTAAACAGCATCTCCGTTCCTGATAATTATCCACCGCCTCACATTCACGATGTTGCAAATTATCTTTTCGGAACTCAAATCTTTTTCACTCTAGATCTAGTCAAGGCATATCATCAAATTCCTGTCGAAGAATCGGATATAGATAAAACCGCAATTTGCAGACCTTTCGGATTATTTGAATTTCCTCGAATGACCTTTGGATTATGTAACGCTGCTCGGACATTTCAAAGATTTATTCACAGCGTTCTTAGAGATTTATCTTTCTGTTTCGTTTACCTTGACGACATTCTTGTAGCATCTAAAGACGAAAATGAATATCTGGCCCATTTAAAAACTCTTTTTGAACGACTTCGAGAGTTTGGCTTAACGATAAACCTAGAGAAGTGCAACTTCATGAAAGCAGAGGTAAAATTTCTTGGTCACTTCGTCAACTCTCTAGGCTTAAAACCTTGTCCTGAACGAGTTTCTATTATAAAAAAATTTTCCAAACCAGAAACCGTTAAACAATTGAGACGATTTTTCGGGATAATTAACTTTTATTGACGTTTCATTCCAAATGCTGCAGATATCCATCGCCATATGAATAAATTTTTAGTGGGAAAGAAAAAAGATGGCAATCGAAAAATTGATTGGGACCCTCTCGCTGAAGAAGCTTTTGAAAAATCAAAACATCAGCTATCCCAAGCCACTTTACTATATTTTCCTACCTCAAACTCTCGACATTCATTAGTGGTGGATGCTTCAAACTTCGCCATAGGCGGAGTTTTCCAGCAAAAAATCAATGGTCAATGGCAACCATTGGGATTCTATTCAGTTAAACTCTCACCATCACAGATGAGATACAGCACTTACGATAGAGAGCTTCTTGCGATATACTTTTCTATTAAGCATTTCAGACACTTGCTAGAAGGTCGTCAGTTCACAATTTTTACTGACCACAAGCCTCTCATCTACGCATTTCAACAAAATCCGGATAAGGCTTCTCCAATTCAAAATCGGCAGTTAAATTGTATTGCTCAATTTTCAACTGATATACAATATATATATCTGGCAACAGCAACGTTGTCGCCGATACACTTTCAAGAGTAGAACCGATTGAGTTGTCTTCAACCTTGGACATTAAGGAAATCGCTCATGCTCAACAAAACGATGCTGAACTAAATTCACTCCTTCAAAACCCATCGTTTTGTTTAAAAGAAATCCCCATCCCAAATTCTACCCTCAAAATTCTCTGTGATCATAGTCAAAATTCAGTAAGACCCTTTATACCCGAACAATTCAGGCAACAGGTCTTCTTTCAATTTTACAATTTACACCATCCCGGTATTAAAGCCACCATCAAACTATTAACATCCAAATTTCTTTGGAGCAAAATGAAAGCAGACATTAAAAATAGAGTCAAAGCTTGTCCCAATTGTCAAAGAGCCAAAATTTCGCGTCATGTCTCTGCCCCATTATGTGCATTTGACCCACCAACGGAAAGATTCGAAGTTATTCATATGGATATAATCGGACCTTTCCCTATGGTCAATCAGTTCAAATATTGCCTAACAATTATTGACCGTATGACTAAATGGACGGAAGCCACTCCCATTATTGACGCTTCATCTCACTCAATAGTTCAAGCATTTTGTTCAAACTGGTTAGCACGTTCTGGTATTCCCAAATGTATAATAACGGACCAAGGTCCATAATTCGAATCGCGGCTCTTCAAAGAAAACTTGGTTTTAAACGTAAGCGATCTTCACCATATCATCCGCAAACTAATGGTTTACTCGAACGATGGCATCGTACCCTTAAGGTAGCACTTCTTTTTCAAGAGCAGCAATCTTGGTTGGAAGCATTACCTATGGTTTTGCTCGGACTTCGAGCCACTCTCTACGAGTCATCCGAATTCACACCAGCAATGATGGTGTACGGTGAGAACATCCACATTCCAGGCAAATTCTTTACAGAACCATCACAGAACAACCTTTCCAACGAAACACTTGTAAACCAACTACAGCGTTTTATTCAAAACATAAAACCTGTACAAGTTACTTCACACAACAAACACAAACCTTTTGTCTTCAAAGATTTAAATTCTTGTTCACATGTTTTTATCCGAAAACCACCTATTCAGTCCTCTTTAACACAACCCTATGATGGTCCATATCCTGTTTTTGGTCGAAACGCTAAAATTTTTACTGTTAAGATAAAAAATAAAGATATATCAATTTCAGTGGATCGACTTAAACCAGCATAAAATAAAAACATCTTTAACACAACTTTTATAACACAGGATACTAATAAAAAACAAGTTGAGTAAGCAGGAGAGTGCTCCTACCAGAAGATCTTTGTAAACATCCTAGGGTTAGAAACAAGTTTTCTAATGGCGTGAATCGATAACTTGAGTTATTCATCCAATACTTAGATATGAAATCGTTCAAATTTATGCAAAAGATGCACAGTTTCTTTCATAAGCACAGTGCAGCCGCCATTTCGATCTAGCTTAAATGATTTTTCTGAATGCTCGGCCGATTGAACATGTTCAAGTTAAACACTATTCCTTAAATTTTCACGAAAATTGAAAGAAAATAAAAGTGCCTAAGTCAATTTTAAATATATATAGGGTTTTCCAATAAGAGGTGTTATTTTGAATAGATCTTCTGATTTAACACCTTGCGACTTCTTCCTTTGAAGCCACGTGATAGAGAAGGCCTATGCCGATAGCCCAGCGTCGATTCAAGATCTCAAAGATGAAATTCGTGAGGCTATTGAGGACATAGGGCAACCACTTTGCGATTTGGTTATGGAAAATTTCATGAAGAGGATATGGTCCTGTAAGCGTGTCGTAGTGGTTATTTGCTCAATGTTAATTATTGCTATTAACGGCATATCTTCTTCTTTATAATGAAATAAACATTCGATCATTTGTATTAAAAATGGCATTTTTCTTTTAATATCAAAATAACAACTCTTATTGGAAAACCCTCTATCAACCATAAACACGTGTTATTGTTGGTGTAATTCCATATAATTGAAATGGCTATAACTCACTTGATTATGATTCGATCTCAATTAAATTTTGTGAACATATATATCTTATGTTAGTCTATATAATTGCAAAATTTCAAGAAGTTTAAAGGTACCGTTTTGATTTTATGGGCAAAAATGTAAAATCTACAAATCATACTATTATTAACAAAGTTGAGCGAATTTCGATTTCTAAGGTATTTGTTGCCCTTGTACTCATAAAGATCCACGTTCGTGATAATTTTCAGATTTTTCGGCTGAAAGGTGTCCAATCGCGAGGGGGGGGGGGGGGGTTCACAAATTTTACGTACATTTTGCCTTCCCCTGGACCCCCTAATTCATAAAATGATTTTTTTATTCCAGATTCTAAAAGTTCTAATCAAGACCTTTCATTTGATACCCCACTTGACTACCTTTGATAAAAAAAAATTTTTAAGGGCCAATTCGTTATTAGGGGGGACCCCCCTTAAAAAATTTTTAAATTTTTGATAAGGCCTTAACTTTTGAGAGACATTTCTGACCTTTTCACAAAGTTTGAGCATTCTAGCTTCTATAGTTTCTGAGGAAATCAGCTGTGACGCACGGACAGACGCAAAGACGGACAGACGGACAGACGGACAGACAGACAGGTCGCGAAACTAGTAGGTCTTTGTAAAAAATTTTTTTACAAAGACCTAAAAACACAAAAAGACACGTTAGTTTCATTACCACCACTTTCAAGTCAGCCTAATAGCTTGCTGGTAGGGGGTGGCGATTCCTTTATTATGTATTTTTCAATTATTATTTTTTAATGTAATTTTAATTCAATTTTTAATTCAATTTTTTTGAATTTTCGAAACAACTTAAATATTAACACATTATACAATTCCGATAAAAGAGTAACATAAGTAAAAAACTTTTTGATACATTTAATTAATTTTTGTTGGTTTTTTTCAAGTTATTTTATAAGACGGTCGTACAACAATCTAAAACAATAATATTGACTTCAACTATCCGATTAATCGACATTATAATTAACCATTAAACAAAATAAATATTATATGGATTTTTAACGGGAAAATTATTTTTAAGTCTAGAAAAAGAAGTTTTTTCGTTTCAATCAAGGAACAAACTTCCATAGGCACGATCAGAAAAAATAGAAAAGAGCTACCAAGTGATTTTATTGCTGCCAAAGGTAGAACACAACACTCTAGTTTTTTTTTTTTGATTTTAGTAGTGATGGGAATACTTTGGTATCATAAGTTCCAAGAAAAAACAAAAATGTCCTCCTTGTATCATCATTAGATGAAGACCAAGCGATTTATATTTCCACCGGTGTAAAACATAAACCGGAAATAATCAGTTTTTACAATTTGACTAGGTTAGGAGTGGACATTCTAGACAAAATGTTTGCAGCATATGATGTGTCTCGCAATATAAGGCGATGGCCCATGGTAATCTTTTTTACAATGTTGAACATTGGTTCAATAAACTCGCAAATCATTTATGTTGGCAATGGACATACGGATCTGGAAAGAAGATTTTTCATAAAACAACTAGCTAATGAGCTTATTCTTGGTCTACTAGCTCAATGAAGTACAAAGTCATTTGGAATCCCAGTAAATCTTCAACAAAAATAAAATGTGCACCAAAAGTACATAAAAATGGTGAAGAAATGAGGGAGATAATGACGGCGACGAATGCTCCTGCAACCAGAATAGCGAAGTGACTGCTACAAGAATGCGGTAAACTCCCATACAAACCAAGCAAGCGCTCCGTCAAAAACAGGGATGAGTTGATCGAGATTCTCAAAACAGTGCAAATAGCGGAGGATGATATACTGGTCTCATACGACGTCAAATCTTTGTTCCCGAGCCTACCATTAAAGCAAGCCTTGGCACTGTTCGAAGACTGGGTGCTCAAACATGATAAGTCCCCAGAGTGGAGGAAACGTGCAAAATGTTACACTAAATTAGCCACCTTATGTATGAGTGAGAACTACTTCATGTTCAGAGGAAACTTATACAAAGCAACAGCAGGAGCAGTAATGGGAAACCCCCTCTCACCTAGCTTAAGCGACATCTAATTGGACTGGCTCGAGACGGAGCTCGAACTCAAGGAAATACTGCCACCTATCTGGATCAGATACGTAGATGACATCTTCACGGTGATCAAAAGTAAAGAAGCGGAAAAACTTTTGGATGAGCTGAACAATATACACCCACGAATAGCGTTTGCAATGGAGAAAGAGAAGAACGATCGAATACCTTTCCTGGATATCAGCATAATAAAAGGCTTTGGCAAACTTGAATTTGACATATATAGGAAAGAAACAACCACACAAAGAACGATCCCGAGCACGTCAAACCACACATATGGGCACAAAATGGCAGCGTACAATATGATGATTCACCGGATGATCACGGTACCAATGACAAACGAGCGTCTGCAATTGGAAAAACACTACATAATGGAAACAGTGATGAAGAATGGGTGCAGCACAAAAGTAATCGAACAACGGATAAGGAAAAAGGAACACGAGCAACGCAATAATCAGCTGACAACATTATTCAAACAGGAGCAAGAACAACAGGTAAGCAGGATCTCACTCACCCACACAACAATTTCGAAAAAGCTTCAAAGGATAATAAAAATGACGGGAAACAATGCAGCTTTCACCAGCAGAAAATACAGCCTAGAAACAGCTTTAGGATCCGCGAAGGACCCGAAGAACAAGGAAGAAAAACGCGGTATCTACAAGATCACTTGCCCGGAGTGCGGCATGGTTTATATTGGGCAAACGAATCGACTAGCGAAAATCAGGTGGCAAGAGCACATCAAAGAAGCGGAACAAATAATCAAACGAGGTACAACAGAAACAGCTAGATCGGCGGTAGCGAGGCACATTGTCGAAGAAAAGCATAAAATCGAATGGGAAAATCTCGAGATTGTGCAGGAAGATTGGAGAAAACTGGATGGATGCGAAAGTTTGTGGATATCTTGAGTTCCGGAAAACCAAAGAAGAAGGGTATAGTTACTTAATGAAGTTGGTGTGAGTCATCACTTAAAATATCTCCTTCGCATAAAAAAAACTTATTTTGTTAAAACCCTTTTTTGTAAGACTCTTCTGTTGTTAGTTACCGTTTAATTACCCTAGGAAAAAACTATTGTTATAAAAGGTCATGTAAACAGGAACTAGCTTCAGAATATCACCACTGAGGAAGGAGATCATTTATCTCCGAAATATCGATATTTGGGAAAAATAAAAAACAAATAGTGCTTTGTATGATAGGCTTAAAACCTCGGTGGTTGTATTATCCTACAAAGATATTTATTTTAATAATTTCTACACATAACTAAAACATTGAGAATATAATTTTGAATTGTCGACTCGTTGTCGCAACATCAGAAACCGAAGTAGAACTCCAGAGAATTCACGCGCTGGCCGCTTAAATGTGCATAAACTGCTGACAAGGGACGCCTGGCCATACCCACGGTGGTCGCCATCCCTTGTCGACGAATATGCATTGTTGATACTTGAGACCCCCACGCTCATCCACCAGCCAGACTGCCTGTTGTGGATTTTCTCGAGCGCGCGCTTGAGTTTCGTCGTTCGAGTATCCATATGCTGACGATTGTTATCTGATGCTCGGTTGAGCATTCATACAACCCAGATGGGCGATGCGTGCGTGACAGTCGGGGGCTGGATGTCTGCTGTCAGTCCGTTGTTCAGTTGTTGCAGGATATTCGCTGCGTGTGGGTGGCTGATCCGCTACAGTACTCTCCCTGCAGTGGTGAAGCCACGATATAGAGCGGCCGTTGGGCCGTGGTTCGAGAAGCGTATCAGGTTGGAGTCACGCTTACGATGGTTCGTGCGGCCTACCAGATCCTAATGGCTGTTCGGGTGTTGAGCAGCAAATGCCGATTGTGCGGTGTGCATCTTGCGCGGGGTTGCGACAGTAGCTCGGTGCGTTCGTCGGGCGATGTGTCGCAGTCCGCGTGGTTTGGACATCGTCCTAGCGTGTGTTGAGCATTGATCGTTGGTATCCTGTTGTGCCGTGTTGGCGTTGCGCTGGCGTGTGTCGGTCGTTGGGTGCCAGGGTGAATGTCACGATGTGCCTCCTGGCACGGGGTTCGGACATCATCCTGGCGGGCGTCGATCGTGTCGGGTGTCTAATAAGTGTATGGGAGCCGGCATTTCCTAGCCTGCGGCCCGTAATGTTGGTGGAACCAACACGGCTGAGGGCGGAGCGTGGCAACTTCGCCGTCTTCCGACGATCGATCATCTCGCGCATGTTGGGTCGACAAAGCCGCGACGGCGTCCGCGAGGTTGGACACCCTATTGGCGAGGTTGCGGAGTTCGTTCGTGCGGGCGTCAAGCTGGTTCGATGGCCGGGGCGTGGAAGCCGGTCGATTTTTGGGCTCGATTACTGTCGAGGCGCTGGCGATGGTACGTGTGTTCTTGGGGTGCGGGCGACTACTTGCCGCGGTGTTGTCTGGTGATGCAGCTCGCTTGTACTGGAGGATCTGACGATGGATATCGTGGGCGGCCAACAGTGCGTTGCTGAGGGTGCCGTACTTGTCCTCGGGCGGCGGGTTGATGACTGCCTGACGCACTTGTCGTAGTGCCTATCTGTCAAGGCTTGCTACCAACCAATTGAATTTGGCGTCGCCCTGCGTGACGCTGTTAGTTGCCAGCCACAGGTCTAAATCCTCATGCCAGACTGATGGTATGTTGATTGTCGACGTGGCTGGTGGTGGATTTGTGCCGGGGATCCCTTTGTGTAGCGTGGATCCGGCTGGTGTGACTGTTGTTGGTTACATTGAAAATATAATTTTGAATTGTCGACTCGTTGTCGCAACGTTAGAAACCGAACTAGAACTCCAGAGAATTCACGCGCTAGCCGCTTAAATGTGCATAAACTGCTGACGAGGGACGCCTGGCCATACCCACGGTGGTCGCCATCCCTTGCCGATGAATATGCATTGTTGATACTTGAGACCCCCACGCTCATCCACCAGCCAGACTGCCTGCTGTGCATTTTCTCGAGCACGCGCTTGAGTTTCGTCGTTCGAGCATCCATATGCTGACGATTGTTATCTGATGCTCGGTTGAGCATTCATACAACCCAGATGAGCGATGCGTACGTGGCAGTCGGGGGCTGGATGTCTGCTGCCGGTCCGTTGTTCAGGTGTTGCAGGATATTCGCTGCGTGTGGTTGGCTGATCCGCCACAGCTTTAAGGAATAATTCTGAGTTTTTTTTTATTTTAGGGCGCTATTAATCCGAAAATGAGTATTGTTGAAAAATTTACTAACACCAATGAACAGGAAAATGATGGTGACAACCAAGTACATGCAAAAAGATGCAGATGTGAAACGTTTATTTTAGAGACACGTAAAAGAAGATTGAGTCAGTATGAATGCAAAAAGTACCACACTGCTACTTGCCTCTCTCATGCTGTTTTCATGTGTCCTTCTTGTTATAAAAAAGAGGTAGAAGGATATATTCCTTCTGATTCATCTGATTAATGAGATGAGAAGTTTTTAAAAGTATATAGTATGTATTCTAGTTTTTATTCAGTTTAATTATCACTCGTTTCAACAATAAGATAAGATAATTTTGTATACCCTTTCATGCATACAATATAGATTTATTTCGTTTGAAAAATATATAAAACAGTTTTATTGTTTCTTGAGGGTGTAAAATGATATTAGTTAAGTTATTGTGTTGTTTATGAAAAAGTTTTTATATTTACAAAAGGTTAGCAGTTTGTCACAGGCTCAATGCGCCAGACGACGTTTCAAAACATATTGCGCCCGACAGAGTGTTAATGGTAATTCAACTGATTTGAATAAAATTAAATAATCATAATCATGCATAACTATTTCACAAAACTATAATTAAGCATCACCATTATCACATCTTATCCCTATAAAAGGTTATCTCAACATGCAGTCGCATTTAAGTATTTAACGGAGAAAGTTTCCCAGAATTACGATAATATCCTGCCCCACAAACCAGAAAAGCTTAATCCTTATGCGAACAGATTACTGCTTCATACTGAACGACGATAATCGCCTCCATTAGTTCCACAACCTTTGAAAAGCCTTTTAAAACTTTTCTCAACTTTACCCTCTGATCCCATTATGCTAATCCTTTTTTCGCTCATTGCTTTGAATCAACAAATATTCAACCACCTGCTGGCTAAGCATGATTTCCTTCGATTCTGCATAAATAATTATTTCCTTTTATACAACATGCCAAGCATTATTAGGATCTAATCACAATTTTCGTTTGTGAAAAGAAATAATCGAATGGAAGGACTTTTTCGTTTTCCCGCTTTTACCTTTCATTCTTATAATTGATTGAAGTGAGCTTTCACATGATCCTAAATGGATCTCACACACGATGCGACGTGATGGCGAGTCCTTTTGGAATTAGATAGTGTGGGCTTGTTGCTGAACGTATTGGCAAACTTATAGCAACTTGGCTATTGTTATGTATGTTAGGTAGCTATCAATCAAGGAGTTCGCCTAGTTGCCTGTCATTCCGCCACCTTGTAATATATTTATGGATTAAGTTGTCTACTCATGCTGTTGCTGCTGGTACTGCTGGGATACTTTCCGAACCCATGCTGCATACCAACACGAGTGTCAGAGCTCTTTTTACAAAATGCCACATTGTTGGAGACTTCCTGTCAGGTTGCCTCTGCTCCTTCTGTTGCTCCAGCTACGATGTCACTGTCACTGTCTCTAGTCAGGGCTCATTTTATCAAATTGTGTTTCTCTTCATAGGTAAAGATCGCAAGAGGGTGATGTAGAATGATGAAATGACGCATTATTTCCACTTTCTATTTTATACCTTGAAGGAAGTGGAAAGAAATATTCAATCAATTCGGAAAAGTTTTAATTTGTTTCGAATTTGCAAAATGTTTAGGAGAATTCCGCAAGCTTAGCAAATGACGAAAGTAAAGTTATTTTGATTTGGTTGCAAAGTACCTAATAAAATAGCCTTACGAAGTTTTGACTTGAATTGATTAACTTAATGGAATTATTTGATATTCAATTTTGATATCCCTGGAGTATTTTAAGCAATTTCATTTATGAGTTACTCATTTTGCAGGAGTGTCTAGACAGTGATAGGCATCATGGGAATTTTTAATTAAATAGCTCTTCATATATTTGCTTTATTTGTTTCTCTTCAATTGGGTTCATAGTAAATATTGATTAAAATTGTAAGGTTTGTATAATTGGAAGGTTTGGTACAATTGTCTGTAACGGGGAATTTGAGAAGGTATCCAACTTAACCACCACCACCAGGAAACGTGATGTGAAGGATGCATCCTAGAACCAAACTGGGATAGGGAACTTTACCATGTAATGTACAGAATTCTAGTAAAGTTAGAAATAAGAATAAATTCTAATGTTATTGCTACAGTAGAGTAGATTTTAATTTCCTCAAGTTAGATTAATGTAGCTCAACTTAGATTAGTTAGGCTCGACGAAGTTCACGATACCACTCCTGTCATGAGTCCATCAAATCCAGAAAGTATTCTTTAATTAAAAGAATAGATTTCGCATCTGTCAACAAAGCCAATTCAATGATTTTTGCATTTCCTTTCACACCTCTATCAATTAGAGTAAACAATGATTTTGCTTGCCAATGGATTTCATTTATACCTTCACTAATTGATCTTTGATCCACGCATTGACATTTGTCTAAATTCTAATCGATTAATAGATTTCATTTACACCTTCAATAATAGATTTTCGATCTCATCTACGTATTGTCATTTTTCTAAAGTTAAATAAACAAATAATAATGTATAAAAGTATGATGCAGATAATGAAGTAAGGCAGTTTCTAGTCAGTTTTAGGTAACGGGTTGAAAAGTATTTTTAAATAAACGGTTGTAACTAAAAAGTTAAAGTCTGGTTTTAATCGAAGATACACGCATACGTATGTGCACGGTTGCTCCACAACGACATCATCTGTAATCAACAACCACGGAAAGAATGAGTCAAAAGGATGCGTGAGGAAGAAATCATCGTTGGAACCGACAAGATGAGGGAATTCATCGCAGTCAATAGAATAACACTTTGATCTGGCAAATAAATCTAATAATCCCGGTGGCAACATGAATCGTAACTTTCAAGGCGGCGGTGGAGGCGGACCAAATCAACGTGTTGGTGGTGGAAGAACCGGCGGTGATCATGATTCCCAAAACAATAAACACAAATTTATGGATCTCGAACAAGTTTACTAGCTGAAGACTTTAGACGAGCATGATTACTATGTCGATGTAAAAATTGTCTTGGAATGTGAAACATATCCGAAAAGTATTCATTGGATTATTGAAGCCAACGAGAATTTATTGAAAATTAAAGAACTACAAGAAGTCTCTTTAAGGCCTTGGTTATTGATTTATCGATAGTGCCCTCAGACCGGGGAACCAAACGCGTCCCCAGGGTTGCGGATAGGGGCAGACCTTTCTCGAAAGGTTCGCTGCGAATAACCAATAAGCAGCCGCGGACAATGGTCGGCAGTGAAGGGAGAGTCTCAGGACAAATACCTGAGTGTCAATGATCTCCACTGTGACATGACGAAATATATGGCGTCATCAATTATCCATATATCCTGGTAGTAGGTAAAATGCTATGGGAATGGAAACCCAGACAGAAAACCAAACCATGCAGGTCCACAAGGGGAACCAAATTACGGTGCAGGGGGTCGGATCCCCAGTACCGGCGGCAGAGGGTAGTGAGCGATCAGGCTCCCGGCCGTCGTCATCCAGCGACTGCAATGTTACAGAAGTGGTGAACTTGGCTTCTGTAACAGATATAACTACAAGCAAACAGGACGCTAGCACGGAGAACCCTTTCAGGCAAAAACCGCTGTTGGCAAGAACACCGATAAAACAAGTCACCGATTGCGGGGGGAGGCAGCAAACCCCAGAAACACTGTCAAAGTCAACATCACAGGTTAAATCATCGGAGACAGACCACAGACGGACTAACGAACGAAAGAAGGCAGAGTGCGTTGTGCAACCTGGCATCATTGCGGCCTTTGGGCGCAGTAGAAGGACTATGCGCAATCCGGATCAAGCTGCGCCACCAACAGAGGCCAGTGTAAGACTGGGGGAGTGAGAAGTTTTGCCGTTGGCCGACGCCACTTCAAACGTGACCCAAGCGATAGAAGCAAAAGGGCTTGGAAACGGGGGCCTCTCCCAAGAGGTGGCGCCAAATAACACAATCGCCCTTGACCGCGCCGAAGAGGAGTGGCTTACTCGGAAAGCGGGGACTATCGTCAAACAACTGAGGGCTGCCTGCGAAGTGCAGAAAAACATAGGCAAGAGTGTCAGGAATGGCATTCTTGAACTGGAGGAGCTTTTGGCCGCATAACGCACTACAGGCGGAGGTGGCTTGCAACCGAAAAGCATCAAAAAGACACGCTCTCCCTTGAGGCATCAGTGGGTTCTAGCAGCAGCAAAAGAATGGCCGGTAGCCCAATTGAAGGCGACCGTGAGAAAAGGAGGAAGGACGAGACCATAAACAAAGTTGACACTCCAGGCGAGGAGTTTCATGTGGTGCGAAACAAGGCAGCGAAAAAAGCGGCCAAAAAGCTACTCCTAGAAAAAACAGACAAAGAGCTCAACCATGAAAAGAAGAACAAAGAACCCCTCGATATACCGCAGAAAACAAAAAGCAAACCGCGGCACAAACCCTTGCGAGAGGCACTGCTTATTAAACCCACTAAGGGCCGAACCTACGCAGATGTCCTCCGTGAAATTAAAGGAGCGGTCAAGCCAGACGACACCAAAACTGTCATCAAAGCAGTTCGACCAACCCGGACCGGTGGCCTGCTGGTGGAATTCGGGCCAGAGGCCACAAACAAAGATGCATTCCGTGACGCGGTTCAAAAGGTTCTTGGAGATGCGGCAACGGTTGCCTCGCTCGAACCAATGGCCACCCTGGAAATCAGGAACCTCGACTGCGTCACGGACAAAGCTGAAGTAGAGGATGCCATTAGGAGGGAGTTCCCCAGCTTAAGTGAAGTCAAGGCAAGTTTGACACGTGAAAACACAAGGGGACAACGCATGGCTATTGTCGAACTAGCTGATAAAGACGCCCAGCAAATCCTGGCGAAGGGCAAAATTAAGATAGGTTGGGTGATCTGCAGGATACGGAAAAGAGCGATCCCTATCCGCTACTTCAGATGCCTCGAATACGGACACACCGCGTATGGCTGTAGGGGACCCGACAGGAGATCTCTGTGCTACAAATGTGGTGAAACGGGGCACAAAATGAAGGAGTGCACGAACGAGGCAAAATGCATTCTTTGCAAGGATGCTAAGCTAGCACCCGGCGACCTCAAACATGAGCCGGGGACAGGGAGATGCTGGGTTTTCAAGGAGGCCCTAACTAAAGCCAAATCGATACACAAATGATCCGTATCCTGCAGGTCAATTTGTACCGAAGCACAAACGCCCAGGACCTACTTGAGCAGTTTGCGAGGGATAAGAAAGCTGACTTGCTGTTGCTGAGCGAGCAACATCATAACAAGGACTCGCAAGCGTGGTACCCTGACAAATCTAGTACCTCGGCCATCTGGGTTCGAGACAGCGCCCGCCTTCAGGTGCAGGGCCATGGACGCGGGGATGGTTTTGTGTGGGTGCGGTGTTCAGGGATAACATATTTCAGTGTTTATCTGACGCCTAACGAGGCAATGCCATCTTTTCGAACCAAGCTCGATGCCCTGGAGGACGCTGTCTCGAGCACAGAGGGCCACATGCTGGTCGGAGGAGACTTCAACGCTAGAGCCATTGAATGGGGTATGCCACAATCCGACCCAAGGAGAAAGCAAATCTTGGTCATGGCGGCCAGAGCAGCGCTTTTTGTCCTAAATACTGGTAACACCCCTACTTTCCGCCGCTGGGGTTGGGTAGGAACCATACCCGATGTGACACTCGCTTCGGAGTCCCTGGTACCTAGAGTACACAACTGGCGAGTACTAGAGGACTGCTCGGCTAGTGATCACCAGTATATAGCGGTTGAGATTCACGACGGTGCCACTCTGCGTGCATATGCCCAAACTTCAATCCTCGGATGGAGGACTGGGAGGATGGACGTTGAGAGGTTTGCTGACGCGCTTACGGCAGGCGCACCGTTGCTGGGAGCTCCGCCAGGGAGTGGAGGGCCTACAGCCAAGGACTTGGTGAACTCAACTATGAGTACCATCATAACTGCTTGCGAGTCTTCCATGCCCCGTCGGAGACCCCGACACGGTAAGCCTCCAGTATACTGGTGGTCAAACGAGATCGCCGAACAAAGAAGCGAGTGTCACAAACTTCGGCAAGTGGCCCAGCGGGCGAGAACATGGGAGGAGGCAGACACTAGGCTAGCAGCATACAGGTCCGGCAGGAAATATCTTCGCAGGCTTATTAACAAGAGCAAGGCTCGATGCTGGCAAGACCTCGTGGTCGATTGAAAAAGGGATCCGTGGGGCCTAGGTTACAAGCTGGTCATGCGAAAACTTGGTGCCCAACGGAAGCCCTGCTTACATGAAGCAGAGAAGATGGACGAGATCGTACGGGCACTATTCCCCACGCACCCTGTCCGTGTCGATTCAGCTCATGCACAAACACCATTAGAATGCTCACCTTTCACAGTGATGGAACTGGAGCAGGCAATTCTATCCATGAAAGCAAGGAAGGCACCGGGACCAGATGGCGTTCCTGCTGAGGTTTTGTAGCTTGTCTACAAGCTTTGGTCTGACTTGTTGTTGTTGGGAGAAGATGGACGAGATCGTACGGGCACTATTCCCCACGCACCCTGTCCGTGTCGATTCAGCTCATGCACAAACACCATTAGAATGCTCACCTTTCACAATGATGGAACTGGAGCAGGCAATTCTATCCATGAAAGCAAGGAAGGCATCGGGACCAGATGGCGTTCCTGCTGAGGTTTTGTAGCTTGTCTACAAGCTTTGTCCTGACTTGTTGCTCAGTATGTTCAACGCTTGCCTGTACGAAGGTGTATTTCCGGAACGCAAGGGGAAGGAAAATTCCGAGTTGGCGTCTGCATACCGCCCGTTATGTATGCTAGACACGGCTGGGAAAGTGCTCGAGAAACTCATCAAGGGAAGACTCACTGTCGCGGTCCGTTCTGCCGGGGACCTATCTCCACGGCAGTATAGTTTTAGAGCAGGTCAGTAGGTATAGAATGCCGATTCTGGCTCACTTTTTTCATACAAATTTCAAATGTGGTCTAGGGTATGTGTCTTGGGTGTATGGGTGTGTATATTAGGGTGGTATAGGTAGGTGCCTGGTATAAGAAGGTGTGTGTCCGGGATATGTGTGGATGTCTTGGATGGTTGCGGTGAGTGTGTGGGCCTTAGGCATGTGGAAATGTGTATAAGACTGGTATAGGTGGGTGCCTGGGATAAGAAGGTATGAGCCCGGAATAGGTGTGGATCTTTTGGGTGGTTGCCAGGGGAGGATGTGTGTCTTGGATGTGTGGGTGAGTGTATTAGGGTGGTATAGTTAAGTGCCTGGGATGAGTATGTATGGGCCTTAGATAAATATACATCTGTGTCATGGTTAAGTCGGCAAGTGCTCCGGGTCTTAGTAGCCTCTAATGGTAAATAGTGAAACTAGGCATATTGACTATATTCTGGGGTAGTCCCATATTTCCAATTAATAAATTAAAGACCTAGATTTCTCAGCGTGTGTTTACATAGCGTTAATATTTATGTTTTAAGCCTTTGACACTTTTAGTGATAGATAATTATACTATTAATGGTTGTTATTTCTCTATAGCGGAAGGATTTCTCATACATTCGTTGCTTATAGTCTTTGCATGGTTTCGTTATTCATCTTTGTCGGAAGTGTTTCTCGGGTCTTATACGCTTCTAGCGGTAGATAGTTTTTTATCCATGGTCGTTTTAATGTATAGTAGATTCATGTATAGGATTGATACCTTGAAGTATTAGGGTTGCTGATCAATTAGGGAAGCTCTGTAGATAGGAGGCGCTCTGGGCGGTTGTTTGCTGGTTGTAGGGCTTCAGATCCTTTAGCGTGTGTCACTTATTAAAGGCGTTTGGGGCGAGCGATTAACTTGATCACGTTAGGCGTGCTGGACGTTTTTCATGGTGCGAGTGGTTGCGTGGTGACGGAGGGCGCTGCTGTAGATGGGTAACTTTGTATTATGGATAGACGATGGGTTTGCCTTTCGACGGGTATTCTAAGGAGTTACAATTTGCTTCATGGGCGCTTGGTTAAGGAGTGCGTTGCTCATCGATTGGTGTCTTTTGCTGCGTGTCGAAATGACCGATTCGCTTGATCATGCTAGGCGTGCCGGAAGTTTTATGATGCGAGTAGTTATGCGGGATGGAAGGCGCTGCTATAGGCGGGTGGCTTTGCATTATGGATGGGCGACGGGCTTGCCTTTCGACGGGTGTTCTAAGGCGTGAGAATTTCCTTCATGGGTGCTTGCTTAAAGTACGTTTTTGCTCCTCGTTTGATGTCTGTGGTTTAAGATGGACGGTATTGTAGATGTGATGCGCGTCGCTTGTTGGAGGAAGTAATTTGAGGTGTACGTTTCAACCAAGGCGGATGTTATGAGCCGTAGAAATTTGTCTCGTGAGCGTTTGGTTAAGTTTCCGCGTTGCTCATCAAAGGGTGCCTGTCTTTAAGTATGGACGACCTTTTAGGCAATTCGGAATGATTTGCGTCGCTTGTCAGAGGATCGTGATTGCGGTGTAGATTTGTTCGGCGGCGAGTTCTGTTAAGCATGGAAATTGACCTCAGGGGATGCGTGGCATGTGCAAGTGATTTTGCTTGTTAAGAGTAATGTTTCGTACGCATAGACTTCCCTGTTGGCGGGAGTTTTGGGGCATCGGAATCTACAGTGTGGAAGAGAACTGGCACGGCGTACATTGCATTTCAATATGGTTTTGCTTGATGGAGGCAGTTTTTCTTGTTGTGTTGACCGTGGGCAGCGGGTAACGTGATGCGCGGCATTGAGACGTGTTTTCATAAATGTCCATTCAAAGATGCGCCTGTTCTAGTTTGCTGATTATGATTTTCATTGATCGTTTTCAGTTTCTTTTGCTTGGATACGTCGTTTCTTTGTTTTGTGACTCATTGCTATTGTATATTATTGCTTTTATCGGTTTCATGTCCATAGTACTTTAAGAATCGTCTACAATGTATTTTGTTCGGTTGGACTACTATGTTGATTGCTCAAACCTATGGATGCAGTGAAAGAGATAATGCGTTCTTGATATTAAGTATAGTATTAGATTTTAGTTTGCTTGTAGCAGCATTTTGTTTGTCTGCATCATCATCACTTATTTCTTAAAGCAGTTTGTCTTGTAGTGCATGAGATGGTGATAATTTTGTTCGTACATCATATGATTTGTCCCTTTTGATAAGTGCTTGGGTCTATTTTTTAGATCACTATGTTGAGATATATGTTTTGGGTATCTATTCCAAATTTGAGATTATTTATGGATGTTGTATAGGAAAGATATTACGGTTTATGGCTTCTGGAATGCTACTTTTTTATGGAGTTTATGTATGATGGATGTAGAAATCATCGTGGTGGTCCTAATGAGTAGGAATATAGACGCATTTTCATTGATTAATTTTGGGTACGTACTGAAAGGAAGAACCTAATATAGAAAAAAGTGAATGCGCTAGGTCATTGACATTAGGGGTTTGTTGGTATTATGGTATTATTCTTTGTTTATGCTCATAATGCATGGGAAAATAATTTGGTCCTATATGATGGCATTATAGGCATGCACTAGATTGAATGAATTTTTATATTTACTCTGAATTAGGTGCTGTTATTATGGATCTGTATTATTTAGTTTAAGTAGTTTCATGAGTGTCATTATAATATAGAGTAAAACTGTTATTTTATGCTTGTCTCATATTCTACACAGTATGTATGATTTTTTGACATTTCCGAATTTCTCTAGGTATATTTTCATTTAGAAATTGTTGATGTTTTTTTTGAGTATGTTAATTTTTAATTTGTTATCTCCTTCGGAAAATGATGCTTGAATGGTGCCGTTAAGTTGATACTTTTCGGATGCATATTATCGCTTTTAATGCCTATATGATTGCATGAGAATTTACAAACCTCATACTTTGTGTGCTTGTATTAAGCGTAAAGCCACTTCTGCTATATTCATATACATTTTCAATATTTGTGCATTAAGTAAAATACGTATTTACTACATTTTAAATATGCTAGATTTATCATCATAGGGATTGTCGGGTATGCTCACTGACATATTCAAGTATTATTTTCACATAAGTAAAATATATCCTTGTTGAGTTTTTTCTTATCAGAATTTTTTTCTGCTGGATGCTTGGTTGAATTTTTATAGGTTTGTAGAAGATCTAATTATGTATGTTTTGGGTTGGCGCACTGCTACTATAGATCACTTAGGCTAATGTTTATGTAAGATAGTTCGGTATAGATAACGATGTGTGGAAGCATATGAGTTTATGGTAGGCTATTTTTAGATCGATCTCATCGTATCTTGTATAGACAAGTAGCATATGTTATAAAGTGTTCTTGATAAGGATGGTCACGAGTCATTGTAGGATGTTAAGATATGATCATTACTTTCAGGAGGTGTTTGTCTGCTGGTAATTTGATGAACAGATGTATACTTGAGTTGAATGAACTCATGCGGGTTTTTTTTTGTCCATCGCTTGATATTTTTGAATGGTAGAATTGAGTGTTTGATACTTGGGAGTTTCGGATATGCTAGGAATGTTTAGGTTTTTTTTTGGTTTATTGTTTGAGGTATTTGTTTACTTGAGCAGTGTTAGACTTGAGCAGTGTTAGATTAGTTGTTAAAATAAAAAGATTGTGTTTCTTTCTAATAGAAATAATTTATTGAGTAATGCTATTTTTTGTTATATATATTAATAAATTTTCATACAATTTACAGGACATCTAATATATGGGTTGATATATTTATGAATTCTATAGCATATTGAAGGTTTATTCGGCTGCACTATTTCTGCTTTAGGACCATACAAATGTATAGTAAGTCCTCTCACGTCTTTTTTAATGTTTATTATACAATTTATATAACAATTGAATATCCTCAGCATATAATTGTAGCTTATGTCCCCTTCACTCTAGTGCAAACTGTTGATGTTTCAATTCGAATTTCGTTTTGGTGGCATTTTATGAGAAAAATATGTTCCTTGATGAATTACTGGTGAGGATTTCCCGATACATTCTAATAGCGCTGGCCACCAGTTGGCTCTAATTTTGTTTGGACTATTTATACTATCCGATGCTATGAATTATTACTTTGTCGTATGTATGCGAGACTGCAGGAGTATGTACTGTTTTATTAGTTTAAAAATATTTCTTGTCTCTTGATCGTATGAATGACAAATGCATGTATCAGTGCCTGATGTCGTATTAGATTTGGACCATTCACATATTTGGTAGTGTATTCCATGTTTATTAGATACTTTCTCGCCCATATTACCATATTTAAGCATATAATTCTCGATTCGTATTCGGTGTTCAGGAAAAATATCACGGTACACTTCCATGAAGTATAGGATAACCATTGTAATAGATCTTATCGCGGTGAAAGTGTATTGACCTCTGTTTTCCTAGTTTTCTTGACGTCGTTTACGTTGGTTTGCTGAATTTTAAAAACCTCATAATAATCCGTAGAATTATATGTAGTCTAGTGATAGAAAAAACGACGTGCTGCCTTTAAGTTAACATACATTCATGTCCTAGTTTGTACAGTGCAGCTAAGATGAGGGTCTTTTTCTCAATATTAAATTTCAGAATTTTATAGACTCAAGAGATTATACTTGATTTCAAAGCCTTTCACAATAGTTTGTAGTTTACCAAGTCTCAATTTCCAATTTCCTTATGAATAATTCCTTTAAGTGAAGTAAAACATTGTTTATAGGGTTTTTAGTATTTTATTTCATCACATGGAAAATTAGATCATTACATAGTACTGGTATTTCATAAAAAAGCCTAGAGTAGTTTATATTTACAAATGATGTTTGAGTTGGAGTGAAGAAGTCGTTGATATCCAGTTTAAGTACGCTTTTTTCTCTGCATCTTGCACAATATTGGTCATAGTATTCCTTCACACAATCGGTAAGCAAATTGTTGTATTGCATGACAATGTTGAAAAAATCCATCAAGATGAAAAGCGTGAAGAGCTCGGGATGTTTCAGTATTAGTCTCTCTCCTCCAATAGGTATGTAGAAGAGTTCAAGAAGTCCAAGCTGATTTGCAGGGAACTCATCTACTCTATCCTTGAGATCAATGAGGTATTGGCGAAGTGAAGTCCATTGACTGTTATCTAACTCCAACTGATTTTGTCCACTGCATTGGAAGATTATTTTCGCTTGAAATGTCAGCGGGTCAAATCCAAGTATTACTTTGCTTTTGTGGAAGCCTTCATCAAGATGGTATGTATAGTTCAGCAGTAGGTTTTCCTCATAGATTCGCTGTTTCTCTCGATTCTTTTTTAGTTTCTTCTCTTTCTTGTTCACTTTTCTGGCTGAAGTAGCCTTATCAGTCTGGCCGGCCTTTTCATGCTTCTGACTGACTGACGAAGTTACTGGATCTGCTCCGTTCATTTTAAATGACTGCTTCTAGTAGTAAAACTAAAGATGTATATTTGTTACACCAGCATATATATTCACTTCTCTGCATTTACGGATGGAGTGGGGGGGGGGGGCAAGTTCAATATGTGTTGATAATTCTATTGCATAAGTAAACATGTTTCGCCCTTGAATGCTGTAATGTTGCTTACTCTCATGATTTGAATTCAAAGATA
Source organism: Odontomyia ornata (assembly GCA_963969285.1). Lineage (NCBI taxonomy): Eukaryota > Metazoa > Arthropoda > Insecta > Diptera > Stratiomyidae > Odontomyia > Odontomyia ornata. The sequence goes on along the minus strand of OZ017740.1, from coordinate 92,084,318 downwards.
AGAAAGTGCTATGGAGTTAAGATTTGAACCACCAAGCTAACAGGAGTAGGAGTCAGTAACAGGAAATGACACTTTGCTCCGTATTTCCTTTAGAATTTTTAGGAGTACTGCTGGGCTACAATAGATTGCTTATAGGCTAATTAGCTGTCTTTTTATCTGTTAAACTATCTATTTAGCTGTCACTTTTGCTGATGAGCTGTCTATCTTATGTGTGATGCTGTCTTTTAAGCCAATTCCCTGTCTGTTTAGCTGATATGCTATCCTCTTGAGCTGTCTATTTAGCTGTCACTTTTGCTGATGAGCTGTCTATTATATGTATAATGCTGTCTATGCAGCTGTCTATTTAGCTGATGCCCTGTCTGTTTAGTTGTTATGCTGTCTGCTGAGCTAACCGTTTAGCTGATAAGCCCGTACATTTAGCTGGTAAGTGGTCTATGTAGCTTTCTTTTTAGCTGATGCCCTGTCTGCTTAGTTGATATGCTATCTCTTTAGCTGTCTGTATAGCTATCTTTAGTTAATAAGTTGAGCGTTTGACCTTACGTGCTATCTGCCATTCGGTAAATTCATTTGATTGTTGGTAATTATCTACCCATAAAAAAATTCTTACTTTCCATACAGTTGCAGTCAGCTTTTTTTTTTACATTTACTTTAAATGTCATATGCACATCACGATTTACGTTAGGCCTATTGGTTACCAAGACTGCATGTTGATCATCTTCCAAGTTATTCGTAGGCATACATGGGTCAGACAAGAATCTTCACGTCTATGTTGCTCTTCTGGTGAACAAATCTTGATTAGGAGCAAGCCATTGTTATTTGCTCGAGAGTTAATTGATCTTATTTCACACTGATGCATTCTTCATAAGAATGAGTCAAGTCACCATTCTTTTTTATCTGCGTCAGTTTTTCTCTGGACCTCTGTCTATCTAATCTATAGGATCCTCTTTCTACAGCAATTCGATTTCAGTTCTCTAGGTTTTCATGTCTTCATAGGATTTGCGACCTATGGGATCCTTATTGCCCACTATAATGTTCCATTGCATTGAAATTATGTTGCTACACTTATGAACTCATCCAATATGCCCAAAAATCATATGATCCCATGGATCAGCCATTTGAATCATTTTGTAAAGCACAAACTTGTTGAATAAATCTATACTTCATGCAAACCATTGCAAGAGCCTTAACATGAATTAGTTCAGCCTGTTGCTTAGTCGATGTATTAAGGGTTTAAAGTGGAACTTATTAAGTATATTGAATCATCTTGGCGTTCTCATGTATGATCAACCCTTTTGGATTATCCGGGATATGCTATGACTGGAACAATTTTTTCCCTATCATTGAACAATTGAGTTAAAATTTTGATACCTCCAACTGACTAAAAATCTGTCATTGATCCATTTTCAGAAGATGTTTGAATGGTTTGGAAGACTTGAGGCTGCATCATTACTCACAACCTGTGAAATGATTAAATATCATGGACAAATGTGTCTACATATGTACATTATAATAGCTATCAAATGTCTATGTATTAGTATCATATGATCGACTGGTCTCTTTATCATGCAAAGAGGGTTATCCACAATCACCGATCAGTTGAGCCGTCTGACACGATCACGAGTTGCCTGTTCAGCAGTTGAACTTTGGTCAACTTCACACCAATATGTTTTCTCTTTCGCACCTGCTAACCCAATTGCCTGACGAACTCAAGGTAGCCTTCTCTTTCACACCTACAACTCGAGTTGATTGGTGAGCAGAAGGTGGTGAAGGGCCTTCTAGGGCTTCTACCCAGCCTGCCCCGTGGCATGCATGCATGATGATCCACGCAGAGATGCAGAATAACCTTCTACCCAGCCTACCCCATTGCCATGCAGGCATGATGACCCATCATCATGCATGCATGCCACGGGGCAGGCTGGGTAGAAGCCCTAGAAGGCCCTTCACCACCTTCTGCTCACCAATCAACTCGAGTTGTAGGTGTGAAAGAGAAGGCTACCTTGAGTTCGTCAGGCAATTGGGTTAGCAGGTGCGAAAGAGAAAACATATTGGTGTGAAGTTGACCAAAGTTCAACTGCTGAACAGGCAACTCGTGATCGTGTCAGACGGCTCAACTGATCGGTGATTGTGGATAACCCTCTTTGCATGATAAAGAGACCAGTCGATCATATGATACTAATACATAGACATTTGATAGCTATTATAATGTACATATGTAGACACATTTGTCCATGATATTTAATCATTTCACAGGTTGTGAGTAATGATGCAGCCTCAAGTCTTCCAAACCATTCAAACATCTTCTGAAAATGGATCAATGACAGATTTTTAGTCAGTTGGAGGTATCAAAATTTTAACTCAATTGTTCAATGATAGGGAAAAAATTGTTCCAGTCATAGCATATCCCGGATAATCCAAAAGGGTTGATCATACATGAGAACGCCAAGATGATTCAATATACTTAATAAGTTCCACTATAAACCCTTAATACATCGACTAAGCAACAGGCTGAACTAATTCATGTTAAGGCTCTTGCAATGGTTTGCATGAAGTATAGATTTATTCAACAAGTTTGTGCTTTACAAAATGATTCAAATGGCTGATCCATGGGATCATATGATTTTTGGGCATATTGGATGAGTTCATAAGTGTAGCAACATAATTTCAATGCAATGGAACATTATAGTGGGCAATAAGGATCCCATAGGTCGCAAATCCTATGAAGACATGAAAACCTAGAGAACTGAAATCGAATTGCTGTAGAAAGAGGATCCTATAGATTAGATAGACAGAGGTCCAGAGAAAAACTGACGCAGATAAAAAAGAATGGTGACTTGACTCATTCTTATGAAGAATGCATCAGTGTGAAATAAGATCAATTAACTCTCGAGCAAATAACAATGGCTTGCTCCTAATCAAGATTTGTTCACCAGAAGAGCAACATAGACGTGAAGATTCTTGTCTGACCCATGTATGCCTACGAATAACTTGGAAGATGATCAACATGCAGTCTTGGTAACCAATAGGCCTAACGTAAATCGTGATGTGCATATGACATTTAAAGTAAATGTAAAAAAAAAAGCTGACTGCAACTGTATGGAAAGTAAGAATTTTTTTATGGGTAGATAATTACCAACAATCAAATGAATTTACCGAATGGCAGATAGCACGTAAGGTCAAACGCTCAACTTATTAACTAAAGATAGCTATACAGACAGCTAAAGAGATAGCATATCAACTAAGCAGACAGGGCATCAGCTAAAAAGAAAGCTACATAGACCACTTACCAGCTAAATGTACGGGCTTATCAGCTAAACGGTTAGCTCAGCAGACAGCATAACAACTAAACAGACAGGGCATCAGCTAAATAGACAGCTGCATAGACAGCATTATACATATAATAGACAGCTCATCAGCAAAAGTGACAGCTAAATAGACAGCTCAAGAGGATAGCATATCAGCTAAACAGACAGGGAATTGGCTTAAAAGACAGCATCACACATAAGATAGACAGCTCATCAGCAAAAGTGACAGCTAAATAGATAGTTTAACAGATAAAAAGACAGCTAATTAGCCTATAAGCAATCTATTGTAGCCCAGCAGTACTCCTAAAAATTCTAAAGGAAATACGGAGCAAAGTGTCATTTCCTGTTACTGACTCCTACTCCTGTTAGCTTGGTGGTTCAAATCTTAACTCCATAGCACTTTCTTATCTTTGAATTCAAATCATGAGAGTAAGCAACATTACAGCATTCAAGGGCGAAACATGTTTACTTATGCAATAGAATTATCAACACATATTGAACTTGCCCCCCCCCCCCACTCCATCCGTAAATGCAGAGAAGTGAATATATATGCTGGTGTAACAAATATACATCTTTAGTTTTACTACTAGAAGCAGTCATTTAAAATGAACGGAGCAGATCCAGTAACTTCGTCAGTCAGTCAGAAGCATGAAAAGGCCGGCCAGACTGATAAGGCTACTTCAGCCAGAAAAGTGAACAAGAAAGAGAAGAAACTAAAAAAGAATCGAGAGAAACAGCGAATCTATGAGGAAAACCTCTTGCTGAACTATACATACCATCTTGATGAAGGCTTCCACAAAAGCAAAGTAATACTTGGATTTGACCCGCTGACATTTCAAGCGAAAATAATCTTCCAATGCAGTGGACAAAATCAGTTGGAGTTAGATAACAGTCAATGGACTTCACTTCGCCAATACCTCATTGATCTCAAGGATAGAGTAGATGAGTTCCCTGCAAATCAGCTTGGACTTCTTGAACTCTTCTACATACCTATTGGAGGAGAGAGACTAATACTGAAACATCCCGAGCTCTTCACGCTTTTCATCTTGATGGATTTTTTCAACATTGTCATGCAATACAACAATTTGCTTACCGATTGTGTGAAGGAATACTATGACCAATATTGTGCAAGATGCAGAGAAAAAAGCGTACTTAAACTGGATATCAACGACTTCTTCACTCCAACTCAAACATCATTTGTAAATATAAACTACTCTAGGCTTTTTTATGAAATACCAGTACTATGTAATGATCTAATTTTCCATGTGATGAAATAAAATACTAAAAACCCTATAAACAATGTTTTACTTCACTTAAAGGAATTATTCATAAGGAAATTGGAAATTGAGACTTGGTAAACTACAAACTATTGTGAAAGGCTTTGAAATCAAGTATAATCTCTTGAGTCTATAAAATTCTGAAATTTAATATTGAGAAAAAGACCCTCATCTTAGCTGCACTGTACAAACTAGGACATGAATGTATGTTAACTTAAAGGCAGCACGTCGTTTTTTCTATCACTAGACTACATATAATTCTACGGATTATTATGAGGTTTTTAAAATTCAGCAAACCAACGTAAACGACGTCAAGAAAACTAGGAAAACAGAGGTCAATACACTTTCACCGCGATAAGATCTATTACAATGGTTATCCTATACTTCATGGAAGTGTACCGTGATATTTTTCCTGAACACCGAATACGAATCGAGAATTATATGCTTAAATATGGTAATATGGGCGAGAAAGTATCTAATAAACATGGAATACACTACCAAATATGTGAATGGTCCAAATCTAATACGACATCAGGCACTGATACATGCATTTGTCATTCATACGATCAAGAGACAAGAAATATTTTTAAACTAATAAAACAGTACATACTCCTGCAGTCTCGCATACATACGACAAAGTAATAATTCATAGCATCGGATAGTATAAATAGTCCAAACAAAATTAGAGCCAACTGGTGGCCAGCGCTATTAGAATGTATCGGGAAATCCTCACCAGTAATTCATCAAGGAACATATTTTTCTCATAAAATGCCACCAAAACGAAATTCGAATTGAAACATCAACAGTTTGCACTAGAGTGAAGGGGACATAAGCTACAATTATATGCTGAGGATATTCAATTGTTATATAAATTGTATAATAAACATTAAAAAAGACGTGAGAGGACTTACTATACATTTGTATGGTCCTAAAGCAGAAATAGTGCAGCCGAATAAACCTTCAATATGCTATAGAATTCATAAATATATCAACCCATATATTAGATGTCCTGTAAATTGTATGAAAATTTATTAATATATATAACAAAAAATAGCATTACTCAATAAATTATTTCTATTAGAAAGAAACACAATCTTTTTATTTTAACAACTAATCTAACACTGCTCAAGTCTAACACTGCTCAAGTAAACAAATACCTCAAACAATAAACCAAAAAAAAACCTAAACATTCCTAGCATATCCGAAACTCCCAAGTATCAAACACTCAATTCTACCATTCAAAAATATCAAGCGATGGACAAAAAAAAACCCGCATGAGTTCATTCAACTCAAGTATACATCTGTTCATCAAATTACCAGCAGACAAACACCTCCTGAAAGTAATGATCATATCTTAACATCCTACAATGACTCGTGACCAACCTTATCAAGAACACTTTATAACATATGCTACTTGTCTATACAAGATACGATGAGATCGATCTAAAAATAGCCTACCATAAACTCATATGCTTCCACACATCGTTATCTATACCGAACTATCTTACATAAACATTAGCCTAAGTGATCTATAGTAGCAGTGCGCCAACCCAAAACATACATAATTAGATCTTCTACAAACCTATAAAAATTCAACCAAGCATCCAGCAGAAAAAAATTCTGATAAGAAAAAACTCAACAAGGATATATTTTACTTATGTGAAAATAATACTTGAATATGTCAGTGAGCATACCCGACAATCCCTATGATGATAAATCTAGCATATTTAAAATGTAGTAAATACGTATTTTACTTAATGCACAAATATTGAAAATGTATATGAATATAGCAGAAGTGGCTTTACGCTTAATACAAGCACACAAAGTATGAGGTTTGTAAATTCTCATGCAATCATATAGGCATTAAAAGCGATAATATGCATCCGAAAAGTATCAACTTAACGGCACCATTCAAGCATCATTTTCCGAAGGAGATAACAAATTAAAAATTAACATACTCAAAAAAAACATCAACAATTTCTAAATGAAAATATACCTAGAGAAATTCGGAAATGTCAAAAAATCATACATACTGTGTAGAATATGAGACAAGCATAAAATAACAGTTTTACTCTATATTATAATGACACTCATGAAACTACTTAAACTAAATAATACAGATCCATAATAACAGCACCTAATTCAGAGTAAATATAAAAATTCATTCAATCTAGTGCATGCCTATAATGCCATCATATAGGACCAAATTATTTTCCCATGCATTATGAGCATAAACAAAGAATAATACCATAATACCAACAAACCCCTAATGTCAATGACCTAGCGCATTCACTTTTTTCTATATTAGGTTCTTCCTTTCAGTACGTACCCAAAATTAATCAATGAAAATGCGTCTATATTCCTACTCATTAGGACCACCACGATGATTTCTACATCCATCATACATAAACTCCATAAAAAAGTAGCATTCCAGAAGCCATAAACCGTAATATCTTTCCTATACAACATCCATAAATAATCTCAAATTTGGAATAGATACCCAAAACATATATCTCAACATAGTGATCTAAAAAATAGACCCAAGCACTTATCAAAAGGGACAAATCATATGATGTACGAACAAAATTATCACCATCTCATGCACTACAAGATCAAACTGCTTTAAGAAATAAGTGATGATGATGCAGACAAACAAAATGCTGCTACAAGCAAACTAAAATCTAATACTATACTTAATATCAAGAACGCATTATCTCTTTCACTGCATCCATAGGTTTGAGCAATCAACATAGTAGTCCAACCGAACAAAATACATTGTAGACGATTCTTAAAGTACTATGGACATGAAACCGATAAAAGCAATAATATACAATAGCAATGATTCACAAAACAAAGAAACGACGTATCCAAGCAAAAGAAACTGAAAACGATCAATGAAAATCATAATCAGCAAACTAGAACAGGCGCATCTTTGAATGGACATTTATGAAAACACGTCTCAATGCCGCGCATCACGTTACCCGCTGCCCACGGTCAACACAACAAGAAAAACTGCCTCCATCAAGCAAAACCATATTGAAATGCAATGTACGCCGTGCCAGTTCTCTTCCACACTGTAGATTCCGATGCCCCAAAACTCCCGCCAACAGGGAAGTCTATGCGTACGAAACATTACTCTTAACAAGCAAAATCACTTGCACATGCCACGCATCCCCTGAGGTCAATTTCCATGCTTAACAGAACTCGCCGCCGAACAAATCTACACCGCAATCACGATCCTCTGACAAGCGACGCAAATCATTCCGAATTGCCTAAAAGGTCGTCCATACTTAAAGACAGGCACCCTTTGATGAGCAACGCGGAAACTTAACCAAACGCTCACGAGACAAATTTCTACGGCTCATAACATCCGCCTTGGTTGAAACGTACACCTCAAATTACTTCCTCCAACAAGCGACGCGCATCACATCTACAATACCGTCCATCTTAAACCACAGACATCAAACGAGGAGCAAAAACGTACTTTAAGCAAGCACCCATGAAGGAAATTCTCACGCCTTAGAACACCCGTCGAAAGGCAAGCCCGTCGCCCATCCATAATGCAAAGCCACCCGCCTATAGCAGCGCCTTCCATCCCGCATAACTACTCGCATCATAAAACTTCCGGCACGCCTAGCATGATCAAGCGAATCGGTCATTTCGACACGCAGCAAAAGACACCAATCGATGAGCAACGCACTCCTTAACCAAGCGCCCATGAAGCAAATTGTAACTCCTTAGAATACCCGTCGAAAGGCAAACCCATCGTCTATCCATAATACAAAGTTACCCATCTACAGCAGCGCCCTCTGTCACCACGCAACCACTTGCACCATGAAAAACGCTAAAGGATCTGAAGCCCTACAACCAGCAAACAACCGCCCAGAGCGCCTCCTATCTACAGAGCTTCCCTAATTGATCAGCAACCCTAATACTTCAAGGTATCAATCCTATACATGAATCTACTATACATTAAAACGACGATGGATAAAAAACTATCTACCGCTAGAAGCGTATAAGACCCGAGAAACACTTCCGACAAAGATGAATAACGAAACCATGCAAAGACTATAAGCAACGAATGTATGAGAAATCCTTCCGCTATAGAGAAATAACAACCATTAATAGTATAATTATCTATCACTAAAAGTGTCAAAGGCTTAAAACATAAATATTAACGCTATGTAAACACACGCTGAGAAATCTAGGTCTTTAATTTATTAATTGGAAATATGGGACTACCCCAGAATATAGTCAATATGCCTAGTTTCACTATTTACCATTAGAGGCTACTAAGACCCGGAGCACTTGCCGACTTAACCATGACACAGATGTATATTTATCTAAGGCCCATACATACTCATCCCAGGCACTTAACTATACCACCCTAATACACTCACCCACACATCCAAGACACACATCCTCCCCTGGCAACCACCCAAAAGATCCACACCTATTCCGGGCTCATACCTTCTTATCCCAGGCACCCACCTATACCAGTCTTATACACATTTCCACATGCCTAAGGCCCACACACTCACCGCAACCATCCAAGACATCCACACATATCCCGGACACACACCTTCTTATACCAGGCACCTACCTATACCACCCTAATATACACACCCATACACCCAAGACACACACCCTAGACCACATTTGAAATTTGTATGAAAAAAGTGAGCCAGAATCGGCATTCTATACCTACTCAGGTCGCTCCACTATTGACGCGATAGCGGAAGTAGTGAGCGCGGTCCAAAGAGCGGAGGCTCACTGCCAGTCAAACAAAAGGGTTGTGTTGCTCGTGACGCTTGACGTCAGAAACGCCTTCAATTCCGCTAGATAGGCGGATATTCTGGAAGCACTGGAAAACTCTTTTCAAGTCCCAGAATATCTGATGCGGATTTTGAAGAACTACCTGACAGACCGGAGCCTGCTCTATGAGACGAAGGAGGGTCGGCGGAGGATGGAAGTTACATCGGGTGTTGCACAAGGCTCCATCCTTGGCCCAGACCTGTGGAACATCACGTACGACGGGCTACTGAGAATCGAGCTGCCGGATGAGTCGCGCTTGATCGGCTATGCAGATGATGTCGCGGCGCTAGTTGCGGGACGCACTGTTGAACAAGCGCAACTCACACTGGGTATGCTAATGCGCCGAGTGAGGGACTGGATGACTGCTCGCGGGTTCAGCCTAGCTTTGGAGAAAACCGAAGTAGTCATCTTGACAAAAAAGAGAATCTCTAGAGTAAGGATGATCAACATTGGGGAAGCACTCGTTGAGACTAAACTAGCAGTGAAGTACCTGGGCATTTTGATCGACTCGAAGATGCGTTTCTCCGAGCAAATCAGGGCAATAGCTGACAAGGCTGCAGTGAGTGTTTCGGCTCTCAGCCGACTAGTGGCCAACATAGGGGGTCCCACCTCATCAAGAAGGAGACTTCTGATGAGTGCAGTACAATCTGTGCTGATGTACGGATCGGAAATATGGTGTGAGGCTCTCAACAAGGAGCTGTATCGAAAGCGCTTGGTACAGTTGCAGCAACGAGGAGCGCTGCGGATTGCATCTGCATATCGGACTGTCTCGGAGTCGGCAGCGCTGGTCATCGCAGGAGTGATACCCATTGCCCTCCTTGCCAAGGAGCGCCGCAGAATCTACCTGCGGAGGAACGAATGCGACAGAGAGCTGTCGCCCACGAAGAACGAGAACGCTCACTCAGTGATTGGCAACAGTCCTGGGTGAGCGATACAAAAGGTAGGTGGACCGCACGCCTTATTGGTGACTTGAGGCCGTGGCTCAATCGAAGGCATGGTGAGACTGACTTCTATCTAACTCAGCTACTGAGTGGACACGGATACTTTCGGTCTTACCTGCACAAGATTGGTAAGTCACGGTCTCCTGACTGCATATTCTGTGCTGGAGAGGTCGATGATGCCTACCACACATTTTTTGTATGCAAGAGGTGGGTAAGGCAGCGCGGTGACCTCATTAAAGAAATAGGAGATCTCTCTCCGGGTGAACTCACTGGAGAGATGCTCACATCCGTTGACAAATGGAACTGTGTGGCACATTACGCTCGGGCAGTCCTTAAGATAAAAAGGAAAATATATGAGCGCCTGCAGGCGTCCAGGGCGGAGGGGTCTCTTTTCTAGAAATCCCTCTCCCTTCCCCTCCTCCCGCTGGAAAAGGGATCCCTGTAGCCCGGTGGCGCCTAAACGCATAGAGAAACGAGGCTTAGCCCGAAGTAATGTGTCAAACGGTTCCAGGCTAGGTTCTCAGATTGACAGGGGAGGTGCTTAGTGGGTAGTCCAAGGGTATCCTCCATGGGAGTCAGACACTGCCAGACTCGGCGGGCGTAAATGCCTTCACCTCTCGACCACTAAAAAAAGGCCCAAGCATACTGTATTGAATTTTATCGAAAAGATTGATTTGTATCTGGACAAGAAGACCAGCTATAAAATTGTTGAAAAAGTCTTAAAAAATTACGTGATAGGAAATACTAAATTGTACCCTTTGCTACTTATCTAAGATCAAATTGTTCGGCTTGGGGATGATCTTATTGTCACAGTTAAAATTACGCCTGAACATTTTCCATACTACTTAATCAACGAACAAATTTTTAAGGAGTGTAAAATATATGCAGCCGATCAAGTTAAACGAGTTAGAGATACCATAGATATTGAGCCATCCGATGGTAGAATATTGAGAGTTGTTGATTTAATCCCTATCAAGAAATTTGATGAAATTGTTGATAATTTTGTGAAATTTGATGAAATTGTTGATAATTTAGACGAAAGAAATTCTGTGTTGGAGCAGGGGCATTCTTTGATAGCAGGCCCAGCATGCTCCGGGAAAACTGTTCTAATCGAAAGAATTTTAGAGAAATTAATAAAGAAGTCGTTTTGTTGCCATTATGATATATTAGATCCCAAGATCGACTCTGTTGAAAAAGATATTCGACAAATATTCATTGTTGCCTTGAATAGCGCCCCATCTATAGTCGTTCTCGAAAATTTTGATTTACTCGTTCATTCGGTCGACGATCAACAAACATCGGATGGCGAATATTTCAATCGTGTTGCTGTGGTTGTCCAGCATCTTATTATGGAGTTTACATCGAATAATCCTATTCCCGTAATAGCTGCAGTGGGCAACGAACAAAATTTAAACTCGCGATTGCATTCATCATGAGATCTGGATACTTAGAAAAGAAGAAAAAAAGGCACACAAAGTGTCTTGTCCAAGGGATAAAATGAAAAGTGCTACTTATCTGATAATCCACTCAAAATCCTGGTAACCGCCAGCACTCACATCGCACCAAACATAAACAAAAAACATTACGTCTATACTTGGAAAACGTCAAATATCCGTCACAGTGACAGTTCCGATAAAATTTCCACGACTACGAATTTTGGAAATACCAGTTGAAGTGTGGTGAAAATTGCAATGGAATTGCCCGATTGCACGAACCGGGTCCCAATTTCTGCAAGAAAAGGAGAACTATAAGGTCCACTCCGGAATTAGCAGTGCTCCGTTTGGGAACGAGTTGATAAAAGGGCGAGTGAGAAAGGAAAGGCTCTCTTTTGTGATCGGAACGTGTAGTCGTAGTGGGAAGACAACGGGAAAAGTGTTTGTTAAAAAAAAGGGGTGCGGAAGTCTTAAAGAAATAGGAAGGAAAAAAAGGAGGAAAAAAAAAGAAAGCAAAAAAACATAACTAAGTAAAATTGTTGTCGACGTCAATCACCATCGGGAGAAGGATATCTATCATCAATTGGTCATTCGCACGAGTGCGACCCGGGAAGAGTGCGTGGAGTCAGCGCAGGATCTTTTTCACCTTGCTGTCGACGACGGAGGTCTTCTTATTAGCTAGGTTAGGTAACAGAGGTTAGTCAAAAAAAATTGTTAAGATTTGTTTTTGTTGATAAACGTTATTTCATTCATTATTTTGTTGATAAACTTTATTTCATTCATTATTTTGTTGATAAACCTTATTCATTCATTGTTTTGTTGATAAACTTTATTTCATTCATTATTTTGTTGATAAACTTCATTTCACATCAAAGAAAGTGGTATTATTTCTTACTAAATTCACTTCGAAAATATAGAAATTGTTCTTTTCAGGAAGTGTAACGGATTGGTTCGGGGCAATATCGCGCGCGGGTGTTCGTCAGTGTAGTTGATTTTTTTTCGGTGGTGGTTGAGTGGTGTAGCGTTGGTTGGACGAGATAGGGCCCCCAGAATAGCGATATTTTCGTGCGTTTTCTTAGTGAAAGTTGTGTTCGTTTAACGAGCTTCGGCAAACCGCCTTACTCACTGGGCGGTCAAGTGTGGGGCCTAAGCCAAAACAGTAAGTTGGCGCCCACGCAGGGTCCCCGTTGTCGGAGCACCCCAGTGGTTAGGGGTGACATGTCATATGATACGATGTTTATCGGAAGCATTCGTTTGCAATAAAATCAGATTCCTTTGAAAAGCCGAGGAGACAACCTCCAAATTTATTCTATCGCTAGCCAGCCTTACAGAACACAGGTATGGGGCTGGAAGTGGGTGAAATCATTTTTAGTGAAGAGAATGAGTCTATTGACAATTAATCGTCTGACTCGTTAACAGTCGAAAGTTGAGCTTAACCAAATTGGTGTGGATTTTGACGGTGTTGAAAACGTAGTTGGATTTTGGAGATTGATAATTGAGCACATGGCAGCAGTACAGAATTCACTTTTCCCACACGAAGACAAAAATTGACTGTGAATGACTGTGACCCCATTGAGATAGATTAGACAGCCCACATTTTGAAGCAGACAGCTACAAAGAGTTGAGGCAAACCATCGTAACCTAACAAACACAGTTGCTTGATTAGAAAGTAATAGACGGCTATGTTTTTCGACGAAATGAATTCGCCACCGGTGATCCATGACAGAAAGAAGAGTCCTGGAAACTCTGGGTACCGGAGGAAATGACTCACAATCTGATCCTTCGCGCACACGGCCATCCTTTAAGTGCCCACGGTGGTTACGGCCGGACGCTTTGGTGACTTAAGAAGTACTTCTTGTGGCCTAAAATGTCATCCCAGGTCAAAGACTACGTGAGCGCCTGTGAGACCTGGAAAGGCACTAAAACTCCCAACCAGCCTCTTCGACCTCGTATGGGTCAGCTCAACGTTCCGGAGCTCGTATTCTAACGTCTGTATATAGATTCTATGGGACACATCGGAGCCATCGTTGTGTTAGACCAGCTCTCGAAACTCCCACTGGTGGAACCTATTCGCAAAGTCACGACTCCATCCATCGTGAAATTTTTAGAGAGTCGAGTATTACACGTGTTCGGGGTACCAGAAAGTGTGTACTCGGACAACGGAGTATGGTGATGAACGCCAACTAACGCCAATATACTCTCCTCGGTGTCACGCATCTAAACGTTTGAATTTCACACTGTTAGCCACGATCCATTTTTATGTCCATCCAACTCAGAACGAATGGGACCGCAGATTGTCCGCCATCACTTGCGCTCTGCGGTCGTCTTATCATTCCGTCACGGGTGTCTCGCCTTACTTTGTCGCCTTCGGACAGCACATGATTTGCCATGGCCAATCATTTAGGCTACTACGGTAATTGAAGTGCTTGGGAGATCCCGTCGTTGCGCTGGAACCCACGAGCGTTTAGGAGGACTCCTCTAACAAATTGGACGAAAAATAAAGGCCGCTGGACATGCAAATGAGGCGCTTTACATCCTCAGGTCTCAACTTTGCGATTTTAAAGAAGGAGATGAGGTTTTTTGCCGCAATTTTCGTCAAAACGGCGCCGCCGAGCATTAAAACGCCAAGCTAGATCGGCTTTTTCTGAAAAACCGTGTACAGAAGGTGGTAGGACCCAATCGTTACCTCCTCACCGCCCTATCGAGGAAAGACCTGTGACGATAGTTGCATATATACGTCTGTTTGTCCGTCCGTACTCAGTTTTAACCACGCGCAAAGTTTACACACTTACAGCAAAACGTAAATATACGTGTCAGCTTGTCCATCCGCAAATCGTTTTCTTCATTCGTCCCACTCCACATTTCGACCCCGAAAACAATCGATTCTCCAACTGAAGATCCTTCAGTTCCTTTATCGCCACCCCGTCGCCTTGGGATCGCGAGAAAATTAGCTGCCGTGTAGTAATCGAGCAGTCACACAAGCAAACTATACAAAAACCTTCCTAATTCTTGCCCGAAATCTTAATGGCAGATTTAGAAAAAATATTTAATTACTTCCATTCATAATCGTAATTTACAAAATGATTTTTTTTCTTATTATTATTAAATGTAATTTTATATCAATTTTCCTCTATGTTAAATTTAAACGTTTTCCTTTACTTATGTTTTTCATGAGATTTAACCTTCATTACTATTTAGAATCTTTTTCATTTTTCTTTACTTCAGTTAATTTTTCGTGAAAAATTTTAAATCTTCCAATTAAAATGTTGGGCATGGGAACACTGATTTAGTGCACCCCAACAGGAAATTACATTACCGAAGGCAATCTTACTAGGTGGAGCGAGCAGCTGATGGATTTACCATGTGCACGGGAATCGAAAGAAAAGATAAACTTTGGACGAATCGTGAAGTCTACTTACGACCTTCACCCGGCAAGCGCGCAAAGAACGGCCGCGTTGGAAGAGTGCTCACGCTTGATCGGGAAGACATTAAAAACCCCCGCTGTGTCATGTGTGAAGCGTGTTGTTAGTTCGTAAATATTTTCCCTGAAGTATCTTCGACAAGTGCTGGTGTAGTAACAATTTACAGAAAGTACTGAGGAACGCCTTGTCAAAATCGTTTTAGTGAATTAGCCTCTCATTTTGTACTTTCTTTTGTTATAATTGTACGCGTTATTTCGAACTATTCGAAATGTGAGTGGCCTTTGGACTAGTAGAGTGGAAAGCAAATTATAAGCAAACAGAACTTTGTTGGATCATTTATTGGATTGATTTATTAATTATTAATTTAGGAGGAATTCTAAATCATCTCCCAGTGAAAATTATGGGCGGAAATAAAGTGCATACGAAGTTAACAGTATAACAGCATCGTTTTGCTTATAAATATTAGGTTGTGAGCTATTCCGAGTGGACCACGGCATCAAATTAGCCCATTTCCACTATCGAAAGAGATCAATAATTGCTTCATTATTTGGGATGGTGATAAAACGCTATTGCAAGTTGATGTTGTTTCGAATACAACAAATGAAACGTTGACACAACAAAATAGGATATCGGGTCGTATATTCGGACGTGCCGGCTCGCGAATGAAAGAAAAAATTCCAGGCGATATACGAGAATGCAGAACAGGTGGAGACCTAGATTTAGAGAAAACGACGTTGGGCGCCATTTTTTAGTGAAAGTAGATGGGTGGATGTCCGTAAACGACTGCAGCGATGGTCAGCTGCCTCCTCGGCGAAAGAGGATGTTGAGATTCGCCGAGATTGGCCTTGTCTGGGGACGCGTGAATGCGCTGGCAGGCTAGCGTTGCGGTGTCGATGGGCAGGTTTTTTCCACAGCATAAGCACCCACTACAAAAAAAAATTTTGCACCCACAAATTTAGGTGTCAAAGGAACATCGACCGAGGTCGAGGTAACCTACTAAGGGTCAAAGAGTATTGCTGACTCAGAAGGCAAACTAGGCCTGGGGAAGACAGACGGACTTAAGAGGACTTCGTCGTTACCGACGAGACTTATGGCCCACAAATAAGAGTGGGGCATCCAGATGGTAGCGGTGCTCCCTCGCACCTTCCCAGCCGGATCAAGATCCCAACGTAGGCGTGGCCATGTATTTCCCATTTGAGTGAAAAACTCATACAAAGGTACTTTGCATGACATTTTCACTCAAATGAGGAATACAAACGTAGCCGATTTATACCTTAGCGTTATGGAATGAGATCACATAACCCTAAGTCATAAATGAACATGCGAGCGGAAGGCCACTCTACCTGGCAAGAGACCCTGTTAAACAAAAAAAAATGGAGGAGCGCGCCCGATGGCTAGCCCATGCTAGTGGAGGAGCCTGCCATCGATGCGGGTCCTATACCCGGTCAGGTCGATTGAAATGGAAAGATCGATGTTGTACGTTTAACAATTGATGGTTTTTATTCTTCTTCTTCTTCTTAGCACTACCGTCCCTTTCGGGCCTTCGCTTCCTGCAAATAGCGCCTCCAACTATCTCGGTCCATAGACCACGTCCTTCAGTTGAGACCTCCGGCTTGTCAAAAATTTCATACAGCTCATGGTTGTATTGAATTCGCCATTGGTCCCCGTCTAGTTTCACTCCGATTATTCGCCTCAGGACGCATCGCTCAAAGGCGTTCAATATATTTGTGGATGCTTAGGTTAGGGTCCATGTTTCACACTCATAGCATAACACAGGTCTTATCACAGATTTGTATACTTGTACCTTTGTTTATCTGTGTATGCAGCTGGTCCTCAAGGTCGTCAATACTGAATAAAATATTTTATTTGCGAGCTGTATTCTTCGGCGTATTTCGTCTCTTTCATTACCCGTTTTCATTACTTTGGCGCCCAGATACACAAATTTGCCCACATTTTCGATACTGTATTCGCCAAGTGTGATATTTTGGGTGCTAGAGGTATTTTTCCTCGACTGCGTCATGAGCTTTGTTTTATTTTCATTGATTTGTTGCCCTACTAGTTTTGCTTTGCTGTCGAGTTTCAGGAAAAGTTCTTTGGCAGTTGTTAATGACCGTGACAAAATGTTGATGTCGTCCGCATAGGCTACTACTTGGCTTGACTTGAATAGCAATGTACCTCGCGTATCGACAGGTAGCTTTCTTATGATGTTCTCCAGAGCCAAATTGAATAGCAATGGGGCCAGCTCATCTCCCTGCTTTAGTCCGATATTTGTGTCAAAGGCATCGGTGAGTTGGTTATTGATGCGGACTTGGGAGGTCGTCGACGTCATTGTTATTTTGGTAAGACGGTTTTTATTAACATAATAATAATTATTTGTCGATCGTCAATATATATATATATATATATATATATATATATATATATATATATATATATATATATATATATATATATGTACTGATTTCCATTTATTGTTCTCTTTATTTGTATCTATTTAACTTTTAAGGATTATAATGTAGAATTTTTTATAAATATATATCAAATAAAGATATTTAATGCTCCCGACTTGATACCTATTGGTCAAACTTCCGCACTACTTTTCCCTTAGTATATGCTCTTATATATTTTCCATCCGAAAATACGATATAAGTAACATCACAAATAATATTTTACACTCACAAATATGTATGTGATAAAGATTAATTGTTGAAAATTTAAATTTTGTTGTTTTCTATTTGAATATTTTAGCCTAATAGAAATTATAACAGGTTTTCAAGTTGGATTCAATAAATCTTGAATTTAAGTTTGTGAGCTGTAATCCAAGTTATTTTAAAGAAAGACGTAAGACAATGATTTGGGGAATACTGCCGTTTGGAGTTGATAAACCAATGAAAAACCTTTCACTTCCCATCTTTTACCCATGTGGCCTTCCTTGCATTCGCATGATCGATGTGAATAATTAGCTGCGATGCAATCAAAACAACGTCCACCATGCCGACAATACAACTCGTCAAATTCCTTTGAGCATTTCCGATGCAAAACACTCTTTGTTAATGTAGAATCTTTATCGGACACTGATCGGTGCGTGAGAGAACCATTCTTTCGCATTGAAGATGACGAAACAACAACGGGACATCGATTAGCAGATGCAAAAAAATCTGCTCGAACGACAATCGTCTCCTAAATCTCGACATCTATTAAATCAAAACTTAGATTTTTTTGCAGGATGTAAATGAAAACGACCACCAATCATTATGATTGAATGATGTGGATTATGAATGAAAAGTATTCGAAGATCTGTAGATTGCGGTTCACCGTTTATTCCACCAATATCTTTTGGCGATTGCCAAAGTGCCAGAGGAGTCGCGCTTGGTCGGCTATGCGGATGATGTTGCGGCCCTGGTCGCTGGACTTACCGTTGAACAAGCGCAACTTATGCTAGGTATGCTAATGCGCCGAGTGAGGGACTGGATGACTGCTGGCGGGCTCAGTTTAGCACTTGAAATCGAAGTGGTCATCTTGACAAAAAAGAGAATCCCTAGAGTGAGGATGATCAGTATTGGAGATACACAGATCGAATCGAATCCAGCGGTGAAGTACCTGGGGCTACTGATCGACTCGAAGATGAGTTTCTCTGAGCAAATCAGGGCAGCGGCTGAGAAAGCTTCTTCGGGAATATCGGCCCTGAGTCGACTTATGGCCAACGTAGGGGGACCCAGCCCATCAAGAAGACGCCTCTTGATGAGTGCTGTAGGGTCAGTGCTACTGTACGGAGCAGAGGTATGGGGCGACGCTCTCAGCAAGGAGGTATACCGCAAACGTTTGGCACAGGTACAGAGAAGAGGAGCACTAAGAATTGCATCTTCGTATCCAACAGTCTCCGACTTGGCGGTGAGAGTGATTGCAGGCGTGATACCTGCCGCCCTCCTTGCTAGAGAGTGCCGCGCTATTTACCTGCGCCGAAACGAGGATGCGAGGGAGATAGTTGTCCACGAGGAAAGACAGCCCTCGCTCAACGATTGGCAGCAGTCTTGGGTGAACTGCACGAAGGGAAGGTGGACTGCGCGCCTCATCCCGGATATGAGACCGTGGCTCAATCGAAGGCATGGTGAGACTGACTTCTATCTGACCCAGCTTTTGAGCGGGCACGGGTGTTTTCAGTCTTACCTGCACAAGATCGGTAAGTCACGGTCTCCCGATTGTCGGTTTTGCCCAGGAGAGGAGGACAATGCCTGTCACACATTTTTTGCGTGTACAAAATGGGCAGGCTGCGAAGGGAACTCTACAGGGAGACGGGAGAGCTCACCCCGGATAAAATAGTTGCGGTGATGCTCGAATCGGTTGACAAATGGAACCAGGTGGCACATTATGCTCGGGTAGTCCTAAAATATAAAAGGGAATCACA
This sequence comes from Odontomyia ornata, assembly GCA_963969285.1. NCBI lineage: Eukaryota > Metazoa > Arthropoda > Insecta > Diptera > Stratiomyidae > Odontomyia > Odontomyia ornata. The sequence goes on along the minus strand of OZ017740.1, from coordinate 92,064,723 downwards.
GCAGCCGGGGGCGCTGGGGCTGGGGGATCGCTCTTCTGGCAATTCCTCTTCCCCTCTCCCCTCCCGCTAGGAAAGGGACTCCCCAGCTTGAAGGCGCCCCACGGCGTAACAAAACGAGACCTGGCCCGAAGTAATGTGTCAAACGGTTCCAGGCTGAGTTCTCAGGTTGACAGGGGAGGTGTTTAGTGGGTAGTGCAGTCCCGGATGGGAGTCCCACACTCTGTGCATAAATAGCATTCACCTCCCTACCACAAAAAAAGTGCACTACTCTCTTCTAAACGATTTCTAGGAAAGTAGAGTAGTGCTAGCACCTCATAAATACCCCGTTGACGTGGCTCTACGCACAGTATCACAATTTCCGTTTTTGATTGCTATAAGAATTTCCGTATAGTACGTTATGCTATATGGGCTTCTAAGTCCGACGGAAAATTGCGTTGAGTAGCACTTATTGTACATTTAGCGATTGTTTTTACAGCTATTTCGTATTTTTCACTAAATCTAGGTCTTCACCTGTTCCATATTCTCGTATAATGCCTAGAATTTCTTCTTTTAGTCGCGAGCCGGCACGTCCGAATATACGATCCGATATCCTATTTCGTTTTGTCACCGCTTCATTTGTTGTTTTCGTAGCAGTATCAACTTGCAATAGCATTATATCACCATCCCAAATAATGAAGCGATTATATATCTCTTTCGACAATCGAAACGGGTTAATCCGATGCCGTGTTCCGCTCGGAATAGCTCGCGATTCCACGATCCGTCCAAAACATATCTTTTTTTTCGATTCCCGTGTACACGGTAAATCTATCAGCTGCTCGCTCCACCTAGTTAGATTGCCTTCGGTAATGTAATACCCCGTTGGCGTGCACTAAATCAGTGTTCCCATGTCCAAAATTTCATTTGGCAGATTTAAAATTTTTCAAGAAAATTTAACTGAAGTAAAGAAAATGAAGAGGGTTTTGAATAGTAATAAAAGTAAAATCTCATGAAGAATATAATTAGAGGGAAACGTTTAAATTTAATATAAAGGAAAATTGATATAAAATTACATTTAATCATAATAAGAAAGAAAACCATTTTTTATGAATGGAAGTCATTAAATATTTTTTCTAAACCTGCCATTAAAATTTCGGGTAAGAGTTAAGAAGGTTTTCGTGCAGTTTGCTTGTGTGACTGCTCGATTACGACAAGACTGCTCGATTACTATAGGAAACAACAGTTTTATTTTATTTTTATGTAAAATTTGGTGATTGCAAAGATAAAACTCGCGTGTTTTGCACTTAAACGTATTGTATTTATTTGTTTTCAACTGTTTATCCAGAAAGAACCACGCGTACTTGACGGTTCAATTTTTATCACCATGACAGAGCAATAATCAAGATGTTAATTTAAAGTCACTTCCTTTCATAGAAGAAGTTATTTGCTTTGCTTAATTTTCATTAAGTTGTATCTATGACTTGCTTTTTAAATTCAATCCCGTCTCCCAAAAGTTTTCAACTAATTAACTAAAGCGACTTCAATTATCCTGGATTGTCTGAAGTGTTACAGTTTTAATCAAACACACGGTTTTAATCATTAAGTTTTATTAATCCAATAATTACGCCATACGACAGCACTCATTCACGTCTCGCCTTAATCTAGAGTGCCGACTAACTAAACTTTTCTATGACGCACGCCTACACACTCTTGACCCGTTCATACCGCCTATGGCCCTTTTCCAGGGCCAGCGCCATCTCGCCGCTGGTGTAACACTCGGCCATTCTGAAACGAAATTAATGCCCTCATTAATATATTAAATTACAACTCTAGTAGATCTATCAGATCCACTCGATCCACCTCTTCACCCTCCTCGCCCTCTTCTTCGTGTTCGCCTACTTCGCAATTTGTACTATAATATCGCCTTAATGAATCAATCGCCACAGTCGCCTTAAACCGTTTGTAACCCCGTACACCCTTAACCGTCTCAATAACATATCTATCATTCGCCATCACCTTACAAACTCTAAAAGGACCATCAAACTTATTCCCCAATTTTTGATTGACGCCTGAATTTGCCAAGTTTGTAGCTGCCCGTCGCCAAAGTACTAAATCGCCCACCTCATATTTAGTTGCAACCTTTCGCCGCTTGTCATATCTTGACTTCATTCGCCCTGCACACTTCTTAATATTTTCGCCCGCCCGCTTACGATTCGCCCACAGCTGATGATTTAACTGAGATGCAATGCGCTCAAAGTCGTCACTTTGTTGGCTCTCAGGGGTACCTACAAGATCGTCATCCTGCTGGTTCCCTTTGGTGCCCGAAATATTCGCTATTTCGTTCCTCGTCCTTACGCCGGACGGCGCCTCGCCAAGTGCTGGTTTGCTCATCGTGTGGTCTGCTCTTTCGCCTACATTTAGGTCTGCCATCTCAGCACCATGCGCATTCGCCACGCTCGCCGGACTCTCATCAGTCCAAGCACCAAATCAGCTATCAAACCATTTTGATGTGCAAACATCAAACGTGAAGGAGAGAATTGGGTACTACCATTCACCAAATTATTGAGACGCCACACAATCTCTGGCAGCTTTTCGTCCCATCGACTCTCTGTCTCCGCACTTGTCGCTAACGCCTGTATAATTGTGCGATTCGCCCTTTCGACTTGACCATTCGCCCTCGGGGTTGCGATTGCATTCTGTACATGCCTAATGCCCTTTTCTGCCATAAATTCACTAAATTGCTTACTCGTAAATGCCAATCGATGGTCACTAATAATACGCCTAGGATAAGCAAATTCGCCAAATACTTCACGTAATTTTATTACCACCTCACTTGATCGTAAAGTTCTAGTAGGTTTCGCCAACACAAATTTAGTGAATCCATCTATTATTATAAGTAAATACGAATTACCGTGTATACTTTTGACGAATGGACCTAAATGATCCACATGCACCATGTCAAACGGTACGGAACGCCTTTCAATTGGATGCAGATATCCCTCACCCCGCCCATAATCACCCTTGGCAAATGCGCATCTTAAACAAGCCTTTACATATTTAAGTACAAACCTCCAACCAATATGTTTCCTTAATAAGCGCCAAACATCTCTCGTACCCGGGATGGCCAATACCATCATGATATTTATTCACCAAGCTAAATTGAGCCATTGCGGGTACATACAATCGTTCGCCGGATAACGTAACTCGATAGAGTCGCTCATCTCTAATTTTATAATTCGCCTTAATATCCTTATCGGCCTTTCCTGACCTAAGCGCCAACACAATTGCCTGTGCTTTAGTATCCTGCAATTGAACAGTCATAAACCAACCATCCTCCGAGATCTTTACAATATTCACAGCAACCGACTTGTCACTCAACATAACTACAGAATCATCTATTATGGAATTACGGCTCAATGCATCTACATGCGCCATTCGCCCACCTGGTCGATACTCTATTTCCATATCGAACTCTTGAATCGCCAACCACCATCTGGCGGTTCTAGGAATCAAATCTCTTTTCAGAAGAGTCGCCCTGACTGATACACAATCAGTCACAACTTTAAAGTGTATTCCTACTAAATATATGCGAAATCGCCTTATTGATTCGACTATCGCCAATGTCTCTAATTCGTAGCTATGATACATTTGTTCACTTTTACTTGTAGCTCTACTAAAATATTCTACTGGTCGCCAATTAGTGTCGCTCTCACTTTTCTGCATCAGAATACCTCCCAATCCCCATTTACTTGCATCCGTATGCAGTTCAGTAAATCTCTCGCCATCATACATCACGAGTACTGGTCTATCTCCTAAAAGATTCTTCAGTTTCTCAAATGCCTTCTGCTCTTCTTCACCCCATTTCCATTGGGCATCCTTTTTGGTAAGCTCAGTTAATGGTTTCGCCAGTATTGAAAACCCTTGTATGAATTTCCTAAAATAAGAAGTCAGCCCAATAAACTGCCTGACACCATGCACATCTACTGGAGCCGGAAACGCAATAACCGCCTTAACTTTCCTTTTCCCTGGACGAATACCCTCCGCCGAAATTTCATGTCCCAAATACTCTATTCTTTCCATCAGAAACGTACACTTATCTAAATTTAGCTTCAGGCCTGCCTGCTCTATCAAGTTTAGTACTACTTCTAACAATTCTATTCCCTGAGCTACACTTACCGTTGGAATTAATAGATCATCCATATATGCCAACACATGTTCATGCCTTAGCTTTCCTAACATCTTATTTATTATTCGCTGAAACACTGCCGGGGAATTTGCCATTCCAAACGGAACTCGTAAATATTCATACTGTCCATCCGGAGTGACAAACGCCGTTTTATGAACCGATTCAGGATGCATTGGTACCTGATGATATCCTTGCGCCAGATCTAAAGTAGTGTAGTGTTCGCCAATCTACTAAGCTGATCTGCAATAAGTGGTAACGGATACCGCTAACCCCACATCGTTTTCAAATGCTGAAAAGCAATGTGCTTTTCTTTTTAATAAATTAAATACTCGTTTCCTATCTTCTATACTAATATCACCTAGCTGCACCTTACTAAAATTCAAACTTTTGGATGTTTCTAAACTACATAGCCTTGCCTCTGTTTCTTCGGAAAATTCCTCGTCGTCTTCCAACTGGTCAGGGTCTATTCTGCCAATGATTCGGCCTTTCTTCCAACGAACGTTGCCTCGCCCAACATTTGTCACCGTTAATGCACCAATACTTCCGCATGTTAACAGGCTACCTGGTATCGCCACCAACGCTTCGCCATCTCTAAAAGATTTCGCTGGAAAAAACGCCGTTTTACCAGCTGGACCCTGTTTTATTTCCACCATTGCCCATCCGCACGAATGAGGTCGACACTCGAAATCCTCTCGCAGCGTGACTTGAAGTCTTGGCGATTCCGCCTCTAATTGCACTCGCCGCAGTAATTCGCCCAAATCTTCGTCTTTCACCAATACCGCCTTTTGGTTCCTAACCACCAACGCTACGCCAGGGCTATTAATCGCCCGCTGTCCCAGCAGCAGCTCAATTTGCCCCATGTCACAGTCTGTAACTAACGCCTTGATTTTCAAGTCGACTCCATCCATCGTAAGTTCGAAACAATTTGATCCCAACGCCACTGCTTTGCCACCACCGAAGCCGCGAAGAACTACATCTTTCTTTGTTTTACACACCACCAATTGCAATCGTATAGCGGCCTCCTCTGTTATTATATTTTCGATACTTCCGGTATCAATATAAATCCGCAATGCCTTGCCATTTACATACCCTGTCTGTCTAAGTGTCTTATCTGCTGGCTGAATAAGTAAACTCACCTGTTTTTCTTCGCCAGCAAATCCTTTCCGACCACATTCATACGACTTGTGTCCACTGGCCTTACAATTCCAGCATCTATCCACTCTCGCCTTTGGACAGTCTCGACTCATATGGCTGCCTTCCGCCTGACAGTTGTAACATCGAATCGCCAATTGAGAAGTTACTGGTCGCCTTGCGTACGTCTCTCTTGCCGCACCAGCTTTAACAACATTTTTCTCCACCTTGTACGACCCCAACCCCGCTAAAAACTTATTGTACAAAGCTTCCGGTATTGTATAATTTACCGCATGTGCATTCGTCCGCAATTCCTCCGGTAATCCACGTACGATACACGATACGGCACTTTCGCCTTGAATGCCTACCCGAGCACATAACGCCAACTTTTCGTGGTAATACGTGGTCATACGCTCCGTCGACAGTTTGCGCCGCTGCACTAACTCCTTCAGCATTCCAGCAAAATCGTGCCGCCGTGGAAAAGATGCACCTAACTTCGCCTTCCACTGTATCCACGAGTAGTCATAAGACTCTAACCGCCGATGCCAGGTCCTCGCCGCACCATGTAGCTTCGCCTGCGCGATTGTACTTCTGTCGTAATCCGACCACCCATGAATGTCACCAAGCTGATCTATTTTTAGCAACCATCGATCCACATTCATATCAGCATCTTCAGGATTGAACCACTCAACAATATCATCAGCCGCACGCATAGCTCGACGGCTACATGCCATCGTTTGACGATCCAATGACTCAGCTGTAGACGCTTTACTTGCAGTTGACGATTCCCTCGTCTCCGCCATTTTCGCAAAAATCAATGCTGCCTGTTGCTGTACCGCCGCCCGGATTTGCACCGCCAATCCGCCATCCATCAGTGCCTTTACTGCTGCATTGACATCTGATTTTTCTGCTGACACACTCATTTCCGGTTCCGCTCCCGATATGCCCGCGTTCGCTTTTGCCCTTGTCTTACGCGGAGACAGATCTTCCTCTGCGCCCGATAAGTTCTCTTCTGCCGCGATCGACATTTCGTCAACTTTGCTTTAGCTTTTGCACGTACACCTGTTTGAACGCGATCGCCTGTTGCACTCACACCACCATATATTTCGCTCGTTATTTCAACGAAGAAACGGCGTCACTTTTGAATTTCACAAATTTTGTAATTGAAACACCGAAAAAATCAACTTTCCGACACGTAGACTGATTTTAATCAAACACACGGTTTTAATCATTAATTTTTATTAATCCAATAATTACGCCATACGACAGCACTCATTCACGTCTCGCCTTAATCTAGAGTGCCGACTAACTAAGCTTTTATATGACGCACGCCTACACACTCTTGACCCGTTCATACCGCCTATGGCCCTTTTCCAGGGCCAGCGCCATCTCGCCGCTGGTGTAACAGAAGTTTATTTTTTAACAAAAATAAACTTGCAATCTCGGGATCATGTTAACATTGCTTCAACTTTTTTTTTCAGCTTAAACATCTAATACTAGAAAAGTAGTAACATCCTTCTACCATCTATAAAATGTCATAGTCTCCCTTTTATTTGTAGACTGAATGGATTATTAATAAATCAAATATTTTTCTAAGGGATGAATAAGATTCTGTTATCCAGTCTACTGCTAGCCCTCCTTTAAGATGAATATCATCTTTCCCACAGCATGACCTAAATAATTTTTTCCCTAACGGAAAATCAATTGCTAAAAATGAAAACCTAATGAAACTTGAACTATCGCTTACTGACGCCGCCGTAGACTTCCACCATTCTTCCGTTATATTCGCTTTTCCAGCAAGTCACGGTCAATATGATAAGCATTATAAAACGTGGCTGATATTAAAATAGCCAGTTCTTGGAATCCATTAGCGTCATCTAGGCCCCAGTCCATAGATAGGTTTGCCAGGATGAAATGCGATATAAGAACCTCAGTCAATAGTTTACCACATCAATTGGCTGGAATCCATTTGCTGGTATGTGGAATGATCAATTTGTTGAGGAAAGTTATTTGTGCAGGCGTAGGAGATTTATTGATAAAGTTTGTAGGTAAACGCCGAAATGCCAACAAGAGGACTTTTCGGTAGCATCCGTCAGTGTAGCGTCAATTTCAATTTCGTAAATAAGTTTAGCCTCAATTACGTTAAAACTTGGAAAACGAATTTCTTTTGTGCACCTCCCTCCCAAACGACGTCCGGCACAATGGATGATGATGATTTAGTGGCTTCCACTTTGAATGCGCCTATCATTCCGAATTATGAGCAGTGTGTGTACAGTTACGGTAATTGGACACTTCCTTATCAATTGCTTCCAAGATGATGTTCTTGAATGCACAATAACGAGGCCTCTAACTCAATGATAATGGCGATAACGGCGAAGTCGACGAGTTTATCGTGATTTCGCGAACATGCTTTATTTATATAAAAGTGCATGTACACTGAATTCGTGCTATCAACCCTCCCGGAGCTCTCGGTGCCCCCCTTTGAACCAGTCTCACGTGAATTGCCACCCTGCTATCAACTTGTTGGGACATCTTGCCGAGTGCACTTGAGAACTGTTACAAGTGAAGATTCGAGTATCTACTTATACGGGAGTTACACGAGAAGAATCACCGTGGATACAAACTCACAGTAGCAGAATTCAAATTACAAATTGATTTGATGCAGTTACTGAAACGTTTTGTACACATTTCAAAGTGGTTGCACATGTTAGATGGGGTAAGTGGCAAATACACATGCCACGTAATAAGCATTACTAACGCTAGTCGAGTATGGAGGATATTTTTCACATGAAGCTGAAAGATGAAAAAATAAAACTTGCTATTTGACACGAAAAAGCTCTTTTGGGGGCGGATATTGATGTTGCCAAATAATGTCAATAGAGAGATGGTAGAAAATTGATAGCATGAATTGTATGGGAATCTTTTCGCAATTGAATGGAACCAAGCTGGAAGGTGCAAAGTGGGTTTAAAAGAAAAGTGTAAGGATTTTATTTATGCTAACCATTTCAATAAATTCTCACAGAATGAAACAATTTAATTTATTATTGAGAAGATAAAAAGAATTCGGGGCGCAATTCAAGTCTAGATCGTCTATGCGTGGATTGTGAGTGGACGGGGATGTAGGTAGAGGGATATTAGGTTTTTGTTTTTTGGGTTGTTGGATGTCCGTTTGGTCTGATTTGCCTCGCTTCCAATAAAGGGCCGAAACTTGACATCCTCGAAGGACTTGAAATATATAAACAAAGAACAACAGACGGTAATATTATCAACGAACAACTTATCACAAATCTTGATGCAATTTTCTCAGTACTTGTCTCTGACAGAAACGGAAGCAAGACGAAAGAGAACAAACGGACATTCAACAACCCAAAAAACCAAAATCTAATATCCTCTCACCTGGCTTTATTTAGTAACTACCTACTTAAGCCATCATACGAGGTGTGTTCAAAAAGTATCGCGAATTTTGAATTTTCGTGGGTTACGTATATTCGAATTTCGATTTTTTTGTGGCGTTATGTTGGTACTCGTGTCTGTCACTTATGCCGACAAGCTCGGCCATTTTGAATGTTCACTTAATTGGTGATAGCTGCTTTACTTGCACGTGTTTTCAATCGTCTTCGATTTTTACTTATTCAAAAAAATGGATCAAAGAACGTGTATCAAATTTTGTGTGAAAAACGAAATTAAGTGCGCAGATGCATTCCGAATGTTGACTGTGGCATACGGAGAAGCTACCTTGGACCGAAGCAACGTTTATCGGTGGTACAAAATGTTTTTAGAAGGCCGAGAAGATGTGAACGACGAAGAGCGTGCCGGACGCCCGAGCACTTCAACAACAGACGAAAAAATTAATGAAGTGGAGAAAATGGTATTGGCCAATCGTCGAATCACCGTTAGAGAAGTTGCTGAGGACCTTAACATATCGATTGGCTCGTGCCATTTGATTTTTATCAACGATTTGGGCATGAGACGGGTCGCCGCAAAATTCGTACCAAAATTGCTCAATTGCGACCAAAAACAGCAACGCATGAACATTGCTAATGAGATGTTAAACTCTGTCCGCGACGAACCAAATTTGCTCCAGAGGGTCATAACTGGTGACGAATCGTGGGTTTATGGTTATGACGTGGAAACCAAAGCTCAATCATCTCAATGGAAGCTGCCGCATGAACCAAGACCGAAAAAAGCGCGCCAAGTTCGGTCGAATGTGAAAGTTTTGCTGACAGTTTTCTTCGATTGCAGGGGCGTGGTGCATCATGAGTTCTTGCCACAGGGAAGAACGGTTAATAAGGAATATTACCTGCAAGTTATGCGTAATTTGCGCGGAGCAATCCGCCAGAAACGCCCGGATTTGTGGGAGAACAAAAATTGGCTTTTGCACCACGATAACGCCCCTGCTCACACATCGTTGCTTGTGCGCGACTTTTTGGCCAAAAACAACACACTAATGATGCCGCAGCCACCGTATTCCCCAGATCTGGCCCCCTGTGACTTTTTCTTGTTTCCTAAACTGAAGAGGCCCATGAAAGGACGACGTTACGCTACGCTTGACGAGATAAAGACGGCATCGAAGGAGGAGTTGAACAAGATTTAAGAAAATGATTTTTTGAAGTGCTTCGAAGATTGGAAAAACCGTTGGCACAAGTGTATAATATCTCATGGAGATTACTTTGAAGGGGACAAAATAGATATTCATGAATAAATAAATAATTTTTGAAAAAAAACAAAATTCGTGATATTTTTTGAACACACCTCGTACACCTATATGAAGAAATTTCCTTCCACACAACCTTTAGACATTGAAGATGAGTCAAAAGAGTTGAAACGTGCATGTGTAATGAATCATGCGACGTCGCTAGCGACCACTACTAACACACCTTGCTGCCAGGTGGCTTGTCATTTCACGTTGGTTGCGACGGGCGCACATCCCACGGCAATTTTGTCGTGGGATGCCAAGAGGAATTGACAGCCACATGGCAGCGAAGTGTGCACGTAGTGGCCGCCACCCAAGAAGAAGCAAGAACTGAAAGAAGTAATCTTACTACAGATTTCATTTCAATCCCCGGTGGAAAGCAATAACCGGCTAAAAGGTAAGGAATCGTCCCGACACCGAATTCGTCTATACAATTGCCATTTATCATGTTAAATACGCACAAAAGTCAATTGTAGGTATCGACCGATAAATTAGAGTATTACTTCAAATTCAATGACAAATTTGAGATTCATGATGATTTGGAGGTGTAAAACGAATGAGTTTATTGCTTGAACTGGATAAAGGGGAATGCACAAAGGAAAGGAATCGAGAAGGCGAAAGTGTTGCTGCCAAAAGGCTTTTCCACATATGTATATAGAAGCATACGATCAAGGTCAGGACAATATCGACATAGATGAATGGGACTCGGATTCAAATATTGAAATTTTGGATCATCTGTCGTTGTCAGTACGATCGTTGGATCAATCATCGGATCAGGTTAGCCTTATTGATGAAGACGATTTAATATCAGAGTGAATTTTTATCGATAAACATACACAAGATTAAATTGCATTCGAGACTTAAATATCAACTTAATCACTATAAAAGCAGAAAAGTATGAAGGCGTAACAAAAATCACGTGAAAGTGTTTGTTAAATGATAATTTATTTTTTTATTTTAAAACTCGCACCGAGGAGAAAGTAAAATACTATCGAGAAAATCGTACGTTGAACAGATCTCATATATAAATGATCTAGCAAAATTGTAAGTTGTGTGCTATTAAGAAGATTGTAATCATAGATATAGAGAGTACTGGATCCGCAACCGGTCGGGAGAGCGGAAATTATAAGCAATCTTCGCTAAAGTTGTGTGAAGTTGAGGTTTGAAGTGATATGCTTTTAATTTTGCACTTAATTCATTCCGAAACACGTTCGCGTTTATAAAGTTTTCAATTTTGAAGATCGCGTGTACGAAATCGGCACTTTAGCTCACTGATTTTATTAAAAACTTTCGAATTTCCCTTGGGTTTTGACACATGAGTTTTCTCGCCATTTTCTCGTCTCTACGAATTTCATCAGCTGTGAGTTCGAGTTTTCTGCGAGAGAGCGTTTGTTGTGTTGTACTCAAACTGTTCTAAGAATGATAACGAAGGCGTGGTCGTGTGCACTTGAAATGCGGGTGTCAGTGAGGGAAGTGATTCTTCTGAAGAGACGAAAGAAAAACCTGTCTGGAAACAAAGGGGAAGGAGAAGCAGAAGGAATCATATAGTTTCAAGAGCATAAGTTATTTATAACTTATTTATGTGGTAAATTTGTTTCCCACGTGGACGAGTGCACAGATTCTCGTTGCTCGTCCATTTATTTAAATAGCTTTGATTGTAATACACTCTACGCTGATGGTATAATCAGAGACACAATCTTTTACTTTTATTCCATCTATCTCTTGTTTTTATTTCGCAACCATAGACGATCAGGTATAAGCCACGAACGAATGCAAACGACGTCGGGCACCAAAATATTGCATATTTTTCTTAGTTTTGTTTGAATGCATAACAATTTAGCAGTGAATTTCGCAGTTATTTTGTTTATTTGATATAAAAAAAAAAACAAAAGTAAGTTTTTCTTCCGTGTTTTTTTTTTATACATATTTGTATCGTTAAAAAACGAATAAAAAAAGCCGATCGTATTATTTCGATTTGTTTGGAGCTGAAAAATATTACACCAAAGAAAAATGCCAAATTTGTTAAACATTGCCTTACGAAATACAACAAAAATTTAGAGAACGAATACGATTGGCTAAGTCTTGCCAATTCAAATGTTTAAAGAGCTTATTGCCTGCTTTGCAAAAATGAATTGAGTATTTCTCATCGTGGGTTAAACTATAAAGCAAACCACTCAAAAACAAATCGCCTTCTTTGTAGCGCTACAGCCCCTCTCGGGCCTTCGTTTCCTGCAACAAATACCTCCAAATGTCTCCGTCCATTGACCATGTCCTCCCATTTCGAAATCCGAGCAGCAATGAACTGTCTTCTTCGACAAAGTCAGACCAGCGTTTCCTCGGCTTCCCCACTGGTCTCTGGCCCTCAGTTCTCCCAAAGAATACCTTTTTGGATATCCGTTGTTTGTCCATACGATTCATGTGGCCAGCCCATTGTGGCCTTAGCAGTCTTACAATCATTGAGACCTACAGCTCGTCAAAAATTTCATGCAGCTCATGGTTGTATCGACTTCGTCATTGGCCCCCGTTTAGTTTCGCTCCAATTAATCGCCTCAGGATCCGTCTTTCGAAGACGTCCAATATGTTTGCGCAAGCTTGGTTAAGGGTGCATGTTTCATACACATAGCATAACACAGGTCTTATCATAGATTTGTATACTTTGAAGTGGTTTTCATTGGTATTTAGGGGTTTTCTTTTTTTACTGATAAGTATATATAAGCTCAATAATTACGCCTTCTCGTTTTATATTTTGTTGTCTAGGCATGCTGTATCTTACAAGCAAAGCCTTGTTTACTTCGTATGTGTATGTGTATGTGTGTCTCAAAATCAACAATCTTTGGTGTAGCCTCATTTTTCCCACAAGAAAGTCGTTCTGTTTTTCTTTGCTTTCGATTATAATTAGATATTTTCGTTTATTATATTTGGTTTAATCATAGTCGAACCTTCAGCTACCTTAACAAGGATAAATACTAAAATTAAATTCAGGCGCTTATTTCACGAAGTAGGGCCTGTTCAGCGAATTGTAACAAACGTTTCATCGACAACTGTTGAAATTAAATTAGAGACACAATCGGCACCCTTCGTTGCACATATAGTCTGTTTCTTAATAGCAGGGGCAATATTAAGCTTTCGGTCCTTTAGACAACGCATTCTCCATTTGTCAAGTGCATGAATATTGCACACATTGTACGAAACCAAGTATGCAAATGTAGCGATTCAGATATGGGATCACCTTCCGCTACCACAGCACCAGCTCCGGCTTTAACTAATTGTTCAGTCATATAGCGCTTAAAATACGACAGCCATTTCCTTTTTCTTCTCTAAAGCGGGTGGAAATTCATCGACAGTCATATAAGTTTCTATTTGGTCACGTCAAGAGTTTTGTTGTATCATTGAACATGACACCCATCTCTTCACCGCAAAAATCTCAAATTAATGACCGCCAATTTGCATTATGCAACTTTCTCGTGGTTCTTATTCCCGCTCGCAATAACTCGTGCCGGACGAGTATTCGGTTCTAATGCAATTTCTACGCACTTTGCGATAAAAACATTAGTGGCATTTACACATTGAAATGAAAATAGACCTTGCTGGAATGCGCATGGCCGGCTCTTAAGGAGTTCCAAAAGCATACATTGTGGTAGCGATAAACGAAGGAAGGAAGAGTGAATGCGTTTTAGAGCGTTTGTCGCTTTAGAAGTTGTTCTCGGTACAATTCAATTCAACAAACACAAACTTTTTTTTCTTTCATGTATATGTTTCTGGCAGAGCTTACACTTACACACATACTGTATAAAAACCGTATTTTGCTACAGGATTTATACCGTTAATTTAATGATGCGGGCACTGCCGATATTTCATCGTAAAACTTACTTGCTCTGGTATCTCGAATTCACAAATCCCCGCGATACATATATTTGCATGAAAATATTTACTTTGCCATGAATATTTTTACTGCCTCCTTGCGCAGTAGTTCTTTTGAAGTTTGTCCAATGCATCCATTTCATCATCCCTTATTGTAATTGCCGTAATTCATGAGCCTGTGACATCATAACTAGAATTTAGATATCGATCGAATCACTGCCGTGTAGCGGTAAACGAGCAAGAGGAAACACGACACAAAATCGATTCAGCCGTTCGGAAACCGCCAGCGGGACTAAATGTTCACAACTTAAAGGCTAATTGGGAATGAAAGACGTAAAAATAAAATAAAGTTTGTTTTTCTCAATCAGACATTCCTAGATTCTAGACGATTCTACCTTAAAAGCATCCTGTCAATCGTTTCTGTTTCTTTTGACCACGTGAAATGATAAAAGGACTACCGCATTCGTCAAAGGCAACAGCTCCAAGGAACGCTGACTTTTTGTTGTATTCTACACTTCACCGATGTCACGATTTTTTGTGGATTTAAATTACACTTCAACAAACACAAACTCCTAAAAGATGAGAATCTCGGGCCGGCTGGGCTGACAATTCAATTCCCGAGTCCCGTTGACGTTTCTCACTCGCACATCTTCGATCAGCTCGAATGCACCTTTGACACTCCCAGACAAAATTGACATAGGATGGGAAGTCATAAGGTGGCGCATTGTGTATGTAGTAGTGTGTGGTAGTGACGTCTGCTGCCATTTGGGTTCTCATCCAACATCAACGACTGAATAATACTCACCAGTGGCGTAGGGCTGATTCAGCACAGGGCACTGTCCACGATGCCAACCAGGCTTGGGGAGACTGAATACACGATGTATAGCTGGGTTTACCTGTATGGTGGAAGGAAGATGTCGTGTGACGGATGGATGGCTAACCTTCCCGAGGCACGTCCCAGCAAAAAAAAGGTTGCTGTGAGATTTCGAGAACAGGTGCAGGTGAGCGATGATAATCATGGAAAACCGGATGACAGCGGAAAGAAGGGAAGAAAAAAAAAAGATGGACTTCCTTGATGGCACTCTTCACCGTCGTAGGTCCTTGGCATGCTAGACTCCCAGCTCTTTCCTGGACATGTCCGCAATGAGATATCGCGTGGGGCTTAAAATTTGTAGGACCCGACACTTCACGAACTTCTTGTCCAATTTAGAATTGTAGTGTCGAATCACTTCACTCTACCTGAAATTCCATCGGTAGATTTCGTCGCCTGCCTTAAAACCAGAAGGATGAGATCGCAGGTTGTAACGCTCCTCCTCCGTCCGTCTACTATCTTCAATCTTCTCCCGAAGTTGTTCTCGCAGAATTCGGAGTTTCTCGTGCGGCTCCAGAACCACTATTAGGTCTTCCAAACATTTTAACCGCCGCAATAGAGTTACCGTGGCAGATCATGTACTGGCCAAGCACGGCAAAGTACGGGGAGATTCCTGTGGTGGTGTGGTATGACGAGCGCAGGGCACAGGTGATGGCGGAAATCCTGCGGTCCCAATCCTTCTGATCCGGATGGATATAGGCACGAATGGCAGCTATCAGGGTACGGTTCAGCCGCTCGGACGCATTGGCTTGAGGGGAGTAGACTACGGTCCGCTCGTGAGTCATATCATACTTGTCCATTAGGTCCCGAAATCTACCCGAAGTAAACTGGACTCCGGTGTCGGAGACAACCTTTTCCGGTACTCCAAGTATATAGAAAACGCGATTCTCCAGGAAGCTGACTATCGAGCCGGAGTGCATGTTCCGAATTGGTTTAATAATTGTGAATTTGGATAGTTGGTGCAGGTCCAGTGTGACCAGAAGTCGAACGAGGATACGGACCGATAAGATCTATATACAAGCGCTGGAATACACGCTCAGGTAGCTCAAATTTACCCATCGGAGGCCGAAGAACAGAATTGGGCGCTTTAGTGCACTTGCACAGCTCACAGGCGG
This sequence comes from Odontomyia ornata, assembly GCA_963969285.1. Taxonomy (NCBI): domain Eukaryota; kingdom Metazoa; phylum Arthropoda; class Insecta; order Diptera; family Stratiomyidae; genus Odontomyia; species Odontomyia ornata. Next base: position 92,048,890 of record OZ017740.1, on the reverse strand, counting down.
CTACTTACGCTTTTACTCGCTGCACCGTCTTAGGCCAAAAGAAGTAAGTTTTCAGCCGCCGAAGCGTACGACCATATCCGCCGTGCGCACTCAATGGGTGGTCATGAGCCAGTCTAATCAGATCGATGGTCAATTCTTCGGGCACCCATAACTTCCACTGTTCCTCTTCTTTTATGGCGTCTCCAGATGCGTGTCCCATCCGCTTGTAAATAAATCCCTCCGTCACCCACAGTTCTGGCAGCTGTGGTAACTAGCTCTGAATAGTATGCATCAGCTGGGTTTAACCTATTGACTTAAAAGCGGGATCCAAGTCGATCAATAGGAGGCTGTCGTCCTCCTGGGCCAACTCGGCTCCTTCAGGGGTGAACATCCTTGATAATGGGTCCGGTACCACATGTTGGCTTCCTTTCCTGTGTCGAATCGTGAAGTCAAACGCCTGTAATTTCAAGGCACATCTGGCCAAACGCCCATGGAGATCAGTTTGGCTCATTAGCCATTTCAGAGACGTATGATCCGTAACGATTTCAAAGGGATGTCCCTCCAAATATGCTCGAAAGCGTTTCACCGCCAACACAGCCACCAGGCATTCCTGCTCGAGACCGTGTAATTCCGCTGGGCCGGGTTCAACTTGTGAGACATAAAGGCTATAGGCCTCTCCTTACCGTCTTGCGCAACCTGCACTAAGACTGCTCCCACCCCATGTTGACTCGTGTCACATTAGATTGAAAACGGTTTACCAAAGTCCGGGCTATGTAGTACGGGGGCTGTTGTCAGACTGTTTTTTAGCTCTTCAAAGGCTCGCAAGCTGGGCCCTTCCCACATGAACTTACGTCCTTTACGCAGCATGTCGGTCAAGGGTGTGGTGATGGTTGCGTAATCACGTACGAATCGTTGGTACCATCCGCATAAACCTAGGAATCGGCGTAACTGCTTGGTGCTCTTGGGTAGTGGAAAGCATCAATCGCTTGTGTCTTGTCCGGGTCAGTCTTGATGTTGCCATGACCAATGATGCGGCCCAAATACTTCACCTCCGTCATTACAAACTGACTGTTCTGTATGTTGATGGTTAACCCTGCCCTCCGGATGTGCAAAGCCACTTCCTGAAGCAGGTCGAGGTGTTCGTTAAAGGTCTCGGTTACAAGCAGAAGGTCGTCCAAATATACGAAAACTTGTGCCCTAAATGCGGTGGTATCACCTTATCCATAAGGTGCGTCATTGTTTGAGGGGCATTACACAGTCCGAATGGCATGGTCACAAATTAATACAGTGGGCGACCTGGGACCGTGAAGGCTGTTTTCTCCTTTGAGCCAGGGTCTAACGTGATTTGCCAGAAAGCGTCTTTGAGGTCCAAGCTCGTAATGTTATGGGCCTTAGGCAATCGACTCAAGATGCCCTCAATCAACGGTAGAGGGTATGCGTCCTTGACAGTGACGGCAGTCAAACGTCTGGCATCTAAGCATAGGTGGACCTTGTTCGGCTTGACAACTAAAGTGACAAATACTCCGTCAAAAACCGATATGAATTAATTAAAAAGCTTATGAAGTACAATCGTTTACAAAGTGAGGATAAACTGGTGTCTTTTGACGACAAGGCTCTGTTCCCAAGCGTACCAGTGAAGTAAGCTCTCGCGCTCTTGGAAGATCAACTTATTTCAAAAGACTCGACAGTGGAAGGAAAAAGAAAAGCAAGAAAAATCATAAAGCTGACAACTCTGTGCATGTCGGAAAATCATTTCACTTTCAGAGAAAAGTACTACCAGCAGAAGTCTGGAATACCGATAGGTAATCCTCTGTCACCGTTTTTAAGCAAGATTTTTATGTCCTAGATTGAAGAAATAATGGAGCGAGATGGCATAATGCCCAAACTTTGGGTTCGATATGTAGACGATATTTTCGCCATAGTAACTGAACAAGACCTAAATTAATTGCTGCCGAAATTAAACAACATCCACAAAAACATCAATTTTACAATTGAGGAAGAAACGGACAACGAACTACCTTTCCTCGATTTGAAAATTATGAGGGTTAGCGGAAAATTAGAATTGGACATATACCGAAAAAATACAAGCACTCAAAGGACCGTACCAAGAACATCAATTCATGCATACTCACAAAAAATGGAATCTTTCCGAGCATGGATACATAGGATGCTGTCAGTACTACTGAGTATGGAAAACCGGATGAAGGAAATAAGTTTTATTCTAGATACAGTGAAGAAAAAAGGATATGAAGCAGGGATGATCTCAGGTATGATGAAGAAAATTGAGTAAAGGAGAGCACGAGATAGCTTTACTACGCTCAACACGCAAAATAGAAGGCAACAACAAAGAGAACAACAAAGAGCACCGGTCGTAAACTCAGAACTAACCGGAGTCTTAAGCAGATTACTCAAGCAAGTTAACATCCAGCTAATTTCAAGCAGCGTCCAGTTTCAACTTAAAAGTAGGCTCACAAGTGCAAAGGATAGCAAGAAGAAAGATGAGAAGTGCGGTGTATACAAAATTAAGTGCAAACACTATGATAAAGCATACATTGGACAAATAAAACGGACGGTTAAAGTAAGATTCGAGGAGCACACTAAGGAGGCACAATCGGCGATGAAGCGAGGAACCACGAGCAACGTTAAATCTTCAGTAGCGAAACACATTTGCCAAGGACATAAAATAGAAGGGGACGACCTAACGGTAGTGAAGGAAGTAAGAAACATGCGAAAACTGGACGTGTACGAATCATTGTGGATCATGAGACAGCCAAACGAAACGAGACTCAACGATGACCTAGGAAATGGATACTCTAGGCTCCTAGATATGGTGAAATAGCGTTAGATTGTTTTCTATTGTACTAATAATAATTAAAATTACTCATGTAATAAATAATAATAATTAGACCTTAAGTAATAATATAATAATAAAAAGAAAGACAAAATGATTAAGCTAAGAATAATATTAAGATATAAAGGTAACAAAACCCAATAGCAATTAGACATTAAGCAATTAGACCTTAGGTAATTAGAATTTGGTTAGTATAAATATCCTCGAAAAGGCCTTGTAATCTTAAAAAATAATTGACACTGAAGAAGGGAGCAACTTACTCCCAAAACATATATTTGTCGGAAAAAACAAAATAATAGCGTTTAAATGGAAAAGGTGAAAACACAGGATATTCTTTTGGGCCTTGATGGTGGAAGACACTTCATTCAGAGTAGGAGGGGCGAATGGAAATTCTTCGGAGATCTCTATAAGCTCCGATGTTTTGGAGCTGTTCGGAGGATTAAGGAGGTTTTTGAAATGTGATGCCCGTCGTTCCCCAATTCTGTTTTCACCAGAAATTATGTTGCCGACGTCATCACGGCAGAGTGTAGTTTTGGGCTTATAATCACGCTTCAGGCTTTTCACTACTTTGTATGCTTTCTTGTGTTGTTGCTCGCTAGGCTTGCATCGATACTTCTAATTATCTCATTCGCTACTTTTCTGAGATTTCCATAATGTTTTCGCTTTGTTCTGTTTTTCCTACCTAGATTTTTCTCTCGGAAGCAAAGAAGACAAGAACTCTAGGCGACTTGCAACTTGTTCATAATATGATGAGTGCGTTTAATACATTAATGAAAAAATCGCAGGACACTGATGTTATCATAACTGAAATGCATGGGTTTTTATGTCTTTTCTGTTCAAGATTGGCTCAAAGGTGAAAGGATTGTTTTATTTTTGGGTGCCAGACAAAACTGACTTTCAATAAATTGGTGGAATGTGTAAAGATTAAAGCCATCGAAGACTTCAACAATTTTTAGAGAAGTTGTCAAACGTATATAGATATACGTTACAATTTTTCAGATTCAAAAATTTTTGTCAAACTAGAATTTATAAACCTGAAAAACAAAGTAAATTTTGAAATGGCTGAGAATGTTTTGTCTTTATTAACGCCGTTTCTTGGACAAATTTCCCGTTGAAGTACCCCAGAACGATTTAAATGTCATTTGCCGGCAATGCATCGAAAGTCCATTCCAGGCCACTGTAAAATTCGTCCTTTATTGCTTCTTCCTTGTCTTCTGTGGGTGCGTGATAGTTGACCAGCCAAACATTAAAGAATTTGATCTTGATACGAATCGCACAAATCCTTTCATTAATGGGCTTGAAGTCGGTGATAATTTGTTTACTGAGCTGCCAACAATGAAAACCATTCCATACTCAAGGTTTCCTTGCAGTTTATCGTTTTAAGCACGATGTGCATTTGCTTGTCAAATATGTCTTCACCATTCCATCTGGTTTCTTACATTGAAGGATGTTGGTTCAGCATTTCTTTATTTCACCCAGAAGTTGTCGCAGTACACATGATCTGATTGCTCGCTTATTAAGACAATGTCTAGAACCTTATTCCTGTTGAAGGTTCGAACCGTAGGTTCTTTGCCAATGGCAAGATTGTAAGATAAGACGAATTCACAGGAAAATTCACCCATTGGTTAGTGCCCAAATTGCCCTGCCTCAGATGATGTGTACTTGCGTCTGCATCTATAATGGCAGCCCCAAATGCTCGTTGTATTGCACATTCCAACGAGCATATGGGGCTGCCATTAGTTTCCTAAACATATCATTGGGAAGTGGTGGACCTTCATCATATACGATATTACCCAAAGCGATCCAGAGGGGCCATGGGTTTGCATCGGCAACCATACCAACGTCGTCCTTGTTATTAAAGTTTTTGAAGACTAAAGCCTCTATGGTCTTTCTAATATGGATGCAGGCTGTTAGTTTGTCTGAGAATTCAGGCGGTTCAGGATTGATATGCAATCCGCAGATTTGGTTTTTGACATATGACTCTTGGATTACAACTTCCTTAGACATCCTTAGGCCGATTGAAGTGAAGAGCAGCAACTAACGCCTTTGAGTAGTGAAAATAAATTTAAAAAATCTTCAACCTCGTTTGAAATGACATAGCTGTTCAAATCCTACTTACCGGATCTAATGCCTATCTCCTCGTCTTCTCATACAAGATCTAGAAGGTTGAGTTAGCCACCTACTTCATAAGTCGTACCAGCATTACTTTCATCCTCCGAGGTAAATACTACTGAGCAGTCTCAAGCAAAATCAAAATATTGAAATTTTTCCACGGTAACGCCGCCAGGAGCCAGATTCTCGCCTGTCGTGATCCCGAGGCCATGTTTGTAGACATTTAATCGTATGTAACCAAGCTCATATTCATAATGGAAAGGAATTCCTCGTTACTTATGTTGAGGGCTTCGTATCGGTCACCCAATACCTCGTCAACCTTGCCCACTTTCCATTATCTTATCAGGAAGTCATAGTTGCCAAGACCCTGTTGACTTTATTGGATTTTTCTCAAGGGAGACGTCCTCATATCGCTTTAGGATCTGGTAAGTCTTCTTTTGGATTCAATACATGCGAACAAAGTTGAGGCGATACCTGGGATACTTGCCGAGGATGCCTGAGCTAGCTTAATGGCCGTTAATTGTGAATCACTTGAAGTACGTACGAAAATTTTCCTCTCTGCAGTGTTCAGCTCTTGGTAAGCTTAGTACTGCGAGAGATTAAATCAGGGGTAGGGATGGTACTTTCAGATGTACGGGGAGCTACTTCTCCGAAATCACTAGAAAGAGTTACATGCAAGGTCGCACCGACGTTGAAGCAATATTTCTAATCACTTCTACTCCGGTATACAGTGGGGTAGGCTTTCTATCTACTTCTCTTCCATTGATAGCGCCCTTGGCCTTAAAATGTGTCCCTAATTTGACTTCAAACTGGGGTTGAATTGGAAAAATCAGACTTTTATCTGATAAATTTTGATATTTTTTTTTATGTTTAAAAAATATAGGCTGTTTGGTTCAAACTCAAATCTGTAATCCCAGTTCATTTGTGATCCCAATGTTATCTAAGCAGAGCAGGCAGGTCCTTTTGAGAGTATGCTCCAGGGCTAGGTTGGTGCACCTCAACTAAATCTGTGCAGCCAACTTTTTATGTTTTGGTAATACAGCCCCTTTCAGGCCTTTACTTAGAGATGTTAGAGTAATTCATTAACTTGATGGTACATATTGGCATTTGAGAAGGTTATTTGGTTTGTTTCACGCTATGGCCGTGTGCCACCCGGTTGCGATACGTTCTGATGTAGGCAAACTTAATGGCAACGAAACTAAGAGTGTTGTCTGGCACTCGCCACATTTTAGCCCAGTCATATTAGGTAAAAAAAGGGGTCAACCTCGGAATGAAAGATAATAAGCTGCAAATTGGTATGAACCTTTGTTTTGTCATTCTAAATGTTGTCTCAAAAGTCACAATCGTTATCGTGTTCCCGTCTCAAGATATTCAAGGTCAAAGGTCACAAAAATCGGTTTATTATTATTATTTATGTACTAACTATTAATTATTTATATTTAATTAAAGTAAGTAACTTGATTATTTATATATAATTATTCATATTTAACTCATCATTGACACAGCTATTGCCTTATCAGAACATCAAAAGACTGCTGTCATCATAGGAGAAGATATCGATTTGCTCGTTATTTTAATTGGACGTACTCAGTCACATCATCAGGAAATTTTTTTGAAAAAAGTTGGCAAAGGCAATGTCAAAACACAAATATATTCTACTAAAAGTTTTGACCAATATCCTCGTACTAAAAAGCACATTTTATTTTTACACGCATTCAGTGGCTGTGACACGACTTCTGCGCTATTTAAAAAAGGAAAAAAAACTGTTACTAGAGCATTGGAAAAAATTCCTGATTTAGATAAACTGGTGGAAGTATTTCAACAAGAAAACTGCCCAAAACAAACATTATTAGAAAATGGAGTGCGCATCTTGTTGGCATTATATAATGCTCCAAAATCTGAGGACAACATTGATCATTTCCGCTACACGCAATTCATCAAATTTACAAAACTAAATAAACCTGTACAACTGTCAACACTTCCACCAACAAGTGTAGCAGCTCATCAACACATAAAACGTGTCTACTACCAGATTCAAACGTGGTTAGGGAAGGACTTAGAACCTAAAGAATGGGGCTGGATGCTTGAAAATGAAATCCTGGAGCCCATACGAACGTTATTACCTCCAGCACCAGCCGAACAAGTGTTGACGTAATATTTTGCAATTGCAAAAATGGTTGTGGTTCCCGCTGTGGATGCAGAAAATCAGGGCTACAATGTTCTTTAGCTTGCGGCCAGTGCAACGGACAAGCTTGCCTCAACGCTTCACTGTATCCAAGTAATCCCGATGAAGAAAATACATATGATCCCGATATTCTTAAATAGTTAAATATGAATAATTATATATAAATAATCAAGTTACTTACTTTAATTAAATATAAATAATTAATAGTTAGTACATAAATAATAGGCATTGTTTAATAATTATAATTTCCAAGTAAATAATTGACTTTATAACGTACTGATAACCATAACTCACGCTTGACCTTGCATTAGGCCGTATATGACTGTACGATGTGCACTCTTCGCGCTCTACCTTCAAAACGGTTGGTCGTATGAAAAAAAAGTTTAAACAAAAGTTGTAGGGAATTTTATAGCCTACAACTTTTATAATAAATGCAAATCTCATTTAACCGATAGGAAGCCAGATATTCGCGAAAAACCGATTTTTGTGACCTTTGACCTTGAATATCTTGAGACGGGAACACGATAACGATTGTGACTTTTGAGACAACATTTAGAATGACAAAACAAAGGTTCATACCAATTTGCAGCTTATTATCTTTCATTCCGAGGTGAAAGCCCTAATATGACTGGGCTATTTTTATGAAGACAGAGATGATTAGTTAACGCGGAGCCATACAAGGTCAGAATTTCACTTTGCTTGGTAATGCCAGAGGAGGAACAACGCAGCGCAGCGCAGATTGTATTATTTCCTTTTGCATCAACAAAGCATAACGTAGAGGATCGAGTTATCTTCTATTCAGGGAACAGTTGAAGTTACAAAAACGATAAAATCAGCATTTTTCTGTGTGAGGTGTTTACCTCCACTAAATGTTGTATCACCATTCATTGAAACCGTGATGCAACTTAGCCAGCAGTCAAATGAAAGTTCCGTTTCCAGTGAGGGGTTATGGTAAGGAGTTTTGTCATCAAGCTCCCTACAAATTTTGACAAGGAACATTTTTTAAGAGAGGGATTTGCATGGTATTGACGGGGGCTTGCATTAAGTATAAATTAAAGACTCAGACGTACTCAAAAGCCTAGTTCCAAGCCTCTCTTGCAGGATTGAAAACTTTTCAAGTTATCGTGATTGAATTTCAACGTATTTCAATTTCTTCCGAAATTGGTCATGAAATCCTTCATGAAGTTGAGAGAACCAAATATCAGTTAAGCATAATAGGTCATGCTGTGGCAGTAACCGAGTCATGTTTTTTAAGTAAATTAAAAAACTTTTCTTTCAATTTATCCGTACTCTTTGCTTGGAGAAAATAGCCAATCTTTCATATAAATATTTACTTTGTTATACTTAATTTCTGTAATGTTGCATTTTATTCCTAATACTTTAAATTCAACCTCGTCTACAAAAAATCTTCAAATCGTTTTTTTTGCTTTAGCGCCACAGCCCCTTTTGGACCTGTGCTTAGAGATAGTGTATCTCATTATGTTGATCGAATGTTTCCGCACACTTCAAATATTTAATGCACTGTCATTTCAATGACAGTTAAATTGATTGAATTTTATCGTGTTTTAATAATCAAGCTTTGAGCTTGGGGTAAGGTTGATTTTACTTCTAGTCTTTTTTTACAGTGTAATTTATTTATTTATTTATTTAAATTCCATTTAACAGATCAAAATTATCCAATTACAAAATGGAACAAAACAAACAGAAAAGAAGATTAATGAAAATTAGAATTAAGTGTTAAAGTTAATATAAAAAAGAAATTCAATGGTACTAACAACAATAAATATGCGTGTAAAATTAAATTAAAGCACACAAAAAAAAAGAAAATAAAGTCTAATATTTACTCCAGTTGAGCTTTAAGAATCAGGCTTCTTAACCTCAATTTAAAAACTAGGTATGAGTCGGAAAAAGGACCAAGCTCAAGCCTATCATGATTCCTTACCATTCGTATAATAGGAGAGTGAAAATATACATTTGTACGGGCATACGGTGGCACGAAAAAATTGTTTGCCCGAGAAGAACGCGATGTTTGACGAAGACGTAGGTCTGCAAGCAATGTTAATGAAATTTGATTGTGGCAGAGTTGATACAGAAAACACTGATCTAGATACATGCGACGGGATGACAGAGTAGGCAAACGTAGGAAGGATAAACGGCAGTCATAGGGTTGATATGGGATTTTGAATTTGTAAAATCAAACAGAGCACTTAAAAGGAACACATGTTGCCAATGATATAGTTTTCACTACCTATCAGCAAATTCTTTACTGACGTCTCTTCTGAGTTTTAGATTTTATTTTTCAAGTTCGCTCAAAGATTGCTGTAACTTCTGATCTTTTCCTTTTTATATGCCACAGAGTCCCTCATGGATGCTTGTCAATAAATCGAATATAAATAAAGATAAGTTTGTTTCAAAATCTAATGAATGTTATCCTCTTTACTTTCAGGTAATTTTCAAAGATATTAAATAATATACGCTCCATTTAGAGTTTATCGTGAGTGATGCAATAGAAAGTAAAAAATCGACCCTGAGGTAAGTTGTGACGGAATTTGAATTATAAACATTGTTAGAAAAATGGACTTCAAAACACCCTAAATAGTATCAAATAAATTTTCTAACCTTTTACTTATTATTGGCTCATAAGCGTTTTTATTTTTATGGGAAAGACGTGTGAGGTATCTGGAATACCCACTAAACACCTCCCTTGTCAAGCTGAGAATCTAGCGTGGAACTAGTTTGACACACTACTTTGGAGGGAAGTGAGGGAGAAGGATTTCTACAAAAGTGAACTGCAGCTCCGATGCTTTCAGCTGCCCGAGCGAGTCTTTTTTAAGCTGTTAAGACTATCCAAATGCAATGTGTCACATGGTTATATTTATCAACCGATGAAGCATATCCCCGATTAGATTATCTAGAGAGAGAGCTCTCCTGTTCCCTTTTAAAGGTTCATGCCCTGCCTGTTACATCACTTGCATACAAAAATATTTTTCACGCACCGTATTTCTTTCCTGCGCAAAATCTGCATTCGGGAGCAAAATCTGCATTGACTTACCAATCTTTTGTAACTAAGACTGAAATCACCCTTGCCCGCTCAAGAGCTGGGGTAGTTGGAAGTCAATCTTTATATATATAATATCGCATCAAGGCGGCACAACTCATTTATACTACTCGTATTATAGGCAGCTGGTTTTAAGCCATTGGAAGGCTGAGAATGTGGAAAAAGAGCAGAAGGAACTTTGTGGTTAAGAGTCAGCATAGAGCGCTTCCAGTCAGGTCAAGTATGAAGAGTTCGTTCAGGTTACTAACGCAGCTCTTTAACATAGCAAAACCCTAGTTCTTTACCTGACATGTCTGACATGAGCTTACATGTTGGACTCAATACCTGGACAACCCGCTGTTTTAGGAATTTTTTTACCCAGTTTGGCATTGTAGTCCTGGGCCGTTTTACTTTGTTTAAAGTTCTGCCTTTAGTTTTCATCGTCCGCCTTGAACCCAGAAGGACGGGATCGTATGTTATAGCGCTCGTCACCCGCACGTCTGTCTTCCTCGGTTCTGTCTCAGGGTTGGTCACGTAGTACTCGGAGCTTCTCGTGCGGCTCCAGACCAAGGATTGGGTCTACCAAACAATTTAATTGCCTCAGCAATTGATATGATTTACCCTGGCATATCATATATATGGCATATATATATGATATGCATATCATATATATAAGGTGAGATCTTAGTAGCGGCGTGGTACGAAGAACGCAAAATACAAGTGATAGGGGATATCCTGCGGTCCCAGTCCTTCTGAATTGAAGTTATATAGGCGCGTATAGTGGCCAAGAGTGTTCGATTTAAACGTTCAGGAGCACTAGATTGAGATGTATAAATGGCGGTCGCTGGTGCGTAAAACCATACCTGTCTATCAGTTCACGAAACTTGGTAGATTTGAACGTGACTCCATTGTCGGATACCAAGTAATCCGGTACTCCGTTCTTCTAAGAAACTCAGAATAAGAGCCTTACACAAGTTTCGAATTAGTTCTATGATCGGGGATTTTGACAGTTGGTCCAGGACTATAACAGCTCTAATGTGCCCAGAAGTCGATCTAGGGTAAGGACCAATGAGATCGAGATACAAGTGCTGGAACACGTGTTCGAGTACTTCAAATTTCTCAATTGAAGTCCGTAGGACAGCGTTCGGTGCCTTTGTGCACTTACAGGTTTTACAGGCAGCCACGTACTTCTTCACCTGCTGGGTCATTCTTGGCCAAAAGAAATAGGTCCTTCGGCACCTAAACGTCTGGCCGTTACCACCATGTGCGCTCAACGAATTTTTGTGAGCTCATCTGATCAGATCAAGAGTCAATTCCTCAGGCTCCCACAGTTTCCACTGTTCTTCTTCCCATAAGGGGTCTCCTATTGAGTGTCCTGTGCGCTTTTACACAAATATATTGACCATCTCCAGGCCAGGCAACTAGACAAATTGACTCTTGATGTCTCTGTTAGTTGAATGAAATTTTCCGAAGGAAAGGTCGGATGTTCGAGGCCTAAAATCGTCATGTACCAACTCTGCTCCTTCTGGGGTGAACATCCTCAATAAGGTGTCAGGTACCACATGATGTTAAATCGTAAAATTAAACGCCTGCAGTTTTAGGGCCCACCTTGCCAGACGACCATACAAGTTGGATTGCCTCCTCAGGCCCTTCAGGGACGCATAATCCGTAATTATTTCAAACAGGTGTCGACAATATTTCACCGCCAACACTTCTGCCAGACGTTTCTGCTCAGAAACAGTGTTGTTTTGCTGGGCTGGGTTTAGCTTGTGGGACATGAAAGCCATAAGCACTTCCTCTCCATCCTCCGCAACCTGGACTAAGACTATTCCCACTCGATGTTGATTCGCGTCACACTGGATTGAGAACAGTTTGTTAAGGTCTGGGCTATGTAGTACGCGAGCTGTTGTTAGACCCTTTTTCTTTGAAGGCTCGCAAGTTAGGCTCTTTTCAGAGGAGCTTCCATCTCTTGTGTAGCATGTCTCTCAAAGATGTGGTAAGAGTCGCATAATTATGTACAAATCGTTGATACTAAATGCATAAATTTAGGACTCGGTGCAACTGCTTGGTGGTTTTCGCAGGGGAAAGGCGTCGATCGCTTTTATCTTATCGGAGTCCATTGTGATGTTATCGTGATTTATGATGTGACCAAAGTACTTAATCTCCGTCATAACGAACTGACTCTTCTGGATGTTGATGGTTAGCCCTGCCTTGCGAATATGCAAAGCCACTTCCTGAAGCAGGACTATGTGTCCGTCAGAGGTCTCAGTTATTAGTAATAGGAAATCCAGATATACGAAAACTAGGTGCCGTAGGTGCAACGGTATAACCTTATCCATAGGGCGTGTCATAGTCTTTGATGCATTGCGCAAGCCAAGGGTAAAGTAGTACAATGGGTGACCTAGAACCAAGAAGGTGGTCTTCTTCTTCAAACTAAGGTCCAAAGGAGTTTACTAGAATGCCTCTTTCAGCTCTAAGCTGTTAATAGATTGTGTTTTAGGTAATCGACTTAAGATACCATCGACCAACGGTGGAGGGTAGGCGTCTTTAACCGTTACAGCGTTCAGGCGCCTAGCATTGAGACATAGTCGGACTTTATTCATTTTACCTCTAAGGTAACTGCTGAAGCTCATGCACTTTGCGATTCATCAATCACCCTCAGTGCCAACATTCGATCGACTTCAGTGTATGATGAATTTTCCTTCGCCGGAGATATGGCAAAATGTATCTGCTTGGTGATCTTAGCATCACGCACATCTATAGTGTGAGACACCAAAGTTGTCCAGCCGAGACTTTTTTTCTCATGTGAAGAAAAAACCGCTGCAGCCGCGTGTAATCATGTCAAAGTGGTTGAGAATTTGGTGTGTAGTCATTTACGATGGTGAGGAATTCGAGTGAATTACTAGTGAATAATGTCGGATTCAAGTCAAATCGTTGAACAAAGTCTACTCCTACATTAAGATTTTGGGTCAGCTGGGGTATGAATGTCGACATGATTCACCTGGGTACCTGTCACGAGTAGGCTTACCCCACGGTCACCATCAGAGGGAGATTGGTTCGAAGTGCTAATCATCGCCCCCAAGTACAATTCCAGTTTAAATTGGGGAAACTACAAACTTTCATACTGGCAGATACAAGACCCAGCTGTGTCTGATGCTATATGGTCAACGCTAACCTTTGTTTTTAACCACAACCACCGCGAAATCCCTCAAAGGGATGCAACCAATCAGCTGATCATCCGAGGATGGGGGGTCATCAGCTGCCCGTGGTACCTGAATATACTTCCAGGGTTGACATTCGCAGTTATGAATTGATCTTGTTATCAAACAATCACATAGCCAACATTTTTTGGATCAAGTTCCTGTTCTAGTATTTTTACTAAGCGATTCGGGTACCCCGGGAATACCAGTCCCTGTTGATTTCACTGAAATCAAAGATGACAACCCAATAATAGCAGTTGCAGTCCTTTGAACTATAAGATCAGTCTCACCCTGGGGAAGGGCCAGCTGGAGTATACTATAAAAATCCAGTGACTTGGTTGTACCCTTGAAAGTGCCATCAGTCGTGAGATTCGCTACAATGGAATGATGAGTTCTGTCTACCGTGCTCAAAATTAGTGAAATACCGGATTTGATCAGTATGGTTTTTCAGGACTTCTCTTCCAAAGTTGGCTTCTACGCAGTTGACATTGGCCGCAGTGTCTATTAAGCCTACTCTCCGATGCTGGAAGATCTGTGCTGACCCATGAGGGTAGATGTTATCTTTCAATGGTCCTTCTATATTGGTCGTACGCAACATCCTTCTTGAATGCCTCATCTTTCTTCGGGAGATCCGCATCCGACGGGTTGCTCGCTTCCCCTGGATATACTATACGGGCGCAATCTCTTCGCTTAAAAATGCATTGATGTGCCGCCAGGTAATCCCTCAGAGGTACATAATAAGGATTATCGGCTGCTGCTGTCGCATTCCTTTCGATATCACTTTGCGTCGGTGGTGGAGTTTCGAGAAACTTGTGATCGTCATATGTCGAGGTTGGAGATGGTTCACTAGTTTAGTTCTGTTTGGCTTCATCTTGGGCAGGTTTCTTGGGAGCTTGTATTAAGGTCTCGTGTCCTAAATTGGCTCTTAGTGCTGCCTTGTCTGCAATTCCAGCAGACCGTAAGGTTAGCGACTGCCTCGATGAAAGGTGGGTCAATTTCTCGCTCTGACTCGTAAATCACATGAACTCCACCACTGGTGACCTGATTTGGCTCATTATCTAGATAGCTAGCCGCTGCCAATTCTGTTACTCCTCGTCGGCAAGTGATTCCCGAAGTATTCAACATGCGTTTGTTAATATTCTCCTCCACTCCTTCAATGCGACTGACGCTTCGTAATAGAGACGCCATGTTGGGAATGTCAATAATGGAGAGGTGTCTCCATATCTCTGGTCATAAGTCTCATGTTAGCAGAGACAACATTTCACCCTGGTAGAGCGGAACCAACAGACGATCATTGAAGCGTAGGAGGTCTATCCTGAACGAGGCTAATTTCTTTCCAGAACGATACATTTGTAGCTGCATCTTATCTCGAAAAAGTTCCATTAGTCCAGCTGTCCGTGGGATCACATAACTGGTGCGTAGTTGGTAGGCTGGGGCCATCAGATTCATGGCAGAACCAGGCAGCGTGTGTTCAGAATCCATCGAGTGTACGAGTGGCAATGCCTATGAGTCTTGGTTCAAACCCTACTGTGGAGGTGCCTGCGATCTTGGTTGGGTCATAGTCTCCAACTTTTGTTCTACATGCTCCAATCGAGTGATCACGTCCTGCATTAGCACTAGAATGTCTTGGAGGATCACCTTTTCTGCCGCCCATGTAGGACATGACACTTCTAATGAAGGCCTCGCTCCTGGCCCCCCTATGGCTTCTCCCTAGTCGTAGGTGGATTGCGCTGGTTTTTGGTACAGCTCCCTGGGTTGTGGAGAGAGGATCACTAGCCGCTTGCGCCGTGATTTGATAGGTTGTCGGCATAATAGGTAACTGTTCGAAAACTGCATTAGGGTATCCAACATTGTCGGTGTAGCTCATGTCCACATTGAAGTTCTTCCAAGGAGTAATCATTTGCCATCTCCTTGTGGCAAATCGAGCACAACAATGATGGTCCCGCGTTTGAACGCAATTGGGGTTTGTTTGGCATTCTTTTTGTGGACATTGTTTAGGCTAAGCAAGTTGAAATAGCAGGAGAGCGCTCCTACCAGAAGGGTATTGTAAAACAATTAGTAAATCAAACAATACATTCTGCATATCAAAACTTGGCTAATATACAGATTCCATAAATTGAGAATTATTATGGTTATTATATTTTTATATTCACCGCCATTTTGTTTTAAGTGTTTTGATCCCATCGCTTAATTAGTCATGATAACCCACCAATATTACAAACCATTTCTAGCATTTTCACCAAAATTCCTACATATTTATAGTGTCTAGGTCCGTTGCAAACGTGGATCTCCCTAGTATGACGTGTTAATGTTTTTGTAATTGTTAAATATTCAATCGACTATAACTTAGCTGTTTATTGTTCGATTATTGTGAAATTTTCAGAACACATACAATTGCTTTCAAAAAACTTAATTTGTATTTTTTGAGAAATTTGAATGTCCCATTTAGATTTTATAGGCCAAAATGTAAAATTTATAAAATGTACTATTATTACCATAGTTGATTGAATTTTGACTTCTAAGATATTTGTTGCCCTTGTACTTCTTAAGTGACACCTCTGTGATTTTTTTCAGATTTTTCGGGTGATTTTTCGCGAGGGGGACACAACATTTTCGCACATTTCCCCTTCCCCTACACCCCTCAAAACAAAACTTGTCATTTTAAGACCTATTTTGAAAAGTTCTCATTAAGACCTTTCACTTGATACCCATATTGCCTACATGCGATGAAATTATTTTTTTCGGGGGCCACTCCCCAATATGGGGAGGCCCTCCTTAAACACCTTATAAATTTCTTTGAAGAGGGCATCACTTTACACCTACTTACAAAATCTTGTGTTTCTAGCTTATGAATATGTTGCGAAAAGTTTCCAACTAATATTTTCCTACGTAATATATATAAACATAAACAAAAAAATATATTTTCTGTGTATATTTCCCTGTAAGGATAGAGCAATCAATAATGTAGTCATAAGTGATCAATAGTGGCGAGCTAAACAATCTGCAAAAAGATTTAATATTTATTTTATTCTTTTTTTCCAGCAGCGATAAGTGTAATGAAAAGAGAACGAATGCTAGCCTGATGAAAAGTGGGTACTCCTAATTGATTTGCTTTATCACATCCCAAATTATGTTACAAACTGTTTCTAAGCTATGCTAAATGACTCGACGAGGTGAATGCAAGCATTACCTTCCTAATTTTGTACGCAGTCAAAATCCTGACATGTGGTAGCATTCCGGGCTTTGCAATTCGATTGTACGCGAATAAAATTCGAGTACCTCAAAGCACCCATCACGCATAAAAAGTAGAGTCCTCCAACATAAAGGCAAAATAGCATTCTATTTTCTTGTGAGTCAAGGCAGATAGGCAAAACCCCATCTGCTTAACAGTTCCCATCAACAGAATACAACACTGGGAAAACACATCGAAAGGAACTTTTTCGCGAAAATAAATAAAACAAAGGAGAGCAGAAGCTATGTACAACTCACGGAAAGGGACTCATGGTGTGTTTCACACAAATCCGCTGCTTCTGTCCGTGTGACTCTAGAACCGAAGTACCAATACGTTTTTCGTATAGGAAACAAAAGTCCGAACACAACTGAACTCCGCCATTTGTGGCGTTTCTGGAGCCTGGGCGTCATTCGTAATGATTTTTTTTATATATGTATACAGGATGTTTTTTAGAGGTAAAGAACTTTGAAATGAAATCAAATACGAACAAATAGTTTAAATTGCCATGAAATTGATTTCATTGGAAAGATAATTTTCTGCTATGTTTATTTGAATATGATTTCGGGCATGTGAACGCTACGACAAGTGGAGGGAGTCCAAACGAGAGGGCCAATTTTTGACTATCTAATCAATGATTGCGGCCGTACCTCGCCAATAACGCGGCAAATGTTTGTTTCCTTGCCATCCTATTCACAATAAAATGGCAAATCAAACTAACCATAAAACGCATGACAACTGTCACACCATACGTAGCATTAAAAACTGTTGCCAATTTGGGGTTCTATGCTTCTATAAAACACCTTTTATAATATCGCCTCAAGGCGGCACAACTCAATTATTTTATTACAAACCCCAGCCTGCCTTCATTAGAGTCACACTTTCAGATCTCTCTTAATGGGCAGCTGCCCCCTTCATTAGAGTCACACTTTCAGATCCCTCTTAATGGGCAACTGCCCCTCCTTATGTCTTCATATTAATGTCGCTAGATTTCACTATAGTCCGCTCGCTAGCATGGGTTTCATGCCTGTGATGATAGGATCTCTGCTAAATGGTAATGATAATCATTCAGAATGTGAACTTAATGCAGTCAATATTTGGAAAGAACTTTTTCGGACTATGTTCAGTGTGTAGCCTCATCGTATTATCATTGAAACAAAGCAGGCTCCAGGCCCAGATGGCGTCCCAGCTAAGATGTTGCAGCTTGCCGTTCACCATTGTTCTGCCCTGCAGCTCAGTACATTCAACGCTTGCCTGCAGGAAGGCGTTTTCCCCCGAAACGCTGGAGGGTAACAAGCGGAAGGAAAGTCCCGGGTCACCGTCTGCATACTGCCTGTTATGCATGCTGGGAAAGTGCTAGAGAAACCTACTAAGGGAAGACTCACTGACACGATTCGTGCTGCCTCTGTTTCGGTGGTGCTGATCATCACAGGCGTGATAATAGGGGTACCGGTTAATTCGTGCGGTTTTTTTTTCGAAAATTGAAACTTTATTGTAAAAAATTGCTTTTAGACGATCGGAAATGGTTTGTTGAGCGGCGCCAAGTAATTTTGCAAGTTTGGGATGGATCTTGGTCGAGCAATGTCTCCAATTCGTGATCTTCAAACTTTTTTGGCTGTCCGGGCCGTTCATCGTCCTCCAAGTCAAAATTGCCACTTTGAAACCGTGCAAACCACTTCTGGCAAGTACGCTCAGCTAGAGCATGCACACCATACACCATACACACTTCGGCAGCCTTTTTCTTCAATGAAGAAGTACTCCCCGCAAAAACACTTTATTCGGCACAAAATTCGACATTTCCAGAGTAAAAAGAAGTGTTGTTGTTAACGCTTCACCTAAATGAAACATACTGATTCTGAAACTATATGACAGTAGCGTCCCATCACATATTTGGAAAGATGAATCACTGGAATAAAAATCAAGTTACGCCATCTGTTAGAAAACCGCATGAATTAACTGGTAACCCTATTACCTATCACTCTCCTTGCTAGAGAGTGCCGTACTATCAACGTACGTCGAAACAAAGACGCGAGAGAGAAAATTCTTTGCGAAGAGATAAAATGCTCCCTCAATTATTGACAGCAGTCCTGCGTGAGCAGCATGAAGAGAGGGCGGACTGCGTGCCTCATCCCCGATCTGAGACCGTGGCTCAATCGAACGCACGGTGACACTGACTTCTACCTGACCCAGCTATTCGCGCAAAATCGGTAGTTCACGGGCCCCCGACTTTTGTTTTGCGCAGGAGAGGAAGGTGACGCCTCCAACACATTTTACCATGGAAAAGATGGGATAGACTGTGCCAAAACCTCTACAAGGAAATAGAAGAGCCTTCTCCTATTAGTCTCATTTTAGAGTTGCTTGGATCGCTTGACAAAAAGGAACCATGTGGCACATTCTGTTCGGACGTTCCTAAGAGCTCGCAGTAGCCGGGGACATTGGAGTTGGAAGATCATTCTTTTAGCAATCTTCCTTCTTTGATTCTCGCCCACTAGTGAAGGATTCCCTAACTTGAAAGTATTCTATGGCGTAGTAAAACGAGGCTTAGCCCAAAGTAATATGTCAAACTGTTCCAGGCTAAGTTCTCAAGTTGACAGAGGAGATGGATCGTGGGTAGTCTAGACGTCTTGCGCGACGGAAAGTCCCACACTCAGAGCGTAAGTAGCCTTCACCTTCCAATCACAAAAAAATTCTGCTGAAGTATCTTATGCAGTTATGAGAGGAGTAAATTAAGTTCAGTTGTGGGAGGCAAAAGCAAAAGTGTAACCCAGGGGTGAAAACATACAATTTATAAATGCTCCATAAGTGTGGCAACGTTCTTCAGTACAAACGGGCCAAAATACGTGAACGATCGTGCTAACGCACGAATGTGCAAGGCGGAACGGTTGAGAAAAAAAACATGCGTATCGAACAAAACGAAAAAGTGCAAACACATGGTTTTAATCGCCGAGCTACACGCGGATGAGCTTAAAATAAAGCTTCTACAATTAGGCTTTAGCACTGGCAGTTTAAAAATGAATTAATACAACGACTGACCGATGCTGTCAGGAAAGACGGAATACGTGATGCGGAAAGCAAACATGCAAGAATAAATAGACGATTTAAAGGCAATGATGCAAAGTATCCTTGTAGCGATGCAAGATTTGCAGTTTGCAGGGCCTATTGGGCCAACTCCTCAACGTTACGCCAGTTTCAATTAGACGATCCTAGTGATTGTGACAGTGAAAGTGCCGAGAGATACAGCCTTCGTCCCACATACTCCGTGAAAGAAATTGCGCCGACATTGCCGGAATTCGACTCGAGTCGCGAATCGTCAATCACGGCTGAACAGTTAAATGGCTTATGGCTGGGACGAAAAGTGTCTTATGTTAGCTGCATTTATGTGCCTCAAAGAAACTGCTCACGCTTGGATGACGCAATTCACATAACCGCGGTTAATTGGGATGATTTTTCAGTTAAGTTACTAAAAGAGTTTGGGCGTGCCTACAATGAATTGGATGTGTGCACGCGTGTGTCTCAAGCTACGCGAAAACTGGAGGAATCTGTTGCGAAATAGTGTTGCCAGCGGCCACACCGACTATGCGTTTTCCGTCCACGAAAGAAATGCATGAGTGCTTCGAAAAATATTTACGAAATTCTAATGCAGCGTAGCATCGAACCAAAACCGAAAGCGTCAGATGGCGCAAATGAAAAATCGTTGAAAAAAGATCAAAATAAAAAGAAGTCCAAGTGCATATAAAAGGCAACCAGGAAACTGTAGTGCAACAAACGTAGTACGCAAAGCAAAATTCAGTGAGGGTGATGACCGTTTCATTAAAATGGCGCAGCTAAACGGGAGTGACGTGACACTTTTTGGTGATATTGGAAAGTAGTTTGATTCAAAAATCCAAAGTGGACCTGCTAACACCATGCGAAGTAAAATCATGCTAGAAGTGGTAGTCCTTAACATCTTTCTTGACGGTATTCAGAAGACTATTCATGCGTATGTGGTGACTATCAACTTTCTGTCCCCGGATGTCCTGGTTAGACAAGATTTTCCCAAAGACAACGGCCGTCAACATCCTTGTGGGCAGTAACTCTAGTGCCGAAATGTAAGAGAAGCTACGGGCATGTTTAGGGTCCTATGTAAAATTCTTCGTTATCTCGGTGTTTTTGCGTCATTTGAAAATTCTCCAAATCAATGTCCCTCCAATTTTCCAGAAAAACGCAAATAAATTCTTCCTTTTTCAGTGTTTTTTGGTATGGTTTAGTTTCAACTATTATCCGCTTTTTACATCCCTTACATTTTACCTGTCTTCGTCGAGACCTATCACTTAACCTATATCCTTTGTACATTTTGTTATCCCTACTTAAGAGGTATCATTTATTGCTTTTTCCTTGTTGAGTTTTTGTTTTTGTTGCTGCTATTAAAATTCGTTTACTATATTTTAAATATTATTTAGATTTAATTAGCTCTAGTATCCTTGAGTAACCATTGTCCACATCTTCATTGAGCCGTGCGTTTTCCGGTTGTCGAATAATCCAAAGGCTCTCATATACGTCCAATTTCCGATAGGTGCTCACGTCTTGTATTACCTCTAGATCATCCCAATTGACTGCGCGTGTTTAGTTTCTACAATATATATAAATTAGTTTCTACTATATTCTTGGCGACGGCGGACTTAGCTGTATCACTTGATGCTTTCCTTGACTCTAGCTTCTCTGCTTCCTTGATATGCTCACTGAACCTTGTTTTGACTGATCGCTTAGTTTTTCCAATGTACGATATCTGGCATGGCTGGCACGTAATTTTATATATGCCACATTTTTTATCCTTCTGCTTCCTATCCTTCGGTCTACCTAGTCTGGATCCCGTTTTGAATTTCCGTCTCGTGGGTACCGCTATTATGTCGACTTTCTTCAGGATTTTCCCGATCTTCCCAAAGATCTTTGAATACGTAATTGCTGCTTTTTGATTTTGTTCTAGGTTCCGGTTTTGTTCATGAAGAGTGGTTAGTGACGCCGGTTTTAGTCTTGTTTCCATTTTCCTTTGTATTGACAAGATTTCGCTTTCCTTGTATCCGTTCATCTTCGCTGTACTCAAAATAAAAGTCTTCTCTTGCTCGTATCGCTGTTTCGCTAACGAAGTCGTCAGCAATCGGTATATCCAACTGTTGAACGTTGCCATGTTGGTTTGGTGTGAGTAGTGTGATGTGGCTGGTATCGTCTTCTGAGTATTCGTGGGTTTCCTGAAAATATCAAACTCTAAAACATTGTTATTTCTTATTATTTTAATGTCTGGAAAAGGTATTTCGTTGTTGCTCTCCACTTCCATTGTGAAGGTGATATTTTTATGTATTTCATTGATTTTCTTTAATGTCTCTTCAAATAATCCCTCTTCACTATCGCGAAAAGTTTGTCAACATAACGGATCTACTCGCACCAAACCAAGATAGCAAGGTTCAACAGCTGGATATACCGATTGTTGACGACTCCGTTATCGAAGCAGCGATACGAGCAAGAGAAGACTTTTATTTTGAGTACAGCGAAGATGAACGGATACAAAGAAAGCGAAATCTTGTCAATACAAAGGAATGCGTTAGATAAAAAGGATCAGGCGTACATAGAATACGTAGGTAGAAAAACCAGGACGAAGAGAGAGCACTATGAAAATCTCAGAAGACTAGTGAATAAGAAAATTAGGATTAAGAAAAGAAAATACTATGACGACCAATTGAGAAGTATAGATGTAAATTTAGCGAGCAACAACACAAGACAAGCATACAAAGTAGTGAAAAGCCTGGAACGTGGTGATCAGCCCAAAACCACGCTCTGTCGTGATGACATCGGCAATATCATCGCTGATGAAACCAAGATTAAGGAAAGGTGGGCATCATATTTCAAGAGCCTCCTTAATCCTCCGCACAGCTCCAGAACTTCGGAGCATATAGATGTCTGCGGAGAGCTCTCATTGGCCCCACTGACTCTGAATGAAGTTTGTTCCATCATCAAAGCCCAAAAGAATAATAAAGCGCCGGGCATCGATGAGATTCCAGTGGAGCTCAACAAATATGGTGGCAGAAGTGTTCATCAAGCTTTTCACAAAGTCATCCAGTACATTTGGCAACAAGAACATATGCCGAAAGAGTGGAGCCAATCAATTATATTCCCTATCCACAAAAAAGGTGACCAACTTCAGTGCGAAAATTATAGAGGCATATCACTACTTTGTACGGGGTACAAAATATTTTCTAAAATCTTAGAAAATAACATCGGATCATACACCAACAGTATTATTGGGGAGTATCCAGGTGGTTTTAGGGCAGGTAGATCAACAACAGATCAATTGGTCACAGTTAAGCAGGTACTTGAAAAATGCTGGGAGTTCAACATAGACGTACACCAAATTTTCGTTGACTTCAAGCAAGTATATGACAGTATTGATTGCAACATACTGTACCAAATAATGCTTTGCTTTGGAATCCCAGCCAAATTAGTCCGTCTTACCAAAATGCCAATGACGGCAACAACCTCCCAAGCCCACATCAATAACCAACTTACCGATGCCTTTGACACAAATATCGGAGTCAAGCAGGGAGATGGGCTGGCCCCATTGCTATTCGATTTGGCTCTAGAGTACGTCATGCAGAAGCTACCTGTCGATACGCGAGGTACATTACTATACAAATCGACCCAAGTAGTGGCCTATGCAGATGACATCAACATTCTGTCACGGTTATTAACAACTGCCAAAGAACTTTTCCTGAAACTCGATAGCAAAGCAAAACTAGTGGGGCTACAATCAATGAAAATAAAACAATGCTCATGATGCAGTCGAGGAAAAATACCTCAAATACACACAATATCGCACTTAGCGAATACAGTATCGAGAATGTTACTGAATTTGTGTATTTAGGCACTAAAATAACGAAAACGGGCAATGAAAGAGACGAAATACGCCAAAGAATACAGCTCGCAAATAAAATATTTTATTCAGTATTGACGATCTTGAAGACCAGCTTCATGCACAGGAAAACAAAGCTCCAAGTATACAAATCTGTGATAAAACCTGTGTTATGCTATGAGTGTGAAACATGGACCCTAACCCAAGCATCCGCAAATATATTGAACGCCTTTGATTGACGGGTCCTGAGGCGAATAATCGGAGCGAAGCTAGAAGGGGACCAATGGCGAATTCGATACAACCATGAGCTGTATGAAATTTTTGACGAACCGAATGGTCTCAAGGATTGTAAGACTGCGGAAGCTGCAATGAGCTGGACACATGAATCGTATGGACGAACAACGGATACCCAAGAAGATATTCTTTGGGAGAACTGAAGGCCGGAGACCAGTGGGGAGATGGAGGAAACGCTGGTCTGACTCGGTCGACAAAGACAGCTCATTGCTGCTTGGATTTCGGAATCGTCTCGGTCAATGGACAGTTGGAGACGCTGATTACAGGAAGGGAATGCCCGAAAGGGGCTGTAGTGCTAAAAAGAAGAAGAAGAAGAGTGTGCCCACCGGCATATCGAGCGTGCGAAGATTCCTCGTTCCAAGCGGATATTTTCGGAAGTTTATCCCGGGGTATTTGCTGATTTCGTAACCTTTACGAAAGTTGTTGCAAAACATCGAACCCTTCATTTGAAGCACGGCCCAAGAAGAGTGCTTTAACAAACTCAAAGAAGCTCTGGAGTCAGGACCTGGGATGACTTCCTATCGGGTGGATACACAACAAGAGAATCACTTGCACGCAGGCAGCGTGGGTCTAGCTGGCGTTTTGATGCAACGAGACGATGATGGATTGGAGCTTGTGATTGATTTCAACAGGGCAACAACAGTGGTTGAGCAGCGGTACCATAGCTACAAACTAGAATAGAATACTCCGCAACCCGAATGGAATACGTCAACGCTCTAAGCAGGGCTCCAAGCAAACGACCAAAAGAAGCCGACACATCATCCTTAAAAATCTCCAAGATCAACGTGAGCACAAACGATTGATTACTCAGCATGCGGTTGCAGGATCCAGCTATTCGAAAAATAGTCGACTCTCTCCAAGGCCAAGGTACGCTAACGGTAGTCGGCTATTTGAAAAACGGACGGTTATACCGCGAAATAAACGGCCAAAAACTGTGGGCCATACCAACGGCGATACGATAGGAAATCGCGTTCGAAAATCACGACAAAGTCAGGCAGCTCGGTTTGGAAAAACCACGCAAGCGCATATAGGAGCTTATGTGGTTCCCGAAAATGCAAAATTTCATCAAGAGCTATATTAAATTGTGCCCGGAATGCACATTTCACAAAATTCCCGACACTTCCATCAAATTGATCCAGTGCCCTTTCAAACCGTACACGTCGACCACATCGGACCCTTGTCACGTAGCACTCGACAGAATGTGTATGCACTAGTAACGTAGATGCGTTTGCCAAGCTTACGCTTCTATGGGCGGAAAATCTACAGCGACTGGTAACAGATAGAGATACAGCGTATACGTCAAAAGAGCTTCAAAAATACTGAGACGAGTCCAGAATAAAGCATATTTTTACGGCAGTGAAGACTACGGGGGCGAGCAGTTAAGTAGAACGCGCAAACAGAACTTTGCTGACCATGTTGCAGACAATGACAGACCAAGAGTGACGTTGGGACGTATACTTGAAGGCGATTCAGTGGGGGCTCAATACGATGCAGAGCAAGACTACTGGATGCACACCATGCGAGCTACTGTACTTTTTCAAGCCAAGGGACGTGATAAAAAATAAAATCATATTGGCTTTACGAAATGACAACCTCACTGAACCTGACGTGTAGGTAATCAGATAGAAGTCAGCACAATCTTTTAACGTCGAACGAGCGAAAGCTAAGCTGAACTTCGACAAAACGCATATTCGGCTGACGCAATACAACAAAAGTGACCTGGTGCTCGTTGAAACCGAATCGCTTAGTGCTGGTCAGTCGCGCAAACTTGAACCAAAGTACCACAGGTCATTTTTGGTTACGAAGCCTCTTGGCAACGATCGCTATGTGGTGGAAGATTTACCTGGCGCATTGCATTCGCTACGACGGTGCTTATTGAATTAATTTTTCGCAAGTCAGTTTCAAACAATTGCAATATTTTTTTACGAGCCAGTCAAAAGCAAATTTTGATTTTACTGGGGAAAACCATCACCGTCGAATTATTCGAGCATTTATCGAATACCTGAAATTCATTTCCTGAAGAAATATCAAAAGTGAAAATACGTTCAAGGGAAGTCCCGGTCTGAGAACATTCCCTCTAGTCTCGCTGCAAAAGCAACGAGATGGAGGAGCCCGATGGCTTCAGCCATCAATCAGAAGGATCATGCCCATCGCCAATGATGACGGGCAAAAAAAAGCTTAAAAGAAGTTACGAGAATAAAGCGGAAAAACCGACAATCCGAAATCGAGCAGCTGATCCAAGAAAAAGAGAAAGCTGAAAAAATCGAAAGAGAAAATGAAGAACTCAAGCTTCGAGTTAAATCGTTAGAAGCACTTGTTGGAACGTTAACGTTCAACAAAGATAAAGAAACCAAGAAAGGCCGACAAGCAAACTCAAAATCTGAAGACAAGAAAACTAAAAAGCCACAGGAAGAAGCTAATCAAGAGGATGTCCTCAGCGCAGGAGGCGCAAACGACTGCAAAAATTACTATGCAGCGCTAGCTGGTCTTGAAGAAACGATGAACATTGAAGAGGATACAGGTAAAACGTCTAAGATACATAATGATTTCATTGAATACCTTAAAATTAAAAATTGGGAGAAAAAACCAAAAGGTTTCTCTGCTGATCCGTCCGTTAAGATTAATGAAAAAAAAGAAAAAGTCCCACCAATTAATGTATTTGGGCAAACGGGCAAAGATATGGTTCGGCTTTTGGCAGCCGAAAATAAGCTAAAAGATTTTCAGATAAAAAGAGTCAATGCTGATAAATTGACAATAAGGACTAAGTCGCTGGTTGATTTCCAGGCAACAAAAAATGCCTTTAATTCTGGAGTGGTTCCGCATTTCACGTACACCCCGAAAAGCGAAAAGAACCAAACCTTTTTATTGAAGGGTCTGGACTGTGGTGAGGACAGTTAAGAATTTTGCAACGAGAAGATCTATTGTGGAGCGCAAAAACTTGCCTCACTACTTAGTCTAAATTTCCAGCAAAGGTAGTTCGAGTGCTCTGCAGAAAATACGGTACTTGAACTTCCGCGTGGTGAGGTGGGAACGCCTCCAGAAAAGTAAGGTCAACCAGTGCTACAGGTGTCAAAGATTCGGGCATTCGGCTGCCAATGGCGCCATGAAATATAGGTGTGTTAAATGCAAAGACATTCATGCTCCCGGCCAGTGCAAATTGGCTTAGGCGGAGCCAAAAGAAAAACTATATTGTTTAAACTGCGGTGCCTTTGGTCATCCAGCATCATATCGAGGATGCCCCCGGTATCAAGATGCAAAGATCAAAGTCACTCCGAAACAAAGTCAAGCAAACCGCAGTGTGATACCTACCAACTTCGACAAGCCCGGGGTGTCATTTGCACTTGCTGCGAGAGGACCAGCAGACAATGTAAATAAAATAAATAATGTAAGTGGCAATAATGAGCTGCAGCTTAAAATTTATCAAAAATTAAATTCCTTATCGGAGCGAATTGATAAACAAGATTCGAAAATTAACATTGTTTTTCAGCGTTTAGGGCTTTCAAATGCCTCAAAATAAGTTGTCATCCAGCCACATTCCCACGGATAGGATTCGTCTCATCTCGATCAACGTCAACTCCATTGTTACTTTACATCGGCGTGATTATATCCTTGAATTAATTGCCAGACAAAAGCCTGATATCGTGCTTCTCACCGAAACCCACCTCAATTCATGGCACTCCATGAGATTCAAGGATTTTGAGTTCGTAAGAAACGATAGGGTAACAGGGGATGGGGGAGGTGGCACCGGGATATTGGTTCGAAGACCCTATCGTTTCCAAAACATTGAAAAAGTCGAATTCAAAAGCTTTAAATCTCTTAAAGTGTCCGTTATCAAAATCTCACTGCCAGGTGGGGATAACCTCTTCGTTATCTCTGCCTATGCAACTGGTGGAACTGTTCTCAAGCTCAGGGAGGAGCTCAATTCCTTGTTCGAAATACTCGAATTGAACAGGTTGCATAGCTATTATATTCTTGCTGGTGACCTGAACGCCAAGCATACATCATGGCTGAGCACCACCAATAATCCAAGAGGTGTATTCCTGTAATCGTGGATAACAGAGAACCAAATTGCATACAGATGCAATCTATATGGGTCGGAGTTCCCAACATACCCTAGGAAAAATTCATATTTGGACCTTTGCATTGCTGACGCAAGACTTGAATTCAGCTTTAATAGTCCTCAACGGAAACTGCAGGTGCTTCCTTGTGATAGCGACCATAACGCAATCGTAATGGAAATCAATCATCAAAGGCATGATTTCTTCCTCATTCCAGTTCAACATGAAAATCATCGGTTGGATTTAAAAAAAAACAGACTGGGGAAAGTTTCAAAAGAAGTTTAATCGCGAGTACCAGAAGCAATGTCCCCCTTCTGATGGTGGCAACTCTCGCTCAATGGTTCCTAATGACAGGAATCTAACTAACGATGAAATAGATACCTATATGTCGAAGTTAGAGAAGGTGACGTTGGAAACGATTGAGAAAGTAGTTCCCAAGATAAAACATCGAAACAATATGGAAGGATATGAAACACCAACCATCGCAAGGTTGAAAAGATTGAAAAGCCTTCTTCTCACACGCGTCAACAATATTTATCGACGATTTTTGGATTACAACCATCCCTCGTTGGCTTTGTTGAAATTACATCTGAAGAATGTCCGGAACTTAATCCGGTCATACTTCAGGAGTGAGGTCAACAATCAATGGGCGGAAAAATTGAGGGATATTAGCCCACAGGACCCAGACGGCGTGTTTGCGAAAGTGAATAGCATATTCCGCAAGAAGTCTCGAGTGAAGGTATCGAATCTTGAAGTCACTAGTAATGAGATAAATCTTCTCGATAGGGCTGGTATCGAAATTGATAGTAAGACTCCGGATAGAAATGGAAATAGGATTATTTGTGAAGGATTGCATAAACTTGCCCTGATTGGAACGCATTTTGAATTGGTTCATCTACCAAACCCTGAGAGAGGGAATGAAATATTTTCAGAGGTCGTTGAAGAAAAAGTTTCCGACTTCAAATCAAGCCTGAACGGCCAATCAATTCTTCATTTCAAGGAAACATTAACATCTGACCTCATACCGAGCTTGAATCTTATTGATTATTTTGTCAGCTATGAAGATTTGTGTTTCATATTTCACAGGATAAACAACAAGAAATCATGTGGTACTGATGGTATTCCAAATGTAGTTCTCCGACATTTGCCGGAGGTCGCTATTCGGAATTATTGCATATTGTTCAATAACATGTTGAGCAATTCATATTTCCCAAATGAGTGGAAAAGGGCTAAGGTATTTCCGATCTCGAAGAAAGGAAAAGGATCTTTATGCCCCAAAAGCTATCGCCCAATCAGCTTGCTGCCTAACATCAGCAAGGTGTTTGAAGTGATACTCAACAGAGCATTAAACGCCCACATTGAGGAAAATGAGTTGATGCTGAATTGCCAATTTGGTTTTCGTGCCAGGCATTCGACTATACATGCAATAACGAAAGTAACCTCAGACATCTGTTGGAAACTAAACGATAGACAATGTGTTGGAGCATGTCTCATTGATATGGAGAAAGCCTTCGATACGGTGTGGTTAGATGGACTAATTTTAAAACTCCTTTAGGACAACTTCCCCAGACAGCTTGTCGCCATGATGTGCAATATGTTATACGGGAAATCGTTTGTTGTAACTGATGGTTATCTGACAACAAGGCGCAAATTCAAGGTCTTGAATGGTCTACAGCAGGGAACAATTACTGCGCCTCTACTCTTCTCAATCTTCATTCGCAAGCTATTGAACGGCTTTGATTTTAACGTCTCGCCAACGCGATCGTTGGTAGCGTTTGTTGATGATCTGATCATCTATACGGCAGACCGAAAAGCTACAATAGTTCAGAGCAATCTCCAAAAAATGTTCAATGATGTACAGCTGTACACTGACAATTGGCGAATGAAAATCAATGCGCAGAAGTGTGAAACAATCTTGTTTTGGACAACGCTGCAGGGGGTCAGTCAAGACCTGAAACGTAATTGGAAAGATTTCCACATCATAACTGGTGAGGGTAGTCTTGAACGGGTTCCACATAAATCCTGTGTTCGATACCTCGGTGTTTATCTCGATCAGTATCTGTACTAAACTGAACATGTGAAAATCATGCTCAGTAAGGCACTTAAAGTAGTCATGGCCCTTCGAAAGCTCTTTCATTCCAGAAACCTTGATCAAAAGGTCAAAATTATCTGTTACAAGACACTGGTTAGACCAGTTTTGACATATGGATGTCAGATCTGGTACAACCAGAGTGCTAGTACTATGGAAAAATTAAGAGTTTTCGAAAGGAAATGTCTTCGTGCATGTACTGGTTTGTACAGAAAGCCTGAGACGGATTGGAAACATTATATATCGAATAGAAGAATTTATCAAACTGCTGAAGTCACGAGAGTCGATATCTTCATATTGAAGCTTCTTCGGAATCATATCGCAAGATCTGTGACTGTGAGTGAAAACCCTTGGATTTCACAGCCGTTCCACCCTACAGACGGAAATATAGCGACTTGCCTCGCTACTGGCTTCATTCCTCCAGAAGCATTCGTGTATTTGGACATGAATCGATATGTTTTTGATTCTGACGGCGTCCCAATCATATATCACATATATCGACGGGCCACCGATAAGAAAATAAAATATCCTCCGAATTTGAGTTCACGAGACCAACGGTTCCAATGGAGATACTCATTTGCTAGATTCGTTAGAGCTGATCGAGTTGAGACGTGGCAATCTAGGTATTGGTGGCTGAATGGCAATGTCTAAATTATTCGTGTTTATTTTCAGTTTTGGTATTTTTCGTTATTTAGTTTTTGAGTTTCAGCTCATTATTGCTACATTTAGTGTTATTGTTTATTTTTGTTAAAAATTAGGTATAGGTTAGGTTTATATTATGTTTATTATATTAGGTTAGAAATAAGGTAAAACGCTTAGGTTAAGAACATTGTTATAGATTTTTTATAGTATAAGATAAAGTTTTTGATTGCATTTATTAGAATTAAGTTAAAACATATTAGCTGTAGGATCAAAGTTCACTGTAGTGTTAAGATGATAAATAATTTTAGAATAGTGTTGGTTGGTTTTTTCTCCTTTTTCAAATTGAATTTTAAAAATATGTAATAATCTTCATTGATTTGAATTTGCTATAGTTTTTTTTTTAAATGTGTTTAATGATAACGTACAAATTAGAGAGCCATTTGGGCCATTAAGTTTTTTCTTGTTATTGTTTGGATTTTGCTTTATATTCTTTTAAAATTTATAACCATTAGTATTAAATAAAGCGCTTTTGACTTTGACTTTGACGGTGCTTGTTGTTCTACGCATCAGTCAGGCTTAAACTTTGGTGCGTACTACCCAATGTTAATGACGATGTTGAGGACAGTTATGAGTCAACAGACGACGTCGAATCAGGCCGATGTGAATGCAGGGTGGCCGAGTTGTAAGTAACACGTCGAGTATGCAGGAGGACCAAACTGTAAGCGGCGCAGAGAGCGAAAGCAACAGGGAAGCGACAACTGTGTCTGAAGCATTTTAGTAGATTTTTATACCTGATTCCATTCGATTTTCATGTTTTTATATTCCATGATTCATTCGAGTTGTGAGAGGAGTAAATAAAGTTTAGTTGGCGACAGAAACTCTTTCATTGTTATATAATTAAATACCATTACACAATCAAAATTGTATTATATATTCTAGCTATTGGATTCAATTATTACGAAAAATATTGAATGAAATTTTCAATTCAACTTGTTGTATTGTCCCAAAATAACATAGAACATGACAGACAAAGTTTGTAATCAACCAACAAAAGCATCAATTAACAAGTTGTTCGTTAATTACATTATCAACATGGAGCTTGCCATTTATTTCTCGTTAAAAATTACCATTTTAAATTAATTAAATCATTCCAATCCTTGATCCTGCTGTAGAGCGTGCGAACAAGGCCCCAAATAAATTAATTAGCATTTGTTGAGCATTTGTTGCGACGCACATGCTCACAATGGGAAAAATAAAACGGAAACGAAGAAAGTAATAAAATGGATCCTTGTTGTGTACAATATCCAGCTGAAGTTTTAAAGTAAAATAAATTTGAATTAAATTATCATAAACTTCCCTAACATATCGACAACTTCCATTCTTTATTCTTATTTATTATACAAGTACTGTCCAAGTTTAAGATCGACATCAACATCCTAAACTACTTAATATACTGCATCTTCCTTCGTTTCCACTGGCAAAGTCATTGCCTAACGGGACAATATTTTACAATCCTTTTAACCTACTTACTACCACTAACCCTCAGTGTCCGCATCACAACACAACTCAGAAATTTTATCATGGTCCTTGCACCCAGCGGCGATGATGGCTTTCCTTCCTCCTTTGGTAGATTTAAAAGAAAATTTTATGTAATGAAAATAAAGTTTCCTTGTTTGTGTGCCGGAAGAAAGGACGGATGTGAACGTAGGGACATCGTAGACATGTCCCGGCGGTTGGTCTTTAAGTCGTAATATCGTTATGTCGTCAGTGTGGATATTTAAAGCACTAACGTGCTTTTCAAAAGGATATTATTAACATCCTTCATTGACTTTCGATTCTCCGATAAGTTTTTAAAATCACAGCTTACGTCGATGAAATGATGTGAAAATTGAGGTAGCATAGACATATTGATTCGTTTGGTTGTTTTTTTCTGGGAAGTTGCCTTGAAGTTTGGTAATTTAATATTATAAAGGAAGAGTCCTCGTCGAAACTTGTTGGTGGAAGTAATCACTGCAGGGTAAATTTTTGGATTATTTTCAAAGTTTGAGAAAATGTGTCGCCATATTTTAGAGATTTTAGTTCGATCGAGCGGAAGTTTGTTAGAAAGTTTGAAATTATTTTCCGGAAATAGGGATTAAATAATTTCAAGAAGGGTCGGGAAATATTTCACATTGCACGAAGACCTGTTCTCGGAAATCAGAAAAGCAATGACTAATTTTAATATATATCCAGGATGTCAATAAATCCTAATTATTGCATCCGGCTTAACAACTGGTTTCATATTTAAGAAGATTTTATTTGCTACATCAATGTTAATTTATTTACAATTTTTGCTTAAGTACTAATCAATGGAATGTACAATTTTTGCTTACATACTAATTAATAGAAATTGCAAAAATGCTTGCATACAAATCTAGTACAAGTTAGCACAATGAACTGCTTTCCTTTTTGCTGACAAGGTAAAACGTGTACGGTAATATAGGGTTTTCCATTAGAGACATAATAATTTCATACATTTATATGAACGCACCCTTAAACTCTTTTAATGAACTGTTAATGTCAAAACGTTAGTTAAAGTCAACATTTTCATCATGCTAAAGTTCACGAATCGGCAACATTTGGAAATTATTAAAAATTACTACCATAATTCTAGACCGGTGGTCGCATCCTTAAGACACCCGACAGGCTGTGCTTGCTCTAGTGGATAAGTTCGAGCGCAAATTTTCACTATTGAACGTTCCGGTGCCAAAAAGATGTTGCACCGCTCGAAGCGAAGGAAATATCGCAGCCGTGAGTACATCAATTCAAAATGAGCCAAATCAGTCAATCCCACGTCTTCTCAAGAATTGGACATCACTCAACACTGCGGCATATTTTGCGAAAAGATCTTAGCCTACATGGTTACAAGATCAAATTGACTCAGGAACTAAAGCTACTTGATTGTTCAAAACGCCGAATGTTCTCCAAATGGGCGCTCGCGAAGCTCGAAGAAAATGAAAAATTCCATCGAAAAATTATCTTCAGCGATGAAGCTCATTTCTGACTCAAAGGCTTTATTAATATGCAAAATATGCATTATTGATCAGTAACAAACCCGCATGTGCTTCGAGAGATACCGTTGCATCCGCAAAAAATTACTGTTTGGTGCGGCTTTCATGCCGGAGGTACGATTAGGCCATATTTTTTCGTGGATGAAAACCTCCGTCATGTTATCGTCCATGGAGAGCACTATCGTGTTAGGTTGGAAGGTTATTTGTGTCTAGAATTGGATGAAATTGACATCGACAATATGTAGTTTCAACAAGATGGTGGCATTAGCCACAAGGTATGGCACACAATTGATTTATTGAAGGGCAAATTCGGTGAACTTATTATCGCGAAAAATGGTCCAATGGAATGGCCGCCTTGTTCATGCAATGTAACTCCACTGGATTTCTGTTTATTTGGCTATATCAAGTCCCTGGAATATGCCAACGAACCAGCAACTTTAGATGAGCTCAAGGACAACATCCAACGCGAAATTGCCAACGTTCCAGTTGAAATGTGTGTCAGAGTGGTGGAAAATTGGGTGCAAAGAATCGACTCGTGGTGATCATATGACCGAAATTGAATTTCATTCATAAAATGTAATACTTGCACTGCACTCACAATAAATGTGAACTCAATAGCTCAAATATTTCTGTGTTTTATTAATAGATAAAATTGTTATGTCCTTAATGGGAAAACCGTTAATACCAATAATTAATTGAAGTTTAGATTTTGATTGAATTCATAAGTAAATAGTGAGTCAATTCTTCATATTCTGCTCGGCAATAACCACTGGTTCTTCAAACGGCCAGTTAGCTTTGCCACTTATGCTTCATTTCATCGTGTGGCTTTGGCGGAGTTTGCAGTGGCTAAGGGATCTGCAGTGGTTGTGATATTGACGAGGGTTGAAAGTTTCTTCCAAACCAAACATGCTACGAGTGACAAAATGAGAACAGATGCACTTCCTACTGTTGAGCTCAGGATTATGGTATGTTTTTTAACGTGTTGCCAGATGGGTGAAATAAAATTTCGCTGTAGTTTGAGCTCTTTAAGCTGTGCTGCCTGAATCCGCGACTCGTTCTGGTTTAGAATTTTCTCTGCCTTGACGTGCATGTGTGGTTTTGCTTTAGCTTATGAGTGGTCGAGGGGGTTGACGGCTTTCATGAAGGTAGCTTGAATTTTCAGAGTTTTGTCATTGTACGTGCTTCCTTCCGTAGTTTTTGTTTCGATGCTACCATTCGGGGAAATTTATGAAATTCGAAGGTCTTCCCGGTAGCTGCTGCAGATAATTGATACTGGGATGACGGCTGGAGTAACGAAGATCCAATTGTTTACTCTGTACATTTGTTTCCACAGAATGGTTTGCACTGTGAAAAATACTTGATCAAACCTAGTTTTATTGACCCGGCCGAAAATTTAGTCGAGTATGCAATTTGGTTGGTTGTTAATGGCATAGAGAATGCTAACAGATGTAGTAAATGAAAGGAATGTAAATGTTCGTAAAGGACTGCAGTGGTAGTCTGCGGCCTCGGCGAACGAAAATGTTAGTACTCGCGGAATTAGCCTTGTCTGAGGACGCGTGGATGCGCTAGCAAGCTAGCATTGCAGTGTCGTGGAGCGAGTTTTTCCCCCAGCACAAGGGCCCACTACGAACAAATTTCGCATTCACGAATTAAACTATAAAATGACTCGGTTTGGCGGTGTTAAGGCCGAGGTAACCTACTGAAGGGATGGAGTGATCAAACAAAGCAAAAGACTGAGTCTAGTGAACGCGTGTGAGACTCGACTATTCATACTTACGACCCCCAAATAAGAGGGACATCGAGTTGGAAGCTCTTCCACCTCGCACCCCCACCCAGATCAAGATCCATCATAGACGGGCTCGTACATTCTCCATTTAAATAAAAAACTTATACAAACATAATTTGAATGATTTTTTCCTTTAAATGAAAAATATGAACGTTTCAGATTTATGTTAAAGTCTTATATGATAGAATCACATAATACTTTAACATAAATGGTAAACCCAAGCGGGAGGCCACTCTACCCTACGAGAGCACCTTTAACGCCAAAGAAAAAGGGGTGAGCTCACCCGATGGCTAGCTTATGAGTGGAGGGGTTAGCCAACGTGGCTGGTCCCATACCTAGTCAGGGTTTTATCTAAATGAAAAGATCAAAAATCATTCAATCAACTTTAAAGAATTTCGGAAACTTGGTTATATAAAACTCAATTAGCTACAACTGCAACTTCACACCAATTTTTGCTAAAGTGAATCGGTAAAGTGAAAATGTTAGACATCGTAAGACCAAATTAAAATACACATTGTTTGTACATTGGCGCTAATTTTTACTTGACGTAAATGATTCGCTTTTTGCATTTGTTTTGACTTTTACTCTTATTATTTCATTAATGATATTTTTAAAAATTTATAATTTTTAATAAGTATATATTTAATAAAAAAAATTTAGATTTTATGAATGAAAGATATAATAATATAAATGTATATAATATTTTTCAATTCATCTGTTCATATTTATTTTTAACGTATTGGAACTATTTTCACTAGTCAGCTAGCACGTAACTATTCAAAACTAAATGTCCGCTCTACAGTAAATGATGACTAGAGACGCAATTATAGAAAAGGAGAACGAATGCAAAACACAAACAAGCATTGATGATAATAATTCCAATGAAGGGTTATTGAGTTATCTGACATTCCAACATCCAATTCAATTTTTTTCATTTGCGAGGTCGTTGCCATGAGTCCAATCCATTCCGAGGCTCATCTGCAGGTTTCGAAACATTGTAGGGTTTTCCAGGGACGGGGCGTTAGCCTGTTGCCAAACCTCCATTCCGGCCTCATGGGTCTTACTTCGATTCCGTTATCATGCGCGGGAGACTCGCCTGCACCCTCTTGCATCCCCACAAACGAGTTCTCAGTAGGATTTAGTAACAGAGCTGTAGATTTATTTACAATTATTAGTATTTCTCGGTATTTAATGTTCCATTATTGGGGAACCAGTATACCCAATGTGCGTCCCCGAGAGCATTTACGACTATTCAATTGGGGGGTTTGGGATGAGGTTCATGGAAGATATGGGTTGGGGAAACAAGGGGAGGACAAAGCTCCAAGTATACAAATGTGTGATAAGACCTGTGTTATGCTATGGTTGTGAAACATGCACCCTAACCCAAGCTTCCGCAAATATTTTGAACGCCTTTGAGCGACGGGTCCTAAGGCGAATAATCGGAGCGGAGCTAGACGGGGACCAATGGCGAATTCGATACAACCATGAGCTGTATGAAATTTTTAACGAACCGGAGGTCTCAAGGATTGTAAGACTGCGGAAGCTGCAATGGGCTGGACACATGAATCGTTTGGACGAACAATGGATACCCAAGAAGGTATTCGTTGGGAGAACTGAAGGCCGGAGGCCAGTAGGGAAACCGAGGAACCGCTGGTCTGACTCGGTCGACGAAGACAGTTCATCGCTGCTCGGATTTCGGAATTGGAAGACGCGGTCAATGGACCGAGACAGTTGGAGGCGCTGTTTGCAGGAAGAGAAGGCCCGAAAGGGGCTGAAGTGCTGAGAAGAAGAAGAAACCAGGGTTCCCTCTTCCTTTCTCAAACGGGCTTGGGACCGTCTACGAGGGAGTTCACAAAGCTTCAATCCAGTTTCTGTTTCGCAGTTATAAAAAAATTGTCTGATACAAATTGTAGCGAGAAATCTGAATTCCATCCTCTCATATAGTTGCAAATTAGTGAACTAAGACGATTTCTAGTGGGTGCTCTAATTTTTCATTTTTTGATATTGTTGGGCCGGGACTCATTTGTCCTAACCTTTGATTTTATTATCTTTTTTGAAAATCGTCGAAAGCAATGGCAATTATTATTTCACTTCTTTATTTCAACTAATTTAACAGCTTTGACTAAAGATAAAATTATTTCTTGTAAATATAGAAAATAGATATCAAATGCAAAGTAACTATTTTTAGAATTTATACAAAGAAAATAATAGGCGAGTTGTGTACACTTTGGCAAGATTACTTGATTTTACTTACGTTTACTTTACCCGCACTCGTCCGCCTTCCTTCAACGACTGACCCGGCCGAGCATTTCACTCAGGTTCAATTTCTAATGCAATTTGCTGACCAGACAAACGCGCAAGATAAATAACGCTGAGTTTGCGTCTTTTCGCTGGCACGTCTGCCTTTGTCCATGAAATGTAATCCAATCTCTTCGATTACGGATCCATTTCATGGACAAATGCACTAGATAAATATGCATGGTCATTAATTTGGCTGGGAAAGAAAAAAGCTAATGAAATTACAGTGTGTGGCAAAATTTAGTATTCATGAATATTGAATTGAATTAAAATATTTGAATTGAATAAAATTATTGAATTTGGGTGAAATGCCGGCGAAAGGCAATTCAATTGTTCTTAAAGGGAACAGTGAATGATTGATCAATCGATCGGTGAATTGAGTTAAAATGATCAATCAATTGATAAATCAATCGAATTGATTATAAATGAGCTAAGTACTACGGTGAATTAACCTTAAATAACTAAGCGTTGATTTTGCCCGATCAGGCTGTGGTGGGCGCTCAGGGGTGTCAGGAAATCAACAGATATATTACTTATATTAGTAGGGAAGTTAGTATTTTTTATATTTTTTGTTAAACTGCATGCACTCCAAATAAATGTAATTGTTTATTTGAAGAATTTGAGATGTTTATACTCGTATATGGTTATGAATGGAGCACAAAATGGTTTAAATGACAAGTCCCTACCAGCAACGTTCAAAACGTAACGATGCTTTGTTGAGACTATAGACTTCTGAATAGTTTTTCAGTAATCTAGGGATGAAGAACTATTTCCCGTATTTTGTCGAAATATTAAGACCTGCAATTTCGGAGGTCAGGTGGAATGGTCAATTTTCACTTATTTTTTTCAATAACTCAAACATTTTAGCTTGAAAATTATTAAAAATTTTGTTTGAGATCTTAAAAATAATATCTTTCATTTGATATACAAGGTGGGCCAGAAAGGCGTACGATTTTCAAAACACTCTTGCGTTTGAAGCTTTAGAGAGGGAACTGCGCGGGTGGTGGGGTTAAGTAGCTCGGTTCTCGGAAATTTAGTCGCGATGGATCACTTCACCGGAGCGCAACGTGCATTCTGCGTTAAACATTATTACAAAATTCACAATTCGTGCGCTATTGTTCGGCGTTTATTTCGGCGTGAGTTTGGATTACATGACCTAAATCAGTGTCCGAAAGAAAGTGTGATTCGATCGTGGGTCAGAAAGTTCAAAGAGGCTGGTTCGACTCTCAAACAGAAGCCTGCAGGACGCCCAAGGTCAACAAGAACGGAATTATCGGACCCTACTTCTTCGAAAATAAACAAGGCCAATCTGTCACTGTAAATTCTGACCGATGCATAGCCATGTTAAGGGATTTTTTCTTTCCACAAATGCAACAATTTGAAGCCTATAATCGTGTGACATGGTTTCAACAAGATGGCGCGACATGCCATACAGCTAATGCCTCTTTGGCGGTCGTAAACGAGATGTTTGCTGGGAAACTGAAATCGTGCCGAGGTAACATTGCATGGCCTCCTAGAAGTCCTGATCTGACGCCACCGGACTTTTTTTGTGGGGATACCTAAAAAATAGAGTCTACACCAATAACCCAGCCACGATTAACCAGTTGAAGACCAATATCCGGGAAGAAATGGCAGCTATTCTCCGTGCAATGTGCCAGCGAGTTATTACCAATTTGAGGGTCAGATTTGAAGAATGTTTGCAGCGGAATGGTGCACACCTGAATGGCGTTATTTTTAAGAAATTAATTTCCCAGATGTCAATTTTCATAGAAAAAAAAATTTGTATGTGAATTGTACTCAGTTTTTTTTTTAATGATTTTTTCAAATTCGCAATTCTTTCTGGCCCACCCTGTAGAACACATTACACTTAGAAAAACTTTTTTTCATCCCCTCTCCTCCCAAAAAAGTTACCCCTTTCACAAAAGTAAATATCTTTGTTTTACAAAAACATGTTTGGGTTGCGAAAATTCATATGTGTACCAAATTTGAGCTTAATCTGTGCAGTGAGTCCGGTGCTATGACAGACGGCCGGACAGACACCCAAGTGTTCCTATAGGGGTTTCATTTTTCTATTTCAATATACGCAACCCTTAAAAGCTTCTTCTTCTTCTTCTTAGCAATACAGCCCCTTTCGGGCTTTTGCTTCCTGCAAACAGCGCCTCCAACTGTCTCGGTCCGTTGACCGTGTCTTCCGATTCCGAAACCCGGGCAGCGATGAACTGTCTTCGTCGACTGAGTCAGACCAGCGTTTCCTCGGTCTCCCCACTGGCCGCCGGCCTTCAGTTTTCCCAACGAATACCTTCTTGGGTATCCATTGTTCGTCCATACGATTCATGTGTCCAGCCCATTGCAGCTTCCGCAGTCTTACAATCCTTGACACCTCCGGTTCGTCAAAAATTTCATACAGCTCATGGTTGTATCGAATTCGCCATTGGTC
Organism: Odontomyia ornata; assembly: GCA_963969285.1. NCBI lineage: Eukaryota > Metazoa > Arthropoda > Insecta > Diptera > Stratiomyidae > Odontomyia > Odontomyia ornata. The sequence continues at coordinate 92,008,763 of OZ017740.1, read as the reverse complement.
CCCGTCTAGCTTCGCTCCGATTATTCGCCTCAGGACCCGTCGCTCAAAGGCGTTTAAATATATTTGCGGATGGATGGGTTAGGGTCCATGTTTTACACCCATAGCATAACACAGGTCTTATCACAGATTCGTACGCTTGGAGCTTTGTTTCCTGCGTATGCAGCTAGTCTTCAAGATCGTCAAAACTGAAAAAATATTTTATTTGTGAGCTGCATTCTTCGGCGTATTTCGTTTCTTTTCCTACCCGCTTTCGTTATTTTGACGCCTAAATACACAAATCGCTAGCATTTTCGATACTGTATTCGCTAACCGTGATATTTTGTGTATTTGAGGTATTTTTCCTCGACTGCGTCATGAGCTTTATTTTATTTTCATTGATTTGTAGCCCTACTAGTTTTGCATCGTTGTCGAGCCTCAGAAAGAGTTCGTCGGCTGTTGTTAATGACCGTGACAAAATGTTGATGTCGTCCGCGTATCGACGGGTAGCTTCTGCATGACGTACTCCAGAGCCAAATTTAATAGCAATGGGGCCAGCCCATCTTCCTGCTTTAGTCAAATATTTGTGCCAAAGGCATCGGTAAGTTGGTTATTGATGCGGACTTGGGAGCTCGTCGACGTCACTGTCATTTTGGTAAAACGGACTAATTTGGTTGGGATACCAAAGCAAAGCATTATTTGGTATAGTACGTTACGATCAATACTGTCGTATGCTTGCTTAAAGTCAACGAAAATTCGATGTTCCTCTATGTTGAACTCCCAGCGCTTTTCAAGTACCTGCTTGACTGTGAATAATTGGTCTATTGTCGATCTACCTGCTCTAAAACCACCTTGATACTTCCCAATAATACTGTTGGCGTATGATCTGATTTTATTTTCTACAATCTTTGAAGATATTTTGTATGCCGTACAAAGTAGTGATATGCCTCTATAATTTTCGCACTGTAACTTGTCACGTTTTTTGTGGATAGGGAATATAATTGATTGGCTCCACTCTTTTGGCATATATTCTTGTTACCAAATGTGCTGGATGACTTTGTGAATAGCTTGATGAACACTACTGCCACCATATTTCATGAGCTCCACTGGAATCTCATCGATGCCCGGCATTTTATTATTTTTTTGGGCATTGATGATGGAACACACTTCATGCAGAGTTGGTGAGGCTAATGGGAATTCTCCTCAGACATCTACTGGCTCCGATGTTCTGGAGCTTTGCGGAGAATTAAAGAAGTTCTTAAAATTTGATGCCCATCTTTCCTTAATCTTGATTTCATGAGCGATGATATTGCCGATGTCATCACAACAGAGCGTGGTTTTGGGCTGATAACCACGTTTCAGGCTTTTCACTACTTTGTATGCTTCTCTTGTGTTATTGCTCGCTAGGCTTACATCTATACTTCTCAATAGGTTGTCATAGTATTTCCTTTTCTTAATTCTAATTATCTTATTCGCTACTCTTCTGAAATTTTCATAGGGCTCTCTCTTTGTCCTGGTTTTCCTACCTTCATATTCTTTGTACGCCTGATTCTTTTTATCTATCGCATTCTGGCACTCATCATCGAACCAATCGTTCCTCTTGCGCCCGGCTTGATGTCCAATCATCTGTTCTGCCACGGTTCTGATAGCCGCTTTCACTTCCATCCAGAGCTCGTTGCTCGTCTTTAACGATGCATCTGACAAGATGGGAGCCAGCTGGTTGTCGAGGGTCTCCGTGAAATTTTTGGCCACAGACGCCGTTTGGAGCCTTTCGATGTCAAATTTTTGTAGCGGGCTGGTCTTCGCTGAATATGCCTTTGACATACGACATCGATAGGTTAATTTGATCAAGTAATGATCTGAGTTACAATTGGCTCCTCGGTATGTACGGACGTCAAGTATGCTCGAGGCCCAACGTTGTTGGATCAAAACATGATCGATCTGGTTTTGTGTGTTGCCATCTGTTGATACCCAGGTCATTTTATGAATGCGTCAATGTGGGAAGCAAGTCGAACGTATGACTTGATTTCTGCTACATTCGAAGTCAATCAGGCGTTGGCTGCTGTCATTTGTTTCGTGGTGGAGGCTTTATCCTCCAGCTATTCCCCGATGAGATAACCAACCCTAGCGTTGCAAATCACCAAGAATTATTTTTGTGTCGATTGTGGGCAATGAGTGAACTAGTCTTTCCAGGTGGTTGTAGAACGTTTTCTTCGTATTTTCTTCCATTTTTTTGGTCCAGGCATGAACATTTATGAGCCAGATTTTTAGGAATTTCGCTTTTACACGGATCGCACACAACCGTTCATTGACTGCCTTAAAATCAATAACGTATGGTTTGAACTCCCGATTCCCAATAAACGCCACTCCGAGTTCTCGGTTTGCAGTCGGCTTACCACTTTTGAATATTGTGTGCGATCTCATGTCTTGAATATCTTTCTAGTCCGGTTCGTTTCCTGGAGTGCTAGTATTTTTAGGGTTTCGTACTAAAATACAAAACCCTATTGCAATCACGACCTGTGTCCGTCTGTTCGTCTGTCCGTCCGTCCGTCCGTCTGTATGTCACAGCACTTTTTCTCCGAAACTATGGAGGCTACAGCCATGAAACTTTGTGGGAAGGTCAGAAGTGTTGACTTCTTGAAAGTTCAAGGGTGGAAAATTTTTCAAAGAGGTTTAAGGGGGTCTCCCCATAGTGGGAGGTGACCCCTCAAAAAAAAATTTCACCATTGGTAGTCGAATTGGAAAGGTCTGAATGAGATCTTTTCAAAAGAAGTCTTAAAATTGCCTTATCTGTACCGAAGGGGCAGGGGAAGGGGAAATGTACGAACTTTTCGCGTACCCCCCCCCCTCGCGATGGGACACCTTCCATCCGAAAAATCTGAAAAAAATCGTGAATGTAGGCCTTAATGAGTACAATAACAACAAATACACGAGAAGTTGAAATTCACTCAACTTTGTTAGTAATAGTATAATTTATCGATTTTATGTTTTCTTGAATAAAATATAGACGGTACCCTTAAATTCGATAAAATTTAGCAAACAGATGACTATTCATAAGATTAATCTTTTCTGAAATTTTCATAAAGATCGAATAGTATTTAACGAATTTCAATTTTCCTGTGTTACTATGGAACAATATGCACAGTATTACTATGGAAACATATGGCTATGGAGCCATATGCGCTTTTTACCGACTCAGACACTACAGCTTTGCTAAGATTTTCATGAAAATTTCAGGAGTGATAGGTATCATGAAGATGAGTACATACAATTGAAACAAGTCGAAGAGACAGGAGAGAACTCCTAGCAAAAGGGCTTTGTAATCATTCTACGATTCGAAAAAATAGGCCATGAATCGATGATTACAGTACAGAGGAGTGGCCCCTGAAAAAAATTTCATCAAATGTAGCCGATATGAGTATCAAGTGCTAGTTATCTATGAGAGCTTTTCAAAACAGCTCTTAAACTGACAGTTTTTGCTTCAGTGTGGACACCCGTGATCTAAAAAATCTGAAAAAATTATCAAGGGAGATATTTATGGGTATAACTATAACAAATACCTCAGAAGTCAAAATTCTTTCAACATTGTTAATAATAGTATGATCCTCGAACTGGTTACTGCATTTTGTAAGTTGCGTACAAAACCCTTCTGACATGAGCATAAGTCTGTCTACCCAACTTGTTTATTTATATAGACTGGCCTGTTGTAAAAGGTCCTTAAGAGCACCAGAATAATTGAGTGATCTGACATTCTAGCATCCAATACCATAGTCCTTTTTCCATTTGCGAGGTCGTTGCTGTGAGTTCGATCCATCCCGAGCCTCTTCATCAGGTTTTGAAATATTTTAGGGTTTCCCAGGGATGGGGAATTAGCCCATCGCCTAACCTCCATTCCGGCGGCATGGTTCTTACGTCGATTCCGACTGCTCTGAGTCGACTTATGGCCAACGTAGAAGAACCAAGCCCATCAAGAAGACGCCCATTTGATGAGTACTGTAGGGTCAGTACTACTGTACTAGCAGAAGTATGGGGCGACGCTCTCAGTAGGAAACTCTACCGAAAACGCTTGGCACAGGTACAGAGAAAAGGAGCACTGAGGATTGCATCTTCATATCCGACAGTCTCTAATTTGGCGGCGAGAGTTGTTGAAGGCGTGAAACCTGTCGCCCTCATTGCCAGAGAGTGCCATGCTGTTAACCAGCGCCGAAACGAGGATGCGAGGGAGGTGGTTGTCCTCAAGGAGAGACAGCGCTCGCTTAACAATCGGCAGCAGTCTTGGGTGAATTGCACGAAAAGAAGGTGGACTGCACGCCTCATTCCGGATGTGAGGCCGTGACATAATCGAAGACATGGTGAGTCTGACTCCTATCTGACGCGGCTTTTAAGTGGGCATGGGTGTTTTCAGTCTTATCTTATACTAATTTGCAGAGCCGTTGATTCTCGCAAGTACCTTTCGTCGAATCTTCTCATAATTGCGTGTGGTATTTCGTCGTGGCAAATAAATTTCATTTGACGCTCCGAAAAAGCACTGTATATATAGTTCATTGCTTTCAGTTCCTTCTTTTTTCATGCAGTTTTTTCATTACTGCCTCTATTTTCGATGATGATTTTTGCACAATCTTTTACCCCCAAGAAAGTTAATAATCATTTTTCCACATGGTATATCCTTTTCCGTCAAATACCGGGAATTGTATTTATGTTTCGACTAACATCTCTTCTTTTTCTGAAGTTTTCTTTTCGTCAAAAATTAAATCTTTCAAAATTATACTTTGGCTGTAACCTCAACAAATTTTTTTTGTAGTTTAAAAAACAATCCATCTTCGTTAGCACATGATTGCTTAGTTATTCTTCGATTGAATTTTACTTTCCATACTGTCGTTCGGATTTATCCGCCACGTTTTCTTTTTGCACTTTATAGTTCACTTATCATGACCAGTTTTGCCTCACAAATTAACTACATTGTTGAATTATCACATGAATCTAATCACCTACGCTTTGCTACCATGTTGAGATTTGTTCTATTCTAAGATTTATTTCTCAATAGCGATATAAACTGCATCTTAATAATGTATGTGTTGTAGTCATGAGCACTAAGAGGCGACTAGCACTTGCTTGAAAGCTTAGAAGTAAAGGCCTGTTGACATAAGCTTCCTTAAGGGCCAATTATACAATTTTAAATTTATCATTCTTAACAGAAATAAAAGTTTACCTAACGGCACCGTGTCATGCGTATCATCACTAGAACTTGATATGGGAGTCTAGATTTCTTCAACATATTGTTTCGATTGTAAAATAGTAGCACACCATCTTTTTCACAATCCGATTGCTCTTCTGGCAAGAATTGTAGCAATTATAGTATTTCTTCATCAAAAAAGGTTATGACATTGCGCACAGTAAAACACATCAAAAAAAAAAAAAACTTATCAACGCGAACGCAAGATGAATTGTACAGCAGAGTTGAGTCAAAGAGACAAGAATAACATTTGTTTACAAAATAAATGCTATAAAATAGACACAACTTGTCGAACTCACATGTTGTGGGTCATTTTACCCCAGCGGTCTTTTTAGCAGATGATCCATTTATCTAAATTGGATTTCTAATATTGCTAATCTGGTACTTTCATTTTGAAATTGAAGCGATTCCATTTAAACTCGAGATACCAAGCATATAAATTAACATTTATCAATTTTAAATTACTATTGAAATTGGATCATTTGGCCCCTACCCATCTTTCTGGTGTTAAAGATATGCAATATGTTATACTTTTTCCATGATAACAATAATAATCCATCGCACAGTAGTCAAAATCCGAGCCTTGGCGTTAAGATTTATTGTAAGGGTATCCCATTCCATGACCGGAATTCGGAATTCGTGGTGATATGGTCAATATCACGCTCAACCATGGGATTATTATCTAACTTTTCAATTAGTACCCATCACAGATGGGTGGGCTAGTAGTCCGACAGCAGCGTCAGAAGCTCAAACTCGATGCCATCACCGATTCTTCTCTAATAATTATTTAGAAAAATTATTAATGCAACTCAATTATGTACTATAACTAGATACAGAGAAATTTTCATGAGTAATTTGAAGTTATCGGAGCAATCTGAAAAAAACGAGTTCGATGACCGCAAGATTCATGAAGCTCAGTGTAGAGCAAGTTATCGTGTAAATTTACATTGAATTGATGTAAAAAGGGTCGAATGATCAATAATAAAGTTTTGCAAAACCGTCACCGAGGTTTGAACTGGGGAGCTGCTGCACAAACGGAGTTTGCCCTAGCCCACTGGTCCACGCAGATAACATACTTTTTCCATGAAACCTCAATCTTTCCCGGTATAATGCACTAATTAATATCAAATCCTTTAAGCAACACTTCGCCTGAACAAAACAATAATTATATTTAACGAGCAAACGTGACGTCCTTTAAACATCTTCATTTCATCGAAACGTGCTCATTATGTTGAGCTTAATTTAGCACCAAATGCTTGTAATTAGTTTTCTCGTGTCGCATATCCTCACGATTTGTGCACACAGCATTCTAATTTCCACGTTTAAACTCCTTTCTCTGAATTTCTCTTTTCCAAGCTTGAATTTTTTCCAACCCCAACCCGCGTCATTTCCGTGCATGTGCATGTTTTCGGAATACTTTTAGAAACTGTAATTAATACCAATACCTTGTTATCAGGATGTTAGCGTGCCATAGACATTACCTTGCTCAGATTTCACAAACGGCGAAAAAATCACATGCCCATGAAAGGACTCGAGCAGGAATGAATAGTTGGTTGCCTTGGAAAAGTTGTCGACTAATGGTCGACGACAAAGCAGCACGGAAACGTTCCCGAAATTGTTATTTGGAATTTATTTTGATTGCAATGAACGTTATTTTCGCCCAGTCCAGCCAATTCAGAGTATGCACCTGTCTGAAAAGGATTGCAACCAATTTGCATGGAATATTTTAACTTGCTGGCACCGAAAGTGAACTAGTAAATTTCGTCGTTGCACTTGTAATTTGCATACTTTTCAGGCTATGAAAAATGCTGAGTGAGCGCCAAAAGTGATGTTGGGATTTATTCAGGCTGGTGTCTATACTAATTTTTTTACGGGTGTGGAGCACTTGTGCTTCACAAAAGCGAGAAATATACAACATCAATATCCTGTTGATTCTATCCACTGACCGAGCTGTAGTGTACTACGAAGGACGTTGCTTTAATGGGAAAGCTCCCGATGTCTCTACACTAACGAGTCTATTAGAATCTGGAAGTTGGTTTTCCGTATTACTCGTATATAAATTTTTGTGCTCGTATGAAAGAGGAAAAGATCTAGCCAAGAATTGAGGTAACCCTATTTCAGGTTGTTTGGGGTGAGTGTAGAGTCAGCAATACAAAATATTTGCGAATATTGGATGATGTTGGGATTTTTAAAACTGGTTGGTTTGACATTGAATATGTATAATACTTGATATATGTTTTAGTGCTATTATTTGTACCATTACCAACAAGATTTAATTCTTCTCATTGCTTTTTCTGGCTTAGTGCAAATCTAAATGAAAGCAGCGTTCCAAACTCAGTTCAAAAATGATAGGTAGTCCAAGCGGTTATAATGCTAGCCGCTTAACCTTTTTGGGTCAAGTGGTTAAAGTAGGGAATCTCCAGTTCAAACTCATTTTTACGACGAGCTATTAGTTTTGTAGCAATGCCACCAAGTGGATAATGGTCTTAACAGTTCTAGAGTTCATATCTTTGGGGGGTTTTCCAGTTTGGGTATATCATTTGAGTTTTATAAGTCATTGTTTCAACCCGTGCGCGCGCAAATAGAAGTGTTCCTTAAGAAGATGTGCTATTTCTAAGAATTTTGACAAATCCATTGAGAAATGTCTGGTAAGTTATTAAAACATGTTCAACATTTATTATGAAATTGGTTTGGATACCGAAAATCTCATAATAAAGTTTCTAAACGGATTCAAATGTTTGGGTTTTACCTAGTAACCCCAAGGAACTTACGGACCTAAAGGGCTTTCCAATAAGAGGTGTTATTTTGAAAAGCCCACTTTTTCGGTAGATGTCACTTTTGAAGCTGTCATTTTTTGACATTTGACAAGTGAAAACTACGCCATTAATAAAAATGGAACGATACATGCTTCAACAATGCACTGAATTTATTAAAATTCACTATAAAAATCGTGAAAATTTGGCAGAGACGGTTCGTAAAACTCGAACCTTCAAGAACAGCCGAGAATATTGCTACTGTAGCCGAAAGTTTTGAAGAAAATCCAGGTTTGTCCATTCCTCGTCGTTTTTTGGAATAAGGCATTCCACAAACGTCATTACACCGTATTTTGCATAAAGATTTGGGTCTTAAGGCTTATAAAGTTCAGTTAACACAAGAACTCAAGCCAGTCGATCATCAACAGCGTCGTGGCTTTCCTGATTGGGTCCTTGAAATGCATGAAAATGATCCGGAATTCCATCGGAAAATCATTTTGAGTAATGAGACCCATTTCCACCTCGGTGGCTTCGTCAACAAGCAAAATTGTTGGGAAAACCCAAGAGTTATTGTTGAAAAGCCTGTCTATCCTCAACGTGTGACTGTTTGGTGCGGTTTATAGTCCGGCGGAGTCATTGGACCTTAATTTTTCGAAAATGAGGCTGAAGCAACAGTTACAGTGAATGGATTGCGCTATCGAGAGATGATTAATGATTTTTTATGGCCGGAATTCGATGGTATTGATCTGGACAACATTTACTTTCAACAGGAAGGTGCTTCGTGCCACACAAGCAACGAAACCATTGATCTTTTACGGGAAAAGTTTCCGGACCGTGCTATCTCTCGAAGAGGTGATCACAATTGGCCACCGAGATCTTGTGATTTAACACATTGCGACTTCTTCCTTTGGGGCCACGTGAAAGAGAAGGTCTACGCCAACAGCCCAGCGTCGATTCGAAACCTCAAAAATGGAATTTGTGAGGCTATCGAGGACATAGGGCAGCCACTTTGCGATTTGGTTATGGAAAATCTCATGAAAAGGATATGGTTCTGTAAGCGTGGCCATGGTGGTCATGTGCCTGATGTTATTTTCCACTATTAACGGCATACCTTCCTCTTAATAATGAAATAAACATTCGATCATTTATATTGAAAAATGGCATTTTTCTTTTAATATCAAAATAACACGTCTGTACGTACAGAAATTCTACAATTTTAGTTTTTTACGTGATTTATTATTAGCTGTTGTAGTGAAAATGGGTAGATACCAATGTCCGCAAAGGACTGTAGCGATGGTCTGCTGCCTCGGTGAAAGAAGATGGTAGGATTCGGCGAGATTGGCCTTGTCTGAGGACACGTGAATGCGCTGGCAGGCTAGCATTGCGATGTCGTGGGGCGAGTTCTTTGCCCCAGCACAAGAAATCACTACAAAAAAATTGCATTCACGAATTGGGAGATCAAATGTGGATCGACAGGTGTCGAGGCCGAGGTAACCTACTATGTGTGGGAATTACTAACGCAAATGACAAACCGGGTCGGGAGAAAACATACGGACTTGAGAGGACTTATTGCCCCTAAATAAGAGTGGTGCATCCAGGTGGAAGCGGTACCTCCTCGCACCCCCCAACTGGATCAAGATCCAATGTAAACATGGCCATATATTTTCAATTTAAGTGAAAAACTCATACAAATATAATTTGTATGCATTTTTCCCTTAAATGAAAAATATCAACGTGGCAAATTTATGTTAAAGCATAGTATTATGTGATGGAATCACATAACACTATACCATAAATAGGCACGCGAGCGGAAGGCCACTCTACCCTGCGAGAGCACCTGTAAACGTCTCAAGAAAGGGTGAGCTCGTTATCGTGGAGGGGCCAGCCAACGTGGCGGGTCCCACACAAGGTCAGGTTCTAGATAAAGGGGAAAACCTAGTTTGGATGTTGACTTAACATATCTTTTCATTTTATTTCTGTGTGATAAATTAAAAATTATATGCAAATGATCGGAAAATTTACAAAAAAACCAAATTTGATCAATAATCGGTGAGATTCTTCATTTATAGTACTCCACATTTTGTAATAAATTTTAAATTCCTAACAAAACAAATAGTGCGCTTCACAGTTCTTCCAAACTATTATAAAGTTTTAATAGAATCCACTTTACCATTTATATCAAATATATATAACATTTTCTAGCAAATTTTAAATTCATTGCAAGACAAAATAACGCGCTTCACAATTCTTCTAAACTATTGTATTGTTTCTTTCATAGAATCCACTTTAAAACTTAATTTTTTCTCTGATAGGCATTAAAAGGCTATACATAAATAAATATAAACACATATAAATATACATAAAATAATAGGGCTGCATTTTAAATCGCGTAGGTAATAATTGTAGCATATAAGAATAATAAATAAAGTGTGCTAGCAACAGTGGTCAATATAATATTACATTCATGGCTTCATGCACAAACATACCAAAGTTCAAATTTAAATGCAATTCGAGGGTAGTTACCTAAAATCGTGGTGTGGGTGATGCTTCAAAAAATTTGTTTTTATAATTATGGTTTGATTGTTTTTCCTAGTACCCTTGTTAATTTTTATACAAATTTTAATTTAGCAGTATGACTTGTCTCTCAGGGGATAATCTTATCTCACTTGCTTATGTTTTTTAAAACAAAAATTTAAATTGCGATTTTACTGGTTATAGCACAGATGATAAACGGAAATTGTTTTTAAAATTGTTAACTATATGCAATATGTACACGTTAGAGATCAATTCTTGGAGCTGTCAATCGTACCAGTAATTCCGATCGGGGCAATACCCATGCAAGCAAGATGTAATCCACCACGAGAATTTGATGAAATTCGCCAACCAAATAATTGTAACTTGCCCTTTAATTAAGCTTGTGGTGATGTTGAACAATTGAAGAACTTTTGGCGGGATGTTGTGCTATATGCACCAAGTGACAAGGATATAAGCATACACATATATCATTTCACTCTTTGAATCTTACACTGCAATTGTCTCTTTACCAAACGTCATTCAGTATAACTGAGCAGATTCCTTCTGCTCTTTTATCTCTTTGCCACCTAACACGCAATCATTTCATTTCGAAGTCTAAGCAACCGCTCAATCCGTCCAAGTATTCTCGTTGGAGTAAAATTATTTATTAGATATCGTTACACATTTCTGAGGCAAAATCACGTCCCGAATGATGGCGGCATCTCAAATGAAGCACACGTATCGTCAATATGCAAACGAGCCGATCAGAAGCAGCCTATTAAAACTAAGCAACGTGTAACCAAGCACACACCTAAAAGAGACCAACGAACGTTCATCACGCACTCACTTCTCGCAGTATCTTTTCCCCACCTAAACACGGCCCCAAAACAATTATTTTTCCAGATTATTACCGGTTCATGCAATTTCCTTTGCAAAGGAACTGGCCAAAATCGGCACGCTCTTGTCTTTCCCAAATCAATTTATTGCGAATCGCGCCGCACGTCACTTGGCAAAAAACCCACTTAGGACCTGATATTGTGCCTTTACGAGGCAAAAGTGAATTCACTCACGCATTGTTTTAAAGCGGCCCTCAGGCAATATTTGATTAATGCTTCACAGTTTCAAGTGCACTCAACTATTTTAAAGATTGTTGTTTCTTTATCTCTAGTACTATTTCGCAGATATAACGCCTGCCAGCGCGGTTCAGACTCCCGTGCACAACCCAAATTGAAATTTTTCGTGACTTCCACACCTTCCATGGCAATGGATGGCGAATTCCGCGTTAAAGTTTGCGCACGATATTTTTCTCTTACGCAATGCCGAAATTCGAATTGGAACGTGGAACGTTAGAGGAGTTCGTTAAAAAATATCTGAGCAAAGGTGGATCGAATGCTAATGTTAATGGATAGCGGTTGTCCCGACGTGTACAATGCGTGGCGATCAAGAACAGATTCTCCGATTCACGCAAGCAGATCTGCTTACTTGATGCAAATAGCCTCCGGTACGGCAAACGCCGCAACGGAGGTTTGTGACGAGCCCCTCATTCATCCACTATGGATTGCATTCGGCAATACAATTCGTGGATGAGCTGCATTATAAAGCTGTTACCGGGTCCAAATTTTAATTGTAGATGTAAATAATTAATTTTTTTAATTTACAATTAAAATTGGATTAGGGCTATAATGGTTTTCGAGCAGTTTGCTTAGGTGACTGCTCGATTACTACACTGTTTGATTTTGGGTTTTTGGATTTAAAAAATAAGTGAACTCTACAGGAATTGGGAAAAATGAGTTCAGGTGATTTTGAACGGCTTTTGAATATTGACGAAATATCAAGCAACTGCAGTTCAGGAGAGTGCAACATCGAAAATGTAATGGATGACAGTAATTTTGAGGAACTATTGCAGATCAGCATCGATGAAGTAGAATTCCCGAATGTTCAGGAAAATTGTGATGAGGATTGGGATAGTAAGGACGATTGGCCATTGAGTAGGATAAGACACAAAAAATTGAAGAAAAGAATTGTGTGGGCGCAGGATACATCGTATTTGAGTGGTGCGAATTTATATATCAGAGTTACTGGTCCAAATATACTAACTACGATTGGTACCCTAACGGATTTATTTTTGAAGGTATTACGGAAGATCTTTTTTAATGAATCTATATGCTTTAGTGGTAGCGCTAATTTTGTCCTGACCTCGCTCACTGAAATCAAATTATGTCTAGGCCTGAATATTATTGTAAGCCGGAAAAGGATGTCAAGCTATAAAGACTACCAGTCCGCCAGAGAGGATAGGAGCGATAATTTTATAAGCTCGGTAGTGGTACGTAACAGATTTTCTTGGCTAGTGGGCCATCGAAATTACGATAAACTATACAAAGTAAGACCTGTTGCATAGACAGTATTAATGGGTGTGGTACCGTTTGCAAAGGAAAAAAAGATACTCCCTGATCTGAAGGTAGATAAATGTATAAAACGATTGACGGATTCACAACTTTGAAGTGGATGGAAAACATGTTATTTTTCAGCAACCATCAGGATCTGTCTATTATGAGCTGCCATACGATTCATGTGGTCAGCCCCTTGTAGCTTCCTCTATCTTATATTCGTTGAGACTTTCGGCTTGTCAAAAATTTTCTACAGCCCATGATTGTATCGGATTCGCCATTGATCCCCGTCTAGCTTCGCTCCAATTATTCGCCTAAGGACCCGTCACCCAAAGATGCTTAATACTCGTATATTTGCATCCATAGCATAACACAGGTCTTATCACAGATTTGTATACTTAGAGCTTTGTTTTCCTGTGTATGCGGCTGGTCTTCAAGACCGTCAAAACTGAGTACAACATTTTATTTGTGCGCTATATTCTTCGACGAATTTCGTCTTTTTCATTACCGGCTCTCGTTATTTTGCTGCCTAAATACACAAATTTGCTCACATTTTCGATACTGTATTCGCCAAATGTGATACTTTGCGTGTTTAAGGTACTTTACCTCGACTGCGTCATGAACTTTGTTTTATTTTCATTGATTTGTAGCCCTACTAGTCTTACTTTACTATCAAGTTTCTGGAAGAGTTCTTTGGCAGTTGTTAATGACTGTGACAAAATGTTGATGTCGTCTGCATAGGCTACTACTTGGCTCGGCTTGTTAAGTAATGTACCTCATGCATCGACTGGTAGCTTTCTATAACATATTCCAGAGCCAAATTGAACAGCAATGGGGCCAGCCCATTTCCCTGCTTTAGTCCGGTAGTTATGTCAAAGGCGTCAGTGAGTTGGTTATTGATGCGGATTTGGGAGGTTATTGACATCATAAGCATTTTGGTAGGATGGGCTTATTTGGCCAAGATACCAAAGCAACGCATAATCTGGTACAATCCGTTACGATCAATACTGTCGTATGATTGCTTAAAGTCAACGAAAATTTGGTATACATCTATATAGAACTCCCAGCTTTTCTTAAGTACCTGCTTGGCTGTAAATAATTGGTCTATCGTCGATCTACTGCTGTAAAACCACCCTGATATTCCCCAATAAAAGTGTTAGCACATGATCTGATTTTATTTACTGAGAAGTTTAAAAATATGTTGTACGCCACACAAAGTAGTGATACGCCTCTTTAGTTTTTGTACTGTAACTTGTCATCTTTTTGTTGGATAGGGAATATAATTCATTAGTTCTACTCGTTCAACATATGTTTTTTTTGCCAAATATGCTGGTGGCTTTGTGGATGGCTTTCTAAATACCGCTGCCGCCATATTTGATGAGCTACACTAGAATCTCACTGATGCCCAGTACTTTGTTATTCTTTTAGGCTTTGATGGGGGAACAAACTTCCTCCAGAGTTGGTGGAGCCAATGAAAACTCTCTGGAAATGTCTGTAGGCTCCGATGTTCTGGAGCTGTGTGGGGGACTCAGGAACTTCTTGAAATATGATGCCCATCTTTCCTTAATCCTATTTTCATCAGTGCTGACGTTGTCGATGTCATCACGGCAAAGCGTGGTCTTGGGCTAGCAACCTCGTTTCAAGATTTTCTCTACTTTTTATGCTTGTTTGTGTTACATTGATACTTTTCAATTGGTGTTCATAGTATTTTCTTTTCAGAATTCTAATGATCTTACTCGCTACTCTTCTGAGATTTTCATAATTTGCTTCCTTTGATCTGGTTTTCCTACCTAGATATTTGCTGTACGCTTGATTCTTTTTATCTAATGCATCCTGGCATTCACCATCAAACCAATCATTTCGTTTGCGTAGAGCTTGCTGTCCGATTATCTGTTCTTCCACAGTCTTAATCGTCGCTTTCACTTCCACCCATAGCTCGTTGCTTGCTTTCAGTAATATATCTGATAGGAAGTTTGTCGAGGGTCTCCGTGTTATTTTTGGCCACAAACGCTTTTGATGTCGAGTTTTTCTAACGAGCTGGTCTTCGCCGAATATGTCTTGATATATGATACCGATAGGCTAGTTTAATCAAGCAATGATCCGAGTTACAATCGGCTCCTCGATATGTACGAACGTCAAGTATGCTTGAGGCCCTACATGGTTTGATCAGAACATGGTTGACCTGATTTTGTGTGTTGCTATCCGGTGGTATCCAGGTGATATTATGAATGGGTCGATATGGAAAGAGAATTGAATGTATGACTAGATTTCTGCTACATGTAAATCCAATCAGGCACTATCTGTTGCCATCCTTCGTTTGGAGTTATAGAGACCAGTGGTGTTGGCCAAACTCATAAAAGGTCCGCTAAGTATTTTGAACTTCAAAATCTTAGGATTGCATTTGTGCATGGATTTCGAAATCGTCTTAGCTTGGCCCAAAGAACATCCATTCAAATGGGCAGTTTTCGTTGCCAATTGGACAGCCGAAACTCTAAAACAGTTGGTAACGCCGCGTGGAATTACGTTCGGTCACAGGAAAACCCTACAGATGCAGCATCTCGTGGGGTTGGAGTCACAGAACTTGCAGAATTCTGGTTGTGGTGGTCAGGACCAGCGTGGCTCAAGAAAGATAAGATTTGTTGGCCGATAATGCGAGAAATTCTACCTACCGAGCTCGAAGTCCGGAAGACCATCGTCTGTCATGCCCAATTAAATGAAACTGGATTCGAACTTACCCGTCTGCTGCGCATCACTGCCTACTACTATCGTTTCTCACAGCTATGTGCAAAGCAAACGCCTTCGAAGGGACATCTTACCAGCAAGGAGTTGTTAGAGGCGTTGAAATTTTGGATTAGCATGTATCAACGCTCGAAGCTCAAAGAAGACATTTGTGCTCTTTGAAATGAAAGGCGATTGCCAAAAACTAGTTTTCTGAGGAGTCTGAAAGCGTTTATCGACGACCACAGTTTATTGCCTCTCGGGTGAAGATTGTCACACGCAAGCCTATCCTACAATGAAAAACATCTGATCATACTCCCAAAGGATGACAAGTTGACTCAGTTGATCCTCGATCCATTTCACCAGGCTACTCTTCACGAGGAGACACAGTTCATGCTTGCAACGTTAAGAAGACGTTTTTGGCTTATAAATGGAAGGCGTGTAATACGTCAATTCGTTCACAGATGCTTAAAGTGTATTCGATCCAAAGCAACGGCCTCTTTACAACTCTTCTCACTTCTCACCCTGGGTAACGCAATCATTATTAGGGACGGCTAAGGAAGGAAGGCATATATTGAAATTTTTATCTATTTAGCTGTGAAAGCAGTACACCTGGAGTGTGTCAATGGACTCAAACTCAAGCTTTTCTGACTGCTTTGAAGCGTTTTACGAGGAGGAGATGACTATGCTTGCATATCTACAGCGATCAAGAAACAAACTTTGTTAGTGCCAGTACCGAGCTATCCCGCATCCCGCTTTTCAACCCGCCAGCTGCTCCACAGTTTGGAGGGCTGTGGGGAGCGGGTGTGAGCTCCGTGAAGAAGCACCTGAGAAAGATATTTTGCAGTGCGATTTTAACAAATGAGGCATGCTTAAATTCGCGTCCGTTGTGTCCTTTAAATGATAATTCTACTGACACAACTGCTCTGACACCAGTCCATTTTTTAATCGGAGATATCTTACTTGCTCCTCCGACGAACGACGTCATGCAATACAACATTTCTCGACTAGATAGATGGCAACTATCTCAGCTTTGGTACAACAGTTTTGGAATCGATGGAAGAGCGAATATTTAGCGCTGCTATAGCAGCGACCCAAATGGACTCATCAAGAGCATTTTCCACAAATCGGAGAAGAGTGACAACTTTCCTCCATATTATTGGCCGTCAGCTGCATCACAGCAGTTCACCATGGATTACACGACTTAGTAAGCGTTGTGTCTATTTTTTGCAAAGGAAAGACCTTTCAACGCCCAATCGCAAAAATTGCGCTACTACCACTCAAAAGAGCATCAGAAGCAGAACAATAATGAACAACAAGCAGAACAATAATAAACAACATCCAGTTAATACACCTGTACTTCACTCGATTGATATTTCTTCACTTTTCACTGAACATATTGAAGGTGAATCCCTCACTACTTCACTTAATCCTAATACATCACCTGGTCCTGATGGCTTACCGAATATTTTTGTCAAGTCATTAGCCTCTTCACTTTGTATCCACCGATTACATTGCTAAGACCCTTGAAAATTGATTGCAGTTTGATGCCATCTTCACTGACTTCTTGAAGGCGTTTGCTACGGTCAACCATCAACTTCTCTGTTACAAACTGAAAGTTTTGGGCTTGCTGGCCCTCTCTTATCATGGATGGACTCCTACCTGTATTCTCGTATATGTTGCGTTAGTTAATGTGGAACTACCTCTATTCTATTTTATCCATCCTCTGGTGTTCCTCAACGTTCCATTTTAGGTCCCCTCCTATTCCTATTGATTATAAATGATCTTCCCTCGGTAATCGCTTCCAATTGCCTACTGTATGCCAATGATTTCAAAGTATTTCGAGCCATCAGGTCTTTACAAGATTGTCAATATCTTCATATGGACCTGATTGCACTAAGTAACTGGTGTTCGTCTAACTACCTCTGTCTTAATGTTGCCAAATGCTACAAAATGATTTTTAATCTAAATCAATCTCCGCTGACTTTCACCTCTATGTTAAATGAAGTCCCACTCGCTTCTGTGAACTCTGCTAAGGATCTTGTTGTCATTTTTGATCCTAAACTCAATTTTGATGCACTCATTCTAATTGCGACTATAGGGCCTTGAAAATATTGGGACTTATTTTTAAGGCATGCTTATAAATTTAACAATATATCTGCCCCCATCCCCTTGTTTATCTGTCTTGTTCGTTCTATCCTTGAATATTGCTCTGCAGTTTGGTCTCCCCCACACTCCTACCTCATTAACTCGTTAGAGAATGTCCAGCGAAAATTTACTCGTGTCTTGTTTGACAAATTCAAAGTCCCATATCGACCCTATGACTGTCGTTTATCCTTCTTACGTTTGCCTACTCTGTCATCCCGTCGCATGTATCTAGATCAGGGTTGCGACTAAGAAGCCTGATTCTTACAACTCAATTGGAGTAGATATTAGACTTTTTGTGCTTTAAGTTTATTCTACATGCATATTTGACTAAATACTTACTATTGTTAATATCATTGAATTTCTTTTTATATTAACTTTTTCACTTAATTCTAATTTTCATTAGTTTTCTTTCTGTTTGTTTTTTTCCATTTTATAATTGGATTATGTTTAATCTATTAAATGGAATTTAAATAAATAAACACCTGTTAACCCCAACAATTAGTAGCAGCTAGACTGCAGTCCAGGGGAGAAGTATGTTTGAAACAAACGAAAGTACCACTTTTGTACAAAAAAACAAAAGAACCCCTTTTACACAATAATAACTTATAAATTTCAAAATGATTTGTAGTGCTTCTAATCCAAAGTCTCAGTTTCCCATGAGATTTTTTCGATTTTTCATGAAATGTAAATTTTATGATCTTTGACAGTTTATAAAAAACAATTTATTTGATTTGTTCATGTGTGAAAACTGTGTCTGGATTTTCATTGGAATTTAACAATGTTCGTTTTTCACACACAATCGCTCTCTCCCCACCCATCGACGTCAGTAGCGTTCGGAGGCAGAGACCTGTCAACTAACCTTATCAGCTGGTTGGGACATTTAAATAAAGGGAGAGAGATCTCTGCGGAGTATCGATACGCGGGTTCCAGGTTATCACAGTAACCGATATCTGCTGGCTATCGCTACCCAATATTATGCGCCAAGTGGGGGCATTATATTGCCGCAAAGACAGCATACCCATTGCGGATGAAACTAGTGGGTATTATGTTAAGCGTGACACGACCAAACAAGTCCGAGTTCTGATTGCAACTGATTTATTCTCTTCAAATACAATACGAGTACATACAGGGTGCGTACGATATTTGAGGGCAACTTGAGAGTAGAATTGATAAACTTTTACTTTTAACAAAATTTAATGAAATTTCAGGATTTTTTTATGCAACGTTAAATTAATAAATGGCTATGAAGTTATTCAATAAAATCGCCACTAGCCGCAATAACGTCTTCGATCCAGGTTCGGTAATGATTACATGCCCGAATCAAATGCTCCTTGTTCATATTGACCATAACGGCATTAATAGCAGTCTTCAGCGAAGAAGTGGTATTATCAGGACGCTCATTGGTCTCACGCTCAACTACGCCCCATACGTAATAATCCAAAGGATTAAGGTCTGGGGAGCTAGGTGGCTATAAGTTCGGTGTTATGTGGTCATGAAAATTTTCGGCCATTCAATCTTGTGTCGCTATCGCTTTATGTGAAGGAGCATATGGTCTGCCTGCCCTTTCACTACCGTCTCCAAAACCTTGATGTATTCAGCAGAGTTCACTCGAAGTCCTTGAGTAAAAAAGTGTGGTGGCATAACATGTCCTTCGTTGCTGACAACACCTAAAACCATAACAGTGGCTGGAAATTTTGTGTGCACAACAACAGGAACCTCCGTAGGATTTGAACATAGCCATCTGTCATTTCTGCGATTGGTCTTTTGTTCTTTGTCAAAATTTTTTTCGTCGGAAAAAAACCATAACAATTTGGGCGCCTCAGGGTATTTGATTTTGTTTAAAAGACATTTTGATCGGAGAACTCTCTTTTCCCGTGTTCGTTCCGACATGAACTGTCCTCTTCGCATCACGTAAGACTTATACCGAAGGTGTTCGTGGACAACTCTACGAATAAGGCGCTCAGAAATATAATGCTCACTCGCAAGGGCCCTCATTTATTTTGAAGGGTCCTCGTCTATGATCGCTTGCACTTGCTCTAAACATTCTGCAGATCGGACAGTGTCAGAACGTTGTTCGTGCTTTTTGCGTTTCGCAACCGATTCTGTATCGCCTCCTGATGCTTCCAGTTCACGGCGAACCTTATGCACGAATGAACGGTTGCAATTAAGAAAATTAGAGCTCCCTAAATCTGTATGGTTCGCACATATAGCGACGATGACAGCATGTCTCTTCATTTCTTGAGTGATGTTGTATCCGCCATTTCTTATCTGAAAAGGAAAAAAAATTAAAAAAAAAAATTCGCGAAGTTATAGTCACATTTATACATGTCCTCAAATACCGTACGCACCCTGATATACATTCACATGACATTCCTCCCGCGGTATCATAAGGCGATACATATTCAATTATGTTGAATCATCAATATTCATTTACAGCAAATAGCGAAATAAGAAATCAAATGTAATTCAAAAAATTTCGTAAGTACTAAATATTCAACATTTAGTATGTAACAAATTTTCATTGGTAAACACTGCTTCTGAAACGGTCTGGCTCTCTGCGAATACAATTGCTTCGTCTCTTGAGATCCGACTTGAGATGTCGGAGTACTGGTTGTAATAGGCTGTGTCTTTTCAACGATTATTGGTAAATGTGGTGAGATTTGCAAGTCTGGAAGAATGTCGTTTTTATCTACGTCTTTGTCTTTATACGTTCGCGCATGTGGTCGCAGTATCGTCTTCTCTCCACACCATCGGGAGTTAGTATACGATAGAAGTACCGATGTGTTCTCTTCGTAACTTTTGCTGGCTGCCATTTTTTTCAATTTTTGTCTTGTAATAGACTTGTTGCCCTGGTTGGAATTCGTATATCTTCTTACCTGACTCAATCTCTTGTCTTAGGCTCTTGAACTGCAGTTTTTGTCTCTTGTCGGGTTTAAGTTGTCGAAAATACCAAACATCACCTTAGTTACGTCTGCCAAACATCACCTTAGCTGGAGTTTTACCTGTTGCAGCATGTGGAGTATTCCTATATGCGGACATAAAGTCACGAAGACGCTGCTGCGTTGTCTTGTTTTCATTTTTACTGGCTCTCGTTCTTGTTTCAAAAGTCTGAACAAATTGTTCAGCGAGCCCATTGGTCCTGGGATGGTATGGTGATGATTTAATGTGGTTTATGCATCGTGATTTACAAAAATGTTGAAACTTTTCGGATATAAATTGTGGCCCGTTATTCGATACAATGATTTGCGGTAATCCAAACGTGGTAAAAATATCATCTACCATATCACATAGATGTTCGGCTCTTGTTTGTTTGAAAGGTCGGATATCAACTCATTTTGAAAGGGCATCAACTATAACAAGCCACTGCTGATCCTCGTTTGGTCCAGCAAAGTCCACATGGATTCGTTGCCATGGTCGTTCCGGTATAGTCCACGAAAACACTGGAAGTTCAGTGCATTGCGGCCTTTGTTCCTGGCATGGCCTGCATTTTTTTACAAATGTGTCGATGTCGGCATTTATAAGTGGCCGCCCGACATAAAAACGGGCTATTGCACGCATAGCAACTATTCCCGGTTGTCCGATGTGTAGACGTCTTGGCACGAGTTGGCAAAGTTTGTTAGGTAAAGTAACCACTCCGCCAGGTTAGAATGTTGTTGGTTGTAGCGATTTCGTCTTTTTTGTCGTAGTACGGTTTAAGCTCGTTCGTTGCTTCTTTGCTACTCCAACATGATCGTACTAGCCATAATACTTTTCGTAGCACCGGGTCGTTTTTTGTTGCTTTCTGTAACATCTTTTGTGATAGTTATATATCGTCGTACTCACTACTTAGTAATTCCTCGGATATCTTGTTAATCCGCTGCTCTTCTCTGCCTGCCCCTTTGACATTATTCGGAAGTCGTGATAAGCAATCTGCAATAACGGTGCTAGCTCCACTTCTATATTCTATATTGTAGTTATACGATCCGACGTAGAGCACCCACCGAGTCCAATTTCGCCAAACAAATGTTGTAACGGCTTATGGTCTGTGATTAGCATGAACGTCGTGCCTCGTAAAAACTGGTCAAATTTTTTTTTACTGCGAACAATATTGCTAAGGCTCCGTGATCGACCACAGAATATTTTTGCTCGGAGTTAGTAAGTTTGCGAGAAGCAAAGGCATTAGGCTCTTCGCTTTGCACACTAGTTTTATGAAATAAGACAGCTCCTAGTCCCTTTTCAGATGCGTCACACGTTACGTATAGTTGGCGGTTAAGGTCGTACGGCACGATAATATTAGCTTTAACCACCTTTTGCTTTATGTGCTCGAATGTCTGTAATTGCGCAGGACCCCACCTCCATCGTTGTCGTGTTCCAGTTAATGAGTGAAGATTTGCACGCGTACCGTGCAGGTTAGGTATAAATCATTCATACAAATTTATTAAACCTAAAAAAGAACTGAGCTCCTTTACGTTGGTTGGTGTTGAAGCATTTGCAATCGCTGCCAATTTGGATTGTGACGCTTTACTGATTGTTTGTCCCAAATATTCGATTGGGGGTTGCATAAGCGCGCACTTGCTCAATTTTACACGAAAGCCTGCTGCGCGTAGTCGTCGTAAAACTTCTTTTACGTTTACCAAATGGGTGTGATTGTCCTTGCCCGTGATGGTGATATCGTCAAAATATACTAATAAGTTTTCCAAATATCTTTGAAAACTAGCCGGGGCATTTGCGATGCCAAAAGGAAGGCCCTTGTACTAGTAATAACCTCTGTGAGTCCAAATAACTACGAATTTCCTTGAGTCGGGCTGTATTTCAAATTGCAGATATGCATCCTTTAAGTCAATCGTTGTATACGTTTCTCCACGAGATAATTTGTGTATCAGCTGATCAAAAGGTGGGTCTGAATGCCGTTCTGTTACTAGCACGGGATTAAGTGTTGTTCGGAAGTCACCGCAAATTCTAATTTTATCATCTTTCTTTATGATATTTACTGTTGGTGTTACCCACTTTAGCGGTGTATTGTTAGGATCCACGTGTGAAATAACCTCTTTTTCTATAAGTCTGTCAAGTTCAGCTTCTTTATTTTTTTTGTAAACCGAATTTTATTGGACGCGCCGGTACATGTATAGGCTTCGTGTTAGGTTTTAAATGAATTTTTATTTGATAATTTTTAATCTTACCGAGTGAGCTCTCAAAAAGGATTTTATTTTCCTGTATTATTTTGGATAATTCTCGATTAAGGTTATCGTTGTTGTATTTCTTTTGATGCTTGGATTCATTCAGCAAGTACACCGCAGACGGAAATTGCACGCCGAATACTTCACTTCACGGTAAACCAAATAGCAAATGTTCTGCGTTGTCCAATACAACTTCCGGGAGGGTAGCTGTCGTATTTTGCAGTTTTAGGATCACAAACGTTTTACCCATAGGTCTCAATTTGAAGTTTCCGTATGCTTTCAGTGTGGGGCCCTTTGGCAGTGGTGGTGATCCGATTATCCTCCACAAAGCTGTGCTTATAATCGAGTTTGCTGCCCCTGGATCCCAATCCATCGTGCATTGAATGTTGGTGATCATGACGTTTATTCTTTTTCCCTTATTAACGTTGAATATTGAGTCGGATTCCGTTTCGTCGTCGGAGCTGTGTGTCTCACTCATTTTGAAATTTCTCTTCTCTGGAAGCTGTTTTCGTTTCTCGTACACTTTTTGTTGCTTTAAGTGGTTGTATTGCTCTCGCTTTCATTTGTATTGGCTTGTGTGTGTGCACTTGTGTAACTTAATTGAGCTCGGCCACGTTTGATGCAGCACGATCTAAAATGTCCTCGGATACTGCAATCTTCGCAAATGTTATTTTCTGCGCAGTATTATTTATGCATTTTTGGCTTACCGCACCGTCGACACTGGCTACTTTGAAGTTTTCTAACTATTTTACGTTTTGCTGAGTCTTGAACGCGTTTCACCGATTCATAACTACTAGTGTCATATTCTTTTTCTGCTGCCTCTCGCGCTTGAGCCACAGCGAACATTTCTGCAAAGGTTACTTTCACATCTAAACCTTCACTGTTTTTTTATTTAAGGTCCGGCCAACGTTGCTTTAATTCTATTTCGAGTCTTTTATGATGAAATCCCGTTGCAAAGTGATCACTCAATTGTCGATCGAGCATGTCGCCATTATAACCGCAACCTCAGCTAAATTCTTTAAACTGATTTGTGTATAACTCAAAAGTCTGACCGGAGCGTCGAATGCAGTTCCAGAAAGTCGTCAACGCCTTAAATCGTGTTGTACGTATTTGGAATAGACGCAAAAACTTTTCTTTAATGGCGTCATATGTCTGCTTCTCAAATTCTGCACTAGTGTCGGCAAAGACAACTTTCAGCTCGTGAAAAATTTCTGGCTTAAGACACGACAAAAATAACTCACGTTTTGCGAAAACATAGGCACTATTTTTTGAATCATCGAGGCCCCACATTCGACATTGAGCCTCAAAATAGTCTATAAACGTGGCGGCTTGTATGTGGGTGTTGAATTTCTCACACTTAAATCCCCTCATGATGCTCTGCAATTCGTATGCTGGATTGATTTCCGGAGTGCTGCGGTCTCGTCGTCTCGAGGTGTTTTCATTCGTCAATCCCTGTATTAATGATTGAAAGGCTCCCATAAACGTATTAAATTGTTCTGGGTTCATCGTAAATCGATTATTTCACTTCCAACACATAGCACTGGAAAATCCGTAATTATTTTTTATGCCATCCTCGTCGACAATGTTATGTTAAGCGTGACACGACCAAACAAGTCCAAGTTCTGATTGCAACTGATTTATTATCTTAAAATATAATACGAGTACATATACATGACAGTGGGTGCATTGCTAATTTATCGAGTAGTTCGCGGGGTGAACTTCTCGATTAATACACCTCATTGCATTAAATGCAGAGTGAAAATCGATTACGGTGTACGGAATAGGAACCTTACAGAAACCGGCATTCCCTCGAGTACACGGGGTAGGTACTCCCCAAAGAATACTAGTTTCCAAGACCACTCCTTTCAACAAATATTTCCTCTTCCAGAGTGTGATTCATACTGGACCTCATAATAGGAGTGGTGCTTCTCACATAAAAACTGCTTTAGTAGAGTATACGTCCATCGACCTAGATCGAAAATCCAAAGTCGGCTAGCTTTTCTTCTCACTTTAATTTATAAAACAAACTCAGTCATCCTTTATTGATACCAAGACACGATTTCTTGATATTTCCTATATATTTTGAACGAAAATCTCAATTCTCCTTGATGAAACTGGGATGAATTCTTTAATTTATCCGGGTTAAAAAACATTCAATCTTCCACTCGAAAGCATTCAAAGAAAGAAAAGAAAAAAAAAACAATCTGCTACAAGAAAATGACAATTTTCTTCGCATGAAGAGACACATCTCACTTGACTGTCCTAAAATATTAAAAAATCCCAACTCCATCCTTTCTCCGGCATTCATCAATCAGTGACCCGTGAACGGAGCAGTTTTCATGATTCACGAAAAAGGAACACGCTGAGAGATTAATTTTAATGGAGAAAGCGCTGGATCAGTGTATATGAATCGAGAAACGATAATGTTCATTCCTTTCTTCTTCCTTCTTTTTCAAGCGTTGAAATTGATTTACCATCAAAAAGAAATCCTCCACATGATGACGATCGGAATGGGAGGTTTACGACATTGTTGCGCACACTTTGGTATATTCATGCCAAAGTCAAAGTATGCTCACGTTTCCTTAATGGTAGTTTCTGATGGTAGTAACAGACTTACTTCGCCGCTTTTACATGTCATATTGTGTATGTTACGGTGAATTGTTATAACGTGTTCCGGGATTGCTTTGATGACTTGTAAGAAGCTTAAATTAGCTTTTGTTATGGCAGAAAAGTGAAGTTAAGATGCTGGAGAAATTCAGGAAATAGGTTAATGTTTATATACAATCTAATTAATAATGTTCAGTTATTTTTAGTGGATCATCGAAGTAACTGTTGAGCATGTTGCAAAACGAGGTAGATTGTTTTATTTTAAAATTCTTACTTTGCAGCATTCGTTGAAAATAAAATTTTCTCGTTTTTCTTCCTAAGATATGGTAGATATTTTATGTTGCTCTGATTCATGATGATAAATTTAAAAAAAAAATCAATGTATGTATATCAAGGACATAATCACATTTTTACGGAAAATAACAATAATACCTACAAATTACGCAAATCTTACTCCTTCTTTCTTTTATTTATTACCACCCCAGAAATTTGCTTTCATTCCTAACTTTCCACTCTAGAAGCTTTATCGTCCAACATACTGCACAATTTCACTGGGTACTGCACAATTTCCACTCATACGCCTAAAAGTCAGAGCGCAAGGTGTTATAAATGAACGGGTACCTGCACATATTACATACGAGTATGTGCGCCTACTCATTCGCTGGCTCCATGCCAAATATCAATTTCTAGTGCCTTGTGTTCTACGCGATATTACAATACGATTGATGGGGGTGGCATTATAAGTGGGTGGATTGCTTCCACTAAGCCTCTCTCTCACCATGCAGATTACTCGTATAATGGTGATGAAGTTGGCGGTCATGGTCCTAGTGGTGGCGGTAAATCGAATGAGGCAACATCATTAAATTATTTCAACGATATTTACCATCAACCCTGACGAAACTTTGATAATTACTGCGCGTCCAAACTTGGGCGGGCGAAAATGAATGAACATTACATGGCGGTAATGAATCATGGTCATGGAGAAAATCGTATTCATGTGCTTACGCGAATGGAGGAACATTTTGCAGAGTACTTTGTACGGTTTAGATTTAGAAAGAAAAATATTTCCGCGTGTATGCAAGCATTCATTTGTGGTGGGAATATATTGGATTTCCGTAATTTTCTAAATTGCTTAGCGAATAGTAAAAATAAAATGTATGCGCCATTATTTGAACATTTCATGCTAGTAATTACTTCTGGTTTGCGGCAAATGATTACAGCTGCGTCATATGACCCGAATTGATTGTCGTTAAATCGGTTTAAATTGGGAGGATATGGTTAAATTTTTTTAAAATCAAGGGCATGCACGGAACGAATAAATTACTAACAGAACTATACGAATCTGAACTGATGTATTTGTTGTTGTTGTGCTCATAATGCAAACTTCCATGATTATGAGAAATTTACTAGGCATTTTCAAACCCGGTTTTGAAAAGATGTAATGATTTTAACTCCGTTCGTCTTCCGACATTTCCCGATGGAAATCTAAACCAACCTTTCATCGGTTAGAGGTGTGAAATCTTGAGGCATATCAACGAAATGTGTATATTAAGGCCTGCAGAGGCAGTGCTGATATTCTTTGAGACTTGCATCCTTTGGCGAGTGCCGTCCCCATGTACCCAAAGAAGTAGAGCTTTCCATAAGGTTCCTCCGCGGACAGCATCCGACTAAAGTGTTGGTCTTATTTTTAATGTAATTTCAGCCGGGGGCGTGGATGCTTCATTGCTCCAGACTCTTGGGGTACTAAGTGACCCATGCCCATCGAGGCAAGGTAGTCAGGGGCAAAAATGGGTGCCGCGTACGGGGCGTCGAGCCTTTTTGGACCTTTGAGTATGCAAATGCCCTGGGCAGTTGGTAAAAGTTAGGAAGGAACCCAAAAAAAAAACAAAGATGAAAGTAGAGAAGGAGTGATAAATTTACAGTTCAGGGGCAGAACGTAGTGAGCGAGCAGGCTCCCGGCCGTCGTCATACAGAGACTGCAATGTTATTGAAGTGGTGAACTTGGCTTCTATAACAGATATATCTACAAGCCATTTCGGGCGAGATGGAGAAAATTGACTCAGCTGTAGACCGTTGTTAGCGCGAAAACCGTCAAACAAAGCAACAAACGTGGGAAAACCAGCAAACTCCAAAAATTAAGCCGAAGCAAATGCTTTCAAAGATAACGCAGGCTTCGATAGGGATGCCAATGATCCTGGCGTCATCTTTAGCGACAACAACGTAGGCTAGAAAATTAGGGACAAACCAGAAAACAACCAACAGCCTTGCCCATACTTAGATTCCCGCGGATTTTTGGTGCAGTAAAAAATGATACAAACGCTAGAGCGTCCTAAAACGGAAGAGCGGGAAATCTTGCAGGACGTACCAGATATTCGCGCAATGGAAGAAAAAATAAACAACAGCGAGAATTTGATTGTCACTGATGCGACCGCTACCAAAAACACTGAAGTAAGAGTCTAAAATCCTGAAAAAATAATGAACCATCCTGAAGTCTATGAAAAGTTACGGCAGGAAAAGAAAGAAGTGACCAGACAAATAAAACGCCGTTGTATGATTTCATCGCCACCATCGAAAATGTGGCTTAAGCACTGTACTCAGAAATGGCAGCCAATAACGTTTCCCAAGACAGGAGTTCGAAAAGCATACTTGCCGTCTAGCGACTTCAAGAAGAAAGGTAAATCCAAAAAGCGGGAGACGTTCTAAGAAGAATTAAATCAGCATGTGGGTCGCTAAAAATCAGCACAGGAATAAAGATTGAGCTCCTTGAACTAGAAGAGCACCTAGACCGCATAGGGCCGCAAAGCCACAAACAAACTCCTTCAAAAAATGCTTGAAAATAAAGCTCGCACGGAAGCTCACCAAGAAAGGAGACCTGATCTGAAACAGAAGAGGGTACTGCTCGTAAAACCCCAAGATAATTGATCCTACGCAGAAGTGCTGCGGGATGTCAGGGCAAATGTAAAGTCCGAAGACACCAACACTGCTATTAATGCAGTAGGGCCAACGCAGTCGGTCCACATGCTGGTCGAATTCGGAGCAGACGCAGTAAAGAAAGTCCTTAGCAAAAGCGCAACTATAGCCTCGCTCAAGTCGATGGCAACGATCGAAATAAGAGATATGGACTGCATCATGGATGTGGCTGAAGTAGAAGAGGTCATCAAGAGAGAGTTCCCTAAGATGGGTAGGATCAAAGCGCGGCTGATACCAGAAATCCGTAGGGGACAACGCATATCCATCATTGACTTGCCCGAAAAGGACACCGAACAATTTATGAACAAGGGCAAAGTAAGAATAGGGTGACTTGTCTGCAGGATGTGACAAGGAGTAGCGCCTCCTCAATGTTTGGATTGCCTTGGCTATGGTCACACTGAACAAGTATGCAATGGATCCGATAGGAGCTCCCTATGCTGCAAAATGCAATGTAATGGGACATGTTGAAAAAAGAGTGTACAAAGGAGGCACACTGTATCCTGCGCAAGGATGTGGCATTTATTGCGATCATGGAAATGTAGGGTTTTCCATGAAACTTTAGCCAAGGCAAAATCAGAACTTCGATGACCCGTATCCTGCAACTAAGCCTATTACGACTTGTTGCTAATGAGTGAGCAACACCTTGATTAACGTTCTGCATCATGATATGCTGGTGAAACTAGTACTGTCGCCATCTGGGTTCGAAACAGTGATTTCTAGGCGAAGCGCTATGGGGGATGGTCCCGGTGCTCAGGGACCACCTTCTTCAGTGTGTACTTAACGCCGAACGAATTTATATCGTCTTTTGGAGATAAAGTTAATACTTAGGAGGGTGCTGTCTCGAACGACGACAGCAACATGCTCGTTGGAGGAGACTTCAACGCTAAAGTAATCGAATAGGGCATGCCTCCGCGGGAAACAAATCCTAGTAATGGTGGCCAGGAAGGCGCTCGTCGTACTAAACAACGGAAATACGCCGACTGCCATATTGGAAACCATACCGGACGTGACATTCGCCTCGAAGTCCTTAGTGCGGAGGATACACAATTGGAGAGTATCAGAAAACTACTCAAGCACTGATCATCAGTGCATTCTTCTTGAGACCAATGATGTTGTCTCCCGATGATCATGCTCTCGTCCTTCTACAAGTGGGTGGAACATCGGAAGGATGGACATGGAGAGGTTCATTAAGGTGCTCACGGCAGGTGCCCCGCTGCCGAGTGATTCGCAGGGGGCAGATGAGCTGGCAGCTCCAGATGTAGTTAACTCAACTAGGAGCATCATCACTACAGTTTGCAATGCTTCTATACCCCTTGGATAACCCCGGTACAGTAAGCCCTCAGTGGTCGACTGAGATTGCTGGAAAGCGAAGGGTGTGTCACCTGCTTCGGTGTAAAGCTCAATGAGCATGGAACCGTGGCGACGCAAGCAACTGGGTAGCAGTATATAAGTTGGCCAGGAAATACCTTCGTAAATTGATTAACAACACCAAGGCTCGCAGTTGGCAAGGTTTAGTAGACAATGTGAACAAGGATCCTGGGGCCTTGGCTACAAGCTAGTCATGCGGAAGCTTGATGCGCTACCTAAATCTGGCATACATGAATTGGAAATGATGGACGAGATAACGTGGGCACTCTTCCCTGCCCATACCGTCCGCATTGATCGAGCAATCGAGTGCCCAATCTTCACACAGCTGGAACTGGAAGAGGCAACTGTTTCACTAAAACCGAGGATTTCCGCCTAGCCAATACAGCTGGTTCACGAACTTGATCGAGATATTTACTCAATACACCTTTCCTGAAAATTTGGTGAAAATCATAGCAAAATTGCAACCTATAGCGGGGTCACAAGTTTCATTATATCTCATATATCCATATTTGTGTTACATATATGTATATATATATATATATATATATATATATATATATATATATATATATATATGTATATATATATATATATATATATATATATATATATATATATATATATATATGTATGCATACATATATATATATATATATATATATATATATATTTATATATATATATATATTTATATATATATATATATATATATATCTATATATACATATTTATATATATATATATATATATATATATATATATATATATATATATATATATATATATATGTATGCATACATATATATATGTGTACACATATATATATATATATATATATATATATATATATATATATATATATATATATATATATATGTATGCATACATATATATATATATATATATATATATATATATATATATACATATATATATATATATATATAAATCTATATCTTCTTCTTCGCCTCCACCAGTCTCGGTTCATTGGCCGCGTCCTCTAATTTCGAAATCCGAGCACCGATGAACTGTCTTCGTCGACCGAGTCAGACCAGCGTTTCCTCGGTTTTCCCACTGGTCTCCGGCCTTCAGTTCTCCCAACGAATACTTTTTTGGGTATCCGTTGTTCGTCCATGCGATTCATGTGGCCAGCCCATTGCAGCTTCCGCAGTCTTACAATCCTTGAGACCTCCGGTTCGTCAAAAATTTCATACAGCTGATGCTTGTATCGAATTCGCCATTGATCCCCGTCTAGCTTCGCTCTGGTTATGCTCCTCAGGGGACGTTGCTCAAAAGCGTTCAATGTATTTGCGGATACTTGGGTTAAGGTCCATGTTTCACACCTATAATATAACACAGGTCTTATCACAGATTTGTATACTTGGAGCTTTGTTTTCCTATGTTTGCAGCTGGTCGTCAAGATCGTCAATACTGAATAAAATATTTTATTTGTGAGCTGTATTCTTCGGCGTGTTTCGTTTCTCTTACTAACCGCTTTCGCTATTTTGGTGCCTAAATACACAAATCGCCAACATCTTCGATACTGTATTCGCTAACCGTGATATTTTGTGTATTTGAGGTATTTTTCCTCGACTGCGTCATGAGCTTTATTTTATTTTCATTGATTTGTAGCCCTATTAGCTTTGCATCGATGTCGAGTCTCAGCAAGAGCTCATTAGCGGTTGTTAATGACCGTAACTAAATCTTGATGTCGTCCGCATAAGCTAATACTTGGCTCGACTTGTGTGGTAATGTACCTCGCGTATCGACGGGTAGCCTAGCAATGGCCCCATTGCCCATCTTGCTGCTTTAATCAAATATTTGTGTCAAAGGCATCGATGAGTTGGTTATTGATGCGGACTTGGGAGTGCGTCGACGTCATTGTCATTTTGGTAAGACGGACCAATTTGGCTGGGATGCCAAAGCAAAGCGTTATTTGGTACAGTAAGTTAGGATCAATACTGTCGTATGCTTGCTTAAAGTCAACGAAAATTTGATGTTCATCTATGTTGAACTCCCAGCACTTTTCAAGTACCTGCTTGACTGTGAACAATTGGTCTATTGTCGATCTACTTGCTCTAAAACCACCTTGATACTTCCCAATAATACTGTTAGCGTATGATCTGATTTTGTTTTCTACGATCTTTGAAAATATTTTGTATGCCGTACAAAGTAGTGATATGCCTCTATAATTTTCGCACTGTAACTTGTCACGTTTTTTGTGGATAGGGAATATAATTGATTGGCTCCACTCTTTTGACATATGTTCTTGTTACCAAATGTGCTGGATGACTTTATGAATAGCTTTATGAACACTACTGCCACCATATTTGATGAGCTTCACTGGAATCTCATCTATGCCCGGCACTTTATTATTTTTTGGGCTTCGTTGATGGAACAAACTTCATCCAGAGTTGGTGAAGCTAATGGGAATTCTCCACAGACATCTTCTGGCTCCGATGTTCTGGAGCTATGCAGAGAATTAAAGAAGTTCTTAAAATATGATGCCCATCTTTCCTTAATCTTGATTTCATGAGCGATGATATTGCCGATGTCATCACAACAGAGCATGGTTTTGGGCTGATAACCTCGTTTCAGGTTTTCCACTACTTTGTATGCTTGTCTTGTGTTATTGCTCGCTAGGCTTACATCTATACTTCTCAATAGGTTGTCATAGTATTTTCTTTTCTTAATTCTAATTATCTTATTCGCCACTCTTCTGAGATTTTCATAGCGCTCTCTCTTCGTCCTGGCTTTTCTACCTTCATATTCTTTGTACGCCTGATTCTTTTTATCTATCGCATTCTGGCACTCATCATCGGACCAATCGTTCCTCTTGTGCCCGGCTTGATGTTCGGCCACGATCCTAATAGCCGCTTTCACCTCCATCCAGAGCTCGTTGCTCGTTTTTATCGATGCGCCTGATAAGATAGGGACCAGCTGGTTGTCGAGGGTCTCCGTGAAATTTTTTGCCACGGACGCCGTTTGGAGCCTTTTGATGTCAAATTTTTGTAGTGGGCTGGTCTTCGCCGAACATGCCTTTGACATACGACATCGATAGGTTAATTTGATCAAGTAATGATCTGTGTTACAATTGGCTCCTCGTTATATACGGACGTCAAGTATGCCCGAGGCCTAACGCTGTTGGATCAGAACATGGTCGATCTGGTTTTATGTGTGCTCTGTGGTGAAATCCAGGACATTTTATGAATGCGTCAATGTGGGAAGCAAGTCGAACGTATGACTAGATTTCCGCTGCATGCAAAGTCAATCAGGCCCTGGCCGTTGTCATTTCTTCCATGGTGGAGGCTATATCCTCCAGTCGTTCCCTGATGAGGTAGCTCACTGCTAACCTTAGCGTTGAAACCACCCAGTATTAATTTTGTGTTGTTTGTAGGCAATTAGCCGACTAGTCTTTCCAGGTGATTCTAGAACGTTTCCTTCATTTCTTTGTCTTTTTCTTCGGTTGGGGCGTGAACATCAATCAGCCCGATTTGGAAGAATTTCGCTTTTACACGGATCGCACACAACCGTTCCTTGTTTGCCTTAAAATGAAAAACGTGCTATTTGAACTCCCTATGCACAATGAAGGCCATTCCAAATTCTTTTTTGCAGTGGACTTCCGACTTTTGAATATTGTCTTGTCTTGAGTGTCGTTTCCAGTCCAATTTGTTTCCTGGACTGCCAGTATTTTCAATTGATATTGACTAGCCCGTTGCAAAAGGTCCACAACAGCGCCAGGGTAATTGAGTGATCTGACATTCAGATGCTATAGTCCTTTTTTCGTTTGCGTGGTCGTTGCTGTGAGTCCAATCCATTCCGAGGCCCATCTACAGGTTTTGAAACATTTTATGGTTTTCCAAGGATGGGGAGTTAGCCCGTCGCACAACCCCCATTCCGGCAGCATGGTTATTATGTCGATTCCGTTATCGGGCGCGGAAGATTCGCTTTCAGCATCTTATCTTCCCACAGAGGAGTTTTATGTAGTATTTAGTAGCAGAGCTTTAGATGTATTTACAGTTATTAGCATTTGTCAGCATTTAGTGTCCCATTATTGGGGAACCAGTAAACCCAGTGCGCGACCTCGGGTACATTTCCTACCATTTAATGGGGGGGGGGGGGGGGGGGGGGGGGGGCTCGGGATGAGGAATCATGGAAGCTATGGGTTGGGGACACAAGGGGCTCTCTCCTCCTTTCTCAAACGGGCTTGGGACCGTCTACGGTGAGGTTATGCACCACTTATTATACTCTCAAATGGGCTGCACAGCACCTCTTCTGAAGTCTCTTTTTGAAGACTCTGAAACAGCTTCAAAAGTCGCATGTGGGCGTTCAAAAACCACTGCTATCATTAGTGGTGTTTTATGGCCATATTCAACGAAGATGATTTGTCAAGAGATCCACGAAATTCCTTTTATAGGCTTGGGAACCGACGGAAGTAACCGTAGAAATGTCAAACTGTTCCCAATAATTCTTCAATATTTTCATAACAAAAGGGGTTCAAGTTCGTTTGCTAGGTTTTTTTAACCTTGAAAATGAGCAAGCAGCAACAAGTACATCCTTTATTGAACAGACTCTGAACAAGCATGGGTTAAGTGAAAAATTAGCCACTTTGTGGCTGACAACACCAATACGAATTTTGGAGGTGTAAATTGTAGGGGGAAAAATAACATTTTTTATGCACTAAAACAATCACATCCGGAATTAATTGGAATTGAATGCTCTGCCCATATTATCCATAATTCTGTTCATCATGGTCTTGATCGATTTGGCCTTTTTGATGTTGATTGTCTCGTTTTTGAGTTGTAGCAATACTTCTCAATATGTACTGTCCGGACAACAGTGTTCCAATCTTTCTGCAAGTTTATTGAGTCGGAATATAGGGACCTACTTAGTGATTGTGAAACGCGTTGGCTGAGCTTATTCCCTGCAATGCAGCGCATTCTGCAAATGTATGATGCCTCAAAACTTTGTTTTTTATCACAAACTAATTCACCTTTTATCATCGACAATTTCTTTTGGCAAGACCTTAGTGAATGCTTTTTAATATTCATTCAATCACTCATAGTTCTACTTCATAAAAAAATAGAAAAATATGGAAATAAATTCAATTTTTGATTACCTTCTCCAAAAAGTAAATGAAAGAGCAAAATCCAACTTTATTCCTTTAGGAGTAAAGCCCATTTTAGCGAAATTCAGAAAAGATGGAAAAGACGCTGCTTGTGATGATTTTATGGAGAGAGTGAAAATTGTTTACACTGAAACAATAGTTTTGCTGAGTTTAAAGTGTTCCAATGGTTAGATTTTAAAAGGAATCAACTTTTGAAATACAGTGATGTGGAGCCATGTCTTTACTATTTACTGAACAAAAAAGTTATAGTCAATGATTCACTATTTTATGATGAAATGTCAATTTGAAGAAATTTTTGGAAGCAAAGTCAGATCATGTTGACTTTTTTAAGAATAGTACTGCAAGTGGTCAACTTTGTGCTTTCTTTTCAGCGGATGAATACCCGGAAAGACACTCCGAATTGCTCGAAATTGCGCAATTGCCCTCAATCGTTGCCTTCTTATTCAGGCCTGAATACGGAAACACCGCGTCAAGTCGCGAACTAACCTCTTCGAGTAGCCTAATCAGCGCCATCTAGTGCTGTTTACATCAAACAATTTTTTTTAAAGATTTTTGACAGTACATATGACTGTCGTTTGAAATTTTATCAGTAGATACTACTCGTATGTCAACGATTTATTTTAAATATGAGACGTCGAAGACATTAGCGCGCAAATATAAGTATTTTGATCCCGTTTGTATCATTTCGGCTAAATTTTATCTGAGAAATGTCATATTTGACAATCTCAAAAGTAGCTGTTTATCGAAATTTAGAGCTACTGATCAGCTGTTTCCGGTACGGAAAGTGACGTCAGGTACGTTAATTGATTTTTTTATGGGTCTGAGTAAGATGGCAACGGCTGCAAACATCGACTGCGAAAAAGACTTTAAAGCAAAACGATTCAAAGAAAGAAAATTTTCCATGATGATTCACAAAATTTTGAAAGAACATCAAAATGTGACGATGCAGCAGAATTTAAATTGCTCCAGCAATTTGGCTCCTATTGTTCTTTGCTTTGCTTTGCTCTAACCAAATTGAGAGCAGACTGTTATGCTTTGCTTTGCTCTTATTGAGTCAATGAGCAACAAATCTGGGCTTCAAATCGCTCCGAAGAGTTTTGAGAGTATTTGGAATTGCTTCCTTGTAAGAGCAAGAGCAATGTGAGTCTTTGAGGAATTGCTCTAGATTGCTTAGAATACTTTGCTTTGCTCTCAAATGCTGTCAAGCTAAAGTAAATAATTTGAAAAAGGGAATTTTCCCTACTAAACGCTTTAATCGGATGGTACAAATTACATTCTTTGTGCATGTAAGCTGGGTTATATTGAAAAGGGAAAATACGATGCTCAGTGGGAAAAAATGCTATGTATTTTCAAAAAAAAAACAAGCTATATTTCAAGTTTAAAATGTAACAAATATAAACATAAAAGACATTCTTATCTAAATTGTTTGTGCTTTTAAGAGTTTTCTATATCTGAATAAAGATTAAAAATACTACAAACTATTCAAAATGTTCATCATCATCCTCAAATAATGATAAAGAGCTCACTGCTTCATCCATGAAGTTTTTATTCAGTTTGACTATTAAAATGTCTTGAAGAAGATCTGGCTTTAGTTGCACTCTAAGATCGGAAAGGATTAGTAAGAGCTGAAAATGCTCTTTCTACTGACACTTGAGTTGGAGGTATGGCAAAACATGTCATTGCTAACGTATACAACTCTGGATCACAATGTTTTCGCGTTTTCCAGTATTCTAAGACATCTACATCTGCTCCCGAAAATATTGGCGAACATTTTTACAGCTTCGTTTGCAAGTCCATTTCTTTTTGTGAAGTATTTTCAACTCCTTGTTGTAGAAAATTATTGAGGATATTATTTTCATCATCGTCATCTATAACAAGCAAATTTTCTTTTTCGCTGCTATCGTTTGAATCATTCATTTTGCATAGCTCAGGGTTTATGCTTTGCAGTTGTGTCCACAGCTTCAATAAATAAATTTTGGGCTCCTGTCGCTTTTCAGCGTTTAATAAGTGATGAAACCTGAGATCGAGAAATAAACACGCGTTAAATGCTTCATTATTTAGTGATTTTTTTCTTTTTCGAAGAATCTAAAAGTTTCTCTCCAATACATTTGAAAATATATTCATCGGCGTTTTTTTCAACTACTTTCCTGGTTATCAGCTTGCATTTGAGCCAACAAGCATAGAATTCTCCGTAGTTCAAATTCTCTTCTTGAAATTTTAAAATAATCTTGTACAGCGGAGCACAAACCTTTACATAAGCATCAACAAAACTCCATAAAGGTAGATTTATTTCGAAATTTTCGTCATCGGATTTATTGGTGACACTGACACTCTCAAGATTTTCTAAAACACTTCTTGCATTTTTGAGAGCTTCTAACATGTTATACGTAGATCCCAATCTTGTAGCACAGTCCAATCCTGGCACTCGAAGATTTTTTAATTCAAAGAGTTCTCTTAAACCATTGGATGACTTCCTTATATATTTCGTCAAACATCTGCACTGAAGTAAGAAATTCTTGACAGTATCTTCTTTGGTTAAATCAAGCGCACAAAGCTGACACGTATGAGCCGCACACCGGCAATGTTGCAGTGAATTAATTTTTATAAAAGATTCATCAAACAATTCAAAATTATTGATATTTTTCAGATAATTCTCATTTATCTTTTCTGCGTCATGTTCAACCCCTGTGATGAGAAGATCTCATAAAAGC
This sequence comes from Odontomyia ornata, assembly GCA_963969285.1. NCBI lineage: Eukaryota > Metazoa > Arthropoda > Insecta > Diptera > Stratiomyidae > Odontomyia > Odontomyia ornata. The sequence continues at coordinate 91,971,094 of OZ017740.1, read as the reverse complement.
TTTGCAACTTTTATCATGTTAGCTCCATTATCTGATGTTATGGATATAATTTGTTGAATTGATATGTCATATTGGTTTAAAACATCCAACATTTTGGCAGCGAGCTTTTTGGATGTGGACGCCGTTGCACCTTTCAGCTCAACCATCCCTAAAAGCCTTGAATTGACTTTGTCATTTTCTATAAATTGGACATTAATTCCAAAAATAGTTCGAGACAATCTACTTGCACTGTCAATTTTGAGTGACAATGGCTTATGCTTCATTTCACATTTCATAATGTCCCTTATTTTTTGTGCTACTAATGCTACATTTGATTTGCAGTTTGTTGCATTTAAACGGAATTTTTTCCCATGAATAGCACTTAAGCCATCACAAATCGGATCGAATATTGACCGAAAGTTAGCGGAGTTTAAGACATGAAATGGTATATTATTTTCAGTAACTAAACCAATATATGATTTAAATAAGTCATTTTTAGAAATAGTCACTTTGACAAAGTCTTTCTTGGATGGAACCTTTTTCAGAATAGAAGAAGATGAAGACGCTACCACATTCGAGAAGTGTGCACGATTTTCTTCGGTGAAAACGATAGCATGGAGTTTTTCGAGATGTCTTCTCAAGTTATTGTTTCGCTCATTCTTCATGCAAATTCCACATTTCTTGCACTTTGCTACCTTGTCTGCAAATTCATCGAAGTATTCCAAGATTGCAGTTTTTTTCACGCGCATGACTGTAAATAAAATTTAAAATTTATTTCGATATAAGATATATTCTATTTTTCTGGTTTGTTTTTTGTTTTTGTAACTAACTGCAATACATTTTTTTTTTATTTAATAAAAAGTTGTAAGAGTAACACCTCTCAGTTTGAAAATTAAAATAATTCAATTTTACGCAAGCTTTAAATGGATTTCGACTGATTTTTGGCGAAGTTTTACACCTACAACTGGTTAAATACAATAGCTTCCCTCCAAATATGGAAACTTCGACTATTTTTCTGTACTGTTGCACTATTCACTTATAATTCTCATCTGAAGTTTCCACTTTCCCACATACAAAGTTCCCTCTTTTCTTCACTACTTTACGCATTTTCCTCTTTAGCAACTTGCATGTCATGCAAATGAGCAAAAATTCGGTGAGAAGAAAACATATTAAATAGAGATAAAAAATTAGAAACCAGGGAGAACTTCGCATGGAGCAAATCTAAACTTCAAATAAGAATTACAATGAAGAATACATGAGCAAATAGTTAGTTGAAGTTTTTTCATTTTCAGAGGAAAAATAATCGTAAGTATCAGTTCCACGTGAGCAAATTTTCCTGAGCCGAATCAGAATACTGCCTGGATTTCAGTTATCACCTCCGTGAAACTAATGAAAACACTATATATTAGATTATACCAAATATCTCGGCAAAAGTAATCACTATATATTAAACTAAACATTTTTGAACGGATTTTCAATGTTTACATACGTATGTTTGGGTCATCACCCAGTGACAAAAGAATGGCGTCGCAATCAGGACTATCGTCAAAGGAACAGGTCTTAAGGAATTGATAAATTTAGAAAATAAAATATTTATCTGATCAATTTCTCTCTCAGAATAACGTTGAAACTTTTCTTCCCTTTAAAATAGGACTACTCCGCTAAATAACTTTGTATTTTATGCACGCCTACTAAGAGAGTTATTCTCCTTAACAATATAAAAAATGCACTTATTTACTACCTACTATATAATTTCTACGAAAAATAAACCTGGAAATTAAGGCGATTTTATAATTGCGCAATGAATAACTAGCTCATGCACTGCACGACAGCACACACAAGAGTAAATCAGTGCATTTGATGCGAGCATGATCATTCCAGATTTCAATATGTTTGAGAGCAAAGTAAAAAGGAAAAGTAAGCAAATTTACGAGCAAAGCAAAAGGTTTACGAGTCTTATAATTTCCAGAGCGAAAAGACAAAAGCAAATCTGCGATGAATACTTTCAGAGCAAAGCGATTCTGAGAGCTTCTTGGTACGCAGAGCAAGAGCAAATGCGAGCCATATTTATTGAGAGCTTTTTAAATCAGAGCAAAGCAAAGCACTTGGAAGCATACTTTGCTCCCAATCGCTCGTGCTTTCAAACCCTGCGATGCAGCCAAACGACAAGTAAAGCACGAGGAGGAGCAATTCAAAATAAACTTGTTTTATAAACTCCTTGATAGTGTCATTGGTAATTTCAAACAAAGATTTATAATTTCCAAAAAAATTAACGTCCTTTTCCAGTTTATTTGGACATACCTGTTCAGCGTTAGGTCAAACCTACAAAGAAGATATTCATATTCAGATATTTCCACAGAAATTAAAGACCTTAAGGCAATTCATAAAACAAGTTTGAGAGAAGGTGCATTACAACCTCTACAATTGTTAAACGAACTAAGGAAGACAAAACTAGATAGTTTATTTCCAAATATATGCATAGCAATCAGACTATTTTGCTCCATCCCAGTCTCAGTAAGTCAAGGTGAAAGAAGTTTTAGCAAAATGAAACGAATTAAAAATGGTACAGGAACGCTTTAGAATCAAGTTTAGCCTGAAACTTGTGGTTCGACAACATAATCGTTGACTTTGCCAAAAAAGGGCCCGGAGAGTGGGATTTTACCTAAAAAATTCTTGTTTTCGTCTTTAAAACTGTTTCAAGTGTAACTAAATCTGTGATTTAGTTTTATTGAATAAACCCTAAAATTTAAATCAACTATTACAGGCTAATACGTATAAAGTATTCAAATTATCATGTCTCTCTCCATACCAAATAGATAAATATGCTTAGCAATACAAAATTGCTCTATATATCATATATTATTATTTAATGATACACGTTTGTAAAAAAGTTTGTTGTGATTAGAGCACAAGTAGTGAGAGCTGGTGACACGGGTCCACTCTCCGGCAAGTGCCCAGGGGCCCCGAAATCCTGTCACCGGCCCTGTGCATGCGTCTTCCATACTTGGCTCGTTAAGGCAGCATGACACCACTGCAAGTCCTTTACGAACACGTCCATTCAATTAGAACCATTTAAAATCAGCCAAGTAATAAGCTCAGTCTTGAAGATGGCTTATCATTCAAAATTTGGTTACTTTTCGTCGTCTTTTCGACATGATTGGGCTGTTCGGCATTTTTACTGTATTCTCTAGATTTGTCTTCGAAGAAATGACTTCCCTTCTGATCAAATTCATATTCTGCTTGAAACATTCCATCAAACACAGAAATTAAATACAATGTTAATTTGCAATTCAAAATATCTCAACCGTAAAGATATCCTTGAGTATGACACCTACAATTCAATGGAATTAACATAAACAGACTAAAAGACAGCCGTTGTCAGTCAGTCAGCCATTTAAAAGTTATCAGTCCAATGCACAGGACAATTGTTCATAAATACTTTGACCTGACAAATTAACAAAACAACCAGCACATCCGAAAATATTCTGACAACTTCCACTCCATATCATATTCCATTAAATGCCCATGTCTATTTAAGCTCCATTCAACTCCCGAGTCCGCCATGCCCTACCATTCCATGGTGGAATTTAAATTGGTCTGGTAAGCAAAACCAGCTTGTTATTTGTTTCTCGATGTCTGACTTGACTCCTTAGATCCTCCTTGCCTCCCTTTTATTGCTCGTGGTGTCAGAGTAATTACGAGAACGACTCAACTTTGAAACTTTCTGTTTCACTTGGTTTTTCGCGATATCCTTTCGCGTCACGTTGCATCTCCCAAACCATGAAAATTTACATAATGACCTGACCATTGACCGACCTGACCATCGGACCACAAGGCAAATTACGACATGCTATCGACATTTTGTCGGCCATCAGAGCCGCGCCTTGGATTCCAACCCATCATCATGTTCCACATATTTAATTTCTTGGACAAGTTTCAAGGATACGCTCCGCTTCGATTTTCGAAATGCGAATAATGTACGTGCAATACATTTTCCAGTTCGGAACCTCCTTGTAATGAGTACGATCCAATAATTCTTTTTCTCGGTTCTTAATGTTCGTTCTTATGCAAATTTTTTTCAGCGTGGTAGGAGCAAAGCAAACTCAACTGTGTTTAAATTGATGTTGGATCGTTTGCTGGGGGAGCGATAAATTAATGGGATGTTTTCAGTCGATGTCCTTAATTGCATTGCAAGTTGTACAGAAAGATTGGGAAAACCGTCGTTTGAGGGCAAAAAATTTAACTTTTGGTGATTAAGATGTTTTTCTGCTGTAAGAAGATGTTTGGGTTGTTTTAATTAAGAGATAATGGCATTCGAGGAAGGACTGCCAACAATTGCAAAAAATTGCAGATTAAATTTAACTTTGGTCACATTGAAGCACAACATAGAGAAAAAGTGTTTGGTAACATTTTTCCAAGTCAAGGGCTTTTTCAGACGCAGCGTTAAAAGTGAGCGTTAAACAGGTTATATGGGCAAGAAGAGTGAGAGGCATTGAGGGGACCTGATGGTAAAAACATGCCAACATTTTTTAGGGTGCACGAGCGTAGTGCACATATACAAACACATTTTGTTGATCATTTGGTGGGGGAAATTTTATACAAACGTCGGTAATCATTCCGAATTGAACATTCGGTGAAGAAGGTAGTCGTCATGAAACGATTGCCTTTCTTTGATTTGCGTGCAAAAATGGATGCGTGGACGCGAGAAACTACGCGTTATTTAATAAATTTATAAAAGCGGAGGCCATGTTCAGTTTCAGGAAACAACACGACGAATATCACGATCTCAATAAAGTTAAATTGCCTATTGTGAATCCATAGACAATTAACAGTACGCATAATCTACATAGAATCACATTATGATAAGCAAGTTATGCGACTAAAAAAGGAATTCAAATTTGGGATATATTTTCAGAAAGCGGAAAAACACGGAGGATCCAAATAAATCCAAGAGATAAATTTGAATCGACAAACTTTAACAATATATATTTTTCATTCCAGTTTTTATTACCTCGTGCACAATTCAAGGCTAAAACAAATTCTCAATCGCTTATCTCTCTGTCTTCGCTCTCATGTTGTCCGCGCGATGTTTAACGATCAAATGACACTTTTGACACATACACTCGCAAGACGTGTATCGTATACAAAAATAGGTTGGCTGAACTATGCAACGTGTAAACATAAGGGCGTAAGCGCGAAACCTGTTTGGATATAGGTTTTTACCATTTCCGTGTGAAAGAGCCCAATAGGCAATAGTTTTGTTTATTTGATATCCGCAGGCCAACCCTCTTTTTTTTCTTTAAAAGCCTTCGGGCCTTGCTTAGTTGTGTGAGCAGACGCGTTTCGAATACTTCAAACACTGAAGATGACTCACACAACTAAGCAAGGCCCAACGGCTTTTAAAGAAAAAAAAATAAATTAATAGGCTACATTATTAATTAAAGGATTGAATGAATAAACTGCATGTGGTCCATGCTATAGAGGCAAAAATCAATAGCTCAATGGAAAGTGTCAGATAATAGTCTCTAAAAAGACCACCAAAATTGACCCAGGCTTGGCGAAAAAGAGATCTATCTCAAATTTCAGAGTAATAATATTATAGTGAAAACATTGTGAAGAATGGCTTCTTCTAAATTCAGTGGCTAACATGGTTTTTTCTTGCTTGGTGAAGTTTCATAAGCACCAATTGTAAAACCGCCTCTTTTAAGGAAACCGCTTCATTTTTTGTACTTGACTAACATTCATTTTGAAATATGGGAGATAAGTGGCTAGTGCGATTTAGCAGTTTTTTGTAGTTGGGAGGTGAATATCGGTTATGGACTAAGACTGGGTCTCCCATGCTCGCGAGCAACTGGACTACCCACTAAACATCTCCCCTGTCAAACCGAGGGCCAGGTCTCGTTTTTTTAAGCCTTCACGCCGGGAGGTCAATCCTCTAGCGGGAGAGGGATAGAGGAATTGCCAGACAATTTACAAAGCACTAGTCAAACCTGTGCTGTTATATGGAAGTGAAACATGCATCCCGACAAGTAAATCTGAAAAGGAAGTGGACGTGTTTCTACGCAAAGTTCCCCAGAAAATCTACGGCCCAATGAAACAAGGAACAAAGTGGAGACTACGTTACAACGATGAGTTGTATGAACTATTTGACGACCCGTCTGTTTCCTCTTGCGTAAAGCTACGCAAATTGCAATGGGCGGGCCATGTGAAAAGAATGGAAGAAAACCGGCCAATCTATATAACACAAGGTAGACGTCCAGCGGGAAGACCGAGGACTCGATGGGAAGACAAGATAGAAGTTTACAGCAGATCCTTGTAGGGAGTAAACAACTGGCGAATAAGGTCGCGGAACTGTGACGATTGAAGGAGATTAATCCTGTAGGCCAAGGCCTGGCTTGGGCTCTCGCGCCATAGATGGTGATGATGATTTTGATCAGCACGTATGCGATTGATTTAGTAATGATTTAGAAATGCAGTTTTGTATTATGGAATTTTACGATTGCAATAATGCTGGTTTCCAAAATTAATTTTTAATGTAACAAAGAACCAATTGTTTGGAAAGTCATTGGTGCTTGGTGTCAGATTTATGTCAACTGTTCTATTTTATGATGACTGTGGGCGGATACATTCAAGGTGTCATCTTAATTTCTTTACGAAAGGAGTTGGCCCGCAATCGTGTGGTGCAGGAATGAATAATTCGACGGATAAGCAAATGGATTCACCATAGAGTAACCTGGCTGGCGACCATCCATGGTATTCGTGGTAATTAGCTCGAATTTCCATTATTGCGAGTATATTCGGAATGATTTTTGCTCACAAATCGTTTTTATGAAATCGATTGCAGCTTTTCAATCCTGATGAAAGCCTTCCCCCAGACCATTTGTCTAAGAGTAATATACCATTGTCCAATCCATTCCAAGGCCTATCTGCAGGTTTCGAAACAATTAACGATTTACCTGGGACGGGGAGTTAGCCAGTCGCCCAACCTCCATTCCGGCGGCATGGTTATTACGTCGATTCCGTTATCAGGCGCGGAAGATTCGCCTTCACCCTCTTACGTCCTCACAAAAGAGGTGTACGACCTCGCAAACGAAAAAAAGGACTATGGCATTGGATCCTGGAATGTCAGATCACTCAATTACCCTGGCGCTGTTAACAACCTTTTAGAACAGGCCAGTCAATATCAATTAAAAATACTGGCAGTCCAGGAAACGAATTGGACTGGAAATGACATTCAAGACATGAGGGAGCACACAATATTTAAAAGTGGGAAGCCTACTGGAAAACGAGAATTCGGAGTGGTCTTCATTGTGAATAGGGAGTTCAAATCGCACGTTATTGATTTTAAGGCAATCAATGAACGGTTGTGCGCAATCCGTATAAAAGCGAAATTCTTCAAAATCTGCCTGATTAATGTTTACGCCCCGACCGAAGAAAAAGACGAAGAAACGAAGGAATCGTTTAACAATTACCTGGAAAGACTGGTCGATGCATTCCCCACAAACAACACAAAAATTATTCTGGGTGGTTTCAACGCGAAGGTTGGCAATGAGCTATCTCATCGGGGAACGACTGGAGGATACATCCTCCGCGATGAAACAAGTGACAACGGCCAGCGTCTGATTGACTTTGCATGTAGCAGAAATCTGGTCTTATTGCTTCCCACATCGACCCATTCATAAAATGACCTGGGTATCACCGGATGGCAACACACAAAACCAGATCGATCATGTTCTGATCCAACAACGTTGGGCCTCGAGCATAATTGACGTCCGTACATACCGAGGAGCCAATTGTAACTCAGATCATTACTTGATCAAATTTACCTATCGATGTCGTATGTCAAAGGCATATTCAGCGAAGACCAGCGCGCTACAAAAATTTGACATCGAAAGGCTCCAAACGGCGTCTGTGGCCGAAAATTTCACGGAGACCCTCGACCACCAGCTGGCTCCCATCTCATCACACGCATCGTTAAAAATGAGCAATGAGCTCTGGATGGAAGTGAAAGCGGGTATCAGAACCGTGGCAGAACAGATGATCGGAGATCAAGCCCGGCGCAAGAGGAATGATTGGTTCGATGATGAGTGCCAGAATGCGATAGATAAAAAGAATCAGGCGTACAAAGAATATGAAGGTAGGAAAACCAGGATGAAGAGAGAGGCCTATGAAAATTTCAGAAGAGTAGCGAATCAGATAATAAGGATTAAGAAAAGAAAATACTATGACGACCAATTGAGAAGTATAGATGTAAGTTTAGCGAACAATAACACAAGACAAGTATACAAAGTAGTAAAAAGTCTGAAACGTGGTTATCAGCCCAAAACCACGCTCTGTCGTGATGACAGCAGCAATATCATCGCTGATGAAATTAAGATTAAGGAAAGATGGGCATCATATTTCAAGAACCTCCTTAATCCTCCGCACAGCTCCAAAACATTGGAGCCTATAGATGTCTGCGAAGAGCTTCCATTGGCCCCACCAACTCTGAATGAAGTTTGTTCCATCATCAAAGCCCAAAATAATAAAGCGCCGGGCATTGATGAGATTTCAGTGGAGCTCATCAATTATGGTGGCAGTAGTGTTCTTCAAGCTATTCATAAAGTCGCCCAGCACATTTGGCGACAAAAACATATGCCGAAAGAGTGGAGCCAATCAATGATATTCCCTATCCACAAAAACGGTAACAAGCTACAGTGCGACAATTATGGAGGCATATCACTACTTTGTACGGCGTACAAAATATTTTCTAAAATCTTAGAAAATAAAATCGGATCATATGCCAACAGTATTATTGGGGAGTATCAAGGTGGTTTTAGGGCAGGTAGATCAACAATAGACCAATTGTTCACAGTCAAGCAGTTACTTGAAAAATGCTGGGAGTTCAACATAGACGTACACCAAATTTTCGTTGACTTTAAGCAAGCATACGACAGTATTGATCGTAACGTACTGTACCAAATAATGCTTGGTTTTGGCATCCCAGGCAAATTAGTCCGTCTTACCAAAATGACAATGAAGTCGACACCTCCCAAGTTCGCATCAATAACCAACTCACCGATGCCTTTGACACAAATATCAGACTAAAGCAGGGAGATGGGCTGGCCCCATTGCTATTCAATTTGGCTCTGGAGTACGTCATACGGAAGCTACCTGTCGATACGCGAGGTACATTACTATACAAGTCGAGGCAAATAGTGGCCTATGCGGACGACGCCAACATTCTGTCACGGTCACTAACAACTGCCAAAGAACTCTTGCTGAAACTCGACAGCAAAGCTAAACTAGTAGGGCTACAAATCAACGAAAATAAAACAAAGCTCATGACGCAGTCGAGGAAAAATGCCCCAAATACACAAAATATCACACTTGGCGAATACAGTATCGTTAATGTTAGCGAATTTGAGTATTTAGGCGCTAAAATAACGAAAACGGGCAATGAAAGAGACGAAATACGCCGACGAATACAGCTCGCAAATAAAATATTTTATTCAGTATTGACAATCTTGAAGACCAGCTGCATACACAGGAAAACAAAGCTACAAGTATACAAATCTGTGATAAGACCTGTGTTATGCTAAGGGTGTGAAATATGGACCCTAACCCAAGCATCCGCAAATATATTAAACGCATTTGAGCGACGGGTCCTGAGGCGAATAATCGGAGCGAAGCTAGATGGGGACCAATGGCGAATTCGATACAACCATGAGCTGTATGAAATTTTTGACGAACCGGAGGTCTCAAGGATTGTAAGACTGCGGAAGCTGCAATGGGCTGAACAAATGAATCGTATAGACGAACAACGGATACCCAAAAAGGTATTCGTAGGGGAAACTGAAGGCCGGAGCCTAGTGGGGAAACCGAGGAAACGCTGGTCTGACTCGGTCGACGAAGACAGTTCATCGCTGCTCGGATTTCGGAATTGAATGACGCGGTCAACGGACCGAGAAGTTGGAGGCGCTGTTTGCAGAAAGCGCAGGCCCGAAAGAGGCTGTAGTGCTAAGAAGAAGAATATACCATTATATGCAAGTAGTTCGTACCTACTAAACAGTTTAATGATTGAGAGAGATGCGATTTGGACAGCCTTCCTTGTCAGACGTAATGCAATGAGGTGGGCCAAAACGAACAATGTAATTTTCCCAGAAGGCCCGTGCGACTATGGCAACTTCTTGGCCGACCATAGGAATGACTATGATCCAACGTGAACAACGGTCCACATATGTGCGGCAGGAGCGTTTACCTTCTGACTGTGGCATGCTGTTGATGTCCACGTGCTTGAGTCTCGTAAATGGTATTCCATGTTTCACGTGACGATAAATTTTGGACTGTTGACACTATACAGGCTCGGTTTCATTCACGACAGTCATTTTTTACGGAAGGCCATACGAAAAGCGCTAGGAGTTCCGATTTTCCACTCACTCTTGCTGTAAAGCTGCTCAGATGGAAAAATTAGAGGTGTCGCTAATTACCACGCGCTTAGCGTTGATTTTTGGATGTGTGCGCATCGTAGCTTGCATGAGGTCCCTTTTTACTTTTTCGAACGCTTGATCAGCTGCTAGTATCCACTGCAATGGAGCTTTTCCTTCCACGCTACCTCGAAGCAAGTCATTCAAAGTGGCTTACGTGCGTGCTGAATCTGGCATGCCAATTCGGTAGGAACTATCCATACTGATGAAACAATAAAGTTGCTTTGTATTTATTGGCCTTGCATATTCCAGGATAACGCAGACTTTTTCTGACGATGATTGGATGCCCTCACTGGATACAATGTAGCCAAAAAATGTAACTTCGTGAACTTCAAATTCGCATTTCTGCACGTTCATGATAAAACCGTAGTCGTTGAGGCGTTGAAACATTTGCTTGAGGTGTTCTCGGTGTGGTTGCCTTCTTGAATAAGCCGTAAGTCGAATATCGGGAGTGCAGGCAAATATCGGCTCCAGTGTCAACGAGGAAATGCTTTTGAGTCCTGTGGTTGGTGACAAATAAGTGGCAGTACTTTAGGCTGCAATCAGTTGCTGCCATCAGTAACTGCCGCTCATGTTTGTTGTTTTTGGATGCTTACAGAGGGATCTACATTGCTTTGTGTCACTGCCGAAAACGTGGTGATATCAACAGTAATCGTCGTTACTCTGACGCCTCATGAAACTAGAGCAATTACGTGAACTCAACTATACATGACTAACGCTACATCCCATCGAACATCTGGACAGCTGTAGCGCGTTTGCTTCCTATCTGATAATGTCAGTCATCTCCTTGGAAAGACCAAGCGTCACTTGTGCCATTCGTACGACGAGCACCGCTTTGAACGATGTCGGATCTTGTGAGATTTTGCACAGCTGTTGTCCGCCACTTTTGAAGGTTGATGCTACAGTACCGGTGAGTCAGTCAAAATCTTGATTTTGTTTTGTAGCCAAAATCGCTTGAATGATTTCAGGAAGTCTTCTTGCCTATATGATGTGAGTTTTTTCGATTACTCCACACGTTTTATCTTCATGCGACACGCTGAGGCGTTTCACCAGCCTGTTCTGCAACGTTGTAAACGGATGTGTTGCATATGGGTTCCGAATTACATATTCGACTTGGATAGTGTAGCGTGCACTCAGGGTTAGCACAGTGTGGCTGAATTTTTCCAGCTCTAAGGTAGTTCCCGCTGTTTCAAAAACCAAAAAAAAAACGTTCGACCACTTTTTGTTATTGTTTAGTAATTGGCCAAATTAAATGTCACTAATTTTTCACTTATATGCACTACTCGCATCGCACAAGCACCATATCACTTTTGTTGATATCAATGTTCACGTGGACTGCATGTTTGGATTGCGTGGTGGTTACCATTTTCTTGTAGCGTGAGTAGAACAAGTGTATAAGTAATTCGTCGACTTCGGTACCGTGAATCTGGTTTTGTTACAGCTGTGATCTTACGAATTGAATTTCATAGTAGTCTGTAGTGAAATGGGTGTAGATAAACTGTCCGTACAGGACTGCAGCGATGATCTGCTGCCTCGGCGAAAGAGAATGGTGGGACCCGCCAAGATTGGCCTTGTTGAGGACGCGTGAATGCGCTGGCAGGCTAGCATTGCGGTGTCGTGGGGTGGGTTCTTTTCCCCAGCACAAGACCCACTACAAAAAAACTTCCCATTCACGAATTCAAACGATCTAATGCGGATCGACTTGTGTTGAGGTCAAGATAACCTACTAAGGGTTGAAATTGCTTATAGCCAGTAACAAAGAGGGCCGGGAGAAAACAGACGAACTTATGGCCCCCAAATAAGAGTGGGGCATCCAGGTAGAAGCGGTGCCTCCTCGCACCCTCCCAACCGGATCAAGTTCCAAATGTAAGCGTGGCCATATTTCGATTTAAATAAAAACTCATATAAACATGATTTGAATGAAAAACATAAACATGGCAAATTTATGTCCTAGTATCATGTGAGGGAATCATATAACACAATGCCATAAATAGGCATGCGAGTGGAGGGCCACCTTATCCTGCAAGAGCACCTGTAACGTCAGAATAAGGGGTGAGCTTGCCTGATGGCTAGCTTGATATAGTGGTGGCGGTTCCCATACCCGGCCAGGTTAATAAAGCCGAATGGAAGAACCGAGTTTGGATTTAATTACAAAACATTGTTTTTATTCAACATACTCTCGTATTTCATGATAAATTTTTTTGTCTTTAATTTTAAATTTCTGCGCACTTTATTTTATCATTTTTAAATCGTACGTATACTATACGAGTACATGTAGTTTTTTTACTTTTTTATTTTTTTACGGTAAAGTATTTCTGATACAAATACTGGAGTCAAACTAATCTTGATTGCATCAGCTCCCTGTATGCTTAATAATTATGTAAGTATGAAAGTATTTGAATATAATTTTTTTTCTTTTCAATGACCAAAAAGGGTACTTACCAGACCTCCTAACGAGCGCTCGTAGATGGGGTGGGTGAACCTATTGAAATGATTATCAACTCTAATCTTTAAATTAACAAATTAGGCACATGTATATTTTTTAAATTGGTTAATTTTAAAACGCGCACGTGGTAACAGAACTCATACAAATTAAAACGTTTTTCTTTTCTGCTTCGAATTCTGATTGATTTTCGATCAAGCAGCAAATAGGCTACAAAATGCACAAACACAGCGAAAGGACATTAACTTGTCGTCTCCGAAGGCACTGAATTCTTTTCTAAGCTGTTGGGAACCCCACAGCGAATTACCGAACTTACGCGAGCGTCGCTTGCAATTCAAAATTTTACTTTCGGTGAAAATTCAGAAGGAATTGTGAATGGCGCCTCCCTATTGAATTCGTGAAAAACCCAGCACGAAACACACTAAACCTTTCCGGCGCGTATGGATCAGTACAAAGGACGCATGATTCAAAAATGTTAAAATCCGGGCTTTGAGTTTCTTCGCTAGAATATTTTCTCCGTCTCTTGCAACACAGTCCAGACAATTTACTTCCACGAGCAGGCAAAACTGAAACTGTTTTCGTTTTGGCTTTCCCGTTAAGTTTATACTTTACGTTGTTTTTTCTCAGAAGTTCACGAAAAACTTCCCTTTGTTGTCCGCTGACGACCGAAAATTTGTAACAATTGAAATCAGCAAAAATAAAATACTAAGTCCGGCAATTTTGCATTTAGCACTATTTGTTGGATCGAAATAAATAAACAAAAACTGATAGGAATAAATTATTATCGGTTTTCCTGGTAAGAAAAATATCTCCAGAGCATCTTCCGCGATGACGTGTTTGCTCAAGTCAGTCCGTGACACTCACGACAAGATCCATGCAAATTTCCTGCTTTTCCGGCGCGCACAAATCTTGCACTTAAGCAGTTTTCCGTGCGAGCATAAAAACCTAGGCCAGACGAGCAATCCACTTTTATTTTCGAACATCACTTGCGCACAACGAGTGCCAAGATTTCCGCTCCTGTGCAACAAAGTTTGTTTTTGTTGTAAGCAAGACGCTAACACGCTTTTCTTTGTAGTGCATACGCTTCAGCGGCAACGCACCACCAAGTTTTTCACGATCGCCAACACTTAGCAGAAACAGCACAACGAATGCGCAAAGAGAACTTTGAATTTTCTCAGCAAATGGTCAATTTAGGATTTTTCTTTTTCACTTGCTTACAACTCGTACTACTACTGGAAAACTCATCCTTGCAGCTCTATTCAGCAATTTTCTTGTTGTTTCGAACGTTTTACTAGTATCTTGTACCGCATGCGCTTCCGAAACTTAATGGGTCGCGCCGCCGCTATGCAAAGCAACTCTTGTATCCGTCACAATCTCAGCATCATCTCTGTGTCGCAACGGTAAATTGAGACGAGCCTCTAGTTCAGCCAAGTTAGATTGCATTTGGCAATGCAATACATGGATACGAAGAATTATGTCAGTATTCTGATGTCAAAACTTTCAGTTGCAGATTTGAGTTACTAAGCTTATAACAAAATTATAATGTATAGAAAAGTTTAAATCATAATAAAGATAAATCTCACGAAGAATATTGATGCAAAGAAAAGTTTAAGTTTAATATATAGAAAAAAAATAATATAAATTAATAAATTAAAATTTGTTATTTTTCCAAATTTTATAATTTATAAAAATATAAATTAGAATAATTAAAATTTTTCAAATCTACAATTGAAATTTTGGAACAGTTTTATGCCGGTTTCCGGGCAGTTGGCTTCGGTGACTGCTCGATTACTACAAGTCGTTTGATTCTTTTATCGGTTTAGGTGGTCTCGCGTAGTGGTCCATCTTTTACTTTTGTGCTACACTGCATTAGTTCTGTGATTAATATTGCATGAAATTGATTATTTTTATCTATTGCTTTTCCTGATTAACGTGAATTCTTAAGTGTCATAATTTTGGGGACATCTAGTGTCTAATTTCTGATTTTATTCTGAATTGTTTATATAAAGTAGCATTGATACTTTTTTGCTATATTACTTATTTTTGGTGACGTGGAAGAGTCCCTCTTCAACTGTTATCTTATCCTCACATCAAGTACGTGATTAATTTTAATTTTTATGCTTTTTTTGTTTTTTATTTAAAATGCCCTGTAGTGCAATAAAATGTGTGAACTCTGATGACAAGATGCCACTCTTGTTGTGTCTTGACTTATGTGAGCATTCTTTTCACTCAGCTTGTGTGAACATTAAAGGTTCAGTTGCTGATGTCATACTCAAGACTGATTTTGGTTTACACTGGTATTGTATGACTGGTAGGCGTTATTCTTTGTCTGCCTACGTCTCGCGTCTTCGTTTTGCCGGACAGACTATTAAACCATTATCTGAGGGGCCAAATGTACTTCAAGCTAAATGCTTCTCAGCATGTAATGAAGTGGACTCGTTGCTTCAATTTTCGTGTGCTGCAGCCTTTATCGCTGGTCCCAATATTTCTGGAGGTATGACGTCTACTGCCCTGTATCCATCACTTGCCATGATGACTGCAAGTAAATCCCAGGCTAGGCTACCACCAGTTAACATTGAAAAGCAGGCGACTTCCTTCCAAATTGGAATTGTTTTCTTTGCCGTCACTAAGAGCTTCATCTGCATACTGAAGCGCTTTTGCTAAAACTTATTTGTAATCATCCATCATGCAAGTTGCTGGTTCTTCAACCGCTGGTGAAATTCAGCCCCAGGATCTACCAGGTAACATGTCGAACCTTCACTCCAGTGAGCCTAGATTTCAACATTTGCAGCCTCCCCAAGTGGTGTTTCCATTACTTCGGGCCTTTATTTTGCGTTTCGCATCTCATACATCGTGTGAGCAAATTCAAAATTATGTTCTAAATAAAGTCGGAAAATCACCGCCGTTCCTTATATGCAGAAAACTCACGGACGATAAGCGTTATCTTGCCTCCTTTAAAATTGATATTGATGCTGACTTCGAAGTAATTCTCCTTCATGGGTATCCGTTATTCGTCCATACGATTCATGTGGCCACCCCATTGTAGCTTCCACAGTCTTAAAATCGTTGAAATCACCGGTTCGTCAAAAATTTCATACAGCTCATGGTTGTATCAAATTCGCCATTAGTCTCCGTCTAACTTCGCTCCAATTATTCTCTTCATTACCCATCGCTCAAAGGCGTTCAATATATTTGCGGATGCTTAGGTCCATGTTTCACACGCATAGCATAACAAAGACTTGTATACTTGGAGCTTTATCTTCCTGTGTATGCAGCTGGTTCAAGATCGTCAAAACTGAATAAAATATTTTATTTGCGAGTTGTATTCTTCGGCGTATTTCGACTCGTTCATTACTTGTTTTCGTTATTTCAGTTCCTGAATATACAAATCTGCTCACATTGTGTACTATATTTTGTGCATTTGAGGTATTTTTCCTCGGCTGCGTCATGAGCTTTGTTTTATTCTTATGGATTTGTAGCCCTACTAGTTTTGCATCGCTGTTGAGTTTCAGGAAGAGTTCTTTGGCAGTTGTTAATGCTCGTGAAAAAGTGTTGATGCCATCCGCATAGGCTACCACTTTGCCCAATTTGTATACTAACGTTCCTCGTGTATCGACAGGTAGCTTCTTTATGACGTCCTCCAAAGTCGCATTGAATAGCAATGAGGCCAGCCCATATACCTTCTTTAACCCGATATTTGAGTCGCATGCATCGGTGAGTTACTAATGCCAAATCAAAGCATTATTTGGTACAACATGTTACTGTTAAAATCATAATTTGAATTTCGCGCCTTTATTCAACTCTGTCTTGACTTTTTTTGAGCTTGACCGCTCCCTATCAACTTCAACTCTCTACGTTCTGTGACTTTCACATGCAAGTGTTAATCGCGCCTTAATACTGAAATAAAAGACTTTTCCTTGCAAAGTAGAAATATATTTTCAATTATTTCATCAGGTTATGGGCCCAGTAAAGCTCAAAAATAGAATCAGTGCAAAAACTTTCAGTGGAATAAACATTACAGTGAAAAATAGTGAACACAACCTAAAACGCAAAAACGTGACTTCTAATTTAACAATTGCAAAGTATTTTCTCTGTTTTCTCGTGATAACTGGGCTAAGAGTTCTTAAAAATGGCAGCAAATAATCAATTGGCATTTATTGAAAAGTTAACTGGTCGAAATAATTATGCAACCTGGCGATTTGCTGTAAAAACATATCTACAGCATGAGATGCTGTGGGACTGCATAGAACCCGCCACAGGTGTCGAAGTGGACACAAAACGAGATACAAGGGCAAAAACTCAGATAATTCTACTAGTTGACCCAATAAATTATGTGCACATACAAGAGGCTAGCACTGCACAGCAAGTATGGGACAAGTTATCGAAAGTATTCGATGACTCTGGGCTGTAAAGTATTCGACAAATGGCTCGGTACACTGCTGCTTTCCGGTCTACCAGAATCCTATCAACCAATGATAATTGCTATTGAAAGCTCAGGCATGAAGATAACCTCAGACTCTGTGATATCAAAACTATTGCAAGACGTTAGACAAACAGAAAGTGACTCAACAGTGTTCTCAGTCACTAAGAAATTTAAAAACAATTGTAAGAAGCAAACTAAAGGTCCGAGGTGCTACTCTTGTAACAAGTACGGCCATAAAAGCTCTGAATGCAAATCCAAGACGAAGGATATTCAACGAAAAACAAGCAGTTCTTCCTATGCTGCTATGTTTGTGGCAACATCCAGCCAAGATGACGCCTGGTACGTGAATTCCGGTGCATCCTCACACATGACAAGACATAAGAATAAGCTTGAAAATGTGACGGCTGCTGCCATACAGAAAATTAGAGTCGCAGACAACAAAGTACTACCCGTGCAATGCTCAGGAGAAGTGAGCTTAGATGTTTATGACGACGAAGGTCAAAACAAGAAGGTGCTTTTTACAACAGTATTATGTGTTCCCGAACTAGCAACAAATTTATTGTCCGTAAGTCAAATTATTCGCAGTGGTAGCCAAGTTAAGTTTGACAGAACCGGCGGTGTTATTATGAACAGAAGAAATGGGATAGTAGCAACAGCAAGTGTCATCAACAACATGTACCGGCTGAATATGCCAGGAAAAGGCTATGCATGCATGTCTGATGTCGAAGAACCAGACTTTTACCTGTGGCACCAACGAATGGGACACCTGAATTTTAATAGTCTACGGAAGATGACAGAAAACACTGACCATGT
This sequence comes from Odontomyia ornata, assembly GCA_963969285.1. NCBI lineage: Eukaryota > Metazoa > Arthropoda > Insecta > Diptera > Stratiomyidae > Odontomyia > Odontomyia ornata. The sequence goes on along the minus strand of OZ017740.1, from coordinate 91,952,970 downwards.
CGTTTTCTCAACAAAAGTGCCTGCAATCACATGTGTAACATGTACAGAAGGCAAGCAAACAAGACTACCTTTCAAAAGTGAAGGCTCCAATGCTAGAAATCCGACGTATGTGGGCCAATGGAAACGCAGACTATGGGCGGTGCCCGATATTTTATAACATTTCTTGACGACTATTCAAAGAAGGTGTTCGTGTACTTTCTCCGAAACAAGTCTGACGCTCTGAAGAAGTTCAAGGAATTCAGAAATGAAGTCGAAAACCAGCTGGGTTCTCGTATAAAAATCCTTCGGACAGATAACGGCTTGGAATACGTCAACAAGGAATTCTCAGATTATTTAAAAGGCGCTGGCATCGTACATCAAACGACCACACCGTATACACCTGAACAAAATGGGACAGCAGAATGCATGAACAGAACTCTAGTAGAGAGAGCAAAGTGTATGCTCCTAAATGCCAATCTACCCAAGATGTACTGGGCTGATGCCATACATACTGCGGCACATGCAATCATTCGTTCTCCAACGAAGTCCTTATCTTTTAAAACGCCAGAAGAAATGTGGTCTGGTGAAAAGCCAAAGGTGAACCATATGCGTATATTTGGATGTGAAGCTATGGTACACTTGCCCAAAGAGAAATGCAAGAAATGGGATCCAAAGGCACAAAAGATGATCTTAATTGGATACTGCGATCATACCAAAGGCTACCGATTCATAATACCAAATACAAGAAAAGTGGTAAACAGTCGAGATGCTATATTCCTTGAATCTACCGTGAAGAGGGACTATGTTCCTGTAGAAATATCTGAGAAGGAACCTTGAAACAAATAAAGAAGAAGTTAAAAGTAACAACTCTGAATCAGAGATGGATTCAACTACAAGTACTAATGACACTGTACGCGAAAACCCGTCTACTTCAGACAGTGATTACATTCCGGACACCAGCATTGATCTTGATAGTCCTCCAGTCAGCAAAATCACCCTAAGACCAAGAAAGAAAAATAAGGAAAAGACTAATCTAGATGATTCCGTCGAAAATACTTACCTGTGTCATCACGAAGAGGTACTGTCAGATGTGCCTACCACTTACACCGAAGCTATAAAATTGTTAAACAAAGAAAAATGGAGAAAATCTAGCACTGAAGAACTGGTTCTCTACAGAATAACAACACATGGACATTGGCAGAAAAACCCCCAAATGCCAAAGCAATTGGATGCAAATGGGTATTGCGTATAAAAGAAGAACCAACTGGTCCACGTTAAAAATCACGTCTATGTGCAAAAGGATATGCACAAACTGTAGGTATTGATTACCAAGAAACTTTTGCTCCAACAGTCAATTATGATTCAATACGATTGTTACTATCTGTAGCTATACAAAATAATCTCAAAATCATGCAACTAGACGTCAAGACAGCTTTCTTATATGGAGAACTTGAAGAGACCATATTTATACCCACCAGAAGGGTTGGACCATGGTGAAAATATGGTATGTAAACTGACCAAGTAACTATACGGGTTAAAACAAGCCCCTCGCTGCTGGAACGCCAAACTTGACTCTACACTGAAAAGATTTGGTTTTGTAAATAGTATAGTCGATCAATGTGTGTACATTGGTCAAGTCAATAAGAAGAAATGCTATCTGTGTCTCTATGTTGATGATGGTCTCCTATTCTCAATTTATGAATCAGCATTGAATGAATTTATAAGAGAACTGAAAAACATATTTGAGATTAAAATATTGGAAACTCCAAGTAATTTTGTGGGAATCCAAATAGAAAGATTTAGTAACTGCATATTCATACGTCAGACTGAATACATAGAACAAATATTAAACAGATTTGAAATGAATAATGCTAATCCTAATACTGTTCCAGTCGACCCTCATATGAAGCTACAGAAGGGAGATGTAGAGTACGAGAAGAACGTTCCATACAGAGAAGCTGTGGGCGCTCTTATGCATCTGGCTACAGTGAGTCGGCCCGACATAATGTCCGCAGTCAGTTTGGTGAGCAAATTCCTCAATTGCTACAACCAGAGTCACTGGAACGCAGTCAAACGGATCTTTAAATATTTAAAAGATTTTAAAAAGTATGGACTATGCTACTCACATACACCAGAAGCTTCTGAAGTCACTGACTACAGCGATGCTGACTATGCAAACGATCTGGACACACGTCGTTCCGTCACTGGATATGTTTTCTTCAAGAACGGGGCATGCGTGACTTGGTCGAGTCAAAGACAACAAACTGTGGCTCTGTCGACAACTGAAGCTGAATTCATGGCAGCTTGTGCCGCCACTAAAGAAGCAATGTGGATAAAACAATTGCTAAGTGATATTGGTGAGTATAAAAAGGACTCAATATGTCTTCATTTAGACAATCAAAGTGCCATCAGTGTTATTAAAAATATAAACTTTCACAAGAGGTGCAAACACATTGACATTAAATATCACTTCATTAAGGAAAAATATTTTTTTTAAATAATCGTATTAAAGTTTGTAAGCAGTGACTCTCAGTTTGCCGATATATTCACAAAAGGATTGTCAAAAAATAAATTTCATTTTATAAGGTCTAAACTTGGCATGTACTTGCATAACTCATTGTTATAAATAATCATTAATCTATATCATGTATGTTATTATGTAATTAATGAAATAAGGCTTGAATTCAGGGAGAATGTTAAAATCATAATTTGAATTTCGCGCCTTTCTTCAACTCTGTCTTGACTTTTTCTGAACTTGACCGCTCCCTATCAACTTCAACTCTCTACGTTCTATGACTTTGACACGCAAGTGTTAATCGGGCCTTAATACTGAAATAAAAGACTTTTCCTTGCAAAGTAGAAATATATTTTCAATTATTTCATCAGTCACGATCAATACTATCGTATGCTTGCTTGAAGTCAACGAAAATTCGGTGTACGTATATGTTGAACTCCCAGCATTTTAAAGTACCTGCTTGACAGTAAGCAATCGGTCTAAAACCACCTTGATACCCCCCAATAATATTGTTCGAGTATGATCCGATTTTATTTTCTAAGATTTATGAAAATATTTTGTACGCCGTACAAAGCAATGATATGCTTCTTTAATTTTCGCACCTTAAATTGGCCCCATTTTCGTGGATAGGGAATATAATTGATTGGCTCCACTCTTTCGGCATATGTTCTTGTTGCCAAATGTGCTGGATGACTTTGTGAAAAGCTTTATTAACACCGCTGCCAACATATTTGATGAGCTTGACTGAAATCTCATCGATGCCCGGCGCTTTATTATTCTTTTGGGCTTTGTTGATGAAACACACTTCATCTAGAGTTAGTGGGGTCAATGGAGGCTCTCCGCAAGCATCTGAAGACTCCGATGCTCTGGAGCTGTGCGGAAGATTAAGGAGGTTCTTGAAATATGGTGCCCGCTGATGTTGCCGATGTCATCACGACAGAGCGTGGTTTTGGGCTGATAATCACGTTTTGAGCTTTGCACTACTGGGTACGCTTATCTTGGGTTGTTACTCGCTAAACTTACATATATACTTCTCAATTGGTCGTCATAGTATTTTCTTTTCTTAATCCTAATTATCTGATTCGCTACTCTTCTGAGATTTTCATAGTGTTCTCTCTTCGTCCTGGTTTTCCTACCTACGTATTCTTTGTACACCTGATTCTTTTTATCTAACGCATTCTGGCACTCATCATCGAACCAATCATTGCGCCAGGCTTCTTCCCCGGTATTTATAACCGCTTTCACTTCCATCCAGAGCTCGTTGCTTGTCTTTAACGATTCGTCTGATATAATGGGAGCCAGCTGGTGGTCGAGGGTCTCCGTGAAATTTTTGACCACAGACGCCGTTTGGAGCCTTTCGACGTCAAATTTTTGTAGCAGGCTGGTCGTCGCCGAATATGCCTTTGACATACGACATCTATAGGTTAGTTTGATCAAGTAATGATCTGAGTTACAATTGGCTCCTCGTTGTGTACGGACATCAAGTATGCTCGAGGCCCAACGTTGTTAGATCAGAACATGATCCACTGATACCCAGGTCATTTTGTGAATGGGTCGATGTGGGACGTACATGGTCTCAAGCCCGTTTGAGAAAGGAGGGAACCCCTTGCTACCCCAACCTGCAGCCTGCCCAACAAACGACTTCACATCGAATAAATTCCCAAACTAACGGTATTCAACCTTCACAAATAGATTTCAATATGTATAAGCGTTCACAAACGCTTTCGTGGGGAAATGTAAGAAAGAGATTGAGTCGGCAAATATTGCCCTGCCTAGGCGCTCGAATGGAATGCAAGACGATAAGCTTTCATTTTGATCAGATGGGTGAAAGATTCCCCTTTCATTAAGTGAACGTTAATGCAAACACAACAGCAAATCGACTTTCCGCATGAAAGCTTAGTCCCAAGTAGATAGTGCTTTCACGGTTTATCTTAAATGGAAAAATAATTATAAACGCACTCCCTATCTTGCGCAAGTTTATCGCTTGTTTCATTCAAACATTTTCCCTCTCTTTTAATTTGGCCGATCAGCTGGTGAACTTGCTTTAGGCTTGAACGGTTTTCTTATATGCAACTCGTCAAGCCTGGAACTATCACCATGCCTATGCGTGACTTATTCCTGTTTCGTCAACGGTTATATGTGTTATGTCATCGTAGATTATCCTGGCACAATGTTTTACGCCAGCGGACTCTCCTGGTAATTTTGGAGTTTTTAATTAATTTCATATCCATCCCCTTCAATCTGAGCCCCTCCGAATATCTTTAATGATTGATGACTTAAACTTTTATTTGAATCTCAATCTTTGCCGGATCAACATTTTTCATCAATAAGCTCAAGTATAAGTATAAAATAAGTTTCAAAGTAAATTGCAGAGTATATCCCTTTTATCATTGATGTATCCTTCAATAGCACTTAGTGCCTATTTCAGCAGATAAATAATGCTTGCTTAATTCTATTTAAATAATCGACCATCTAAGGAACTCATTAACTCTCCCACACTGATGATAACAATCATCCATTAGCATGTTCTCATGTGGATGCTGAGTGGTGCTTTGCTATTAAGTAATTACCAACTTCCCATAATAAGAGGTTTTACATGTTGTAGGAGAACTATAAAGGATCATGAATTGCCAATATTGTATTCATGTCGATTTGAATAAGCTTTCCTCCCATCAGCATTGAATACTTCTCATGCCAGCCCGTAAGTGAACGTTATCGTTGAAAGCTTCATAAAGACAAGTTTTGACAGACAAATTCGCAGGATAACGGCATATTGTCATGAAATAGAAACGAAATTCTCGATTAACTCACCCCGCTCTGCATGAATAAAATGTTTTGTCGTTTGAGGAAATATTGATTCTCAGTTCAAGGCAATAATATCTGTTGTTGCTTCATATTTCACCTCTTCCTTCTGTCCAACAAGCGAGTCAACTGAGTTTTTGTTTGCTTTGATAAAAACCCATAGAAATTGAATTACAAGTTCAAGGATTACATATCATTGAGTCTGCGATGTCTTTCTTTTGGTCTTTATGCGAAAATGATAACACGCAACAGGGGGTTAAAAACCGAAAGTTATTCCAAGAAGAGGAATATGATCAAGGAAGAGGGAGGAGGGAGGCTCGTGCTACGAAATGGGTGGTGGCGTGATGAATTCCAAAATATGTTTACTCAGTTCAATTGTAGTTCATTAATGTCTATTGCCAACAAGAAGACATTTCCAATGCTCGAAGCTAACCATCAATTTTGTACACTATTAGGGATGATGATGAATCACAAACTTCCATTTTGAGTATTGAGTAGTAGCTTCACTATTTCAGCATATTTGTCATCGAAGGACACCAACCGAGTCAAAAACATTTCTACCCAATGTCGAATGCTCCGACGCATCACTGACTCACATGTTACTGCTTTGTTCGTGTCTCACATCAATAACAAGGCCCTTAGAGTTTTACGCTCCTCTCGAACGAACCTTGCTCTGTAGCATCGTAAATTCACTATTTCATGATTATTAATTTTACCTTTAACTGAAAATTATTCCTTCATAATATATCTGAGTATGTCAGGGTCATTGGGTGCAGTTCGTTGTGGCGTTAATTTTATTTTCAAATTTAGTCCACCCATGAATTTTTCATAACCAATATTGGGAGTTTATGAGTTCTTGGTACCACCATATATCCTGTACATTTCGCTACGAATATACAGCCACAAAATAGGGATACAATGTAGACTAAGTTATTTTCGCATATATATCTGTTTATACGAAAGCGGACGGTTGTTGCGGTTGCGTATGGATCATGATTAATTCATGAAGGACTTTTTATTGAACGGAGAAGATTGCAACCCGAAGGAATTTTTAGTTATTTTTCATGAAGATATTTTATCGCTCTAAGGTAAGGATGATAAGTGAAAGCATGCCTTAAAATTTACAAAATATTGCGAATAGTAGAGCAACCTAGATGCTATTCAAACCATAATTCGTCTCAATTATTTCAATAAACTTACAAAGTTTACTGGAAAGTTCTTGGCTTTTATACTAAACGAACTCACTTCATATTTCTTTCATGAAACCTAAAAATCTTTCAATTTTAATCGATAAGGTGATGTTTAGTTTCCTGTCACGTTTCATACAATATACTCTTAGTTTTGATTCTGACTGGTGAATTCATTCTGCAAAAACTCAAATTTATACAAGTGGAATTTTACCGCGAGATCACAAACAAAACTAAATTGCGTTTTGTACCGCAGAAATGATTAAATCACTCGTATTTGGTTATGAAAAGTTTATTAACAGTTATGAACGAGTTTATTACAAAGAAAGAAGTTGAACCGAAACAGTACTGCAATCAACGGAAAAATATGTATGCGAGAACGAACGTGGATGCATCTACCCGCCACCATAGAACTTTGGCGACGAACGTTTTAGGCATTGTTGGGAGAACCACACACCATCACACACACATTAAAACACATTGTGTGGCAGCCAGGCCGTCAACGTACAATGCAACGCAGCACAGTCAGTCGATCATTACTGCTTCAACGAGTAAGACAACGCGAAAGCAACTTTCGACACGTTTTCATCCTCCGTTACAAAAACGAAAGACATGCTGGCAAATGCAGAAGAGGAAAAAGCGCAACTTTTAGCGGTTGATGATGTGGAACAACAGCCACTTTTGCCTCTGAATTGCAGCCATTCAAACCCATTACCATTATCGGGTTCGTATGTTAATGTGGATTTTGACGAGACTAGAGACTTTTGTAACTCTCCAACTGCCGCATGTGTCCAATCTTCTTCGACAACATGTACAACGAGAAGCATATCGAACCCGCCAGTCAAAAATGGAAATAATCAATCCATGCCAGTCACTAATCGTCTTGTTCAAAGCGGAATGAACCAAATATCAATTTAACACCATTTGCTTGGCGCCAATTACAATTCAAAGGAGAACCTTCTGCAAGCTCCCAATATTCCGCTAGCAAATGCAGAACAAACGTCTCCTTGCTCATCGAACTCTACACCAATCTTACGTTCTGATCTCTTGTCAAGAGTGGTGTCACCTCCGCTTCAAATACTTATATCGCGTCTTGCTTTTGATACTCTCGTATCTGAAATTACAGAGTATATTGTGACGCAGCTAGGTTGCTCTCCGCAGTATTTGCTTTGCAAAAAGTTAACGCGAAATAGCCAAACAAATCGTATCGTGGCTTCATTTAAAATTACGGTTTCATCTGATATGCAGATTTTGCTTAGCTCTGACTTTTGGCCTCCGGGAATTCTTGTGAAACGTTTCGAACGCCAGTCGCGGAAAAATTTTCGGTCGTCCAGCAGACCTCAAGCGAGAACCTAAATAACCATACTTTTAGTAATTACGTTAATTTTTATTATCAAAATGTCAGAGGTACAAGAACAAAGCTGAACACAATCAACCTTGCATCCCTTCTGGCTAATGATGACATCATAGGCTTAATCAAAACCCGGCTTAATGATGAGATTGTGGATAAAGAAATCTTTCCTCAACACGTAATTTTTAGATATGACCCGGATCGATCTACTCCCGGTAAACGAGATGGCGGAGGTGTGCTAATAGCTGTAAACAACCAGTTGCATTGTAGACTCGTCAGTACTTTTGCTCCGTCACCACCAATCGAAGGCGTAGCAGTTCAAATTTCTCTTCAAAACTGTTCACTATTTGTCTTCTGTATTTACATTCCCTGTAGAACTCAGTTAAGATCGTATGAAATCCTTTTTAGTGAATTATCGAGCTTTATAGATAATGCCAGCTCCTCCTTGCAGTTTTTAATCTGTGGGGACTTCAATATGCTCCTCATTAACTGGGATGCAGAAGCTAAATACATTGCTTCTTCTGATGACCTTTCTATAGCCTTATCCTCGTTTTTATCCCTCTGTAGCCTAAAACAATTAAACGCATTCTTGACCTAATTTTCTCTAACAACCCTGCTGCAGATCCTGTTTTCCCTGCTGCTTCTCCTTATGTTAAGCCGGACCCTCACCATCCTCCTTTAGAGATTCGATTATCATTGGATCTAATACGTGGCAAGCCTAAAGAGAAACCAAGTCGATTTAACTTCTTCAAGGCTACCTACGAAGGCTTAGCTGCTGATTTTGATGTCATTAATTGGCAAGCCACCCTCAATCTAGACAACCCCAACCTCGCAACACAGCAATTCTATGCAGTGCTTAACAGCATTATCCTACTGCATACACCGACCACACGATCACGCAAAAATCTTCCTTTGTGGTACACGAGAGAAGTTGAATCTGCTTTTTCCTTGAAGGACTCAGCCAGGAAACGCTACTTACGTTCGAGATCAGAACTGGACCTCTCCGAATTTTACCACCTACGTACTTATGCAAAAAAGTGTGTAAATCCACAAAGTGATCTTATTTGAGAACAATTGAAGCATAATTTGCTAATAATCCTAAATCCTTCTGGTCTTATGTCAACTCTTTAGAAGACTCGCGTCAGCATATCAATGCATTGTCATACCAGAACCACTTAGTCTACAATGACCAGACCATATGCGACATGTTTGCAGACTATTTCTCCGCCCTCTATAGCTCCCCGACCTCTACTTCTGATGAAAACCCTCAATCCACTCCAGACTTAATTGTTGATTTATACACTAACCCCTTAGAGGTCGCTGAGGTAATTCAGTCCCTGAATTCTAGCCGCGCATTCGGCCCTGATGGAATCCCTAACATTTTTATCAAATCCCTCTCTTCATCCTTATGTACTCCCCTCGCCCATATCTTTAATTCAAGTCTCGAAAAGGGTACTTTTCCAGACGTTTGGAAATGTGCAAATATCCTCTCCATCCATAAAGCGGGTGACCACTCCCAGGACTCTAATTACCGACCCATTTCACTCCTATCGTGCTTTGGAAAAAACCTGCAACGCATTGTTCACTGTAAACTTTATAATGTTTTGCACCCCAACTTATCCGAAAATCAATATGGATTTGCAAAAGGACGTTCTACCGTAACCAACCTAGGGGAATTTATCAACACCGTTGACTTAGGAGGTCAACTTGATGTGATCTACACTGATTTTGCGGAAGCATACGATAGTGTGGATCACAACATCCTGATCAACAAGCTCCGCCGTTTCGGCATTCAGGGATCTCTTCTTTCCTGGATTCAGTCCTTTCTCTTTCATCGTTCCTGCACGGTTATCTGTAATGGATCTTTGTCACACTCTTTCGTCCCAACTTCTGGTGTTCCACAGGGATCAATTTTAAGTCCACTTCTTTTCAACCTCTTGTAACGAATTTCGAAATGTCCGTGTAGGACACGGGTGCCGATGGTCTGGCACAAGTGTCAGCGAGCTAAAACAACACCGAGCTCAGCTTACTAGCTTCGCTTAACGACCGCGTACGCGTACTTGACGACTAGCATTTGCGGGATCATATGAGGCGGGTTCTTGTCGAGCCAGGAAGCTCCACTACAAAATACTTATCACGCGTACTCTACTCTACAAGACGTACCGATCAATTTTTATTATCTTTAGAAATGTGTTAATTAAGCTACTCTGCAGTAATTCAATATTTTTTTTGCCTTGGCTTGAGACAAACGCAAACATTACACAAAAAGCAACCGTTACATTCACTGATGAAGGTCGTTGCATTACAAGGGGAATGTCAAACCTAAAGATGTTAAAGTGGCTGAAGTGAACCCCTCATCTCTGCGTAAAGGATGGAAACTTGACGGATGTAGTTTACTTTACACTAGTAAAACAACAAACTAAGCAGTTTCGACGGGGTGACCACCTTATCTTTTCAGGAGCAGCCACTCCTGATCACCACGGGGCTGCTCGACTGCTTGTGTTTATTATACTCTTTATTAATGATCTCCCAGCTATCTTCACATCCAACCCCCTTCTATATGCGGATGACCTGAAGATATTTCGAGTCATTAATTCAATTCACGATTGCCAAGCTCTTCAGAATGACTTAAATTTTTTGTCCTCTTGGTGTATTAGAAATCGACTTCAACTTAACATATACCCATTCAATTTTCGTACTCTATCGAAAGCTCAGTTCTCGTTTCGGTTGAGAGTTTCAAGGATTTAGGTGTGACAATTGATTCTCAGTTGAAATTCAATGTTCACGTTTTGGAAATAACCAAGAAAGCTTCTCGGATCGCGGGCTTTGTCCTACGTTGCTCTCATAGATGTTTCAGCTTTCAAACCTGTGGTCGGTTATTCGTCATGTTGGCTCGCCCAATCCTAGAATATGCATGCCAGATATGGTTCCCACATCTTAATTATCTCATGGTGGCGGTTGAATCTGTGCAGAGTAGGTACTCCCACACACTTTTCTTCAAATACAACATCCCGTATCGCCCTTATGACGATCGCCTGAATTTCATTGGTCTACCTTCACTGCAGGTAAGGAGGCAATTCCTGGATCAATGCTTCTTATTTAAATTATCGAGAGGAATTTTATCGTCGAAATTATACAACGCCATTAGCATACGTCCCCCTTCTCGCACTAGGTCGTCGCAATAGTTCGCTATACCGTTTGCCAGAACCGTAACTTACAGTCACTCATCGATGGTTCGTATGGCAAGAGACCATCTTAATCTCCAGCTTGGTCCTCCTTCTGGCTCATTTGAATTATTTAAAAACATGCTGCGGAGAGTACTCTACGAGCAATAAATTCTTTTGTCGTTAATTCCAGTCAATACTTAATTGTTAACTTTACATTAATTCTTACATGATATTTATATTTTAACCTTAACACGTAATCTATTAGTTATATTTTATAATTGGGATTATTTATTCTGTAAAATAGTGATGAAGTAAATAAATAAATAAACGAGAAACGAATACGACAAACGCGAAGCAAATCTTTCATTACTCTTGTATAGTCAATAGGAAATAAACAATGGTAAACTCTAATCTAACCGTACTTGCATTATTTTCCTAAATTGATGACCCGACGATGCTGGATACATTACTCAACGTAAATGGGAGTGAAGTGCAATACCCCAGCACGTCCATGGCAGTGAAAAATAACGCGCAAGTTAGTGCAGTTACATTCAAATTGCCACCCTTTTGGTATAGCAATCCAGACCTTTGGTTCGCGCGCATCGAAACCCAATTTCGCCTACACAAAGTAAACACCGACGCGGCCCGGTTTGACAGGGTAAATGCGGAATTGGGAACGCAGACATTACTGCATAGAGCCGACATTATTGTATCGCCGCCTGAATCCGCCAAATATGACGCGTTAAAGAAAAGGCTTTTGGCTACGTTCGGACGAGGAAAGAACGTGCAAGGTTTTGTTTGACATGGAGATGGAAGACCTCTGACCCTTCCTGTTCCTGCGCCGATTACAGTGCGCGGCGGGAAAGTCTATTCCAGACCAATCGTTGAAAACGCTTTGGCTGCAGCGGCTACCACTCAATGTGTGAGCCCTTCTGGCAGCTAATGATAGTGATAATTTAGAAGAACTGGCAGCAGCTGTGGATCGAGTAGCTAGCGCCGCCGCCTCAGATGTAGCATGCATTCAAAATAGTGCAATGTCGCACTCAATGCCAGAGTATGAGCAATTAGCGAAAAATGTTGGAGAGTTAGGGGCAGATCTTAACCGAATTCAAGCGCCTTCAAGACAAAGCGTCGCTTCCACGTGTAGTTCGTGCCACTCATCATACCGATCGGCTACTCCGTCCATGGTGAGTCAAATTTGTTTCTACCACCAGCGATTCGGCACCAAAGCAAAGCGTCTCAGACCGCCATGTGTATTCTTCAAGCGGCAGGCGGAAAACGAATCGAGCCGCTAGCCCAACAAGCGACAGCTAGTGGCACATTCAAAAGTCGCCTCAAAATTTTTGACAGTTAGACAAAGCTGGTAGTCTGTGTGATCTAGTAGTTAGAGCATGAACGCATAAGCCGAAGGTTCCAGGTTCAAATCTCGTTGGGAGGAACGTGATTTAGTTCAGGGGATTTTTCGGACGGACTATGAGTGTTCACTCAGTGGTGATATGTACTGGTTTAATCAGATCATAGCTGAGCAAGCGCACGGGAGCATAGTACTGACCAAACCAACTTCCGAAAAAATCAATACGGTCATGAGATACTCTAACTATCTCCAAGCAAAGGCCCGAGAGGGGTTGTAGTGCTACAAAGAAGAAGAAGACAAAGCTGAGATTCCTCATCGATACGAGAGCAGACATATCCGGCGTTCAAGTATCCCGGAAGCACCCCGCTCATTCATCGTTAGCCTTCAAGTTATTTGCAGCGAATAGAACCACCATCGACACATACGGTGACCGACCTCTAATCCTCTCCTTGGATCTACCGCGAATTTTCCACTGGCGATTCACTGTGGCCAAAGTATCACGACCTATTCTAGGCGCAGACTTTATTCGGCATTTTGGGCCGGTGGTAGATCTCAAAAATGGCAAATTATCAGATCTCAGTAAGAACGCCTCTGCTAAAGGAAAAGTCAAGGAGTACAACTAAAAAGAGATTTCTACCGTGAATGCAACTTTAACGTATGTCTCACTCCTCAGAGAGTTTCTGGGACTCACTAACCCTGCAGTAGCTGCACATGCTGCGGCTCATGGCACGAAGCATTATATTATAACAACAGGCCCCTCACTGGCAGACCGGCCTCGACGATTAACTCAGGAAAAGCTACAAGTGGCATGGCAAGAGTTTCAATTCCTGCTTGACAATAGATTTTGTCGACCTTCGGAAAGTCCCTGGCAAGCCCTTTGCACTTCGTTCCGAAGAAAAATGGTGGCTGGTGCCCATGCAAGGACTACCGCTGATTGAACGCCGTGACCTTGCTAGAAAAGTACCCGATGCAACACATTGAGGGCATCTCACTGAATTCAGGCGGCGCACGGTATTTTTCAAAGATCGATTTGTTCTGAGCAATTCACCAGATTCCGATAGCTGAAGAAGATATTCGAAAAACTGCAATCACTACGCCATTTGGCCTTTATGAATTCACAGTAATGACATTCGGTCTTCGAAACGCTGCACAGAGGTTCCAGCGATTTATGGACGAGGTGCTTCGTGGACTAGATTTTTGCGTGTGCTATGTTGATAATTTATTAATCGCTTCAAAAACAGCATGTGCAGCACCTTAGATAGGTATTTCAGCGTCTATCGATATACGGAATTATTATCAATTTAGCCAAATGTGAGCTGGGAGCCAGCCGGTTAGAGTATTTGGGGCACGTTATCGACGAATAAGGTATAACCCCCACAAAGTCACGTGTGGACGTCATTCGAAATTTTTAAAAACCAACTACGGTTAAGGAACTTGCGCGGTTTTTAGGAACAATAAATTTCTACTGGCGGTTTTTTCGCAATGCTGCGGTACTACAGGCTCCGCTCAACGACTTATGTGCTGGACGTCAAAAGAATGACAAAACCGTCCTTGAATGGGCCGCAGAAACTAGTGATGCATTTATAAACTGTAAAAACAGAGTCGCTAATGCTGTTCTATTAGTCCACTTTCGAGCCAATGAACCTCTCAGACTCACAAGCGATGCATCTGACGTTGCAGTAGGTGCCATTTTAGAGCAGAAGCAGAATAATAATTGGCTACCATTGGTGTTTTTCCAGAAGAACTTGTCCGCTCCCGAAAGTAAGTATAGTGTATATGATCGCGAACTTCTAGCTATATATTCCAGTGTCAGACATTTTCAGCACTATTTAGAAGGTTCTAGTTTCTATATTCTCACGGGTCACAAACCGCTAATGTATGCATCGCTCAGCCTGCAAGCAAAGCGTCGACGCGCCAGATCAGACATCTCGATTACATCTCGCAGTTTTCAACAGATATCCGCTTTACCGCGGGCGCAAGTAATGATATCGCCGATGCGCTCTCACGGTTGGAAGAGATTACGATGCCCACAGTAATCGACTAATCTGAACTGATGAAAGAGTAAGAACGAGATGTCAAACTGCAAGGACACTTCGTTCTAACACTACATCCCTAAAACTTGTCCGCCAGCGTATAGGCTCAAGTGATGCAATAGTATACGACAAGTCACTGCAATGATTAAGGCCCTTCATTCCGCTGACGTTATGAAGGAAAGTATTTGACATGTTTCATCCGCTAGCGCATCCCAGTGCACGTGCCACAGGCAAGGCTATAGCTCAAAGATACGTGTGGACAAACATGAAGAAAGACGTCCACGTTTGGGCTCGCTCATGCGCTCTATGCCAGCACTCCAAAGTTGCTCGCCATCAAAAGAACCCAGTATAGCCTTTCCGATGCCCGATGCTCGCTTTCAACATATCCACGTCGATATAGTGGGGCCGCTTGTTCCGTCGCAGGGTTGTAAATATTGCTTGACAGTCATCGACCGATTCTCTAGGTGGCCAGAGGCATTCCACATCGCAGATCAGACCGCAGCTACCTTCGCAAAAACATTGTTTAACACTTGGGTTGCTCGTTTCGGCACGCTTAAAACAATCACCATCGAAAAAGGTACTCAGTTTGAATTGGCACTGTTCAAAGCCCTGGCTGCGTTTATCGGAAATACGAAAAACAGGACATCACCATATCATCCGGCGTCTAATGGATTAGTCGAGTGCTGGCATCGGACACTGAAAGCTGCTATTATATGTCACTCTAACAATTCTTCCTGGCCCGATATCCTTCCTGCCGTGCTACTGGGATAGCGCGGCAGATTTTAGGAAGAGTTACAAGCCTCATGTGCAGATTTGCTATACGGAACTACACTGTCCATTCCGTGAGAATCCGTCAGCCCTAGCAGTTCCTCCGTCAGCCAGCATGATTTGATTTTTCATCTTCGAGATGTCATGTCATCAATCAGGACCGTGCACACACATTGTCATGGCGGCAGACTAGTTTTCATCAACAAAAAGCTGAGTACATGCACACATGTTTTTATGAGCGTCGATGCCGTTCGCAAGCCACTTTCGCCACATCTTATAGTGCATCGCCTTTTGAACGTCATTTACACGATCGAAATAAACGGCCGACAAGTCAACGTGTCGACGGAGCACCTCAAACCCGCTTTCATTGAAGCTTCTGCAGACGAATATCCTCGCGATTATACATCGGAGCCGATAAGCGTAAACTCGACACCCTATACGTCAGTAGCTACGCAGCGAGCCCTGAGCCAGGCGACAACCAACCAGGTTATTCCTGCTCATAAACACTTGCAACCGAACTCGCAGTGATCGTCTCGTCACCCAACTTGAATAAATACGCCACCCGCAGGAACAAGAACGTACTCACCAAGCAAAAAGCACATATGTTTGAGGCACCATACAGATCATGACACCAGTGTCACTCGGGAGGGAGGAGTGTAGCGACGAACGTTTTAGCCGTTGTTTGGAGAACGACGCCAACCACACACATCAAGATACATTTTGTGGCAGCCAGGCCGTCAACGTACAATGCGACGCAGCACAGTCAGTCGATCATTACTGCTTCAACGAGTAAGACAACGAGAAACGTTACTTTCGTTACTCTTGTATAGTTACCAGGAAATAAACGATAGTAAACTCTAATCTAACCGTACTTGCATTATTTTCTTAAAAAACAATAAGCTTTGCTATAGAACACATTAGATAGATGACATGCAAGCCACTGTAACGCTACATAGTGCAACGCTGAGCAATGTAGTAATGGAACCATGATTATTACTACTTACAACACTTTATTACAAAAAATTAACTGGTCCCGATGGCGTCTTAAATATATCAACTCAAATGTAAACATTATCGAAAATAATATATTGTGACGTTCAGGTGGCAGTGTAACGTTTTGTGCACGATGCGTGATAAACAAATGCAAGGTTAACAAAAACATCATGTACATATCTAACTTTGCACAAAACGTACACTAAAATCATTTAAATTCAATGAAATACAGATCGTGCTGGTAAAGACATGTGGTCGCTTGAACCATCAAATCAAGAAAGGTTGAGTTGTCTGCTTAATCTCCGCTACAGCTTCCTAGGTGCACTGGCGTCGCGTGCGGTCCCTACAGGATCCCCCTCTAAATTTGTGGATATTTGCTTACAGCTGATGTTTTGACATTTGCTACTTTGTCGTGAATCGAATTTTCTTCCGTGGGCCAGCGTAGATTTTAATAGTTTAATAAAGATATTTCCTCGCCGTTTTGTGTTGTGTATGCTGATTTCAGCCTTTCCGTTGATATTCTGCATTCTTTCACGTTGATAGAAATGCTGAAAACATTGTCGTTATTTCTGTCGATTACTTGGTGAGGTCCCGAGTAAGGGGGTTGTAGATATTTTTTTGGTTTATCGCCACGTAAGATTACGTGTGTGAAAATATAAAAATCCTTAAAGGTAAATATAGTATCTTTGCGCTGGTGTGCGACTGGCGAGGTTTTAAGCTGCTGCATGTCTTTCCTGAACGTTTCGATGAAAATTCACGGCGCCACGCCAGGATTCTCATCAAAAAGAATTCTCCTGGCAATCGTAGGGCTACGCCATATACCATCTCTGCTAAGAAACATCCATCTTAGTCCCAATACAATAATATCGTTGGTAAGAATTTGGTCGATCGCTGGGTTTCGTCACATTTGATAGTGCCCTTTAAGGTTCTGTGCCATCTTTCCACCATTCCATTTGCGGCAGGATGATATGGTGACATGCGAGTGCGCTCGCATCCAGTGAGTTGCAACAAGGCTCGAAACAGTGCGGACTTGAACTGAGATCCCTTACCGTTGTTACTGTTACAGGTGAACCAGAACGTGCAACCCAGTGCATGTAGAAAGCAGTTGCTACTGTATCCGCTGTGACTTCGCTGATGGGGACTGCCTCCGGCCACTGGGTGAATCGATCGATCATCGTGAGTCTGTGCCTTTGCTCCTTGGATGGCGGTAGCGGCCCCACAATGTCAATATGGACATGTTGAAAACGTCTGTTTTTTGCGTGAATTGATGGGGTAAACTTTTCGTGCGACAATTGATTTTGGATCGCTGGCACTGTATGCAAGATTTCGCCCAGTTGGTGGTATCTTTGCCAATTCCCGGCCAAGTGTACTTCGCTCAAATCTGCTTGCTGGTAGCACTTCCCCTAGACAATGCATGCTGTTGAAACAGGTTGAACACCTTGTGTCTCAGTGACTTAAGGATGTACGGTTGGATTGTTTCTGTTGTTGTATCGTAGTGAAGGGGTTCCTTTGATGGGCCTTCTTGTAGTTGCCTTAGTAATAATGATGAGTTTGAGCTTAGGAGTAGTTTTAGCTCTGCATCCTTTTGTTGTTTTCTGGTTGTTGACATCATGATTGCCTCAATTCGCGACAGCGCATCTGCCACTGTGTTCCTGATGCCGCTAACGTGTTCGAACTTGGTTGAGAATTGCGAAATGAATTGCAGTTGTCTGCATTGGCAAAAGATGCTTTGTCGACCTTTTGATAAAACGCAAATGTCAATGGTCTGTGACCTGTTTGTATGATGAACTGTCGGCCTTCCAGGAAGTATTTGAAGTGCTATACCGCCATGTAAACTGCCAGCAATTCGCGGTCATATGTACTATATCTCTGTCAGGCAGAGCTAAATTTACGTAAAAAGAAAGCAAGAGAATGCCAAAATCTATCGGCGAACTATTCCAGTACCGCTCCCGCTGTGATGTCTGAAGCATCCGTTGCAAGTGCCAATGGAGCTTCTTAAATGGTATGTGCAAGTTTCGTCGCCTTTGCAATTATTTCTTTGCTTGTTTCAAATGCCTGAATTTCTTCGTTAATCCAATTTACCTTTCTTCTGTCGTTTTTTCAGCTTTCCATTTCCAGCGTGGGTGCTTCGTTTTTGAAGAATCTTCTGTAATAATTTAGGATTCCTAGGTATCTGTGGAGTTCGATTATTGTTGCTGGAAGTTTTTAGTACAATATGACATTGACTTTTTGCGTTAATGGTTTAATTCAGGCGAGGTGATCCGGTGTCCCAAGTACTCTATTTTGGGTTGTCCGAATGCACATTTGTCTGGATTGAGCTTGAGCACGGGAAATTCAAAGAGTCCGAATGTTGTTGTCCGGCTTTTGAGCGGTCATGGGTGTTTCCAGTCTTACCTACATTGGTCAGTTTCTGTCCCCCGATTGTCGGATTTGCCCAGGAGAAGAAAACAATGCCTGCCACACATTTTTGTCGTGCGCGAAATGGGACAGCCTGCGAAGAGACCTCTACAAGGAGACGGGAGAGCTTAACCCAAATAGTATAGTCATGGTGATGTTTGAATCGGTTGACAAATGAACCAGGTGGCACATTATGCTCGGGCAGTCCTAAAATATAAAAGGGACTCATAGCAGCCAGGAGCGTTGGGGCTGGGGGATCGCTTGTCTGGCAATTGTTCTTCCCCTCTTCCTTCCCGCTAGAGGACGGATCCTGCAGCTTGAAGGCGTCTCACGGCGTAATGAAATGAGACATGGCCCGAAGTAATGTGTCAAACAGTTCGAGGCTAGGTTCTCAGGTTGACAAGGGAGGCGGTTAGTGGGTCACCTTCTTAGAAACATGGGAGTGCCTCACTCTGTTCGTAAATGACATTCACCTCCCAACCACAAAAAAAGATTAGTTTTTCAAATGTTTACCAAAATTCGATAACAGACTTAATAATCTGTAACTAGTTGCAAAAAGAGAAATTAAATGAAATTAATGAAAAAAATACGTTTAAGCTGGCAGGCAGCCTATATTTTAGTGCTTATTTACTGATTTTTAGACAGCATAAAATGCATTCTTCGATCAAATAGAAAAATAAATCATATATTTAATTGCTGACTTATATTGTATTTTAACCATTTTAGTAATTCACTTAAGAGCTTATAAAGTGTTCAATTTACCCTATTTCTTAAGCAATTTGCCTTATCATAGCTATGACAAGAATTTTCGCCTTGAATGCATGAAACATTAATCAGATATAAATTCCATTAACAAGAAGACTATGTTTCAACATTTCAAGGGCAAACCAGTCCCTGCAGCATAAAATTCCAAAAGTTCCTACTACGCAATTTCGCTTGAAATATGATATTCATCGCAGAAAGTTCATTTCAAACACAGCAGCATGCCCATACACCCTTTATCCTTGTAACTAAACGCAAAATCCTTTATGAATAAACGCTATCAAAATCAAATCACGCACACTCCTTTTAACACTTAGTTACTACCATTTATAAATTCTGTTGTAATTCTTAATTAACTCCAACTGTTTCCTGATGTTTTGTTTCCGAATTTATGGAGTAATAATTCAAAATGTAACGAACTATAAAAGAATCGTTTTCCATAAATTACTCCTCGCTATTCAGAAGCGCGGAAATATTGAATAATTTAATCAGCAGGAAGTAAACATTTTTGTTCAGTAATGTACCTCCCTACTGTAAATTGTTTACTTGCGCCATTTTGTTTTCCGCTCTATGCTCGGAGTTGGTTGTAATGGATATTGCTCTGTTTAAAAAATATATTATATTCAATCGGAGCGTGTTGGTGTGCTTGCATGTATAGTGACCGTCATCTTGATAAAAGGATATTATATTTTCATTATGGTAATCGAAAATATTTTTGTTGTTATGAAAATATTTACCGGTTAATGTTGAAAGAAAAAAAAAGCTTACTAAATTGCGTTGCCCTTTTATTGTTATTTGCTCAATTTGTATGTGTTTGAAAATAAAAAAATATTGATAAAGAAGTACCTTTGCTAAGAGGAAGTTGCGTTGAACATAAAGCTTATATGAGTATGGTAAATTATTTTCATTTACAGGATCTTTTACATAAAATGCGACGTGTCACCAAAGCCAAAAATGTATATGCGGGGTGCTGCGGGAAATTTAAGGCTCGAAGACACCAACACTCCCATTAAAGCAGTACAACCAACAAGGTCGGGCGTCATATTGGTCGAATTCGGAACAGAGGCTGAGAATAGGGAAGCATTCTTCGACACAGTAAAGAAAGTCCTCGGCAAAAGCGCAATTATAGCCTTGCTTGAGCCGATGGCAAAGATCGAAATAAGAGACATTGACTGCATCACAGACCTAGCCCAGGTAGAAGAGGTCATCAAAGCAAGGCTGACACCAGAAAATCAAAGGGGGCAACGCCTGGCCATCATACATTTGACTGAAAAGGACGCCGAACAATTTCTGAATAAAGGCAAAGTAAGAATAGGGTGGATTGTCTGCAGGATACGGTGAAGAGCAACGCCTTTTCGATGTTGCAAATGCCTTGGCTATAGTCACACCACACAAGTATGCAAAGGACCTGTTAGGAGTTCCCTACGTTATAAATGCCGTGAAATGGGACATTAAAGAAAAGAGTGCACAAAGGAGGCACACTGTATTCTTCGCAAGGATGCTGATACAAGACCGGATCTTGGGCACGTCTTGGGATTAGGGGAAATGTCGGGTTTTCCAGGAAGCCCTAGCCAAGGGAAAATCAGAACTTTGATGATCCGTATATTGCAGCTGAACCTACCCCGCAGTTCATCCGCCCAAAATCCGCTTGAGCGATTTGTGAGGGAGATGAAAATCGATTTTATGCTGCTGAGTGAACAACACCATGATAAAAGTTCTGCATCATGGTACCTGTTACCGCTGCCATCTGGGCTCAGAACAGTGATTTTCAGGCAGAGAGTTGTGGATGTGGAGATGGATCCATGTTGGTTCGGTGCTCAGGGAATTGCTTCTTTAGTGTGTACCTCATGCCGAATGAAACGATATCACCTTTCCAAGCCAAGCTTAAAGCTATGGAGGGCGCTGTCTCGAACGCAGACGGCAACGTGCTCGCTGGTGGAGACTTCAACGCTGAAACAATCGAATGGGGCATGCTTCGAACAGATCCGTGGAGAAAACGAATCCTAGAAATGGCAGCCAGGACGGTGCTTGTCGTACTGAATACCGATAATACGCCAACTTCCCGATGTATTGGCTGTAAAAGAACCATACCGGACGTGACATTCGCGGATACACAATGGGGAGTATGAGCAGACTAATCAGCCAGTGATCATCAGTGCATCCTGCTTAAGATCAGTGATTTTGTCTCCCGACGTCCATGCTAACGACCTTCTACAATTGGGTGAAATATCGGAAGGATGGACTTTTAGTGGTTTGCCAAGCTGCGCCGCTGCGGGGAGATTCACAGAGGACGGAAAAACTGGCAGCACAAGACGTGGTGAACTCAACTATGAGCATCATCACGACTGCTTGCAAACGCCTTCTAAAACCCAGGCACGGCAAGCCCCCAGTTTCCTGGTGGTCAACTGAAAAGCAAAGGTAGTGAAAAGTGAAAGGAGTATCACAAGCTTCGGCGTAAGGCTTAACTCGCACGAAACCCTGCAGCTAGCAGCATATAAGTTGGCCAGAAAATGCCTTCGTAAGTTGATTAACAGCAGCAAGGCTCGCTGCTGGCAAGATCTAGTGGACAGTGGGAACAAGAATCTGGGGGCTAGTTATGCAGAAGCTTGGTGCCCTACGGATACCTTGCATACATGATGCGGAAAAATGAACCAGATAGTACGGGCACCCTTTCCCACCCATCCCATTTGTCTTGACGCCATCCATAATGAAACGATAGTCGAGTGTCCACTCTTCACACTGCCGGAACTGAAAGAAGAAGTCCTTTCATCGAAAGCGAGGAAGGCTCCAGACCCAGGTGGTGTTTCAGCTGAGATGTTGCAGCTTGCCTATCACCGTTGTCCTGACTTGCTGCTCAGCAGATTTGACATTGAATACGGGACGTGATTTTCCCAGTATAATGAAAGATGGCGACACTCGTGCTGATCAGCAAGGGGTAAGTGGATCCAGGATCGCCGTCTTCATACCACCCGTTATGCATGCTAGACACGCCTGGGAAAGTGCTAGAGATAATCATCAAGGGGAGACTCACTGACGTGATTCATGCTGCTGTGGAGCTATCTCCTTGGCAGTACGGCTTTAAAGCAGGACATTCCACCATTGCAGATGTGGAGAGCGCGGTCCAAAAGGCAAAGGCATATTATCGCACCAAGCGACGGATCGTACCATTGATGACACTTGACGTTAGGAATGCCTTCAATTCCGCTAGATGAGTGGCTACGCTGGAAAATCCTTTTCATGTTCCAGAATATCTAATGCGGCTTTTGAGGGAATACCTGAAGGACCGAAGTCTACATTACGACACAGGGCCAACGAAAGATGGAAATTACATTGGGTGATACCCAGGCATCTATGCTTGGTCTAGACCTGTGAAGCGTGTCTGCAACGGGCTATTGAGGCTGGAGATGCCAGCTGAGCCGCACTTCATAGGCTATGTAGATAATGATGCGGCTCTGGTCACTGGACGCACCGATGAACAAGCACAACTTAGGCTTGGTATGCTAACATGAGAGACAGGATGACTGCTTGTGGGTTCAGTTTAGCACTGGAGAATACTGAAGCGGTCATTTTAACAAAAAAGAGAATACCTAAAGTAAACATGATCAGCATTGGAAACATAGTAATCAAATCGAAGCCAGCGGTGAAGTATCTGTGGCTACTGATCGACTCAAACATGAGTTCCTCTGAGCAAATCAGGGCAACGGCCGAGAAAGGTGCTTTGGGGATATCGGCTCTGTGTCGAGTTACAACCAACGTAGGGGGACCCAGGCCATCAAGAAGATTCCTCTTGATGAGTGCTGTAGAGACAGTGCTGTTATATGGAGCAGAAATATGGGGCGACGCTCTCAGTAAAGAGGTATACCGAAAACGCTTGGCAAAGGTGCAGAGAAGAGGAACACTGAGAATTACATCTCCGTATCCTACAGTCTGTGATTTGGCGATGAGAGTTATTGCAGGCGTGATACTTTTTAGCCTCCTTGCTAGAGAGTACCACGCTTTTTACTTGCGTCAAAACGAGAACGCGGGGGAGATGTTGTCCGCCAGGAGAGACAGCGCTTACTCAACGATTTTCAGCAGACTTGGGTGAATCGCACGAAGAGAAGGTGAACTGTGTGGCTCATCCCGGATGTGAGGCCGTGGTTAAATCAAAGGACGGGTGAGACTGACTTCTATCTGGCCCTGCTTTTGGGTGGGCATGGGTGTTTTCAGTATTACCTGCACACGATTAGTAAGTCACGGTCCCCCGGTTGTCGGTTTTGCCCAGGAGAAGAAGACAATGCCTGCCACACATTTTTACATGCACCAAGCAGAGCCAGCGACAAAAGGACCCTACAGAGAGACGGGAGAGCTCACTCCGGATAGTATAGTTGCAATGATGCTCGAATCAGTTGGCAAATGGGACCAGGTGGCACATTATGCTCGGGTAGTTCTATAAGATAAAAGGGACTCGCAGCAGTGCGTTGGGGTTGTAGATTGGCTTGTCTGGCACTTCCTCTTCTCCTCTCCTCTCCCGCTAGAAGAGGGATCCCCCAGCTTGAAGGCGCCTTACGGCGTAGTAAAACGAGACCTGGCCCGAAGTAATGTGTCAAACGGGTTGACAGGGGAGGTGTTTAGTGGGTAGTCCAGTCCCCTGGGGGCATGGAAGTCCCACATTCAGTGCATGCATGACATTCACCTTCCAACCACAAAAAACCCTAATTATTTATATATAAAAAATAAAAATGGGTTCAAATTATAATAACCACTGTGCGCGACCATAGACGAAACAATACCAATGTTTACCGACGGGGCATTAACGACAACCAAAATATAAGGACGTCAGAAGCAGGACATCAAGGACAACAACTTTGCTGCAGAGATGTATCCAGTGAATCAACAGAGGTGTTCTGGGATATCAAGCGGATGCATGAAGTCACATTCGACTCAACCATAACTGGAGAAGCCTCAAAAGATGGTATGGCCATTAAATATATTACTATAAAATGTATAAACACATACCAATAGAACAGTGAAAAGAGCAAGATTCCGTATGGGCCTTTCGGTAAGCCATCGGATGCGTCTTCAGGTAGCGGATAGAGAGTGCGGTTATGTGGGAAATGAAATACCACTCCGAGATCAAAACCAACTAGGTCGAAGCACTGACAAGATCCCATTTAGTATCTACTTGTCATGGACCCAGGAGAACAGCCTTGGATTGGATTGGATAAACGGCAACGACTATCGCAACTATAAAGGACTATTCTTTTGGAACTTGGAATGTTAGATCATTGAACAGAACAGGTGCACTACGACAACTTCTGGATGAAATAAAGAAATATAACATCAACATCCTCGCAGTGCAAGAAACCAGATGGTATGGTGAAAGCATACTGACATGTGAGCGCACATCGTGTCTAAAAGCAGAAAACTGCAAGAAATCCACGAGTTTGGAGTTGCTTTCATTGTTGACGCTCTTTTAAACAAATAATTACCGATTTCAAGCCCATTTACGAAAGGCTCTGTGCGATTCGTATCAAGACTAAATTTTTTAATGTCTGGCTGGTCCTCTGCCACACACCCACAGTAGACAAGGAAAGGCAATCAATGACGAATTTTACAGCACTTTGGAACGCACTATCGATGCATTGTCGTCATTCGACATTAAAATTATTCTGGGTGACTTCAATACAAAAATTGCCCCAGAAACGGCACATACAGGAACAACCGGGGGATACATGCAGAGACCAGCGACAACGTACAGTGGCTGATAGACTTCGCTACTAGTAAAGCCTTCACAGTAAGCTTTACACGCTTTTTACATCGAGACATCCATAAGCGGACGTGGGCATCCCTAGACGGTCGCACATTCAACCAGATCGAACCTGTTCTCACACAAAAACGAGCCACTACCAGCATTCTATCTTCTATCATCTATGATTCAAACCGATACCTTTTAATGTTCAAGTTCCGATGTCAAAGTTCCAAGAGCTGTGAACAAGGAGCATCAGTTACTCCAAGGTACCAGATACACAAGCTAAATGATAGCTCAGTAACGTCCGCATAGGTGTCAGTACTGGAAAATTGCATGAACATATCCTCGCAGGATATGATGACATCAAAACCATATGAAAGACAGTAAGTGATGCGGTGATAGAAGCAACCGAAGAGGTATTTGGGCATCAGCGAAACAGAAATAGGAACGACTGGTGGCAAGCAAGTGATTGAAAAGGGGAACCAGGCGCACAAAGAATACATCCAGCGAACAACTCTGGCCAAAGAAGAACAATATAAAAGCCTTCAACGTCAAGCTAAAAAAAATGGATGGAAGAAAAAAACGGGAGAAACGAAAACATGACCCTACATGAAGACAGATCGGTGCGTACCTCTATTAAACAACTGAGAGACGGCTGCAATCCAAAAAAAAGTCTTCGCAAAGTGGATAAGAAGCAATCATAGGCAACTGTTACGGATGGAGTAGAAAGGCATAAACATTATCTCACCCCGAACACGCCCATATCAGTCGCGTGACTCGTTAAACACAGCAATCCTAAGCCGCACTCGATTAGGGTTTTGATTAACACTTTTAATTGTAACCGTAGCAGTTATTTAAGTACGAGTACTTGTAGTAATGATTTTTAAAAAGTAAAAAAAATATATAAGCCATACGGGTAGATAGACAGGTTGCTGCGAAAGTATATGCTACATCAGGTCCGGCGTTAATCGGTCAACAACTTAATTTGGAAGGAATGTCCTGAACCACTGGCCAACAACATTCACATTCTGAACGAGAAGGTTCAACACCGTTTAGAGACCGAAAGTGCCCTAATGAGATGAGTTGTGGAAATGTACCGACCGACTACAATATTGTGCATCATGATGAAGGTAACTAAAGATTAAGGAGGGTAGTCTGTGTGGTCTAGTGGTTAGCGCATGAACGCATAAGCCGAAGGTCCCAGGTACAAATCTCGTTGGGAGCAACGTGATTTTGTTCTGGGGATTTTTCGGACAGACTACGAGTGTTCACTCAGTGGTGATATGTTCTGATTTAATCATATCATATCATAGCTAAGCAAGCACAGGGGGAGCATGGTACTGACCAAACCAACTTCCGAAAAAATCAATACGGTCATGAAAATGAGATACTCTAACTATCCCTAAGCGAAGGCCCGAGAGGGGCTGTAGTGCTACAAAGAAGTATAAGAAGAAGAAAAATTAAGGAGATGAATCAGCATCCAAGCTGATCGAAATTCCGGCGGCGATAACGACGACGACGTAGACAACGTAAGTGAAGATGATAAGAAAGCAGAAAACACGAAAAGCTGATTAAAAGTTAAGTTGCGCAATATCGAACAACTCCGTCAAAGGAGAACGCGAACGCTTTTGAACAAGCATGTAGCATAATTTTAAACATTGTGTGGAATTCCGTTTCGCTTCGATGATTCCCATCATTCTGAATTTCTCATGCTACTCTCACATTGCTGTTGACCAACTGCGACATACATGAGCAAATAAATAATTGTATGAAAAGAACTAAATCCAATAGGTAGTACTTTGCGTCTGTCTATTCTCAAAAAAATACGAGCGTAACATTTGGTATCAATTATTTAACTCTCTTGAATGATTTGAAACGTTGCGTGCAAATGAACGTTGCCCTCGACTAGCTATTTACACAATTTTTTAAAAACGAAAATAATAAAATAACTTAGTAAAATATTCACTTTGCCGGATATTCTTCTGCAGGCGTACTTGATGGAGCGTCGTACGATCAATAGCACTATGTAAATCACGTGCATTAAAATCCGGAAAAGCACTATTTAAACTCACGCAATTTTATTTCGCGACATCAATAATTATTGATAAACAATTTAATCCGACATTACGAACTGTCAGAGAAGATGTTCAGCTGATTCAGCCGTGATTGTAGTGATCGCCATCAGAGTGGTTGAAGGTGGAGTGGAAATCACGCTGAGTTTGAGTGAAACCACTCCTCGGGAATAGGAAGAACCACTCCGAAGAGGTGGCTGAACCCGAGACAAAAAAACCGGTTGGAGAGCGGTAAAGTGGCCGTTAGAGGGAGATCATATAAGAGCGCGACGAATTTCGCGCCTCCTCTTTTGTCTTGGGTTTGGCGAATCGAAAGTGGAAAAGTGAAGCGACAGCGAATAAGACAGAGTACGAGCGTCGGCCGGATTTTGAAAGCAATGGTAGCAAGTACGTTCTAGACGGATTATGACATTGTGGAACAACAGAACGAAGTAAAGAGACGAGGAACTATCCAGAGCAGCAAGTCGTAAAGCTATTTGAATAAATGAAGCAGTGAAGAAGGGGCCCCTTTATAACTTGTAGACCAGTAAGTTTTTCTTTTAAAGACTTGTTCTTTTTCATTCTATTGCAATTGTGAGTTTAAATTAGTTATCTACATAATGAAACTTGAAACAAAAGATGAGTTTGTGTAAATGAAGTTTATTTCATAACGTAACTAAAGGTAAATTCCAGAAAAAAGGTAATTTTTCTTTAGATAACACAATTGAATTTAAGTTTCAGATAGTAACGGGTGCGGCTTGGGTGGTTAATCGCGGGAAGAAAATTTAAAGTTTAGTGTTAGGGTGAGGTGTGTAGAGAGTGGAAAATTCTTGAGGTATAAGTTTGCCTGTGCGAGTCCCGCAATCGTAAAAAAAGGAAAGTGAAGGGTTTTACTATATAAATCCAGATAAATTTAGACGAGTCCTATAGTGTTGAAAATAGCTTTTGTTCCATTGTTAGGGAGTTCCGAGGAAAGTGTGCTTATTTGTAGCCATTTCAAATTTTATTCTCGCTTGGCGGCTTATTGGAGCCCTGGTGGACAAGCAAGTGGCGCCCCATGCCCGTCTCCGAACGAGCTGAACCTGGTCCGTAGGCCCCGCTAGAGCACCCTAATTCCTTTGGGGTGTCACACAACCCAATCGACATTAATAATAAATGGCTGCAATATTTCCAGCAATTATTGAGAGCCTCCCCAACAATGACTGACGCTGTGAACGTTCCGGAGGCGGGGAAAGAGGCCCCGGTCTCACCAGCAATCAAAGACATAGTACAGGTACAGGATCCCCATCTAAACAACATCCTGCATTGAGCTATATGCAGAATTTGCTCGAAGCAGCAGTTACCAGAGGACTGGTGAGAAAGTATAGTATATGTCTTGTACACAAAAAGGGAAATAAATTAAGGTGTGAAAATTTTAGAGGTATGGCTCTAGTTTGCACGTCTTATAAAGTTCTCTATAAAACCATGGAAATAAAATTAAAGCCATACTATGCAAGAATTATAAGAGAGCATAGGGAGGCTTTTGAAGTGGATGGTCTACAATAGACCAAATATTCTCAGTAAAGCAGGTGCCCAAAAAGGGCTGGGAGCATATCGTTGATGTGCACCAACTCTTTGTAGACTTCAAGCAAGCATACGACAGTGTCGTGTTGTGAATTCTGGCGTACCGACTTTCTCTCATTCGCAACTTCAAATTGCCGCCATAACATCTCCCCCTTCCTTTGGGCACATCTACCCTTTTCACCATTAAATTTATTTATTTTTATTTCCATTTGACAATTTCCCTATAATTTTTATTTTCCCCACCATCTCCATCCTACCCCTTTCTCTTATTTGCAATTACAAAAAAAAAGTATATAATAATAATTTTGATTTTACCACTAACAACATTCCATTCATTAATTCCCACTAACAAAACTATATTTGATACATTTTCCCTAACAAAACCTAATTGCTTCCTTCGTACTAACTAATTTTAGTCATTAGCTCCCACTGACAAATTTTATTTTTCATACTAATAAAAGTTCATTTACGTTTCCCTACCAATAAATTTCATTCCCACGCCCATCAAGAAAGAGCTGAAGTTGCTAATTTGATGAATGGGAAATCAACAGAAGGTGGCTCCTTCGTGGATTCACGACCGGGGGTCTGCTGGGACCCTGGGTTCAAGTTCCCCGAGTGCAGGAAAGCACTCTTTTTTGGAGTATCGGCAAAAGCAATAGTTTCCGTATATACGACACTTTGCATCTAATCAAACGCTTTCCTTAGTTATGCAAATTTTTGTATATGCAAAATGGAAATTATTGCGTCTGTCGATAGAAAAAGATGTGTGGGTAGCGGAATCGAAGGTGTAGTGAACTTTGATTACGTTACCCAGATACGGCAGTGGTAATTGAAAATGAAAGGATTGCGGGATTGGGGATGGAGTTCTTGGATTTGGGGCAGTTAGTATTTGACTTGGAGATAAAATAGATTGTGTTTGGCGGTGTGTTAATTCGAGGAGAAAAGATTCGGTTTTGGAGTTTTGAAAAGAAGAAGAGGAGGAAGTGCATTGGTAGTGTCTAGATAAATCCTAATTTTGATTTTCTGAAAAAGTCGGGTTTTGAATTGGACTTGATTACAAACGTGGAAATTAAATAGAAAAATTCGTAAAATTTTGCTTGTTGCATATGCGAGTGAAGTTAAGTGTGGATTTTTGAGAAAGCAAAACTTAGTTAAGTGGAGTGAACCGGGAATAAAAATAATCCGGCATGATTCAAACCCAAAAATTGGGTGGAACATAAAATCAACAAAAAAATTGTTGTAAAGGGCAGTTAAAGGTGAAAAAGAAAAGTGTCCTAATTTGATTTATAAAAAAAAAACGAGAAAAAAAAAACAAAAAAAGGAAGAGGAAAGTTTCCGAGAAACACTTTGTTGGATCTATGAAGTGATGAAAAATTCAATTTTTTTGAATTTAAAACTACAATATTGGATTAAATTGAAAGGATAATGGAAGAGTGAAAAGAGTGTAATCAGTGTCTTGTAAAAAGTGGCCGTCCTGTGTTTTCATTTTTGGACTTTTGTTAACAGTAATTTTTAAATTGAAGCTTGAGTTTCAGGTGCCCCGAATTCCTTTCAACAAAGAAAGTGTGAGTAGTTATTTGTATTCGCTTCTTTATATACTGTTAATATATGTTACCAAATTAATAATTTTTTATTAAATTGTAGTTAACGGATTTTGCTTGCATAAATTTTAAAGGGGAGTTAAAAATTTGGGCTTTTTTTTATTGTGAATTAAATAAATAGCCATGTCTCGTTAAAACAAAAAAGTTTCATATTTTAAAATTACCTCCCCCTTTCCCGTCCTTTCGTTTCATGTTAGTTATTATATGTATGGTGGCTCAGCACGAGCAGAGGGTGTCCCGGAAGTCCCACGACACGACTGAGCGCTAGCCGGCCTCAGTATGCCACCCCGAGCT
The DNA here is from genome assembly GCA_963969285.1 of Odontomyia ornata. NCBI lineage: Eukaryota > Metazoa > Arthropoda > Insecta > Diptera > Stratiomyidae > Odontomyia > Odontomyia ornata. The sequence continues at coordinate 91,922,422 of OZ017740.1, read as the reverse complement.
ACACGCCCCTCTGTTGAAACTTAACGTCCGCAACTGCGGTGACTTCCGTGGTCGCAACTGTCGATAGAAATGCGTTGCACAAAATAATGCTTGAGTTTGGCGTCCCAACAAAACTAGTCCGCATGGTCAAGGTCACGATGCTAAACACAGAGTCCCAGGTCGAGGCAAACGGTGAACTAATGGACAACTTTATAATGGAATCTGCCTTCAAACAAGATGATGGGCTCCCCTCAACGCTCTTCTATATTGCGCTGGAACACGTCATTAGGAAGCCTTCAGCTTAAACCTCGGGAATACTTATGTTCAAGTCTACATAATTGGTATCATGTGCTGATGACGTCAATATCATGGCACGTTCAATATCAGATCTGGCATTTCTGAGTCTAGAATCTGATGCAAACCGAATTGGCTTATTAGTTAATGAAATTAAAACTAAATTCATGACCCAAACGAGGAATAAAACTCCAGTTCGACAAAATCTGACCGTAGGCGACAACAACTTTAAAAGTGTGGATAATTTTGTGTATTTTAGAGCCAACCTGAATAGAAGAGGTGCCATAAAGGGCGAGATTAGATGCCACAGAAATGCCACAAATAAAGCAAATTGCTTCGTACTTCCATTCTAAGGTCCACAGTTGTGCACAGGCAAAAAGAGCTCCGAATTTACAAAACACCAGTCAAACCTAGCGGGTTCGAAAATACAGTGGACGTATTTGAACGCAAAGTGCGCAGGAAAATCTATGACCCAGTGAAACAAGGAACAGAGTAGAGACTAGGTTAGAATGATGAGTTCTATGAACTTTTTGACGGTCTACCATTTTCCTCTTGCGTAAAGTTATGTAAATTGCAATGGGCAGGCAATTTTGAACGAATGGAAGAAAACCGGCTACCCAAAATAACGTTGACGGATAGAGCACGTAGACTTCCAGCGGGAGGACCGAGTAGTCGATGAGAGGGCATAATAGACGCTGACAGCAGATTCTTGATGAGAGCAAACAACTGGCGGACAAGGTCGCGGAAGCGTGATGATTGGAGGTGATTAATTCTGGAGCCCAAGACCCGGCTTGGGCTGTTGTACCATAGATGATGATGAAATGATCTAAATTGAGTGATCAAATCAAAGCAAGCTTATAGGCCACGTGGCTTAGCGTGCTCGCTGGGTAAGCCGAAGGTCCCTGATTAGAATCCTGTCGGTGACAACGAAATTTGTTTCGAGTATTCCTTGGGACAGACTGTAAGCCCGCTCAGTTATGATACATACTGGCTTAAAATCAGAACATGCGGCAGCTGATTGGACGGACACAAGGCGAAAGTGTGGTACTGATCGTATCACCTTCTCGAGTGCCGATACATACGATCAAGATAATGAATTCATTGTCTTAAACGAAGGCCCGAAAGGATCTCTAGTGCGAAAGCAAAAAACGTGTTGTAGCGGGTAAAGAATATGCAATGAGTTTCTCTCTCTCTCTCCCACGTTTTTGGGGTGTTAATGGGTATATACGATACACATCACCTCATACTTTCGGTTCATGGCAGTATTCACAATGTCACATATTGACTAACTGATTTGGAACTTGAAAATTTTTCACATGCCTAGAAAATAAAAAAAAATTTTGCTAGTTAAAACACTAATGATAATCTTTTATTGATATACTCTTAATCGTATTCTCTACTGACTGGAGAGGCAACCTAATTTCCAGCAATCCCCACTCCAAATTGTGCTGTGAACCTTATTTTATTTGGTAGGCAGACAGACTTGAATAAATGACTCGCCTGGAACGACATTATCAACGAGCATAAATCCCAAACAATTAGAGAAACATTTAATTGCAACAACACTTTGGTATGCATTAAAATTCAAAACATAAATCATTTTGCCTAACACCGTGCGAGCTCAGACGTTCTACATTCTCAGCATGAGTTATACATGATAATATCACTACCCTCCTACATTTGTACCGCTATATTCCACAATTTCTAGTCCATACCCTATACGAGTACTGCACAACCACTTACCTTACTAACCGCCATCACCTTACCCTCACCGAAGACTGCCATCCAGGGAAATCCCTCGAGGAAAATCGAAGGAAAGCACACTAAGCTAGTGGAAAATTTAAATAAAACTTATGATAAAGTTCCGGGAGGGAAATTTTTCTTGGAAAAACATGCTAAAGAGTCACGAACTCTCCAGAAGACTAAGAGTAAGTAGAAAGTATATGAAGCGAAAAACTTTGCATGCGAAATATCTGCTGGTGGTCTTACGACCACATCGCGCCCAGGGAATCCACCGCCGCGCGGTTTAGCTGATGGGGCGGATTTCGAGTGCCGAGGGATGAAAATAACATTGAAGAGCAATGATAACACACAACTTACGGAAAAGCCAAGACAGCACGGAAAAACATCAAGGAAAGTGGTAAAATCAATTTTATAGGTGAATGTTTCTTTTCCTTGTACCGCGGGGACCGGGTTAAGTGCAAGGTTTTTCGGGTTGAATGTTGAATATTTGTACTCGTATTTGATAGTAGTCTAAGAATTTATGTGTTTGCATTTTGAATGCTGGAATGTTGGCGGAAAGTATGGATTATTCAGAAAAACTCCACTCGGCGAAAAAGTTTTGCATCAATAAAAGCTTTATAATCTTTTCATGCTTTTGCTTTTATTATCTGACTCATAAAGTTGTTTCATCCTTAGCGAGATACCGAGCTTGTTCTTAATAAACCACTTATCAGAGAACTGACTTTTCCTTTGTTTTCTACCCTTAAAAATTTATTCAACATAAATTTCCTCCGAGGCACCTAAGCTGCGATGATTATAATTTGGTAATTTGTTCAATTTCAGGTGCTTGTGTAGCCGAAAAACATCTGCTTCCATCTGAAATCGCAATTTAATGTCCTCCCGAAGTACTTTGCTGATAAAGCAATAAATTTGCCAATTATTTGGTTGACTACATCGGAAGAGGGTTTGGAGAAAAGGCGCAGTCGTGGATACCACCAGTGAATACGAAGAAACTCCACCCTCTCCTTCAACTCCTCCATATCAACGTTTAACGAAATCTCTTCAAACAGATCCAAGATGTGCGCACGAGGTAAGTCAAAAAAGTGTTCTGCATATTTGATTTAATTCTGGGAATGTTCAGGAATGACGGTTGCACTGAATTATATATAAGAGAGGGAGACTGTTTTCAACAGGAAATTTCCGTCTAGTTGAATTTTGAACCTTGTTTTTTTTATTCTTTTTAAAAAGGATTGACCTTAGTTTTTGAAATTTTACCATACTTTGCTGTAGTTTGATAAATAAAAACCACACATTTTGATATATGAACCGATTCACACTCTCAAAATGAAACGTAATGCATAAATTCACTAAATATTGGAGAGTCTAAAAAGTATTGAACCTTTTTGTCACTAGATATTGTTCGTTGTCATATATCGGGCAACACTAATCAGATTAAGTCAAACTGGCGTGCGTTTGAAAGGTGACATTCCAGTCTACAATTTTCATATGGACAGTTTGTATTTCGTCATTCGTGTCAAAAGTTGTATTCATTTAGAAATGAGTGAAATTTCTGAAAAAATTCGTTATATTTTACAATATCACTATGATCAAGGTGAGAATGCATCGCAGGCTCGTGAAAAAATTGGTAGAGTCTACGGTCAAGATACTTTATCAAAAGCCATTGCCAAAATGTGGTTCGCTCGCGTTCGTTTCGGCAATTTTGATGTCAAAGAGGCACCTCGCTCAGCTCGATCAATCACTGAGAAGGTCGATGAAACCTTACAAAAAATTGAAGAAGACCAACACGTTAGCAACCATGACATTGCTATGGAACTGAATATCCATCACCAAACAGTTTCGAACCATTTGCGTAAGGGGGATACACAAAGAAGCTCGACGTTTGGGTGCCGCATGAATTAACACAAAAAAATTTGATCGACCAAATTTCCATTTGCGAAATGCTAATAAAATGCAACGCAATTGAGCCATTTTTGAAGCAAATCATTATGGGCGATGAAAAATGGGTAAGATACGAGAATATCGTTCGAAAAAGATCATGGTTAAAAAAAGGTGAATCATCACAAACGACTTGAAAGCCAGGATTGACACCAAATAAGGTTATGCTGGGTGTATGGTGAGATTGGAAGGGAATTGTTTATCATGAGGTGCTAAAACCTGGCCAAAAACTCAATTTGGCTCTTAACTGTGAGCAATTAACCAGTTTGCGACAAGCAATTCAAAAAACCGGCCAGAATTGATCAAGTGACAGAGCTTGGCTGGGAAGTTTTGATGCATCCACCGTATAGTCCAGACCTTTCACCATCAGACTATCATTTGTTTCGGTCTCTGCAAAACTTCCTTAATGAAAAGAAATTCACTTCAAAAAGAGACTGTGAAAATCACTTGGCTATGTTTTTCGTCGATAAACCACAGAAGTTCTACACGGATGGAAAAATGGCTCAACCCAAAAAATGGCAAAAGGTTATAGATAATAATGGATAATATGTACTTAAATAAAATCCATTTTTAATAATAGAAATATTCATCGAAAAATGACAAAAAAGGCTCAATACCTTTTAGAATATTGAATGGTTGATTCTCCTAAGAAAATTGATTTAATTTTACCTGTGTACAATTCTTGGAATAGCCTTCGAACGGGAGCTCCAATGATGCAAGGATACGAGTCAAATCCCATGAGGAAAATCTATATTCTCTAAACTGAGATAAGTTAAAACTTCACTAATTACATCGATGGAAATTGTTGTAGCCAGGCGCACATATTATTCCTCAATAGATCACCGAAGGAAAGCAGTATTAGTCGTTAATAATGGACCGTATGGTATCCGCTCACGATTGCTAGGTTTATTTTTTGGTCGTTTTCGACTGTTAGTTTATTTCCCTTTTAATCGTCATTCGTTCTTCCTTCTTTTTCATAGCACTACAGCCCCTCTTGGGCTTTGCTTGCTGCAAATAGTGCCTCCAAATGTCTCGGTCCATTGACCGCGTCCTCCAATTTTGAAATCCGAGCCGCGATGAAGTGTCTTCATCGACCGAGTCAGATCAGCATTTCCTCGGTTTGCCCTCTGGTCTTCGGCCTTCAGTTCTCCCAACGAATACCTTTTTGGGTATTCATTGCTCGGCCATACGATTCATGTGACCAGCCCAATGCAGCTTCGGCTGCCTTACAATCATTGAGATCTCCGGCTCATCGAAAATTTCATACAGCTCATGGTTGTATCGAATTCGCCATTGATTCCCCGCCAAGCTTCGTTCCTATTATTCGCCTCAGGACCCGTCGCTCAAAGGCGTTAAATATGTTTGCGGATCCTTGAGTTAGACTTCATATTTCACACCCAGAGTATAACACAGGTCTTATCACAGATTTGTTTACTTGGAGCTTTGTTTTCCTGTGTATGCAGCTAGTCTTCAAGATCATCAAAATTGAACAAAATATTTTATTTACGAGCTGTATTCTTCGGGGCTTTTCATCTCTTTCATTACTGGTTCTCATTATTTTGGCGCCTAAATACACAAATTCACTCACATTTCACATTTTTGATATTGTATTCGCCAAGTGTAGTATTTTGTGTATTTGAGGTATTTTTCCTCGACTGCGTCATGAGCTTTGTTTTATTTTCATTGATCGGTAGTCCTTGTAGCGAATGGGTAGATATACAATATCAAGGACTGCAGCGGTGGTCTGCTGCCTCGGCGGAAGAAGATGTTAAGATCCGCCGAGAATGCCCTTGTCTGGGGACGCGTGAATGCACTTGCAGGCTAGCGTTGCGTTGTCGTGGGGCGGGTTCATTCCCCTAGCATAAGGACCCACTACAAAAAAAATTTCGCATTCACGAATTTCTGGGATCTCGAAAACTGAACTAATCGACCGAAATCGAAAAATGTAGGTAACTACAAAGAGGAAAGAATCGCTTGTTCAAAGAACAAGCTGAAACAAGCCAAAACAGACGGACTTAGGGGAACCTCGTCATTACCCGACGATTCTCATGGCCCACAAATAAGAGTGGGGCAACCGGATGGTGGCGGTGCCCCCCGCACCCGCCCAACCAGATCAAGATCCAAAATGTTGCAGTGGCCACATATTTCCCTTCTGAGAGGAAAAACTCCTACAACATACCTTGTATGAGCCTTCCCATCAGAAAAGTAATATATCGGTGACCAATTTGCGGAAGGGAAATTTTCACAATTACACATCCAACAGCACGAGCAAAACAGAAGTCAGCACATAGTGAGCTTACAAAGGAATTACAAACAGCAATTAAAACCCCAACACCATCCGATTTATTTGTTGTACCAGGGTCATGATCACACCGGTAGACTATATGGTCAGGCAGAAATTCTGAATTGGAAATATTTCCATTCAGCCATGTTTCAGTTAAACAAATGACAGAGTCATTTGCTAGTTGGCAGGAAAGTGATAAGTCCTCGAGCTTGGTTCTTAAGCCCCTGACGTTTTGATAGTACATGGTAATAGATTGATATGTATAGTTCCTAACAGGTTTAGTTGTTGGTGAGACGTTGCTCTGCTGCACGAAAGTTCTTTCTGAGGGGCGTGTAATTTTTCACCAAAGTCCCAGGTGGCCAAAAATCGCTCTGAACAACTAACTCGCACTCCTCAGGCACAGTTAATTTGAAAGAAGCAACAATCCGATTCGGTATATTCTCCTTCGTAAGTTTAATGCAGCTAAGAACACCATGTTTATTCAGTTTATTGAGCTTAAACTCAACGTATGCTTTAAGTTGCTCTTCCAAGGTATCATATGCAATGCGGGAAACAAAAATCTGGATCGGCGGCTTCACTATACATATGTCAGGCACCTGCAGATTATGGGGCCTTTGATGGTGCAATGATGTTTCACATTCAATGCAATCACGCATGGGATTTGAAACTTGCTCGTCATGTTGTGGGAGAGGAGCTGGATCCATAACGCCAAAAGTGGTTCAATTCATAGGACCAGAAGGCGTTAAACAAGTCTGAGGGCCAAGCTGCTCCAACTGCGAAACCATACTACGCGTTGTTATTTTTGGTGAAGCCACATTAGAATCCGATTTTATACCTTTCGTTTTAGACGAAGTTGGCGGCTGGTTTGTGGCCGCTACTAGTAGTTCTTTGATTATACTTTTTGAATTGTCAAATTTCTGCTGCAGCTTCTTGAATTCATTTGCCAAAGTATCTACAGTACGCTTCGCACTTTGCAGATAAGTCGCATGAACAGATAAAGTGCACCTTCTACAAGCTTCACAGAACCAGTGTACTCCAGAGTTCCGTTTCAAAATGTATTCGCATACGGAACTTGTCAAATTCATACACTTTGTATGGAAGTGCAAGCCACAGGAGCCCGAACAATACACTAGAGGCGTTTTATTCGCCTTGTCCATGCATGACGAGGCAGTACAAGTTGTCATTTTATACTAAATTTAAATAAAACCGACTTACGTTTGATTTAAATGAAAATTATTGTGGTTAGCTCAGGCACCAAACCATGCACTTGGTTTAAGTTTCTGATGAACTTAGCACAGGCACCAAAGATGAGAGGAAAAACTCCTGCAACATACCTTGTATGAGCCTTCCCATAAGAAAAGTAATATATCGGTGACCAATTTATGTCATAGAGTTATGCAATCGGATCACATAACCCTATGCTATAAAAAGGCACCTTGGCTAAAGGCCACTCAACCCGCGAGAGTCCCTGAAACTAAAAGAAGATCGAAGCGCGCCCAATGGCTAGCTCATTTTTGGTGGGAAAAGCCTTCCACCGTACCGGGTCCTATACCCGGTCAGATTCAACGGAATGAAAAGATTGACGGTATTAGTTTCACAGCGTCACTTCCATGCCTTTACCTATATGAAAATTAATAAAATATATTTGGATAAAACAAGTTGGACAAACAGACATACGCTCATGTCAGAAGGGTTTTGTACCCAACTTCTCAGAAATGCAGTCACCAGCAATGAATAACGTCAGGAAATATGTCAAATAAGTGCACGTTCAAAAGAAAATCCTTTGTTTTTCTATTTTCAACGGTCGCCATTTTGTTGCAAACCGACAAAAATCACTCAAATCACGAATTCTCAAAAATATTAATGTTATTGACCTCACAGGAAAATTTCAAGAAGATCAAGTCAAAACTGCAGGAACTGATTCGATGGAAAGTTCATAAAATACCAAAATCATGTGTTATTGTTGTTTCAATTGGAGAAATTCCAAACGGCTATAATTTCCGCGTATATCATTCGATTTTCATCAAACTTATAAAGTTCAAGGACCCTTAGTAGGACTACGTAAATTTCGAATATCGTTCAGTTCAAGGGTACCGATGCGATTTTATTGGGGAAAATGTGAAATTAGAATATCATACTATTATTAACAAAGTTGAGCGAATTTCGACTTGTAAGGTATTTGTTGTTGTTGTTCTCATAAACACCTACCTCCATAATTTTTTTCAGATTTATCAGATCACAGGTGTCCAATCGCGAGGGGGCGGGACCCAAATTTTTCGTGTATTTCCCCTCCCTGTGTGGCCCTCGAAGCAAAAAGTAGCAAATTAAGACCTGTTTTGAAAAGCTCTCATCAAGACCTTTCATTTGATGCCCATATCGGCTAAATTTTTTGTAGTTGAACTTTGAAGAGAGCGCCACTTTACACCTGCATACAAAATTTGATGTTTCTAGCTTAAGTATTTTGTGAGAAAAAGTGCTGTGACACACGGACCGACGGACTGACGGACAGACAGGTCGTGATTTTAGTTGGGTTTTTTTAAAACTATTTTACAAAACCCTAAAAAAAGGAAAATAAACCAAGTAAATACTCACTCTTTTCCTCGTTGATCTCCGAGCGCTCGTCGAAAACAAAAAAAAAATTCGATCAATAAAAAATATCGCACTCTCCGATCCGTCGTTATGGCTTACTCGCAGAAAAGAAAACTTTAGTTAGGGCATCTGGCCCTCTTCGAAACCCAACAAAACTTGCTTTTTTTGTTAAGGGAAGAATCACTCTCGGCACTTTATTTTACTCGCACCAACTTTATTCCCGGAGGCCAAAAACCAAAAATTCTTCTCTCACACTCGTATTTGCACATGGACGTTATTCGACAACTACTTTAATTTCTTGTTTCTTACTTCACAACTATTGTAATTTCTTGCTTCTTAATACACTACTAATGTGGTTTCTGGTTTCTTATTTCACCACTAATGTAATTTCTTTAATCCCTCACACCAAAACTTTCGCCACTCAACTTCGCAGTTAATTCATTCACTTTCTTCTTCCGTCACCAAAAAAATTAATCCCGTATACTTCAAATTCAGATCTCTTCATTTTTCCCCAACTTAAAAATTAATACACTTCAATATTTATCCCCGAATTCCCACATTGAAAAATTAGTTCACTAACTTTCTACTGAAATTCCCAAATCCAAAAATTCACTTCCTTCTTCCGCCACCAATACTCACTTCCTCCAATTCAAGAACCCCATCCCGAATCCCGCAATCCTTTCATTTTCAATTACCGCTGCCGCATCTGGGTAACGTAATCGAAGTTCATTACACTTCGATTCCGCTACCCAGACATTTTTTCATACCGACAAACGCAATAATTTCCATTTTTCATATATGGCAATTTCCATAATCGAAGAAGCATTTGATTAGATGCAAAGTATCACATATATACGGAAACTATTGATTTTGCCGATACTCCAAAAAGAGTGTTTCCCTGCGCTCGGGGTACTTGAACCCAGGGTCCCAGCAGACCCCTCGGTCGAGAATCCGCGACGCTACCAACGGAGCCATGTTTTGTTGATTTCCCGTTCATCAAAATAGCAACTACAACTCTTTCTTGATGGGTATGAAATTGAAATTTATTAATAGGGAAACGTGAATAAATTTTTTTGTTAGTATAAAAAATAAAATTTGTTAGTGGGAACCAATGAATAGAATCAGTTAGTATAAAGGAAGGAATTCGGTTTTGTTAGGAAAAATGTATAGAATGAAATTTTGTTAATGGGAATTAATGTATGGAGTGGTTTTAGTGGGAACATTATAATTATTCTTATATTATTAGCTTTTTGTAATTGAAAATAAGGGAAAAGAGTCGGATCGTGATGATTTGGAAATTAAAATTATAGGGAAATTGGTAAAATTTTAATAAAATTAAATAAATATACAGAGGAAAAGGTATGAATGCCCAAAGGAAGGTGGAGATGTAACGGCGGCAACTTGAGAACGTCGGTACGCCGGAATTCGCAACAATACGCAAAATATCACTCTTGGCGAATACAGTATCGAAAGTGTTAGCGAATTTGTGTATTTAGGCGCCAAAATAACGAAAACGGGCAATGAAAGAGGCGAAATACGCCGAAGAATACAGCTCGCAAATAAAATATTTTATTCAGAATTGACGATCTTGAAGGCCAGCTGTATACACAGAAAAACAAAGCTCCAAGTATACAAATCTAAGATAAGACCTGTATTATGCTATGGGTGTGAAACATGTACCCTAACCCAAGCATCCGCAAATATATTGAACGCCTTTGAGTGACGGGTCCTGAGGCGAATAATCGGAGCGAAGCTAGACGGGGACCAATGACGAATTCGAACAACCATGAGCTGTATGAAATTTTTGACGAACCGGAGGTCTCAAGGATTGTAAGACTGTGGAAGCTGCAATGGGCTGGACACATGAATCGTATAGACGAACAACGGATACCCAAGAAGGTATTCGTTGGGAGAACTGAAGGCCGGCGGCCAGTGGGAAAACCGAGGAAACGCTGGTGTGACTAGGTCGATGAAGACAGTTCACCGCTGCTCGGATTTTGCAATTGGATGACGCGGTCAACGGACCGAGACAGTTGGAGGCGCTGTTTGCAGGAAGCGAAGGCCCGAAATTGGCTGTAGTGCTAAGAAGAAGAAGAAGAAGATGAAGCTATTAATACAGAATTACTTTCAGTCAACTGGCTAGATTTATTTAGAGGCCTAAATTGTGAGGGTGCTTTGGATAAATTTTACATATATATTTTTAATTTAATCTCTTCAGACATCCCGTGAAGCAAATCAAAAGCCTTGGCTTACAAAGCGAGTGCTTAGTGCCCTACGAGCAAAAGATAAGGCAAATCAAGTCTTTAAAACACTCGGCACTATTGAAGCAAGATCTAATTTTGGCAGGCTGCGTGCTACTGCCAAAAAAGAGATCAGATATGCTCTGAAGACTTATTTCAGTAGTCTGGATAGCTCTCTTGTGGCTAATAACACAAAACCTTTTGGTCTTATATGAGGTCACAGAAATCTTCTTCTTCCAGTCCTAGTAAGGTCCGTTGGAATAGTGCAGAGGTTTCTTCTCCTCAAGAAGTTACTCACTTATTTGCCCAATTTTTCTCTTCGACTTTTTCTTCTCCCGCTGCAGGTGTGCATCCTGTTGTCTTACTTAACCATCTTCCTTTCCCAATTTCCATTATTTGTACAGATGCATCTGAAGTCGAATCTTTGATCAATGCTCTTGATCCTAATATCAGCCCTGGGCCGGGTGGTTTGCCAAACATATTTGTAAAGTCGTTAGCCTCATCGCTTAGTTTTCCTTTATTTCTTTTCTTTGATCTAAGTTTGAGTACTGGTATTTTCCCTAACCCTTGAGAAATGGGTAATATTGTGCCTATCTTTAAAAGTGGTGATCCTACGTTAGTTTCCAATTATCGCCCTATTTCCTTACTTTCCTGCTTTTCAAAGTTACTTGAACGGTTGGTTCATAATCGACTCTTAAACTCATTACCTCCTATTATTGCTCCAGAGCAGCATGGCTTTCTCAAAGGATACGCCACTACCTCTAATTTAATGGAGCTCACAAACAGTATTGCAAGAGCTTTGAATAACCAACTGCAAGTAGATGTGATCTTCACAGATTTCTCCAAGGCCTTTGAAATTGTGAATCATTTACTTCTTTGTCGTAAGCTTGAAGCTCTTGGCATCTCGGGTGCTCTTCTATCTTGGATGTCATCTTATCGATCGTGTCGTCCCTATCGAGTAAGTCCCTCTGGTACTACGTCTAGTCCTTTTTTTCCTTCATTTGGCGTTTCACAAGGTTTAATTCTTGGGCTTCTTCTCTTTCTGTTGTTCATAAATGATTTTCGCTTTGTAATTAATTCCTCTTGCTTCTTGTATGCCGATGACTTCAAATCCCATTTGGACTGTCAGCTCCTCCAAACTGACCTTAATGCTCTAAATAAATTTTGTGCTTCAAACTATTTATGTCTTAACACTACTAAACGTCATAAAATGACTTTGTATCTCAAGGACTCTCGTATTAATTTTAATTATATATTAAATAATGCTTTGCTCTCTGAAATGTTCAGTCATAAAGACCTTGGAGTAACTTTTGATCCAAAACTCAAATTCGATGCACATATTTTAAATGTGATTACTAAGGCGTCTAGAGTTTCCGTGTTTATCCTTAGACATGTACATAAATCCAATAGCATCTCTTTTTCTATCCGCCTCTTTGTTTGTCTTCTTCGTCCTTTGCTTGAACACTGTTCTGTTATCTGGCCCCCCAATATTCCTATCTCGTGTCTTCTTTAGAAACTGTCCAAAGAAAGTTTACGCGTTTTCTTTACCTTAAGTTTAATTTGCCGTATCAGCCCTATGAAATTCGTTTATCCTTCCTATCTGTTCCATCTCTAATATACCGACGAACTTATTTAGACCAATGTTTTTTGTATAAACTCCGCTACCATCAACTCCCGTTTAATATTTTTTCTGAGCTGTATTTCCGACCAACATCTCATTCATCTCGGCTGAATTCTTATTTCGTTATCCCATATGCTAGAACTGATTTATATTTCCATTCACCAACCTTAAGGAGCGCACGAAATCATAGTGATCTCCTGCTTGGTCCTTTTATCTCTTCTTACATAGCATTTAAGAAAAAACTAAGAAACTTACTAGTAGTTTAACTTTCAATTATCGACATTTTATTATTTTTTTTTCATTTAAACATTGCAATTTTGTTATTGGATTATGCAGCCTGTAAGATGGAATAAATAAACTAATAAATCTACCCGCAATCGCCGCAGTTTAGCTGATACGTTGACCTGACCAATTTTCGTCATGACCTTGATGGACTCTAAAACATTAAATATTCACTTCTTTAAACATATTCTTTTTTTATGCACGAATATCTTAGAAATGTTTAAAGATGCTCGAAACCATTAAAACCCCACGCTCGTGTTCAAATTTTCGTGGAATTGACGGCTTTACGTGGAGATCCACGCACAACTTCAATACGGCTTTGACCCTCTTCCTTTTTTTATAATTTGAAGCACCAGGAGACACCAACTTGTGAGGTGAATTGCCTCTTTTCATTGCTACGGCCAGCATATTAATACTAATACTCCTATATTGACCAAAACCAACGAGGGTAGAAGTAATGTACTGTGCGACCGTAATTAAATACATACTTCTCAAAAAGAAAAATTTCATTTAAAAAAAGCAACGCTATTTATTTGTTTTCCGACAAATATATATATTTCGGGAGTAAATGTTCTCCCTTCTTCAGTGTCTAATTTTTTCTGAAGAGAAACCCTCAAGATGTACAATATATATGCTAAAGCTTATTAGTTATTAATGACCGTACTTAACAAAAGGATGCATATCAATGAAATAACAGGTCATAAAACTATATTTTAAATGTGGGTCAAATGAATTTTAGTGGAACTATTAATTTATTTTAAATTATTTTAAAAATTTGTAACCTGAACTTAATTATTTAGAAGTAATTTTAATAGAGGTGAATCTCCATTGCCAACATCATCATTTAATCGTTTTTCCATAGGTTGCCGCATAATCCAAAGTGTCTCGTACGCGTCCAGTTTCTTCAAATCTCGTATTTCTTTGATAACTTCCAACTGCTCCCAATTGACGTTGTGTCCTTCGCAAATGTGACGGGCTACCGATGATCGAACGTCTTTTACTTTATTTTTCGTTAGTGATGATTGTGCTTTTCGAACATGCTCGTTGAACCGGACTTTCACGCTGCGTTTTGTCTGCCCAATATATAATTTTTCGCATTGCTGGCAGTTAATCTTGTAGATCCCTCGCTTTTCATGTTTGCTCCTTATGTCTTTGATTTGCGCTACGTTGGTTTTAAGCTGAAACGGTGAGCTTCTGGTCACCATTTGTATACCGTTTTTCCTCATCATTCTATTCAGGGCACCGCTAACCTCCGACATGATCATTACTGCTCTTTGCGTTGGTTTGTCCTTGAGTGTACTCAGTTGTGTGAGCTTGCGTCTTTGTGCTCTTTTTCCATTTTTTTCCCCATCCGTTTCACTAACATGGGGTCGTATCCATTTTTGACAGCTGTGTCCATGATGTAATCTTCCTCTTTTTTCCGGTTTTCTTTGCTTAAGGGGACGGTAATCATTCGATGTAGCTTAGTCCGGAAAGATGCCATTTTTTGCGAAAAGCTGTGATTTGACGTAGCTGGTACCGTTCTTTGTGTGCTAGTGTTTTTTCGGTGTATATCAAATTCAAAACTGCCTGTTGTCCTTTTTATTTTCAGATCTAGAAATGGAATAGTGCCATTTGTTTCGACTTCCAATAAGAGAATAAAGTAGCAGAAATTCCAGATTTAGTCGTGAACTGATCGTCAGAAACCTTCACCGAATCCCAGTTACACTTACTAAACATGGGCTTAAATTATGCGATCAAATATGACAAACTGCCCACAGAGGATATTGTGATGGATGTAGAAGCGGCCATAAAATATATGCCCATCGAGAAAAAACACCACATTAGAGAAGAAACAAGGAAAATCATCGAATCAAGGGAAAGTAAAATCACCCACCACGGCAGAAACGAAATCAAGCTCCTGAAAGAATTGAAAGAAAAACCTGTATATTTTTTAAAGGCAGACAAAGGAAATAAAGTAGTCATTATGGACAAGGACCGCTACGATGGTTTAGTGTTCGAAAAACTCACGAGTGGGTACTTCTTCGAATTAAGGAATGGTCCACTCCCAGACTCAGTAAAAAGGGTCGAGAAAACGTTAAAGGAGTGCAAAGGAATAATTGAGGACGTCAGTAAACTACGAGTTCCCAACCCTGTTTTGTCAAGAATCAAATGCCTTCCGAAAGTGCATAAAGAAGGCAATGAACTACGAGAAATAATAACGTCTACAGATGTTCCGACAACGAAAATTGCCAGATGGGTACTAGAGGAATGGGGAAAACTAGGTGTAGTTTTAGTAAGAAGACTAATAGACAGTCAGAAGATAAACGAAGGAGAACAATTGGTGTCATTTGGCGTGAAGTCTCTTTTCCCTAGTGTTCCTGTGAAGCAAGCGTTGGCCCTTTTAGAAGACTCGCTGGCAAGAAAAGACCCTTCAATCAACGGGAAAAAGAAAGCTAGAGCCATTACAAAATAAGCAACAGTCTGCATGGCAGAAAATTTTTTTACCTTTAAGGGTCGGTTTTTCAAGCAAAAAACCGGCGCACCTATGGGCAACCCATTGTCACCTTTACTTAGCGAAGTATTTTTAGAATGGGTGGAGAGCAAAATTGAAGAGTCTGGTTGGATTCCCAGGATTTGGTATCGTTATGTGGATGACGTGATTGCCGTTATAGAACGGAATGAAGCCCAAAACATATTAAAAAAACTCAACTCCATACATAAAAACTTGACCTTCACAATGGAAGTCGAAACAAATGGCACTATCCCATTTCTAGATCTGAAAATAAAAAGGACAATAGGCAGTTTTGAATTTGATATACACCGAAAAAACACTAGCACACAAAGAACGGTACCAGCTACGTCAAATCATGGCTTTTCGCAAAAAATGGCATCTTTCCGGACTTAGCTACATCGAATGATTACCGTCCCCTTAAGCCAAGAAAACCGGAAAAAAGAGGAAGATTACATCATGGACACAGCTGTCAAAAATCGATACGACCCCATGTTAGTGAAACGGATGGGGAAAAAAATGGAAAAAGAGCACAAAGACGCAAGCTCACAAAACTGAGTACACTCAAGGACGAACCAACGCAAAGAGCAGTAATGATCATGTCGGAGGTTAGCGGTGCCCTGAATAGAATGATGAGGAAACCCGGTATCCAAATGGTGACCAGAAGCTCACCGTTTCAGCTTAAAATCAACGTAGCGCAAATCAAAGACATAAGGAGCAAACATGAAAAGCGAGGGATCTACAAGATTAACTGCCAGCAATGCGAAAAATTATATATTGGGCAGACAAAACGCAGCGTGAAAGTCCGGTTCAACGAGCATGTTCGAAAAGCACAATCATCACTAACGAAAAATAAAGTAAAAGACGTTCGATCATCGGTAGCCCGTCACATTTGCGAAGGACACAACGTCAATTGGGAGCAGTTGGAAGTTATCAAAGAAATACGAGATGTGAAGAAACTGGACGCGTACGAGAAACTTTGGATTATGCGGCAACCTATGGAAAAACGATTAAATGATTGATGTTGGCAATGGAGATTCACCTCTTTTAAAATTACTTCTAAATAATTAAGTTCAGGTTACAAATTTTTAAAATAATTTAAAATAAATTAATAGTTCCACTAAAATTCATTTGACCCACATTTAAAATATACTTTTATGACCTGTTATTTCATTGATATGCATCCTTTTGTTGAGTACGGTCATTAATAACTAATAAGCTTTAGCACATATATTGTACATCTTGAGGGTTTCTCTTCAGAAAAAATTAGACACTGAAGAAGGGAGAACATTTACTCCCGAAATATATATATTTGTCGGAAAACAAATAAATAGCGTTGCTTTTTTTAAATTAAATTTTTCTTTTTGTTTAAATTACAGCGCTAAAATATGGAGATTTTCAATAGACATACTTCTCTTTATGATAACTGAAATAAATTTAAAATTGCTTTGCATTTACACCGAGCCAGTAAAAATAATTTAAGGAAATTTTCTCACTGAAGGTTACTATTTTCAATCCAGAAGAATCTGTTGTAAGAGGTTATCGCAAATGATTCCATTATTATCTATTGGTTCTCGTTAACTTTTTGCGTTTCTAATTATAATGAGGCAGCGTCTCGTCGGATGTTCGGTCATACGCTTGATGATACATCGGGGTTATTCAATGAGGATCAAAGTCTACTTTTAAGTCCGTCATCCCGAAGCTAAGCTTGTCGTAGTACCTCACCTCAGTGTCGGCAATACCACTCCAGTGGCGTTTTTCATTGGCTCGCTACTGAATAATCTTGACACTTGAGAAATTCTAACCCCCTGTAAAGTTTTGACTTCCTCCTGCAATCTTCTAATATGTGTTAAAATATTCTAATCCTCTACTGAAAAGTTTTGATTCCCTACCAAAAGGATGTTAGCACTTTTTGGCAGGCTGAATCATTTTGAACATCTGCTGAAAAGCTCTGATCCCTGTTGAGATGTTATGATGCTGTGCTGAAAAGTTCCGACCCCGTGCTTAAAATTTTTAAGCCCTAAAAAATTCTGATTTCCCGCTGAAAATTGTTTTCAATTTTCACTCCCTACTGGAAATTTTTAACCTGCTGCTTAAGACTTGAGAACACAGCAGCAAACTTGGAGTGAATTCTTCTGCAGTCACTTGAATACTCTCCGGTTTGTCTTTCAAGAATAACCATCCTTCTTTCTTAGAATCGTCAAACATAGAAGGAAAAGTTCGAATAAATTCAATAAACTCACCTTAAAATACGCGAGGCAAAGTGGTTTTATTCAAAAACTTAGTTTAGACAAAAACTTAACAGGCAATTAATAGTTCCCGAAGTAGCATGGTAAATTTAGGTAAGATGCGATGCTTACCTTATATGATTACATATTTGTATCCATTCTTTGATCTTAACTATTCCATTGTTTTTTCACTGTTTCTCCTTATTTTATTGTTTTTCTGTACACTGGATTAAACGTTTGTATGTATAGCATGCACAATTGATTATTAGTGCCGACTCTTAACATTGTCATTGTTAAATGGATTAACGTTTGAAAGATTCACATTTGTCCACATACGGGTATAACTCGACAAGCATATGGTATTGAATAATTTCAGCAATAACCAGTTTTAATCCAATAATGAACATTATGAAATTTTAAATCTTTCCGCATTTCTTGTTTTATGTTATTTAAAGAGAAAAGAATTATAAGACGTAATCGTTTGGATTTGATCTATTTGTCACTACCAAACATACATGACATTGCAAGGTCAATAAACAATGTGTTGGAACGTAATTTAATAATAATTTAAAATCTATACACAAATTAAGTATGGTAATATGATTGGAATCTTAACCTCTTGAGGGCATATTATTTATTTATTTATTTAATAGACCTCTACTTAACAGCAGACGTTCTAGTTACATAATAGAAAAAAATTAAAAAATAGTAGAAAACAAATAAAAAACTGTTACAGGTAACTGGGGCAAAGCAAGCGCCTTGTACTATGTTTGGGAACCAAAATTAAATTTGTAGTTACTCCAAAATTGAGTATTTGATATTGAAGTTATCCCGAGCCAAGAAGTAAAAACTTGAAACTAGAGTAATATTAAATTTTGTAGTGATTTTAGGAGTAGTTTTTAAGTAGAATCAAAAGTTAAATTAAGGGTTTGGTTGACACCTCTGCCAATTTCCTTGTGGACCCAAATATAGAGGAAGCCGTCGTGACTGATCCAAAACTGGAGCACATGAAAAGGGGCCCATTTAATCAAGAGCTTGGTATGCTATGAAATTGAAGCAGTAGCGATTCCTGGCGATACCAATGGATGCAGGTCATATTTTCATTGAAAACCTCAACAAATGCGATGGAAGAAATCAAAAATTCGACTGGAAAAATGTGTAAAGACTTCAAATGCTCACATTTGAATTGCTGGTGAAGTGAATCGAATATCATTTAGTCGCCAACCCCAATCAGTATATGATGTATCAACGAAGAATCGGTTAATAACAGCGGAGAACGATTTAAAATTTATATTGTACATGTATGAAGTCCGTAAAATGAGAGACCTATCAACGGGGAGCAACAGCATCTGAAAATAAAGGGTGGTTCAACCATAATGCACGATGTTAATTGTTAGTCACACCTTAACGTCGAGTTTTTCGCCAAACTTAATTTGACATTTCTTTGTTTCAAAGTTTGACAAATCCGACCATGGAAAGGTACACAATTGAGCAGTGCGTTAAGGTTATTAAAGCCTTTTACGAAAATGGGCGTTCAAACCAAAATGCATTTCATACACTTCGTGATTTTTTTGGTCAGCATAATCGACCAAATGTGTCCACAATCGGGAGAATCGTGCGCAAATTTCAGCAAACCGGGTCTGGAAGAAATGCGAAATCTTTTCTGTATGCTCGCCATTTCGTTCTACGGAAAACATTGCTGTTGTTCGCGATAGTGTGGCAGAAGAGCCGTCAACCTCAACTCGTCGTCGTGCTCAACAATTGAACATCTCACGAACATCACTGATGCTAATTTTGAATAAAGATTTGAATTTACCCGCTTACTCCCGACTCAAGAGCTGAAGCCTATTGACCATTTCTAAGGTCGGCGATACGCTGAATGGTTGTTTGAACAGACAGAAAGGAATGGTGGCTTTACAAAGAAAATCATCTTCAGCGGCGAGGCAGACTTTCACCTCAGTGCATTCGTTAACAAGCAGGATTGCCGCATTTGGGCAAATAAGAACCCACGAGTGATTGCATCCACAAACAGTGACTGTTTGGTGCGGTTTATGGGCTGGTGGCCTCATCAGGCCGTACTTCTTCGAAAATGAGGACGGCCAAGCAGTTACCGTGAATGATGTTCGCTATTGCGAGATGATAACGGACTTCTTGTGGCCAGGAATTGAGGTTATAGATCTGGACGATATGTGGTTCCAACAGGATGGTGCCACACAGACAACGAAACGATGGCACTTTTGCGCTAGAAATTCAATGGCCGTGTTATCTCACGTTGTGGCGATGTTAATTGGCTGCCAGGATCATGTGATCTTACATCGTTGGACTTCTTTCTCTGGGGATATTTAAAAGAAAAAGTGTACGTCAATAAGCCAAGATAAACTCAAGAGCTTAAGGATGAGATAATTCAGCACATGAACGATATTGAACCTCAATTATGTCTCAGAGTCATTGAAAAGCTGTGGCGAGCATTTTGGCGATATTTTATTTCACACATAATTCTCATAGATTCTTCTATTATAATAAAAAATATTAACATAATCCTCTGAGAATTTTTTATTTTATTTGCAATTAACATCGTGCGTTTTGGTTGGACCACCCTTTATAAACGAGTAAAAAAATCTGAATATTGTGATATAAACCTAACAAACAAACGAATTACTCGTACGATTCGCCAAAATTTTGAGCGGCTAATTTTAGATATTCCCGCTTATATTCTAATTGTTCAAAATATATCAAATCATTTGGATGATCGTATTGGTTGGAAAGAATTTAAATGTTGTTTTAAACTTGCAACGTGTCAAATAAATGGTATTATTAAATTATTTGATCATAAACCGGCATCACACGACCCCATAAGTAATCTATGCAACTAAGTTCAAAAGGATGAATTCACTAAATCATTGATCGAACTTGGGTTTTTGGAATCTACCAATATAATCCAAAATGATGTAAAGTTAGATATAAAAATGAATTCGTTCAATTACAAAACCATCAAATTAAATCACATCAAAAGTTTGTGCAAACCGCCTCATTTAAGCCAACAATAGCTTGCCAAAGAATTTTCTGCGTCTATTGTATGCTAGTCGATGCATAAACGCCACCACTGGAAGTGATGCAGCCAATTTTTAGAACCACGGGTGAAACGCGCGTGTTGCAGTCAAAGTCAAATCGACTGAGAGAGAAAGAAAAACTGGAAAAAATAACGGCGGTTACAACAGAGGCGAAGTAAAAGCTGGATGAGGTGTTCAAGCTCTCTTTTGGCGCGTAGACACCGAGAGGGACGATCTCCCAGGACAAAGAAAAAGGAAAAAAATTGAAGCAAGTCAGAAGGAAGGAAGACGACCGGTAACGAAAATCAAGTTTATAATTTGAATCAATCAAAGAAACAGGTGACTGGCAACGACAATCAATTTTGAAACTGAATCAACCAAAGAAACAGGCAGATATTCAGGGGCACTCCTGAGATTCAGGTCAAATAGCCTAGCAAGTAAGCAAGGATCTTGAAAAGAAATTTTAAGTGTTTGCTTGGATTTACTTTGGAAATATAGTGGTTAATAAATTTATCTTTTATACAGTAACGAAAGGTGTATCTTATGACGCAATAAGAACTACCAATCTTTTTGATGTTCCTTATGCAAAAAGTGAGTTATTCTTTCACTTTCCAATACCGAATCTACCGCGTCAGTACAACTTGTTGCTTTTCCTGCTTCTTATGTAAATTTCAAAAACTTCCTTCAATAATTTTACTTCCGTAAGCCTGTGTAATATTCTGTTTATTGTAACTTAGTTTTTACTTCGTTTTTTGATCTTTTGTTAGCCACGAAATGAATTATGACCGCCACAAAATGCTACGGAAGTAAAATTATTGAAGGAGGTTTTTGAAAATTACATGAGAAACAGGAAAAGCAACAAATTGTACTGACGTTGTAATTTCTAGCATAAGGAACATCAAAAAGATTGGTAATTCTTATTGCGTGAATAGCATACTTTAACGGAACTTGGCTGATGAAACACGAATTCAAAAAACAATGAACAACCCGATTGAAAAGACACTCATTCATAAAAATTTGACGGTTCTTTAATGAAGGGGTATCGAGGATAGACAAACGATGCTTACAAAAGCAGTAAAGGATGAGCGATTTTTGGAAGAAAATGCGAGTAAATTTATGCTCGACCGCATCAAGAGCAGAAATAAGGTAAGGATAGTGAGCACTCCCAACAGTATGTTACCCCATATAACTGGGGCCCTTCAACAGCGGGGCCCTGCAGTCCCGACTTTGCTCGCCGCAGACGCGCTTGGGTGCCAACTCACTGCTTTGACCCAGGCTCCAGACTTGACCGAAGCTCGTTCTGCAGAACTTCTTAATCGAAATTTTCTGCACCAGCAGAACACACAAACACTCAAAACTCGAGATAATTTGGTGATGGACCCTACCATCTCCAACCCGTGCTTGACAACTCAAACCCGACCGAGTACAATAATTCACTCTCACGTAGATCACGCACGATATCCCCCCAAACCGAACTGTAACATAACCTGAACACTAAAAGTTATTCTGTCAAAGGCAAATTAAATGATAAAACCTAAAGTTTAATTTACAAAAATAAAATGTAATTCTCTATCGTGATATCCAAAACCAATTAAATAAACAATTTTACGAAAAATGAAGAATCCTATCCAAAAGTATAAATTTACTTTAAACTAACATTCCCTTCGCGATCTACGATAATCTGCCAGGAGGCCTCCTTGTTGAACTCCCGTCGTCGACTTTACGGCGAAATAATCTGCGCGAATTTCACGTGATCCTTCCTTGACGCACTCGTTTAGCAGCCAATCAATCATTCAACTTTTCCGGGCAACCTGGGCACTGTGCAGCAGTAATTGGATCTTTCCCCGCATCCACACGCTTTTCAACTTTCTCCCAATAATTTCCAACACCGAATTTCCTTTTTTTCACTTCGGTACTTTAATAACTTTAGACTTTTTCCCAATAATTCCCAACTCTGAACTTTTGTTATTCCACTTCGTTATTTTAAAAACTTTAGACTTTTCACCTCCACCACTTTCCATTGATCAGACAAAAAGAGGGCTTTTCCTTTGTTCTTTGCCTTTTCATGACCTCGTTCCCAACAGAGTATCGCTAATCCCGGGGTGAACTCTATACTCCTCCTTTTTTCCCTAAAATTCTGACCTGATTCGTAGGATCGGACAATTCCGTAAGAGTTTTAACTACACCTCAAACCTGGGTTTCGAAATTCGGAGTCTTGGATGATTTTCGGAATTGTCACTGTGACGGATATTTGACATGTTACAGCCGCTATATTATTATTTACATTCGACGCATTTTTGGGAGGTTGCTGGAGGTTTCCTTAATTTTTAGTGGTTGGACTTCAAGCGCTGACAGAATCATTAGATAAGTAGTGATTTTATGTTTTATCCTTGGGCAAGACACTTTGTACGCCTTTTTTTTCTAGGTAGCTTCCATCGGTTTCAAAATTTGTTGGAGGCAATACATGTAGATATTCTGCTACCCTCTCTGGCATAGAAAGCTGGCAAAGGACGTTATTTAACACACAATGACGTGCGTAGCGGGACAGCCACATGATGTTATGAGACAATTATCCCCATTTTCTTATGTTGAAATCTGTGAGTTGGATCGTTTCAGATTGAAGTGACATCATTGTGTTCAAGCAGGAGCTCCAACATTAATTAATGTCAATACTTCATATCAACGTGTCACTCGGTCAACACAATTGGATGTAGAACACGACCGTCCTTATCGATACCCATGTGAGTTAATATGTAGTCAAGAATTTACTCTTGGTTTTGCTAGTGTGTAACTGTGTATTTTAATAAAGTGCTAAGCTGAAAGTACATCGTCTTGGTATTTTAGATATCATTACCGATTCGAATGGGTAGCGTGACAACAATTTTGGCACCATCCTATTGGCTCGTTGTTTTTGTGGTTTCACAGACTTCCGAACACGGACCATCCAACACGGCATTGACAGGTTCTTTTCGTCTTGCGAGCTAGCTGAGAAATTATTTGCATTCTTTCTTGAACTGCTGCTACTTTGTACCCCGTTACCCGGGTGATTTGTCACAGGTGGTATTTAAGTTGGCTGACTTGAGTTGTTCTCGGATTTCCCGTAACAAGTATTCCAAGATGGAATGAACCAGACTTACTTAACGGCGGAAAAGGATCAGAAGAATAAAGGAATGACGAAGAACAAAACCAGACATTCTAGAAGCTTTGCACATTATTTTCAATATATGAACACCGAATTGAAGTTTGGAGTCATAAATAACACTTAATCTTTCAGCTGATTTCGAATATCGTTTATTGACCATCCCTCGTCAAACTCAGCTGTTATTACCCGCATATGCAGGCTCGTCTCTTTTAATTTGACTCGCCGCTAATGCTTACAACTAGCTGAGCAAAAGCGAGCAGATTCTCTAATCTACTCCACTTTTCCGATGAAATATCTTGAGTACCTATATTAGTCTCTGCCTATATTGACACTCATCAAAATGCTTAGTGGATGCTACTATAGCTAATCATTCTTTCATGATCAGCAGGAATTCGTTCCACTTTTTTAAAAAACTCAGTTGAAGTAAGAAACAAGATTTTCTTTGCCATCGACCTCTTGGGAGAGCTTGGCTCCAATTTCACAGTTGCCCGCATGGATATCAACTACAAATAATTTTCTGTGTTTATTTCATTTTATGGTTTAGAGGTGAAGGCTATTTATGCCATGACTGTGGGGCTCCCAGATGCGCAAGATATCGAGGCCACCTACTAAACATCTTCCCTGTCAATCTGACAATCTAGTCTGAAACCATTTGACACATTACTTCGGGCTAAGACTAACTTTGCTACGCCGTGGGATGCCTTCAAGTTCGCGATTCCTCATTTAGCGGAAAGGAAGGAAGGAACAGAGATTGCTAGAAAAGTGGTCCCCTTACCCCGGCATCCTCGACTGCTGTGAGTTATTTTTTCTTTTACAGCTGCCCGAGCATAATGTGCCACACGGGTCCATTTTTCAATCGATGCTAGCATCTCCCCGATTATGCTATCCAAGGAGAGCTCTCCTGTTTCCTTGTAGATATCCCGGTGCAGTTTGTCCCAATCTTTTGCATGTAAAAAATGTGCGTTAGGCATTGTTTTCCTCTCTTGTAAAAACCTACAGCCGAAAGACTACATA
Source organism: Odontomyia ornata (assembly GCA_963969285.1). NCBI lineage: Eukaryota > Metazoa > Arthropoda > Insecta > Diptera > Stratiomyidae > Odontomyia > Odontomyia ornata. The sequence goes on along the minus strand of OZ017740.1, from coordinate 91,897,530 downwards.
AGATATTCTAGAACATGAAAATAGTTTTCAGCATATCTAGAATATTGACTCATCTAGCGAAGTTGAAGGCGTCCTGTACATCAAATGTCGCCAACAGAGCCACCCGTCGCTTGGTACGACTACGTGCCTCCACTTACGACCTCTGCTATCACATCAATGGCAGAGCGTCCTGCTCTATAGTCATCCTAGCGAGGAGATGGATTCCCAGCAGTACGAATCACGTTAGTGATTCGTTCTCGCGGCTTCTCTTCTCCCTATTGATCAGTACAAGCCTCGCAACCTTCCAAAGTTTAGGATGAACTCCTTCTTACAGGCGAGCGTTGAATTTACTGAGCAGCGAGTCAGGACAATGGTGAAAGATGAGCTGCAAAACCTCAGCTCGGACGTTGTCTTGATCTGGAGGCCTCTTTGGCTTCAATGATAGGACTACTTCTTTTAGACAAGTTGTGTGTGGAGTGGACATACGACTGCTGTTTCGCCGATGACAACGTCATCGGCGAGATGGGTGGACAAAAGTGCCCATCTTCTCTGCTTCATTAATGCAGGGCTTGCGTAGGGCACCAAGTCTCCGCATAACTAGCTCGTAGCTATGGCCCTTGTTCACATTGTCCACTAGATCATGGTAGCAACGAGCTTTACTACTGTCAATCATTTTCCGAAGTCATTTCCTGGCCGGTTTATATGCTGTCAATTGGTTGTATGCTCCGTCACGGTTCCGTGCCTGTTGAGCTTCACGCTTTACTATTCAGCAATTATAGTCGACCCACAGTAGACTGAAAGCTTGCCGTGCCAGGGTATCTGACGGGGCATAGAAGCGCTGCAAGCAGACGTAATGATGCTCAAAATTGGGTTCACCACTTCTTGAGCTGCTAGCTCTTCAGTCCCCTATGAATCTTCCAGCAACGGTGCACCTGTCATGAGTATCTCGACAAGCCTCCCAAAGTCCATCCTCCAAATGTTCCACTCACTCATGGAAGATCGAGAGCATAGGCGTTGGGAGATAGTATCAGGGATTTCAAGTAGCATGTACTAATGATCACTGGATAAGTAGTTCTATAATACTTTCCAATTTTGTATCCTCCGTGCTACGGACTCTACGGCGAATCTCTCATCGAGTATGATTCCATCACACCCCACACGGTGGAAAGTCGGCATATCGCCGGTGTTCTGCACAGCGAGTCCTCCTATTATTGCTGGCTCAAGGAAAAAAGGAAAAGCGAGGATAATTTTCGAAATCCTCATCTCGCGTCGTGATGTAAATAAACATTACTGACAATTCAAACTGTCAGTCAAATGCACTCAGCGCGTAATACAATTAATTCCCACTAGGATAGCCACTGAGAGGAACTTGTCATGAGTGAAATCAAGCGAGGGAAACTACTCGAGCAAAAAGCACTCCATGATTTTTCCGGTGGACGGGAGGAAAAAAACGTTAACCCGGAGGCTATTTAAGCCCGGGAAGATTAAAATGCTTTCATTTTCTTGGGGAGTTTTCGAGCAACCGGCGGAGATATAACAGTGAAACTCATCGACAACATCGACTAGGCATTGGAGACGAACCTTGGATACCGGAACATTGAACTGGCACGAGACAACTGTGCGGTGGAGATAATCAAGGAAACTGAAGAAAGAGGCCCCGTACCAGCGTAGGGATTGAATAAATGTAAATGGCTTAAATTTTACTTTATTTTGATCGGAATGTACAAATAAAGAATATTACTCAAGTCGAGTAAAGGTAATTTTAGATTTTTTTCTTTCCTCGCTACCCTACAACATAAATACGTTGCTCTTCAGCTGTGAAAGGTGTGGCTCGGGAATACTTTTCCCGGGACGTTGACCAGGCAAGAAGACTTGGAAGAGTTAAGTCAGGTGGTAGTGTTCGGCGGGTGCAGTGAACGTTAGTGTTTCAATTAAATTCGGTTACCCTGGTGTGGGAAACTACGAGTTTTGTGTGGCGGTGAAACACGTTAACTCGTTCTGCGGGGCAGAGTTTCTTTTTGAAAACTTGTATAAGTGTTAATTTTGCTCCGGATGGTCGTCTTCTCGCTCAGACGACCCCTTAAGAGGCTCGGAGAATCGAACGAGTGGCACCCACGCCCGTGATCGGATGAGTTAGTCAGGCTCGGTGGAGCCTCAGCTGGAGTTGCCCCAATATAACGGTGGGTCAGCTAGGGAATTGGTAATACCTTAATAAAATTCCGTGAATGAAATCCAGAAAATTAAATGATTTCATACTCGTATTACGTTTCATCTTTAGGTTCGCATTCCTGGGAAATCACAGCTAAGTTTTGCTCTAACTCTTTCTCAGGCGAAAAAGGGTTCTTTTTAGGAATAACCGACAACTGCCTTGCGAATAGGGGAGGCAGTATGGCATGAGAGGGGCGATGTATAAAGAATTTCACCTATTAGGTAGAATTCTTTCTTGAAAATAGCAAGAACAAGTCGCAATTTTACTTTTGTTTAGTATAAATATCTCAACTTAGTTCATTATCCGGCAATATCGGCCGAGAAGTAATAAAATGGCAGCCACTTTTGTCAAAAATCGGTGATATCTGTTCCGGCCAAAGTAGAGCTCCGATTTAGATGAAATTTGGTGCAAAGGCTGACATAAATATGTATTTGAAGAAGTTTTCAGGAAACAAATTTCAGATTTAACTGCAGTGATGAAAATGGCGGCTACTTCAATGTTTCAACATAGAATATTTTTTTGGTTGATAACGGTCATATTTATTGACCGATTTCAATGGAAATTGACGCAGAGGTAGCTGTTCGTATCATCTAGCTAATCAATCAGAAGAGTTTTGTAAAGCAATTAGTGAATCAAACAATATCTCCAAATACCAAAAGCGCAATTTTCTTTTAAGCCATACCGACGTCGTTGTATTTGTACTAACAAATGAAACCAATATCGGAGATATTTTACGAAAAAAAAAAATTAAGGGTCACCCCTGTGGTCACCTCTGTGAACCTTATAAAATGTTTTTTATACCTGAACTTTGGAGAGGTTATCACTCCTGAACTGTTTACAAAATGACAAGATTGTGGCTTATGTAGTTTCTGAGGAAACTTGCTGTGACGTAAAGACAGACAGATGGACGGACATACAGGTCGCAAAACTAGCAGATTTTTATAAAAATTATTAAACAAAAACCTAAAAAGGGTTTTAACTGTTTTGTTTTTGCCATTTCATATATAGATTCTTTAGCTTATGAAATATCGACATTTTATCGGTTATCTTATCAATATCGACTCAAAATCGATACCGATACGATAAATTTACAAAAAAATATATCGCCAGTATCGATACGATATTAAAAAATCTAATTCTATACGATACCGATAATAGCCTTAATATCGGCATCGTATCGTGAAGGCCTAGTAAAAAGCAAATTTATTATTTTCAGCGCCTGATAACGAGGCGCCGCCAATTGACTGGCCGCGCTTTGTCAAACTCTCAACTTTTCGCGGTTCACCTGCAATTACTCCATAAATCGGCTGGACAACCGCACACAGAAAGGAACCACTTGCTTTACACACTTTTCCATACAATTTGCGGTTTGATGAAAATACAATCTCCAAGCGCCATTAAATAACTACTGCGTCACTTCAAAGAAGAACGACAAGACGAGGCAGTGAAAGCTTTTCAACTGAGCAAAAAGAGTCTAGTTGACGCTACGCTACTCGTACATTTCCAAACAAATGAACCGCTCAGACATCGGATGTAGCGGTAGGCACAGTGCTCGAGCAGAAACAGTCAGACCAGTAGCTACCACTTGCCTTTTTCCAGCAAAAGTTATCTACGCCAGAAACTAAATATAGCGTCTACGACCGTGAGTTACTCGCCATCTGCAACATTATTCTCCATTTCCGACATTACGTAGAAGGAGCAGAGTTTCATATATTCACCGACCATAAGCCACTAATCCATGTACTCGTATTTGCACAACCATCCGATAAAGCTTCACCACAACGGCTTCGACACCCAAAATTATATACAATTTAGCACAGATATTTGGCACATTGCAGGAGCCAACAAGGAGGTCTTGGATGCCCTGTCCCGAATCGAAACGATTTCAACGCCAACTTTCACCGATATTAACGAGTTGATGCGCGAGCAGCAAGACAACCGCGAATTGCAGGAGATTTTCCAGCACAATACTCCGTCACTGAAGCAGGAACGTATTACCGTGGAAGGAAACCTAGAAATAATGGGCAAAAAGTCGCTCCCACACATTCACCCTTTTGTTCCTGAGAGTTTGCGTAGAAAAGTATTCGACACTTTTCACCAGCCATTGCACCTGAGCGGCCGTGCAACATTCAGAAATATCAGTAACAACTTCATATCGACAAGCATGAAAAGAGACATTCGCATATGGGCTCGTAATTGCGTGCAGTGCCAGTGTTCGAAGGACGGCCGCCACCAAAGAAATATTCTGAAAACTTTCCAGATGCCTGACGAGCGGTTCAAGCACGTCCACCTTGACATCGTTGGTCCGCTAATCCCCTCGCAAGGATATAAATATTGCCTCACGATCATCGACCGTTTTTCTCGATGGCCTGAAGCTACCACATTGGCTGGCTAGACCGCGGATATGGTTGCTCAAGATTTTAGTGTACTGCAAACCATCACTACCGACCAAGGTACTCAGTTTGAATTGTCATTATCTATGGCGCCAACTGTCTTCATGGGTTGCGAAAGGATCAAAACCACACCGTACCATCCAGCTTCTAATAGAATGATCGAGCGTTGGCATCACACGCTCAACTCCACCATAATGTGCCACGATAAAAACACACAATGGCCCAGCGTGCTCCCCACCGTTTTATTGGGATTGCGAGAAACCTTCCAGAAGGACCTGTCAGCTTCGTATGCATAAATGTTATACAGAACAACGATTTCACTCCCTGGAGAACTAGTGTCCCTGATCACAGCAGGGTCGACTCCTATGAATTCCTCATCGGCCTGCGCAACTTAATGAGCCAACTTTGCCCTGTACTCCCACTACATCGTAACTCGCGAACGACTTTCGCCAACAGTCACCTGGGTACCTGCACTCATGTTTTTTTAAGAGTGGATGCCGTCAAGAAGCCACTCACGCAGTCCTACATCGGCCCCCATAAAGTGCTACAACGAGTTTTAAATGTGGTTTACGCAATCGACGTCAACGCCAGAAAAGTATATGTTTCGCCGGAAAGACGCGAGCCTGCGTTCATCGAAGTAGACCCAATCCTTTCACACAAAACTCGCAGTGATAACTCAGTAAAATCAACGTCCAGAACGCAACCATTGTCAGCCGTATCGCCCAAGTTCGCAACGCAACACCGCCAACAACTGCAATACGCATAACACAACCAACGCCAACCGTATCACCCAAAGTCAATCCTCCAAACTTCAACACAGCGCCAACGCCATTAACGCAATCCCGAGTCAGCAGCCTATCTTCGCCAGTGCGGCATTGCATATTGCCTCCCATCAATTCTCCGCCAACTATGATGAGGACATACCTGCCGAGTAGTAAGTCTTCGCGAAGGTTAAAAGCCTATACGCCTTGGATCGACCAACACATCGTGACATGTCAACATTGCCAATGTCGCTCGGGAAGCAGTAATGTAGCGCCACCAAAACTGACCTACCACACACATGACCATTAGTAGGTCGACTTTGCTGGCTAACTTACATGGCGGTATATGGAGAATTATGGAGGTGCCAACGAAAAGTCGAGGTTTTTTACGGTTTTGAGACGGATTTCTACAGTGAAATTCAGATAGTCCGCGGAGAACACAATAGTGCTCCTAGAGAAGTGAAAATGATTTCAGTTCTTATAGCCGTTGAACCTTTGATCGCCTTCCAAAGTGAATTTATAGGAGTTTGTTTACTTCTCAACGCTGAGCTATCAGTGGAAGGTGCAAAACATGTGCTTCATTTGCTCGCCTTGAAGAGTTTAAGAGTACAGTGGACAGTGCAAAGTGAATTTATAGCATGCGCGGAATGCGTTTCGTATGTTTTCACTTGGAAAAAATAGTATATATTACGCAATATAAGCAATTGCTAATGCCGCAGTTGGCTGACAGCTCACAGAAGCTTATCCATAGTAGGCCGACTCATACATATGCAAATTGCTACCATATGGCTTCCTATCTAACGTCAGTTTTGCGCGCCACTATCGCTAGCAACTTTCTACGTGAACTTACCTGAGATGTTAACAGCTGAGAGAAAATGAAATTCATTCCTTCTTCTTCTACGACAACTCAACGCGAACACATCTAATGTAATTGTTCGTGCTTGATGTCTGAAATTAAAGTTTGTTAAGTTTAGACATTCATCTTTTAATTGAAATAGTCGAAGTGTGCGACACAATCCGCACAATATTTTATCGTGCCTACTCAAATATTAAGGTTAGCATACTGAAAATATGTTAAAATCATAATTTGAATTTCGCGCCTTTATTCAACTCTGTCTTGACTTTTTCTGAACTTGACCGCTCCCTATCAACTTCAACTCTCTACGTTCTGTGACTTTGACATGCAAGTGTTAATCGCGCCTTAACACTGAAATAAAAGACTTTTCCTTGCAAAGTAGAAATATATTTTCAATTATTTCATCAGGTTATGGGCCCAGTAAAGCCCAAAAATAGAATCAGTGCAAAAACTTTCAGTGGAATAACCATTACAGTGAAAAACGCAAAAACGTGACTTCTAATTTAACAATTGCAAAGTGATTTCTCGTGATAACTGGACTAAAAGTTCTTAAAAATGGCAGCAAATAATCAATTGGCATTTATTGAAAAGTTAACCGGTCGAAATAATTATGCAACCTGGCGATTTGCTGTAAAAACATATCTACAGCATGAGGAGCTTTGGGACTGCATAGAACCCGCCACAGGTGTCGAAGTGGACACAAAACGAGATACAAGGGCAAAAACTAAGATAATTCTACTAGTTGACCCAATAAATTATGTGCACATACAAGAGGCTATCACTGCACAGCAAGTATGGGACAAGTTATCGAAATTATTCGATGACTCTGGGCTGACACGCCGTGTTGGGCTGCTGCGTGATCTCTGTTATACCTCACTTACTGCATGTCAAAACGTAGAGGAATATGTGAGCAAAATTATGTGCACTGCTCACAAGTCAGAAACATTGGTTTCCAAGTAGACGACGAATGGCTGGGTACACTGCTGCTCTCCGGTCTACCAGAATCCTATCAACCAATGATAAATGCTATTGAAAGCTCAGGCATGAAGATAACCTCAGAGTCTGTGAAATCAAAACTATTGCAAGACGTTAGACAAACAGAAAGTGACTCAACAGTGTTCTCAGTCACTAAGAAATTTAAAAACAATTATAAGAAGCAAACTAAGGGTCCGAGGTGCTACTCTTGTAACAAGTATGGCCATTAAAGCTCTGAATGCAAATCCAAGACGAAGGATATTCAACGAAAAACAAGCAGTTCTTCCTATGCTGCTGTGTTTGTGGCAACGTCCAGCCAAGATGACGCCTGGTACGTGGATTCCGGTGCATCCTCACACATGACAAGACATAAGAATATGCTTGAAAATGTGACGGCTCCTGCCATACAGAAAATTAGAGTCGCAGACAACAAAGTACTACCCGTGCAATGCTCAGGAGAAGCGAACTTAGATGTTTATGACGACGAAGGTCAAAACAAGAAGGTGCTTTTTACAAAAGTATTATGTGTTCCCGAACTCGCAACAAATTTATTGTCCGTAAGTCAAATTATTCGCAGTGGTAGCCAAGTTAAGTTTGACAGAACCGGTGGTGTTATTATGAACAGAAGAAATGAGATAGTAGCAACAGCAAGTGTCATCAGCAACATGTACCGGCTGAATATGCCAGGAAAAGGCTATGCATGCATGTCTGATGTTGAAGAACCAGACTTTTACCTGTGGCACCAACGAATGGGACACTTGAATTTTAATAGTCCACGGAAGATGACAGAAAACACTGACCATGTCATTTTCTCAACAAAAGCACCTGCAATCACATGTGTAACATGTACAGAAGGCAAGCAAACAAGACTACCTTTCAAAAGTGAAGGCTCCAATGCTAGAAATCTTCTTGAAACGGTTCACTCCGACGTATGTGGGCCAATGGAAACGCAGACTATGGGCGGTGCCCGATATTTTATAACATTTCTTGACGACTATTCAAAGAAGGTGTTCGTGTACTTTCTCCGAAACAATACTGACGCTCTGAAGAAGTTCAAGGAATTCAAAAATGAAGTCGAAAACCAGCTGGGTGCTCGTATAAAAATCCTTCGGACAGAAAACGGCTTGGAATACGTCAACGAGGAATTCTCAGATTATTTAAAAGGCGCTGGCATCGTACATCAAACGACCACACCGTATACAACAACAACAAAATGGGACAGCAGAACGCATGAACAGAACTCTAGTAGAGAGAGCAAAGTGTATGCTCCTAAATGCCAATCTACCCAAGATGTACTGGGCTGATGCCATACATACTGCGGCACATGCAATCAATCGTTCTCCAACGAAGTCCTTATCTTTTAAAACGCCAGAAGAAATGTGGTCTGGTGAAAAGCCAAAGGTGAACCATATGCGTATATTCGGATGTGAAGCTATGGTACACTTGCCCAAAGAGAAACGCAAGAAATGGGATCCAAAGGCACAAAAGATGATCTTTATTGGATACTTCGATCATACCAAAGGCTACCGATTCATAATACCAAATACAAGATAAGTGGTAAACAGTCGAAATGCTGCATTCCTTGAATCTACCGTGAAGAGGGACTATGTTCCTGTAGAAATATCTCAGGAGAAACCTGAAACAAATAAAGAAGAAGTTAATAGTAACAACTCTGAATCAGAGATGGATTCAACTACAAGTACTAATGACACTGTACGCGAAAACCCGTCTACTTCAGACAGTGAATACATTCCGGACACCAGCATTGATCTTGATAGTCGTCCAGTCAGCAAAATCACCCTGAGACCAAGAAAGAAAAAAAGGAAAAGACTAATCTAGATGATCCTGTAGAAAATACTTACCTGTGTCATCACGAAGAGGTACTGTCAGATGTGCCTACGACTTACACCGAAGCTATAAAATCGGTAAACAAAGAAAAATGGAGAAAATCTATCACTGAAGAACTGGATGCTCTACAGAAGAACAACAGATGGACATTGGTAGAAAAACCCCCAAATGCCAAAGCAATTGGATGCAAATGGGTATTCCGTATAAAAGAAGAACCAACTGGTCCACGTTATAAATCACGTCTATGTGCAAAAGGATATGCACAAACTGTAGGTATTGATTACCAAGAAACTTTTGCTCCAACAGTCAGGTATGATTCAATACGATTGTTACTATCTGTAGCTGTACAAAATAATCTCAAAATCATGCAACTAGACGTCAAGACAGCTTTCTTATATGGGGAACTTGAAGAGACCATATTTATTATGACTCCACCAGAAGGGTTGGACCATGGTGAAAATATGGTTTGTAAACTGAACAAGTCACTATACGGGTTAAAACGAGCCCCTCGTTGCTGGAATGCCAAATTTGACTCTACACTGAAAAGATTTAGTTTTGTAAATAGTAAAGTCGATCAATGTGTATACATTGGTCAAGTCAATAAGAAGAAATGCTATATGTGTCTCTATGTTGATGATGGTCTCCTTTTATCAAGTGATGAATCAGCATTGAATGAATTTATAAGAGAACTGAGAAACATATTTGAGATTAAAATATTGGAAACTCCAAGTAATTTTGTGGGAATCCAAATAGAAAGATTTAGTAACTGCATATTCATACATCAGACTAAATACATAGAACAAATATTACACAGATTTGAAATGAATAATGCTAATCCTAATACTGTTCCAGTCGACCCTCACATGAAGCTACAGAAGAGAGATGGAGAGTACGAGAAGAACGTTCCATACAGAGAAGCTGTGGGCGCTCTTATGCATCTGGCTACATTGAGTCGGCCCGACATAATGTTCGCAGTCAGTTTGGTGAGCAGATTCCTCAATTGCTACAACCAGAGTCACTGGAACGCAGTCAAACGGATCTTTAAATATTTAAAAGATTCTAAAAAGTATGAACTATGCTACTCACATACACCAGAAGCTTCTAAAGTTATTGGCTACAGCGATTCTGACTATGCAAACGATCTGGACACACGTCGTTCCGTCACTGGCTATGTTTTCTTCAAGAACGGGGCAGCGGTGACTTGGTCGAGTCAAAGAAAACAAAGTGTGGCTCTGTCGACAACTGAAGCTGAATTCATGGCAGCTTGTGCCGCCACTAAAGAAGCAATGTGGATAAAACAATCGCTAAGTGATATTGGTGAATATAAACTGGACTCAATATGTCTTCATTCAGACAATCAAAGTGCCATCAGTGTTATTAAAAATATAAACTTTCACAAGAGGTGCAAACACATTGACATTAAATATCACTTCATTAAGGAACTCTTAGTTTGCCGATATATTCACAAAAGGATTGTCAAAAGATAAATTTCATTTTATAAGGTCGAAACTTGGCATGTACTTGCATAACTCATTGTTATAAATAATCATTAATCTATATCATGTACTCGTATGTTATTATGTAATTAATGAAATAAGGCTTGAATTCAGGGAGAATGTTAAAATCATAATTTGAATTTTGCGCCTTTATTCAACTCTGTCTTGACTTTTTCTGAGCTTGACCGCTCCCTATCAACTTCAACTCTCTACGTTCTGTGACTTTGACATGCAAGTGTTAATCACGCCTTAATACTGAAATAAAAGACTTTTCCTTGCAAAGTAGAAATATATTTTCAATTGTTTCATCAAAATAAAATCACGATAAATCAAAAAACATATGAGCCATACATTAGTTTTCCTAGCTAAATTCATGGAATATATGTATGAGTCAAGATTTGATGTTCAGAAGACGTTGTATGAATTTCAAATTATTTTCAATACCTTCTGGCAGGAGCACTTTGCGGCTACTTTTACTTGTTTAATTTGTGAATGCAAATTCATATTTTGATGAATACTGGATTTTTATTGAACCATTATAGCGCATGAAATATGTGGAACACATCATCCAGTTAGGGAAGATTAGGGCAAAATGGGATGGTTAAGAAAAAAAATCATAATATGAAAATTAAACTCTTTATTAGAAAAAAATTAAATCACATAGTAACATGTATAAATCACCTATATAAATTCAAAAGTTTTTTATTTCTAAATCACATGCCCCGTGGCCGGGGCATAATGGGAAATTGATTGGGGCAAAATGAGCATATATTTTAGTCAAGCTGCCAACGTTCACAAATATGCGCTTCATCGTCTTCTTCGTCTACTCCAGCACAAGAATTATGTGCCCAGCCTTGGCATATGCTACATATAACCCATCCTTTGGTCGACTCCTAATATAAGTACCCACAGTAAATGCAAGCACAGTCATAATCAGCTTCTTCGTCTTCAGAAGTGTCCGTCTCACTTTCCTTCTTGCGCTTCTTCATTTTAGTTGTTTCAAGCTTCTTGTGAGCTTTTTGCCCTATTTTTTTTTATTTTGTCTTCAGTTTTCTTATACTTTTCCTCTCAGTCTTATTTCTTTTCATTTTATTTTTAAGCCTTGTTTGAGATCATTTTCATACGGAGAACCCGTGAGTATTGCGGTTTTACCCCGTTTTCTAGTCTTTCTTGCTTGAGTCCTGACTTTTTTGGAATTTCTATTATGTGTGCAGGACTAACAAGAAATGAAGTTCGTCTTTCGGGAGTTTTTACTCTTTTTAATGTGATTTACATTGAAGGTTCTGACTGATCAGATAACGCATTATTAAGACATTTCCTTTTTGACAAGGTGGAAAATTAGGCTCAATAAAATCCGTTTCAAAGGTGCTCGACAAGATGTCATCATCAATTTGTTAGTGGCAACTAAATCTTCCGAAACAGCTGTTGATACGCTAGGCTGGGTTGATTTTTCAGAGGCACTCAGATTTAAATCAACTGCGAATGAATCTACCAAAACAGATCAAGTTGAAGCAACAGGCTGTGATGTTTCGCTAGTTGTTGGATTTTCATTTTCTTTGTAAATATCATGACTTGCAGTAACTTTCGCTTGAATGCTTGCTGAGGAAGAAGCTGTAGGTTGGAATGAAGATCCGTTGGAAGATGCATTCAGATCTTGAGCGGCTACTATTTCTTCAGTATTAGTAGTTCCGGCGGCGACGAAGTCAGCTTCGGTAAATACATTCCTATCTACTGGCTATATTCCACATTTTTTAAATCCGTTTATGGCAGTAAGCATAGTTGCAGCCTGAAGGTAAGCTGCCCCGAAAAGCCTTGCTGCTTGGTAAGGTGTAACAATGCGCCAGGATGTTCTCGCAGCCGCTTTGTTACCTCTGCACTGTAGTAAGTACTCAGCGGTCGCATGAATGCAACGTCCAGTGGTTGCAATTTATGGGTGCAGTGTGGTTGGGTACATAACAGTATTACATGATGTTCTCTTGCATAATCAATCAACTCTAGATTTTTAATATGTGACGCATGTCCATTTAGTATTAGTAAGATTGGTTTCTCTTTGTGGGCTTACAAAATTCAACAAAAAACTTAAACCAATCGAACAATATTTTCGATGTAATCCAGCCATTTTCACTGTATGTTCCCCAAAATCCTGATGGTGCGTCATCCAGCTACTCGTTTTTCATGCGTTTACGTGCACATATCAGCATTGGAGGAGCATAAGTTCCTGTCACGCTAAAACACATTTCGGCTGTTGTTAATTGACCTCTTTCTGCTGAAGACAAGCATCCAACTTGTTTCTGGTCTTTTAAAGACAGAACTTTTGAATGACTCTTGGGTACTGTGCTAACACCAGTTTCATCGACGTTATAAATTCTATCGGGAGACAGTTTATACTTGTCAACAATCTGTTCTAGCAATGTAAAAAACTCGTTAACCGCTACTTTGTCAAAGGCCATAGCTCTCGCGGCAGAAGAAGGCCCAGGCCGTGTGTAAGATAGATCTGGGTTTCGCTTCGAAAACCCACTGAGCCAGTCCTCTCCAGCCATACCACTGTCGGCTTCAAACGGGTATTCTATCTTGTTTCTTTTGGCTAATTGAAAAGCTAAAACACGAAGCTCTTTACCTGTTTAAACCAAATAATCGTGCTTCCATAGTTTTTAAGTACGTAGACAATTCTTCCTCTTGTTCTTGATTAAATACTGGTTTGTATCGTCCCATTTTTTCCCCATAATCGTTATCTGTATCTGTGTCTTCATATTCATAATTTCGCGCTTTTTTGACTCGACGTACTAAAGTTGATTTCGGCACATTGTATGTACTTAAGGCTCGAAGAAATCCCATCCTTTCTCAAACAACAGCGTTAACTGCTCTTCTCATATCTTTTTCATCCCATTTTGCACGCTCTGTCTTTCTCTTATAGTTTCGAACCATTTCGGCTGTAAAATAAATAAATAATAACGACATTAAAGTCGGGGCAAAACGGGATACTATCCCATTATGCCCCGATCGTTTTACCCCATCGAGATTATTCCGAAACAAAATCAATATTCTAACCTATAACACTGACATGTTTTAACTTTATCTAACATCAAAATTCGATACTACGACAACAACATTTTGTTGAAAATAGTATAGGAATTGACTTATTCACCTGATAACACATCAACGATTCCAAAATAAATGCGTAAAACTTAGGTCAAACTCACTTTTCCTTGCACAGTGCATTTAAACAAGTCTCAATACGCTTCTCTTAATGTGACTGGCGCGAGCCGACTGAAGTTCATGCAAATGGCGCTGTTACCTGTCCATTTGCGTGTACGAGACACACACACAAGAACATTTCCCGTTCTGCCCCGAACCTCGTTTTTTCCCGGTCTCCCTTACGTATGTTCTTGATCTTCCCGATGATGATTTATTGTTTGCCATATAATTTGTTATTTTTTTGATGACGGAAACATAATGCTAACACAGCATAACAAGTTTATGTGAACATGTAGCAATACGCATACAATGACAATAAAGACAAAACTTTAACTTCCACATCAGATGGTGGTAATCACAGAAAAGTGTTAAGTATAAAATGCTAGTCTCCTTCCTAATCCTCATACATTGGAAAATATTCAGCTAAATTTGATAGCTGCAATATAGAGTGTTTAAGCCGTAATAATGATCTCCATTTATTACCTTTCCCTTCCAAATATCCATTTATTACCTTTCCCTTCCAAATATTCATTTTCCCTCTGAGTGAATTGGAGCACCGCTGGAAACAACATCCAATCAAACCATTGAACGGACAAAGGTTTTGGACCTCGACTCTTAAAAAGTTCAAGTCAGTCAAGCATGAAAACGCATGGCGTGCGTCGCGAATGAATCGGCTCCGGAAAACGTAAAATAGTAATATCATGAACTCCGTTAAAAATAAAATTACTCCGGAAAACGCAAATAGTGAAAACGCGAACTACCCGAACCTCCAATAACGAATACCCAGTGATTCTGTACATGTGTTCAGTAAATTAAAAGCATTATTGAGGGGATTGTGATAGCATCAAAGATTGTTGGAGACCCAAGTAATCCTCTGTTAAGTGCCGTCCATTCTTCCTTAGAAATAGTATTCATATAATTGGAGAACCCGCAATTATTTCATTTAACAAAAGCTTAGATAGTTCGCAAACATTTTTGGTCCGTCGAGCCGGATAGGTTAGGATTTGATAAGATTGTAACGCGTCTCAAAACGCATTTTTTTACGCTATCTAAACACGCATACCGCTAACCTCGGTACAACGCAACGTGATATCTAACAGTTTTGTAGTTTGAGTTAATTTATTTTGAAAATGGTGGAAAAAGAAGGCGAACAGCCTTTTGACATTAATGATGATAGGAAATTTCAAAATTTTAATAAAAAATTAAATACTATGTTCGCCTCTTTGACTTCCATCCACGATACGATTAGCAATCTGAATTCCGAAGAGTCAATTGATCAATTTCTTACGGATTGCTTTTGTATAGATCTACTTAGGAAAGAGTTTATGGATACGCTGGAGGCACGAAATGAGTACCAAACAGGGATATCTAACGCCTCTTTGCCTAGTTTTTCCCACATCGCGTCATTTGATAGGCTGTATACGCGTATTAAATATAAACAGCATCAACTTCAGAATAAGAACGGTGGCGAGGGAATTAAATTCAAACCTCCGCAACTTAATCGCAGTTTGCCGAAGTTAGAACTTGTTCCATTCAATGGCGAGCAAGAATCTTGGCCATTATTTTACGAGATCTTCCGCACTACTATTCATGAAAGTAAACAACTCACTGACGGGGAGAAGATTCAATATTTAATGGGTCAGTTATCAGGCAAAGCATGAACTAGTGTTGGAGTTTTACCTACCGCTGAAAATTATCCAATAATTTGGAATGGCCTGGTGGAAAAGTATAATGATAAACGCGTCCAGGCGACGGCCTACATTAACAAGTTATTGAATTTGCCCGCCGTCAGTGAAGTGAATGCAATAAGTTTAGAATCTTTCGTTGATAACTTTGCGCCGCTAGTTTCTGCTTTAAAGCAACTCAAAATTCCGTTGGAAGATTTTATCTTCGTCCACTTGGGATCTCTCAAAATAGGTACGGAAACATTCAAGGATTTTGAGAAATCTCTTGAAAATGCGTCCGAACTACCAACCACCGATGAGTATGTCTCATTTCTGCGTAGTCAAGCTCGAGTTTTACAGCGTGCTGGCAAGGCAGGTCCCAGTTCCACTGCTGGGCCAAAACGCTCCCCAATTGAACATAAAGTTTCTAAGCCAATGAAAGTGGCAAATGTCCAGCAAAATAATGTGAAAACCTTTGTAGTTCAGGAGACGGAATCGGGTCTGAGAAAATGTGTTTTTTGTTCAAGGAATGATCATTCACACTTATATTTATGTCCGGATTTTTTACGATTAGTTCCAACAAAGCGATACGATATATTAGAAAAAATAAATATTGCTTCAATTGTTTGTCAAGTTTACATATTATTCGACAGTGCAAATCGAAAAATAGATGCAAAACTTGTTCCGCACAGCATCATTCACTTCTACACTTCGGTGAAAACAGAACGCCAGCAGAACTGCAAACTGCATCAAACTAAGTGGAAGTCGAACGCAGTAAACCACCAGTGGCTATTATGTCTAACCCCGCATCCACTGAATCGAAAGCATCTTCTTCTATGCAGCCCCCCGTTCATAAGTGTCTCGTGACGCATTACACTGAGCGAGATAAAATGCCATCTCCTTCGAATACTGGGAACGTACTACTAGGAACAGCGCAATGTAATTTAGTAGATAGAGATGGTAATATTGTTGTATTACACTCCTTAGCCGACTCCGCATCTCAACGCGATTTAATAACTTCTGAATGTTGTAAGCGATTAAATCCCCGCTTTTTCCTCCGAAAAATAAATACGTTTCGGGAACAGGCGAAATTAAAAACGCTATTGAAGGCGAAACGTGTCTTACAATTCGGTCGCGCATTGATGATTCGATTCGTTTCACTATTTAACCTATAGTAGTCGAACGCATTACGAATGAATTGCCCACCGCAAAGGTTGATTCAAGAACATTCGAATATTTAGATGGCATTGTATTAGCCGATGCTAGTTACACTACGCCGGCTCCCATTGATATGATTTTAGGTGCGAACATTTTTGCACGAATAATTCGTCCCAAACGTATCTCACGCGATGAGAATGAACCTATTGCAATAGAAATATCGCTAGGTTACATAATACTAGGTAATATACCGTGTAAAGCTGTTCCTCCTTGCAACTTTGTTTACACGTTTAAAATAACAGAGGATTTCGAGACGCGTATGTCACAGTTTTTGGAAATTGAAGATGTACCTTCCTCCACTGTGGCCAAGCTCACGCCTGAGGAGCAACTATGCGAGCAATTATATTGCGATACTACGCATCGTGACCCATTCGGGCGCTTTGTAGTCTCATTACCTTTCAAAGAGGACCCGAAAGAATTAGGAGACTCAATGAAACGAGCTGAACAACAATTCTTATCATTGGAGCGTATGTTAAGAGCTAAACCAGATATAAGGGAACAGTACGACTCAGCGATCTTCGAGTCTTTGCAAAAGGGTTACTTAATACCTATAGATATTGCTTCAGACTTAGCCTCAGAACATCAATATGTTACTCCGCACCACGCTGTAGTTCGCATAGACAAGTCCAGTACTAAGTTGCGTACAGTACAAAACGCTAGTATGCCTTCCACATCGGGTAAATCGTTAAATAACTTGTTGTTTACCGGTCCCAATTTGCAAAATAATTTGTTTAGCATATTATTAACTTTCCGCTTATTTCCAATCGCAATTAGTGCGGATATTCGACAGATGTATCTGCGCATATTTGTAGAAGAAAAAGATCAGCGTTTTCAGCGTCTCTTGTATAGATTTGATGATAGATCACCTATTCAGATGTTCGAGATGACTCGTGTCCCATTCGGGTTGTGCTCTTGTCTCTTGTATAGATTTGATGATAGATCACCTATTCAGATGTTCGAGATGACTTGTGTCCCATTCGGGTTGTGCTGCAGTCCATTCCTAGCAATTAGAACGATTCGGCAATTAGCACAAGAGGAGGGAGAAAAGTTCCCCGAGGCTGCCGCTGTTGCCGAGAAGGATATTTATATGGACGACTTGGTCACCAGTTTCTGCTCTGCGGATCAGGGTGCGCAGCTGTCTAATCAATTAATAAATTTCTTCGCTACGGCCAGATTTGAGATGGTTAAATTCTCCAGTAACTCGCCTCAGGTAATGGAGAGCGTTCCTTCGTCTCATCGGGTTATGGACGTGGTTGAATTCAGTCCCGAAAGTGACCTCAAAATTCTAGGCCTAGGCTGGCTTCCAGCTGATGACGTTTTTACTTTCACAGTAAATGCCTCGTCTGGGGAATGCACTAAACGCAAAACCCTTTCCGCTATCGCTCGCTTGTGGGATTTGATGGGCTTCGTCGCTCCTGTCACCTTATTAGCAAAGCTTATTCTCAAATCTCTTTGGGAAGGTAAAGTAGGGTGGGACAATATACCCTCGCAAAATATTGTGTCGCCTTGGAGACAATTTGAATTAGAACAACACTTATTAGCAACAATCAAACTGCCCCGTCATGTTGGAGTCGAACCTGAATGTGTCATTTCCATATTGGGATTTTCCGATGCCTCCGAACGCGCGTTTGGAGGTGTAGTATATTTACATGTTTATTTCCCCGCAAATAATTGCTCAGTTATCAATTTGATTTGCGCCAAGTCAAAGGTTGCGCCATCACTCACTGTCATTTCGCTCGCACGCATGGAGCTATGCGCGAACTTGGTGTTATCGCAGTTGATGCGAACTGTGATCGACGCTTATGCAGCACGATGCACAATTAATAACATCTTCGCATTCACGGATAGCACCATTGCACTTGCATGGATACATTCTTCGCCCACTAGATGGCACACATTTGTTGCTAATAGAATTGCCAAGATACAGGAAAATATATCGCCACAGCATTTCTATCACATCGCTGGTAAAGACAACCCCGCTGATTGCCTATCGCGAGAGTTGACACCCGCACAGCTTGTGGATCACCCGCTTTGATTTCATGGCCCTGCTTTCGCTCGGGCACCGGTCAAGGAATGGCCAGTACAGGATTTTGACGCTAACGTGCCAATGGAACTACCTGAAAGGAAGGTCAATACTTTAGTCACAACGAAAGTAAACCCACCTCATAAACCGCTTCTCTACGAGCTCTCTTCTCGTGTTTCTTCATGGCCTAAGCTGTTGCGTATAGTTATTTACGTCCTACGGTTTGCGAAGAAGCTGCCTCGTAGATTTGAATTATCGCATCTGGAGAAAGCAGAAATTAAAGTCTTGTGGGATTTGCAGAACGTGCATTTTCAACGCGAAATAGACCTCGCGCAATCGGGCAAAACACTCCCACCAGCTTTATTAAAGCTCAACGCATTCGTTGATAAGGGATTATTACGCGTTGGAGGCAGGCTAGCTAATGCCTGTCTTAACTACGCAAGCCAACACCCTATTTTAATTCCTGGCCGCGATCATATAGTCGACTTGATCATAGACCAAGTTCATCGAAAATACTGCCACGCTGGCCCGCATCTTGTCATGTCTTTGCTTCGGCAGAAATATTGGATCCTAACAGCACGCAACATTGTACGAGCACGGATACGAAAATGTAATCAATGCTTCAAAGCCAATCCTAGAAATGAAAATCCAATTATGGCAGATCTACCGGAGTGTAGAGTTAACCAAGCTAAACCCTTCTATCATACGGGAGTCGATTACGCCGGTCCTCTGACAATTATTCCCTTTCGCAAATGGGGGGGTGAAACGCATAAAGGCTTATGTTTGTCTTTTCATCAACTAAGGCCATACACAATGAGATGGCTTCTGATCTGAGTACGGATACCTTTATGAATGTATTTAAACGGTTCCTATCCCGCTGCGGTCCGGTTGGTGTAATGTACTCCGATTGCGGCACGTATTTTGTTGGTGCAAAGGCAAACCTGGATAACCTGTACAAATTGCTAGATTCCGCTGAGTACAAAACTAGACTGTCTAATGAACTTCGAGACAACCACATAGAATGGAAATTTAATCCCGCATCGGCTACGCATTTTGGGGGCATATGGGAAGGAAATATTCGTAGTCTCAAAACACATTTGAATAGAGTAGTTGGGAATCAGCTTTTGACTTGTGAAGAGATGCAAACCGTATTGATCCGAATATAGGCGGTGCTTAACTCACGTCCGCTCACGGTATTAAACTGCGACCCTGTCGAGCCTCTCGCTCTTACCCCGGCGCATTTTTTGACGCTTACTCTATTAAAATCGTTACCGGCGAGGAACTTTTCCGAAGAAAATATCAGTTTGAGGCACCGCAAACAAATGATCGATCATTTGGTGCAATCGTTTTGGAAGCAATGGCGATTAGAATATGTTTCAACATTACAACAACGTACAAAGTGTTTGACTTCATCAGACAAGGCAATTTCACCTGGAACGGTGATGTTATTAAAATCCGATAATGTTGCTCCTTTGCAATGGCCACTAGGTATTGTAGAGAAGGTTTATCCTGGGAAAGATGGGGTAATTCGCGTTATTGATGTCCGTACTAAATCGGGACTCTATCGCCGCCCTGTAGTTAAAATTTTTCCATTACCAACGCAATAATATACATTCCACTATTAATAGGTCGTAAGTAATTATAGATAGATAGTAATTCTAGTAGTTATAATTCATAATTATAATTTCCATATCAATTGAATTTAAGTTACGGTCAAAGGATCACGGATGTTTCGCAAAGTAGAATTTCTACAGTTTTTGAAAAGACTCTTAGTCCTGTCAAGCCGGGGAAGATGTTTAAGCCGTAATAATGATCTCCATTTATTACCTTTCCCTTCCAAATATTCATTTTCCCTCTGAGTGAATTGGAGCACCGCTGGAAACAACATCCAATCAAACCATTGAACGGACAAAGGTTTTAGACCTCGACTGTGAAAAAGTTCAAGTCAGTCAAGCATGAAAACGCATGGCGTGCGTCGCAAATGAATCGGCTCCGGAAAATATAAAATAGTAAAATCATGAACTCCGCTAAAAATAAAATTACTTCAGAAAACGCAAATAGTGAAAACGTGAACTACCCGAACCTCCAATAACGAATACCCAGTGATTCTGTACATGTGTTCAGTAAATTGAAAGCATTATTGAGGGGATTGTGATAGCATCAACGATTGTTGGAGATCCAGGTAATCCTCTGTTAAGTGCCGTCCATTCACATAATTTGAGAACCCGCAATTATTTCATTTAACAAAAGCTTAGATAGTGCGCAAACATAGAGTATCTATATAGTTCAATCGGTTGCATCTTTCCTTATCTTCTTAACCTTGTTATTTGTATTAAAAATAATCTAAAGCTTCAGCTTTTGTAGTAATTGAGAAGGGAGTACTCATCCCGAAAATAATGCGTGAACGTGCGAAAGCTGAAAAATGTGTTGATGAAGTAAAAGCGTTCGAGTCCTGCTGCAAAGAAAGCAGCATACTTATGGTGATCACATGGCGAAAGGAAAATTCAGCCCTGAAATCATGTTTGGAGAAGTGGTATCGGAACGAACAGTTTCAAAATGAATGCTAAGATATATACCTGGAGGAACGCGCGGAATTTCGACGTACCGGACTAACCAAAAAGAAAAGACAGGCACTTGCAGGAGAAAATAAGTAGCCGAATTATTGGGAAAAAGTTTTTTTGATATTAAGAGAAACAGTAGATATAATTTGTTTTGTAGCTTTGTATTTACCTTGAACATGTTGTTTAAAATCAAAACGACGAGGTATTGTTTCTGTTACTTTAAACGTGTGGATTAAGTCATATAAGATGTCGGGAGGTATCTCCTTTGGAGCAATTACGTTCAGAATTAGAACATCTTTGTTGGAAGTCTCTGCAATACGATGCATCCCTTGAAAGTCTTTTGGGTCCAAGTTCTTTTCTTCTGGTAGAACAATTACAATAAAACTTGCGTGATAGTAGCGGGTCCCAAGCTTGTAGAGCACTGAAATTAACTCATTAGTTTTCAAATGGTGTTATGAAAATTCGATCTTACGAAAATCACCGCCAAACTTGGTTCCATTCTTGATTACCCAACCTTTTGATTTGAGGTAAAAATAAGCGGGTAATGTACGAGGTGTGTTCAAAAAATATCGCGAATTTTGTTTTTTTTCAAACATTATTTATTTATTCATGAATATCTATTTTGTCCCCTTCAAAGTAATCTCCATGAGATATTATACACTTGTGCCAACGGTTTTTCCAATCTTCGAAGCACTTCAAAAAATCATTTTTTTTAATCTTCTTCAGCTCCTCCTTCGATGCCGTCTTTATCTCGTCAAGCGTAGCGTAACGTCGTCCGTTCATGGGCCTCTTCAGTTTAGGAAACAAGAAAAAGTCACAGAGGGCCAGATCTGGGGAATACGGTGGCTGCGGCATCATTAGTGTGTTTTTTTTTGGCCAAAAAGTCGCGCACAAGCAACGATGTGTGAGCAGGGGCGTTATCGTGGTGCAAAAGCCAATTTTTGTTCTCCCACAAATCCGGCGTTTCTGGCGGATTGCTTCGCGCAAATTGCGCATCACTTGCAGGTAATATTCCTTATTGACCGTTCTTCCCTGTGGCAAGAACTCATGATGCACCACGCCCCTGCAATCGAAGAAAACTGTCAGCAAAACTTTCACATTCGACCGAACTTGGCGCGCTTTTTTCGGTCTTGGTTCATGCGGCAGCTTCCATTGAGATGATTGAGCTTTGGTTTCCACGTCATAACCATAAACCCACGATTCGTCACCAGTTATGACCCCCTAGAGCAAATTTGGTTCGTCGCGGACAGAGTTTAACATCTTATTAGCAATGTTCATGCGTTGCTGTTTTTGGTCGCAATTGAGCAATTTTGGTACGAATTTCGCGGCGACCCGTCTCATGCCCAAATCGTTGATAAAAATCGAATGGCACGAGCCAATCGATATGTTTAGGTCCTCAGCAACTTCTCTAACGGTGATTCGACGATTGGCCAATACCATTTTCTCCACTTCATTAATTTTTTCGTCTGTTGTTGAAGTGCTCGGGCGTCCGGCACGCTCTTCATCGTTCACATCTTCTCGGCCTTCTAAAAACATTTTGTACCACCGATAAACGTTGCTTCGGTCCAAGGTAGCTTCTCCGTATGCCACAGTCAACATTCGGAATGCATCCGCGCACTTAATTTCGTTTTTCACACAAAATTTGATACACGTTCTTTGATCCATTTTTTTGAATAAGTAAAAATCGAAGACGATTGAAAACACGTGCAAGTAAAGCAGCTATCACCAATCAAGTGAACATTCAAAATGGCCGAGCTTGTCGGCATAAGTGACAGACATGAGTACCAACATAACGCCACAAAAAAATCGAAATTCGAATAAACGTAACCCACGAAAATTCAAAATACGTGATACTTTTTGAACACACCTCGTATATGCAAATTTTGCCTTAATTTTTGCAAACTTTTGATACGCCTGCCCTCGGCTGATTGAAACACCATCAAGATCGAATATGTCCACTACGTTTGATACAAACGCTAGAAAGAAGGCTTCCTCCAAATCGAGTACCAATATCTCTGGGTACGTCGTCGCAGTAAGCTTTGACCTGCTTTCAACAGGGGGAAACTGCGTGAATGAGAGCCCTTTCCAAATCCTCCGTTTTCATAGAGGCCACGAATGCTGTTCTCGCTAGCTCTAGTTACCTCAAGGGAAAATCCTGTGAATGTTAATACGTCTTCTTGACTTCGCCTTGGCTATAAACTGCTTTTTATGTTGAACATATGTGGATGCAAACAACCCGCTCCATTTACTAACGCTTTTACAATGCACTTGTGCAAAGTTGGCAAGTTTTGATCGTAGTCCATCAGCTGTCACGTGCGGGGAAAATGCTTAGGCTGCGTTCAGTGCATGCAAAAATCATGTTTTTTTATGATTAAAACGAATGTTTTCCAAACTTATACAGAAAAATTGTTTTAAGTTGTTCAAAATGCAATTAGCGTTTATTAATGGATTTCTTTAACACCAACACTTTCTGAAATTCTTACCAATTTTCACTTATTTGAATTTTCCCACCCAACATTTGTACGCATGTGCAAAGTTGTGACACAGGGGAGTTCGCTTGGAATCGCGAAGAGCGAGGGAAAAGAAAAAGATGGAGGACTGGCCCTAACAAAGTGAAGTGATCGGTGCAAGTTAAAATCGTGTCACTTTAATGTTCGATTCCAAAACGAAATAAGACTTTGATTCGAACAAAACTTGAAAACCGGGAACAAAAATAAGATCAATCAAAGAGAGTTCGGTTTCGTCGCTCGTGTGTGACTTATCATATGTGGGAAATTTAAAAAGCGTAGTGGAATATATCGTACCAATCGTGTCTTTTAAGTTGAGTAAAAAGGATTAGAAAACCTTGACGCTTCGTTCCCGGTTGTACACAGCAACGAAAACTTATCGTTTTCTCCAATTTTCCTTCTTTTCGGTTTCCATCTATATTGCAAATGCAAAATTTCGCAATCAATGCAATCCACGTTGTTATCATTCATCTGAGTTGCCAGCCCTCAGAAATCTTATAGTCTACAGACTAATATTCGCAGAGACTTGCGCATCAAACTTCTTTTATGCAAGCAACGCTTTTGATACGACTTTTGAACTGAGAGAGTTCTCTCAAAGAAAAAATAAAATAATCATCGCAAACTGTTTGAATAAGTCGCACTAGCAATTGCGGAACGACAAACCCAAAGAAATTAATGTGTGTGCGTAAGCGTAATTGTGTACAACATCGAATGGGAAATTAGCGTCGGACCAAAGTGGGAAAGTCATTAAACTGGATGCTATAGTTAAAAGGGCTGCATCTCATCGGATACCCGGCTGTCATCTACTGTCAGAGCGCAAGTGGGATTGCATGGAGGATGCTGGAGTGCTACCCTGATCGCGTTGAATATAGATATGAAAAACGTTGAAGTTTTAGAAAATAAATCAAGATGTCAACTACGCCTGTAGCAAATTAACCGTAATTAAATAATTCACATCGCGGGCCGTAAATCAATAAACTTTTAACCACCTGTGAATGAAATTTAAATTTAAATGCGTTTTACGTAAATGTATATTCGTGGATCATTTTATTAGAGCGAGATTTTTAAAATTTTTACGAAGTTGCAGGACCTGCCCACCTCGTCAACGAGCGCTCGTCGTCAGAAAAGGTTGGGTAAGTTTGTTTCATTCTTTACATTTCTTTTTATACATTTTATATTTGAATGTAATTTTTTTTTTATCCTTTTTATAAATTTTTATACAGATTCTTTACATTTTTTGTATATTTTTATCTTTGAGTATAATTTTTTTATATCCTACTTACAATTTTTATGCATATTTGTTTTTACAATTTTTATACATTTTTTATATATGAGCTTAATTTTTTTCTCAATTAATTAATTTAGATATTCTCGGATTTAAAATGTTGGTAAATAAATGATGAATTAAATGGAACCATAGGTCTTTCCCTGCCGTTCTATCTAACCGGGTATAGGACCCGGTACGGTGGCAGGCTCCCCCCTCAAAACATGAGCCAGCCACCGGGTACTTAATAATCCCATATAATCTTTTTGTTACAGGTGACATCATGGGTTGAGTGGCCCAAGCAGAGTGCCTTTTTATGGCATAGATTTATGCAATTCAATTGTATAATTCTATGACATAAATTGGTCACCGGGGTACTCCCCTTCTGATGGGAAGGTTCATACAATCCAAGTTGTATGAGTTTTCCACTCAGAAGAGGAATACCTGGCCACTTCAACAAATTATCAATGGATTTATTCCGGTTGGGTGGGTATGAAGGGGCTCCACCACCACCCGGTTGCCCCTCTTTCATTTGTGGGCCATGAACTTCGTTGGGTAATGACGAGGTCAACCCCAAGTTCGCTTTTCTTCTCAGGTTTCACTTGTTCTAGTAACAAGTACGTCTCCTTCGGTGAGGTTATCTACAATGTTGCGACTTCGGTCGTTTTCTTTTGATCTATGTATGAAATTCGTGAATGCGAAATTTTTTGTAGTGGGTCCTCGTGCTGGGGAAACGAACCCGCCCCACGACACCGCAATCCTAGCCTGCCAGCGCATTCACGCGTCTCTAGACGAGGGCATTCTCGGCAGATACCTCCACCTTCTTCTGCCGGGGCAGCAGACCATCGCTGCAGTCCTTCACGGACTTTATGAACATTTCTATTCACTACACTTTCTTCTCTCCCTGAAAATAATCTTCGGCATTATATTTCAATTACTCATTCTCACATATTCCAATACTTCCTGCATTAGTAAATATTTTTTGCAAACTTCATCAACTTCGGCACCAATTTATTTCTATATCATTACTTGCATCCTGAATTTATCGCAGAACCCGCATTTATCTGCAAACACTGGTATACGCAAAGAACAACAAAATGCCTATCTAAATCTCAATCTCTCATCTCCCACGTTTTATTCCTGAGCTGAAAATTAATTAGTATCACTTCAATAAATGCCAACGGGAGAGATAGATGGCGTCGTTTGGCGCCATCGAACATGATAATAAACAGCAACACGCAGCAATCCCTTATCTGAGCCGATCCAGATGCTAGCGATAGAGTCCTTCCTGTACCTGAAGCTTCACACGCGTAACAAGTTTAATGAACTTTTATTGATTGTTTTTGATACAAAGTTGTTACCGCTGCTTCTCTGTTCACACCAAAAGGATATTCGGGTGACATATTGCAATGTCATCAAACACGGGCTGAGTTGTAAGGATAACGCGAAATTTCATTATCCTTTTTCGTTCTTGTTAATTAAATTTGGTCGCAACGGGTGAGAATGATTACAGGATAGTACAAGCATTCCAACCAGGAAACCTCATGCGGTCTGGGCTATCAGTTGAATGGCAAACATGGAAGAGAAAGTTCTTCCTGTGGCGTTTCTGTTCATTGGGTTTTCGTTAAGCTAATATTGGTTTAAGGATGTGAGTTGGAGCTCAGAGAGCGATTCGACTCTTTCATTCATTAATTGTTAAGAGTTTAACAAATTATAACTGTTGCATGCTTGGAATGTGAATTGAGTTGATACTGTTATAGGGAATGTAGGTCGCAAGCGTGTGTCTCAAAGAGGGCAATTTGTTATTAATTTATGACCGCATTTCAAGTGCGTTATGTGATTTACGCAAAGTAAGATTTAACATGATAAAAAGATACAGAATAATGATTCTCCTCTTAAATTCAAAGCCCTGAAAACTCCATTCTCACCTTTTCCAACTTATAAAGTCATCTGAATTTTCTCTATCCTTGTTTTTCTCCCTCTCTCTGACCTGATGGGTATAAAACTAAAAATTCACGTCAAGCCTGACTCTCCCCGAAGTAATCAATGTATCCCTCCCACGCATATGATAAACATTTTACTTATAAATCATCTCATTCAAAGATTTTCTGGTTCAGACATTCAACGCTCCCGTAATTTTTCAAAATTTCCAATTTATGCATACTCGTATAGCTCGCATAATGTGTTTGCATTCCCTGTTTTTCTGGAAGCCCGATCAAAACTGTTGGGTATTTATAATATTCCCAAGCGTAAATTACATTTTGTTTGAATCTTCTTGAAATATTGAGAATGCAAATCATTTGAATGTTGGCAATGTCTGGAGTACTTACTTACATAAATCTCCTTTTGTTCTCCCCTAAGACATGTTTTGAATATGTAAATATATAGTATACGAGTATGTACGTATACGGGAGTTTTTCATTCCAATAAATTTGATGCACACGTGACAGGCTTGTTGAGTAATCTGCTAACTGAAAGAAGATTTGTAGATGGATAAATTGTATTATCTTGTTTAGTGTTTGAGAGGATTCGTTTTATTCTTTTGAAAATTCTTTTGACTTAAATTTGACATGATTTGATTATTTTCGGTGATGTTTGTAGCGCACCATCATTCCTCTATGCTTGTTTTCCGGTAATTTTTGATGCAGGTTATAGTGCAAGTTAAGGTACAATCTGCGAATCTAAAAATGTACCGCGATCCATACACACGCCAGTCAACAAACATCTCATAAGTTAGCTAGTTTTGTATTAGAAAGCTGAGCCTTATTCATATATATTTCATTATATTTGCATATACTAGTATTTCAATGCATATTATTTTCAGGAAAATTTTTAAGTAGATTTACAAGTTTTTTCTTTTGATAAACCTTTCCCGAAAAATTGACACTTATATTGCGGTGTTAACGTGAGAGTGAAGTGTTTATTGATAGGCTTAGAAAATTTTTGTAAATCTTCCTGAAAATCGAAACTCGTAGTGTGGTGTTTAAGTGTAGTGTCGATTGGTAATGGCGTGGCAGGAGAACCTCATTCGACTAGCAATATTAGAGTTCGGAAACGATCCCGATGAACAGGATGTTCCGAGGGGTGCCCCTGCTGCAGCGGCTCCTCAAAGAGCAGCGGCACCTAACCCGAATGTACCGGGGCGTTTGGAGGTCGTAATAAAGGGAGTAATTGCACGAGAATGCCCTAAAATCCTACATGGATTGCTATATCCCGATCTGAATCCTACTTTCAAAATGGACCAGGGAGTAGAGGAGAGACATAGAGGAAATCTTGACGAAATAAGCAAGATTCCTGATATAGTAACGAGACTTAGAGAGTTCTCAGGGCAGTCTGGAGAATTTAGCTCCTAAATAAAGAGTGTAGAAAGGGTTCTGCAAATGTATGAAAATTTGCGTGGGACCCCAAGATATTACGGAATTCTGAACGCAATTAGAAATAAAATTGCAGAACAAGCAGATACGGTGCTTGAGTCCTACAACACCCCGTTAAATTGGGTAGGGATTTCCCGCTGCCTGACTCTCCATTATGCCGATAAACGGGATATTGGCACTTTTCTTGTGGTAGAGAGGTGAATGCCATTTATACACAGAGTGTGGGACTCCCATGCTCGCAAGAAGGCGACTGGACTACCCACTAAACACCTCCCCTGTGAACCTGAGAACCCAGCCTGGAACCGTTTGACACATTACTTTGGGCCAGGTCTCGTTTTGTTACGCCGTGAGGCGCCTTCAAGCTCGGGAGTCCCTTTCCTAGCGGGAGGGGAGAGGGGAAGAGGAAGTGCCAGAAAAGCGATCCCCCAGCCCCTGCGCCCTCGGCTGCTGTGAGTCCCTTTTATCCTTTAGGACTGCCCAAGCATAATGTGCCACCTGGTTCCATTTGTCAACCGATTCGAGCATCACCGCAACTATATTATCCGTGGTGAGCTCTCCCGTCTCCCTGTAGAGTTCCCTTCGTAGCGTGACCCGTTTTGTACTCGCAAAATATATGTGGCAGGCATTGTCCTTCTCTCCTGGGCAAAACCGACAATCGGGGGACCGTGACTTACCAATCTTATGCAGGTAAGACTGAAAACACCCATGCCCGCTCAAAATCTGGGTCAGATAGATGTCAGTCTCACCATTTCTTCGATTTAGCCACGGTCTTACATCCGCGATGAGGCGCGCAGTCAACCATTTCTTCGTGCAATTGACCCAAGACTGCTGCCAATCGTTGAGCGAGCGCTGTCTCTCCTCGCGGACAAGCATCTCTCTCGCATCCTCGTTTCGGCGCAGGTAAATATCACGGTGCTCTCTAGCAAGGAGGGGCACAGGTATCACGCCTGCAATCACTCTCACCGCCGAGTCAGAGACTGTCGGATACGAAGATGCAATTCTCAGTGCTCCTCTTCTCTGTACCTGTGCCAAACGTTTTCGGTATACCTCCTTGCTGAGAGCGTCGCCCCATACCTCTGCTCCGTACAGTAGCACTGACCCTCATCAAGAGGCGTCTTCTTGATGGCCTGGGTCCCCCTATGTTGGCCATTAGTCGACTCAAAGCCGATATTCCCGAAGAAGCCTTCTCAGCCGTTGCCCTGATTTGCTCAGAGAAACTCATCTTCGAGTCAATCAGTAGCCCCAGGTACTTCACCGCTGGCTTCGATTCATTTGCATGTCTCCAATACTGATCATCCTTACTCTAGGGATTCTTTTTTTTTTGTCAAGATGACCACTTCGGTTTTCTCCAGTGCTAAACTGAGCCCGCGAGCAGTCATCCAGTCCCTCGCTCGGCGCATTAGCATACCTAGCCTAAGTTACGCTTTTTCAACGGTGCGTCCAGTGACCAGAGCCACAACATCATCCGCATAGCCGAACAAGCGCGACTCATCTGCCATCTCAAGTCTCAGTAGCCCGTCATAAGACACGTTCCACAGGTCCGGACCAAGGATGGATCCATGGGCAACACCCGATGTAACCGCCATCCTTCGTTGGCCCTGTGTCGTATCGTAGAGCAGGCTTCGGTCCTTTAGGTAGTTCCTCAAAAGCCACATTAGATATTCTGGAACTTGAAAAGAGTTTTCCAGCGTATCCAGAATATCCACCCATCTAGCGGAGTTGAAAGCATTCTGGACGTAGAGTGTCATCAACAGGACGGTCCGTCGCTACGTGCGACTATATGCCTCTACCTTTTGGACCGCGTTCACCACCTCTGCAATCGCATCAATGGTAGAACTTCCTGCTCTAAAGCCGTACTGCCAAGGAGATAGGTTCGCAGCAGCATGAATCGCGTCAGTGAGTCTTCCCTTGATGAGTTTCTCTAGCACTTTCCCAGCCGTGTCTAGCATGCAAAACGGGCGGTATGCAGACGGCGATTCGGGATTTCCCTTCCCCTTGCTAATCAGTACAAGCCTCGCCACCTTCCATCGTACCGGGAAAACCCTGTCCCGTAGGCAAGCTACTTGCTGAGCAGCAAGTTAGGACAATGGTGATAGACGAGCCGGAACACCTCAGCTGGACCTGGAGCCTTCCTCGCTTTCAATGAGAGGACTGTCTCCTTCAGTTCCAGCTGTGTGAAGAGTAGGCACTCGACTGCTGTTTCACCATGGATAGCGTCAACATGGACGGGATGGGCGGGAAGAGTCCCCGCACTATCGCGTCCATCTTTTCCGCGTCATGTATACAAGGCTTCCGTAGGGCACCAAGCTTCCGCATTACCAGCTTGTAGCCAAGGCCCCACGGATCCTTGTCCACATTGTCCACTAGATGTTAATCTATTTGCGATGGCAGTTCCTAACCGACTTATATGCTGCCTCGTCGCGTTTCCGTACCCGTTGGCCTCACGCCAAACTTGTGACACTCCCTTCACCTTTCACCAATATCAGTTGACCACCAGCATACTGGTGGCTTGCCGTGCCGGATCTCCGACGGGGCAAAGAAGCACTGCAAACTACCTTAATGATGTTCATAGTTGAGTTTACAACCATCCCCTAGTACGCTGATGACCTCCTTATTCTACAAGAAGGTGGTAAAATACATGACACCATTGCAGTGCTACAGGTGAAAACGGATAGATCCCCGACAAAATACAGGCCATTCCCATTACCAAAGCTGGATCCCTGAATTATAACCTTAACATAAATGCCAGTCCTATTAGAGTAAACACATTAAATACCTGAGCAGAATGATAATCAGGACAGGTGCCTTCAAGGAGCAAAAACTGAATTCCTTTGCGACAAAGCAGTCTCATCCACGTACTCAGCAGACCAACAAACAATTTTAAACCTTTTTCGGCGGTGAACGTAAACAGATCACTCACAACACTAAGGTTGTAGTATGGTTTAACAACAATGGCGCATGCCCCTGAGCATGTGCTTAACAATATCAACAGGATCAAATCCAGAATCGTTAAGCAATGCCTTGGTCTGTCTCTAGCACACAGAACATCTATAAATTTGAATTAGCGGCGGAATTCATGACAAAAGAAAGAGCAAAATTTTTGACAGCCAGGTAATTGGAGAAGGATATACATCATAGCTAATTCCAATTCTGGAATATGATTGGAAGAAATAAGCAAAGCAGCTGCAGGATTACTTGTAACAAGCATGAGCAACACCTCCTCAAACTAATAGCAAATGAGAGCAGATCAAGACCAATTAATCTGAGATATACGCTTGATATCACGACTCCAAATTGCTCAAACTGTAGCAACTAGAACAAAAAAATCTTTAAGAAGAGGTTCTGCAAAAACTTGCAATCAATAACGGAACAAAACTACCTGACATATCACTGATGTAGCCAAAAACCGGTTCGGCACTGGTGTAGCATATATAAACCTGGCATTTGAGACTGCTTGTTCCTTTAGTCTAAGAAACTCAGTAACTGTAATCAATGCTGAACTCTAAGCGATATAGATGCCACTGATCGACGGTGGAATTTCAAACAATGAACTGGTATTGGTGCTTTGGGCTGGCAGATATAATGCTTTGGGCCTAGTTGTTTGGCATAGTAGCGCTGAGGTGGCACTCATGCATGAACGGCTCGAATCCAACTATCATATCGTCTCCGTCCCGATAAAACAACAACGATGACGGAACCAACAGTTACAGCCACGATGTTAACAGCATATTGGGAACGGTATCAACGAAAGCAAAAATGACGTAGAATACAATGACAGTAAAGGGACGAAAAATGGAGAACTTTAGACTGCCTTGTCCAAATAGAAATTCCTGTGGCGTTCGGGCACAGCAAAAACGATACCAGTGCAAGAACGGGGAATTCTTCAGGATGCGGCAGATTTTCGCGGTGGAGGTAAATATAAAAACATTAATTCGATGGTTACTGCTGCGACCGCTGCTGGAGCAACCGAAGAGAGGGTCTTAAATGCCGAAATAATAACGAATCATCCCGATGTCCACAAAACGATCACGGCATAAAAAGAAAGGAGAGACCAGACAAACTAAGCGCCATCGTATAATTTCACTGCTACCTTCGAAAATTTGGCTGAAGTACTGTACCCGAAAACGGAAGCCGAAAACCTTTCTCAAATAAGCAGATCGCAGAGTTCACCTGTCGTCTAGCAACACCAAGAAGAAAGGCTAACCCGAAAAGTAGGAGAAGCCTTAAAAAGAATAAATTTAGCATCATTATTATCTGTGGCGTGACAGCCTAAGCCAGGCCTTGGCCTCCAGGATTAATTCCTTCCAATCTTAACAGTTTAACGATCTTGCCAGCTGTCAGTTTCTACAATGTCTTCCCATCGAGTCCTTGGGCTTCCTGCTGGATATCTACCCTGTGCTCTATCCCTTGGATAACCGGTTTCCTTCCGTTCGTTTTACAGGGCCCGCACATTGCAATTTACTTAGCTTTAGACAAGAGAAAACAGGTATCGTGAAATAGTTCATACAATTTATCGTTATAATGTAATCTTCATTCCGTATATTCTTTCACTGGGCCATCAATTTTTCGGGACACTTTGCGTTTTAATATATGTTACCCCTTCCTCAAGGGCGCTCCGATTGAGGGCTCTGCGGGCCCCGATTTTGCTCGTTAGAGACGGGCGTGGGTGCCACTCGCTTCAACCCTAAGCCCTCACGTTAACCGCCAAGCGAGCGGAAAGTTTATCGGAGATATTGCACCGCCGTAGCTAAACTGAAAATCTCTAATGCATAAATTGAATCTGCACCACAAATCAACCGCTAAAGGAATCCCACCGACGGAACCTATCCTCGAAGGCAATTCCCACTAAGCTGGGAGGCAGGAAAAATTATGAGGCGGTATCCCGAAATATTGTAGGGGACCACCTGGAACCTATCTTGCGCACTTTTCAGCGTTATCCGCGAGCCAAGTTTACAACACCAGCCAAAATTAAAATTTTTCCGAAGATCAATATGTAATTTGCACAAATCTGAAACCTTTACCGAATTCACTACAAAAATCATGTTTCAATTTAATGGAAAATGTATTTCTGCTTTAACAATACTTGAAATTTAATTACTTACTAATGAATGTACATACGTAGGGGGGCCCCCGGTATTTCCGCCCTCAATCCAAGATTCTTCGTCACTACCTTCGGTGATTTTGCCACCTTCTCCAGCTACCGATTTAAAACTTCTTGTGGCTCTGATTCCACACACTGGCTTGCCGCCGCCAACCTTAATACCACCGTTGTTGTCGCTGGGAACTCAATCAATCTTTGTTCTTCTGCTTCCGTCACCACAAAAGTTCATTCCGCTAAAGAGGGCAATTCCATTGTTCACGGGTCCCTCGTCAGTTCGTCTCCAACGGGAAGCCGTTAAGTTATTTTCGGGGGAGATGAACTGTGTTCTAGCTGTGCGCGATCGAACAGCGGCACTCAAACTGTTTTGATATTGGGCAATTGAAATATAAATTTCCCTTCATCTCGAATTTTTCTTTCACAATAATTTCTAACTTTAAACCTTGGCTCACGGTGGCTAATGTATCCCGGTGCTCAAAATAAATTTTTCATTTTCTTACGTTCTTGCGTGAATAGTATACGCGAGATTTCCTTCCAGGTGGTCGGGTGGGAGACAAGGGTCACTCGTAACATATACCCACTACTTTTGTGGATTTGCTCTTCAGGGTCCAAATTTCACTTTCATATATTAGCACAGGTTTGACTAGTGTGCAAATGCAGAGTTTATTTTGCCTGTGCAGAGTGGGGAGTACGGAGTAATAGGCTTTATACACTATGCGACTCACGAAATTACCAAAGGTGTAAAGAATGGGCTCCTTGAACAAGGGGAGTTACTAAATTGCATAGGGCGTTACCGGAGAAGCTAGTTAAAGTCCGTAGAGGACCAGAAGGCTGAAGAAGTGCAGAAGGATAAGAAGCGCTGAGGGCTAAGCCTAAAGAGCATGCACAGATAGCGCTACCATCAAGCATCAATAAAAGAATACCGTCTAGCTCAACTGAAGGAGACCGGGATAAGAGAAGGAAGAAAGAGGCACTTGATGAGCGTGGAACATTAGACCAGGGGCTCCAGATGGTGCTGACAAAAGGAGCGAACACAGCCGCAAGAAACTCCTAAAAAACTTGCAAGAAAATAAAGTTCGCACGGTCACCCAGCAAGATGAAGTCCCCCCAGCAGGCGATGCTCTTAAAGCTCCAAGATGGTCGATCCTACACAATATCAGGGGACACGTAAGGCCCGAGGACATTGACACTGCCATTTAAATAGTACAACCAAACCAGTCAGACCACATACTGGTCAAGCTCAGAGCAGAGGCTGATAATAAAGAAAAATTCTGCGACACAGTAAAGAAGGTCCTCGGCAAAAACGCAACCTTAGCCTCACCCAACCCAAAGGCAATGATCAAAATAAGAGACATTGACTGCATCACGGACCTGGCTGCGGTAGAAGAGGTCATCAAAAGGGAGCTACTTTGCGCCCGCAGGATCTAAGCGAGGGAGACCTCAGAAAACCATAACAATGCATGAATGAAAAGGATGATAACGCATGACTGAAAAGGATGACAAACAAGTTTTAAATAAGGGCAAAGTAAGAATAGGGTGGATTGTTTGCAAGATATGGTGGAGAGCAACACCTCTTCAACGCTTCAAATGCTTTGACTATGGTCACATCGGACAAGGATACAAAGAACCCGATACGAGTTCCCTATGCAACAAATGCGGTAAAATGGGACATAAGAGAATTGTACAAAACAGGCACACTGTATTTTTTGCAAGGATGCTGGTTCAAGACCGGATCTTGGTTACGTCGTGGGATCAGAAAAATATTGGGTTCTTCGGGAAACTCTAGCCAAGGCAAAATCAGAAGTTCAATGACCCCTTTCCTCCAGATAAACCTACACCACAGTACAACCGCCCAAAATCTGCTTAAACAGTTTGCGAGGGACATGAAATCTAATTTTTTTGCTACTGAGTAAGCAACACTACGATACAAGTTCTGCATCATAGTATCTTGTGAAACTGCCAACCGCCAACTGAGTTTGGATGTGTGATTTTCAGGCGGCAGGCTGTGGACGGGGGTTTTGTGCGGGTTCAGTGCTCAGGGACCATCTTTTCAAGCCAAGCTTAAGGCTTTGGGGGGCGCTGTCTCGAATCATAACGGACGTGGCATTTGATTCGGAGTCTTTAATATGAAGTATATGAAATTGAAAAGTATAAGAGGAGTACTCAGCCAGTAATCATCAGTGCATTTTGCTCAAGATCAGTGATGTTATCTCTCGACGTCCGCGCTGTCGACCTTCTACAATTGGATGCCACATCAGAAGGATGGACGTCGAGAGGTTTTCTGAGGTGTTCACGGCAGCTACCTCGCTGCAGTGTGATTTACAGGGGACAGAAGAGCTGGCAGCTCAAGACGTGGTAAACTCAACTATGAACATCATTAAGGCAGTTTGCAGTGCTTCGTTGCCCCGTCGGAGATCCGGCACGGCAAGCCACCAGTATGCTGGTGGTCAACTGATATTGGTGAAAGGTGAAGGGAGTGTCACAAGTTCGGCGTGAGGCCAACGGGTACGGAAACGCGACGAGGCAGCATATAAGTCGGTTAGGAACTGCCATCGCAAATAGATTAACATCTAGTGGACAATGTGGACAAGGATCCGTGGGGCCTTGGCTACAAGCTGGTAATGCGGAAGCTTGGTGCCCCACGGAAGCCTTGTATACATGACGCGGAAAAGATGGAAGGGATGGGCGGGAAGAGTCCCCGCACTATCGCGTCCATCTTTTCCGCGTCATGTATACAAGGCTTCCGTAGGGCACCAAGCTTCCGCATTACCAGCTTGTAGCCAAGGCCCCACGGATCCTTGTCCACATTGTCCACTAGATGTTAATCTATTTGCGATGGCAGTTCCTAACCGACTTATATGCTGCCTCGTCGCGTTTCCGTACCCGTTGGCCTCACGCCAAACTTGTGACACTCCCTTCACCTTTCACCAATATCAGTTGACCACCAGCATACTGGTGGCTTGCCGTGCCGGATCTCCGACGGGGCAAAGAAGCACTGCAAACTACCTTAATGATGTTCATAGTTGAGTTTACCACGTCTTGAGCTGCCAGCTCTTCTGTCCCCTGTAAATCACACTGCAGCGAGGTAGCTGCCGTGAACACCTCAGAAAACCTCTCGACGTCCATCCTTCTGATGTGGCATCCAATTGTAGAAGGTCGACAGCGCGGACGTCGAGAGATAACATCACTGATCTCGAGCAAAATGCACTGATGATTACTCGCTGAGTACTCCTCTTATACTTTTCAATTTCATATACTTCATATTAAAGACTCCGAATCAAATGCCACGTCCGTTATGATTCGAGACAGCGCCCCCCAAAGCCTTAGGCTTGGCTTGAAAAGATAGTCTGTGAACACTGAACCCGTACAAAACCCCCGTCCACAGCCTGCCACCTGAAAATCACACATCCAAACTCAGTTGGCGGTTGTGTCAGTTTCAAAGATACCATGATGCAGAACTTTTATCGTAGTGTTGCTTACTCAGTAGCAAAAAAATTAGATTTCATGTCCCTCGCAAACTGTTTAAGCAGATTTCGGGCGCTTGTACTATGGTGTACGTTTATCTGGAGGATAGGGGTCATTGAAGTTCTAGTTTTGCCTTGGCTAGAGTTTCCAGAAGAACCCGATATTTTTCTGATCCCACGACGTAGCCAAGATCCGGTGTTGAACCAGCATCCTTGCAAAAGATACAGTGTGCCTGTTTTGTACAATTCTTTTATGTCCCATTTTACCGCATTTGTTGCATAGGGAACTCGTATCGGGTTCTTTGTATCCTTGTTCGATGTGAACATAGTCAAAGCATTAGAAGCGTTGAAGAGGTGCTGCTCTCCACCATATCCTGCAAACAATCCACCCTATTCTTACTTTGCCCTTATTTAAAACTTGTTTGTCATCCTTTTCGGTCATGCGTTGTCATCCTTTTCATTCATGCATTGTTATGGTTTTCTGAGGTCTCCCTCGCTTAGATCCTGCGGGCGCTAAGTAGCTCCCTTTTGATGGCCTCTTCTACCGCAGCCAGGTCCGTGATGCAGTCAATGTCTCTTATTTTGATCATTGCCTTTGGGTTGGGTGAGGCTAAGGTTGCGTTTTTGCCGAGGACCTTCTTTACTGTGTCGCAGAATTTTTCTTTATTATCAGCCTCTGCTCTGAGCTTGACCAGTATGTGGTCTGACTGGTTTGGTTGTACTGTTTAAATGGCAGTGTCAATGTCCTCGGGCCTTACGTGTCCCCTGATATTGCGTAGGATCGACCATCTTGGAGTTTTAAGAGCATCGCCTGCTGGGGGGACTTCATCTTGCTGGGTGACCATGCGAACTTTAGTTTCTTGCAAGTTTTTTAGGAGTTTCTTGCGGCTGTGTTCGCTCCTTTTGTCAGCACCATCTGGAGCCCCTGATCTAATGTTCCACGCTCATCAAGTGCCTCTTTCTTCCTTCTCTTATCCCGGTCTCCTTCAGTTGAGCTAGACGGTATTCTTTTATTGATGCTTGATGGTGGCGCTATCTGTGCATGCTCTTTAGGCTTGGACCTCAGCGCTTCTTATCCTTCTGCACTTCTTCAGCCTTCTGGTCCTCTACGGACTTTAACTAGCTTCTCCGGTAACGCCCTATGCAATTTAGTAACTCCCCTTGTTCAAGGAGCCCATTCTTTACACCTTTGGTAATTTCGTGAGTCGCATAGTGTATAAAGCCTATTACTCCGTACTCCCCACTCTGCACAGGCAAAATAAACTCTGCATTTGCACACTAGTCAAACCTGTGCTAATATATGAAAGTGAAATTTGGACCCTGAAGAGCAAATCCGCAAAAGTAGTAGGTATATGTTACGAGTGACCCTTGTTTCCCACCCGACCACCTGGAAGGAAATCTCGCGTATACTATTCACGCAAGACCGTAAGAAAATGAAAAATTTATTTTGAGCACCGGGATACATTAGCCACCGTGAGCCAAGGTTTAAAGTTAGGAATTATTGTGAAAGAAAAATTCAGATAGTTGTTCGAATTAAAAAAAAAAAAACATAGTGTAAAGTAAAGTAATCATGTATATAACTAGTTCGTAAGTCTACTTACAACGTAAGTCTACAAGATGGCCATCGACTGTGATTCCTCCGACTTTGTAGCTTCAATTTATAGCGCTCTTGAACATCAGGACACAGAACCACGTTTCAATTCTGACGTGGAATGCGAATTCTTTACCTCAGCATACCGGTGAATTTCAACAATTCATTTTTGATCATAAATATGATATCATCATGATACAAGAAACCTTTCTGAAGCCTGGAAGACGATTCCGCATCCCCAACTACATCATGTACAGAAATGATAGAATGACGGGTAGGGGATGCGGAACGGCCATTCTCGTGAGACGAGACGTGAGTCATTATCTCATCAATACACCCACACTTGAGAAACTAGAGGCCACAATAATCAAGGTGCGAACTGATTTTCTGGAGTTCATTGTGATTTCTGTTTACAATCCTCCATCAAATAGAAATCTTGCAGATGATCTCAGAATACTTACTGCATTTGAAGGCCCTATCTTCATTGCAGGAGATCTAAATGCCACACACCGCCTTTGGGGAGCTGTGAGAAGCAATAAAGCTGGGACCGAGCTCAATACATTCATCACAGCCAACCACTTCAGCCTACATATCCCCAATGAGCCAACACATTACGGATCCAGACATGGCTCTATGCTGGACATTGGAATATCACGTGATATCACACCAAATGTTCGATTAAATGTCCTCGACGAACTGTCTTCCGACCACAAACCAGTCCTTTTCCTCATAGAAAACATCTTTATTAATGTTCCTATGCAGGAAAAGAAAACTACCAACTGGAAAGCGTTTAAAGTCGCATTGGCCAATGAAACTAATTTTCAATCAGCAGAAACGGCCAACGACATCGACAATATCATTGAGAAAATAACTCAGAAAATTATACAAGCAAAAGAGGACCACACGGTCATAACTCCGAGAAGGGAAACGAATCCCTATGAACTCCCTCAGAATATCAAACAACTGATCAGGAGAAGGAATCAAGTTCGGAGGAGAGCTAGGTTTACAGGTGACCCTACGCTACGCATAAACTCTACTCGGATGACAAATGAAATCCGTGATAAAATAAGGGTATTCCGAGACGAGCAATGGGAGAGCTTTTTGCAGAGTCTCGAGCCTGGGTGTACCAGTTTCTGGAGAATGACCAAATATTTTCGGAAAAACTGTAAGATTGCGGTACCGCCTATTCATTGTCCGAATGGTATGCAATTCTACGATGCAGGTAAGGCAGAGGCTTTTGCAGATTCCCTCGAATCTCAATTCCGCAAAAAATACTTCGGATGAGGAGGACTTGGAAACTGAGGAGAGAGTTGAATCTTCTGTCAACAGACTCCTGATGAATAACATTCAACACGAAGACAGGATTAAACCAACAGACTTAGACGAAATCAAAAACATTATACAGACACTCGACAAACATAAATCACCTGGATACGACACTATTACTAACACTATGATTTCTTGGCTACCAGACAATATTCTACAAACACTTAATGACATTATTAATGCGATCTTCCGTTTGCGAAAGTATCCCAAAATATGGAAATCAGCGATTATCATTGTCTTCCCAAAACCTCAAAAGGACCCACAATTTCCACAAAACTGGAGACCCATCAGTCTCCTCTCTTTGCTGTCGAAAATTGCGGAAAGGGTGATTCTGCATCGACTTTATGAGGTTATATCTGATAAAGATATTCTACCGGAAGAACAATATGGCTTCAAAGCCAAACACTCTACTGAGCTCCAGCTGGTTAGAGTGGTCCAACATATCAGAACAGGCTTTAACCGCAGGAATTCAACAGGCTTAGTTATGTTTGACATAGCTAAGGCCTTTGATAAAGTCTGGCATGCAGGACTTATCTTCAAAATGCATCAGTTTAATATGCCATTGCAGCTCACTCAAATGATTGGTTCCTTCTTGGAAGGCAGATCATTCCGTGTTAGAATTGACACACAACTCTCAAGCCTGAGACCAATTGATGCTGGAGTTCCTCAGGGCTCGCCCATATCACCGGTCCTATATAATATATTTACTGCAGATCTTCCTATACTGCCTCCAAAAGTATAATTATCACTCTACGCTGATGATACCTGTATATTTGTTAAAGCACGATAGGCAAGAGTCATCACCTCAAACTTGCAACGATCGATAAACATTTTATTGGAATACTTTCGCAAATGGAAGATTAGACTTAATTCTGATAAAACACAGGCCATATTCATCACAAGAAAACCACTACAAACTCCACAGAGACTAACCGTCGACAATGAAACAATAGACTGGACACCAACTGCTAAATACCTTGGACTTACATTCGACACAGGCCTGACATGGAGACAACATATACAAAATAAACGGGGACACTGTATTGGACTTCTCTCCAAACTATACCCACTCATTGAACCTTTAAAACTTAGCCTTAAAAATCGACTGCTCATCTACAAACAAATTATACGACCGACGCTACTTTACGGTAGTACTGCTTTCTACCAGACGACAAAGACTAACAAGAAAGCACTCCAGTCCTTCCAAAATAGAATTATTCGAAAAATCTTAAGAATTCTATGGTACATTACGAACACGGACATATACAAGCACCTACGACTTAAGACAGTTGAAAAATACGTACGTGACAGAGCACTGAAACTTTTTGATACAATAGACAACCATAATAATAGTACCCTGGCATTCCTTCGAACTGCTCGGAACGAGGATGATTTACATTACCCAACTATCCGCCAAATAACTACATAAAATTTATTTCTAAAATTCTATATTGACTGAAACTGGCTCAGGAAGGTAGGTGGGTACTGTAGTACCCACAGATATGAGGGAGTTAAGGTGCTAAATCGCACTAACTCCATACCACCCCACATTCCAGTCAGGACACAGAAACTAGCATACGGTTTCTTTGCAGTGCCATGAAATTTTGGATCTGATAGGATATTGTAGTAGTGGCATTTGCAGGATATACATCAAGCATCGGGTCCGCCAACAGAACGACAAATCATCTATATGTGCCGTGAAGGGCACCAGGGGTTGGAGTAGTTACAATCGATGAAAAACATTCATAGGGACATAAGTCGAGCGAACGCTCTGCACACGGAGATGCAAAATTGACCAATTTCGGCGTGCCAGCACAACTCCAACTAGCAATGATGCTAGGATCAATACGACTTCAAGGAATAAATACACTCCTTCAACTCACCGAACAAACCCATTCAACACTTATCAATCGAAAATATCCTGATCAAGTATGACAAACTTACGAATATAACCGCGTACGAGGGAATATGCCACCAGCTTTTCGTTTTTGCTTAAAAATAAATCTTCGATATTTAAATTATTAAACATTCGTAAATGTGCAAGATGAAGGGAAATTTATATTTCAATTGCCCAATATCAAAACAGTTTGAGTGCCGCTGTTCGATTGCGCACAGCTAGAACACAGTTTATCTCCCCGAAAAAAAACTTAACGGGTTCCCGTTGGAGACGAATTGACGAGGGACCCGTGAACAATAGAATCGCCCTCTTTAGCAGAATAACCATTGGTGGTGACGGAAGCAGAAGAACAAAGATCGATCGAGTTCCCAGCGACAACAACGGCGGTATTAAGATTGGCGGCGGCAAGCCAGTGTGTGGAATCAGAGCCACAAGAAGTTTTAAATCGGTAGCTGGAGAAGGTGGCAAAATCACCGAAGGTAGTGACGAAGAATCTTGGATTGAGGGCGGAAATACCGGGGGCCCCCCTACGTATGTAGATTCATTAGTAAGTAATTCAATTTCAAGTATTGTTAAAACAGAAATACATTTTCCTTTAAATTGAAGCGTGATTTTTGTAGTGAATTCGGTAAAGGTTTCAGATTTGTGCGAATTACATATTGAACTTCGGAAAAATTTTAATTTTGGCTGGTGTTGTAAACTTGGCTCGCGGATAACGCTGAAAAGTGCGCAAGATCGGTTTCAGGTGGTCCCCTACAATATTTCACGATACCGCCTCATAATTTTTCCTGCCTCCCAGCCTAGTGGGAATTGCCTTCGAGGATAGATTCCGTCGGTGAGATTCCTTTAGCGGTTGACTTGTGGTGCAGATTCAATTCGTGCATTAGAGATTTTCA
Organism: Odontomyia ornata; assembly: GCA_963969285.1. NCBI lineage: Eukaryota > Metazoa > Arthropoda > Insecta > Diptera > Stratiomyidae > Odontomyia > Odontomyia ornata. Next base: position 91,854,935 of record OZ017740.1, on the reverse strand, counting down.
GTTTAACTGCGACGGTGAAATATCTCCGATAAACCGTCCGCTCGCTTGGCGGTTAACGTGAGGGTTTAGGGTTGAAGCGAGTGGCACCCACGCCCGTCTCTGACGAGCGAAACCGGGGCCCGCAGAACCCTCAATCGGAGCGCCCTCGAGGGAAGGGTAACATATATTAAAACGCAAAGTGTCCCGAAAAATTGATGGCCCAGTGAAAGAATATACGGAATGAAGATTACATTATAACGATAAATTGTATGAACTATTTCACGATCCACCTGTTTCCTCTTGTGTAGAGCTAAGTAAATTGCAATGTGTGGGCCCTTTAAAACGAACGGAAGGAAACCGGCTATCCAAGGGATAGAGCACAGGGTAGATATCCAGCAGGAAGACCAAGGACTCTATGGGAAGACATTGTAGAAACTGACAGCTGGCAAGATCGTTAAACTGTAAAGATTGGAAGGAATGAATCCTGGAGGCCAAGGCCTGGCTTAGGCTGTCACGCCATAGATAATAATGATGCTAATTTTATTCTTTTTAAGGCTTCTCCTACTTTTCGGGTTAGCCTTTCTTCTTGGTGTTGCTAGACGACAGGTGTACTCTGCGATCTGCTTACTTGAGAAAGGTTTTCGGCTTCCGTTTTCGGGTACACTACTTCAGCCAAATTTTCGAAGGTAGCAGTGAAATTATACGATGGCGCTCAGTTTGTCTGGTCTCTCCTTTCTTTTTATGCCGTGATCGTTTTGTGGACATCGAGATGATTCGTTATTATTTCGGCATTTAAGACCCTCTCTTCGGTTGCTCCAGCAGCGGTCGCAGCAGTAACCATCGAATTAATGTTTTTATATTTACCTCCACCGCGAAAATCTGCCGCATTCTGAAGAATTCCCCGTTCTTGCACTGGTATCGTTTTTTTTGCTGTGCCCGAACGCCACAGGAATTTCTATTTGGACAAGGCAGTCTAATGTTCTCCATTTTTCGTCCCTTTACTGTCATTGTATTCTACGTCATTTTTGCTTTCGTTGATACCGTTCCCAATATGCTGTTAACATCGTGGCTGTAACTGTTGGTTCCGTCATCGTTGTTGTTTTATCGAGACGGAGACGATATGATAGTTGGATTCGAGCCGTTCATGCATGAGTGCCACCTCTGCGCTACTATGCCAAACAACTAGGTCCAAACCATAATATCTGCCAGCCCAAAAGCGCCAATACCAGTTCATTGTTTGAAATTTCACCGTAGATCAGTGGCATCTATATCGCTTAGAGCTCAGCATTGATTAAAGTTACTGAGTTTCTTAGACTAAAGGAACAAGCAGTCTCAAATGTCAGGTTTACATACGCTATACCAGTGCCGAACCGGTTTTTGGCTACATCAGTGATATGTCAGGCAGTTTTGTTCCGTTATTGATTGCAAGTTATTGCAGAATCTCTTATTAAAGACTTTTGGTTCTAGTTGTTACAGTTTGAGGAATTTGGTATCATGATATCAACTTTATATCTCAGATTAATTGGTCTTGATCTGCTCTCATTTGCTATTAGTTTGAGAAGGTGTTGCTCATGCTTGTTACAAGTAATCCTGCAGCTTCATTGCTTATTTCTTCCAATCATATTCCAGAATTGGAATTGGCTATGATGTATATCCTTCCCCAATTCCTTGGCTGTCAAAAATTCTGCACTTTCTTTTGTCATGAATTCCGCCGCTAATTCAAATTTATAGATGTTCTGTGTGCTAGGGACAGACTAAGGCATTGTTTAACGATTCTGGATTTGATCCTGTTGACATTGTTAAGCACATGCTCAGAGGTATGCGCCATTGTTGTTAAACCATACTGCAACCTTAGTGTTATGAGAGATCTGTCTACGTTCACCACCGAAAAAGGTTTAAAATTGTTGGTTGGTCTGCTGAATACGCGAATGAGACTGGTTTGTCGCAAAGGAATTCAGTTTTTGCTCCTTGAAGGCACCTGTCCTGATTATCATTCTGCCCAGGTATTTAATTTGGTAAAGGGAATGGCCTGTATTTTGTCGGGGATCTATCCATTTTCACCTGTAGCACTGCAATGGTGTCATGTATTTTACCACCTTCTTGTAGAATAAGGAGGTCATCAGCATACTAGAAGATGGTTGTATTGTTATCAGCCAGACTGTAGAGGTTGGATGTGTGGAGGTTGGATAAAAGGAGGCTGAGGACATCTTTCTGCGGTATACCATGCATGATTTTAATATTATGCTTATTCAGGTGCAGAGTTTTTCTACTATAAAGACTAAGGATCGGGTTAATGTAAGTTTTTGGGAAACCACGCTCATCCGTGATTGATTTTAAGATTTTTAGATGGAGAGATCAACTTTCTTATAGGCATTAAAGATTCCAATGCTAACCGCAACTTTCTTTGTTTGTTAGCTTGAATAACAGGGTGCTGAGGCAGTCTGTGATGGATTCGTTACCCCTGTATGTAAAGTAGTCACCCGCTAAGTTACTACGCTCTTCTGTAATTACGCATAATTTACGATTGATGAGCCTGTTACCGATTTTAAGGGATATACTGAGGAGAGATAGGTCTGATGCTACTGACGTTGGCCAGATCTTTGTCTGATTTTGGTATTGCGACAATTTTGTTATGTTGCCACTGTTCAGGTAGGTGACGTTCTTTGACTGTTTTATTAATTGCCTCTAGAAAGTTTCTCTGATGCTGTCCTTAAAAGATCTGAATTATTCTGTAATCAATCCTATCAATTCCCATACAAGATGATTCTCTGATGTTATTAACGTTCAGATGTAAATCTTGTTCTTCGAAGATGGAATCGTTCCTCAGACCCTCTTGTTGTAACAGCACAAAAGGATGGCTAGCATTTTATTTGTAGCTTAACATCTGTAAAAAACTCGAAGATTGGTTTTCCTTGAAAGTACCTGGCTTATTTCCACTCCTAACTGAGTTTACAAAATTCCAAAAGTTACGAACATTTCCTTCTACCCCAGTCTGCTTGAGCATTTCCTCTCAAGCTTTCTTCTTGGCAATATTGACCTGCTTTTTCCAGTTCTACCTTATTTAATTTAGCTTGGACCAGTTCAATAGATTACTTTGATGTTTGAATTTCCCCTCCGAATCTGCATTAATTCTATGTTCCATCAGGATTTGTTATTCAATCTGCAGCTTTTTTCTTCTGTATTAACTGCTATTAAATCCTGGAGACATTAAAAAAATTTCCTGAAAGTTTCCCGTGAATTTCGATTATACAACCTTTGGTAGCTTTTGTATTATTGAGGATGTTGATTGCAATCTGTATAGGTGACTTTCCACTCCTACATAGATCTCGGTTAATTTCATTGAAGATAGCCTTTATGCATTTTTATTAAGGTATCTGAAGGTGTAAATCTCTGAATTTAGGGGCTGAAATTGAGCATTTTTGAACCATTCTCACATTCCCTTCGCACTTGTGAAATCATCTCTCCACTTTATTTGTATTCCATGTGCTTAAGTTTTCTGCAAGTATAGTTTTTTCCCCATGTTTAATTGTTTTCGTATCAAAATTTTTTAGTTTATGAACCGTTTTCACCTCAGGGCAAAATTAAAACAAAACTCAAATTTTATTTCCTTTCTGCGTGAATTTTAGTTCATCAGTTAACAAATTAGTTTGTGAATTAGCAATTCTTACACTTAATTTTATACTTTCTACTTCATTTAAGGGGACTTAATACAAATAGAGGAGACTAATTATTACCTAGGTCTTTATTGTTTTTCTACCTGACTGATGTGTAGGCTTTCGTAAGAGTCCAATTTTTGCTGATTTATAATCTCTTTGATTACTTTAACGTTGTCGTTGCTCATTGTGTGGTTTGTTTCGATCACATGCCTCGCCACACAGTGGATTTAAGATAGCATTGTTTCTTTTTCCAATTTTGCAGCTTTCAGCTTTTCTGAAGTGCCCCTACAGTCCTACCCCAGTCAACGGTTTGGTTTGTCCAATATATACAGCTTCGCATTCCGGGCATGTTATTTTATAGATTTTTTTTGGATCCTTTGGGCTTCCTAGAATGCTCCTGTTTGAACCAACTTTGTCGATCTTCCTTTTCTTCAATATTGTTTTTGTCCTTTGAAACAATATTGTGAGTATGTTATCGCCGCCTTAATATTTTTGGGGTCATTATTTTGCCCAATAAAAGTCGTATGGTAGTTTATTACCTCCTTCGATCAATCATAGTTTTTCCGTAACCGTTAATATCTGCTACCTTTTTTTGTTTTCCAATTCCATTCGATATCGGTCTTCCCTGAGGGGGCAATGTCATTTGCCGGTGTACCATGAAGAAATGCCACCAATTTTTGCTATATTGCGTGGTTTATGTTGCCGTGGGTTTTTTGTCAATATCAAATTGCAGTTGTTCGTCTTCTCTGATGATTACCACATCCAAGAATGGGAATCTTCCGTTGCTTTCCCGCCCCATGCTGAATAGTAGGGGAGAAGTGGCATGAAGGAGCCAGGTTTTGAAAGAGCCACTTCTATTATTTCGGTAGTTTAGGCACGGATTTGGTTGGGGATTTTATTTTTAAGTGGCAACACTGATTTCAAGTCACCCACAAACATTTGACAGTTCGCCGATATCAACGGACGCCGGTGTATCGAGTTAAAGTTTATGGTACTAAAAAGTAAGTATTTTACTTCATTTAAGTTGTTTTTTGGTATTTTACTGTAAACAAATATAGGTACATGAATTGTAGACTGAGTTTGTGCATATGTTTGGCTTTGCAGCTACATAAAAAACTGAGCCACGAAAGTTTTGATATTGTTGTTATTTTTAAGGTTATATTTTTTTTAAGAACAAGTTTTGAAAGAGCCGGGTGAATGGGAGATAAAGGAGCTGGCTCTTTCATAACCGGCTCGTTCATAACCCTGTATTTGAATTTTGTAAATAAAATATACTAATAATAAATATGCATTTTTTTCATATATCATTAAATTATTTGCTTCAGATATTGCATTATGGAGAAGCCTGGTCTAAAAAAACGAAAAAGACCCGAAAAATCGGTAATTGAAGAAGTAGTCAATGAAGTTTTGGAGAAAGGTCAGTCCATAAACAAAACTGCACTTGCTTTAAATATATAGAGGGCTTACTCAGCTAAAATAGTTAAAAAAAAAGTAAAAGCTTCTGGTGAATCATCTTATAAACACTGTCCTAATATAGGAAATAAGCGTATTTTCACAACAGACCAGGAAAATATGGTTGCGAATTATTTAAAGACTGCTTCTAAAATGTGCTATGGCCTAACAAGACATCAAACTAAGAAGCTGGCATTTGATTACGCCATGGCCAGCGATATCTGCCCGGTTTAATAGAAGGAAATTAAAATTGCAAGTAATGATTGGCTCAAAGGATTTATGAGCAGACACAACGATTTAGCTTTGAGAAAACCTGAAAGCACTTCTCTAGCCCGTGCAACAAGTTTTAATAAAAATAATGTAAACACGTTTTCTGAGAAAACAAGCACTGTTTTACGCAAATACAATCTTTCCCCCCATATGATTTTTAACGCCGACGAAACAGGCTGCAGCTACGTCACCAATCCCCCTAAAGTCATAGCTGAGGTTCAAAACAAATTGGGCAAGCTACCTCAGCTGAACGAGGAGCATTGGTGACAACTCTGTTCTTTATTAATGCTGCTGGTGGTTTTTCACCGCCTATTTTTGTGTTTTATAGAGTAAACTATAGAGATATTATGTTAAATAATGGTCCGCCTGGAGCTCTAGAGTTGGCTCAAGCTTCTGGATGGATGACTGAAGACTGTTTTGTTAAAGCGCTTGAAGACTTTGTGATGCATATTAGGCCATCAAAGGAGAATCCAGCATTGATATTGATGGATAATCACAGCTCTCATGTGAATCTTAAAGTGGTTAAATTTGCCAGACAAAACTCAATCATTATAGTCACATTCCCGCCGCACTGCAGTCATAAACTACTTGATGTCACAGTATATGGGCCTTTCAAAACTAGATACCGCATTGCCATGAATGAATGGATGTTGTCAAATCCTGGTAAAACGGTGACTATTTATCAAGTTGGACAATTTGTAAAAGAAGCATATCTCTCAGCTTTTAGCCCTCACAATATAACACAAGGATTTTTGAAAACAGGAATTTACCCCATAAATTCTAATATATTTGATGAGGAAGAATTTTTATCTTCGTATGTGACTGATAGACGTGATTCATCACAGTCAAACGATGGTACTGAGTTGAACTTGGACAAAGAAAATATTAAAATCAACTTAAGATCATAACCTTTGTCTTCTACAAAACCACCTGAAGCTCACGAAGAAAATGAGGTTGTAACAGATCAGAATATCAGACCATCTCTCCATTAAACGTCTACTCCTATGGTTGCGATGCCGAGTACTTCAAGGCAACAAATTATACCACCGGAAACGATAAGACCATTTTCTAAAGCGGGGCCAAGACAAAACATGATACGCAATAAGAGAAAAATGTCCTCTGCCATCGTAACTGACACTCCCGAAAAGAAAAACTTAGAAGAGAAAGAGGGTAATGCAAAGAAACCAAAAAATATTATAAAAAAATTGACTACAAAACAGTCCATAAAAACCCTTAATAGAAAATCAACAATAAATCAAGAAAATTCCGTACTGCAAGGTGACTCTGATTCGTCTGACTCTATCGTTTTGGCTGAAGTAAGAAAAAAGGTTGTTGGAAAAAAAAACTCCAAAACAAAGAAAAATAGTGATGATTGCGTAGTTTGCAACAAAACTTATGAAAACAGTGATCAAGATTGGTTTAAGTGCAAAATTTGTTCTGGTTGGGCTCATGAATCCTGTGGCATTAAGGGGAAATTTAATTTTTTTTGCAAGACATGCTTCTAATTTCAAGAAAATGACATTATATTCTAAAGTTCCTAAAAAGTCTGAATCTTAAAGCTAAGCAAATTGATAGCTTAAAGTGAGCAATATTTTTTTTGAATTTCTTAAAGATTTAACGATGTTGTTTTTGATAGAAGATATTATTTTTATTTTTTATCGTGTTAAATTTTGTTATTAATAAAAAATTATCCTTCTATAATATACAGGGTCCTTATAATAAGTAACCGGACTGAGCCTGCCCCGCGCCGTCAAAGCGTCTGCTAACCGGTATCTGGTACTGTAGTGGTGGTGGGGGTCTAGGTAAAGGGAACCGGGCAGCAGTTGCCTCCAAGCGCTTGGAGAGATAGCATCGAGCGAGAGCCGAGTGCGTGTTCAGTTACGTCGTCGGAGTGAAAATGGAGCGTACGATTTGAGCAACCTGTTAGCATCAAATTTTGTGTCAAACTCAAAAAAACGGCCACGGAAACTCTTCAAATGATTCAAGAGGCTTACGGTGAGGATGCTCTGCCCAGAGCTCAAGTGTTTCAGTGGCACAGAAATTTCCGGGAGGGCCGCGATGACGTCCATGACAAACAGCGCGTCGGTCCTCCATCAACGAGTCACACGGACACAAAAGTGCAAAAAGTGCGTGATGTGTTGAACAGTGATCGTCGTCTGAGCATTCGGGCTATCGCAGATGAGGTTGCAATTGATAAGATGACCGTTCACAACATTATTAAGAACGATCTGGGCATGAGGAAGATCTGCGCGAAGCTGGTACCCAAACACCTGACTGATGAGCAAAAGGAGCGTCCTGTTGCTGTCGCTTTGGAAATCCTTGATCGACTGCAAACCGAACCAGAGTTCTTACAGCCCGGATATGGTACCAGCGAACTTCTTTCTGTTCCCCAAGATCAAGAGACACCTTAAGGGGACGCGGTTCGGGACTCTGGAAAACGTTCAACGTGCTACGACGAGGGCTCTAGACAGCCGATTTCCGATTTCCAGGGAGTGTTCGGGGATTGGAAAATCCGGTATCAGCGTGTTATCGACTCCAATGGGGACTACTTTGAAGATTTCTAAAGAAAAATTGTACATATTTTGCCAATAAAAAATTTCCTGAGGTCAGTCCGGTTACTTATTATGCAGACCCTGTATTAAGATTATATATAATAATAGGTATGACTGAATAATATGTTAAGATTGAAGCGCTTGTTAAAATGACTTAAAATGACTGATAGACTTAAAATTTTTTTAAAAAAGTCATGTTTATAAAAAGGATTTGTTAGAATTGTCTTTTCGTTTTTTTATAGGGCAACAATTATTATTTTGCATAATTTTCACAGACTGGCTCATTCATAACTTTTGGTGGCTCTTTCAGTACCGAAAAGTTATGAAACAGCCAAAAGACACATCTTTTAGAAATGAATATTTCACGGAGTTTTGTAATATGTTTAAGGTTTTTTCGTATGAAATTACCTACTTTAATAAATAAATAATAGTTTGACAAAAAATCATCATTTCATTCATTTAAAGTATATTTCTTGGCTCCGTTTAGTAAACTGGCTCTTTCATACCATTTCTCCCCTATGTTGTTATTTATCGAGTTTAGTTTTATCAATATTTCGTCAAGCTCTGTTGTTTTAACCATCGCTAGTATGTCATACACATATCTAAGCCACACGCTAGGCATCATTCCACGTTCTTTTTTCTCTTTTCCATCGCTGCCATCTAAATTCTGCCAATATCGGTGAAAGTAGGTTCCCCATTGCTATTCCACCGTTTTGAAGCACTAACCTCAAAACGTAAAGTAGTGTTCGTTCATGGGTAGTGCAGCAAACTTTACGTATTATTTCAGTTTCCTCCATTCCATTGTTTCATCTTCTCGTGGTAACCATCACTCGAATTCATATAACGCTGATTTTATAAGTTTACTGGGGAACCATGGCTTTACGTCAAATGACACGATTGTTTCGTCGTTATTGATTGGACAACTTCCCTGGAGCTAACTAATGAGTTCCGCTGAAATTTTAATCGACAGTGCACCGGAAATATTTCCTTTTTTGTTGCATTCTTGAACTGGCCATTTTGCTATTTTGTGTCCGGGAACTGCTCGAAGATATTTTTTTCCAATACCTTTAATAAAGTATTTTAATAATTTTATTATTATATTTGACACAAACAAAAACACGTCTATTCATTATGACTACTGGACGAGACTCATGTAAGATTATAAATTTTTGATTGCCGATCGAACCGATATTGTGTACAGATGTTAGAAATATACAATATAATAGATATAAATTAGATGGATCAATTGATTACTGTCATTTCATTCTGACGTTTGACTTCTCCTGGCAGTTTACTCCATATTTGCATGTGTCATGGTTTCTTGGTATACTGATACTAAATTAAAGCCTAGACAGACATGTGGTATAGAATGAAAGCTGGCATCAGTATACTCGTACTAGGTAACATTCTATACCAGCCTGTCTGTCTACGCTTCTAGAGAAAATTTTATTATGATCAAAACAAAAGCTTCTAAATTTTTTTCAGTGTTTCCCAGCATGGATCTCGGGAAGGAGAAAGATCTATTTTCTGATTTCTGTAGATGAGAATAGTTATCTTCAATATAATTGCGAAGGTTAATTGTGTTTTTACAATTAACATTCGCAATTATATTGAAGATAACTATTCTCATCTACAGAAATCAGAAAATAAATCTTTCTCCTTCCCGAGATCCATGCACCTTTTTCTTACCCAAAGGAATACAAATCACTTCACTATCTCTTCGCACCATTTCAAATTAATTGGATCGATTTCATAATTAATGAAGGTAATATTTACTATCCACACAAAAGCTTAAATCTGTCTTCTGAAAAGGGTAATCATCATTTCTTATTCATCATCCTTCCGAACATTGATAGACATCATGTACATTCCAAAGGGTGTTAGTAAAATATCCTTAGACTTAAACTTGAGTTAAATGTCAGGAACAGAAGTATGTTGTGGGTTTCTACCAGAAAAAAAATAAAACAACACTCAATCAACCCTTGCCACACCAAACATTCTAAATATTTCGATCGTCCTTTTCACTTGTCCTTTATACATTCACCTTCTCATTTTTCTTTATTTTTTCCAATTCTTTACAACAGGTTGCCTTGGGCCGACGAGTAGGCCTCTACAGATTTTGTGGCGATATCGGACGTGGAAACTTTTCAAAAGTGAAATTGGCCGTACATCAACTGACCCGAGGTGAGTAGGAATTTAATAGTGTATGTAATGAACATTTGCTAAAGGTATCTCTTGAGGTTTATAGTTTCCGCTAGTCTAGGCGGGAGGTTCTTGGATTAATTTATTGCACTCACTTATTATAAATTGGAATAATTTCTCCCTAGACACGTTCGGTTTTACCCTAAAATTGTTAGATTAAGATAAATTTAGGGAGTTCCGGATGTAATTCAAGATTTATTTTCGAAGCTTTTAAGATGGAAGAGGGGGAAAATGTGTTTGCTTTTTGATTGTACAATAATTGATACAAGGGAATATTTCTAATATAAATTAAGAAAAAAGATCATGTGCCTGCTATCTGCTCGTTCAGTTATTGTCAGTTGCCAAGCTCTGAGAAAAAAAAATATAGAAAGGCCTATACCCAGTAAAACTACAGTGATATCACCGAAGTTGACCTTTTTTCTCATTTTTTCATATGAACGAAGAATATTTTACATGACTTTAGTCCACGAAAGGCAACCTATACTGGAAAATTGTGTAAATTATGTGAAACTAGTAAGGCAATTAGCACTACTCATAAAAACGGAAGTCGATTTAGTTTAGAGTTAAATGACACAACTTGTAGCTCAATATGAGCGCCTCAGCCTTATGATCCGTGACATGCAAGCTCGAATTCAAAACTGTAAGTAAGTAAGTAAGAATTTAAATGAATGAATATTTGAATGAACCTTATTGAATAAAAGTTTTACCCAGGGCCGTCGCCATAAATTTCGTCCGGATGGGGCCCATGATATAATTATAAATTAGTTGGTAAGGTGTTGTAACAATTTTCACATGTCTCGTTCGTTCGAGATTTCCCGAAGGAAATCCAAACCGACCTCTCATCGGTTCTAGACGTGAAATCTTGGTACGTGCCAACGGACTGCACCCATCAGGTCGACAAGTCCGGACACTTTTAGTCTATTCCGAGGTGGCTGCTGGGTAGCTAGCTAGTTCGGAGAGGAGTTTCGGTCGTGGGTCTAAAGCGAACAGACTAAGTTCTAAGTACAAAAACTAAGCCACCAGTTCAAATATCCGAACAACCGCTGAAAAAAAATACGCGCTCCCGAATAATACCAACGCGGTGCCCGAAATATTCTATTCGAATTCAAAACTGAAAAATCTAGTCTAATAAAAATATGTAAATTCAAAATATGGCAACGCGTGTCGACCATAACGCGAAACTGACCATTCACGGATTACTGCAACCCTATCCTCTCGGCAGCATACTCTCCTCTCGCCGACATTGTCCTGCTGAAATAGAACGGGCTACTGGAAAGGAAAGATTTTTTTCTTTGTTTATCTATTCATTTTGTTATTTTCTTTATGTGCTAATAGAATATGAAATGAGGAAACTAATAAACTATCACATTTCTATAAACTATCAAAACGGGATTTTACAATAATAAATGAGTTTAAATGTTAACGATATTTACAAATAATAATAAAAGTAGAGTCATCGCACAAGGAAAGTAATTTTAGGTTGTGATATTGTAGGCATCGTTTCATCTATTCTGGCAACTCTTGTTTACTTGTTATATTATGTCAACACTTATGCATTTATGTATTTATACGGTTATGTATTGGTTTCCTACTTTGCGAAACTTCTATTGTGGTTGTGTATTGCGAATAAAGGGACTTATCATCGGATCGTCGAAGCGAAAAGACGCTCACAAATTCTCAGAAGTGGGATAGGAAAAATTCCTTGCGGTTGTGTCTTCAATTGTTCCTTTTCAGTGAAACAGTTTTGAACAAATGTTTCTGTGTTTGCGAGAAAACTTAAATTTTGGTACGGAGTTTTGGATTTTTGATTTGGTTATCATCCATCGCAAAGAATGCAGCGGCTGTGTAAACAACAAGGCATTAGTGCGAGTGGAAAAAAAGACATTGAAAAACGTTTAGTGGAATCTACCTGTACATCCGTTATGAGTGTCGATAGTGAAATCTAGTTGTTAAGGCGTGAGAAATCGCTGATGGAACGTGAGAACGCGCTTTCAAACGGCAAAATGAGTTATTGAGTAGCTCAAAACATAAGTCTGCTAAGGAAAACTCATCCAGCCGTTAGAATTAAATGAAATTATAACATGACTGTCGAAGATCGAAAAGTTAAAGACAATTTACAATTGGTCGGAGGATACGGTAGTTCATTATGCTGCAGTTAGTTTGAAGGACCGTACAAAATTATGGCAACACACATCGGAAGCTGAGGAAAATACTTGGATGGAATTTAAGAACCAATTTTTGGATTGATGGTGACGAAGCCGATGTACATCAATTATTGGCGAATCGAAAGCGTCGATTTGACGAGTCGTGTGAGAATTTTGTCTTTGCAATGGCAAATATTGCAAAACATGCTTCGATAACTGAACGCGTAATAATCAATTATATTTTTCTTGGAATTGGGAATCCATCAATAGAAAATATATTGATGCTTCAAAATTTTGGTAGCATACTTGAACTGCTGCAAAATTCAAGAAACTATGAGAGCTGCAGGAGCATATGTGGAGCAAGGTTGAGAAAAACTGCTCCCATTACGAAATCAACGGAATTACAATAGCCGAGTCAGCACTTCGACGCGGATGGCAACGCGAAGAGTAGCAGGCAAGCGCCAAAGCGATGTTTTAACTACAACCAACCTGGTCACGTCATCGGAAGTTGTCCGCAACCTCGAAGAGAGAGGGGGATCTGCTTCAAATGTGGAAAATCTGGCCATCTCATCAAACATTGTCCAGCGAAACCGAACGTACAACTTATATCTGAATGTTTTGGAGATGGTAATGATTTTGTAATTAATTGCGTTATATCCTTTGAACGCACTAGAGTATTTAAGACAATTTCGAATTGTTTAGTGGACACTGGAAGTCCTATAAACATAATAAAGTAAGGCTTATCGCCCCGATTTGTCGACATACAAATAAACGACACATTAAATGCGTAAAATAGCATAAACAACACTAAACTCACAATACTAGGTTTATGTATGACTGGCGTTCAATTCAATAACAAACGTTTCGATGTTAAATTTTTCGTTGTTTCAAATGGAACAATGGCACAAAGTGTAGAACTTGGTCGTGACTATTTAAAAATTAGTCAGATATACTTTGTTCATAAAACGTTAAGTAGCATACATATTTCAGACACTGATCATAACATTCTTAATATCGAAATCGGAAACTTATAATTAACAATTATGAATTGGATATCAATTACAGGCTATCTTTTGATGTTAGGACGGAGGTTTCTGATTCATTTAGAAAATATTATGTCAGCCGTGAAAGTGGATCCTTGGCTGTAAATTATGAAATGAATATTAGGCTTGTTTCCGAGAAAATCATATCACATTTACCTCGGAGATTGTCGATATTTGAAAAACAGCAAGTCAAACAAATTACTGATGGGCTATTAGCGAATGGCACTAATAGGCCCAGTGATTCGCCTTATTCTTTGCCGATAGTTCTTGGTCGTAAAAAGAACCAAGGAACAAAGATGTGTGTCGATTATCGGAAGATAAACGCTATAACCGAGCGTGATGACTATCCGTTACCGATTATTGAGGATTTAATCGATACTTTAAGAAACAAAAAATATTTTACCAGTCTTGACCTTAGAACTGGCTTCCACCAGGTCAGAGTTGCTGAAGACTCCATCAAGTATACTAGCTTTGTGATATCTCATGGTTAGTTCGAGTATACTAAAATGCCCTCCGGTCTTCACAACGCTCCTTCTGTATTTCAGAGATTCATTCAGAACGTATTTAAGAAAATGCTCGATGGGGGAATAACATTGATTTATCAGGATGATATTCTTTTGGCAACAGAAACAGTAGATGATCATTTCCTTATTTGAAAATAATTACTTCAAACGTTAAGTAACAACTCTTTAGAACTTCGGTTAGATAAGCGCAAATTTTTGTACGAAGAAATTAATTATTTAGGATATGTGGTTTCTTGTAAGGGAATTCAGCTCAATGCTGATAAGTTAGTTGTCGTCTCTGAATATCCTATTCGAAAAAATACTAAGGAGTTAAAGAGCTTTTTGGGACTTTGATTTTATTTTCGTAAATTTGATAAAAACTTTTCAATTATAACTAAACCTCTTTATGATTTGGTAAAGAAGGAAGCCGTTTTTGAAATGAACAAAGAGCGCATCGAATGTTTTGAAATACTGAAACAAAAGCTCCTTGCTCATCCATACAGATCTACTGTCCACTTGATTGTACAGAGTTGCATTGCGATGCAAGCACCTTAGGTTTAGGTGCGGTACTTATGCAAAAGAAAGAGGATAACTTAATGCATCCAATATTCTATTTCTCTAAGAGTACAACCGATTATGAGTCAAAATATCATAGCTACGAGCTTGAGACGCTCGCTGTGATTTATTTTTTGAGAAGATTTAGAGTGTATCTTCACGGTATACATTTTAAGATTATTACTGATTGTAGTGCGTTAGCATACGTTATAAAAAATACTGGCGATAATGATAGGATTAATCGTTGTGTACTAGAGCTACAAAATTATGATTTCGAAGTTGAACATCGGTCAGGAAATAAAATGTTGCACATAGACGCACTAAGTCGATGCCATTAGTCCTCAACGAAAGCCCATTTGTACAACAATTAGCCATTTGCCTGAACGAAGACCCGGTGATAAAGTCGATACGGTTATCTCTATATGAGAAAGAGAACCCCTTTTATGGATTACGTGACGATTTGGTATATCGGATAATAAATAAGAATCAGTTTCGCATTTATGTTCAATAAGCAATGATAACACACATATTAAGGAATGCTCATGACAACCATGGTCATGTTGGCATAGAAAAAGATTACGAGCTGATCAAGCGATCTTATTGGTTCCCCGACATGAAATGAGTAGTAAAATCTTATGTTAGGAACTGTTTAAAATGCATTACTTATAATATTCCTGCTGGGAAAAAGAAAGGTTTCTTGTTTCCCATCCCCAAAGGAGACAAATCATTTCAAACTATCCATATAGACCATTTAGGTCCACTTGAGGTAACTCCGAGAAAAAATAAACACATTTTAGCTATCATTGATGCATTTACAAAATATACAAAATTATATCCTGTTAGATCCAAAAATACATCCGAAGTTATTTCCTGCTTTAAAAAGTATTTTAGTACGTTCAGTGTTCCACATTAAGATAATAATGATCGCGGTACTGCTTTTACGTCAGATGCATTCAAAAAGTTTTTGGCAGGTAATTGTGTCGCTCATACTTTAGTTGCGTCAGGTTCTCCAAAGTATAATGGTCAAATTGAGAGAACCAACAAAGATTTAAAGCGTATGTTAGCTAAATTAAGTGATGTCGATAAAAAGATTTATTGGGACCAAATTTTGACAAAAGTAGAATTCTCGTTCAATAACCCTAAAAATAAATCTATAGATACAACCCCTAGTAAACTATGATATGGAGTGAATCAGAGAAACCCTGAATCCGATAAAATTTTAGAGCTATTAGAACGTGTTAATAATGGAACTGATAACTTAGAGAGTATAAGACAGCATGCGATGGAAGTGGATAAGAAATGTCAAGAATAAAATAGGATTAGATTTAACCAAAGACGTAAACCTCCCAGAACTTATAGTATCGATGAGCTAGTCATGATTTTTAATGTCGAAACGACTCCTGGCTTTAACAAAAAGTTAAGTCCTAAATATAGAGAACCTTATATAATAGCAAAAGTGCTGGAAATTATAGGTATACAGTTAAACGTTTCGATGTATTATTACCAATAAACCATTCCAAGGTGTTTATGATGTTACGCGTATACAGCCATATTTGAACTTAAGATACACCTCCATTAAATAAAATATTGCGAGTCTTCCATGCCCCATCGGAGACCCCGACACGGTAAGCCTCCAGTATACTGGTGGTCAAACGAGATCGCCGAGCAAAGAAGCGAGTGTCACAAACTTCGGCGAGAGGCCCAGCGGGCGCGAACACGGGAGGAGGCAGACACTAGGCTAGCAGCATACAGGTCCGGCAGGAAATATCTTCGCAGGCTTATTAACAAGAGCAAGGCCCGATGCTGGCAATACCTCGTGGACGATGTAAATAGGGATCCGTGGGGCCTTGGCTACAAGCTGGTCATGGGGAAACTTGGTGCCCTACGGAAGCCTTGTATACATGACGCGGAAAAGATGGACGCGATAGTGCGGGGACTCTTCCCCGCCCATCCCGTCCGTTTTGACGCTGTCCATGGTGAAACAGCAGTCGAGTGCCCACTCTTCACACAGCTGGAACTGGAGGAGGCAATCCTCTCCCTGAAAGCGAGGAAGGCTCCAGGTCCAGATGGTGTTCCAGCTGAGGTTTTGCAGCTCGTCTATCACCATTGTCCTGACTTGCTGCTCAGCACATTCAACGCTTGCCTACGGGACGGGGTTTTCCCGATACGATGGAAGGTGGCGACGCTCGTGCTGGTCAGCAAGGGGAAGGGAAATCCCGAATCGCCGTCTGCATACCGCCCGTTATGCATGCTAGACACGGCTGGGAAAGTGCTAGAGAAACTCATCAAGGGAAGACTCACTGACGCGATTCGTGCTGCTGGGGACCTATCTCCTCGGCAGTACGGCTTTAGAGCAGGACGTTCTACCATTGATGCGATTGCAGAGGTGGTGAACGCGGTCCAAAAGGCAGAGGCATATAGTCGCACCAAGCGACGGATCGTCCTGTTGGTGACACTCGACGTCAGGAATGCCTTCAACTCCGCTAGATGGGTGGATATTCTGGACACGCTGGAAAACTCTTTACAAGTTCCAGAATATCTAATGCGGCTTTTGAGGAACTACCTAAAGGACCGAAGCCTGCTCTACGACACGACACAGGGCCAACGAAGGATGGAAATTACATCGTGTGTTGCCCAGGGATCTATCCTTAGTCCGGACCTGTTGAACGTGTCTTACGACGGGCTACTGAGACTCGAGATGCCAGATGAGTCGCGTTTGGTCGGCTATGCGGATGATGTTGCGGCTCTGGTCGCCGGACGCACCGTTGAACAAGCGCAACTTAGGCTAGGTATGCTAATGCGCCGAGTGAGGGACTGGATGACTGCTCGCGGGCTCAGTTTAGCACTGGAGAAAACCGAAGTGGTCATCTTGACAAAAAAGAGAATCCCCAGAGTAAGGATGATCAGTATTGGAGATATATAAATCGAATCGAAGCCAGCGGTGAAGTACCTGGGGCTACTGATGGACTCGAAGATGAGTTTCTCTGAGCAAATCAGGGCAACGGCTGAGAAGGCTGCTTTGGGAATATCGGCCCTGAGTCGACTTATGGCCAACGTAGGGGGACCCAGCCCATCAAGAAGACGCCTCTTGATGAGTGCTGTAGGGTCAGTGCTACTGTACGGAGCAGAGGTATGGGGCGACGCTCTCAGCAAGGGGGTATACCGAAAACGATTGGCACAGGTACAGAGAAGAGGAGCACTGAGAATTGCATCTTCGTATCCAACAGTCTCCGACTCGGCGGTGAGAGTGATTGCAGGCGTGATACCTGTCGCCCTCCTTGCTAGAGAGCGCCGCGCTATTTACCTGCGCCGAAACGAGGATGCGAGGGAGATGGTTGTCCGCGAGGAGAGACAACGCTCGCTCAACGATTGGCAGCAGTCTTGGAGGAATTGCACGAAGGGAAGGTGGACTGCGCGCCTCATCCCGGATGTGTGACCGTGGCTAAATCGAAGGCATGGTGAGACTGACTTCTATCTGACCCAGCTTTTGAGCGGGCAGGGTGTTTTCAGTCTTACCTGCATAAGATCGGTAAGTCACGGTCTCCCGATTGTCGGTTTTGCCCAGGAGAGGAGGACAATGCCTGTCACACATTTTTTGCGTGTACCAAATGGGCCAGGCTGCGAAGGGAACTCTACAGGGAGACGGGAGAGCTCACCCCGGTTAATATAGTTGCGGTGATGCTCGAATCGGTTGACAAATGGAACCAGGTGGCACATTATGCTCGGGCAGTCCTAAAAGATAAAAGGGACTCGCAGCAGCCGGAGGTGCTGGGGCTGGGGAATCGCTCTCGTGGCATTTCCTCTTCCCCTCTCCCCTCCCGCTAGGAAAGGGACTACCCAGCTTGAAGGCGCCCCACAGCGTAACAAAACGAGACCTGGCCCGAAGTAATGTGTCAAACGGTTCCAGGCTAGGTTCTCAGATTGACAGGGGAGGTGTTTAGTGGGTAGTCCAAGGGTATCCTCCATGGGAGTCCCACACTGCCAGACTCGGCGGGCGTAAATGCCTTCACCTCCCTACGACAAAAAAAAAATTAAATAAAATATGATTATTATTGCAGCAAAATGTTAAATTTAAAGATTAGATATTTCCAATTGACGTATATTTCTGTATAAACTAATATTTCATAAACCATATTTCATATAAAACTATAAGTCACGATATTAATCAAATATAAGTTTATGTATTAATCAATAGAGCACTAGTAACCCTAGATATTATGTGTATATGTACATATATTTCTAATTTAGTTTGACTTTAAGAAATCGTGTAATTTATGACCTTTGCGGAAATGAGATGAGATTTCAGTATTACAGTTTTGAATTGATTCTTGAAACGCATAATAATATTTGAGAAATTAATCTGAAATAAAGATATGAACGGAAATTTGTTGTTAAATTTCTGTGTCGACTTATGAATTCCATTTAAGGATTAAATTAAATTTTATGAGTTCTGCACCGTGAATTCTTTTTATGATTACTAGATTGACGTATCGCATTCAAGAGTGGAACTTATGAATACCATAAATAAGTATTGAAATCGGAAAATGTGATTCGATAGATTATGAATCCAGTGATCGGGGACGATTATGATCAGGATGGCCGAGTTGTAAGCATCCTCTCAATAAAATTTTAATTTTCTGCCTTACGAAACTTCTATTCTGGCAACCCTTGTACTTGCTGTACTTGTTTTAATATCAACAATTATGTACTCATGCACTTATGTATCGGTTTCCTACTTTACGAAACTTCTAAGGGTTTTCCAATAAGAGGTGTTATTTTGAATAGCCCGCTATTTTGGTAGATGTCACCTTTGAAGCTGTCATTTTTTGACATTTGACAAGTAAAAACTACGCCATTGATAAAAATGGAACGATACATGCTTCAACAATGCATTGAAATTATTAAAATACACTATAAAAACGGTGAAAATTTGGCAGGGACGGTTCGTAAAACTCGATCATTTTTGGGTCGTCGTGAAGCACCTTGTCGGACCGCAATACATAAATTGGTGGAAAAATTCGAGCTGTTGGGACAACTCAGTGATGTAAAGAATAAAATCCATGCACGTCACTCAAGAACAGCCGAAAATATTGCTGCTGTAGCCGAAAGTGTTGAAGAAAACCCAGGTTTGTCCATTCCTCGTCGTTCTTTTGAATTAGGCATTCCACAAACGTCATTACATCGTATTTTGCATAAAGATTTGGGTCTTAAGGCTTATAAAGTTCAGTTAACACAAGAACTCAAGCCGGTCGATCATCAACAACGTCGTGTCTTTGCTGCTTAGGTCCTTGAAATACATGGAAATGATCCGGAATTCCATCGAAAAATCATCTTGAGTGATGAGGCCCATTTCCACCTCGGTGGCTTCATCAACAAGCAAAATTGTCGCATCTGGGGCTCAGAAAATCCAAGAGTTATTATTTAAAAGCCTCTCTATCCCCAACGTGTGACTGTTTGATGCGGTTTATGGTCCGGCGGAGTCATTGGACCTTACTTTTTCGAAAATGAGGCTAGAGCAACACTTTCGGTGAATGGATTGCGATATCGAGAGATGATCAATGATTTTTTATGGCCGAAATTGGATGATATTGATCTGGACAACGTTTACTTTCAGCAAGACGCCGCTACGCGACACACAAGCAACGAAACCATTGATCTTTTACGGGAAAAGTTTTCGAACCGTGCTATCTCTCGAAGAGGTGATCACAATTGGCCACCAAGATCTTGTGATTTAACACATTACGACTTCTTCCTTTGGGGCCATGCGAAATAGAAGGTCTACGTTAACAGCCCAGCGTCGATTGAAGACCTCAAAGATGGAATTCGTGAGGCCATCGAGGATATAGGGCAGCCACTTTGCGATTTGGTTATGGAAAATTTCATGAAAAGGATATGGTCCTGTAAGCGCAGTCGTAACGGTCATTTGCCTGATGTTATTTTTCACTTTTAACGGCATACCTTCCTCTCTATAATGAAATAAACATCCGATCATTTATGTTAAAAATGACATTTTTCATTTAATATCAAAATAACACCTCTTATTTAAAAAACCCTGTATTATGGTTGTGTATTTGTGCGAATAAAAGGACTTATGATTGAATCGGCGAAGCGAAAAGAATTTTTTTAATTTTACAAGTTAATAAAACGCTCACAATATGAAATTGGTAACCATAGTTGAGAGCAATTGTTGGATAATATACAGGTTATAGCTCCATTCTTATACATCGTTTTACAGAGAAAATATGAATATTTTGGATGTATATCTTGTGGTTGTAGTTATATCACGCTTATGCAATTCGGCCATACAAATATTATCTTTCTTGTTTGTTTGTTTTAGTTTTTGCATATAACCTATCGCTCTCTTGCAATCAAATGTCGGCTACTAGAAAAATTTTGAGTAAAATTATACTCGTAATTCAAATATGGTTAGAGCACTAAGCTCGTATTCCGAAGGTCTCTGGTTCAAGTTTCGTTGGCGTCAACGAGATTTAGTTCGAGTGGTTCTTCGGACGGACTATAAGCCTGTTCAGTTATGGTACGTGCTGGTTTAAAATCAGAACGTATCGCAGCTGGGTGGACGGGCACACGGCCAAAGCGTGATAATGATCATATCACCTTGTGGAGTGCCGATAGATTAGATCATGACAATGAGATACTCTAATTATCTCTAAGCGAAGGCCCGAAGGGGGCTGTAGGGCTACGAAGAAGAAGAATCTCGGAATATATTCATCTGGTAATAAAGAAGACTCGAGATATTCTCCGAAGAGCGAGTATACGAAGAAAGTAAGTAAGAGAGTATAAGCTATTGTACATTCAATACATGAAAATTTAATCCCCCATAACTTTGTTAAATACTATTCGAACTTTTTGAAATTGAGGCTATGATTAAACTTATGAACTGATATTACCAAATCAAATTTCATTGAATTTGAGGGTGTCCTGACGATTTTATTCAAGAAAGCGTAAAATTAATAAATCATGCTATTAATAACAAATTTCAGTGAATTTCGATTTCTGACATATTTGCTGTTGGTGTGCTCATAAAGGTCTACACATGATGAAAAATGTCCAATCGTGAGGGGAGTATGCCTAAATTTCCCCTTCTCCTGCCCTCTTCGATACTGGTAAAGTAATTTTAAGACCTGTTTTGAAAAGGTCCCAATAAGACCATTCATATGACATCCCACTTGACCACCTTTGATGAAAAAACATTTTTTAAGGGCTACTCCTCTATACGGGGGACCCCTTCAAACCCCTTTGAAATTTTTTCCACCCCAAAACTTTCTAGAAGTCATAACTTCCAACCTTTCCACAAAATTTCATGGCTGTAGCTTCTATAGTTTCGGAGAAAAACTGCTTTGACATACAGACGGACAGACGGACACAGGTACCGATTTCAATAGGGTTTAGTATTTTAGTTCAAAGCCCTTAAAGTCAATTAGCTCATCCTATTTTGAAACTCCCTTTTAGGCTGATTCGTAACATGAAGTTTCTTCTCTCCATTAAACGTACCTTTAAAACATAAGCTGATTTCAAGAAACCCTTCAATTCTAAAATGCCAAGCTCTTAAAATTGTATCTGCCCACATTACCAACAAATTCCAATTGGAATTTTCGCAAATCTTTTCCCGGGAAATGCTTTCAAAAATACATTAAGTATTTCTACATAAAACAAAATGACTGAAATAACAAAGCAACGATGCTGCCAATTTATCAATTAATTTGTAAACAACAAATAAAATTCTGCTAAAAACACTTCAAGGATTCGTAAAAAAGGCTCAAGTGGCATTCCAAACATAAAAGTCGAAAAAGGCGTTTGCCTACATAATTTAAATTCCCTTGGAAATGTCAAGCTCTCGAAAAATATAAAGTATTGAAAATCTTCAAACAGCTTCAATGACCGTTGAAGCGCCTCCTCTTGAGATAATTTAACAGGAAGAAGTGGGAGAATGGTAAGTGGCTCTCAATTGATATAAAAATACAATTGCTTATGCATGCGAGTTAACAATATTAATACAGTGTTCAAGAAACACCTGTGAGGATTTTAGAATGAATTAAATGATGAAGGATTTTCTATCGTTAAGAATTCTAATAAGAAACTTTTAGGAAAAAATCAAAACCGACTTTGAAATGTCCTTAAAAGGGTAAAATAAATTGCATGGGAACACCACACGCAGTGCGTAAATGGCATTCACTTCACCATTCACCGCCCTCGAGATACTGAAAGAAGATTGAAGTTACAAGTTAAATTTACATACAGTGGCGGAGAAGAGTATACGACAACTCCTTATATTGAGATTCTGCTTTTTTGGAAGCTTTAATCAAAAATCCATGGATGCTCATTTTTCAGCAACGCAAACTATTCATAAAAAATTTAAGGAAAAATTCATAAACATAAAAAAAAATTCATAAAACATAAAAAATTGAATGGACAAAAGTCTACGAAAGTCAGTGCTGACACCTAATACACAAAAAATTTCCAACTAAACGTATCGGAATTTCTTAAATATTTATTTATTTGCTTATTGTTGTTCCATATGTATATGCGCTGCTACAAGTTAAAAACTCAAATGAATATTTCACTTAAAAAATATATTTTAGGGCTTGAGCCCGTCTTTTCTAGTTGAAGTCACAACTCAAACTTAACTTAAAACTAGATACAATTAATAATTACATTTTATGATGGATGTGCAATTCACCTGAATTGCACGATTTCGTTGCATTTGCATTTCCGTTGATCGATGTTTTGCTTTGTAAGTTTACCTTTGGCATCAGCAATTCTTGGCCCACGCGGTTGTTACACGTGATAACTCTTCCGCCATCAAATGCGATTGCCCTAAATCGCTAGAAGAATCGAAGATCGTTGAATCTGATATTTGGGTTTCCATGTAGGGGATCCACTATGGTAAGCGAGGATGACCTTGGCGTTTGAATTAACGTTTCGGATTTTGGTGCTATCACAAGAGATGAATGTTCTGTGGAAGATGTGGTTCGAATTGTTTGGATCTCGTTGGTATTGTTGATATTTAGATCCGTTAGCATTTCCAATGAAATAACGTTATGAGAGGGCGGTTGTGGGATCGCTGGTACGACTCGTATGGTCGTCATGTCTCGGCTGACGAATGTTCTTCCGTTGATATATGTAGATATAACCAACTCGACATGCCTGCCTAACCTTTTAAAAAGTCTCCCAGCAACCTGCAACTGTATAAGCAATTCGCAGATACCAACGATCGATGATGACAATGTTCCAGGGGTGATTTCATCGATCGTTGGTATCTGCGAATTGCTTATACAGTTGCAGGTTGCTGGGAGACTTTTTAGAAGGTTAGGCAGGCATGTCGAGTTGCTTATATCTACGATCTCAGATGATTTACAAACGCTTAAAAAGTTAATTGTTTTACATTTTCCTTTTACTCTAAATAGCTTATCATTTTTCAGGACTTTAGTAAAGTGCAAATCATTAGCAAAATAATTTTGTTGACGGGTTTTATGAGCAAAGTTTCGTAAACAATACAAGTAGTCAGAGGAATATTAATTATATAAAGTAGAGATGTAGTGTTACTTATTACTTTTGTTTCCGCGAAATCCAAGGCTTCTTCTATGGTACTGTATGGAAGTAATCCTTTATTTAAAATATCGGTTGCCATTGTGATTTCGTTCTTTGACAATATTAATGAATTAATTCGTTGCCTTCTTACTCAGGCCCGAAAACGGAAACACCGCGTTACGTCGCGAACTAACCTCTTCGCGTAGCCTAATCAGCGCCATCTAGTGCTGTTTATATCAAACAAACTTTTTAAAGATTTTTGACAGTACATATAACTGTAGTTTGAAATTTTATCGGTACTATGTCAACGATTTATTTTAAATGTGAGACGTCAAAGACATTAGCGCGCAAATCTATGTTTTTCGATCCTGTTTGTATCATTTCGGCTTAATTTCATCTGAGAAATGTCATATTTGACAATCTTAAAAGTAGCTGTTTATCGAACTTTAGAGCTACTGATCTGCTGCTTCCAGTACGGGAAGTGACGTCAGGTACGTTAATTGATTTCCTTATGGGCCTGAATAAGATGGCAACGATTAATTACACCTATTTTTGATCAGTGAATTGCTGGATTGATATTTGTTAATTCTTCCTTAATGAGTCTTAATCTGAACTGAATGTTTTACATCATATTAAAGTTTGTCTGGCTATTTTCTTTGAACAATTTCTGTATCTCATTGGTGATTCTTGTTATGTTATTTATTCGTTCATTATATAATTGATTTATAATTACTTGTCTATTGTTATTTTCTAATAAATTGTTTAATTTGTCTTTGATGGTGACAAAATCTTCATGGTCTGGATTACCTGCGATCCAGTTCCATGCAGAATCATTAAAGTTTATTGACCTCTTGATTTGACGCGGTTTTAAATTTTTCACAAGGCTGATAATTTGCGAAATTCGTAGGATAAATGTAAAAATAGAGGATGATGTCGGACAACCGTTAGATTGGGAATCGGCTCGATTTCTTCAATGAAGCGTTGGTATTGGTCGATTTCGGTTGTGTATGAGCTTAAAATTCCCGTCCTGAACTTTAGCCTGTCCAGTTTGTAAGGAGATAATTTGGGAGTTTGAGAAATCTAGGATCTCGGCCTTCGCGAGCACAATGTACATTAGTAATCTGAAACGTAAGATCAATTTCGTATATTACTTTTATGAACAACCCGATTCCGTTAGGACTGTTGAGTTATTATTCTCTTTTATGATTTCTTGTTTATATCTAGGGGTTAGTTTTAATCCGTTCCTTTTGTTTTACTTAACATAAATTATCTCCCCAATTTCGTACTGTTTTGTTGGTTGTCTTACTTTGTTATGTGTTAGGATGTCATTCTGCCTATGTTCGAAAGCCGTACCTTTTCAAATTCGTCAAGGTTGGTTCCAGGGATCGAGTGGTTTTTTTCCAGTGGTGGAGTGGATTGTGAAATTGTATTCATTGATAGCACGCTGTAATAAATTTTCGAAAGCCCTAGGTGGGCCATCTTTCTTTAGATACCTAATGATCTCTGTGAGAGTACTATGCCATCGCTCGACTTGCTCGTTGAGTTCGCTTTTTTACGGGGGTGTTTTGTATACTTTTATTCGAGTGAAATTATGGAGGCAGATCGTAAGGCACTCTCGTTGTCGATAACAATGAGCTCTCGCACGCAGAAAAAGAAAAGTAGGTCTGTTAGAGGCTACTTTATATCCTCGATGGTCATACTCGTAGAGGCTATTATCTCGGATTGGTCTAATTTGGAGAATTTGTCTATGGCAGTTAATACCCAGCACCGAGAAGCACCTCTCGGTACTGAAATGGTATATATGAATCGTATGACCAGGGTAGGATGGAATAGGGGTAGGATTGAGAAACGGTTTATTGGGATGTCGATCATACTTGTTCTCCTTACAGACAGAGGAGTCTTTCACGATATTCTTTGTTTTGGCAGCCATTTTTGGGAAGTAGAAGTTCTGTAAGAGTTGTTGATGGTTCTCTTCGGCGTTGCGGTGTACACGCTTGTGTTCTTTCAGTATTCTTTCCTCTTGTTCTGCTTCGTTGAGAGTATCTTCAACAAATTTCTGCGTAAGGCGGACTCGGTAATCAGAAAAATGGCCGGGAAAGATCTGCTGAATTCGCTCCATCGGTCAGGAGACCATTTATAGTGGTTGGGTTGAGGTCAAATATATTGGTGATATTAGTATCTGAATAACCAAATTTGATTAACGTATTTCGTGTGTAGTTGGGGAAAGGATTCTGCAATAGCTAGCTTGCCGCGCTCCGAATCTTTAAGACAAGCTGGTTCCTAAATACATTAATGGGGGTCTCCACTGTTATTGTCTGTCGGTGTTAAAGAGTTCAATTCAATAGGTTTCGAGGGTCTCGAGAGGAAGTCTGCCACGACATTTGCCCTACCCGGCATATACTTCAGTTCGTAATTGTACTCCTCTAAAATTGACATCCATCGCTTCATTTTACTCTTGGTATTTTTGTTGCTTAAAGCATACGTGAGAGGCTGATGGTCGGTGAAAATTTTCACTTTCTTTGATCTGTACAGGGAATTTTGCAACGAATTGAGAGCCCATATAATTGCGAGCATCTCTTTTTTCATTGGTGGTATAGTTTTCTTCTGTTCTAGTTAGGGTTCTAGACAGGTAAGTGATATGTCTGCCTTTCTGAAAGAGGACTGCGCCGATATCGTAGTCGATGGCGTCAGATGTTAGCTCAAAAATATCCTCACCAGCACCACTTCTTGGGAGACAAGGCAGTTCTTCAATGTATTCAAAGCGTTCATGGCTTCAGAAGTCAGGTGAATCATTTTGTTTCTAGATATATTTTTAGACACACGTCCATCTTCTCCTCTTAGGAGGGATGTCAGGGGCTTCGCTATTTGCGCATATCCTTCGATGAAATGCCTAGAATGCCCTGACATTCCTAGGAACGAGCGGAGGTCTCTTAGGTTTTTGGGTGGAAGAAGTTCTGCGACCGCTTGCACCTTTTTGGGGTTGATTTTAATCCCATCGTGACCAATCACGTATCCTAAAAATTCTTCATATAAGCTCTATCTGATGGAAGCCGCTTTTCAGATCTATGGTTGAAAAGTCTCTAGTATAGAGTATTTATCGGCTATCGTAACGAAGTTTAATTTCCTGTAATCTATTACCATGTGATACTTCTTCTCGTTGTTACTTGACTTCTTCAGGACAATCCAGGCAGGCGAATTGTATGGTGACCTGCACGGCCTTACGATCCCACCCCCAAGCAATTTATTCACTTGCGTTTCTACGTCCCCTTTTAATGCCATGGGATAGGGGTACGTTTTGGGATAGACTGGGTCGTTATTGGTAGTTCGTATTTCGCCCTTTACGCTATTCGTAAATTTGAGTTTCTTGTCGGGCTCTGAAAGGAGAATGAAACATTTCAGCAGAATCCACTCTAATCTACAGGGTGCGTACGGTATTTGAGGACAACTTGAGAGTAAAATTAATTAGCTTGTATTTTTAACAAAATTTAATGAAATTTCAGGAATTTTTTATACAACGTTAAATTAATAAATAGCAGCAATAACCTCTTCGATCCGGGTCCGAAAACGATTACATGCCCGAATGAAATGCTCCTTGTTCATATTGACCATAACGGCATTAATAGCAGTCTTCAGCGAAGAAGTGGTATTATGAGGACGCTTATAAGTCTCACGCTCAACTACGCCCCATACGTAATAATCCAAAGGATTAAGGTCTGGGGAGCTAGGTGGCCATAGGTTCAGTGTTATGTGGACCTGAAAATCTTCGACCATCCAGTCTTGTGTCGCCATCGCTTTATGTGAAGGAGCAGAGTCTTGTTGAAAAATGTATGGTCTGCCCCCACTTACCTTGTCTATCCAGGGTTTTACTGCCGTCTCCAAAACCTCAATGCATGCAGCAGAGTTCACTCGAAGTCCTTGAGTAAAAAAGTGTGGTGGCATAACATGTCCTTCGTTGCTGACAACACCTAAAACCATAACAGTGGCTGGAAATTTTGTGGCAATACAACAGGAACCTCCGTAGGATTTGAACATAGCCATCTGTCATTTCTGCGATTGATCTTTTGATCTTGGTCAAAATTTTTTCTTCGGAAAAAAACCATAACGTTTTGGGCACCTCAGGGTGTTTGATTTTGTTGAAAAGACGTTTTGATCGAAGAACTCTCTGTTCCCGTGTTCATTCTGACATGAACTGTCTTCTGCGCATCACGTAAGACTTATACCGATGGTTTTTGTGGACAACTCTACGAATAAGGCGCTCAGAAACATGAAGCTCACTCGCAAGGACCCTCATTGATTTTGAATGGTCTTCGGCTATGATCGCTTGCACTTGCTCTAAAAATTTTGCAGATCAGACAGTGTCAGAACGTTGTTCGTGCTTTTTGCGTTTTGCAACCGATTTTGTATCACCTCTTGATGCTTCCAATTCACGGCGAACCTTATGCACGAATGAACGGGCGCAATTAAGAAAATTAGAGATCTCTAAATCTGTATGGTTCGCACATATAGTGACGATGACAGCATGTCTCTTCATTTCTTGAGTGATGTTGTATCCGCCATTTCTTATCTGAAAAGGAAAAAGAAATGAAAAAAAATTCGGGCAGTGACAGCCACATTTATGCATGTCCTCAAATACCGTACGCACCCTGAATTAAACTGTTCTTTCTTGAGATGAGACAACTTTATATTAATGTTATTAACATTTTGTGAGAGATGCTGCTTTAGAGGTATAAACAGATTGGGTTGTATAGTCATATAGCTATCGTTGGTATAAATAACGGCCTTCAATTCCTTCAATGTATTATTTCCTATGATACAATCAAATGAAACGAGACAGGGTAATATCAAAAATTGCATTTTGCTAGTACTTGGGCCGAAAATTCGAACAAATGCGTGGTGCGTAATTTCAATGCTTCCTGCTACGGAATGCGCAAAGAAACTTTTATTGTTGGGTAAAGGATTTCCGATGTGTATAGGATGAATATAGTTCTTATTTGAGCCGGTATCGACGAGAAATTTTAAGATCTCTCCACTTCCGATAGTATACTCGAAATAAGGAAGTGAAGAGCGCCTTGGTCTAAAAAATATATGTCGTCGAAGTGTTCTTTTTGTTCTAGGGTTGGTTCATCATAAGTCTCGGTATACTCGTTTAATGTTTAGTCGTGATTTTCGTCTTCCTCCTTCATGTCCTGTCCGTATTGCTCTTCTGTAGTACCAGCGTCTATTTCTGCGCCAGTGAAGTAAAGCCTTTGCGCCTTTCGTGGAGGATGAAGTCTTTGGGATGGTATTGGCGGACGTTTTTGTGCCCAACCCAGATTCTGTGGTCTATTTGCATAATCTACTGCATGTGTTCTAATGGACTGGTTTACGTCCATAGGCCCTGTGCCTCGCAGAGGCCTGGACGGTGGAGCCTGATGATTATACTGTTGCTGGAAGGATTGTTGTGTCAGTTGCCTGAAAATTCTTTGTTGCGGAAACACCTGCGGGATATGAAATAGTTCTGGATATATTTCACGTCTAGGGGCAGGGATAGGGGTTGGCCTAGAGTGGTTGGTTAGGTTCCTTCGTGGTGGAATGGGTGGTGGTGTATTATGATGAGTCTTTCGTAAAAGAGTTTGGGTCAAATTTTCGTATTGTGCCCTATAATGCATATTCTGAAGTTTGAGGTACACGTGCAAGACTTGGGGTAAGTCTACTGGCTCACGTATGCTAAGAAGTCTGGGTAAATTACCTTTTAGACCTCTTATAAAGGTGTCAAGGGCCTTGTGTCGATAGCATTGAGTCATAATATTCATAGACTCTTGGCTTATTTCGACAGAAGCTACCTTATTTGGGATGAGCGATAGACGGTTGTACACAGCCTGGTAAAATTCAGGAACTGTACTCTCACCTTGCACCAGAGTGGTCATCTGGTACTCTAAAGTGGTTATGTCCCTTTTATCCGCATAGTGCAGTGTCAAACACTTCACAATTCTATCCCAATTCAACGGAGTGTTTTATGACTCCTGCACGATATCCGCTTGGCCCGTGATTTTATTACGAATGACCGAAAGGGTCCCGTAACATTACGGTGTTCCTTTGAGATGGTCATAGATTTTCAGGATCTTGTCCACGCTTTTGCGGCAGGAGCTAAACTCGCCTGGTTCTCCGGAATATTGTCTCAACCTTTTGACAACATCCAGGATATGGTCCATTTCCATGAGATTTTCATTATCATTGACAGTAATTGGAATATCGGCGTAACGTCAGATGCCAGATTCAGCAAATGGCTTAAAATCTGACGTCTCCCTAACCACTCGCGAGACGATTTGTACGAGATCTTCTTCTTAGATACGATTTCTATCAATGGGGCTGGCGTCAACATCAGGAAGAGCATCGTAAAGCTCAGTGAGTTGCAACTGGAGTAGTCGAATCAGATTTTGCGGGTTCGATATATTTACGGAACGTTTTTATTACCCACTCGCGAATCAAGAGATCACTACCTTTTACAGATTTCAAGAATCGACACTAATTCAGACCACTTTTCACAAATAAATCACAAATATAATACTCGTATATTGGATGCACATTAAAAAAGGATTCCAAATAAATAATTTTAATACCTGAATATAATTGATTAATTTAATACCTGAATAAAATTAATTTATGCATGTAGTTCATAAGGAACTGTTTAAAACGTTCAATATGTATGTATGCTTTGTGCTATTTGGAGTGTTTTACTTACAGTAAAAGAACCATATGAGAAGATACTTCTGTCTTAATTTTAAAATTCGTATGGTTGGTCCTTCTGAAAGAATCCTGATTCTTCCGCCTCTCCTGGTGTAGATTAGCTTGATGTGTTATCCTTTTTTGGGGTTCGGGCTGCCTCAGCTACGATTTGACGTTATATTTTTTGCCTGTTGAGGTTACTTAGGAGCGTCTTCGTACACGCGTGCACTTCGGCACTTTGGTTTTATGCCGGTTTTCTACTCGCGTTAACTTTTACGTTTCGCGGAGCGACGCGTTCAATTTTACGTTGAACGTAGTAAAAAAAGGACCATAGGCCAGCCCCAGCTCTATGTTAGACCTATTAAGGCTTGATAATTTTTTTATTTTCTGGTCTATCTTGATTACTATTGCGCGCGCTAAGCAACTCCACGTTGAGCACCAGTTAAAAACTCAAATGAATATTTTACGTGAAAAATATATTTTAGGACTTGAGCCCGTCTTTTCTAGTTGAAGTCACAAATCAAATTTAACTTAAAACTAGATACAATTAGTAATTATTTGTACATTTTCGTTGCAATTGCATTTCCGTTGATCGATGTTTCGCTTTGTAAGTTTACCTTTGGCGTCAGCAATTATTTTCTCTGAAATTACTGAAAATAAAACGAACCTCTGTATATGCAACTAGCGGTACCCGGTGCGTGGTGCTATGCCCAAGGAAAAACACGTATTAAATATGAAATTAAATTTCTTTATTTAATCTTAATGCTAGCGTATAAACAATATTTTTGGTCGCTTTGGTTGGTATTTAAATGTACAAATTTTTTGGAGTGCCAACTCGAGAGCAAGCAACCTATAATTGGCCATGTGAAAAACATGAATTTTCCAAATGTAAACCAGCAATAGCTGACGATTGCTTTTGTGCCTCGTTGTTGGTTATCACGAAGGCAAGACATAAAGGAAACTGAAGCCACTTGAAGTCGATTGGCAAATTGTTGGTAATCATCGGTATGCGTGGAATCAGCACGTTTTTCCCTTTGGATTTGCCAATTATGATTGTTGCCTCGATCAAATTTGGTGTCAATTTATTGACTGGCAGTCTGGTTCCGTGGCACAGTTTTGGCGCGATCAAGTTTCGAATGATGATGCTCATTCGAAATTTGAACTCCAACTTGCAATATTACTATATGTGATGGCATTCCTGGTGGCTCCGTCAAATTTCGAAATTCGGTTGGATAATTGACTGCTTGTTCTTGCTCCATTACTATGTCAATTGATATCTATTTGACTGCTTCGCCGGGCAGTTTCAACTGAATTTGTTCGTTCAATCTATTGACGTCATCATTCTTGGACGCTAATATTGCACACTCCCACAGCCAATCTGGATTTTTGTAGTTACTGGTTGAATTTGGGAGAACCTTGTCCATAACGGCTTGAATATTTGTCTGCCTTTGACAAAATGGGGGGGAAACGAAATTTCATTTGCTGTGCGATCAATTAGAATTTTTCCGTTTCTGATGTACAAAAGTTGTTTAGAAAATGTTTTGCATACGCATCTTGCACCAAATTGACACGCATGTTTGTTGAGGGCGTGATTTTTCCGTCTCGCTTCTATAAATACGATGCTTTTAAGCAAGCGTTCAGCTCATTTGTGGGCGTTGATCAAGGTATAACGGGGAAGGTTTGGCGAAAATCAGCTACAAGAAGAATGAAAGCGCTTCCCATCGGTTGGTTTTTTCCTCGAAAATTGCGCGCAGTCCGGTCAAGCGCCACAAATGATATTTTATGGGCCATGGTGCATTTGTGCCAAATGATGACTTTGCAAGTTTTAAGGACTGTGGTCGTTCCGGAATTTTTGCTGATATTACAGGTTGGTGTTTCAGTCTGGTTTGAATTCAACGGAAGCTTGAGTGCTGAATACGCTGTACGTCTGCTATCGTGTACCGTTGATGCAATTCCCGACGATGCCACTGCGAGAGCAATTCCATTCTGCATTCGAACCCAATTCAATATCAAATTGATGAGAAATGTTCTGCTCGTTGCTTGTCTTTAACGATGAGTCTGATAAGATGGGAAATCTGCGTGAAATTTTTGGCCACAGACGCCGTTTGGAGCCTTTTGATGTCAAATTTTTGCAGCGGGCTGGTCTTTGCTGAATATGCCTTTGAGATATAACATCGATAAGTTAATTTGATCAAATAATGATCTGAGTTACAATTGGCTCCTCGGTATGTACGGACGTCAAGTATGCTCGAGGCCCAATGTTGTTTGATCAAAATATGATCGATCTGGTTTTGTGTTGTGCCATCCGGTGATACCCAGGTCATTTTATGAATGCGTCGATGTGGGAAGCAAGTCGAACGTATGACTAGATTTCTGCTATAAGCAAAGCGGATCAGGCAGGATGAGATATCTCATTGCCAAACTTAGCGTTGAAATCACCCAGAATTATTTTGTGTCATTTGTAGGCAATTAGTCGACTAGTCTTTCCAGGTGATTTTAGAACGTTTCCTTTGTTTTTTCGTCCTTTTCTCTAGTCGGGGCGTGAACATTGATCAGTCCGATTTTGCAGAGTTTTGCTTTTATACGAATTGCACACAAACGTTCGTTTATTGCCTTGAAATCAATAACGTGCGATTTGAACTCCCTATCCACAATGAAGGCCACTCTGAATTCTCGTTTTCCAGTAGGGTTCTCAGTTTTGAATATTGTGTGCGATCTCATATCTTGAATATCAATCCCAGTCCAGTTCGTTTCCTGGATTGCCAGTATTTTTAATTTATATTGACTGGCCGTAGAAGTTCCTTAACAGCGCCAGGGTAATCGAGTGATCTGACATTCCAGAATCCAATGTCATAGTCCTTTTTTCCGATTGCAAGGTCGTTGCCGTGAGTCCAATCCATTTTGAGGCCCTTCTGCAGGTTTCCCAACATTTTAAGGGCTTTCCAGGAACGGGAAGTTAGCCCGTCGCCCAACCTCGATACCGGCGGCATGGTTATCACTTTTGATTACGTTACCAGGTGCGGAAGATACACCTTCAACCTCTCATGCTCCCACCAAGGAGGTGTAAGTAGGATTAAGTAGCAGAGCTGAAGATGTATTTATAGTTATTAGCATTTCTTGGCATTTGATGCCCCATTAATGGGGAGCCAGTAAACCCAATGTGCGACCCCGAGAGCATTTACTGCCATTTAATTGGGGGGCTTCAGATGAGGAATCATGGAAGCTGTGGGTTGTGGAAACAAGGGAATTCCTTCCTTTTTTCTCAAACAGGCTTGAGACCGTCTAGGGCGAAGTTGCCTATAATTTTAACTTCATGAAATTTCGCCGACTGGCTACTACTAATGCACCGAAAACGATGCTTATCTCGTTTCAGCATTTCTTTTTTCTGAATGAGAGATAGGTTTGCTATGTATGAATATGCCTTATGATCCGATGACGTGCAGAAGAAACACAGACAACTAGTATCAAGTGTCATTAAACCAGTTGCTGTTGCCACTACTTTAGCATCTAATACAATCACACTAGACAACGACCCCCTCATCTCGAGCGATTTGTCCAGCGAAGTTACTTCTCGTTTTAAAAATCTAATAATGGTGGATATATGGCCATCGCCGTGTAGTTTTAATGAGGATGAACTCTGCTTTGCTTCGCTCGCATCATTTTTTCAAACTCGGCGTATTCTTTTTTCTTTTCTTGGTACCGATGAAAATCCACTCGAATATCATCGGGCAAGGACTTCAATAAAGCGCTCTTCAACATTAGACTTTAGTTATTCACTGGAACCCAAGAGCGGTAAGAGAATGCATAGATGAAGTGACAACATTATACAAGTTCCTCAGTCCCACAATATCGTCTTTGGACCTGATTTTGGAAGCAACATGAATTACAGCATGCATTGATTCATACTTTTACCGCGATCACCAAACTACTCCAATAAGAGCGCCACGGCTCCATCGCAGCATGGGGATGTAGGAGTAAATCCGGCTAGGGTCATTACTGCTTTTCCAGTTAAGAGTGACTGCAGATAGTGGAACTTATCTACGCTCGAAAGAGAGGTTTTTTCATGTATCGCGAGTTACAGATAATCCCTATCCTCAACGCATGTGGCATCAATAAGATAAGATTCGGAAAAGGATCAATGTAGTAAAACCATAAAATATCCTTTTCCTAATGTTTTTTGTGGTATTCATGTTTTGTGTATTTTATTGTATCCGAAAATGTGTAAAATTGTACCAAGCAATAAAATGTATTTTTGCTACATTTGTTAACCAAATGTTTTCAGAAATAATGTCATAATGTAATGTAATAATGAAAAGGTGCGAAATTGTACTGAACAATAAAATGTGTAAACTAGATGATACTCACTGCATTTGTTAACCAAATGTTTTCTGAATAATGTAATGTAAGATTTTAGAATGAGATACTAGTCAGTCTGAATTTGATCGCGAAGAAACGAAGTCGTGTTTTAAAATAAGATATAGAAGTTTACGTAAAAATAAAGTAAAGAAAAATAATTTGATGTTT
The DNA here is from genome assembly GCA_963969285.1 of Odontomyia ornata. Taxonomy (NCBI): domain Eukaryota; kingdom Metazoa; phylum Arthropoda; class Insecta; order Diptera; family Stratiomyidae; genus Odontomyia; species Odontomyia ornata. The sequence goes on along the minus strand of OZ017740.1, from coordinate 91,819,801 downwards.
TTTTTGTTTAAGACAACATAATTCGCGCTCTTCTAGTGCTCCCAGAACAGAAACCATTCTTTTGAATTTCCAGAAACTCTTAGCAAATTTAATTTTGGAATTTTCACGGAATTATTACACGTGTCACGATTTGTAATAGGCACCGAAGAATTTACTTGAACTCTAAGACGTTGACTTTGTATAATACGTTAATTTAAACGTGCCATGATTAGGACTGCTTTATCTTTGTATTCAGTGGCAATTTCACATTCTTGTTCAAGCTCCTCATATTAAATTCCCGATAGAACAGCTTCATTAGCCTTTACTAAATTCGCGTTTGCGACTTTGATGCGTTTCCAAATAAGAAAATAAGTTTTCCTCTACATCGTCAACATTTTCTTTTTTCATCTTTGTTGCTGCAAGTATTCGGCAGCTTACTTCGTTATTTGCCCACGATAGATCGGGCAATATAAGGCGAAAATTTCACAACCGGCCGAGTTGACGTTAAAATCAAGACTCGCTATTTCGACTCTTACGTTACGTTACATTTACATAGAAAAGATAGCAGTAACAACAGTGGATTGCAAAATATGACTTATTTTTACTGATATCCATTAAATTTGTGAACAAATCCTGCATGTGGTTGATGTGCACCTTTACATTTCCACCTTCTACTAATTTTAACGAACAAATTGAATGCGTCAAAAATAGCGCGTCCCAAGTTGCTTTTGTTGTTGTTTTCGTTTGAATGTATTCAAATTGATCGTCTTCGACTGCAAAATCAATCGTACCTCTCGCTCCATTACCCCTATCGTCCCATTCGTCAAGATCCTTTTGATTTGTCACGGTTCTTTTGATTTGTCACAACACCTTTATCATCTACTACTGCCTTCAGTCTGCTACTGATTATCACCTTTTTCGGCAAATTTTGTTGCCTTAGCAACAATTCCGCCTTAAACTTCCAATTGACATAATTTGTATTATTCAACTTTTCGATTTTCTCTTTGCCAATGTCCACCATTTTATTGCGTAAATTTGCTTCGTTTCTCCGTTGTGATGAAATGCGACGAAATTTGTGTAGGTGCGAACTGTCAAAAATGCAAAATTGGACTTCTATTGTGTGATATTCACATTATATCTATTGTGTGATATTCACATTCTACAAAGTCAACATTTTTCCTTACTTCGGGATCACATATTTTTATAATTATACCTTCTCCTTGAAACTTTTTCAAAGACTCCTTTCAATATTTTCCAATGTTCCAACTGCGAGACATAACAACATGTCCATCGATAAAGTTAATTCGCTAGATTGAGCTTATGGTATGATTTTCAAGTATACTTTCATTTTTGAAACGGCAAATCGATATCGAGTAGATTAAGGTACACTTGTTTTCAAGAATTTTTATAAGCCGACATCGAAGAAGGACAAGATGAACAAGGAATAAGATTCGATAATTTATTCAGTCAAGTGTCGTCGACAATGATAATATTCATTCCACCGACGCCAGATAGCATCAATGGAGGAATATCGTGGTAATTGAATATGATGATTTTATTTTTGAGAAAATTTGTATCCAATGATTGTTGTAACAGTGTTTATTTTGGTATGTAAATATTTTTCAATTTATAAATTGTGTTGATGGCGATAATAATCTAATAATACTGATGATAGATTGAAATGAATTTATTGAAGGAGAGGAAGTATGTAATTTGATTTTCTTAATAGAATTGGGATAAGATCGTAAATTCTTCAGGAGAACTTCCTTTTTCGTGACTTGATGCAATTTATACTCGTATCTAAATGCAGATATAAAAAGTTGAGTAGACAGACCTGCGCTCATGTCAGAAGGGTTTTGTGCCCAACTTCCCCGAAATGTAGTCACTAGCAACGTGTAAAGCCAAGAAACATGTCAAAAAGATGTACACGTTGAACAGAAAATCCATTGTTTGTCCATTTGTAAAGGTCACCATTTTGTTGCAATATAACAAAAATCACTCAAATGAGGGATTCCCAAAAAAATTACGTTATTAATCTTATTTGAAAATTTTAAGAAGATCAAATCAAAACTGCATTGTCTGATTCGATGGAAATTTCAAATTACACTTACAAACAAAATTTGATATTTCCAACTTATAGTAAGTAGTTTGTGAGAAAAATTACTGTGACACACGGGACGGACAGACAGGTCGGGAATTATATTGAAACATGTCTTGTCTGCTTGACTGCCGGTGGTGGAAGAGGCTGACAGATTCTTTTATCCGAAACAAATGTCATCTCAATTAACAATTACAATGCTTATTGTGAATGATTACATTTTTTACATTACATCAGCCAATAATATCCAACAACCAATTCCTTAAATTGTTTATAATGTTGCGAGCGAACACATACAACATGCTCGGATATATTTCCGCTTCATAACTGCAGTAGTAGCGAGCAAACAACACCTATGTACTCACACTTCGCCGATGAAAATTAGCCAAAGAAACACATACACAAGTAAATAAGCGAGCAGTTAAGTAAACGAGAAAGTTCAACCCGCAATGATATTCACATCGTGAATGAACGGGGTGCTTTGAAGAGAGGTAAGCGGAAAGGAAAACCAAAAGTTCCGGCATAAACACTCTTTCGCTCAATGTCCCCAGTTTCGCTATTTTACCTCAAGAGATCATGGGAAAGCCGAAAGCTTAAGCTAAAAGCACTCTTTCGAAGTCGAAAGCTTAAGCAAAAAACACACTTTCGCGCAATTTCCCCAGTTTCGCATATTCACCAGCCGAGCAAGCGAGACGAAGCGGGGAGGAAAAACGTTCGTGGAACGAGAGCTCGCGTGTTCGACTGCTCAGCACCTTTAAAGAGAATTTAGGTTGAAAGCTCGCGAAAGAATAGTATTTAAAGTTCTTCAGCAAAGTATTCGAGTGAGTCGGTTTTTCAAGTCCAAAAGGGAGCGCGCTGCTATCCACTCTTCAAGTACCACAGGTAATTACGCGAGCAAAATATTCAGAAGGAGGTTTAGCGAAAGTGTTCAACGAAATGGTAAGGGGTGAGGTGTTGGCTTGCACCGCGATCCTCAATTGGCCCTTTGGCGTTCCACGCCGTGTGGCCACTCTGGACCATTAACTCGTCTAGCTGATCCCCTGTACAGGCTAGCGCTCACGTGTGAAGCGCGACCAGCTAAATGAAAAGCGCTTCACTCAATATTAATATAGGTTTTCAATAATTTAATGCGTGTAATTGTAAATGTTTCGAAAAAAGTGTAAATGTTTCGAAAAAAGTGAACCGAGAAATAAAGTCAAGCCCCTTAAAATAAACCTCGTCTTTTGGTGATTTGGTTTAAATGAACAGAGTAGTAGGTAAGTGGTGTTACAGCGAGTTCTATTCCCGAGAGCCTTGATTATGTATATAGGATACACATCAAATTGAGCTCCCAGTTCTTACCAGTATACATAGGGTATACTGGTTTGTAACAAAATTGGCGCAGCCGGTAGGATTTTTCATACATAATTTTTATAGTGGTGATAGTGGTGATAATACAAAATATAAGTATTGAAGCAATTAATGATCTTAAAAAATATACTCGTTCTAATACGATCTAAATCTTTAATTTAATTCAATTATTTCATTTAAGTCAGTTAACTCAAAATAAATTAAAAGGGGTACCGGTTAATTCGTGCGGTTTTTTTTCGAAAATTGAAGCTTTATCGTGAAAAATTGCTTTTAGACGATCGGAAATGGTTTGTTGAGCGATGCCAAGTAATTTTGCAAGTTCTTCTCGCGTTTGGGATGGATCTTGGTCGAGCAATGTCTCCAATTCGTGATCTTCAAACTTTTTTGGCTGTCCGGGCCATTCATCGTCCTCCAAGTGAAAATCGCCATTTTTAAACCGTGCAAACCACTTCTGGCACATACGCTCAGCTAGAGCATGCACACCATACACTTCCACCAAAATACGATGACTTTCGGCAGCCTTTTTCTTCAATGAAGAAGTACACTCCGCAAAAACACTTTATTCGGCACGAAATTCGACATTTCTAGACTAAAAATTTACTATTATTGTTTACGCTTCAGCTGACTGACACATACTGATTCTCAAAGTATATGAGAGTAGCTTTCCAACACATATTTGGAAAGGTGAATCACTGGAATAAAACTCAAGTTACTCCATCTGTTAGAAAACCGCACGAATTAACCCCTAATAATACTAAGTTTACTTTCACGTTTTCATTTTATTTTTTTATTTTTGCTCGACCGATTGATCAGCATACTTTGTTTCTAAAATTTGGCTTTTTTGATGGCAGAATTTAGAGATAATGTCTCGTCTTCTTCACAAAATTTCTCGAAAATGTTTACCTGTGGTTCCGTCACAAATTTCTCGACCACTTTTTGTTCCATATTACTGCCGAATTTACAATTCATGGAAAACTTTTTCACTCTGGCAACCCACGCGGCCACCGTCTTACCTTCCAATTTTTTAGCGTAATATAATTTTCCTCTCGCGAAAAACGATTACAGGCGGCATATAATGACGTTTTAATAGCTCCACAAGTTCTTCATAAGTTTTAAAACTTGGTACTTGTGCGCTGCATATGCTATGAATGATTCCGTATGCCTCGGAACTAATCATTTTCAATAATGTGGAAACCTTTCCCTCTGGTATACTGCATTCGACTTCAAGAAATGCATTTCTAATCACTCATTCCATAGCTCGAAGTTTTCGTACACCGAAAATTCTGGCATGTTTGATGCCTGCATCACCGGATTAATCACTTGAGTTACGTTAAATGCGTCTTCTGCCATATTTAACTCTTATCGATATTACCGATTTTTCAAAATGATGAAAAATGGAGATAGCCTCGTGGTCAATTTGTGATGTATGGGGAATTATATTGAAACACGTCTTGTCTGCTTGACTATCGGTGGCGGAAGAGGCTGATACTTTCTGTTATTTGAAACAAATGTCATCTTAATTAACAATTACAATTGTTATTGTGAATGATTACAAATGTCATTTTTACATTACATCAGGCAATAATATCCAACAGGTTTTATAAAATTTTTTTTACAAAACCCTAAAAATGGAACTTTGGATTTTATCTTAATCAAATCTTGAAGTAGAATCATTTTGGTCTTAGTTTTAAATACATTCACAATAAGTCTTCTTTGGCTCCTTAAAATGAAAAACTGAAAACTAACACTCAGTGGACTTGTATCTAATTACACTGATAGCACGACTTTTCGCTGTAAATTCAATTATATATTTTCGATATCTCTCATGTGTAAGTATTATCAGAAAAATAGTTAAAAAATTCTATTACATCGAAATATGAAATGACAAACTATAAGTTCTTAAAATTTATGACGATTGATCGAAAAAAACATCACAATTGGCCATAACAACAAAAATAAGACTGGTATTTTATTTACCCTCACATTTCAGTACACGCAGGAAAATAGTTTGAAGTTAGTTTTAACCGGGAAAATCTCATCGTGAACGATATTAGTAGTTAACGGTGTTCTATTTCTAGTATTTTTTTTCAACCAGTCGTTGACGGTTGATTGTGACCAGTTTTTCTTGTTTTATTGTTCTGCATTTTGGTTTTTAAGAGGTGTTTTATACATACACATTAGAATATGGTCGAAAATGCTTTAATTCACCGGATCCGTTCTGTTTTATTTGCGGAGAGTATACTTCGAGCTCAAATCGAGTACTAAATGTTATTTTCAATTTTTATTTTGGTTTCAAAATTCCCAAGACGATCAACAAACCTTAGGCACGAAGTTATGTTTGTTTAAGATATGTACGCTATTTAAGGGGATGGCCTAAAGGTACCCATCCAAGAATGCCATTTGCTAAACCTGTAATTTTGAGGGAGCAAAAGGACCATATTCATTTTATTTATTTATTTATTTATTCAGAAAATATACATAGCATTTGATTGATCTTAAAATTAAACTTTTCTTTAAAACTAAAAATTCTGCCAAATTCTGCACTAGACATATTTAAGAGCCATTTTTTTATAAATAGTTTAAATGTTTCAGGTGAGTTTGCATATCTTATGAAATCTGGTAATAGGTTATAGGTTCTAGGGCCAACATATAGTACGCATCTCTGGGTTTGGGTTTTGTTACACTTTGGTACACTTATTCTACAGGAGTTGTATCTTGTGTTATAGACATTGTTGAGAGCTTGAATTGTTTGAACCTTAAGTGTATAGCTTGCTGCTGATTTTATGTAGAGTTTTTTATATCAAGTACTCTGGATTGTTTTAAGTATGGCTTTTTGGGTTATCCTTAAATTTTCGATGTGCGTAGTGAATGCTCCTCCCCAAACTGCTATACAGTATTGGATAATTGACTGGACTAATGCAAAATATAAAACCTTTAATTGAGGTATAGTCAGACACTCTCGTAATGAGTTGAAGAGGAAAACACATCTCCTTAATTTTGTATTTACGTGCTCTGCATGAAAATTCCATTTCATGTTTTTGTCGATTATTACTCCCAGGTATCTGACTTTCTCAGCAGTATCTAAATCTTGACAATTGCACGTTGCATTTGCGTCATCAATACACTGGCAATTTGAATGATGAAGTTTAATCGATTTATACAGCGGTTGTCCCACAGATGTCAGCAAAAAGGCCATGACTTGAGTTTTCCGAGTGTCGAGGCGGAGTTGGTGTATGTGCAACCAATTATGAATTTTTCTGATCGCCTCTCCAGCTTTTTGTTTAGTTTCAACCCAAGATGGAGATGAAACTAACAGGGCAGTATCATCCGCAAAGGCCACTACCCTACATTTGGTACATAGGTTTATATTGCAAAGGTTATTGTCGTATATGTCGTACAGAATGGGTGACAATTAAAGAGTATTTCACCCTTACTCGTTGCTGTCTTGGGCCCAAGTATGATTGAAACAATTTCAATGCTTTTCCACTTATGCCAATTTTTTTTAATTTTAGTACAAGCATCTCATGTCGTATCGTATCAAAGGCCTTCGAAATATTCATGAATATACCCAACGGTTTGTTGCTGACATCTATTTCTGAATATACAAAGTTTGTGACTGATAAGACGCATCTTCTGTATTTAAGCCCTCTCGAAAACCATATTGTTGCGGTGAAATAATGTTGTTTTCAGATAAGTACTTCATCAGTCTACTTTTGATACAACGCTCGAAGATTTTTGCTTACATTAGCAATAGAGATATTGGGCGATAATTGCTAGTTTCAAGCTTACTTCCATTTTTGTAAATGGGGATGATTATTGCCTTTTTGAAGTCGGTTGGAAAAATAGCTTCGCCAATGCACTTATTGTAGAGTTTTGTAAGAGGTTTAATGATTTCATCTTGTATGTTTATTATTGTTGAAATGCTTATGTCATCCCATCCTGGAGACGTGTTTGTCCTTAAAGCATTAATTATGAACTTGATTTCCTTTTCCGGAATTTCGCTTAAATGGAAGTTAGACAATAGGTCAACGCCGTAGGATTCCTTATGCATTTCACTGTTCTCCACAATACCAATTCTATCATCAACACAACAAAAATCGTTGTTGAATAGGCTTGCTAGCGTTTCTTCGGATTGAATTTCCGCATCGGGGTCTATACTTTGTGATTTCAATTTATTGAGCATATCATCCAATTCATGTTTAAATTTATTACTAATTTCGGTATTATTTCTAACTATTTCCCAGACTTTTTAGGGTTTCGTACTAAAATACGTCCGTCCGTCCGTCTGTATGTCACAGCACTTTTGCTCCGAAACTATAGAGGCTACAGCCATGAAACTTTGTGGAAAGGTTAGAAGTGGTGACCTCTTGAAAGTTCAAGGGTGGAAAAGTTTTTCAAAGGGGCTTAAGGGGGGTCTCCCCGTATAGGGAGGTGACCCCTCAAAAAAAAATTTTCACCATTGGTAGTCGAGTAGGGTGTCATTGGAAAGGTCTTAATGAGATCTTTTCAAAACAAGTCTTAAAATTGCCTTCTGAGTACCGAGGGGGGCAGGGGAAGGGGAAATGTACGAACTTTTCGCGTACCCCCCCCCCCTCGCGATTGGAAACCTTCCATCCGAAAAATCTGAAAAAAATCATGAATGTAGGCCTTAATGAGTACAACAACAACAAATACATGAGAAGTCGAAATTCACTCAACTTTGTTAGTAATAGTATGATTTATCGATTTTATGTTATCTTGAATAAAATCCAAACAGTACCCTTAAATTCAAATAAAATTTAGCAAACAGATGACTTTCTATAAGATTGATCTTTTCTGAAAGTTTCATAAAGATCGAATAGTATTTAATGAAGTTATAGCGATTTGAATTTTCCTGTATTACTATGGAACAATATGCCCTGTATTACTATGGAAACATATGGCTATGGAGCCATATGCGCTTTTTATCGATTTAGACACTACAGCTTTGCTAGGATTTGCATGAAAATTTCAGGAATGATAGGTATCATGAAAATGAGTACATACAATTGAAACAAGTCAAAGAGGCAGGAGAGAGCTCCTAGTAAAAGGGCTTTGTAACCATTCTAGGATTCGAAAAAATAGGCCATGAATCGATGATTACAGTACAGAGGAGTGGGCCCTGAAAAAAATTTCATGAAAGGTAGCCGATATGAATATCAACTGAAAGTCCTCTATGAGAGCTTTTCAAAACAGTTCTTAAACTGACAGTTTTTGCTTCTGCGGGGGGGGGGGGGGGGGGGGAAATACATGAAAAATGTGTTTCTAAAAAATCTGGAAAAATTATCAAGGGAGATATCTATGGGTATAAGTAAAACAAATACCTCAGAAGTCACAATTCTTTCAACTTTGTTAATAATAGTATGATCCTCGAATTTTACATTTTCTCCAATAAAATCGTCTTTGACATGTTTCTTGATTTTATTCGTTGCTGGTTACTGCATTTTGTAAGTTGAGTACAAAACCCTTCTGACATGAGCATAGGTCTGTCTACCCAACTTGTTTGTTACTATTACCAGCTAGCTCGATTTGGTTCTGGTAGTAATTTCTTTTCGCATTCTTCTTTATTTGGTTTAATTTATTCCTATATTTCCTATAAAAAGAGGCTAATCCAGAATTAAAGGGTTCTTTGTTTAATTTTTGTTTGATTCTGTCCCTATTTCTAATTGATTTAATGATGCCTTGAGTTACCCATGGTTTAATTGGTTTAAATGTGCTTGGCACGTGAACTTTTACTGAAGCATCACTTATGGACTCTTTTAATGATGTTATGAATTTGTTTGCAGATATATTCGCATTATCATGGGTACTAATAATTACATCCCAATCTCTTTTTGATAGATTTTCTTTTAGCTTATTATAATCAATCTTCGTGATTATCTTGTATTTAGATTTTAACTTCAGGTTTTCCAAATTATCGATGTTGATATTAACTACTATGGTGTAATGATCAGTGATTGAGTTTTGGATTATTATTGGAATAATTGTATGTATTGAGTTGGAGCTTTTCCTAACTAGAACATGATCAATACAAAACTTATGGTTTTTTTCTACCCGGGTGTACTTATTAATGAGGGGGTAAAAGCCTAAACAACCTAGAGTCGTTAGATAATCGTTCGAAGCTCTTGATTGGTTTAAGATGTCAATATTGATGTCTCCTATTATGATGTCTAAATCAGCTATCTAATATAGTTTCAAGCTTATGAATATATTCTTCTTCATTAAGAAATGGCGATTTGTAGATTGCATAAATTGCAGATGTTTTCCTATTTTGTAAAGTGATGTTTATTTTCAGACCAGTGAATTCATTGCAGGTTATGTCTTCACATAAAGCGTTAAAATTTTCATTTACATAAACTATCACTCCGTCATTTTTGTTCCTACATTTTTCTGTATAGAACATGGTGTATTGAGGCAATTGGAGAGTCGGAGCTAAAGAGCTAAAATCATCGCTATAGCTACTGTGGTGTGTCTCAGATAAAGCTATTATATCAATATCATTTTCTAAATCTTTCTATAGGATAACTAACTCATTGTAATTCTTTTTTATACTGCGAATGTTCAAGTGAAGAATTTTTACATTTCTGTTGAGTGAGTACTTACTAAATAATACTTTACAAGTATGTGCAGTTTCTACTTCAAATACATTTTGTTCTGTTCCGTTGGGTTTAGGAACTCAAACATTTGCTATAACTATACTACTATAATGCAAAACTTTAGACGTAAGAAATTTATTGTACTCATTTTAGTATATTAATATTAAGATCGTCTTCAAAATTTATTTTGTGGATATTTCCTAGCTCAGATTTTCTTAGTAATATGGCGTCATTTTTGAACCATACATACTTATAATTATTTTCTTTCGCAAACTTTTTGGTAAGATATAAAAGCTTTTTAAAATATTGGCTCAAATGCGCATTAATGTAAAACTTGTTTTCATGAAAGCTACTATGGATGTTTTTACTTACTAATAGTTCTCGTTTAGCTTTAGCCGTCGCCACCCACAGATCTTTCGCTTGTTGAGTGGTAAAACGTACAACAATTGATGGTGGTGTAATGCTTTGCCGTTTACTCGCTTTCCGCTTCGCCATCGATGGCTGATTTTTCTCGCTTTTTATTTCTAGTAATTGCGCTATTTTCAAAACTACGTTCATAGTGATTTCATTCACTGTTGCTGGAACTCCACTTATTTCCAGTTCTGTTGCCAGATTACATTGTTGTAGCTGATTGACTTGTCGCGTGAGGCTTCGTACTTGTTTGTTTAGATTGATGTTCTCGGCTGATAATTTGTTACACGTAGAGTTGAGGCTATCTATTTTTTCTTCATATTTCAATATCTTGGCATTGAAGTCATCAATTTTATTACAACAATAATCCAAGGATTTTCTGTATTCCGCGAATTCCTCTTTCAAGAATTTACTTAGTTGAATGAATTCGTTTTTCATAATTTTTAAATTTTCGCCGAATTCGTTGCAACATTTGCCTACAGCATCATTTGGATTTTTGCAATGCTTACAAATCCAGCTTCGTTTCTTTTCCTTCGCAACTCTTCTGAAAATCGATTCGGTGAATCCCATGCAATAAAAGTGATATGAATTGTTGCAACTTGTACAGTCTAACGAATCGCATTTTTCCGCAATGAGTTCACTGCACTCAGAACACTGTAAATTTGCACTCATTTTCTGTTATGACTTTTTCCGAATTTTACAAAATTTTAATTCTTGTTTTTAATAGTTTCTCACTTTGGAAATTCGTTTTATTTGGATGAAATGGAAAACTTCCAAGCCCCACTATTATACATTTATCTTTTGAACGATTGTTATTTTTTGATTTGAAACGAAAATCATTACAAGATCGCGAAAAAACTCATGATCTGCATGATCTCCTCTAGATCTAGCCCCTCGTATCTATTAGGGATTATTATTTCTGTCTAACGAAACTGAAGTTCTTACAAAACAAGCGATAAAATTGTGTATCTTGATGTGGAATCAGTATTTAAACCACTCCCTCGTGCTGAAGACTGCCCACCACCGCTATCTCAAATGAAGAAAAAAGATCCAGAGGCCGAAGTAAGCGACATCGAAACAGAATCTTCAACACAGGCCACCTCTCAGTCACAAGATTTGGTTATAAAAGAAAATGAACCACATTTAATACGTCAAGGTGAATTAACTGATTTAGTTAGAGACCTTAATTTGTTCAAAGCTCAAGCTGAACTCTTTTCCAGTCAAGAATTCTTGCAGATTTTTATTGGACTTTAAAACGAGATCATCCATCGTATAGTTATAAGAGACAAGCAAAACGTACTAAAAAATCTTTAGATTTAATTTTTAAAATATGATTATCTTTCGAACTAAGCTACATTTTGGTTCTTTTAAACAAACATATTTTCCGACGAATATGGATGTTAAAATTTTTTTTTCAAACACATATTTTTATTAATTACTTGACAAGGTTTGAAAAAACCTGTTTCGAACCAGGGCAAAAAACAATTTTTCTGTTGTTGTCCAGTGTTATCGTTTAACTGACAATTCATTCAATACTGTTTAGCTTACATCATTAAATAAATTCAACCTACTCGAAATTTGCATGTTACTAGTACTATTTAAATGTATCAAAACTATTATTTATTCACACAATAGCAGTATACACATACACGCCCAAATAAACTCCTCAAAACAATAACAAGTTTTACAAAAGCAAATCATAATTTCAAAACAAAAGACTGAATAACCCTTCACTTATTACAGTAATTTTATTGTTAAAATTTGAATAAAATACATCCTCAGTATCCCGTGGCTCAGTGAACTCATTGTCAGAATTCAACTCCCACTAGAATGCTTAAATAAGTGCACTCTGTACGCTACGTACGTTTTGTTTAAGTAACAACGTACGCTTTACACAATAACATCTATTCAACATATCCTTACATGCGACTCCTTCTAATGAGACCCCCAAGTCATGGTAGAATATCATTGCATGATGATGCATTTGAGAATAATAGTTCTGCATGAAAGACGAATAACTAAAGGATTGTTAAGGTGTGAGGGGGTTAGACGATTGCCATAAAATTATGCATTCATTCGTCTGCATATTCGTGTAGACAAGCAAGCGTCCTGGGGATACTATAATTTTCTCAAAGAATGTATTGTATTTTCAAGTAATGAGAACTTACGCAAGGATATGGTTAAGCATTTTAATATAGTACTTGTTATGACCACATATTAAATGAGGTAGACTGTTGTGCTTATCGTTTGTGAAACAGGACAATCAGTACCTCATCATATTAGTATTGACCACCCTTACTTCCAGAGCTCCATGTAAGAAAAGCAGACTGAAGATCAGAGCCAGCCTTAGAAATGAACAAGTAAGATAAGTAGCATAGGAGTACCTCATATTTGGTCTGCATAGTTAATTTGCAATCCTACTTTTTCCAACACAATTGTTAGCCCCAAATCGCTGTTGACACTAAGAGAGCTACTCCTGGCTGCATACACAAACACACCATTCTTTGCCACCGATATTTGAATTGGAAACGGTAGGTTGCTGAAATTATCCACAAAATTTTCTCTACTGATAATATGATCAGCTCTTGAAGTATACGGTTACGTGGAGCTAGTGTGACATAGCACTTTTGCTCCATTTCTATCTGTGGGTATCGTTGAACCCAAAGACATATAAAGTAATGGACGCGAAATGAGCTTATTTTCATCCATACGTGAGTGAAGTACTTTTACTACATACATTCCTTCCTCTCGCATACGAATTGAAATCCCCCTGCCTTTCACGCCGCTAGAGAATCTACACATTCAAGTGGCTCTCTAGTTGCTCTCACGAAAATCCCACTCCTCTTACACCTTAACCCCCGAATTCTCAACAAAATATCAACCATATGATTGAAAACATATGATTCGTCAAAATTCAACATTGATGGGAAACGTCTAATTAAGTTGAATTTGAAATTGTATACAAAACAATTTTTTTAAGATAAACCGTGTTGAATCTAGTGCAAAAGCGTTGCAAATGTGATAATTAATCAAACTGAAAAGTTTGTTACGGATCGCAAGTGTTTTTGTGTCGAAAAATGAAAAATGTAGTGACGTGTGCGGGATCGTAAAAACAGCTCTAGGAAGCATGTCAGAGACGTATCCTTCGTAGGGTATGTCATGTTCAATCTTTTATATCGTTCAAGTTAGACTACCCGCACGGAAAATTAATTTAGTTCAAGATGCGAAAATTAGTGGGAGACTGTAGTGAATTAGTAAAGTTCAAAAGGTCCGTAAAGGACTGCAGCGATGTTATGCTGCCTCGGCAGAAGAGGATGGAGGTATCTGCCGAGAATGCCCTCGTCTGGAGACGCGTGAATGCGCTGGCAGGCTAGCATTGCGGTGTCGTGGGGCGGGTTCATTTCCCAAGCACGAGGACCCACTACAAAGAAATTTCGCACTCACGAATTTGGTTGTTGCTCACGAGGCGACCGAAGTCGCAAAAAGTGTAGATAACTACACTGAGGGAGATAGTACTTGTTCCGAGAACAAGTGGAACCTGAAAAGAAAGGCGGACTTGGGGTAACCTCGTCATTACCCGACGAAGCTCATGGCCCACAAATGAGAGAGGGGCAACCGGGTGGTGATGGAGCCCCTTCGCACCCACCCAACCGGAATAAATCCATATTTTGTTGCAGTGGCCAGGTATTCCTCTTCTCAGTGGAAAACTCATACAAATTGCCTTGTATAAACTTTCCCATCAGAAGGGGAGTACCCCGGTGACCAATTTATGCCATAGAATTATACAACTCGATTGCATAACGCTATGCCATAAAGAGGCGCTCTGCTTGGGCCACTCAACCCGCGATGTCACCTGAAACAAAGTAAAAAGGATTAATTTGTACCCGGCGGGTGGCTCATTTTTTTAGGGGGCAGCCTGCCACCGTACCGGGTCCTATACCCGGTCATGTCGAACAAAATGGAAAGACCGTAATTTTTTTTCTACCAATTCAACATTTTTCTTTTTAGGGTTTTGTAAAATAATTTTACAAAACCCTTCTAAAATCGCGTCCTGTCTGTCCGTCTGTCTGTCTGTCCGTCCGTGTGTCACAGCAGTTTTTCTCGGAAACTACTTAAGCTAGAAGCATCAAATTTTGTATATAGGTGTAAAGTGGTGATCTCTTCAAAGTTCAACTACTAAAAAATTTTATAAGGTATTTAAGGGGGGTCTCCCCATGTAGGTGAGTGACCCCCCGAAAAAAAAATTTCATTGAAGGTAGCCGATATGGGTATCAAATGAAAGGTCTTGATGAGAACTTTTCAAAACAGGTCCTATTTTGGCAAAGTTTGCTTCGAGGGGCGCACAGGGAGGGGAAATACACGAAAAATTTGTGTCCCCCCCCCCTCGCGATTGGACACCTTCCATCCGAAAAATCTGAAAAAAATCACGAATGTAGGCCTTGATGAGTACAACAACAACAAATACGTGAAAAGTCGCAATTCACTCAACTTTGTTAGTAATAGTATGATTTATCGATTTTATGTTTTCTTGAATAAAATCTTAATGGTACCCTTAAACTCAATGAGTATGCAGATGTCGATTTATAAGGTTGATCTGTCTTGAAAGTTTCATAAAGATTGCATCATATTTAGCGAAGTTATAGCGGTTTGAATTTACAATATGCGCAGCATGTATTACTATGGCAACATATGGCTATGGAACAACATGCGCTTTTTACCGACTCAGACACTACATTTTTGCTAGGATTTCCATGAAAATTTCAGGAATGATAGGTGTCATGAATAACTTTGAGAATCAGTTCAGCTAGTGGTATCAGTAATCGTAAAACAAAATAGTGGCTGTTTTAAATGCGAAGATTGAATAACTTTGAGTTATTTTTTCCCAACTTCAACGTTTAAGGTGCATGCTTTGAACACTTGATTCAATTTAATGAATGACTGAAGCTGAGTACCTACAATTAATACTCATAAGTGAAACAAGTCAAGGACGCGGGAGGGAGCTTCTAACAAAAGGGCTTTGTAACAACTCTAGGATTCGAAAAAATTGGCTATTAATCGATGATAACAGTACAGGAGAGTGGCCCCTGAAAACAAATTCATCAAACGTAGCCGATATGAGTATGAAATGATAGCTTTCATGGGGGCTTTTCAAAACAGTTCTTAAACTGTCAGTTTTTGCTTCAGTGGGGGCACAGGGGGGAAATACATGAAAAATGTGTTTCCTCCCTCGCGAATGGACATCTGAAATAATTATCAAGGGAGATATTTATGAGTAGAACAATAACAAAAACCTCAGAAGTCGAAATTCTTTCAACTTCGTTAATAATAGTATGGTCTTCGAATTTCATAGTTTCTCCAATAAAATCATTATTGACATGCTTCTTGACTTTATTCAATCTGGTGACTGTATTTTGAAAATTGAATACAAAACCCTTCTGACATGAGCGTAGGTCTGTTTACCCAACTTGTTTTATTTCTCTCTCACTCTAACAGAAGATATTATGTTCAGTTATAACATTTATAAAAAAAAACCTATGCAAAGCTATTGTTTCGACAAGTAAATATAAAGCTAACTTCAAAATTTCTTCATCCTTTTCATGTTTAATTTATGTCTTTTTCCATTACAACATTTTTTTATTATTTCCGGAGGCCAAAATATTATGTATAGTATGTACTTTCACGAATACAATTTACATTTATAATATGATTTTATACGGGGCTACTATTTTTTATTTATATTAAATAAATTGGTTAAAATATAATTTATATTTATGTAAACAAACCCAATATAAATATTTTTATAAAAATTTTTAAAATAGTATGAATATAGAAAAATGAAACAAAAAGGGTACTCACCCAAACATCCTCGTCGGGCGCCCGCTGACGATGTGGGTGGTCCTGGAATGCAATTTTCTTTTCGTTATAGCTACTTCTAACGTTAAAATGCAACGACGAATACTGAGATTCAAACCAAAAATTCCAACAAAATTATCGGAGATTAATGACAAACAGCTGTTCTTTGATAATTGCTGCCCTTGCTAATTTCCATCCATAGGAATAGTTGACGAAGTAGTGACTTTCCTACTCCTTTGAAAACACCGATATTATGGGCATACATTGGAGCTTCTATGTATAGCGGCAAATCGATAGAAACAATGCAATTGGCTCCTAGTTTTACCAAATGAGTAAGGGCACCGTGTATTAGATTATTTTAATGTCACTACGTCTGCCCCTTTGTATCGTTCTTCCTTCAATTGTTGAAATTTACGTACTATTAATAAGTGCTTGCTTTCGGCAATAACAATAATTTGAGCAACGCGACGTTCCCGAGCACTTCATACTTGCGACAGCCCTAAGAAGAGAGTTCGGAATGCGAGACTTCACAGTTCTGCCCACTAGAATCCAGCCCAAACTAGAATTTAAAATTTACAACGAAACGACACGGAACAAATCTATAAATGAAACAAACTGCCTTCTATCTAGCCTTTTCGAGGTGTTTTAGTCAAAAACATTGTCTTTCGCTCAGCTGGATGTTATTTTGCTTTTACACGAATCCCGATTAGACATTCAACTGTTTCTTTCGGTCCCACTCCACATCCGATCTTAGCTAAAAGGCTAAACCAAAATTCGCGTTCACCATATTTTACAATTCCGCTAAATTTCGTCAACCTGCGATGAAAAAACAACAAAACTCCGCCATCTTTGACGTTTCGAAATGCATTCACTGGTTGCTTCAGGGAATTTATCTTTGGGATGGATGAAGATAATGACGAATAAATTCTCTTTACAGTATGTCCAAAAATTTTGTTCGATCATACGCGCCTTCGTCTCGCTTAAAAAAAAACCGTGCACCTTGAGTTGATCTGGCTTCGCAAGTCCAGATTTCGTTAGCCACTCGCAAATGGTCTCTCGCTGATCACCTTGAAGCTGTAATACTTCACCTTTTAAGAAACAAAATGTACAGTCCTCATTTAAATAAATGATTGGCCTTATCGGCATATATGGACCTGGATAAGCGGGAAATAATCTCCCTCGGTGTAGGGGCACATGTCACTAATACTTGGTGTTTTCTTGAAATTTTTCAGGCATAACGGAATGATTTTCGCACAAGCAACAACGAACCCAACGCCTTGCGAATCACTTGAGTTCCCCCACACAATTGTTCCGCGCCAGCTGAGCACACCCGCACCTTCCAAAACAGCAAAGGTACCGCTACCCCCCGTCCCAAAACACTTCGTCTCCAGTTAAATTAAAACCCACCAATTTCATGCCACCCGACAAACATAAGTTCAGTAAGCTACCATAATCAATACGATATTCACACCATGCATGTACGAGTATTTACTCGGATTCGTACAGAAGCACCGGAAAGAAGCAGCAAACCAGTACAAATCGCCCGACCACCACATCTAATCGAGCAATTTAAACTCCACTATCCATTACTTGCTCTTAGCACTTCTTTTAATTCAATTACACTTCCGGAAACGAGCTACCGAACATTTCTTTTCTCTTGCAATGATTTCTGTTTTCCGCCGTTTTCTACGTGATTCCCGTGTGCAGGTTGTAACTAGATTCCCCTTTATTTCACGCGACGTCCACGCTCATTCACGATCTTAAGCAGACTCCCTCCTCCATCCGACGATCCCCGCACACACATCAAACATCCCAGCTGATCTCGGAACTCTCTCCGCTTCCACTCCCGAGTCGTTTTCTTTCCTCCTCGCGAAAAGTTCATCTTCTATTCGCAACAACTCGAGAAGCCACCAACAGAAACCAACAGAAAAGTCGTCTTGTCTCACAAGCGCCACTCCACCTCTTCAAACACACAAATCGACTCTCTCTAGTGTTTGTAAGTCCTACCGATCGTGAGCTCAACTATTTGCAGATGGCGTGGAGTTGGCCACTGAACTTGCTGTACTTCTTGCAGTACTCTTGCTTGGTCATTGTTGTTGGATCGCTTCTTTCTTTTTGAATCAAATAATTAAAAATAAACAAATACACTAGCATGATCATTTTGTCTGTATGGGGATTTTGTATGATTCACTAAGCTATAAATATCGTTCGTCTTTATACATTTATTGTTCAGATACGGGCTTGTAATTCATGATTTCTGATTGCCCAACTTTATCTTTCACAATATTGACATTAAATTTTATTACATATATATTTTGGATACAATTGAATGTTATCTGAAGATTCCAATTCAAAATGAGTTCGGCTTTAATTGCGATTTTCAGAGAAATTTTACAATTGAGCTCATTATCTTTTGTCTACTGTACCATTTATTGTATTTATTTAATGTTTAATAGTATATTTAAATTGTGGGCTTAGAAATTAACATTTATTTGCGCTCATACGCATACTAATTATTTAGCTTCATGCACTGTACTACTAACCATTATATTTAAACAGAGAACAAAAATAAAAATATAAGAAAAAAAATGAGTGAAAAACTATTCGTAAAAAAAAATAAATGGTATTATTAGGCAATATAAGAGTGAAATAAGTTCAACTTATCCTTCTAGTTATCATTCTTTTTTTTCACATATATAACTCATTCCTAACGCGCAAATATTTTTATTTCGATGTGGGTTTTCGTTTCAATTTCTCGTTCCTCAGCTGAGTGTTCATCCATTGTTGGAGCCACCGGACTTTCGTCGACACTCGCACTTTTAGTAAGTAATATTGAAGGATTTGGTGCCGAAATAGTAGCAGGAGCTAAGCGGGATACCCAGTGGTCACCTGAAGTCGAACTGGAGCCTGAACATTCTGAATTATCAATTTTACGACGTTGATAAAACAATATGTACGCTTCGTTATTGATAATTTCTTCGTCAACTTGATCAGCTGGAACCTGGCTCCTGATTTCCCTTCCAAATTGTATAACAGCCGATTCGTTCGCCAGTCCCATATTTTAACGTCTTTTTTTATAGAATAAGCTACCAAAATCGTGTATCGGATGGAAGCATATCGAAGGAATGATGTTGCCAAATTCGGTTTGGTTTCCATAGAACTCTCGCACGCTGGCTTTTTGAGCCTTACCTACTCGATTACTACAAGACGTCACGTCAAATTCGTTTGAAATTCGAATCAACAGCCAATAACGCGCCAACTTCATGCTACATGATAAAGTGCTTCAATTCTCTCGATGCATTACGTATCCATTCTCTCTTACATCTATGGTTGAACCCAACTGGCCTATAACAAATAACACTAGTCAACAAAAAACCAACTTTTGCATGTAACTTGAACATTTTTGTCTAGTTACGTTTAGGGCAAGGATACTAGAAATAAAATAAACATGCTTTAAATACAAATAATTTTTTGTAATACAATTTTATAACATTTCAGAAATTTTGAATTTTTATTAACAAAAAGAAGTTATTTCGATTTATTGCAACATTAATATGAATTTACTTTTATGATTTTCGTCGGTATTTTGCTTCAGGAACGTCTTGTTTTAATGTCCAACAGTAATCCTCTAACATACGTGGGCTCCACTTGCCCTGATATCGTTTTTCTATGGTAGAAATGTCAGCCCTAAGCCTTATAAGTAGATAAAAGCTCCGCGATAATACATTTATAGTCACTTGATCGGTGATTTCGTAGAAAATTGGAAGTTACTTTCATGAAAGATTCCCAAGCTGATTTTTCTAAATTACTAAGTTTTTCTTTAAATATATTGTCTTTCATCAATTGCCTGATTTGAGGGCCAACAAATATGCTCTCTTTAATTTTTGCTTCACTCAGCTTAGGAAATTTTTCTTTCAAATATAAAAAGCCGTCACCACTCCTGTCCATAGCTTTCACGAAGATCTTCATAAGCCCAAGCTTTATGTGTAAACGTGGTAAAAATACATTCTCAGGCTGCACCAATTTAGGATTTTTAATATTTTTCTGTCCTGGAGTAAGAGATTGCCTTTTGGGCCAGTCTTGCTTAACATAATGATTTTTTCAGTCTCCTCTATCCCACTCACAAATAAAACAACAGTATTTTATATATCCCAGTTTTAATCCTAAAATTAGGGCAATCACCTTCAAATCTCCACAAACTTTCCAGTTGTGTTCGTTGTACTGAATTTTTTCTAAGATAAATTTAATACTTTCATAAGATTGTTTCATGTTAGAAGCCTCATCTAATGGTATAGAGGGAAGTTTATTGCCGATATGTAAAATAACAGCCTTTAAACTTACTTTTGAGCCATCAATAAATAAACGCCACTCTTCTGCTTTATATTCTATACCCAAGACAGTCATAACGCCATAGACATTATTACAAAATACAAGCTGATCATCCTGTAAACAAAAACTTTTAGCTCTTCATTTCGATTGCGAAATTACCATACTTTTGTTTTAAGTTGTAATGAATTCCATGCCCTTAATCGAGAGCCCAAAAGCTCTGCCTGTTGTTTGGACAAATTTAAGTCACGTACCAAATCATTGATATCTCCTTGTGATAGAAAATGTGGCTCATTAGATGAGGATGAGGAAGCTTCTTGAAAGTAAGGATCCAATGTCTCTTTTTCGATTTCTGGCGTAACGGCCAGATCGCTAGTTTGAGGTGGTTCTGATACCGGTAGATCTTCACTATGAGAGATCGGTCTTTTAGCTGATTTCAGGTCAGGATACTTAAATTTACTTTTTATTTTAAATGTAATACCTTTTGTATCAGTAAAACAAAAATAACAATTAGATGAGTGGTTCGTTGGTTCCTTCCAAATAATTTATGGCAAAAGGCATAGATCGAGATCTTTTCGCGCATCCAATGAGAAGACCCACACATGTAACACAGCAGATGTGTGGAACCCACGCTTTGTCTTGTTGTCCGATGGCAACGCCAAAATACTATTCATATAACTAAGTTACTAATGGTGTCAAACTCCTTCGCTGAGTTTTGAAAGTAATGTCACCACAAGTGTAACAAAACTTGTCAACTTTTAAATCTAAAAATAGAACAAAACACTATGCTCTTTAAATAAACAAATTCTCTGAATGCGACAGTGAAACAAAAATGGAGAATTTTTAATTTTGTGGGTAGTAGCTGTAACACGAAAACTAGACCTGATTGAATCAAAATAAATATGGTAATAGAATGTGGGTAGGAAGAGGATTTAAAATTAGCAAGCTTCTTTCTTGTTACAAAATTTTGTTGAGCATTGTATTCAACTGTCTGTCCGATTAGTTACAAAGTAACATAATTGACATGAGGCTAGGATAGGTGAGTCACTTATAGTAATCGAGCAGTCGTCTAAGCAAACTGCTCGAAAACCACCATAATGCTGATCCAAATTTCAATTGTAAATTTAAAATAATATAAATCATTGAAATTTGCAATTGAAATCTGGACAGGACAACCTCTTTACAACGGAGCCTATCCAGGAATTGCAGTTTCGCAATACAATGGAAAGTGGGGGGAAGGCTTGTCAACTGCCGTTGTGAGGAGTCCCGCAAGGCGACGAGCGGCAACAACGTGAAGTCTGTGATTTATCGTGAAATAAAGAGGTCGCGAAGTAACCGCCGTGGCGAGACGACGAGCCTGGTGCGAGATAAACAGATACGTGCGTGCGGCACCTGTCAAATGAATCGAGATTATATACTTTTTCCTTCTACCACTTCTAACGTGTAGTTGCTGCGGATATTTTTGGCGTAATTGCAAAACGTTCTTTTTACCGAACTCACCATTCGTCGTCGTGGAAAATTGTGCGGAAGGCGCGAGAACGTTGGATTTTACCAACAGCTCGCGGTCTATCAGTTGTATTGTACTTCCGGTATCATTATTAATTATTCCTTAGGCGTTTTGTGAAATATTTAAATCACACCATTGCAAAATCGCTTTGTAACCGTTATTTGACTTGTCGCTCCACACCGACAAAAATTTAATTTGTGTTGTGCACGGGAATCTCCATTTTGTGCGGGGAGATTTTAACTTGTTCCCGATTCAGGTGGTTGTCATCGTAAGAAGCGCTTGAAGATGAATTGCCCGCTGTTAGTTGCGATTTCTGGTTACATTCGAGGTGGAATCACGAAAGCTTGCTCGTAATGCACAGGAAATAGTGAAATCCACAAAATTTGTTTTTGTTTTATATGAACACTTATAGCCATTCCTGGGGAAAATAGTTGTAGGGTCGTTCTGGTTTTCGTTGATTTCTAATATAGGCGAAAATGAGTGTGGAAAAATTAAATCAAGTATTGGGATAGAATGTCAAACTGTAAGGTAACATGAATTATGGGGTCAAATTGGAATAAAGGTGTGCTAGAGGAATATAACGGAAAGGGAATACAAAGGTTTTGCAATACTCATTTGATGGAAAAATTCATGCAAATTATGTTTGTATGAATTTCTCACTCAAATGAGAGATATATGGCCACGTCTATGTTTGGATCTTTCTCTGGTTGGGAGGGTGCGAGGGGGCACCTCTTCCACCTGGACGCCTCAATCATAAGTATCGTCGGTAACGATGAAGTCCCTTCAAGTCCGTCCGTTTTTCCCCGGCCCAATTTGTTCTTTGAACAAGCAATTTCAACCCTTAGTAGGTTACCTCGGCCTCAACACCAGTCGATCCGCATTTGACAATATTTTAATTCGTGATTGCGTAATTTTTTTGCGGTGGTTCCTTGTGCTGGGGAAAAGAACCCGCCCCACGACACCGCAACGCTAGCCTGCCAGTGCATTCACAGGTCCCTAGACAAGGCCAATCTCGGTAGATCTCACTATCCTCTTCCACTGAGGTAGCAGGTCATCGCTGCAGTCCTGAACAGACACTTTTATCTACCCATTTTACTACAATCTCCTCGTTATTGCCAATTCTTAAAGGGTTCAGGATGCTATCATAGTGTCCATCTATCCTGTCGAATAGCTTTGGTGCACGGTCGAGTATATATTCATCAATTGCGTCTAGTTTTAGGTGTTTGTAAAAGGCAATGTTCCAGAGGGTTCTGAAGATTTTCTTAAAAGCCTTGTTTTGCAGGGTGTGAAGTACGTTTTTGTTGGATTTAGAGGTCTGACAGACGACTATACAGCCGTAGAGAAGGTAGGGTCTTATAATTTGTTTATAGGTGAGATGTTTATTTTTAAGTAAAATTTTCCTGAGCTTAAGATGTGGTACAGGGAGGATGGAATACCTATATAATGTTGTCTTTTGCTGTTCTGTTCCATGGAACTCAGTTTGAGTCTACTTGTAGTTTTGGAGGTTGTGGTCGTAGTCGTCTTGTAATGAAAAAGGCTTGTGTCTTGTCAGTGTTAATTTTTATCTTCCACATTTTCCGCAAATAGCGTCTCGTTACATTGACCGTGTTCTCCAATTTCGAAGTCCGAGCAGGGATGAGCTGTCTTCATCGACGGAGTCAGACCAGCATTTCCTTGGTTTCCTCACTGGTATCCGGCCTTCAGTTCTCTTAACGTATACCTTTTTGGGTATCCGTTTTTCGTCAATGGCCAGACCATTGCAGTTCCCGCAGTCTTACGATCGTTGAGATTTCCGGCTCGTCAAGAATTTCAAACAGCTCATGGTTGTATCGAATTCGACTTGTATATTAATACACCTATTGTATCGACAGGTAGCTTTCTTGTGACGTACTCCAGAGCCACATTGAATAATGGAGGAGCCAGCTCATCTCCCTGCTTTAGTCTTCGCTTCCTGCAAATAGCGCCCCCAACTGTCCCGGTCCATTGACCGCGTGCTCCAATTTCAAAATTCAAGCATTCGACTGAGTCAGACCAGCGTTTCCTTGGTTTCCCCACTGGTCTCCGGCCTTCAGTTCTCCCAACGAATACCTTTTTGGGTTATTCATCGATACGATACATGTGTCCAGCCCATTGCAGCTCCCGCAGTCTTACAATCGTTAAGACCTCCGGCTCGTTGAAAATTTCAAGCAGCTCATGGTTGTATCGACTTCACCATTGCTTCGCTCGGATTATTCGCATCAAAACCCACAACTCAAAGGCGTTCAATTTATTTGCGGAAGCTTGGATTAGGGTTGATGTTTCACACCCATAGCATAACACAGGTCTTATCACAGATACCGTTGAAATAACCCAGAATTATTTTTGTGTTGTTTGTAGGCAATGAGCCAACTAGTCTTTAAATTTGATTGTAGAACGTTTCCTTCGTTGCTTACTTCGGTCGGAGTATGAACATTTTGCAGCCAAATTTTAAAGGATTTCACCTTTAGACGGATCGCACATAGCCATTCATTAACCGCCTCGAAATCAGTAACGTGCGATTTGAACTCCCTATCCACAATAAAGGCCACTCCGAATTCTCTTTTTTCAATTGGCTTCTCACTTTGGAATATTGTGTGCGATTTTATGTCTTTAATATCATTTCCAGTCCAGTTTGTTTCCTGGATTGCCAGTATTGTTAATTTATACTAACTGACCTGTTGTAAAACGTCCTTAACAGCACCTGGACAATTGAGTGATCTGACATTCCAAGATCAAATGCCAAAGTCCTTTTCCGTTTGCGAGGTGGTTGCCATGAGTCCAATCCATTCCGAGACCCATCTGCAGGTTTCGAAAAATTTCCAGGGATGTGGAGTCAGCTCGTCACCCTGCGACATTGTTATTACTTCCATTCCGCTATCAAGCACGGAAGACTCGCCTTTACTCTCTTACGTCGCCACAAAGAAGGTGTAAGTTAGATTTAGTAGCAGAGCTGTAGATGTATTTACAGTTGTTAGCATTTCTCGCCATTTAATGTCCCATTATTGGTGAAATAAAAACTTCCTATTAAACTAGTTTTAGGAAAAATCGCAAATACCTGGGACTGCCGACCTGGCCAGAGTTGTCGCAAATTCCAGTGTGCGCACTTCCATTTAACCATGTGTAACTTGTGACAGTCGCGCGACTATATACTCTTGGTCTGATCTTTTCCCAAGTGGATCTTTGTCTCCACGAGACCGACTAAAAACTTCATAATATATTTTCCTTGAAACCATAATGTCTGCTTTACATACGGCACAAAGGTTCGCAATCTCGAAACAAAGGATCGCAAACTTTAAACAAACATCTTTCAATACTGAAAAGATGGCTTCTATAAATTTATTTTTGTTTTCATAGCCTTTGACGAACCAAATACGAATCAAATCAATTAGCACCTAAGTGTGAACCCAACATAGCAAACACAAGTGTTGACCCAGTGGTTATAAGCACCATTCCTATTTGTAGATTTTCTAAGGTTTGAGCTCGTGTTACTTATTGCTAAATAAATGAAACTCTTCTTTTCCTTATACACGAGCTTGTTTTGTTTTTTTCCAGTATACGTATTTCGGGATCTAGTTGACCCTTTCTTCAGTAGTTTTTCTACAACTAAATTTATGCCCTTACTTCCTAGCTTTTTATACCTTTTATTTTTGATTCATTTATTACTTAGTAATTGGTTACAAAATATTTTACAACATGATTTATTACCATAATTACAAAAATATTTACTACTTTTAGTTACCTACTTATTTTATAATCCTCTTTATTAGGGTCGTAAATCCGTCGCCTAAATTGCGATTCATTCGTTTACCTGTATATGCTTTTGTAGGCGTCCAACTGGCTTAGTTTTTTGCTTAATATTTTCTTTATTTTGTCGCTGTGGTTCGATCTGCTTATTGCTGCTCGTTTGATTGGCTCTCGGTTGCTGCTCGTTGTTTGTATTGTTGTTTTCTGCTCATTTTCTCTTGATTCTGAATTTTGTTTATTCTTGTTTTTATTGTTTCTTCGTCGAACCCATTAATCTTTGCTGTATTTTTGATATATTCGATTTCATCGCTTTTCCTTTCTTGCGTTATTGGTATTGAAGTCATTCGATGAATCATCGTGTTATAGGCTGCCATTTTTTGTGAAAAACTATGTTCAGATATTCTGGTGATTGTCCTTTGTATATGTGTGTTGGTTCCTTTGAGTGTGTGTTGGTTCCTTTGTGTGTGTGTCTGTTTCTGTATATATCTTATTCAATTCTTCCCCCATTGCTGATGATCTTGAGGTCCAAGAATGGTATTTCATCGTAATCTTCCATTTCCATTGTGAACGTTATATTGCCATGCAGACTGTTGAGCGTTTGGAATGTTTCTTCCAATTTTTCTTTTTTCACTATTTCAAATGTATCGTCGACGTATCTCGTCTAAAAACTTGGCATCTATCCGCTTTTTTCCAACCTATCTTCCAATGAGGCCATAAATATTTCGCTCAAAATTGGGGACAGAGGATTACCCATTGGTAAACCCGCTGCTGATTTGACGTATCGTCCCCGGAATGTGAAGAAATTTTCTTGCATGCACACTTCAGCAAGTTTCTCATATAATTGTACTCGTTTTTTAGCTTCTTTGTTGTCGTAGTGTTTTAGAAACCATTCTTCAAATAGTGTAATAGCTTCTCTGGCTGGTATACTTGGAAATAAGCTTTTCACGTCGAATGACACCATTATTTCGTCTTCTTTTAGTGTTAATTTCTCCATAAGCTTAGCTTAGAATTGTTGATGGAAAATTGAGAATCAAGAGAAAATAGGCACGAAATCAACATTACAAACAACGAGCAGCAACCGAGAGCCAATCAAACGATAAGCAATAAGCAGATCGAACCACAGCGACAAAACAAAGAAAATATCAAGCAAAACGGGAATAGAAGCAACAATTAGCAATAAAATGGCAAAAACGAAGACCACACTAGGATCAGCGAAGGATCCTGCAAGAGAGGCCGAAAAAAGTGGCATATATGAGGTGAAATGCGACTAGTGTGATAGCGATACGTTGGGCAGACGATAAGACCGATTTCAAATAGGATCCAAGAACACCTCAGAGAAGCAGAGCTAGCCATCCAGAAGAAGCGAAACGAAGTCCAATAATCTGTAGCGAAGCATATGATCAGCGAAGGGCCTGCGATTATTCAAGAAGATGCAAAATGCATTAAAAATGGTCAAAAAACGAAGCCAGTTGGAACGCCTACGAAAGCATATACATTGCTCGAACCGAAGAAGGTAAACGGATGAATCACGATTTAGGCAACGGATTTACGACCCTAACAAAGAGGACTATAAAATAAGTAGGTAACTAAAAGTAGTAAATAGTTTTGTAATTATAGTGATAAATCATGTTGTAAAACATTTTGTAACCAATTAGTAAGTAATAAATAAAATAAAAGTAAAAGGCATAAAAAGCTAGGAAGTAAGAAAATAAATTTAGTTGTAAACAAGTTGGGTAGACAGACCTACGCTCATGTCAGAAGGGTTTTGTATCCAACCTCTCCGAAATACGGTTATCAGCAACAAATAAAGTCAAGAAACATGTCAAAGAGATGTGCACGTTTAAAGGAAAATCCATTGTTTCTCCATTTTCAACGGTCGCCATTTTGTTCCAAACTAACAGAAATCACTCAAGTCATGAATTCTAAAAAGCATGTATTGTTAAGAACCTTATCTCGAAATTTTAAGAAGGTCAAATCAAACTTCCAGTGTCTGAACCGATGGGAAGTCCATAAAATACCAAAACCGTGTGTTATTGTTGTTTTAATTGCAGAAATTTCAAATGGCTATAACGTCCGCGAATATGACTCGATTTTCATCAAACTTGCAGAGTATTAGGCCCTTATGTGTAATTACTTGTTGAGTTTAAGGGTACCTATACGATTTTATTGGGGAAAATTTGAAATTAGAAGATCATACTATTATTAACAAAGTTGAGCGAATTTCGACTTCTAAGATAGTTATTGTTATTGTACTCATAAACATCTACCTCTATGATTTTTTTTTCAGTTGTTTTGATCACAGATGTCCAATCGCGACGGGGGGGGTGTACAAATTTTTCGTGTATTTCCGGCCACTGAAGCAAAAAAGTCAGTTTAAAACCTGTTTCGAAAAGTTCTCATTAAGACCTTTTATATGATACCCATATTGACTACCTATGATGAATTTTTTTTTCGGGGCCACTCCCTATATGGAGAGACCCCCTTAAATACCTCAACATTTTTTCTTTGTAATTGAACTTTCAAGAGAGCACCACTTAACACCTACACGCAAAATTTTTTGTTTCTAGCTTAAGTACTTTGCGAGAAAAACCGCTGTGAAGCACGGACGGAAGGACATACAGACGGACAGACAGGTCGCGATTTTAGTAGGGTTTCGTAAAATTATTTTACAAAACCCTAAAAAACCACTGAAGAAGGGGTCAACTAGATCCCAAAATACGTATATGGGAAAAAACAAAATAAACCCGTGTATAAGGAAAAGAAGAGTTTCATTTATTTAGCAACCATTTCTATCTTTTGGGATGGAAATATTTCAACACATGTGCTTATAAACATTATGTTCTGCACTAATTTTTCATAATGATAAAACCGTTTGCATTTAAACCAGTGATTTTATTTTTTTCTACTCGTATATAAGTCATCATCTTCTTTACCCTGGAATGAATCAAAATGTATAAAATTATCTATAAAACTTTCAATTCTTTCAAAAGGATGATTTTAGACATATATCTAAATCATTTCCTCCTTTATTTCCTTCTAGACAAAGTCGCCATCAAAGTAGTTGATAGAGGAGGACTAGATGCTCGTGCTTTGCGAATGCTGTCACGAGAAATATCCACCCTGGAATGTGTTCATCATCCCAACATACTAAGGTAATACGAGTCCTCATATATCGTCAATCATTGTCACAGACATCAAATAGACGGGCATAGCATGTCCGTTCCTCTATGGTCCTATACGTTCGCATAAGTATATTTGCTCACAATCAGATAGAATCAATCTTCAAGCCAATATGTCATTCTCATTCTCACAATCTTAATTTGCTGTCTCTCTGGGGATATCAACAGAAAGCTCATTAACACATGGCTATTGTCTTTGTATCTTGTAGATTGTTTGAAGTGATTGAAACACTTGGTCGTGTTTATTTAGTAACGGAATGGGTACGTGGAGGCGAATTGTACAATCATATCACTCAAGGAGGTCCTTTACGGGAAATACACGCCGCGCCGTTATTCAAGCAATTATTATTAGCTGTTAAGCATATGGTATGTAAATATCAACAATTTATGTTAAGAGTCAGTTGAGTGGAGTGGATGAAAGCTTATTTGCATTTCTATATCATTTCAGCACAGCCTAGGATTCGTCCATCGGGACATTAAAGCGGAAAATGTACTTTTAGTGTCTGAGAATCGATTGAAATTGGCTGATTTTGGATTTAGTACGGAACTTATAAATGGTAAGGAATAAATTGACGATGCTTTACGGAGTATTTAATATTTTTTACGTTTTAAGGACCACAACAAAAATTGGATACATTTTGTGGATCACCACCATACGCCGCTCCAGAGCTATTTAGCGATGACCACTACGTTGGTGGTCCAGTGGATGTTTGGGCATTGGGTATCCTTCTGTATTTTATGGTTGTGGGGAATATGCCATTTCGCGCACCAACTGTTCCCGCATTGCGTTCTGCTGTCCTGAAAGGAGACTATTCACTTCCATCACATATAACGTTACCTTGTATAAGGCTGATACGTAAGTACTATGCAGTTAATCAAATATTATGAATGATTCTGACAAGTTTAATACAATATTTGAAATCTTAATGATACATAATAAGAGAGTTCTACCACTACCAAATTTTGCTGCCAAACATCAACTGGTATTAGTTAATTATAAGAGCAGGATTACATTTTACGTCGATTTTGTATGCCTGACTCGAATTTAATCAATTGATGCACGGTACCCAAATACAGAGGCATCAAATGTTAATAGCATGTACCTTAAATGTTGAAGTTCGCGAAAAATAACACAATTTTATGTAATATTCTCGTTTAAAACGGCCGCCATATTGTTTTACGATTACGGATGTCACTCGTTGAAAAAATTCTCAAAGATATTCATCATGAATACAATTCCTGAAACTTTCATGCAAATCCTAGCAAGCCCATAGTGTCTGAGTTGATTGGAAGTAGCCATGTATAGTTGCTGTTGTAATACAGGAAAATTTAAACCCCCATAACTCTGTTAAATACAATGCGATACTCCTGAAATTTTATTGAATTTGAGAGTGCCCTTACGATTTTATTCAAGAAAATGTTAAAATTGATAAATCATACTACAGGGTATTCCAACCATTATGCACTTTGTTAATTATGAGCAACACCTTAACGTAAAGTTTTTCGCCCAACTTAATTTGACATTGCTTTGTTTTAGTGTTTGACAAATTCAACCATGGAGAGGTACACAATCGAGCAGCGCGTTAAGGTTGTTGAAGCGTTTAACGAAAATGGGCGTTCAAATCAAAGTGCATTTCGTGCACTTCATGTTTTTTTTTTGTCAGCTGTTGCGAATTCCGGCGTACCGGCATTCTCCCATTCGCAACTTCAAATTACCGCCGTAACATCTCCACCTTCCTTTGGGCACTTATACCTTTTCCTCTGTATATGTATTTATTCTTATTAATATTTTAACCGATTTCTCCATCATCTCAATCCTTTCCTCTTATCCTATTGTTAATTACACAAAATAGTAATATAATAGTAATTTTAATTTCCCGACTAGCAACACTCCATTCATTACTTCCCATTAACAAAATTTCATTCGATACATTTTCCCTAGGAAAACCTAATTCCTTCCTTCATACTAACTAATTTTACTCATTAGCTCCCACTAACAAATTTTATTTTTCATTGTAACAAAAATTCTACTAAAAAATTTCATTCCCATGGCCATCAAGAAAGATGCATAGTTGAAGTTGCTAATTCGATGAATGGGAAATCAACAGAAGGTGGCTCCGTTGGTAGCGTCGCGGATTCTCGACCGGGGGTGCACTGGGATCCTGAGTTCAAGTTCCCCGAGCGCAGGAAAACACTTATTTTGGAATATCGGCAAAAGCAATTGTTTCTGTATATATAGGATGATTTGCATCTAACCAAACGCTATCATTGTTATGCAAATCGTCATGTATGCAAAAGGGGAATTGTTGCGGTTGCTGATATGGAAAAGTTGTGTGGGTAGCGGAATCGAAGTGTAATGAGCTTCAATTACGTTACCTAGATGCGGCAGCGGTAATTGGGAATGAAACGGTTGCGGGATTAGGTTCTTGGATTTGGGGCATTCGGTTTTTGGCTAGCAGAGAAAGAATAGTTCATTTTGCGGTTTCGGTGAAAGTTTGAAGTGGAATTCGTGAGAAAAAGCCTTGGTTTAAGATTCGGGAAGTGAATTTTCAATTCGGGGAAAAGAAGTTTTTGATTTCGGAGTTTGGGATAGAAGTTTTTTTTCGGTCAAGTTTTGGCTGTGAGGGCAGCGGTGGTTAACGATAGGGGGGTGGCAACAAAGGGCTTTTATGAGGAAATGGAGAAAAGTGTGAAGACGAGAAAATATAGGGAATAAACGAAAGTTAATGAAAATTGAATTTTAGACGAATGAAGTGGAGAGGCAATCGTGTGAGAGGATTTTAGACAAATAACGTGAAAAAAAAATAATAATGTTATGTGAGGAACTAGTGATTCTGGCATTGATTGAACGATATAATATCGAGTCCATCAACAGTTGTGGTCGTGCTAAAGAAACCCATTGTTTGCTTTCTATCACAAGTAATTTATTTAGTGGCCAGACGAACCGTTCCTTTTTTTTGGTGAATTATTTTTTTCTATTTCAAAACCATTGTCTACGAAAACTTAAAAAAAAATATGAATGTGACAGCAATTGATTTAAAAAACTATTTTCATTGGATTATTGGATAATTTCAAGGAGCTGACACACGGATTGGTTACCGTTTGTTTTTTTTTTTTTTATTGTTTCATTATTTTTGCTGAAGTAAAGTTAATTTGGTTTTAATAAGTTCTACCAATCCCCCCTTCCAGTTGCAGAGCGCTCCGTAGCTCCAAAAGAAAGGGTGAGTAATTATTTCTTTTTCTGATTTATCTGCGTGTAATTGAATATTTTTTTCTCTTTTGGCGATTTTTTATTAACTAAATTATTTTGAACTGATTTCACGAAAGAGGGGATTTAAAGTAATTTACAGAATTTAATGTGTGTTCATTACTAATTATTATTCTTTTGTTTCATACTTGATTGAAGTGATATTGTTAGAGAACAACTAAAATTTTTAAATAAAAAACGGCAATGAAACACATAATATTAGATTTTCATTTCTTGAAATCACCTCCCCCTTTCCCTTCGTATTTGTTACTATATGTAAGGTAGCCCAGCACGAGCAGAGGGTGTCCCGGAAGTCCCACGATACGACTGAGCGCTAGCCGGCCTCAGTATGCCTCCCCGGGCTACTCACCCCTCTGCAGAAATCTATTGTCTGCAACTGCGGTTACTTTCGCGATCACAACACAGCATAATCTACCAAATTTGTCCACGGGAGATCGTGCGCAAATTGCAGCAAACCAGGTCTGTAGGAAATGTGAAATTACCTCTGCATTCTCGCCCATTGCTGTTGTTTGCGATAGTGTGGCAGAAGAGCCGTCAATCTCGATGCATCGGCATGCCCAACAATTGAACATGTCACGAAAATCACTGATGCGAATTTTGAATAAAGATTTGAATTTACACGATTACAAGCTTCCATTGACTCAAGGGCTGAAGCCTATTGACCATTTCAAGCGTCGGCAATACGCCGAATGGTTGGTTGAACAGACAGAAAGGAATGGTGACTTTACAAAGAAAATCATCTTCAGCGACGAGGCACACTTTCACCTCAGTGGGTTCGTTAACAAGCAGAATTGCCCCATTTGGGCAAATGAGAATCCACGAGTGATTGTTGAAAAGCCAATGCACCCACAAAGAGTGACTGTTTGGTGCGGTTTAATAAAATAAAGATGGACGGCCAAGCAGTTACCGTGAATGGTGTTCGCTATTGCGAGAGGATAACGGACTTATTATGGCCAGGAATTGAGGTTATGGACCTGGACGATATGTGGTTCCAACAGGATGGTGCCACTTGCCACACAGCCAACGAAACAATGGCTCTTTTGAGCGAAAAATTGAATGGCCGTGCTATCTCACGTTGTGGTGACGTTAATTGGCCACCACGATCATGTGATTTGATACCGTTGGACTTCTTTCTCTGGGGTTATTTAAAAGAAAAAGTGTACATCAATAAGCTAAAAAGAATTCAAGAGCCAAAGGATGAGATAATTCAGCACATTAACGACATTGAACCTCAATTATTTCTCAGAGTCATTGAAAGTATGGACCATCGGATAGAAGTATGCCACCGTAGCCGTAGCGAGTATTTGGGCAATATTTTGTTTCACACATAATTGTCATAGATCCTTCTATTATAATAAAAAATACTAACATAATTCTCTGAAAACTTTTTCTTTTATCTATAATTAACATTGTGAGTTTTGGTTAGACCACACTTTATAAGTGATAATTTGTTTCTAATTTATATGGAATAACCTGTACGGCGCCAGGAGCACTCTTTATATCATACCTAACCTATACAAATCGACTCCCTGGCTTGCATCCCTCGTATGTCTACCCCATATCCACGTGTGCTCGAATGTGGGCCTCCATGGTAGCTGGCTAACTAAGGACGCATAGAGTCTCGAACACGTTAATTCAAAAGTGACGTGGCCTATGCATTCAAGTACTGAAGACATTCATCCAAAACCTCCTTGTATATATTTCTGGTTTTGAGCTGACCCACGCCGAAGGTTCAATTCATGTGTATAATAAATTCTGTAAGTAATCTTTCACATTTAATAACTGGAAGTTTGATACAAATTGCACTAACCTCACGAAATAATCCAATGTCCTCCCACAAGTACCAGGCGTTTTCTGTCCCACACGGCCGACGTCAAGTGGCGGTTCAGTGACAGAAATCAACTCACCACACTGCCGACGTCAAGTGGTGGTTCAGTGGCAGAGATCTGTCATCCTGCAGGGGGAATGGTGGTCGACAACGGCCCCCTTGGAGGCTAGCATTCTTTAAAGAGTGCCACCCCCACGGACTCGAGGATATGGGGGGTGCCGTGAGGCTCCCTCCTGGGATGACAGGTAACAACCCTGACTGGATCTGGACTACGCTTTGGACAACGAACTAGAGTTCACGCTTTGGGCTGGTCGATATGATGGTTTGGACCTAGTTGCTTTGCACGGTAGCGCCGAGGTAACACTCGTGTGTGAACGGCTCCAATTCAACTATCATACCGTCTTCGTCCCGCACCATTGGGTTGGTGACGCAGGTCCGGTTGAGACGGACTCCCGATTAGCGCTGGTCTTGCTCTGAGCACTTGTCCCCATAAGGGCTTATGCCAACTCTCGCATGGCCTCCCTATAAAGATAACCATGGGACCAAAAAGTTGACTACACACACGAACGGAGATAGTGGCTCCGAGGGTGGACCCAATAAAACTGGAGCACCCAAAAACCCTTAAAAAAGATTTTAAAACCCCAAAAAAGAATGCGAGAATAATAATAACGACGACGCAACCAGCGGCTGTAGCTACGATGTTATCAGCACATCGGGAGCGGTACTAACGATGACAAAAACGACGATTAATACAATGACAATGAAGACGGACGAAAAACAGAGATTAACAGACAGTTTGGTCCAGACTGACATTCCTGTGGCATTCGGGCACAGCAAAAAAAATGATGCGAACACCAGAGCGTCCTAAAAAGGAAAAGCGGAAAACTCTGCAGGACGCGCCAGATGTTCGAGCGGCGGAGGAAAATAAAAAGAAATTCGAGAATTCAATGGTCACTGCTGAGATCGCTACCAAAGCGATTGAAGCAAGGGACATAAATCCGGACATAATAAAGAACCATCTTGAAGTCAACGAGGAGACTACGACAGGAAAAGAAACGAGTAACCAGGCAAATAAAGCAACGATGTGTGATTTCATCGCCAACGTCGAAAAAGTGGCGGAAGTACTGTATTCGGAAACAGAAGCCGATAACTTCTCCCAAAGACGAAGGTCGCAAAGTACAATTGCCACCCAGCGACATGAAGAATAAAGGCTATTCTGAATAGCGGGAGTTGTTTTAAAAAGAATACAATCTGCATGCGACTCGCCAAAAATCACCAAAGCAGTAAAGATTGGGCTCCTTGAACTAGAGGAGCTCCTAGACCCCATAGCGCATTATCGGAGGAGCTGGCTTAAGACCAAAGAGCACCAGAAGGCCAAAGAAAAGCAAAAGGCTAAAGAAGCGCTGGGGGCGAAATCTGAAGGGCACGTGCAGATAGCTCCACAATCAAAAATCAATAAAAGAATGGCGTCTAGCCTAATCGAAGGAGATCAGAATAAAAGAAGAAAGGAAGAGGCACTTGATGGGTGCGGAACACCAGATCAGGGGTTCCAGACAGTGCTTACAAAAGAAGCGAAGAAAGCCGCTAAGAAACTCCTTCAAAAAGTGCCAGAAAGTAAAGTTCGCACGGACGCCGAACAAGAAAAAAGACCCGATGCAAAATAGGTGAGTAAGAAGCCCCGACGAAGACCCCGGCAGCAAGCACTGCTCGTAAAACCCAAAGATGGTCGATCCTACGCGGAGGTGCAGCGGGACATCAGGGGAAACGTAAGGCCTGAAGATACTAGCACTGCTGTTAAAGCAGTACGACCAATGCGGTTGTGCCACATATTGGTCGAATTCGGAGAAGAGGCCGAGAATAGCGAAGTTCTATAGCCTCGCTCGAGCCGATGGCAACGATCGAAATAAGAGATATGAGCTCCGTCACAGATCTAGTTGAGATAGAAAGGACCATCAAAAGGGGGTTCCCTAGCCTGGGCACGATCAAAGCGAGGCTGACACCATTAAACCATAGGGGACAACGCCTGACCATAATTGACTTGACCGAAAAGGACGCCGAACAGGTTCTGAATAAGGGCAAAGTACGAATAGAGTGGTTTGTCTATAGGATTCTACGAAGAGCAACGGCTCTTCAATGTTTTAAATGCCTTGGCTATGGTCACACCCCACAAGTATGCAAAGAATCCGATAGGAGCTCCCTATATTATAAATGCGGTAAAATGGGACATAAATGAAAAGAGTATACCAAGGTGGCACAGTGTATTCTTTGCAAGGATGCTGATCCAAGACATGATTTCGGACACGCTTTGGGATCACGAAAACGCTGGGTTTTCCAGGAAGCCCTAACCAAGGCAAAATCAGAACTTAAATGACCCGCATCCTGCAGCTAAGCCTATACTGCAGTTCAACCGCACACAATCTGCTTGAGCAGTTTGCGAGGGACGTGAAAGCTGACTTTTTACTGCTGAGTGAGCAACACCATGATGAAAGTTCAGCATCATAGTATCCTGATGAAACTGGTACTGCCGCCATCTGGGTTCGAAATAGTGATTTCCAGGCGGAGAGCTATGGACGTGGGGATGGTTTTGTGTGGATTCGGTGCTCAGGGGCCACCTTCTGTAGTATGTACCGAACGCCGAACGAATCGATATCTTTTCAAGCCAAGCTTCAGGCTTTGGAGGGCGCTACCCCGAACGCAGACGGGAGCGTGCTCATTGGAGGAGACTTCAACGCTAAAACAATCGAATGGGGCGTGCCTCAAACGGATCCGCGGGGAAAACCAGGCGCCAGGACGGCGCTCGTCGTATTAAACCACGGAAATACGCTGACTTCCCGCCATATTGGCTGTAAAGGAACCATACCGGACGTGGCGTTCGCCTCGGAGTCCTTAGTACGGAGGATACACAATTGGAGAGTATTAGAGAACTAAGCCCGTGATCATCAGTGCATTCTGCTTTAGATCAGTGATGTTGTCTCCCGACGTCTGTGCTCTCTGCTTTCTACAACTGGATGGAACATCGGAAGGATGGACGTCGAGAGGTTCGTTGAGAGGTTCGTCGAGGTACTCACAGCAGGTGTACCGTCGCAGGGACATTTGGAGGGGACAGAAGAACTGGTAACTCAAAACGTGGTGAACTCAACCATGAGCATCATTACGACTGCTTGCAAAGCTTCTACGCCCCATCGAAAACCCCGGCACGGCAAGTCCCCAGTGTACTGTTAGTCAACTGAAATCGCTGAAAAACGAAGGGAGTGTCACAAGCTTCGGCGTGAGGCTCAATGGGCCCGGAACCGTGACGAAGCAAGCAACCGGGTAGCTGCATATAAGCTAGCCAGGAAATGCTTTCGCGAATTGATCAACAACAGCGAGGCTCACTGCTGGCAAGATCTAGTGGACAATGTGAACAAGGATCCGCGGGACCTTGGCTACAAGCTAGTTATGCGGAAGCTTGGTGTCCTACGAAAACCTTGCATACATGATGCGGAAAATATATATGAGATAGTGTGGGCACCCTTCCCCGCCCATCCCGTCCGTGTTGACGCTGTCCATGGTCAAACAGCAGTCGAGTGCCCACTCTTCAGACAGCCGGAACTGGAAAAGGCAGTCTAGCTGAGATGTTGCAGCTTGTCTATCACCATTGTCCCGACTTGCTACTCAGCATATTCAACGCTTGCATACGGGACGGGGTTTTCCCGGTATGATGGAAAGTGGTGAGGCTCTTGCTGATCAGCAAGGGGAAGGGAAATCCTGAATCGCCGTCTGCATACCGCCCGTTATGCAAGCTAGACACGACAGGGAAAGTGCTAGAGAAACTCATCAGGGAAAGACTCACTGACGCGATTCGTGCTGCTGGGGACCTATCCCCTCAGCAATACGGCTTTAAAGCGGAACATTCTACCATTGCGATGGCAGAGGTGGTGAGCGTGGTCTAAAAGCTGGAGGCATATATTCGCACCAAGTGACGGATCGTCGTGTTGATGACACTCAACGTCTGAAACGCCTTCAACTCCGCTAGATGGGTGGATATTCTATATACGCAGGAAAATCCTTTTCAAGTTCCAGACTATGTAATGCGGCTTTTGACGAACTACCTAAAGGACCATAGCCTGCTCTACGACACGACACCAATGAAGGATGGAAACTACATCGGGTGTTACCCAGAGATTTATCCTTGAAACGTGAAACGTGTCTTACGACGGACTACTAAGATTGGCGATGCCAGATGAGTCGCGCTTGATCGGCTATGCGAATGATGTTGCGGCTCCAGTCGCACCGTTGAACAAGCGCAACTTAGGCTGGGTATGCTAATGCGCCGAGTGAGGGACTGGATGACTGCTCGCGGGCGCAGTTAAGCACTGGAGAAAACTGAAGTGGTCATTTTGACAAAAAAGTGAATCCCTAGAGTAAGGATGATCAGTATTGGAGACATACGAATCGACTCATAGCCATCGGTGAAGTACCTGGGGTACTGAACGACTCGAAGATGAGTTTCTCTGAGCAAATCAGGGCAAAGGCTGGTAAGGCTACTTCGAGACTTATGGCCAACGTAGGGGGACCCAGCCCATCAAGAAGACGCCTCTTGATGAGCGCTGTAGGCTCAGTGCTACTGTACGGAGCAGAAGTATGGGTGACGCGCTCAGTAAGGAGGTATCCCGAAAACATTTGGTACAGGTACACAGAAGAAGAGATCTCTTCGTACCCGACAGTCTCTGAGTCGGTGGTGAAAGTTATTGCAGGTGTGATACCTGTTGCCGTCCTTGGTAGAGAGCGCCACGCTATTAACCTGCGCCGCAATACTAGGATACGATTGGAAATTGCACGAAGGGAAGGTGAACTGCGCATTTCAACCCGCATGTGAGACCGTGGCTAAATTGAAGGCATGGTGAGACTGACTTCTATCTGACGCAGCTTTTTAGCGGGCATGGGTGTTCTCAGTCTTACCTGCACAAGATGGGTAGGTCACGGTCCCCGAGTGTCGGTTTTGTCCAAGAGAGGAAGACACTAAATGGGAAAGGCTACGAAGGGACCTCAACTGAGAAACGGGAGAGATCACCGCGGATAATATAGTCGCGGTGATAGTCAAATTGATTGACAAATGGAACCAGGTGGCACATTATGTTCGGCCAGTCCTAAAAGATAAAAGCGACTCACAGCAGCCGGGGGCATTGGGGCTGGGAGATCGCTTTTCTCGCACCCCCTCGTCTCCTCTCCCCTCCCGCTAGAAGAGCGATCCTACGCTTGAAGGCGCCTCACGGCGTAACAAAGTGAGCCCTGGCCCGAAGTACTATGTCAAACGGTTCCAGACTTGGTTCTCAGGTAGACAGGGGAGATTTTTAGCAAGTAATCCAACCGCCTTCTGGCTAGAATGGGAGCCCTATACTCTGTGCGTAAATGGCATTCACCTTCCAAAGACAAAAAAAACACTTGCCAGCTGATCGCAATTGTGTAGGGATGACAGATTTATGTCGGGTATTGCTCCACGGGATCGCAAGTTATGACGAATGTTTGTTTCATAATCTTGTCGGCCAAATATGCATACGCATTGCGAATGCATTTTGCGGGTGCCTATGCATATGTGTCGGCTAATGCATTTGCGGGTACATTGGCTGATTCCTGAAAGTGTTCGTGTCAAGCCTATAGCACACTATAGGACGTGCCTTCTCTTTTTTGTAGCAGCCACCCTTGACTGCTGGGGTTTAAATTTTCCTTTATTACCCTCATCTGCTTTCCTCCAAATGTTTGGCCTAACACTTAGCTTGGATATAGCCCTTGAAAAACTGGCGCGAGCTACTGGTGCCACCTTTTCAAGTTGGAGAAAATTGCCCGCTTAATTCAAGGGTCCTGGATACCTTTGAAGACCCTATTGGCCTCTTTCTCTCTTCCATATATGGCATAACAACAGCCTCTGCATCGCCACCACTATTCATGAAACTACCTCCCTCATCCATTGCCATGTCATTAAAACCCTAAGGAAATTGAAATTGCATCTTTTAACTAGCAAGCAAGTCCAAAATAAATGCTTCCTTTACAAAAATTATAATATTTGTCTTTTAAATATTTCAGTTTGAATCTGACCCCTTCTGATTCTCAATTCCTCGCATTCCACTGGCCGTGCTTGAAAAATCCTCGCACTTGACCACTCGTCACATTCGCTCTACGCACTCTACGCAGGTGCCTTACTTGAGATCCTTACTTTCGCTAAAAATCACCACTGATACGCTTCGCTGTTCGCTGCGTGCTTCCTCGACCTACGCATTATCCTCAAGGTGTAATTCGGAACTTTTATATGCATATTGGCACATGCCCAGCATGCAGTTATTTCCGAGCTAAATTTCCACCAAAATTGTGGCTTTCTACATAAAATGTTTTGAACAGTTGTTCCTAAGTGAAAGAGTAACTTGTTCCTCAACCGGGCCATCTTGGCTGTCACGTTTATTTTGCTTGAATGAGACCAGCGTTTCCAGCAAAAGGGCTGATGCCTGCAACAAACTGCGGTTATGACGAGGCTATTGAACCTTTTTCACCAGGAGCTGCTACGTTCCATTACCCTCGGGGCAGCTCGACTACATACTCCCCAAGGTGGAGTTTGGGGCCGCAGTATGTTGAAGACATCAGCCTTTTTCTGGAAATGCCAGTCTCCATCGGATCAGTAAACGTGCTATGATGATATTGACAGCCAAGATGGCTTGGGTGAAGATAAAGTTGTTTTAACACTTCGAAAACTAACTCAACTATTCAAAACACTTTATTCTTAAATTTTTTGTAGAAACGTATTAAGTAATATATTCGTAAAATTAAACAATGTATTGTCATACTAAATACATACTGTTTCGGCGCGGTCCTTTCCGCGGCGTTTGTTATCTTCTGGTACCAACTAGGAGAGAATTCAACAAGTCTAAGTTCAATACTAGAACTTCCACCACAATAATTTCTCCCAGGCCTTTTTGCGACGTTTCGCATCTCAAAGTACTAACTAAGAGATATTTCCATAATTCCTAGTTCAATACTAGGACTTGCACCACCTTGTCTTTAAACTGAGTCCTGGTTCAATACCAGGACTTTGCCACAACACTTTAACGTCCACTTTAACTTTAGTCCTGGTTCAATACCAAGGTCTTGAATACAAAACTGTAATCCAGTTCAAACACATGCACATTAAATCATGGTTCAATAACAGGACTTCACCAGAATCACTTCACTTTATTACTTAAATCGCTTACTGCCATGAAACACACGATTCAACTGATAACATAATAAGATTTTATTTTCTAATTTTCACAATTCTCATAATCAAAATTGCTGGGCTAGCTCCGTTCCCACGCACGAGCTTTACCTGAGCCATATTTGCTTTTCTTGATCAAGGATCGAGTTACAACTTGAAGATTTCGTCTGGAATGTGATGCGAAGAACGCAAATTTTGCTGACATGGCGCAGGTAAAGTGTACATGGGAAAGGAATATCTAGTAGGAATTTAGTAACCTTTAACGGCAGGGCTAGACAAATTACGAAAGTATCGTTGAGAGTAGTCGAAATAAATTAAATAAATTTTAACATAACTTTATCGAAATAAATTAAATAAATGTTGACATAACTTAACATATTCCCCGCCTTGAACTTGCGGCTGAAACATTTAGACCTGGGTCCAGTGATAATGATGGCTGGTTGATTTGTCGAGGTAATGGAATTGATGCTGATTCAATGCTCAAGCGATCTCGTTGAAGGCACAACCTCCGGCTGAGGTAGAGCAATATGCCGGCTAGTAAAGCAAAATTTAGGTACCCAATGCTGTAGTGATGAATGTGGTGAGACGGATGGTTGAACTCCGTTGTTTCGTCTTGCTGCAATTCTTTTACCCTTTTGCGGAGACTAGAGATGTTGCTAACGGTTTCCTTGATCGTCAGGAATATCGGAACGTATGATACTTCAGCACTAGTTGGGACGAGCAACGGCGAAAAATTGGCGGCTTCATTGTAGATGGTGCAGCCATTGGTCACGTTGAGCTTGCCAGTGCCGCTCAATGTCTTGGTATGAACCATTGAAACGGTTGGACTGGTACAGCTGGATTCAAGCGGGAATCCGCTTAGAGTTCGTGATTTGACAAGGAGCCGATGGTGTGGATTAGCTCAGAATGGGTTTCTCGCAGCTATGAATATCAGGCCCCTTTCGCTGCACGGGATGATACTGTTTGCAGATGTAGTTGGATTGGTCGTTTACGAGATATCTGGACAGCTCGATACTAAAAATAGGATAGAACAAGTCTCGTGCTAAGTTTACTAAAATATATTGGGTAGATGCAATGACCTCGATAAAGGCATCCTTCTTGGAGGCGGGGATGACGTGCAATTGCAGCACTTTATAAGAGCCCTGGGCTAGTAGGGGGAGTTTGAGTCAAAAAATCATTTAATTCGGCAGAATCCGACCTTCGATTGTCATCAGGTTGTAGATTTTCGGAAGATCGCGCTGGCTATCTGGAAGCTGCAGCTGCAACTGACATATCTTCTCAAAATATAAACCTGAGTGTTCCTCGAGCGAAGAGAGTGTCAAAAACGGTGAAGCCTTTGTTGAAACGACTGTCCTGAGGAGCACCAACAATACATTGAACATTGTGGCCGCCATTGTCTTACGAGGCCTTTTAGTGTTGGAGGGCCCTGCTTGATCAGTCAAATTATTGTCCGGAATACTTCGATGGCAAGCCCTTTTTTGTGTCGGTGCCTGGTTGGATGAAGCTGTTGGTCGCTGTCGAGAGACGGGTTCTCATCTTGTACTGTTTTGATAGGCAGAGGGGCTATGTCGATTATAAAGCGGCGTAATACTCCGGCACTTGTTTTCACGTCAACGACTCGAACTATGCCATCGTTGCCATGAATGACGTTTACGATGCGCCCGAGTAGCCATTGCAAGACTGGTGTATTAGCCTCCTTAAGCACAACCATAGTCCCAACCCGCAAATTCGTTGGTTGTTGCCACTTAAACCGATATTGGAGTTGTGATAGATGTTCCTTTGTCCAGCGCTGCCAGAAATGATTTTTAATGTGAAACAACTGCTTCCATTGTTGATGCAGATTAGATTGCTCTGGTGGTACTATAGGGTCAGCGATATTGGTTAGCGACTCCCCTACGAAGAAGTTTCCGGGAATCAGAGCCGTCAAATCAGTTGTGTCGGAAGATAGTGGAGTCAATAGCCGAGAATTCAATATTGCTTCCACTTCAGCTGCCGCGGTGGAAAGCTCGTCGCTAGTTAAAGGGATGTTGTGTAAGGACTTCGGGAGAAGATGCTTTGCAGATTTAACGGCAGCCTCCCACAATCCGCGGAAGCGCGGGGATCTCGGAGGAATGAAGTTGAAGTCAATGCCCTTTATTGAGCAGAATCGAGTGATGGATTCAATTCCCTCTCCGGAATACAGAGTATCCTGTACTTCACGAAGCTGATTGTAGGTCCCTACAAAGTTCGTGGCATTGTCGAAGTAGATGGTTCTGCAATTACCTCTCCGGCTAATGAAACGCTTTAAAGCTCTTATGAAAGCCTCTGTTGTCAGATCTGCCACCACTTTCAGGTAAATGGCCTTAGTATATAGCGAGATATGTCTTCTGTGGTTTTTGCCTCGAATTTAAAAATGAGTCTAGAAGGGCCCACAGTAGTCGACGCCGGGGGTGATGAATGGCCGGGCTGGTTGTATGCGGCATGCAGATAAATTTCCCTAATCTGTGAACTCAACCTTGAATTCGCTTTCTCGCAGCTAACGCAATTGAGAACAATGTTCCGGGCAATATTCTTACCTAATACGCCAGAATCTTTGACGGGTTATAGTGTGCAGTGCTAAAGGAGCCACGTGGTTATGTTGATAATAGATTTGCGTCATGATTAGCTTTGTTATATAGTGCAAGTATGGTAGCACGGTGAGGTGCTTTGCTTCGTAGCTGATGTGAGCTTCCTCGAGGCGTCCACCGACACGGTTTATGCCATTGTCGTCCAGAAACGGGCACAACGCAGATATTTGACCTTAACGATTAACTTGACCGTGATGCTGAAGTTGCCGTAGATCCTCCTTGAATGATCAGCCTGGCAATGTTTTAGGATAGCGATTAGAGCAGTATCAAGCTCCGTTACAGTAAGGTGAACGGATTTTGGCTGACTAATTTTACGTGTTGTGTTAAGAAAGCGAAGGACGTAAGCTAGTACTCTTTGGAGATGCTTGAAAAAGTTTTGATGCTCACTCGAGGTAATGACTTTGAGCGTGAATTCTGTGGCAAGGAGTACTGCTTGCCTGGTTTTCCGTTCAAGCTTGGTTTCGAACTTAGCAGGCTGCTTAGGCCAGGCGTTTCGGTGACCGTAGAGGAAGATGGGCCCGTAGAACCAGGTGGTAATTTTTTGTAGCTGCGCGGGTGACAATC
Organism: Odontomyia ornata; assembly: GCA_963969285.1. Taxonomy (NCBI): domain Eukaryota; kingdom Metazoa; phylum Arthropoda; class Insecta; order Diptera; family Stratiomyidae; genus Odontomyia; species Odontomyia ornata. The sequence goes on along the minus strand of OZ017740.1, from coordinate 91,775,234 downwards.
CTCGGCTGATTATGTCTGCAGCATTCAACTTATATAGGACGTACCGCCATTAATCAGTCGATGTTAGGTCTTGGATTGTCGCTACCCGGTTTGCTACGAAGGTGCACCACGAGGATGATTCTGACCTCAACCCTGCCAAGACGATTTCGGACTTGCACCAAAAGTAGCAAGGAACGTCGGGCCAATGGAGATCCGTTCGGACTCGATTTGCAAATTTAGCTGCTAATGTAGCAGCTTGCAGCTCTAATATCGGAAGCGTTGATTTTTTAGTGGGTGCGACTTTAGACTTTGCGCAAAGCAGCCGCACGATAGTTGAGTCGCCTGTTTGCTGCAATCTGACGTAGATAGCGGCTCTATACGCCTTCTTCGAGGCGTCGCAAAAGACATGGATCTGTAGGTCCTTTGCCAAACATCGAGCGAAAAGGTGTAGAGGAAATTTCATTCTCCTTTTGAAACTTGCACCAAAGAGTGTGGGATTCAATTGGTGTTGCCGCGTCCAGATCGATCTGTAAATTCCACAGATACTGAAGCAAGATCCTAGCCTGGATGGTCACAGGGCTTATCCGAGGAGACGGTTCGTTTGGTGACAGCTCAATGGGCCTCCTCTAGGATATTGATGGAGAACTCGTCAGTACTAGAAAGCCAGGTTGTCCCAGCGTCTTGATGTGACAGTTTTTTTCATCCTGTACCTCAAAGAGCAATGCTCGATCTTCTGCAGGAAGGTCTCCCAGAGGGCTGGAACCTTGCGCCTCCTCGGCTAGTTTCTGAAGGCATTTGACCGCTAAATATGGTGCAGCGGTCATACCATAGGTGTCAGTTTTGAGTTGGAAATAACTTAGAGTGTGCTCTGGGGAGTCTCTCAAAATAATAGTTTGGTACGGTTGATCCCGTTTGTCCACTTTAACCTGGCGGTATATCTTCTCGATATCCGCCGTGAAAACAAACTTTGGCATTTGAAAGCGTAGAAAGATAGTAAACACATTCTCTTGGAGTGCAGGACTAGTGTGAAGCACTTGATTTAATGAAATGAATTTTTCTGACGCGTCGAAAACTACCCGAAGCTTGGTGGTACTGCTTTCTGGCCTGATGACACAGTGATGTAGTAAGAAGTAGTACGGTAATTGTATTTCCCCTTCGAGTATTGGTTGCATGTGTCCAGGTTGCAAGTATTTGTACATGAATTCTGTATACTGGCGCCTGGGGGAATCATTCTTTGCCAACTTGCACTCTAAGGAAAAGTACAGCCATACCCTTGATTGATGATTCCCGTGAGAAACGTACGATGAAACGGCTATTTGCATCCCGTCTGGTCGTTCGAGCAAACTGTTTCTCACATCTCTTTTCATGGTTGGTCGTCGAAGACTGTGGAGTGACGTCATCTAGTTACCAGAAACTACTCACGTGCTTCTTGAGCTGACACGCTCCGCAGATGCCAGATGTTGCTGGTAGGCTATTGGCGATGTCCGCAATTCCCCTCCAAACTACTCAGCCAAACACTGTATTTTGTAGCGTGAGCATGTCCTTGCCCAGCCGGATCTGGCCAGCTGAAAGCAATTTGAAGAAATTTACAGCTCCGATCAGCAGTTCAATCTTTCCAGGCTCGTTAAATTTGGGATCCGCTAACTTTACGTTCTTAGGGATCGTCCCCAGCGAAACATTGATTTCTTTGCTGGGCTGATTGTTTATGATATCAGGCAAGATGAAGGCCTCCAAATTGGCTTCAAACCTAGATGTTCTGAATTTTATTCAAATGTTAGTTCTGGTACTCGTTACCTGCCTTCCATGACCGATACCCTCGATCGCTAGCTCTTGGGACGAGGTTTCTAGCTTGAGCTTTGATGCCAACCGCTCTGTGATTATATTGATTTGAGAGCCTGAGTCAAGCACCGCACGGCATTCTTTCTCTTGTTCGTTGGAAGAATATATTATGACGCAAATTGTTCTAATTAGAACGTAGCATTCATTGGCTCCCGGAACGGCTGGGAAAGTGCTGATGGTCCTGGATAAACTTATTGACGGAGGAGTTTTAGTCGATGCTTTCATGTTAGGTACCTTGGAGTCCTCACCATGCAGCATGGTGTGGTGCATAATACCGCAGCGCTTGCACGCACCCGAAATATAATGATTAGCAAAGTGGTCTGACTTCAGACAATTCGTACACAGCCTATGCTTGCGCATAATTTCCCTGCGTCCCTTCAGAGACTTTCCTTGAAAAGTTGAACACGAATAAACTGGGTGAGTTTGAGGGCAAACGAGACAGTGGCCTTCAGCGGTTGTTGTAACAAGAGCGGCTGATTTGGCGATCTTGTTCCCTGATTGTCTGGTTGCCGTAGCTTTAAGACTTTGAAAGCGAACTTATAGGAATGATAAGATTTTCTTTAGTGTGTCGAGCTCTCGTGGGGCCATGTCTCGCTGTTCAAAGAGAAATACATTGGAGCAGTCCAATTTCTTCCGCAGCAAAACCAAAACAACTGGATCCCACGAGATGACTTCAATGCCGAGATTCTTCAGCCGCAATGGGTATTCGTTGGTGGTGTGCTGAAACGTCTTGAGGCTCTTGGTACACTCGGCTTGTATGCTAGGTTACAATATCAACCGTTGTACTAGGCTGTTCACAAGAATTCTTTTGTTGTAATACCGGTCATTGAGCAATTTCCATGCGTCATTATAATGGCGATCAGAAACCGGCAGGTGTTGGATTAGCGAAATGCTACACCACTGACGTTATTTATAAAATAATATAGTTTTTCAGACTTGCCAATCGCTTGCTCGTGGATCATTTGTGTACAAAAGTCCATAAACTGGACCCATTTCAGGTAATCACCATCGAAATTGAACAGCGTTATTTTTGGCGTTATCCCAAATTCGTTCATCGTAACTTGAAAAACGAGTGACGTATTCATCTTCCGATACATTTTTATCAATGTTGCTGCCTTAGAACGTATCTATCTCCGTTCCAACGCACGAGCTTTACCTGAGCCACATTTGCTTTTCTTGATCAAGGATTGCGTTACAACTTGCAGATTTAAATTGTTTACTTAGCGTCTGGAATGTGGTGCGAGGAAGGCAAATTTTGCTGACATGGGGCAAGTAAAGTGTGCATGGGAATTTAGTTACGTTTAACGGCAGGCCAAGACAAATTACGAAAGTATCGTTGAGAATAATCGAAATAAATTAAATAAATTTTAACATAACTTAATCGAAATAAATTAAATAAATTTTAACATAACACATACTTTCTTATTTTTCAGAACGAATTCTAGTCCACCTACCACCGCGGAGACCAACCATTGATGAAATCCTAAACAGTCAATGGGTGTCTAACCCGAACCTTAGCTCATTACTGATGACACACCACATCAATCAACATACCAAGCCAGCAACTGAGAAGAAATCAACTTTTTGGTTTCGCACAAAAACCAACCGCAATAGAAAGAACTACTCCCTCCGACAACGATACCTTGAAGTAGCCAGCAAAAACATTCTACAATTCAACACTAAAAGGAATGAAGGAATAATGGCTGATAACTTTCTGCATCCAATTGACCAAACAAGTGAAATCTTTGAGCCTGAAAAAACGACAGTTAGCACAAAGAAATCCTTCTTTTCCGGTACTCTAAAAAAGAAGATCGGTCCAATGGAAGCAGATAAAAATAAAAAGAGTATTCACAATGGAGACCTGTCTCGAACGTTTGACAGTAACAATATTCCACAATCCCCGCTATCGATGAAAAACTATGATGAGGAAAAGGGTAATTTTATAATGACTCCAACCGACACAGATGATCTCTCTAAGCTGAATCCTCTCGAAATTGAGGCTCGGCAAAACTTGGAAGAATTAGGTGTTACGGCAGAAATGATTCGTGCTGCTATCAAAAATGGTCCAAGAAGTGACTTGATTGGTGCTTACAGAATTATTATCAACCGCCTACAAAAGCAAGCATGGTTTGCTAAACGTCAAGCTGAATTGGCAGCACTGGAGCTGCTGCAAGTGACAAAACAAGAAAAACGGGAGCGTAGCTCGTGTACGATTTTATAAAACAAATTTGAAGCGTTGAACTGTGGCGTGTAGAGTTTCAGCCACTCCATCAACTTTTAATAGTTTATAGGGCATGCTATATAAAATTATGTCTCCTATGGAGTCGAAATTTGCAAAATAATTTCATGTAAAAGTAAATAGATAAAGCTTTAACCTAAAACCCTTCATGTTCAGACATACATAAGTAGTTGAAATTTAACCAAAAATATCTAATCATTGGTCTAGAACCACTGAGGTAATTGTAGTATGTATAGCTTAAAATGTATCAGTACCACAAATACCAATTAGTAGATAATTCAAGTGTTTTTGCCGGAATTTGAATTCTGCTGTTTTAAGTAAAAACTGTCAGTAGATTCAAACTCCTTTTTGTATTCCTATGAAACTATCAATATTTCTATTGTGATAATCTGAAATTTATATGCAAGGAAAAAACCCCAACCAACATGACTCATTAGTAGGTATCTTAGTAGTATAGTTGAAAATTTAAACATTCTCCCGAAATTTAAAATGAAATTGAATGCAGAATTTCCTAATTAATAGACATGGTTTCCTAGTAACTAGCAAACATACTTCTAAACACACAATTTTCATAAAGTTAAAAAATTTTTTAACCCCACGATTATTGTTGCATCAAATAAATTAATAGTGTATACCTTTACTTGGTGAAAATTCTTTGTAACTACACAAAACCAAATGAAACAAAATCCAGGGTTTACCAAGTTTCAATTAAATTAATTTAACATGATAGCTGTTTCAACATACCATGTCTTCTTTGGATGATAACATGTCGTTCGATTTGTTTTAAATATTAAAAAAAAACAGATTGCAAACATTAACTCTTGCCTTCGAAACTCAAACCAAATTGTATGAATACAGTTAACTAAAAATTGTCATCTGAGAAGGATATGGTGTATCGAAAGATATGATATTAATTAAACAAATGAATCGGTGAATGGAAAAACAATATAACTCCAAAATTTATATTTTTTAACTGAGTTAGGTGAAATTTCTTTTATAGGTATTTCTTCTTGATGAGTTGAAAAAAAATCTTATATAAAACCCTGTGTACGCCTCTTCTGGACTCCTTATTACAGCATTGAGGGGGAAATGGTATAACTTCAGGAGCTGTATCGTTTTTCAACTCAATGTGTTGCTCTTCCTATTAATAGAGATCGATGTGCTTAATCATATTTACGATTTTTCTTCCTGAAGAGCCATCAGGCCTTACTTGTTTGCGTGAGCAGATGTGTTTTAACTACTTTGATTCATCTTCAGTGTTTTATTTATGACTCAATTCGTATACTAATGTTGAGGTTAGTTAGATTTACAGCAGTAAAAACCAGCGTGTCTTGGTCAAGCGGTATATTCAGTGCGACTGATTCCTTTTACAAAAGAACACAAAGTAATGATAATGCAGTAATCTGATATACATGTAATAGAAGTGAGGGAGAAAGAGCAAAGGAAATTTAGAACTATTATTGCATTTTTACAGTGTTATTTAAATGTATTTCAACAACTAAATCAAAAGATGCATCAGTGTTTCTTCTCAAGTATTTGATTAAAACTATAATTAATAATTCTCCAATTCAACCTATTGTGAGATTGGCCGAATATTACCAAATGAAAATATCGTATTATTTGTATGAATATAATTTTAACGATATCTTCCTCGTTACACATCTCTCACGCGACTGTTAGGGACTATCCGCTATTTCCTGTTTTACTGCTCGGTATTGCCAGGTGGCAGCGTTCATGATAGCTTGACCTCTGCTGACATGGAATCGTCCCGATTTCCTCGTTTTCTCCATAAATGTCATCTTCATCGTAGATGACGAAGTCCAGGCTCAAATGACTCCACGGTTTCATTTTATCGCTGGAATGAACGGAGCAGACCCGTTGGCCCCCTCTTTACGCATCTTCCAGATCGATGATAATGTAGCGATCGTTTCTCAATATCTTAGAGACGATATATGGGTCTCGATATTTGGGTTCCAGTTTTTGCAACTCGCCAGTTGCACTAGGAGCGTTCTCTGTAACGACGAGATCTCCTTCTATATGTACGTGTGGCTCCTAATGTTTCTTATGAAAGCGTTCTGTCCATCGTCTTTTTTCAGTCAATATATTGTTCGTAGCCTCTTGTTGAACGTTGGTGATCGTCGGTGTGGTTTCGATCACAAGGTCATCATGTATAGGGTGATTCATAACAAGTGTACACATATGAATGGGCCTTAACTCTTATTTATCACCAACTTCAGGTCCATATATTGACAGATTATGACAGTTTGGTCTTTTACAATTCTAACCATGGCGTCATACACACCAGCCGAACGTTTTATTATTTTTAAAACTTTTTACAAAAATAATGCATCGCCAGCGCAAACATTTCGCGCTCTACGTGAAATCGAATAATTTCACGAAAACCCTCCAACGTATAGATTTTGGTGCCACCAACTTATTACTATCACCGAGGCGTCGCATCTATCAGCCCTGGTTTACAGTGTAGTCCTGTTTAAGTAAGGCGGGTTGCTCAAATTCTCGCATTCCAGTGATAACTTTAATAATTTCTTTCAGCGTCAGATCCTAACATTGCATTGCCGTGTTATCCAAACATTTTGGCAAGCCTCTACGATGGGGATTTTGTCTGCTATGCTGCTTGGATCCAAAGGTTCCTCCTTAGGCTTTTGACTCACCGCAGCGATATGTTACATCTTCACTCCTGCTGGATGCATGACCTCGAAATCATACTCCTGTACTCTGAGCCACCAGCATGCAATTCTAGCATTAGGTGACGTGTCAACACCCGGAAACATTCACCCAATGGGTAGAAAAGAAATCATTCTAATGCCTCGAGCACTGCCAAAATCTCCATTTTGTGACTGATGTACCTTCTTTCTGCATCGGTGCAGTGTCTGGTAAAATAAAATACAGAGCTATATTCCCACTTGATTTGTTGCTTACATTAGTCCGCCGGCTTAGAAAAGAGAACTGGCTGCATTGTGCACTTCATGTTCTGCTCGCGGGCTGTCAAGGCTGTCAAAGTAAAGCCTTTAGTTCGTTAAAAGCTTTATCGGCACTCTTTTCCCATACAAACTACTTTTGCTCCTTCAGTTGAAGTAAGTCAGTTATTGGTTTCGAAATAGGAGAATATCCTTCCACAAATTTTCGGAAGAATCGTGTTAGCCTATGGAATCTTCTGACTTTGATGAAGTTTGTCGGGGGGTGGAAAGTTCCTGATAGCGTTGACGTTTTTAATACCCGGCTTTATTGCTTCTTTGTTAACTTGGCATCCGAGAAATGTAATTTTCGTAGAGAAAATTGTACACTTTGACTTTCAGAGGCTAAGACCAACTTCTCTTAAAAGTTGTAGGGATCCCTTTAAAATCTTCATTCGTTCAGTGAAAGTGGAACTAGCAATGATGACCTCGTCCATGTAGCTAACTATCTTCCTCGATGTCCTTTTTCTTATAAAATTTTGGAACATTTCTTGAGATACAATCGGTGGGTTAATGAACCCAAATGGTATAGCATTGAATTTTAAGTGGTGACAAATGGAATATACCGCCGCAATTTATCCTCTGGAGACATCTGGTAGTACCCGATGGTGAGATCAAGTGTGGTAAAATAGTCGTTTCTAGAAATCTGCTATAGTTACTCCTCGACTGTTGGCATCAGGTGCTTTTTTTCAGTAAGGGAATTGAGTTCCCTGTAATCAACGCAGAGTCGATCTTCTCTGTTGTAGTCCGCGGCACTCTTAAATGCTAGTGAGTGATTCTCGTCGAGCAAAAAATTTCGCAACGCCCGCGTTATCGATCTGCTTTGAAGTTCGTGGACACCCATTTTCGATATAATCTGCAACTTCCCTCATTGTTTGGCATCTACTGGTTTCTTGTTAGAGAGCTTCAAATGTTATGGGCAGCATTCATGCTGTGTCGATCCGAAGTAAGCTATATAGCAATTCTCCCTCCTTACGATAACAACAACTTCGTTAGATTTCCCTTGTTTTGCTATGAGCTGCGAGATGAAGTGCATATGCAAAACTTTCCTTATTAATGTACTTGATTTGGAAATTGTAAGTAAGCATCATTAGTGCGTATCTTTGTAGAGGGCTGGCTGTGTAGACAGGTATACATTTCTTTGCACCGAAAATCGTCAACAACGGCTGATGATCGGTCTGAAGCTCGAACTGGCGACCGTAGATATAACGATGAAACTTGAATAATGCAAATGTCAACGCCAAGGCTACTTGATGAACTTGTGGGTAGTTCTTCTCGGCGCTTGTGAATGTTCGCGCTGCATGCATTCTCGGTTGCTTATTCATATCCAGCGTCTCATGCATAAGAACCGCACCCATATCGTAACTAGATGCATCTGCCGCCACGATAATTTTCTTCTTTCGGTCATAGTGGGTTAAAACAAGATCCGAGGAAAGTATATTCTTGAGCTTCTCGAACATCTCATGGTGTAATTGTGTCCACTTGAACTTGACATCCTTATGCAGCAACTCGTCCAGCGGTCCACGAAGCTCCCTCAGCTGATGAATGAATTTGCCTTACCATGTAATGGCCCCAAGGAAAGCTTGCAATTATTGAACGTCTTTCAGTGCCAGCATTTTGTTCAGAACTTCAAACTTCTCTTGACCCGGTCTCAAACCGTTTTCGTCACTTACGTGCCCCAGAAATTCCAATTTCTTTTGACCAAATGAGCACTTCTCGATCTTAAGGTGAAACTCGCAGCTTTGGATACGTCTCAATACTTCAAATAGATTTTCACGATGGTCGGCCTCATAAGCCCCTCGCACGATAAAGTCGTCAATGAAAGGGAATGCACTTTTTACTCCGCTCATCATTGTGTCGACTAGTTGCTGGAAAGTGCCTGGAGCAGTTTTAATGCCAGGTTGAAGGCGATTTACCACAGTGTGTGTTGATCGTCATCATTTTCTTCGCTTCATCGTCGAGTGTCACCTGCAGAAACACATCCAAAAGGTCAATCTTACTGTCCCGATATTGGGACAGTTTAGAGAAGATATCTTGAGATGCTGGCAATGGGTGCTGGTTCGGTTCAAGTGAGTTATTCAAACCCATTGAATAATCGGAGCAAATTCTTACCCTGCCATCCTTCTTTTTAACGGCAATAATTGGTGCTGCATACTCTAAGTAATCGACAGGGCTAATCACCCCCAACAGTTGCAACTGCTTAAGTTTGTTGGCTATCGGCGCTGCAGCAGCAAATGGGACTGGCCACGTATTTCGAAAAACTGGCTTGGCACCTTCCTTAAGCGCCTTCATTTTATTGTATCGCCCCAATGCATTATTGAAACGAGACGAAAATTCCTCGTTTACCTCCTCGTTTAGTGACGGTGCCTTCACTTGCCCTAATGTGCTGCAAAGTTTATCAATAGACACGTTCCATAAGTCAAGCGCTTCCATCCACTCGCTTCCAAGCACATTCAAATTAAATGCCGAGACGTAGCAGATGCTACTGTTCTCTCTACCGTGCAATTTCAACCTTGTATTGAACTTGCCCAGCATCTTCACTGGATCTTCCAATGCGCTCATGGCTTGATCCTCGTTTGCAGCTAATCTCGTAGATCCTTATAGCCTCCGATTTGCCTCAGAGATAATCGTCCAATCGGAACCCGAATCAAGTTGTAATTTGAGCTTCATGTTGTCGATTGCGGGCTTAACAAACTTGCGCAACAAACTAGCCATCGATTCAACTTTGAGGCTCTTGCGTTCGTTGAAATCTTACCAGCGTCTGGAATGTCGTGCCGATATTTACGTTCAGTATCTTTTTTTGGTGTCCGTCTCTTCTGTAGTCGGGGCAATCTTTCTCTGTTGGATCTTGAATATCGCCACACTTGCGGTGCGGAAATCTTGCTTTTACAGCTTTGGTGTACTGCATTCTTCTTGCTCCTTCTTCTGGTCGTAGCTTGCTCATGTTCTCCTTCAGTTTCCCATGAACTGTCAATATCTCACTCTTACATATGCTTTCCGGCCCCAAAACCATAGACTTTTCAGCTTTTAAGTCACTCAGCTGTAAAATTTAAGCTTATCACTACCATTTGACTCTACGCTGGCACATCCTGCCGCCAACTTTGGCCTGCTCTTATTTTGTCAATAATTTCTTCAAAGCCAATGAGTCTTGGGTTTTATTCACACCTTACGTTGACTCACGCAGCATATTCTGGAAAACTTTCATTTACATCTTTTTCAGTCTTCAGACAATTGTATCTAAGCAAAAATTGAGACTCCTGACGACCAAATACCCGCATAAGCTCCTTAACAGCGTCATCGAAGGGGATCGTTCCCCTCGTCTGTGGGAAAGTAGTGTTTGCGAGCCCCCGGTAATCTGATGTTAATAATTTCTCTGGAAGTAGGTCAACTCCTGCTGAGTTTGTCATTTCGGCAGCGTAACGAAAATGGACTCATAACGCGCGTATCATAACTCAAGCGTCAGGTCGTCTTCCGCCCTGTACGAAAATTTCTCCATACGATCTGCCAGATTGTTCTGCAATGACGTTCCCGCTGGGGCTACCGATGGCTGATGCTGAGGCAATTGTTGGGTCAACAACGCGATTGTAGTATCTGTCTTGTTTTGCTGTTCAGTCATTTGTTGGGCCATTTTACGTAAATTCGGATCCCGACGCTACTGTTGTAGTCCTGTCTCTTAAGCAGATAATGATGCAAGGCTAGTTAAAATATAGATGGAATAGTTTATTATCCTTTGCTATTACAACATAAGCTCCGTGAGCTTAGACTTGACTCCACGATTCCTCTATGACAAGTGTTCTTCTGTCACGATCATTGTTGCCATCCCAACATTCTCCATTTTGTTTCTTCACCAATACGATTGGTGATGAATATTTAGACGTACTCAGATGGATGATATTATTCGTTGATAATTCTTTGCTGATTTCTTCAACCCTTTCTCATTTTGCCAGACGTATCCGATACGGTCAGGAATGAACTGGACTATTCGGCTTTAGCTTGGTACTTATAGATTGCGTTTTGCATCTACCCATCTCCGAGGTTTTCTCTGCAAAATAGTCATGATATTCGCGCATCATCTTCGAAAATTCTGCCTTTTCGTGCATTGAAAGATTGTTTATGGAATTCATAATCGAAGGTTTTTATTTCTAATTTCGGCATTCATGCGACTCTATGAACGCACGATGTGAATCTTTGCATAAGTTGTCTCTCTCAAGAAGGACAGTGTTGGAGTATTTGAGTTCGACGCCGGTTGTTAAGTTGTCAATCTCCAATCTAGTTCACATTTTCTGAACGTAGTCAAATGTACCACTCGCGAATCGCTTCAGAGTTATTGGCTGGCATTTCATTAAATTTAAGGCCTTTAATTGACATACCAGTAGTTTATTGCCGCCTGGATAAAAAAAGGCGTCTTTTCCATCCATGGAAATATTTCTAGTCATCCTTGTCAGCGTTGGCTCCGATATATCCATTTGAACTCCATTGCTGATTCTGGAATCGACATCGTGGCCACGACACGTTTCACCGCTGTGGCCAACTTTTTGGTACCTTGAATATCGTGTTCATCGTTGTGACGAAAGGTATTTAATACATACATGAGCAATTTTCCTACAGTTGTAGCAAGTTATTGCATTGGCTTTAAATTTCTTGTTGTCAGCCAGCTCGTTCTCTGTTTTCTCGATAGCTCTTTGTGACATTTGGTGCCCACATGCAGATCGACCACTTTGTGGCGTATAATTCGTTCTATATCCATTATACTGTCTGACTTAAATTAACGTATTGTCATTTACAGTTTTAAAATCTGTACCCGTGGTTGCGTTCAGCAAGACATTGCATCATTCAGTCCGCCTCGTCTACCAATGGTGCCCATATGATGGTAGTACTTTTCGATCAATTCACTGTTTTCGTTCCATGATTTAAATGTGCGCACTGGCATTGTTCTGTTCATGCAGAAAAACTAATTTCAGCGCGCTAGCGAATATGTTCCAACTGGAAAAAACGTCAAACTGACTATCAAACTACATTCCCCCTGGGTGCTTCAATTTTGCTTGTACAACGAGAAGAAATACTCTTACGTCCCGCACATAAGCTTTGGAAAGAGCTTCTAGACGGCTTATGAACAGATCTGCAATCAGCAACTGTTCAGACAAATGATCAAATTCAGGCAAAACGTCAACTATACCCCACTCGTAGCCGCACAAAATGTTGGCACGTTTTTGTAACTCACGCTTTAACGCAAGGAAATTTAGTTTATTTCGCATATTTTCATTAGAATTCATTTTAAACGGATCCCATTTTTGAGTTGTCAGACTAGCCGAATATTACCAAATGAAAGAATTTTATTATTTGTATGAATGTAATTTATTCGATATCTTCCTTATTACACGTCTGTTATACGACTGTCAGTGACTACCCAAGTTTCCTGTTTTACTCGTTGATATTGCCGGGGGGCACTGTACGAACTTGACACTATAATCAGTTTACCAGTGACTGTTCTACATCAGCTTGCATTTCGGTTAATCCTTATATCGAAAGACTTGATACAAACAACTTCAAACAACTAAAGCCTAACGTCACTCCGGGATGGCTAAACAAACATACTCAATGAAGAGAAGGTTAATGATTTAAATAAAGTTTTAGAGTATATGAGTGACGAATTTTGATATTGGAGTTATATTGTTTTTCACTCACCGATTTAAGTGCAAATGTGTTGAATGGTGAGTTTTCTTTTAATTGACTTTGTGTAGTTATTGTTGGATCAATCTAAAACTCGCTTTTATGATCATGTTTGCAACACATAATCATAACTAGATAAAGTAGAATCGCAATAAATAAACTAGTAACAAATTTCAAGATATTGAATGAAACCTAAATGCCAATATTATTGAGTAGAAGTAAACAAATTACATATTCATGAAAAAAATTCGAAAATTATTAAAGCTAAATATAAATGAAAATCATTTAGTAAATATAGGACCAATAAATCAATTAAAATTAAATACTTATAAAGCAAGTAACGACATTTACAGTAGTTTCCTAGCAAATTTAGATTAAATTTATTGCATCACATGAGGAACAAAAGACAGGAATTTGTTGATTTAAAATTTAACAAAGAAAATATCTATGTATATATTCCATTGTTATCAACCAATTATGTAAAGTCTATAAGAGAAGTACCATTTCTACAATTAAGTTAATGTTTATGCAAAGTTTATAATATATTGAATTTAATTTGAAGATAAGAATGATGGAAATTTTCATTTGTAAAATAAATCTTTCTACTGCCCTCTTTTCTAAACATCGATGGATACGTCTTACTATATTTTCGTAATTTACTACATAGTTTGTTGCGAACTCCAGCGTACCGACTATCTCCCATTCGCAACTTCAAATTGCCGCCGTAACATTTCCCCCTTCCTTTGGGCACATATACGCTTTCATCAATAAATTTATTTATTTTTATTATTATTTAACAATTTCTCTATAATTTTTATTTTCCCACCATCTCCATCCTACCCTTTTCCATTATTTTCGATTACAAAAAAAAATAGAATTTAATAATAATTTCAATTTTCCCACTAACAACATTCCATTCATTAATTCTCATTAACAAAAATTCATGCGATACATTTTCCCTAACAAAACCTCATTCCTTCCTTCATACTAACTAATTTTATTCATTAGCTCCCACTAACAAATCCTAATTTTCATACTAACAAAAATTCATTCACGTTTCCCTAATAGTTGAAGTTGTTGATACAATGAATGGGAAATCAACAGAAGGTGGCTCCGTTAGTAGCGTCATGGATTCTCGACCGGAGGTCCGCTGGGACCCTGGCTTCAATTTCCCCGAGCGCAGGAAAGCGCTCTTTTTAGAGTATCGGCAAAAGCAATTGCTTCCGTATACATAGTATATGATAATTCACATCTATGCGAATTGCCATAAATGCAAAATGGAAATTGTTGCGTTTGTCGATACGAAAAAATGTGTGGGTGGCGAAATCGAAGTGCAATGAACTTCGATTACGTTACCCAGATGCGGCAGCGGTAATGTAGAATAAAAGGATTGCGGGATTGGGTTCTTGGATTTGGGAACTTGGAAAATAAGAGGGAGTGTGGTAGGCATTGATTTTTGGATTCCGTTTTGTGTTTGAAAAGAAGAAGAAGAGGAGGTGCTTTGGCAGTTTCTAGATAAAGACTAATTTTAAATTCGTGAAAAAGTGAGGTTTCGAATTGGATTTAATTACAAACGTGTGAATCGGAATAGAAAAATTCCTAAAATTTTGCTTGTGGCATATGCGAGTGAAGTTAAGTGCGGATTTTAGAGAAAGGAAAACAGTTAAGTGGAGTGAACCGAGAATAAAAATAATCCGGCATAACCGAAACCCAAAGATTGTGTGGAAAATAAAATCAAGAAACTTATATTGTGGATTAGAATTTTAATTGTTCTCTAGGGCAGTTAAAAGTGAAATAGAAAAGTGTCCTAATTTAATTTATTAAAAGACGAGAAGAAAACCAAGAGAAACACTTTATTTTATCTTTGAAATTATACTATTGGATGAGATTCAAAGGACAATGGATTAGCTGAGAGTGAATTCAGCGTCTTGGGAAAGTGGCCGTTCTGTGTTTTCATTTTGGACTTTTGTTAACAGTAATTTTAAAAATTGAAGCTTGAGTTTCAGGGGCCCCGAATTCCTTTTATTGTTCTTCGCCGAGCGCTAGGAATCCAACAACGAAAGTGTGAGTAATTATTTGGATTTGTTTATTATCTTCTGTTATTTTATGTTATTAAATTAATTTTTTTGTTTTCTTTTTATAAAATTTTATTTAGCGGATTTTCCTTACATAAATTTCAAAAAAGGAGTGAAAATTTGTGAATTTTACTTGTAGAATTCTTTTTTTTGTGAATTAAATAAACGGCCATGTCTCATTAAGACAATAATCTTTCATTTCTTGAAATGAACTCCCCTTTCCCGTCCTTTTCCCTTCGTGTCAGTGTTTTTATGTAGAGTGGCTCAGCACAAACAGAGGGTGTCCCGGAAGTTCCGCGACACGACTGAGCGCTAGACGGCTTCAGTATGCCACTCCGGGCTACGCACCCCTCCGCTGAAACATAATGTCAACCGCGGTTGCAACACGTTACCTTCAATTTCTTGCTGAAATTTTCTGATAGAGGCAACACTCATTTTAATTAATGAACAAGGGACAGTTCTCCGCCTCACACAAACAGTCAGTTTTAGAAGTTGCCAAAATTTAAGTCATCATCTGGATGGAGTTCGTGATCATACATAAACTGGTAAGAAAATGTGTTGGAACATTAGTCTCCTGCTTAAAAATAATTAAAATAAAACATTTTCCATTATAGCGTGGGCGTCAGTTGTTCAGCGAAATAAATTATTTTAATGTGTTTTTGAAATACTCCGAAAATAATTTAAAAGTCAATAGTAAAAACTAAATAAATATAATACTGTGATGATTCAAGAATAAAAATGTGAAGAAGATTTGGATCAATTGGCACTTCATCTCAGAAAAAAATTATAAAATACTGCAATTATCAAAATAATATTCATCAATATTTAATATTTTATACCCCTTGTGTAATAATTATGGCAACTCTGCACGATGCCGGGAAGTGTTTGGTCAACATTGAACGCACTCGAGACATGCGGCAGAACACTTCCGCGTCTCGTAAGAGTTTAGTAAGCGAGCAGTCGCCTAAGCAAACTACTCGAAAACCGCATTACACATCTGAAATTTTAATTGCAGATTTGAAAAATTCAATTATTTCAATTTATAGTTATAAATTATAAAATATTTTTTTTTATTTCATTAGATATAAATTTTAGATAATTTTTTCTCTATATCAAATTTCAAAATTTCTTTATAATTATATTCTTTATTATAATTATCGTTTTCTATTATTATTTAAATTTTTCTATATAATTATTTTTCATTAAATCTGCAATTGAAACGCGGATATGGCAACACCTTTTCCCGCTGCACATGTACGTATTGCATTGGCAAAGGCAAGTGTGCAGCTGAATGAATGAGAGGCTCGTTGAGTGCCGTTACGACATCTACCAAGTAGATGATTGACAACCAAAAGGGGAATTTGTTATTGATCGTCACTGCGAACACGTCTCAGGAACAGTGCCAGCAGCAGTAGAAGCAACCACACCAGCTTCAGCCACGACCATGGTGGGAGTTCGTCTAGCTCGTACTCGTACTCCGGTTTCAAGATGTAATTAAAAGAATTCAGTGCTGGTAGAAGGTTTTAGCGGATAGTGGATCTCGGATTGCGTACGCCCAAGTAGTATAGGCCCTTCCTACTACTTTTCGAAACCACTTTCAGGATCAAGGTGTTCTGTACTATTGCTTTTGCCGTGCGCCTTGGATAGTCAGCGAGCGGATATTCCACTTAAAGGCGCCACGTGTGGGTCGGTCGGTGGTGTTGCGTCAGAAGTGGTTGTGTGTCGTAAAAACAACGGAAAATTAAACTTCCTTCAAGAGGTGACATCCTTTGCCGCGAATCGTCGATACGCAACCCAACCGAACATAACGGTTAGAAAATGCATAGAATGTTAAGGGGTGATAACAATGCGACCAATGTGAATGATGGAGAGAATTCCCTTGATTGAATCATAATCTCTGATTCAAATTTATTCAGCATTTCTTTTTCATTGAAGCCATCGAAACGGTAGAAACTAAATAGAGTGTACGTATGTGTGTGAAGTATGAAATTTTTGATCATTTGAAATCGCCCTACATGTTAATAAATTTCCCGAGCAATCAGCGACAAACTTTCACTTATTTGATGCAGGCGCATTTCAACGTATTTGGCTTGAGACTCGTAACATGAAGGTTTGCATGAATGGACGAACGTGCGGATCAACGAGCAGCGATTGAGATCGTTGCAGAAACATATTGATTACGATGTTATTATTCAGACTTTATGGTACTTTAGTACCATTATCTTTTGCGTTCAATTCAATTTCTTTCCATTGAATTTGTGGAACTGTGTCTTGGTGGGCTAATGGGCCGATCGGCGTTCGATTCGTGAACTATTGTGGGCAGTTGAGTGCGACTACAGGTGATGAATTAGCTTTTGATGCAAGAAACTTTGCTTGAACATTAATATACTTTCTCTCGGTGAAGAAGATACAGCTCACAATTAGACTAGTTGTTTCTTCAAACTGTTTTAAGATTTTGCAAATTTTTGGTAGTATAGAAACTAGTGACGGTAAGTGGTGGTTGCTAATTACATGATATAACTTTTGGAATAGAAGATTAATGGAGCCAGATTCCTGACTGTCGAGTAATATTGATTGCAAATTTTAAATTAGGGTTTTGATATGAGTTGCATTCGAGTAGAAGCTTTAACGGAAGTTAATATTGCAGCAATATTGCATCACCACATCACCAGTGGCGCCCAGCGAGGATGATGGTGAGTACCCGTTTATCTTCATACATTAATTTTTAAAGTATATATTTATTTACATTAATTCTTTTCTTGTCTTAATTCATCAATTGAACGAAACAACTACTAAGAAATTTTACAAATATTGGGTATCGTGTATTTGATATGCACGATTCTGAAATGAAAATATTAGATACAGTAAACTCTGCATTATGCTAACTAGAGTAAAATACAAGGTGCGTTCCAAAATAAACGTGATGCCATCTGTGAATGAGATAGCGTGTTAGAAAGTTACATCCCTTCCTGACTTCCAGTGAAAGTTTGGTAACATTCGGTTCAATGGAAGCGAAGTTATTGCGTCTAAAGCGACAGTATGTTTGTGTCATTGGTATAAAAATTAGTTTCGAACAAAGAGCTAATATCAAATTTTGTTTTAAAATCGGTGAAACGTTTACCGAAACATTTGAATTGATGAAAAAAGTTTATGGCGATGATTGTCTACCTTTTACCAGAGTCCGTGAGAGGTTTGCATATTTCAGAGTTGGTCGTGAGGACGTAAATAACGATGAACATACGAGCCGCCCAAAATCAGGGCTCACCGAAAACTCCATCGCAATTGTGCGTGAATTTATCAAAAATGAGCCAAAATCATCGTGGAAATTAATGGAATCGGAGTTGAATACCATCGATTTATCGCATTTTAAGTGATCATTAAGCTTACGAAAGGTCTGTGCACGGTAGTTCCAAAATAAACGAGACTTTTGCCATTAAAATCCTCTTTTGTGACTGATTTTTTTACTGGAAATTGCATTTTAACCATCAATCACTCACCGTATTTGCCTGATATGGCTCCCTGTGACTTCTACCTATTCGGACGATTGCATTTGGCCATGAAAAGAAAACGCTTTGCGTCCGTAGAGAGCATCCAAAAGGCTTGTACCGACATCATGAGGACATTCCGGTCAATGACCTGAAACACTCGTTCGAAAAGCTTTTGTATCGCGCAAAACAGTGTATCGAGGCTGGAGGAGACTATTTTAAATAAATAAACTCGAATTTATCAGAACAAGACTCCTGTTGTTTCTACTTTAGCTCAGTCTCGTTTATTTTGGATCGCACCTTGCATTGTATATACTTTATTGCATTTTTTGTTAATCAAATTTCTTTTTGATTTTTGCGATCATTGCATGTACTTTGGTTTATCATGTGAAATGTAATAGTAATAAGACTAGAACTAGAAGGGAAAATATTAAAAAGAAAACAACAATAGTTAAAGCGATTGGATGCGGATTGATTGTTGGGATAGAGTAAAAGTATATTAAAAGGGGTACCGGCTAATTCGTGCAGTTTTCTAACAGATGGCATAACTTAATTTTATTCCAGTGATTCTCCTTTCCAAATATGCGTTGAAAAGCTATTGTCATATAGTTTCAGAATTAGTATGTGCCATCTAGCTGAAGCGTAAACAACAATTCTTTTTTTTACTCTGAAAATGTCGAATATTGTGCCGAATAAAGTGTTTTTGCAGCGAGTACTTCTTCATTGAAGAAAAAGGCTGCCGAAAGCCATTGTATTTTGGTGGAAGTGTATGGTGTGCATGCTCTAGCTGAGCGTACGTGCCAGAAGGGGTTTGCACGGTTCAAAAGTGGCAATTTTGACTTGGAGGACGATGAACGGCCCGGACAGCCAAAAAAGTTTAAAGATCACGAATTAGAGACATTGCTCGACCAAGATCCATCCCAAACTTGCAAAATCACTTGGCGACGCACAACGAACAATTTCCGATTTTTCACAATAAAGCTTCAATTTTCGAAAAAAAACGCATGAATTAACCGGTACCGGAATTTCTATTCATTTTGAAAACTGCCCGGGTATGGGACCGCCACGTTGGCTGGCCGTTCCACTATAATGAGCTAGCCGTCGGGTGAGCTTACCCCTTTTCATGCGTTCCAGATGCTCTTGCATCGTAAGGTGGCCCTCCGTTCGCGTGCCTATTTATGGCGTAGTGTTATGTATTTTCCACGTTTATATTTTTCATTTAAAGGAAAAATTCAAACAAATTTTATTTGTATGAGATTACATTTAAATGGAAAATATGGCCACGCTTACATTTGGACCTCGATCTGGTTGTGATGGTGCAAGGGCGCACCGCATCCACCTGGATGCCCCGCTTTTATTTGGGGGCCATAAGTATCGTCGGTAACGACGAAGTCCGCTCATGTCCGTCTGTTTTCTCCTGGCCCAGTTTATTATTAGCTATAAGCAATTTCAACCTTTAGTAGGTTACCTGAGCCTCGATCGGCATTAGATCGTTTCAATTCGTGAATGTGACATTTTTTTTAGTGGGTCCTTGTGCTGGAGAAAAGAACCCGCCCCACGACACCGCAATGCTAGCCTGCCAGTGCATTCACGCGTCCTCGGACAAGGCCAATGTGAGCGGATCTCACCATCCTCTTTCGCCGAGGCATCAGACTATCGCTGCAGTCCTGTACGGACAGTTTATCTACACCTATTTCACTATAAGAGGGTCAGATGTGTCGAATTGTCGCACGTGGATTTGTATGTTATTATTCCCCTATTATAACCAACCTGAACATTCAAAATTCAATAATTGTTCTCTAATTTCCTTCCATCTCGCATTAACGTACTCCAGCTATCCGGAACTGAAATACATGGGAAACAAAGTTGATTTATCCCCACTTAACATACGAAAAGTTACAACTTCGGTATAGCGTTTCTAATTTTACTATTCGGTTCCGCTTTCATTCATTCTGTACGACGAGATCGACCAATTAACCGACGATTCGATGAGAAAATACGATAGAAGCTGACAGAAGAGCCTTGTTGGGAGTAATCAACAGGCGGACAAGGTCGCGGAACCGTGATAATTAGAGGAGATTAATCCTTGAGGCCAAGACCCGGCTTGGGCTGCCACGCCATACATGACGATATTCATAACTAACAACAAGTACTAACAAAATATGATGATCTTAAGAAATGTTGAATAACATAAGCACAGTGACCCCCTTTTATCTATTTTGATTTGGACGCTACTTAATAGATTATACGAATTGTTGTTTCGTAAAACACGCATTTTTGATTTTCTGTACTCTTTAAATTAACTCCCAAACAGAAAAGAAAAGTAGCTTAAAATAGAAAATAAAAGCATGAAAAAAAGCACACTCAGAAATGAAAACAACATCTTTCCTTTTCAGTACATAGTCGTTCTTTTTTAGAAGCAGAAAAAGTATGAAGGTAAGTACTCCGCCGAGGGAGTAGGGTTTGAAAATCCACGACAGATCAGATCGGTGGTTCGATTCGGTACGCGGTGCCGTCACTTGGCTTTGCGTTTTCAGTTAGAGTAGATTGATTTGGTTTTAGATTCGAGTAGTTTATTTCTGGCACCGCATCGTTGAATAATCGGGAACACGTGATTTTATTTGATGTTGTGTCTTTGTTTCTCTCTTTTATATTGGACATTGGTCAGAAGAAGATGAAAGTGAAGTAAGGCAAAGTAGGATCGGCTTGATGGAAAATTTTGATGCATTTTAAATCAGGCATTGGATTCAGTGGCTGTGAAAATTGCAGTCGGACTAAGTGTGCTCGCGAAAGACCTGCAACTGGAACTCCTCCCCAAACTTACTAGCCTGGCAGCAGCCACCTCGGAGTAGACTAAGGGTGTTCGAACTTGTTTACCTATTTGGTACCGTTCGTTGACACATTCCGAAACTTTACGTCTATAACCGATTAGAGGTCGGTTCGGATTTCTTTCTGTGAATCTCGAAGCGAGATTGATGAAGAAAAACCATTGCATATTCGATTAATTTCTCATATGATATGACGATGTAAAATTTAGTATCCAATTGACGTTTTCAAAACAGCTTTTAAATACAGTCGACTGTTAACTGTGCTTTTCCAGCTTCCCCCCAACGAGGGGAAGCCGTCGGACTTCTCCATGCCACTGATGAAAATAACATTTCTGCTCAATAGTGCTTGCAGTTCTTAATTGGCTACCCGAAACTTCCAAATTCGAATTCCGAATTATTCAAAATTAGACATTTTTCAAAATTGATTCCCAAATGAGGTATTTCAAAAGAATTATATATTTTTTGAAATTAATAACAAGAGCGATTAAAAAACACGTCGAAGTCAAAGCCAAAGTCAAAAGCGCTTTATTTAATACTCATCGTTATAAATTTTAAAAGAATATAAAGCAAATTCCAAACAATAACAATCAAAAAACTTAATGGCCCAAATGGCTCTCTAAATTTGTACGTTATCATTAACTCATTTCATCAAAAAAAAACTATAGCAAATGCAATTAATTACGATTATTACATATTTTTACAATTCAATTGGAAAAAGGAGAAAAAACCAACCAACACTATCCTAAAATTATTTATAATTAATACACAACAGTGAAACTTTGATCCTACACCTAATATGTTGTAACTTATTTCTAATAAAATACAATCAAAAAAACTTTATCTTATACTAAAAATACTATAACAATGTTCCTAACCTAAGTGTTTAATCTTATCTCTAACGGACTATAGTAAACATTACATATACCTAACCTATACCTGATTTTAACAAAAATATATAACAATACTAAATGTAGCAATAATGAGCTGAAACTCAAAAACTAAATAACGAAAAACACCAAAACTGAAAACAAACACGAAAAATTTAGACATTGTCATTCAGCCACCAATACCTGGATTGCGCCGTCTCAACTCGATCAGCTTCAACGAATCTAGCAAATGAGTATCTCCATTGAAATCGTTGGTCTCGTGAACTCAAATTCGGAGGATATTTTATCTTCTTATCGGTGGCCCGTCGATATATGTGATATATGACTGGGACGCCGTCAGAATCAAAAACATATCCATTCATGTCCAAATACACGAATGCTTCTGGAGGCATGAAGCCAGTAGCGAGGCAAGTCACTATATACCCGTCTGTAGGGTGGAACGGCTGTGAAATCCAAGGGTTTTCACTCACAGTCACAGATCTTGCGATATGATTCCGAAGAAGCTTCAATATGAAGATATCGACTCTAGTCACTTCAGCAGTTTGATAAATTCTTCTATTGGATATATAATGTTTCCAATCCGTCTCAGGCTTTCTGTACAAACCAGTACATGCACGAAGACATTTCCTTTCGAAAACTCTTAATTTTTCCATAGTACTAGCACTCTGGTTGTACCAGATCTGACATCCATAGGTCAAAACTGGTCTAACCAGTGTCTTGTAACAGATAATTTTGACCTTTTGATCAATGTATCTGGAATGAAAGAGTTTTCGAAGGGTCATGACTACTTTAAGTGCTTTACTGAGCATGATTTTCACATGTTCAGTATAGTACAGATACTGATCGAGATAAACACCGAGGTATCGAACACAGAATTTATGTGGAATTCGTTCTGAACTACCCTCGCCAGCCATGATGTGGAAATCTTTCCAATTACGTTTCAGGTCTTGACTGACCCCCTGCAGCGTTGTCCGAAACAAGATTGTTTCACACTTCTGCGCATTGATTTTCATTCGCCAATTGTCAGTGTACAGCTGTACATCATTGAACATTTTTTGGAGATTTCTCTGAACTATTGTAGCTTTTCGATCTGCCGTGTAGATGATCAGATCATCAGCAAACGCTACCAATGATCGCGTTGGCGAGACGTTAAAATCAAAGCCGTTCAATAGTTTGCGAATGAAGATTGAAAAGAGCAGAGGCGCAGTAACTGTTCCCTGCTGTAGACCATTCAAGACCTTGAACTCGCGCATTGTTGTCAGATTTCCATCAGTTACAACAAACGATTTCCCGTATAACATATTACACATCATGGCGACAAGGTGTCTGGGGAACTTGTCCTGAAGGAGTTTAAAAACTAGTCCATCTAACCATACCGTATCGAAGGCTTTCTCCATATCAATGAGACATGCTCCAACACATTGTCTATCATTTAGTTTCCAACAGATGTCTGAGGTTACTTTCGTTATTGCATGTGTGGTCGAATGCCTGGCACGAAAACCAAATTGGCAATTCGGCATCAACTCATTTTCCTCAATGTGGGCGTTTAATGCTCTGTTGAGTATCACTTCAAACACCTTGCTGATGTTAGGCAGCAAGCTGATTGGGCGATAGCTTTTGGGGCATGAAGATTCTTTTCCTTTCTTCAAGATCGGAAATACCCTAGCTTTTTTCCACTCATTTGGGAAATATGAATTGCTCAACATGTTGTTGAACAATATGCAATAGTTCCTAATAGCAACCTCAGGCAAATGTCGGAGAACTACATTTGGAATACCATCAGTACCACATGATTTCTTGTTGTTTATCTTGCGAAATATGAAACATAAGTCTTCATAGCTGACAAAATAATCAATAAGATTCAAGCTCGGTATGAGGTCAGATGTTAATGTTTCATTGAAATGAAGAATTGATTGGCCGTTCAGGCTTGATTTGAAATCGGAAACTTTTGCTTCAACGACCTCTGAAAAAATTTCGTTCCCTCTCTCAGGGTTTGGTAGATGAACCAATTCAAAATGTGTTCCAATCAGGGCAAGTTTATAAAATCCTTCACAAATAATCCTGTTTCCATTTCTATCCGGAGTCGTACTATCAATTTCGATACCAGCCCTATCGAGAAGATTTATCTCATCAATAGTGACTTCAAGATTCGATACCTTCACTCGAGACTTCTTGCGGAATATGCTATTCACTTTCGCGAACACGCCGTCTGGGTCCTGTGGGCTAATACCCCTCAATTTTTCCGCCCATTGATTGCTGGCCTCACTCCTGAAGTATGACCGGATTAAGTTCCGGACATTCTTCAGATGTAATTTCAACAAAGCCAACGAGGGATGGTTGTAATCCAAAAATCGTCGATAAATATTGTTGACGCGTGTGAGAAGAAGGCTTTTCAATTTTTTCAATCTTGCGATGGTTGGTGTTTCATATCCTACTTTCTCAATCGTTTCCAACGTCAGCTTCTGTAACTTCGACAAATAGACATCTATTTCATCGTTAGTTAGATTCCTGTCATTCGGAACCATTGAGCAAGAGTTGCCACCATCAGAAGGGGGATATTGCTTCTGGTACTCCCAATTAAACTTCTTTTGAAACTTTCCCCAGTCTGTTTTTTTGAAGTTCAACCGATGATTTTCGTGTTGAACTGGAATGAGGAAGAAATCATCCCTGTGATGATTGATTTCCATTACGATTGCGTTATGGTCGCTATCATAAGGAAGCACCTGCAGTTTCCGTTGAGGACTATTAAAGTTGAATTCGAGTCTTGCGTCAGCAATGCAAAGGTCCAAATATGAATTTGTCCTAGGGTATGTTGGGAACTCCGACCCATAAAGATTGCACCTGTATTCAATTTGGTTCTCTGTTATCCATGATTTCAGGAATACACCTCTTGGATTATTGGTGGCGCTCAGCCATGATGTATGCTTGGCGCTCAGGTCACCAGCAAGAATATAATAGTTATGCAGCCTGTTCAATTCGAGTATTTCAAACAAGGAATTGAGTTCCTCCTTGAGCTTGAGAACAGTTCCACCAATAGCATAGGCAGAGATAACGATGAGGTTATCCCCACCTGGCAGTGAGATTTTGATAACGGACACTTCAAGAGATTCAAAGCTTTTGAATTCGACTTTTTCAATATTTTGGAAACGATAGGGTCTTCGTACCAATATCCCGGTGCCACCTCCTCCATCACCTATTACCCTATCGTTTCTTACGAATTCAAAATCCTTGAATGTCATGGAGTGCCATGAATTGAGGTTGGTTTCGGTTAGAAGCAGGATGTCAGGCTTTTGTCTGGCAATGAATTCAAGGAGATAATCACGCCGATGTAAAGTAACAATGGAGTTGACGTTGATCGAGATGAGACGAATCCTATCCGTGGGAATGTGGCTGGATGACAAATTATTTTGAGGCATTTGAAAGTCCTAAACGCTGAAAAACAATGTTAATTTTCGAATCTTGTTTATCGATTCGCTCTGATAAGGAATTTAGTTGCTGATAAATTTTAAGAAGCAGCTCATTATTGCCACTTACATTATTTACACTATTTTCCGCATTTTCTGCTGGTCCTCTAGCGGTTTGTGCAAATGATACTCCGGGCTTGACGAAGTTTGGAGCTAAGACACTGCGGTGTATTTGTGTTTGCTTTGGGGCAGATTATAATCTTGCATCCTGATATCGGGAGCATCCTCGATATGATGCCGGGTGACCAAAAACACCGCAGTTCACACAATATAACTTCTCTTTTGGCTCCGTCTGAGCCAATTTGCACTCACCGGGAGCATGCACGTCTTTGTATTTAACGCAAAAAATTAGTGACAGGAGCTTTTAAATACAGTCGACTGTTAACTGTGCTTTTCCAGCTTCCCCCCAACGAGGGGAAGCCGTCGGACTTCTCCATGCCACTGATGAAAATAACATTTCTGCTCAATAGTGCTTGCAGTTCTTAATTGGCTACCCGAAACTTCCAAATTCGAATTCCGAATTATTCAAAATAAGACATTTTTCAAAATTGATTCCCAAATGAGGTATTTCAAAAGAATTATATATTTTTTGAAATTAATAACAAGAGCGATTAAAAAACACGTCAGTTCGCAAAGAATGCTAGACATGAAAGCTAGACTATATGATCAACAAAATAACTGATTGAATTTTTAGTCATTCAAAAAAGGAAATATTTTTGAATGGATTCTATGGCTACTTGTTTGCCCGGAAGGAAGTGGAGGTATTTACGAATATAATTGAAACCTAATATTTATTCTAAAAAGGAGAAGTAGTTCTGAAAATCTTCCAAGACTACTAAGCGCGAGTTTCCAGAAAAACGCAATTCAGTGCAAATAGCGCTTCACCAGTGAAAGTCGGACAAGCTTTAGAAGTCAAGTTGAATTATTCAAATAGCTAGGTTCTTGGTCCAGTAGTGTTGTTCAAATAGTCAAGTATGGGCTCCGAGTTTTATAGGCATAATAAACAGTTAAATTTCTGTTATCAAGTCAGTGTTTCAATAAATCGAATTAAACTTTACCAAAGAGTTCTCAATTGACACAGTGCAGTGGTTCAAATCGAGAGTTTCGATAAGCAGTGCTGAAGGACTCAGTGAAGTGCATTTGTAACAATTTATTCAATGCGAATATAATGAAAAGCTATGAATATAATAGAGTGTTTTATGATATTTTGCAACAGTGCGATTTATAAAGCTTAAAAATATACGAAATTTCGAAACACATTCAAAGAAATCACATAAAATTAAAATTTTTACTGATCTTCTTGAAAAGGCTTGTTTTCATGCAAAATAAGACGAAATGCCTCAACTGAGACCATGTTGTTCCTACAAGTCCAATGTTTCATTGCATTACAGTACAGTTTTTCAAACTTTTCATCGTTGCTCAAATCGTGACCGATATTAGAAAATATTTGACGGATCTCTTCCTTTGGTCTTGGCAAAAGGTAATCACGATGACTTAAACCAAAGACGGTTGGAATACTTTGCATGAGAAGGGCTTGAACATCGGTTTCTTCCGTTAAACTGTCAATATCCGCACGAATTGTTCCTTCATGTACCTTTGGGAGCTCCCGATCAAGTGACTGTGAAGGTAGTCCAGCTGGCTCTACTTTACACATTGGATCATCGAGATAAATATTATTAGTGAAATTTCTGTATGTTGTCAATTCAGGAGCCTTGGGAAGGAAAATATCATCCAATCTTCCTAAATCTGGCAAAGGATGTCGACAGTCTAAAAGACTCATAAACTGCTTGATGTTAACTTTATTTTCATCTTGTAGCATGTTGAAGTGTTTCAACAAAAGACGGAGGTAGTTCTCATTAACTTCAAGCCGATGATCTTTCATCACGCAGAGGATGTTTTTCAGTTCAAGGACTCCAGTGAACTCTGTATCCATTTCTTCTAATTCCAAATACATATCTTCTAAATCGTAACTTATTCGCTTTTTCAAGTTGTTCCGAACGCCATTCAAGTATTTTAAGCTTGAGTATAATTCGGTTTTCAAATTGCAAGGATCTCTATTATAAATGAGTTCTTCACCAGAGTAGCGATCGGCTTTAGTACAAACACCAAATACATAGTCAGCTGGTAGTTTGCTTGAAATTTTATTTCTGTAGAATTAAGGATTATAATTAAACTTAATTCAGGTTTTGCTATTAAGGATTACTTACGGTTGCAATGGTTTTCCAAGTTTACTTCTATAGCGATCGTAATAGTCATTCTGAACTGTGTTAGAGAAGAAGAAATAATTTGGGTACCAAATATCCTCTAAAGCTTCACGAACAAGCTTTCCACCCGGCACAACATTTGATTGGTTTCCAAAGGTATGTTTCTCATCGAAAGGTGGAGACTGATACCTATTATGAAACATAAGAAGGATCAGTGTGACTTTTTTCAAATTTTTAATGCAACGATTAATTGTTAAGAGTGCGGAAAATGGATCTATTGCACAAAAATGAAAACAACTTATATACTGAATATCAGTCCAAAAAAAACACCATTATGGCGCTCTTTAGAATTATTTTGAAAACTTTTTTAACAAATTTCAGCACATGATAGAAATATCTTTTCAACTTTTTCCGTCTCTTAAATTCCTCCAAATAACGCCCTTAGTTTAGATGCCCTCCAATTGCGAAACCCAAAATTTACAATATGTGCAGGTTTATTCCACAAAGTGAAACCATTTTTTATAGCATTCCCTACTCACTTTTATCATGATTATATACAACGTGACAGAACAGATCAATCCTTAGCATCCTAAAACGCTGTGGTGTATGACCTCATTCACCAGTTTTGTATTTCAAAAAGGATTCTCTGTTGGCGTACAATGAGTCTTCCAATCCTTTTCCTGGGTGCCCTTTATATCGTTTCCTTCATTTTGGCCCGTAACGTTTGTCTAAATAGCCAGTGCTGTTGCATTCACATTGAAATCCAGAAGCAGCAACCAGATACCTTAGGCGGTTTCCTAAGCATGAAAATTAGTTCCCTTCACATTCCTTTTTTTCTTATGTTTAATTCTCTCTCTTTTTCAGCTAATTTATTTTTTGAAATAATAATTTTTTTCTTTTTCCTCTGTAATAATTTCTTCTTTTACTCTTTGGCCAGTCCAATAATTGCCATCATTTTACTATACATGATTTCTTGTCAAAAGCATTTGTTAATAGTGTACTAAACGTACATGTTAGTAAGGAAGATAAGTTTGATGCATGTCGGAAAAGATCTAGCTAGCTGTCTGGCTAGTACGCTCCTCTTGCAATTGTAGGGTCTAGCATTCATTTCCTGACGGACATCACGGATGCATGATCGGTCAACTTTCTCCCGGTTGCTTGTAATAAAAGCCATTCGAAAAAATGACTTTTTTTCTGGGTCTGGGTTGAATAAACTCCTATGCCTGGATATGGTTGTCAAGTTGAGAGATGTTGGAAAAGAAATGTCAATCAAACTCAGTGGACTCAGTCTTGTCCTTTCCCCTGCAATCTCTGTTGATGTAGCCTCTCCATTTGTTCTATCTTCAAAGGTCCTGACGCATGTTACTGGCAGAGTTAGATTACCACGCCTCCATTGTGAAGATTGGAATCGAGTGGTTAATAAGGCGAATTCGGAGTCTCACTTGAGCAGCTGCGGTTGTTGGAGTTGGAGAATCACTTTTCTAGAAATCCCTTTTTCTCTCTTCCCTCTGATTTGAAGGCACCTCATGGCGTAAGAAAACGAGAATTAGCGTAAATTAATGTGTCAAACAATTCCACGCTAGCTTCCTAGATTAACAGAGGAGGTGCTTAGTGGGTAGTACAGACGTTTGCGCACCTAGGAGCCCCGCACACATGGAGTAAATAGCCTTCATCTCCCAACCACAAGAAAAATTACAACAACTAGTGAATTTGCAGCAGCTGCTGCGTAGTTACTGCATGTCAAAGTTGATTTAGAGTGTCTAGTCTCCTGAAAGCCGGTATCTTGAGGGTTCTGGTTCTTGATGACGATCTGGCATACCGGATTATTTTGAGCTTGAGATCATACTCTTCTTATTTATTGGCTCTTTTTAGCTATTTCCTAACTAGACCTATTCTTTTCTTCTTCTGCACCTGTGCACCGGAGCTTATTTAATTCTTCATAGCACCAGCCAGCTTTAGCTTACGCATGGTTTTGTGGTGAGCGCTCCTGCCTTAAATTCTCATAAGGACCTTAGAACCTGATACGAAAAAGTTATCCCATTTACGCACTGAGTGTGGGACTACCATGCTTATGAGTAACTAGATTACCCACTAAAGACCTACCCTGTCAACCTGTTGACACATTACTTCGGCCCAGAGAGGAGAGAGGAGAAGAGGAATCGCCAGACAAGCGATCTTGCAGTCCCAACTTTTATCTTTCAGGACCACCCGTACATAATGTGCCACCTTATTCCATTTGTCAATCGATTCAACCATCACCGCAACTATACTATCCGGGGTGAGCTCTCCTTTCATCAGCATTGTCTTCTTCTCCTGGGTTAAAATCGACAATTGGGTGACCGTGACTTACCAATCTTGTGCTGGTAAGACTGAAAACACCCATGCCCACTCAAAAGCTGGGTCAGATAGAAGTCAATCTCACCATACCTTCGACTTAGCCACGGTCTCACATCTGGGATGAGGCACGCAGTCCCTACGTGCGATAAATTCAAGACTGCTGCGAATCGTTGAGTTAGCGCTGTCCCTCCTAACAGGCACCCATCTCCCTCGTGTCCGCACTTGGATGTGGATAAATAGCGCAGCACTCTTTTGATTCCCCCTACGTTGGCCATAAGTAGACTCAGAGCCGATACTTCCAAAGTAGCCTTCTCAGCCGTTGCCCTGATTTGCTTACAGAAACTCATCTTTCAGTTGATCAGTAGCCCCAGGTTCTTCACCGCTGGCTTCGATTCAATTAGTATGTCTTCAATATTGATCATCCTTATTCTAAGGATTCTCATTTTCGTCAAGATGACCACTTAGGTTTTCTCCAGTGCTAGACTGAACCCACAGGCAGTCATCCAGTCTCTCACCGGGCGCATTAGAATACCTAACCTAGTTCAATGGTGCGTCCAGTGACTAGAGCCTTACCATCATCCGCATAGCCGATCAAGCGTGACACAGCTGGCATCTCCAGTCTCAGTAGCCCGTTGTAAGACACGTTCCACAGGTTTGGACCAAGGATAGATCCCTAGGCAACACCCGATGTAACTTTCATACTTCTTTGGCCCTGTGTCATGTCGTAGAGCAGGCTTCGCTCCTTCATGTAGTGCCTCAGAGGCCGCATCAGATGTTCTGGAACTTGAAAAGGGTTTTCCAGCGTATCCAGAATATCCACCCATCTAGCAGAGTTGAAGGCGTTCCCAATCTCGAGTGTCACCAATAGAACAAACCGTCGCTTGGTTCGGCGATATGCCTCTGCCTTTTGGACCACACTCATGACCTCGGCAATCGCATCAATAGTAGAACGTCCCGGTCTTAAGCCCTACTGCCGAGGAGATAGATCTCCATCCGTACAAATCGCGTCGGTGAGTCCTCCCTTGACGAGTTTCTCTAGCACTTTCCCAGCAGACGGCGATCCGGGACTTCCCTTCCCCTTGCTTATCAGCACGAGTCTCATAATCTTCCATCGTACTGGAAAACCCCCATCCTGTAGGCAAGCGTTGAAAGTGCAGCATATCAGGACAATGGTGATAGACAAGTTGCAACATCTCAACTGGAATACCATCTTGGACTGGAGCCTTCCTTGCTTTCAATGAAAGGACTGCCTCTTCCGATTTAGGCTGTGTAAAGAGTGGGCACTCAATGGCTGTTTCGCCGTGGACAGTGACAACACGGACGGGATGGGAGGGGAAGGAAGCCCGCTCTATCTCATTTATAAATAGGGAACTCCTGTCGGGTCCTTTGCATACTTGTGCGGTGGGACCGTAGCCAAGATATTTGAAACATTGAAGAGGCACTGCTCTTTGCTGTATCCTGCAGACAACCTACCCTCCGCGTAAAATAGGCCATCTTGCAGTTTTACGAGCAATGCCTGCTGCCGGGGGTCTTCTTCGGGGCTTTTTCTCTCCTGTTTTGCATCAGGTTTTTTTTCTGGTTGGGCGTCCATGCGAACTTTATTTTCCGGCATTTTTTGAAGGAGTCTCTTTGCGGCTTTATTCACCTTTTTTGTCAGCACTGTCTAAAATCCCTGATCTAGCAGTCTACGCCCATCAAGTGCCTCTTCTTTCCAACTTCTATCCCGATCTCCTTCGATTTGGTTATACGCCATACTTTTATTGATATTGGATGATGGATTTATCTACACGTGCCCTTTAGGCTAAACCCTGAGCACTTCTTTAGCTTTCTGCTCTTCTTCAGCCTTCTGGTCCTCTTTGGCCTTTAACCAGCTCCTCTGGCAAAATCCTATGCGCTCTTTGAAGTCCTCTAGTTTCTAGGAGCCCATTATTTACCCCTTTGCTGATTTCTAGCGTCCCACGCAGATTTTATTCTTTTTAGAACATCTACCGCTTTTTGGATTAGCCTTCCTTCTTGATGCGCTGGATGTTAATGGTACTTTGTGACCTCTTTTCTTGGGAGAGGTCATCGGCTTCCATTTTCGAGTACAATGCTTCCACCATATTTTCAATGGTGCCCCTGAAACCACACAACCGTGTTTTATTTGCCTGATCACCCCTTTCTTTTCCTGCGGTGATTACTTTGTGGGCTTCAGGATGGTTCGTTATTATTTCAAGATTTAAGACCCTTGCTTCGGGTGCTTGGGTAGCGATCGCAACATAAACCATCAAATTCTCGATGTTCTTTATATTTCCCCCCCGCCGATCGAATATCTGGCACATCCCGCAAAGTTTTCCACTCTTTCTTTTTAAGACGTTCTGACACTCGCATCATTTTTTTGCTGCGCCTGATCACCGCAGGAATCTTAGTCAGAACAAGACTGTCTTTTAATCTCCATAGTTGTATTAATTGTCATTTTTGTCATCATTAGTACCGCCCCCGATGTGCTGTTAGCATTTTGGCAGCAGCCATTAGTTGTGTCGTCAATGTTGTTATTTTTGCTTACTTTTTTGAATTTTTAGGGTTTTGTAAAATAATTTTACAAAACCCTACTAGTTTCGCGACCAGTCTGTCCGTCTGTCCGTCCGTCCGTCCGTGTGTCACAGCAGTTTTTCTCGGAAACTACTTAAGCTAGAAACATCAAATTTTGTGTGTAGGTGTAAAGTGGTGATCTCTTCAAAGTTCAACTACAAAAAAAAATGTATAAGGTATTTAAGGGGGGTCTCCCCATATAAGAGAGTGACCCCCCGAAAAAAAAATTTCATTAAAGGTAGCCGAAATGGGTATCAAATGAAAGGCCTTGATAAGAACTTTTCAAAACAGGTCTTAATTTGACACTTTTTGCTTCGAGGGTCGCGCAGGGAGGGGAAATACACGAAAAATTTGTGTCCCCCCCTCGCGATTGGACACCTGTGATCCGAAAAATCTGAAAAAAAATCAGGAATGTAGGCCTTGATGGGTACAACAACAACAAATACGTGAGAAGTCGCAATTCACTCAGCTTTGTTAGTAATAGTATGATGTATCGATTTTATGTTTTCTTGAATAAAATCTTAACGGTACCCTCAAATTCAACGAAATTCAGTACGTAGATGTCTATTTATGAGATTAGTCTATCCTGAAAGTTTCATAAGTTTCATAATATTTAGCGAAGTTATAGCGGTTTGAATTTTCCTGTATTACTATGGAACAATATGCGCTGCATTTATTACTATGGCAACATATGGCTATGGAACAACATGCGCTTTTTACCGACTCAGACACTACAGTTTTGCTAGGATTTGCATGAAAATTTCAGGAATGATAGGCATCATGGATATCTTTGAGAATCGGTTCAGCTAGTGGTATCAGTAATCGTAAAACAAAATAGTGGCTGTTTTAAATGCGAAGATTGAATAATTTTGAGTTATTTTTCCCAACTTCAACGTTTAAGGTGCATGCTTTGAACACTTGATTCAATTTAATGAATGACTGAAGATGAGTACCTACAATTAATGCTCATAAGTGAAACAAGTCAAGGAGGTGGGAGAGAGCTTCGAAAAAATAGGCCATTAATCGATGATAACAGTACAGGAGAGTGGCCCCTGAAAAAAAAAAATTCATCAAACGTAGCCGTTATGAGTATGAAATGAAAGTTTTCATGGGAGCTTTTCAAAACAGTTGTTAAACTGTCAGTTTTTGCTTCAGTGGGGGCACAGTGGGGAAATACATGAAAAATGTGTTTCCTCCGTCGCGGCTGGACATCTGAAATAATTATCAAGGGAGATATTTATGAGTATAACAATACCAAAAACCTCAGAAGTCGAAAACCGTTTAACTTTGTTAATAATAGCATGATCTTCGTATTTCATATTTTCTCCAATAGAATCGTCTTTGACATGTACTCGTATCTTGGTTTGATTCGATCTGGTGACTGCATTTTGTAAATTGAATACAAAACCCTTCTGACATGAGCGTAGGTCTATTAACCCAACTTGTTTTATCTATTTTTAGGGTTTATAGTTGAAATTGCTCCAGTTCGATTGAGTCCCCCCCTCAAAACCGCTATCTCCATTCGTGTGTAGTCGCCTTTTTGGTCCCATGGTTACCTTTGTAGAGCAGGAAGGGGGTGCGAGGGTTGGCGTAAGCCCTTCTGGGGAAGAGTGCTCGGAGCCAGACCAGCGCTAATTGGGAGTCCGTCTCGACCGAACCTACACCACCAACGCAGTGATGCAACCGTACTCCGAGATGGTATGATAATTGAATTGGAGCCGTTCACCCACAAGCGTCACCATTATCTTGCAAAGCAACTAGGTCTGAGCCATCATTTCTTTCAGCCCAAAGTATCAATTCCAGTTCGTTGTCCAAAGCGTAGCCCAGATTCAGTCAGGGTCATTACCTATCATCCCATCACTGTGACGTCCATATCCTCGGGGAAACTTTAGCTTTAAATATAATTAAGCTGCTGCTAAAATGTCCTTGGAAGCATTCTCTCGGGTTCGTGAAGTAAGCTTTGCTACAGGAGTTTTTTTTTGACAAAAGTGCACTTTGAAGATTATTATTAGGTTTGGTTTAA
This sequence comes from Odontomyia ornata, assembly GCA_963969285.1. Taxonomy (NCBI): domain Eukaryota; kingdom Metazoa; phylum Arthropoda; class Insecta; order Diptera; family Stratiomyidae; genus Odontomyia; species Odontomyia ornata. Next base: position 91,740,658 of record OZ017740.1, on the reverse strand, counting down.
ATTCTTAATAAAACGCATAAAGTTGAACTCTATAGTAAAAATGTTATTATAAATCGAAAGAACAATTTATGACATTTACATTTTAAAGATTATCTTATTTCAATGTTAACCATCCTGAGGGTCCAATTTTTGATGATGCATTCCAGCATAGCAATCGGTATCACGTGAATAACACGAGGCTTCCAATTCTTCCGGGAACTACTCAAAGGACGGAAGCCTGCTCTATGACACGACACAAGGCCAACAAAGGATGGAAGTTACATCTAGTGTTGCCCAGGGATCTATCCTTGGTCTGGACCTATGGAAAGTGTCTTTCAACGGGCTACTGAGACTGGAGATGCCAGATGAGTCGCGCTTGGTCGGCTATGCGGATGATGTTGCAGCTCTGGTCACTGGACGCACCGCAACTTAGGCTAGGTATGCTAATGCGCCGAGTGAGGGGCTGGCGGGTTCAGTTTAGCACTGGAGAATACCGAGGTGGTCTTCTTGACAAAAGGGAGAATCCCTAGAGTAAGAATGATCAGTATTGGAGATATACGAATCGAATCAAAGCCATCGGTGAAGTACCTGGGGCTACTGAACGACTCGAAAATGAGTTTCTCTGAGCAAATCAGGGCAACGACTAAGAAGGCTGCTTCAGGAATATCGGCTCTGAGTCGACTTATGGCCAACATAGGGGGACCCAGCCCATCAAGAAGACGCCTCTTGATGAGTGCTGTAGGCTCAGTGCTACTGTACGGAGCGGAAGTATGGGGTGACGCTCTCAGTAAGGAGGTATACCGAAAATGTTTGGCACAGGTACAGAGAAGAGGAGCACTGAGGATTGCATCTTCGTATCCAACAGTGTCTGATTCGGTGGTGAGAGTTATTGCAGGCGCGATGCTTGTTGCTCTCCTTGCTAGAGAGCGCCGCGCGCTTTACCTATGCCGAAACGAGGATGCGAGGGAAATAGTTGTCCGCGAGGGGAGACAGCGCTCCCTTAACGATTGTCAGCAGTCTTGGGTCAATTGCCCAAAGGGAAGGTGAAATGCGCGCCTCATCGCTGATGTGAGTCCGTGGCTAATTTGAAGGCATGGTGAGACTGACTTCTATGTGACCCAACTTTTGAGCGGGCATGGGTGTTTTCAGTGGTAAGTCACGGTCCCGCAATTGTTGATTTTGCCCAAGAGAGTAAGGCAATGCCTGCCACACATTTTTTGAGTGCATAAAATGGGTCAGGCTGCGAAGAGACCTCTACAAGTAGACGGGAGAGCTCACCCCAGCTAATAAAGTTACGGTGATGCTCAAAACGGTTGACCAATGGAACCAGGTGGCACATTATGCCCGGGCAGTCCTAAAATATGAAAGGGACTCATAGCAGGTGGGGGCGTTAGGGCTAGGGGATCGCTTTTCTGGCACTTTCTCTTCCCCTCTCCCCTCCAGCTAGGACAGGAATTTCCCTGCTTGAAGGCACCTCACGGCGTAAAGAAACGAGACGTAGCCCGAAGTAATATGTCAAATGATTCCAGGCTGGGTTATCAGGTTGACAGGGGAGGTGTTTGGTGGGTAGTCCAGTCGCCTTCTTGCGAGCATGGGAGCCCCACACTCCCAAACACAAAAAAAGCTTGCTTATCTCCAAAGACCAGAAACTTCGTGTAACCCTATAGAAAATAATCTAAGGGCGTGATTTCACACGATCTAGGTAGCCAATTTACTGGTCCAAACGTGAAACCAGGTTCTCACCAAAATGGTTTTTCAATGAGTCCATTGTTTTTCTCGCTGTATATAAAGTAGCGCCGTTTTGTTGAAACGAAAGTTTACCGATAGCGCGGGCTTCAATTTTCGTTATCATGATGCAATCGGGGTCACTATTGACGATTACGTTCTGATCGGACTCATTTTTAAAGAAAAATGGAACGATGACTCCACCAGCCCATAAACCACATCAATTTGTACATTTATGTGGCTGAATTGGTAGCTGTTGAAGCTCTTTAGGTTGCTTATTAGCGTAAATACGGCAATTCTGTTTATTGACCCATCCATTGAGCCTAAAATGCGCCTCATCACGGAAAAAAATTTCGGGATAAAATAGCGGGTTTTCATAGAGCTGATTCACCAAAAACACGACGTAAACATAAGTCGCCCGACTTCAATTCTTGCAGAAGTTGAACTTTTTATGCCTCAAAACCAAGATCTTTACCTAAAATATGCTGTCTTGAGAATGACGTCGAATTGATGCGTAAAGGTCTTCAGCCACACTCTCAGCTCCAGCCCCTATATTCTCTTCACTACGTACTGGATGTGGTCTAATTGGTCTCTTATCCACTAACGTATGCTGGGTCTCAAATTTGCGGAAGGTATTGGCTATAGTGGTTTCAGTAGATCGACGATGCACACTATAAGTTGCTTTAAGAGTACAAAAAACATTTCTCACAGGACGCTGTTTTTCATAATACAGCTGAATAATTTGGATACGTTGTTGCAGTGTGAGTCTTTCCATGATGATTTGTTAAGCAATTTTAAATAAAAATGACACTACAGTTAGACAGGAGTCAATCGTGATCTGTTAAAAAAGCCTATTGAAAATCAAACATCATTATGAATCACCCTTTATATAATTTCTTGAACTGCTAATTAGAGGAGAAACAGCTAGTAATAATAGTCAGCTGTTCTAAGTACCCATGGATACCACAAATACCAGCAAATAAACGAACTCTCGTACATGCCTCAGATACCCCAGGTGATGCTTCAGCTTCCGGTACTCATCACATAATCCTAAGCTCTAGATGAGCTTTTTGAATCGCTGATTACAAAGAGAATTCCCCTTCATGCACTGACTGAAATGAAACAGGAGACCCTAAGGTGACCAAAACTCAATTTAGGAACTCAATCAATAGTACTGTAATAAACATAAGCAGTCGAGTAGCCCCGTGGTGACCAGAAGTGGCTGCTCCTCAAGAGATAAGGTGGTCACCCCGCCAAAACTGCTTAGTTTGTTGTTTTACTAGATTAAAGTAAACTACATCCGTCAAGTTTCTATCCTTTAGGCAGAGATGAGTGGTTCACTTCAGCCACTTTAACATCTTTGGCTGTGACATTCCCCTTGTAATGTACCAACCTTCTTCGGAGAAAGTAACGGTTGCTTTTTGTATAATGTTTGCGTTTGTCTCAAGCCTCCGTGTCCACTAACTTTAAGGGGGGAAAAACAAATGTTGAATTACTGTAGAGTAGCTTAATTGACATATAATATGTAGAACAATTCTAAAGATAATAAAAATTGATCGGTACGTCTCGTACAGTAGAATACGCGTAGTAAATATTTTGTAGTGTAGCTTCGTGGCTTGACAAGAACCCACCTCATATGATCCCAGAAATGCTAGTCGTCAAACACGCCTACGCGGTCGTTAAGCAGATCTAGTTAGCTGAGCTCGGTGTTGTTTATAGCTCGCTGACACTTGTGCCAGACAATCGACACCCGTGTCCTACATGGATTTTTTAGAAGAAAAAAAGTCATAACAGCACTTCAGACTTCTGCACTATTGAGCGCTTAGAAAAGGTACAGGTCAGCTGAGAACCAGCTTCTACCCAACAGCAAATAATCAAGAAGAATAAGAAATTCTGTCAAGACCTGGATAACGTGACTTCATGGATTTGCCTAGTAAAAATGAACGACCAGCTGTTAAAAATATGTCTCTCGATTAGAAACCTAGGTGAATTGCAGCCTGAGATTAGATTCTGTTATTCCTGCAAGATCCTGGAAGTTATACATTGGCCTAAGTCCCAATATACCAATTTGTAACTTACTAAGGGTCCAAGCTTGGAGAGCACATTGGATGGATTGGTTCCACTCACCAGCGATTGGAGAGTAACAGAAGATCAAAATGTCAGGGCTTATAAAACTAGGGAAATACGTTTTAAATGACAGGGCTGGAATGCCACTAAACTTAACTGGAAGGAGGATGAATCACTAGATATGAAATTGGGAGCAGACTCAAGCAGCAGTAAAAGCGATTACTAAAACTAAGTACAAAGTCAAAGTCAAAAGCGCTTTATTTAATACTAATCGTTATAAATTTTAAAAGAATATAAAGCAAATTCCAAACAATAACAATCAAAAAACTTAATGGCCCAAATGGCTCTCTAAAATTGTACGTTATCGTTAACTCATATCATCAAAAAAAAAAAAAAAAACTATAGCAAATTCAATTAATTACGATTATTACATATTTTTAAAATTTAATTGGAAAAAGGAGAAAAAACCAACCAACACTATTCTAAAATTATTTATAATCAAAACACAACAGTGAAACTTTGATCCTACACCTAATATGTTGTAACTTATTTCTAATAAAATACAATCAAAAACTTTAACTTATACTAAAAAAATCAATAACAATGTTCCTAACCTAAGTGTTTAATCTTATCTCTAACGGAATATAGTAAACATTACATATACCTAACCTATACCTAATTTTTAAACAAAAATAAACAGCAACACTAAATGTAGCAATAATGAGCTGAAACTCAAAAACTAAATAACGAAGAACACCAAAACTGAAAATAAACACGAATAATTTAGACATTGTCATTCAGCCACCAATACCTGGATTGCGCCGTCTCAACTCGATCAGCTTCAACGAATCTAGCAAATGAGTACCTCCATTGAAATCGTTGGTCTCGTGAACTCAAATTAGGAGGATATGTTATCTTCTTATCGGTGGCCCGTCGATATATGTGATATATGACTGGGACGCCGTCAGAATCAAAAACATATCGATTCATGTCCAAATACACGAATGCTTCTGGAGGAATGAAGCCAGTAGCGAGGCAAGTCGCTATATACCCGTCTGTAGAGTGGAACGGCTGTGAAATCCAAGGGTTTTCACTCACAGTCACAGATCTTGCGATTTGATTCCGAAGAAGTCTCACTATGAAGATATCGACCCTCGTCACTTCAGCAGTTTGATAAATTCTTCTATTCGATATATAATGTTTCCAATCCGTCTCAGGCTTTCTGTACAAAACAGTACATGCACGAAGATATTTCCTTTCGAAAACTCTTAATTTTTCCATAGTACTAGCGCTCTGGTTGTACCAGATCTGACATCCATATGTCAAAACTGGTCTAACCAGTGTCTTGTAACAGATAATTTTGACCTTTTGGTCAATGTATCTGGAATGAAAGAGCTTTCGAAGGGCCATAACTATTTTAAGTGCCTTACTGAGCATGATTTTCACATGTTCAGTATAGTACAGATACTGATCGAGATAAACACCGAGGTATCGAACACAGGATTTATGTGGAACCCGTTCTAGACTACTCTCACCAGCCATGATGTGGAAATCTTTCCAATTACGTTTCAGGTCTTGACTGACCCCCTGCAGCGTTGTCCGAAACAAGATTGTTTCACACTTCTGCGCATTGATTTTCATTCGCCAATTGTCAGTGTACAGCTGTACATCATTGAACATTTTTTGGAGATTGCTCTGAACTATTGTAGCTTTTCGGTCTGCCGTATAGATGATCAGATCATCAGCAAACGCTACCAATGATCGCGTTGGCGAGACGTTAAAATCAAAGCCGTTCAATAGCTTGCGAATGAAGATTGAAAAGAGCAGAGGCGCAGTAACTGTTCCCTGCTGTAGACCATTCAAGACCTTGAACTCGCGCATTGTTCTCAGATTTCCATCAGCTACAACAAACGATTTCCCGTATAACATATTACACATCATGGCGACAAGGTGTCTGGGGAACTTGTCCTGAAGGAGTTTAAAAATAAGTCCATCTAACCATACCGTATCAAAGGCTTTCTCCATATCAATGAGACATGCTCCAACACATTGTCTATCATTTAGTTTCCAACAGATGTCTGAGGTTACTTTCTTTATTGCATGTGTGGTCGAATGCCTGGCACGAAAACCAAATTGGCAATTCGGCATCAACTCATTTTCCTCAATGTGGGCGTTTAATGCTCTGTTGAGTATCACTTCAAACACCTTGCTGATGTTAGGCAGCAAGCTGATTGGGCGATAGCTTTTGGGGCATGAAGATTCTTTTCCTTTCTTCAAGATCGGAAATACCTTAGCTTTTTTCCACTCATTTGGGAAATATGAATTGCTCAACATGTTGTTGAACAATATGCAATAGTTCCTAATAGCAACCTCAGGCAAATGTCGGAGAACTACATTTGGAATACCATCAGTACCACATGATTTCTGGTTGCTTATCTTGCGAAATATGAAACACAAGTCTTCATAGCTGACAAAATAATCAATAAGATTCAAGCTCGGTATGAGGTCAGATGTTAATGTTTCATTGAAATGAAGAATTGATTGGCCATTCAGGCTTGATTTGAAGTCGGAAACTTTTGCTTCAACGACCTCTGAAAAAATTTCGTTCCCTCTCTCAGGGTTTGGTAGATGAACCAATTCAAAATGTGTTCCAATCAGGGCAAGTTTATCCAATCCTTCACAAATAATCCTGTTTCCATTTCTATCCGGAGTCGTACTATCAATTTCGATACCAGCCCTATCGAGAAGATTTATCTCATCACTAGTGACTTCAAGATTCGATACCTTCACTCGAGACTTCTTGCGGAATATGCTATTCACTTTTGCGAACACGCCGTCTGGGTCCTGTGGGCTAATACCCCTCAATTTTTCCGCCCATTGATTGCTGACCTCACTCCTGAAGTATGAACGGATTAAGTTCCGGACATTCTTCAGATGTAATTTCAACAAAGACAACGAGGGATGGCTGTAGTCCAAAAATCGTCGATAAATATTGTTGACGCGTGTGAGAAGGAGGCTTTTCAATCTTTTCAACCTTGCGATGGTTGGTGTTTCATATCCTTCCATATCGTTTCGATGTTTAATCTTTGGAACTACTTTCTCAATCGTTTTCAACGTCAGCTTCTCTAACTTCGACAAATAGACATCTATTTCATCGTTAGTTAGATTCCTGTCATTAGGAACCATTGAACAAGAGTTGCCACCATCAGAAGGGGGACATTGCTTCTGGTACTCGCGATTAAACTTCTTTTGAAACTTTCCCCAGTCTATTTTTTTTAAATTCAACCGATGATTTTCATGTTGAACTGGAATGAGGAAGAAATCATCCCTGTGATGATTGATTTCCATTGCGATTGCGTTATGGTCGCTATCATAAGGAAGCACCTGCAGTTTCCGTTGAGGACTATTAAAGTTGAATTCGAGTCTTGCGTCAGCAATGCAAAGGTCCAAATATGAATTTGTCCTAGGGTATGTTGGGAACTCCGACCCATATAGGTTGCACCTGTATTCAATTTGGTTCTCTGTTATCCACGATTTCAGGAATACACCTCTTGGATTATTGGTGGCGTTCAGCCATGATGTATGCTTGGTGTTCAGGTCACCAGCAAGAATATAATAGTTATGCAGCCTGTTCAATTCGAGTATTTCGAACAAGGAATTGAGCTCCTCCTTGAGCTTGAGAACAGTTCCACCAGTTGCATAGGCAGAGATAACGAAGAGGTTATCCCCACCTGGCAGTGAGATTTTGATAACGGACACTTCAAGAGATTCAAAGCTTTTGAATTCGACTTTTTCAATATTTTGGAAACGATAGGGTCTTCGAACCAATATCCCGGTGCCACCTCCCCCATCACCTGTCACCCTATCGTTTCTTACGAATTCAAAATCCTTGAATGTCATGGAGTGCCATGAATTGAGGTGGGTTTCGGTTAGAAGCAGGATGTCAGGCTTTTGTCTGGCAATGAATTCAAGGAGATAATCACGCCGATGTAAAGTAACAATGGAGTTGACGTTGATCGAGATGAGACGAATCCTATCCGTGGGAATGTGGCTGGATGACAACTTATTTTGGGGCATTTGAAAGTCCTAAACGCTGAAAAACAATGTTAATTTTCGAATGTTGTTTATCGATTCGCTCTGATAAGGAATTTAGTTGCTGATAAATTTTAAGAAGCAGCTCATTATTGCCACTTACATTATTTACACTATTTGCCGCATTTTCTGCTGGTCCTCTAGCGGCTTGTGCAAATGATACTCCGGGCTTGACGGAGTTCGGAGCTAAGACACTGCGGTGTATTTGTGTTTGCTTTGGGGCAGATTTCAATCTTGCATCCTGATATCGGGAGCATCCTCGATATGATGCCGGGTGACCAAAAACACCGCAGTTCACACAATATAGCTTCTCTTTTGGCTCCGTCTGAGCCAATTTGCACTCACCGGGAGCATGCACGTCTTTGCATTTAACGCATCGGTAATGCATGGCGCAGTTGGCAGCCGAATGCCCAAATCGTTGGCAGCGATAGCACTGGTTGGCGTTCCCACCTCACCACTCGAAAATTTAAATACCTGATTTGCTGAAGAGCGCTTGGACTGCTCTTATTTGTTATTTGTACCAAATAAAGTGGTAAGTTTTTTTTTTCTACCGTCGACCTTCTTGTCGCGAATGTTTTCACTGAGATAAACTCGATTTGTGGTGCTGTTTCTTTGAGAACCTGAAGAAGATTGACGGTATCTTCTCCGCAGTCCAAGCCCTTCAGCAAGAACGTCTGGTTCTTCTCGCTTTTGGGGGTATAGGTGAAGTGCGGAACCTCCCCAGAATTCAAAGCATCTTTCGCTGATTTGAAATCAACCAGTGATTTCGTTCTAATTGACAGCTTCTCAGAATTTATTCGTTTGATTTCGAAATTTGTCAATTTGTTTTCGGCTGCCAACAGCCGAACCACGTCTTTTCCGCTTTGACCGAAGACATTAATTGGCGGAACTTTCTCGGTATTCTTCGCTACTTTTTGAGGAGGACCAGCAGAACTACGGGCTGGTTTCTTCTCCCTATTTCTACTTTCATTATTTTTATTTTTTAAATATAAGATAAAATTATCGTCTTTATTACCTTCGTCTACCTCCATGTCCTGTTGGAGTCCATCCAGCGCCGCAAAGTAGTTCTGGCTTTCGTTAGTGCCACCAGCACTTAAAACCTCTTCAGTTATTATTGGAGTTGCAGCTTTCTTCTGTTTTTCGATTTTTCGTATCGGACCACTCTCTTGAACTTTTTTTGCCGTCTTGAACATTTCTTCGTATGTTTGAATTCTTGCTTTCAACTCTTCGATTTCACTTCGAAGGCGGCACACTTCCTGTCTATCCTCGAGCACTTGTGTTTTGCGACCGGCATCTGCGGTATCCTGCGTGCTCGTGTGTCTCCGCTTGTTGACACTTGCCAATTTCACACCGTCACTCTCCCCGGGGCCCCCCAACGGAGGGAAGCCGTCGGGCTCCTCCATACAGCAGTCCCGAGTTGTCTTTGGTTTGTTGCCTTTTCTTGATTTATTGGTTTGGTTGGTCGATGCCTTCGACGATTAATTCTTCCCCAATAAAATCAAAACTTGCTTTTGACTAACTCGTACAAAATTAATTCAATTATTTGAAACTGACTTTTGTGAAAAATTAATTAATTTATAAAATTAATGACAGGAGCGATTAAAAACACGTCTACACGCAACGAGTGCTAGACGTATATTCCTAAAACTAAGTACTATGTGACAGATTTGACACTGTGAGACTTCAATTCCCAAAACAAAAAACGATTTTTAAGTAACAACAAGTGGAATGACGAAATAGCTTATACAGATTACATAGCGGTAAAAGAAGAGCTCACTAAGATTATTTCAAAGAGCAAACGAGCTAAATGGCAGGTTCTCTGTAAATAATTTAGTTCTGACCTAAGAGGTGATGGGTACAAGTTGGTTATGCTTAGATTTGACTGAATATAATAGACCGGTTGACATGATACCTATAGAGTGTATCGTAGGCTTACAATTCCCTATGTATAGCCGATCATTTTTTACCAGTCATATATCTCACTATTGGTGGGTTAGGAGTTGAACTTTGCAATGTCTAGAATGAAGAACCGAACTTATCTACGAGTTAGGTCCGATGCAGTTCCTGTTACGGCACGATGAAGAGTAGAGTAACTTGAATAGAATTTATATAATTCTTGTCAAATTGCTATGTTTTAGGACTATCGTAAATAATCAGAACAGCAAGTGAGTGTCATTCCCTTAATGAGCTCATAGCAATTGATGCTACCTCAGTGGGACCTGACTTCTGGACAATAATTCTATTGCATTAAGCAACTTGTTCCTGGCGTATTACGTAGATTGTATTGCAGCGGCTATCATTGCCAGTTCTGGTGACCTTCTCCAACTCAGACTTAATCAAGTTATAGGGACGGCTGACCAGTGGGAGACAGAGCATGGTCTTTAGCTAGCAGTATTGAAAACTGGTCATCATATGGCCGAAGCAGAGGATACTAACCACCATACTCATGTCAATCAGCTTTGTCTAGGTTCAGGCTAGCACATCAGCTTGTTATCTGGAAGAGACTATCGATAAAAAGCTGACCCACTGTGAGCACATCCGTCAAACATGTGATAAAGTGGCAAAGCTTGTCCCGTTATTTAGTAGACTGATGACGAATAAAATTGACCAACCAGAAACAAAGCCAAGGCCTATCATAGAGATTCAGAGAAGCAAGGAGGAGAAAGAGACAATTCTTCACCTCCATTGTGAATGTTCAGAAGCAAACGTAGAAGTACTTGGAGAACCAGCTACATTATGAAAAAAAAAGAGGTGTATAGGCGCACTCATCTGGAAAACAGAGGTACCATGTTTGGAATTGAGTTTGGAAGCTTTTGAGAGCCTTCAAGCATTCGCGTAGGCTCCATAGTATTAGCACGCTATGGATCGCAGTGTCTTCAGTATAGTCCTACGAGTTAATGAAAAAGAGCTACTACGCAAAGCGTAAATCGCTTTCTTGAGTTATACAATTTCAACCCAAGAGCTTTGATATTATTCCCAATAGTTAATTCATGACATCTACCTCCCACTGAAATCAAGAATTACTTACTTTCTATTAACTTTCTCAGCGGGAAAATAGTGTTGATGTGATTTGAGATACAAATCATGAGCATCTTCCGATTCATAAGCAACTTGAAATGGTATTTTCTTGGGAAGTACAAGACTATACAAAGATTCACCGCGAGCTGTTTTCGTTCCAAACGTCGTATTCAAGTTATCAATATTTTGCGGTTTTGCAATTGGTTGACGACCTCTACCCAAAGGCCGATTTCTAAATGATTCATATTTTGCTTCGTACACTTTGTCGTAAAATTGTTGAAATTTCGTTTTCGCCGGAGGAGAAATGCAAGCTTCAATACCAAAAATTTTCACATTTGTCTTTTGTGACTTGGCGTATTTATTGATGTTACTTTGCTGTTCTTCCTTTAATTTTTGATTGTAAACATACTGAAGATGATCTTCAGGCGAATATGTTTGAAGTAAAGATTTAACGGAGACATCAACTTCCCCAGGAATTCCAGCCTATAAGGAAACAATGTAAATTTTTTGGCTAAGGAAATTTGTTTAACTTAGCTTACCGAGCAAACTATTGGCAATCGATCGACAAATTTACCAGTGTTAGCCATTCTTGTAATGCTTTTAGTTTGTTTCTATGTATTTTTGAAAAATGAGTTTAAGTTATGACTGTCGTATTTAGAATATGACATTACGTTTTGAATGAAATGGTGTTGTTGATCATATTTTATTTCACGTAAATTTTTCACCTCGTTTCCTCTCACAATTATTCTTGCTTCTCCGCACAACGCTTATGCGATTAAATCCTGTACAATCTCTCTCCTGCCGTGCCTCCCAGCCATACATTTACAAGGTACTGGATTTGCAATCGGTCGAGAGAGCTGAAGTAATTAGCAATGTTCGCTTTAGCTCTATGATTTTCAAAGACATAAATATTCTCTCTATATCGAGGGTTTATCGGGTTGACAGGGAAGGTGTTTAGTGGGTAGTCCAGTCGCCGTCTTGTGAGCATGGGAGCCCCAAACTCTGTGCGTAAATGGCATTAACCTCCCAACCACAAAAAAATGGTTTGAAAGCTGTAAGCGGTTGATGTTTAATTTTCCCTAAAATTTTTTGCGGAGTTTATTAATGAAAATCAGTTTTTATAGTCCAGTCAAAATAGACAAAAAAAGTTATAATTTAGCCAAAATTCACATTGAGCTGAAAATTGGTAGAGACGTTAAATACACCACTACAAATGAAATGTCAAAAATCCCCTTCGATCCTTTTTCAACTAAAAATGTTATCCAAGGTCGAACGTGAAAAATTCAGGTTTTTTTTGTTTTTCTCAGAAGCGGTAAGTTTTATTGTAAAAATAGGTCAGACAAAAGTTGTAGATCATACAATTTTCTATGTTCAGACACGTTTTTTCGTACGACACGTTTTTTCGTACGACTCACCATTTATGTGATATCGTAGTTGTAAAATTCATGTTCTGCATAATATGCACACATCTCCGCACTACCTATGAGGTGATGTACTTGGCGTAATTTTTTAACGTGTTTTCCACAGTAGATATACTCCACGATTTATTGTGACAAAGAAAGTTTGATCAGATCGTATTATAGCGCCGCGAATTTGCAACCGCAATGTACAAATGTAAATTCTCTCTCACTGCGACATACAAAGAAAAGTTCTGGAGGATTCGTGCGGATCGAGCAAAACTTGAAGTGTAAGATTATCGTTTAAATAAACTTCATTGTGTCATTAAGTTAACGTTGAGTTTTATTTCATACGCTCGTCCGTACATTGATAACCCGGTTAATAACAAGTGAGTATGACCAACGAAGAATTCCACGACGTAGTCAGCGGTTCAAACATCCCAGCGAACACCGGCATAAACATCATGCAATATGCAACAGAGATTCAAGCCATCGCGTGTAAGCTGCCACCATTTTGGCAGAGCGAACCGGAATTGTGGTTCGCGTGCGTGGAAGCGACGTTCCGAGCATGCAAAACTACAAGCGACGCAGCTCGTTTCGGAATTGTCAATCACTACGCAAGTTGCGGACGTAATAGAATCACCGGCAAATACGAGACCTTGAAGGCAAGGCTTTTGTCCGTATTCGCAACGTAATCAGTGCCACCACCCAACACGACAGGTGAACACCACACCAGTTACAAGAAAGCCGGACACAAAATGGTGTTACTGTCATATGAAATTCGGAGCAGCTGCTGTGCGCTGTCTTCCACCCTGCAGTTTTCGTGTACAACCACCGGAAAACTACTCCAATCATTAGCTCGACAGGCGACGGTTAATGATTCTCGTCAGAGTCGCCTAGAAATATGGGACCCGAAATCAAAAATTAAATTTTTAATCGACACGGGCGCAGATGTCTCGGTCCTCCCAGTCAACGCAATGCACAAGAAATGCAAACGCGGGGTGTACAGATTGTACGCCGCAAATGGCACACCGATAGATACGTTTGGAAAGACAATGCTAAATATGTCACTGGGCCTTCAGCGTCAGTACCCATGGCAGTTTCACATCGCACAAGTAGCACACCCTATATTGGGGTCCGACTTCCTAAATCACTAAAGACTACTAGTGGACATAAGAAACAAACGGCTACACGATCCTGTTATAAAAAATTCAGTGGCGGGTCGGATCAGCGCGATGCAAGATGAGTCTATATCAAGCATCAGAAGAAACTCGCAATACGACGATATACTCAAAGATTTTCCGAGTATAACAAATCCGGCCATTAGAAACAAAGTGACTGCTCACTCGGTGCATCACCACATCATAACTAAGAGACCGCCAATATCGGAACGCCCTTGAAGGCTGAACCAGGAGAAAGCAAAGGCTGCCAAAGCAGAAATTTAATTCCATCAAGACAGAGGATTGTGTCACCCATCAAGCAGCCCGTGGGAGAGTCCACTGCACCTCGTAAAAACGAAAGATGGTACATGGAGAACGTGTGGGGACTACCGACGACTAAATGCTGCCACCGTGCCAGATAGTTACCCAATGCGCCACATTCAAGATGTAACCGCCGGTCTACCCGGTAAATGTATTTTTTCGAAAATCGATCTTCTTAAGGCATTTTATCACATCCCAGTTAATGAAGAGGACATCTTAAAAACAGCGGTAACGACACCGTTCGGCCTATTTGAACTCACCGTTTGGCCTACGGAACGCAGCGCAATCTTTCCAGAGATTCATGGACCAAGCACTTCAAGTCCTGGACTTCTGTATTTGTTACGTCGACGACATCCTGGTCGCTACTGAGTCAGAAGAATAACACAAGAGGCACCTTCGCTTGGTCTTTGAACGCCTTGCCGAAAACGGTCTGAGAATTAATGTTTCAAAATGCTCGTGGGAAGTAGCGGAAATCGAGTGCCTAGGCAATTTGATCAATGCGCAAGGCATTTCGCCACCACCTTCTCGCGTTCAATTGATCCGAGAGTACAAAAAACCCAAGACAATCGCAGAACTCCGTCGTTTCCTGGGATGCATCAATTATTATCAACACTTCATCCGAAATGCTGCGAGCTTACAAGCGCCGTTAAATGATTTCTTCTCATCATCAAAGAAAAACGATAAGACACCCATCGCGTGGACAGCAGAAGCTGAAGAAGCATTCCAGAATTGCAAAGAGAGCCTGGCCCACGCTGTGTAACTTGTTTACTTTCAGGCAAATAAACTACTCAGATTGGCCACAGACACGTTAGACGTAGCGGTGGGCATGGTTCTAGAGCAACTGCAAGCAAACAAATGGCTACCACTGGCTTTCTTCCAAAGGAAATTATCCAAGCGGAAACAAAATATAGCATTTATGATCGCGAACTGCTGGCCATATATAGCAGCATCCACCATTTTTGCCACTACGTAGAAGGCACAACATTTCACATCCTCTCAGACCACAAACCACTAAGCCACGCTTTCGCGCAACTATCAGACAAGGCTTCGCCATGGCAACTCCGGCGTTTAAACTTTATATCGCAGTTCTCCACAAACATACGATACATAGCTGGAACTGCTAACAACGTCGCGGGCGCATTATCGCAAATCAAGGAGATTACCGTACCGACTGCAGTGGACCTGGAAGAATTGGAACGTGAACAACAGACGGATAAGGAGCTACAGGAATTACTACAAAACAATACCACGTCACTCATCTTACAACGTGTCAGCCTGGTTGATAATCTACAAGTAATAGTCGACACAACGCTAGCAAACGTTCGGCCGTTTGTTCCAGCAGATTGCGTAGAAAAGTCTTTGACATCTTTCATCATCCATCACATTCAAGTGGTCGAGCAACGTGCAGATCCATTGCGAAAAAAATTCGTCTGGACAGAGATGAAAAGGGACATTCAAATATGGGCACGTAGCTGTATACCATGTCACCGATCGAAAGTTGGCCGCCACCAAAAAAATCCGTTGCAGGAGTTTCCAATGCCCGAGGAACAATTTCAGCACGTGCACCTAGACATTATTGGACCATTGATCCAGTCTCAAGGATATAAATACTGCCTTACAGCAATCGACCGATTCTCAAGGTGGCCCGAGGCAATACCGCTAACCAACCAAACCGCCGAGATGCTCGCGCAAGCATTTTACAACAACTAGGTTGCTCATTTTGGCGTGCCGCAAACAATAACAACAAATCAAGGCACTCAATTTGAGTCCTCGCTGTTCAAGGCACTTACCCGGTTTATGGTATGCAATCGTCCCAGGACATCACCCTATCAAACGATGGCACCGCACGCTCAAAGCAGCAATCATGTGTCATGAGCAGAATCCAGCCTGGCCGCAAATACTGCCCATGGTATTGCTGAGATTACGTGGAACGCTCAAAGAAGAGCTCGAAGCATCGTGTGCCGATATGCTATACGGAACTACACTCAATTTTCCTGGAGAATTGATCATACTACAGCAGAAAACCATCGAGCAACACAAATTCCTACGTAAGCTGCGAGAGACCATGATGCAGATGCGTCCTTCAGCTACAGGACAACACAATACTCAAACGCTATTTATAAACAAAGGTCTTAAAACCCGCTCACGCGTCTTCATGAGAATCGACGCAGTTAAGAGACCTTTGACTTAACAGTATTTAGGACCGCACAAAGTTTTAAAAAGAATTAGTGACGTCCTCTACGCAATCGACATCAATGGGCGCATTGCCAACATTAACACCGAACGGCTCAAACCCACCATTATCGAAGACGTACGTGAACACACGTCGCACCACAAAGAGAAGGCTCCAAGCAGAGAAGCGCCGCAAAGGACAACAGTGGATAACATGTTGCCCACAACATCACCATTGTCAACAGCAGCTAATATCATGATACCACATTCAACACCAGCCGAATCACAAACGCCAACTCCAAAAACAGCAAATCCAAGAGTCATGCCGCCGATAAATACTCCGCCAGTAGGTTTGAAAACATATCCACCCAGCATGAAGCTATATTCGCTTTTGGCTAAAACCGGAATAGTAGCTCCATTGGCAGCGGCAAAATACAAGAGGCCTCCCGAATCTAACTCAGTTAGGTTTTTGTGAAACGGCACCCCTACTTGTAAGTATAGACGGCTGATCATGACATTCCATCCATCATTAATGTCACTTGGGAGGGAGTGGTGTAGCGCCGCGAATTTGCAACCGCAATGTACAAACGTAAATTCTCTCTCACTGCGACGTGCAAAGAAAAGTTCTGGAATATTCGACGACGATACGTTGACGCTTACGGACCGAGCAAAACTTGAAGTGTAAGATTATCGTTTAAATAAACTTCATTGTCTCAATAAGTTAACGTTGAGTATTATTTCATACGCTCGTCCGTACAGTATCCTATTGAGTTAAAATATGGCACTATTGCTAATGATCAAAGTGGAATGGGTTGATTTCTTCTAAATGTTGTTATGAAAGCTAATTGGCTAATTCTACTTCAACTATTATTTCTTCATTTTCACTTTCTTTTTCTTCTCCAGGCAGAATTTCTGTACGTTGTTTTAAGAAAAAAGATACATCAGTTGTCTCTTCATCAATATTATAAATATTGTCATATTCGATTCAAAATTGGAGCAAGGCCGATCCTGACAATTGATAGATACAGGCGAATAAAATAATCCCACTTCATTTGTTCCATCACCGCAAAATAGGCAATATCTTTTAACACAAAAATCTGGCTCACTTACTCGTGCTCTATTATGAGGTGGACCTATCGTGGATGTAAGACCTTACTGCTCTTTCGAGTGTTCATTTTACGACACTATACGTGGACTGTCACAGATTGCTTATTTTTCAAGTATTCAAAAAACTTATCATTTCTTTCAACACTTGCATCTTCAGATGAATAAGAACTGGATGGGCTAAGCTCATATAAAATGCATGAGAGAGCATGCGACCGGTTTCTGCTTTCTTCCAAACGATCTGTCTGCCATTTCCTCCCCATCTACCTCCTGCTGGTCACTTTCTTGTTCCAGAAGCTGACTAGATGCGATCTGTCTGTCAAGTAGACTGATGCAAATTGGATGCCAAACAGGCCAATTTGCAAGTTTTGCCGCGAATTTTATCCGATATTAAAACTGTGGAAAGTGCTCGCGATCTAAATTCTTTTCAAGTGTTTAAACATTCGATTGCGGTTTGTGATTCAAGTAACTTTAACGTGCGACATTGTCAAATTAATTTAGAATTTCTAAATGAAATGTGTAATGCCTACGTGTAAAAATCATAGTGGAAAAGTATCTGTAGGTGTTTGCTTTCACAAGTGAGTAGTTATTATATTAATGTTTTGCATGTTTTTCATACAATGCTGTAAGTTTTTCAAATAGAAAACAAATTTTTGGTATTTTATGAAAATTTGTTTACATTGAGCAGCAGCCATTTTTGCTTGTGCAATTTGGCTCTCTCTAACGTTGTAAACAAAAACGTAGCAGTAGGAAAAGTGGTCGCAGGGATTGTTGCGACCATATTGTCACGTGGTTGTCCACTCCAGTATTATTTAATTACTCAATGCTTGCATCATGCTCAACAACAACAACTTCACTTTCTTTCAAAGGCTTGTTACAAATGAAGCAAACTTCTGAGATTTTGTCAAAATTATTTAACAGCACAAATTGAAATTGAAAATATTTCTAATGAGCACGTATGCTCACTGCAATGTAATTTTCAAAACTAACAGTATATATTTAATTATCTCGTTTACGTCCTTAAAAAATAGCCTGGTATGCGACCTTCCGCACTCGAACAATGACTTAGCTGGCAGATGTTACTCAAGGTTACGGATGAAGAGAATTAGGAATTGACAGTATAGTCTTATACTTTACAATACTCATTCAATTTGTACAAGCTTTAGTGTAAGTAACACAAACCAATTATCATCATCATCTATGGCGCGACAACTCAAGCCGGGCCTTGGCCTCCAGGTCCAGACAAGAATCAGCTGTCAGCTTCTATCGTGTTTATCCATCAATTCTTCGGTCTTCCCGCTGCATGTCTACTGTGGTGATACTGGTTCGTGGGAAACTCCAGCTGTTGCCCTGTAGCGACATTTTTATTTTTTTTTCATTTTGAGTTTCCTTTTTTTTCGAATCTTAATATTGTATGTGAAATGCTCGCGTTATGTGGAAACAAACACAAGCGTAAAACGCCTTTCTATTTGTTTCCGACTTAGATAATTATTATTTATTTTTATTATTGTCGTTTTTCAATTTTACAATTTCTCGCGACTTGTAGAATGCAGACACAAGCGTGTAACGCCTTCCAGTCTACATCTACTTTACCGAGGAAAGAATCCCATGCGAGCGTTTTCACGCCCTTAGCAAAAGGTATGTATACTTACGCAATAAGTCGAAAGAAGAAAGACCAGCGTATTTGAGAGAATAAGAATTTTATTGAGGTTTTGTTCGCCTTATATACTAAATTCCCAACAGTACTTTATTTTCACTTAACATTTAATTTGCTTACATTTTTACATTAATTTTATATTGCTGAGTAAATTATGGCAATGCTTAATTTAGTACAAGAGTCCGCCAGATTGAATGACGTTTGACAATCATCTGATTGTTTTCTTATTGTTACATTATACTACCTTGCGCTCTACCTGTCAATGGTCTTTTCTTCTTCTTCTTCTTCGTAGCCCTACAGCCCCTTTCGGGCCTTCGCTTAGAGATAGCTAGAGTATCTCATTGTCTTGATCGAATGTATTGGCACTCCAGAAGGTGATATGATCATTATCACGCTTTGGCCGTATGTCCGTCCACCCAGCTGCGATACGTTCTGCTTTTAAACCAGCACGTATCATAACTGAACAGGCTTATAGTCCGTCCGAAGAACCACTCGAACAAAATCTCGTTGACGCCAACGAGACTTCAACCAGAGATCTTCGGCTTACGGGCTTAGTGCTCTACCCACTAAGCCACGCGGAAGTTCTTTTGGGTAGCTGGTTTGCTTCCCTTCTTTCTATAAAATCCGCTCATTGCAATTTACGCAACTTTACGCAAGAGGAAACATACAACTCATCGTTGTCCTTGTTTCACTGGGCCGTATTCCGAAACACTTTGCGTTCAAATATGTCCACTTGCTTTTCGGACTCGTTCGTTAGAGCCCATGTTTCACTTTCTTATAACAGCACAGGTTTGACTGATGTTGTATTAATGCGGAGTTTATTTTACCTGAGCACAACTCAGGACCTTAGAATGGAAAATATGGAGTAATAAACTTCATTTGCGGCGTCTATGCGGTATCGAATCTCGTTTTTTTTCGGCGCCTCTTCCATTCAAGTTGGCTCCAAGATAAATAAAATTATCCACACTTTCAAGGCTGTAGTCACCTACGGTCAGTTTTGTCGAACTGGAGTTTACTTCCTCATTTGAGTCTAGAATTTAGTCTTAGTTTCATTAGCTCGTAGGCCAATTTGGTTTGCTTCGGATTCAACACAAGCCTTATTTTACTTATATTGAACGTCCAATGACGTATATTGGCTGCATATAAGTGCATATTATTATTGTAGAATATGAATTATTCAACTGTTAAAACCGCGATATCTCACGAATGATAAGGTGATATGAAAAAAAGTGTCCAAACCATTTTCGTAGAGAACTATATGATCTACAACTTTTTTTGCACTATTTTTACGGTAAAACTTACCGTTTTCGAGAAAAATGGAAAAATCTGAATTTACGTTTGTCCTTGGATAAAATTTTTTGCAGAAGTAGGATCGAAGAGTATTTTTGACACTTAATTTGTAATGGTTTATTTAACGCCTCTATCAATTTTCAGCTCTATGCGCATTTTGACTAATTTTTTTTTTGCGTGGATTCTAATTGAATTTGTGGCTTCATATTTCAACAGTAGAAGTCTTTTTAAGATATTTGTAGTTTTTTTTCAGATTTCTTCGAACATTTTTATTAATTTATCGTCCCATTGGTCCATTACGTTGAGACAATATTTCTAATCAGTTCTAAAATAAGACACATGCATAAATTGAACAAATAGTTTTTAGCAAACTTTTACCTAATTTTACATAAGGAAATCGGTGAAACATGTATTACACAACGTCACACAATTTGTTCTGCAAACTGTTTTTGTTTGCTTCTCGATCTTCCTTTGTGAACATCTTGTACATCTTCTCCTTTCCTGCTCAACAATTGGCATAAGGTCCCCAACATTCAATATTCTTGTTTGCCTATTTGATGGTCGTCCAGAAGTCGAAGGTCTCTTCATCCTGGCTTTGGTTTTCCTTTGTTCAATGGGGTTTTCTGCCAAGGCTACCAAAAAATCCAATAATGTTATCTTTCTATCTCTGACTTCATTGTAAATTATTGAAGTTTATCAACAGTTAATAAAATACTTTTTTCCACCACTAGGTAGACTTGCGACCAAATTCATATAGGTCAGATCCCTACTGCAGCATACGGCAATGTTTTCATCAATGTTACCGACATAAAAATTCTGTCGAAGCAGATCACAAAATTTGTAGTTAGAAAGCTTACCAGCTCAATCTTCTACCCGGGTAGAGTAGCCTTCCGCTCGCGTGCACTTTTATGATAAAGGGTTAGGTGATTTCATTGCATAACGCTATAGCATAAATCGGTTACGTTTTTATTCCTCATTTGAGGGAAAATGTCATGCAAATTATGTTTTTATGAGTTTTTCACTCAAATGGGAAATACATGACCACGTCTACGTTTGGATCTGGACTCGGCTGGGAGGGAGCAAGGGGGCACCGCTACTATATGGATGCCCCAATCTTATTTGTGGGCCATAAGTCTCGTCGGTAACGACGAAGCCCTCTTAAGTCCGTCTGATTTCCCCAGGCCCAGTTTGCCTTTTGAGTCAGCAATACTCTTTGAGCCTTGTTAGGTTAACTCCTTCTCGACTTCAGTTAACATTTCTTTGACCCCGTGATTCGTGAATGCTAAATTTTTTTGTAGTGGGACCTTGTGCTATGGGGAAAGAACCCGCTTCACGGCACCGCAACGCTAGCGCACCAGCGCATTCACGCATCCCCAGACAAGGCTAATCTCGGCGGAACTCACCATCCTCGTTCGCCGAGGCAGCAGACCATCACTACAGTTCTGAACAGACATTTAACCTACCTTTTTCACTACAAGTGGATGATGCAGAACGCGGTTTCCATGCACGACATCACACTGTTCCATGTTTTAGCTCCACTACGAGGTCTATCGCGAGTTTATGTTTCTTAAACTCTACTTACCATAACGTTCGCAAATACTTTTTTTCTGGCTCGAAGTCATGAAATGTGAATCAGTTTTCTTACAAAATATCCTTAAAAAATTTATAAAGGAAAGTTTGAAAAAAAGAACCTCATAAAAAACGGCTTATAGTACGAGTTCTCTGATATTTTATGGATATGTAGAGCAAATACATGAAACCGAATTAAGTTTAGTTCAAAAATTGCAATATTATTCATGTAGCGTGTCATGGGTTAAGTATGACATGTGGCACCTTTAATGCAAAAAAACTTCATTTGAAAATTAAACGAGTGTGGAAAAGTCTCTTGCAACAGTTGCATTCCTTCGACTATGCGAGTCATATGTACACGTTTTGTCTCGGTTGATCGAAGTCTCGAAAAACACAAGAGTGATTCGACTACAAACAATTTTTTTATATTCGTGCGATTTTGATTGCTCGCCATCGGATCCACGAAATCGAGACGGTGGGTCACCATTTTGACTGGCCGGCTCTAAGATGAATAAGAACTGGCTAAGCTCATATAAAATGCATGAGAGAACATGCGACCGGTTTCTGCTCTCTTTCAAGCGAACTGTCTGTCATTTCCTCCCCGTCTGCCTCTTGCTGGTCACTTTCTAGTTCCAAAAGTTGACTAGATGTGAACTGTCTGTCAAGTTGACTGATGCAAATTGGGCGCCAAATTGGCCAATTCGCAAGTTTCGTCGCGAATTTTGTCCAATATTAAAACTATGGAAAGTGTTCGCGATCTAAATTCGTTCCAAGTATTTAAAGATTCGATTGTGGTTTATAATTCAAGTAACTTTAACGTGTGATACTGAAATTAATTTACAATTTCAAAATGAAATGTGTAGTGCCTTCGTGTAAAAATCATAGCAGAAAAGGATTTGTAAGTGTTTCATTTCACAAGTGAGCAGTTAATATGTTAATGTTTTGCATGTTTTTCATACAATGCTGAAGGTTTTTCAAATAGAAAGCAAATTTTTGGTATTGTATGAACATTTTTTTACATTGAGCAGCAGCCATGTTTGCTTGTGCAATTTGGCTCTCTCTAAGATTGTAAACAAGAGCGTAGCAGTAGGAAAAGTGGTCGCAGGGGTTAATGCAACCATATTTTCACGTGGTTGTCGACTCCAGTATTATTTAATTACTCAATGGGCCAGCTGGTCTTTTGACAGAAAATTTGTCAAAAAGTTTGCACAGAAAATTATCGGTCATAGAAAATTTTGTGCATTTTGGAACCTAGAAGGAATTTATGGTAAGTTTTCGCGCATATATTGCATCCGCGAGCGTTGGTGCAATCGTGAACCGCAAAGTGCCGACGATATAGTGAGGCAAACGCCCCGAAATTTTGTTTAAATCAGACAACGAAAAGAACAAAATTTATAACTACCCGTAGCGGATTTATATCTATCCTGTCAGATTGGGTCACGGGAAAACAGAATATTCGTGTTTTGATATTTCGTTGGTAGAACCATACTTTGTGCGAAATACTAAAGTGCTGCATTAAATCGCTTCAAGACTTGTGCAATTGATGACTATTTGAATTGGCCATGTTATAATGTGTGACAGAACTTGATTATAATTTGTCAATACATCGTCTACAGAAAAAAAAACGACGGCAGAAAGAACGGTACGGCCGGCTATGAAACGTCTCAATTAAGTGCCATACTGGCAGGCATTGAAGAGTTGTGGAGTCTTTTAATGAAATTTAACTCATTTCAAGTCACTCTTTTTTTTGTTGATAAAACAAATTGAGCGTGTTGATAACAAATGAGATAAGCACCAACAACTACAACATCAGCGGCAACAGATGCTGATCAAAACTTAGAATCTGGAGCTGGAGCCGTTACACACAGTCAAGCGCCATCAAACACAGGCTGCTGATATACAAGTCATCATCAAACGCGTTGGGCGGCAGCGTTGAAAGCCCGAACTCACCTGCCTCGGTATCCACTGTATCTACAGGCTCCCGTTCAATTGTAACATGCAGCTGGTGTGAAATAAGTGCATCGGCCCGTTGTGTAGACTGCAATGAATTAATGTGCAACGACTGTTTATTAAATCATATTCGTAGTCCACGTTAGGTAAATCATACGTTGCTTCCATTATCGAATGTTCCTTCGCCAACTCTCAATAGTAGCCAGTGTGACTCGCATAAGGAGATTTATCGATTTTGAAAAGTATTCATTTCGTTGTTATTTACATTTGTTATGAATTACAGATATTTATATATTTATGATCACGGATTACAAGCAGCGAATTTTAATGTTTACAGGCCTTACCCACTCCAAACACGAGCGCTTGTCGGAGGAGGATTGGGTTAGTACCTGTTTTTTTCTATATTAATTAAATTTTCATAAATTCTATTCTTTTTATAAATTATATATATATTTTTTTTATTTTTTGTATTTATTAAAATTGATTTATTACATAAATGCCTTCATTATGTACCACATCCGTGTAGATATATATTGCGAACCACACTCTCAGAAAGTGACTTCCATACGAGCTTAAAGTTAGAGAAATGAAAGTGCAATATCCTAGAGGATAGCCAGAATAATTAATAAATAAATAATAAATATATTATTATCTACGACGCAAATCGTACGAAAAGAGGTCCATTATTTATATGTATATTATATTATAAAAAAGAAAAAATGAATAGCTAATTTAACTCAACTTTCAGTCTTCCTATTTATTTGGAACTTCGACCGGGTATGGGACCCACAACGTTGGTTGGCCTCTCCACTCATGAGCTAGCCATCGGGTGAGCTCACCCCTTCTTTTGCGTTACAGGTGCTCTCGCAGGGTAGAGTGGCCTTCCGCTTGCGTTCTTATTTATGTTATAGTGTTATGTGATTCCATCATACAAGACTACTCGTATAACATAAATCTGAAACGTTGATGTTTTTCATTTGAGAGATAAATTCATGCGAATTACTTTTTTTTGCACGAGGTTTTCATTCAAATGAAACACATCTGGCCAAGTCTACAATGATCCGGATGAGGGGTGTGAGGGGGTACCACTTTCACCTGGGTACTCTACTCTTATTTGTATTTCTGGTAAAGACGAGATCTCCCTCGCCTTCGCCAGACCCAGTTAGTCGTTTGCTTTGGCAATCTTTTCCTTTTCAGTAGATTACCTCGGCGTCGACACCTGTCGATATGAATTCTGCAACCGGCAATTCGTGAATGCGAAATTCTTTTGTAATGGGCCCTTCTGCTGGGGAAAAGAACCCACCACACGACACCGCAATGCTAGCCTGCCAGCGTATTCACGCGTCCTCAGACAAGGCCAATTTCAGCGAGCACCAACATCCTCGCCCGCCGAGGCAGCCGACCATCTCTGCAGTCATTTTTTATACACCCATTCACTACAATATGTCTGCAATCAATTTACAGTCTTTTTTCAAAACATTCCCAGAAACGAAATATTGGGTGTTTTCTTTTCCAAACTCTTTTCATAAAGTTTTAATTAATAATTTCAACTCATAAAAAAGAAAAAAAAAACATGGAGTTCATTCTCTTACTCCTCCTGAAAGCCGTAGGCCCACTTTAATAATTAAAGGCCTGAGTGGACTTTTCCCAATAGAAAAAATCAGAAATTATGTACTTGTAATTATGTAAGCTCCAGTTATAGAAGATTTTGATGTCTCAAATCTATTTACTGCCTAGTCTCGCAGTAATCGTTACATTGAACACGTTTCGAGTTGTTTTACGTTCTCAAACGAATATTTCAAAAATTTTAAAAATAAGATTCATTTGAAATCATAAAATTACTTGGGAGAAACTCAAACGAGGAGAGTTGACCCAGTGCTACCAATGTCAGCGTTTGAGACATGTGGCCATGAACTGTGGATATGAAAACAGATGTGTGACATGTGGTTTCGAACATATTGATGTAATTTGTCCAAGGAAAAATACCGTTAAAAATTTATCAGACCATTCTATACCTTCTGTATTATGCGTGCTGCGCTCGTCTAATGAATATCCTGCAAATTATTCTGGCTGTCCAGAGCGAATAAAGCTTAAAGCGAAAATTGCCAAAAAAAGGTGCAAATAACCCGAGCTCTGCCGGATTTGTCCCATCTATTGGTAACAGTAATTTTCCAGCTCTTATTTCTAAGAATAACGATTTACCATTTTCTGGTAAAAAAAACTCTAGTGGTTTATCGTATTCGGCAATTACCAAAACCTCATCCCCTACGTCTGGCAATATGGATAAAAATATTCAAGAAAATTATCTAGCGACGTTAAATCGAGAATCACGCATGGTGGTCACATTAGGAAATTACTTGGGGCTCCAAGTATTTTCCCTCAAATTTAGGCTCACTTGATCCCTCATCTTGATTTCTTGCTGAATACCTCTGATGGATTTGACGATTTTTGATGGGGTGAAGATTTAAATGCAAGGCATCATAGCTCGCGTGACTGCAGTATTAACTCTAATGGTAGAATCATTCATGATTGATTTACATTAGTTAATAGCTCCTCTTTATCTACAGGGTTTTGCATTAGGGACATAGCAATTTCATCATTATAAATTTCACGAACCACCAACGTTTGGAAAAATTACTACCGAAATTCTGAGTTAGTGCTCACAACTTTAAACGCACTTACTCCAATTTTTGGCCGTAATAATCGTCCCACCCGTCAGGCTGTGCGTGCTGTAGTGGATAACTTCGAGTCCAAACTTTCACTATTGGACGTTCCGGTGCCAAAAGGACATCGTACCGCTCAAAGTGAAGGAAATATTGCAGCTGTAAGGGCATCGATTCAAAATGAGCCAAATCAGTGGATTTCACATCGTTCTCAAGAATTGGGCATCGCTCAAATGAAACATGAGCTTCAACGATATTTGGTTTTAATACGACGGTGCCACTAGCCACATAACATGCCCCACAATCGATTTATTGAAATTCATTTATTTATTATTGTATGTCCTTGATGTAAAACCCTATGTAATTAATACAGGCGTCCCCACTTTTCCTAATGGTAACTCAATTTTAGATAACTTTTTAGCTTCACCATCTCTTTCAAGCGTTAGTCATGATACACATCATTGCCTTTCTTTTTCGGCTCCTTCTGATAAACATGCTCTCTTTTTATCTTTACATCTTTTAGATCATTATCCAACAACCCCTAGCCACTCTCAAACACGTTCTTTCAAAAATATTGACTGAAAACATTTTGATAATCACCTTTCTGATCGATTGGAAGGTAATTTTTCTGATGACCGGATACTAAATAATATACAAATTGATGGCTCTTTTCAATTTCTTCTTAGTAGTGGTTCTGAATGTTTGGATACTTTCATCCTGCTAAAAAAAATCTTTAATTCTAAATGTCACAATGTTTCCTCAAAGTCAAAAGCGCTTTATTCAATACGAATCGTTATAAATTTTAAATGAATATAAAGCAAATCCCAAACAATAATAATACGAAAACTTAATGGCTCTCTAAATTTATACGTTATCATTGAAACACATTTGATAAAAAAACAAGCAAATTCAAATTAATTAAGGTAATTACATATTTTATGATTCGATTGGAAAAAGGAGAAAAACCAACCAGCACTATTCCAAAATTATTTATAATTTTATCACTATAGTGAACTTTTATCCTACACCTAATATAATTCACCCTAATTCTAACAAAATTCAATCAAAAACATTATCTTATTATTAAAAAATGCTATCACAATGTTCCTAACCTAAGCGTTTAACCTTATCTCTAAACCTAATAAAATAAATATAACATATACCTAATCTATCCCTAACTTTTAACACAAGTAAACAGCAATACTAAATGTTGCAATAATGAGCTGGATCTCAAAACTGTGCAACGGAAAACACAAAACAAAGCAAAAGTAAATACGAAAAATTTGGACCAGCCACCAATACCTGCTTACATTTCTCTTAGATCACAAATTAACTTTCTGAGTAAAATTATAAGAGACAAAATCTGTATAGAACTGAATTCGGCTTACAAAGCACGGCTTTCTTCTGTGAAACCATCTTCGGATGTGTTTAAAGAGATTAACAAATTGACTGGACGACGAATATTTCCTGCCACCCTATTAGACGTAATGGCCAAGTTTATGTTTCAACCGAAAAAAATCAAACGTTTGCTCTACGAGGGTCATTCAACAAGTACTTAGCCTCACCGCCCGATAGCGCCTCTATTACAAAAGAGTTTTACCATTGTAATAAACATAAGCAGTCGAGCAGCCCCGTGGTGATCAGGAGTGGCTGCTCGTGAAGAGATCAGGTGGTCACCCCGTCGAAAATGCTTAGTTTGTTGTTTTACTAGTGTAAAGTAAACTGCATCCGTCAAGTTTCCATCCTTTAGGCAGAGATGAGGGGTTCACTTCAGCCACTTTAACATCTTTAGGTTTGACATTCCCCTTGTAATGCAACGACCTTCTTCTGTGAAAGTAACGGTTGCTTTTTGTGTAATGTTTGCGTTTGTCTCAAGCCTCCGTGTCCGCTAACTTTAACCAGGCAAAAAAAAAATATTGAATTACTGTAGAGTAGATTAATTGACACCTAATAGAACTTTTCTAAAGACAATAAAAATTGATCGGTGCGTCTTGTAGAGTAGAGTACGCGTGATAAGTATTTTGTAGTGTAGCTTCGTGGCTCGACAAGAACCCGCCTCACATGATCCCGCAAATGCTAGTCGTCAAGCGCGCGTACGCGGTCGTTAAGCGAAGCTAGTTAGCTGCGCTCGGTGTTGTTTATAGCTCGCTGACACTTATGCCAGACCATCGGCACCCGTGTCCTACACGGGCATTAAAAAAATCTTTACAATGGCGCCCAACGTGGGGCCCGAAGGGGAAACAACATCACTCTCCTTCGAGTTCTCACATTTTTGATTTTGCTGTCGGCAGATGAACCGATTCAATTTTTATTGTCGCCCTCACCGTTTGATATTAACGTAGCATACTTTGGAGGGTTCCGTAAAGTAAAGATAGAGTCACCGATAAATTTTCTTTTGGTGTTGTTTGTCTTGTCTTCGGTATAATAAGGTCTATAGCATCTTCTGGAGTTCTTCGTTCGTGGTGGCTCTGCCGCCTGAACATGCCGATGATGTTATAGAGTAGTTCGCCCCTTAATGTTACCAAAAGAAAGGTTTGCACATTTTTATAAAGTTTGTAGTCGGACAGTTCTAATTTTGAACAAACTGATGGTGCCCGGGGTTTTCAAGTACACTGCTTGGAGTTGCGCCAGTTTTTGCTGGGAGCTAATCTGATGACCGGCAGTGATAAAATCCGCATCATCAATTAGTCCTGACCTATACCCGATTTGTTTTTATGATTGGTTAGCGGTTTTTATTAGTATACTTTCGTTGAAGACAGGGACTTGTATTCAAGGAGAGGGGCCTAAAATTATAACAACCATCTCTCCACTGCGGAAACAATTGTTTCTTTACTAATGAAGAGCGAAACCCTTCAGTCTCTCCATGTCTGGGTCGGTATTGAAGAGACTGTCCTCTAATAAACATAAGCAGTCGAGCAGCCCCGTGGTGATCAGGAGTGGCTGCTCCTGAAGAGATAAGGTGGTCACCCCGTCGAAAATGCTTAGTTTGTTGTTTTACTAGTGTAAAGTAAACTGCATCCGTCAAGTTTCCATCCTTTAGGCAGAGATGAGTGGTTCACTTCAACCACTTTAACATCTTTAGGTTTGACATTCCCCTTGTAATGCAACGACCTTCTTCTGTGAAAGTAACGGTTGCTTTTTGTGTAATGTTTGCGTTTGTCTCAAGCCTCCGTGTCCGCTAACTTTAACGAGGCAAAACAATATTGAATTTCTGTAGAGTAGATTAATTGACACCTAATAGAACTTTTCTAAAGACAATAAAAATTGATCGGTGCGTCTTGTAGAGTAGAGTACGCGTGATAAGTATTTTGTAGTGTAGCTTCGTGGCTCGACAAGAACCCGCCTCATATGATCCCGCAAATGCTAGTCGTCAAGCGTGCGTACGCGGTCGTTAAGCGAAGCTAGTTAGCTGAGCTCGGTGTTGTTTTAGCTCGCTGACACTTGTGCCAGACCATCGGCACCCGTGTCCTACACGGACATTTCGAAATTCATTACAATGGCGCCCAACGTGGGGCCCGAAGGGGAAACAACACCACTCTCCTTCGAGTTCTCACATTTTTAATTTTGCTGTCGGCAGATGAACCGATTCAATTTTTATTGTCGCCCTCACCATTTGATATTAACGTAGCATACTTTGGAGGGTTCCATAAAGTAAAGATAGAGTCACCGATAAACTCTCTTTTGGTGTTGTTTGTCTTGTCTTCGGTATAATAAGGTCTATAGCATCTTCTGGAGTTCTTCGTTCGTGGTGGCTCTGCCGCCTGAACATGCCGATGATGTTATAGAGTAGTTCGCCCCTTAATGTTACCAAAAGAAAGGTTTGCACATTTTTATAAAGTTTGTAGTCGGACAGTTCTAATTTTGAACAAACTGATGGTGCCCGGGGTTTTCAAGTACACTGCTTGGAGTTGCGTCAGTTTTTGCTGGGAGCTAATCTGATGACCGGCAGTGATAAAATCCGCATCATCAATTAGTCCTGACCGATACCCGATTTGTTTTTATGATTGGTTAGCGGTTTTTATTAGTATACTTTCGTTGAAGACCGGGACTTGTATTCAAGGAGAGGGGCCTAAAATTATAACAACCATCTCTCCACTGCGGAAACAATTGTTTCTTTACTAGTGAAGAGCGAAACTCTTCAGTCTCTCCATGTCTGGGTCGGTATCGAAGAGACTGTCCTCTAATAAACATAAGCAGTCGAGCAGCCCCGTGGTGATCAGGAGTGGCTGCTCCTGAAGAGATCAGGTGGTCACCCCGTCGAAACTGCTTAGTTTGTTGTTTTACTAGTGTAAAGTAAACTGCATCCGTCAAGTTTCCATCCTTTAGGCAGAGATGAGTGGTTCACTTCAGCCACTTTAACATCTTTAGGTTTGACATTCCCCTTGTAATGCAACGACCTTCTTCTGTGAAAGTAACGGTTGCTTTTTGTGTAATGTTTGCGTTTTTCTCAAGCCTCCGTGTCCGCTAACTTTAACGAGGCAAAAAAAAATATTGAATTACTGTAGAGTAGCTCGCTGACACTTATGCCAGACCATCGGCATCCGTGTCCTACACGGGCATCAAAAAAAATCTTTACACCATCGCGCAGTACATTCAACAAAACTAATGAAGGGAATTGACTGAAACTTTGACAGTAGGCTACTAAAAGAATGTACTGCACGATGGTAAAACTCTTTTGTAAAGCAGCGCTATCGGGGGTGAGGCTAAGTACTTGTTGAATGACCCTCGTATGTATCCTGCAAGTAGTTTAGGAAATAATGAGAAATTTTTAGGTATGCTATCTTTTTGCGTGCACGGTATTGTGTCTGCGGATTGATTCTGTAAAACAACAAAAATAATGTAACTTAAAGCTACAGGAGAAAAATGTGCTTACAAATTAGATTTATGCTTCACATCCATCTTCATCGAATCCGCCGAAATTCACTTGCGAAAATAACGCATTTCTTAATATCGTTATCGAATATTAAATGTTCTATTACTTTCAATCATGAATTATCACCACTTTTTCTGTTTTCTGGACACATTTTATACTTAGTACGCTTTCCGTGTCAATTAATGCAACATTTTCGCTACTCAATCGAAATTTATTCTGCAGTTTGTTTACAGTTTTGACATTTTGTCAAAATTAGTTCTTCTTACTCTCCGATTATCAATTCTGCCTAGCAAAATTAGCGACCTGGTGGAAATAGTGCAAAGGGTGCGCTGACCTTGAAATAGATGATTTCCTTTGAGAATGAAACAACGGAGTGGAACCAAAACTGACGATAGATACAAGCCATATGACAGCAGCGCTTACTACCACACACATGACCATTAGTAGGCCGACTTTGCTGGCTAACTTACATGGCGTTATATGAAGAATTGTGGAGATGCCAACGAAAATTCGAGATTTTGTACGATTTAGAGACGGATTTCTACAGTGAAATCCAGATGGCCCGCGGAGAACACAATAGCGCTCCTAGTGAAGTGAAAATAATTTCAGTTCTTACACCCGTTTAGTTATTATCGCCTTCCAAAATGAATTTATAGGAGTTTGTTTACATCTCAGCACTGAGCTATCAGTCGAAGGTGCAAAACGTGTGCTTCATTTGCTCGTCTTGGAAAGTTTAAGAGCACAATGGGCTATACAGGGTGAATTTATAGCATGCACGGAATGCGTTCGGCACGTTTTCTATTCGGAAAATAGTATATATGACGAAACATAAGCATTTACCAATGCCGCAGTTGGGTGACAGCTACCGGAAGCTTGTCCATAGTAGGCCGACTTATACATATGCAAATTGCTACCATATGGCTTGTATCTATCGTTAGTCTTGAGTGGAACCCAAATTCTGTCATCATTTCCAGATACGCCACCTTTGAGGAACAAGATAAAACCGGAGTGGACATCCATGTGTACACGTTGTCGCAACTACCCCTGCGACCGCCTGCCCAACTACGTGTCTTTTTGCACCTACCCCTGTGACCGTGATTCTAAAGCTAGTTAAGGGGAACCCAATGGGTTGTCACAAGAAAGTAAACAAACGCTTATGCACTCGTAAATATGGTTTTATTGCAAATAACACTTCACAGAACAAGAAAATAGCATTGAATACAAATAAAGCATTATGGCCACTTAGGATAGAAAACACTTTCGCATCGATAACCCATCGTTTTCTAGCAATAACGCACATTACACTTTTTATTGAGTTCCTCGCTCCGATTTACAATGTCACTCCTTAAAATGTTGTTATCCCTAAACCAGGTGTAATATAACTTTCACTACAGTCAATATGTACCTCCGGACACGTTCTCGAACCGAAAAAAACGACTAAATTCCGAATCGTATCTCACGCGCCAGGTAAATTTCGCGTCCATGTTTAGTCGTCAAATTGACAATCTGGCTCTCGAGAGGAGAAATTGTGGAAATTATTGGAAATGAAATGACAATCATGCTCAGAAGGTGGTCGTATCATTTTCTATGGAGCTTATATGAGCATAGCCTCTCCATTTGTTCCGTTCCTCAAAGTACTCCACGAACGTTGCTCTTTTGATTTAATTTTCGAAGGGTGTAGTTTGGAAAGGGGGCTAAAATTCAGAAAATTTTAAATATGTAGAAGTTAACTACCATTGCATAATTGAATGATAATAATTCTATTTCGGACTTAACTAGTTTGCAAAACTTTAGTTAGATAAATAGAAACCTCACAGCGAGATTTAATAAGCAAAAAATAAAACTGTTTCTTAGGTAATTACAAATTCAACTACTACTAAAATTATAATCGTTCATTCTTTTATACTTTTTCGCCTCCCTCTTCCTTTCATAACCAGGCTTGGGATGGTCAACGGTGGAATTAAGGTGAATAACAATCGTTGAGGTTGATCTTCGCTATGTTTGAAAGAACTACATGCCCTTAAGGTGTATTAATTTGTTGAGATATTGCTCAATAGAAATTCATTCTGATTTTTTTTGTAATGAAATAGTATCCTGTGTTAATATTTTTCTTTAAGCCTAATCGAATAAAATGGTTGCTCCCGAAATGTAAACATAATCATGTATGAATTGGAAGCAGTGATTTTGAGTGAAAAATACTTCTAAATATTGTATTTTCTTTTCTACGTTATATGTTGATACTAACCTAACTGTCCATTTGCGAAGCAAATTTAACACATTAATAAGTTATAGATAACTTACGCTCTCGAAACTATATAATTCCCTCTGCTTCTCCTTCCCCTTTGTTCCCAGACAGGTTTTCCTTTCCTCTCTTCAAAAGAATCACTGACACCCGCGCCCCCCAACAAAATTTCATTTCACGTGCACACGATCGCGCCTTCGTTATCATTCGTAGGACAGTTTGAGTACAACACATCAAACGTTCTCTCACAGAAATCTCGAACGTCAAAGCTGATGAAATTCGTAGAGGCGAGAAAACTCATGTATCAAAGCCAATGGAAAATTCGTAAGTTTTCAATAAAAACAGAGAGCTAAAGTGCCGATTTCGTACACGCGATCTTCAAAACTAAAAAATTTTATAAGCGTGAACGTATTTTGGAGAAAATTAAGGGTAAAAACAAAAACATATCACTTCAAACCTCAACATCATACAACTTTAGCGAAGGTTTTTAATTGCTTCGGCTCTTGCCCCCGGTTGTGGATCCAGTTCACTCTATATCTATGTTTCTATTATTGCCTGTTTTCACAGTGCACATAATTTTATAAATTTCCGTCGAAATATAAAGTTTTCTCATTTGAAATCTAACCGATAAATTGTCTCTTATTTTCTTGTTAGTTAACAACGCACAAATCAAGAATTTTCACTGATTTTAACATGAAAATTACGCAGCGAATTAGTTTTTTTACAAGTTTCCACAGCCGGATTTGAAAGCAAATGCAGAAAAATCATATGATAATATGAAGACTTCTTCTTATTGACAGAGAGAAGTAATGACAAAAAAATCAGTGTTTCATTAGCATCGGGCCATTCCTGTTAGCTACCTGTTCTACGCGTCAACTTCACTTATCTTGCCTACTATATATCATCTAAGACACTCTCTCATTGTTAAGTTCTCGGATGAATAAGAACTGGATGGGCTAAGCTCATATAAAATGCATGAGAGAGCATGCGACCGTTTTCTGCTCTCTTCCAAGCGAACTGTCTGTCATTTCCTCCCCGTCTGCCTCTTGCTGATCACTTTCTTGTTCCAAAAGCTGACTAGATGTGAACTGTCTGTCAAGTTGACTGATGCAAATTGGGCGCCAAATTGGCCAGTTTGCAAGTTTCGTCGCGAATTTTGTCCGATATTAAAACTGTTGAAAGTGTTCGCGATCTAAATTCGTTCCAAGTGTTTAAAGATTCGATTGTGGTTTATAATTCAAGTAACTTTAACGTGTGACACTGTGAAATTAATTTACAATTTCAAAATGAAATGTGTAGTGCCTTCGTTTAAAAATCATAGCAGAAAAGGATCTGTAGGTGTTTCATTTCACAAGTGAGTACTTAATATGTTAATGTTTTGCATGTTTTTCATACAATGCTGAAGGTTTTTCAAATAGAAAACAAATTTTTGGTATTGTATGAAAATTTGTTTACATTGAGCAGCAGCCATTTTTGCTTGTGCAATTTGGCTCTCTCTAAGGTTGTAAACAAGAGCGTAGCAGTAGGAAAAGTGGTCGCAGGGGTTGTTGCAACCATATTGTCACGTGGTTGTCCATTCCAGTATTATTAAATTACTCAATGGTTAAGTTCATGATAATGTTTTTAAAAAAATACTCGAAGAAATCACTCACTAATTTGTTTCGATCACACAACGACAACAACACCGTTAAACAATTCATCTATCCAAACAATCTAACGTAGAGATATTTAAATAGCCGCTTGCGAGACTTTTGTTCAATTTAGTTTGGGATACATACATTTTAATTGCGAAGTTATATACCAACTTAATTTAGTTCTGATTCATTTGGCCACTCACTCGAAATTTCGAGTATTATGGCTTTCATAAGGAATGTATTTCCGTTTTAATAATTCATACAATAACTTTCATTTTTAATTGATAAGCGACGAAAAATTATCAAATAAATTATCACGTTTTTTGAAAATTTGCAATATAAAACAATAGAAGAACACTTGCAATCAATCAAATATGAGTTTCTCTCTCTCTCTCTCTCTCTCTCTCTCTCTTTGATATTCTGATACATTTGTTAACTCTTATTGATAAAATTTTTACTTTTTGCCATGCTCCATTTTCATCAAATTTAACAGGATAGTCAGGTTTTAGGGAGCAATCATTGCCTCCTTAAACCTGGCCATCTTGCTAGGCTTGATAATGCAGTGAAAAGTAAAACTGACAATTAGCTGTTTCATCAATGACGTCATTACTTTTTTCCCTTTTTTTTCGGCTGTCGTGACATTTCTCCAGTAAGTGTCAGATTCCAGTCAGATTGTGGAAGCAAAGTTGGCGGTAATTTGTTGCCTGAGAAATAGTTCAGAAGGATAGCGTGAATTGTTTGTTGTGAGTCGTGTAGTCATATAGGAAGTTGCAAAGCAGTTAATAAAGTATTTCTTACATATTTTAATCAACGTGAACCTGATTTTCATTCAATTTAAGATTAAGTAGACCGACACCAAAAACAACAAGGGAAATTGGCTGGAAATTGCCAGTCATCAGAAGATGAGTGACAAAGCAAGCAGGTAAAAAATAAGTGAGAAGAAGAGTAAGGAGAACACGGCAGAATAATACCGAAAATAGCGATTATCATTCGGGTGAACAGTTCTAAGTCTCGGCCTAAGATTAAGCTGCCATTTGTGTGGTGATTGGTGTTACTGGTGAAAATAGTAGTTGCCCTCGGGGGCGAATGGAAAATGTGAAATGAGTTCAAACAAAGTGCAATGGAGTGGACGGAGCGAGAATCCGGTTTGGATACGCAACATCTCCACTTGCTCTGCGACCACAACCGCTGCTCTATTTTGCATTTTCCTCGCTGTTGTCACTGCAGTGGAGTCGCGGACTCGAAGTACGGTTAGGTCGGAATTGGATCGCACGCAGTCATCAGAAGATGAGAATGATGCATGAGATGCTGTCAGTGACAAAGCAAGCAGGCAAAAAATAAGTGAGAAGAAGAGTAAGGAGAACACGGTAGAATAATACCGAAAATAGCGATTATCATTCGGGTGAAAAATTGCCAGTGAAATACCGAAATGCACCAATCATCGCTGGAAGTTGAAGTGGCAAACAAAACACTGCTGATGAACAAGATGAAGATGCCATTATATAATTTGCCTTATTTTTTGAATTGATTCAAAGCTGATACGATGAAAAAAGTTGTCAGAACCGGAATATATTGTCGAGGAAACGATAACTCCTGAAATCATAACAAACAGACGAAATCTGCCCAAACTACGCCAAGTACGAACGAATCGCAATAGCAAAGATGATTCAGAAGATGAACCACGGACATTAAGTCGACAAAATTGACCATTGACTGAACAAAGAGCCAGACCTGTTCGGAATATAGGTAATTCAATTCTCATTTGTATACAATTTGATTTCAGTCGAGAATCGAATAACCAATGGCAATGCCAGCGCAGTGCATAGATTAACGTAGCCTATACACTATCGTCAAATGCCTAGTAGTTCCACACTTCGTGGCTCAGTAACACAATAGCATGCAAATTCAACAACTAGCAATGATGCTGTACCATCATCCTCATCTTCAGCAATTAGAAGTCAAACATCAACATTTAGATTTCATGTTCAGGTTGATCATAATTATGGTGAACACGGTTCATCAACTATGCGCCAGATAAGCCGAATGCTATTTAGACATAAGAAGAATGCAAATGAGCTAGATATGCTGTGCGACGAAGTTGATCCTTTGGAATTTCCATCATCAGTCGTAGAAAATATCTTCTCACGATTGAGAATGCAAAATAATGTGAATGGTACAACACCAATAAATGGAAATGTGGTACAAAACAACCGTGAAACAGAAAGGCCTCTACGATGTGGACGAAACTTACAGCCACGATACTCCTACCGTGATGACGATGAGGATGAAGATGATGACTTTCATAAAAATTCTTCCGAGGTGGAAGAAGACGAAGAAAAATCGGAGTCAGAAGATAATGAACCTCTGAAATCGGCATCAGGTCCACATTCACGAACAGCTGTCAATAATATTTCATCGAAAAGTCAATCGTCGCTACGCTCCAAGCGCTTCATGTCTGACGATGACTGTGATGAAGACAATGATGAGGCCGAAGTAGACGTGAATCAGGTGCAATCAAAAGAGACCACGTTAAAATGAAGACTCAGGAGAAAGTTCTCCAGAAGATGACAAACCTCCAAAAAGAATAACTGGAATGTGTTCAACCTTACCTCCATCTCCACAATCTTTTTATCGTTAACGATTCAACACAGTGGCAAGCAGTTCCAATTCAAGCATCATAGATGTTAGCAACGAGAATATCGATAGTGAAAACGAAGGCAATGCGCAAACAGTTAGTATCAGCAGTAGACGTCATGGGCGGAAAATTACTGCCAAAGCTCGAGGCCCTTACAGAGAGTAGCGGTTACAAATGTAGTTTTCTAATTTTTAAATAAGAAAAAAATATTAAAACGATCCAGTAAGATGTTTGATACTATTACAGTAAGATATTCGATACTATTACAATGATGACCAATTTTATTATAAACAAGAAGGTGTAATTTAATTGCGGATATCATTAATCATTAATTAAATTAAATGCTTTAAAATACGGAATTTATTTTTCTTAGTTTATTTTCCAGTTTCACAAAGCTGTGTTCATATATTTAAGTTGTTGCACTGGCTCAGTGTCTGTAGGGGTCTATATTATATAATTTCTTCATTCATGAATGTATTACCAAGGCAAAGTATAAATACATGCTAGGCTTAGAAATCAAAGTCAAACCAATAAGCTCATCATTTGAATAGTTAATGCCGGGAAAACATTGGAATCGGGAGTGCATGTACATATACGATTTTCAAATTCCAAATAAGTGCACATGAAATCTAGCAAGCGAACAATTATTCTTTATGGCTCAAAATCTAGAACAAGTTAAAAGTAAACGAATATCAGTACCTCATTTATTGAAAATTGAAGTTTATAGAGTAACTCATATCGTTATTTCAAAGCGGAAGAGGAAAAAATTGGTACTAGTGATGTCTGAAACACCCTCAACTGTATGGCCAACTCAAGTATCTAAATAATGCTCAGAGTAAAGACAAGAAAACCTGCTCGAACCAATTTTCCTACTACTGATGTTTCTTAAGTTAATTGTATTAACGAGCGAAGAGTTTTTTGAAAGATGTTAGGATTATTCTCTAAATGTATTTTATTAGATAGATCACTGGAGAAGAGGCTGGACAAGCCCCGAAACAGCTGCCTGATTTCAGGAAGATTAAATTCAACCCGAGAACGGAACCGATTTTTTCTTACTTATTTTTTGAAATACTGCAAACATCCGAAACATGAAATTAACAATTATATGGTAAGTTTAAAAAAGAATAATCTGCCTAAATTTCAATTATATTTATTATGTTACGAGGCATATGACAAAAGAGTTATGGCAACTTAAAGTAGGGAATTTAATTCGGAGGCACCGTCGTCTTGGCTCTCTTATGCCGAATTGCATTGATGAGATCGCAATTTACTCAAAAAACAAATCTGAGGCCAGCTATCTAAAATAGAAAAATCAATAAAATTCACGCCTTCCAAAGTAGATGTAGATCATACCTTGAAAACAGTTACTGTTCAGCCGTGATTTGTTGCCTGGCAAGAAGCATACCATCAATATAAATAGACCGTTTTAACATACTTCATTGGAAATAAAGAAATCTCCATTAGTGCGCAGCTTAATAGTTGCATGGTTCCTTGACACTTTAAAGGTGTGTCCTTCTAACGACAAATCCACATCCACTGAGGATTCTTTAGCGTTCGGTCCAGGGAAATAATCCTTGGAATGCATCAAGCATCGAACTAAAGGCCCTCGCAGAACCGCTAACGTTTGATTATCAAACTCTGGAGTGAATCCGTGTCCACAATTCGTTCTCAATATGACGAAATTCATTGTTGTTTTTCCGATCGGCAAGCACCAATTCAATTTTCAATGCTTCATCCTTGTGATGGAGCATTTCCTCTGCATAGGAAGAGCTGATTGTGTGACCTTCAATAGGAATTAATTTGACTGTCTGATCAGGCAGCGACGAGTATTGTGTGGTTTAGGAGCGCCTTAGCTGTACGAGCTGGATAGAACACGGCCGGGTCCTCGGACTGCAAATAATTAAATTAGCAATTAATTAATCTATTAGACTTATATGTAAAGTATAATACTCATAGTCTTAATGTTCCCAGCAACTCTTTTTCCTGTGTTTTTGGGTGCTAATTTCAATTCAATTTGCATAATGACTTGCTGTTTGACAGGAACTTTAACGTCTAATTGTTTGGAACTGCATTAACTGTCAGGAACTGTCAGTTTTACTTTTATATGACGTCATGTCACAAAAATTCGTAATACCTTTTGCAAGAACGGACCGTCTGAAGAACGATGCTACAAATGATGGCTGCGAATATACAACAATCTTCTTGATTCAGTTAAGGAAGCAAACTCACTTATAGTCTTTAAGAAAAGGCTTAAAGAATATTTAATTAATAACGTTTGAAATTCAGTCCAGCAAAGTTCAACATAGCATCTTAGGGTATTTTTGAAACCTTATCGTCGAGATGCTTGAAGAGACAGCTATTTTTATAACTCAGAGTTTTTTTACTGCGTCGAATTAATAATTTTTTTTATCTCTGAGAGCTGATCACGAATTGGACAAGGAAAGATTAATAGAATGATCACATATTTTTGTGTGCATCCCTATACCGATGTCATAAACATTGCCTGGGTGTCGCACTAGAAGAAGCGACGAAATGTGAAGTGCAGATCGCACGAGCGTTGTGCGACGAAGAAAGTGAGATGGAGAGAGTGGATGGGAATGGAGGTCAAAAAATAAAAATAAAAACTGCAGAGCAAGCCGGCTAGATTTAAAGAGGCAGTAGAGCAATGCTTTTATCTAATGTCGGTTGCGCTATGGTGGTTTCAATCTTAAATTTTCTGTTCTAACCAAAACTGACGTTAGATAGGAAGCCATATGGTAGCAATTTGCATATGTATTAGTCGGCCTACTATGGACAAGCTTCCGGTAGCTGTCACCCAACCGCGGCATTAGCAAATGCTTATATCGTCATATATACTATTTTCCGAATAAAAAACGTGCGCAACGCATTCCGTGCATGCTATAAATTCACCTTGTATAGCCCACTGTACTCCTAAACTTTTCAAGACGAGCAAATGAAGTACACGTTTTGCACCTTTGACTGATACCTCAGCGTTGAGATGTAACAAACTCCTATGAATTCACTTTGGAAGGTGATAAAAACTAAACGGGTGTAAGAACTGAAATAATTTTCACTTCACTAGGAGCGCTATTGTGTTTTCCGCGGGCCCTTAGGATTTCACTGTAGAAATCCGCATCGAAACCATACAAAACTTCGAATTTTCGTTGGCACCTCCATAATTCTTCATATACCGCCATGTAAGTTAGCCAGCAAAGTCGGCCTACTAATGGTCATGTGTGTGGTAGTCAGCGCTGCTGCCATATGGCTTCCTATCTAACGTCAGTTTTGGCCTTCCAAAGTGAGTAAATATGAGTTTGTTTACTTCTCAACGCTGAGCTATCAGTGAAAGGTGCAACGCATGTGCTTCATTTGCTCGGCTTGAAAAGTTTAGAAGTGCAGTGGACAGTGCAAGGTGAATTTTAAGCATGCACGGAATGCGTTTCGTACGTTTTCATTCGAGAAAATAGTACATATTACGCGATATAAGCATTTGCTAATGCCGCACTTGGCTGACAGCTCACGGAAGCTTGTCCATAGTAGGCCGACTAATCCATATGCGAATTGCTACCATATGGCTTCCTATCTAACGTCAGTTTTGGTTCTAACCCAAGACAACTTTAAAAAGAATTGGACGCACTGAATTTTACTTGCTTTTTCATATTAACCTGCTGCCATCTTTCAACAACTGCATGGCAACTGTAACGTCAAATCTGAATTCGCCGTAACATTAGACACAGTTCAATGTCCATATGAACCGTATGGTGCGAAAAATATGTGGATTTCCAGTCGATTCGTGGTTCGTGCTTGATTTCGTTTGTCTCGACGTCTTTCATTAAGTGAATTTTGAAAAAAGCCTAAAACCCTCTGCAAAGGTGAAAGTTTCTGTTATTGTGCAACCCCCCTGTGAGTGTACCAAACCGCAAATCTATCTCAAGTGTGAAAATCCGTCGCTAAATACGTGGAAAAGAATAAAATCGTATTCGCGTCGCAAAGAAAAAGTTTTGCCTGCGTTTCGTGTCGACTGTGAGTGCCCGCTGCCTGTCTCCTCGTTCAAGCGAGAAAAGTGCTCAACCTTTCAATTGGATATGTAACAACATAAAAGGTAAAACAGTTCTAAGTCTCGGCCTAAGATTAAGCTGCCATTTGTGTGGTGATTGGTGTTACTGGTGAAAATAGTAGTTGCCCTCGGGGGCGAATGGAAAATGTGAAATGAGTTCAAACAAAGTGCAATGGAGTGGACGGAGCGAGAATCCGGTTTGGATACGCAACATCTCCACTTGCTCTGCGACCGCGACCGCTGCTCTATTTTGCATTTTCCTCGCCGTTGTCACTGCAGTGGAGTCGCGGACTCGAAGTACGGTTAGGTCGGAATTGGATCGCATGCAGGGAGTAGCGAAAATTTTCTGCCTTTCTACTGCCGCGGCTCTGCTCGCCGCTGCCGTGGTGCTTCCATCGAACGACGGCCGAACCAAAAACGTAAATCGATAATGGCCGCACTTGGTGCACGCAAATCCGTTGCTGCTGTCTGCTTTGTCTTTTGTTGCGGAAATTGTTGGCCGCTGGAATGGAGAGCGCTGAGCCCGACCGCGCGCTAATTGTTCCGTTGGTTTTGTTGTGTTCCGCACCGCAGGAGTGCAGCAGCAAAACAGGCGAAGACGTGGCCCCACGACTGGCCCTCGCCGCTGTCAGTCGTTATCAGCTGTAACTTCCAATTCGGGCGACAGTTTTCCTGCTTCTTTGGATTCTGATAGCAGTCGTGGAAAATTGAATTCTGTTCAGGTGTATTTAATTGATTTTCCAGCCCTTTGCGTCGTCCTCGAACGAGCGTGGAAGGAGTAAGTCCTGATACACGGGGCGAGAGGGGTTTGAAGTACTTCCAAGGCCATCACAGCCGAGGTGAAGGTCCTTTTTGGCGAGTGCGTTCTCGATATGATCACCAGCCACCCTGTCCATTCCGAGTAAATGCGAGGTCAAAGTGAACTCCCTTGACGGCATTCACGTTTTCGTACGTCACTGGTCGTCTGTTTTCTACTTGCAACCGTATTCGAAGGCTGATGAAATTTTCATGATGATTCACGGCCAACGTGCGTTTGCGATAAATTCTGCTTGCTTCGAAGAAATCCAATATGAATTCGCAATGACAGCAAGTGCCGGCTGGTCGTATTTCATTTAGGGTTAGAATTGCTTTGTGTTGAATTGTTTATTGAATGAAATCACATGGGATCCAATCAAGATAGAAATGTGTAACTGCCAGGCAAGCAACTCTTGCGTTCAAAGGTTGCTAGGAGTTTTTGATAAGGGACAGTGACCTTGGGTGTGTATCTCACCTGGATGTTGAGAGGAC
The DNA here is from genome assembly GCA_963969285.1 of Odontomyia ornata. Lineage (NCBI taxonomy): Eukaryota > Metazoa > Arthropoda > Insecta > Diptera > Stratiomyidae > Odontomyia > Odontomyia ornata. The sequence continues at coordinate 91,697,766 of OZ017740.1, read as the reverse complement.
AAAAATGTCGTTAACATTTTAGCTTACGTTTCGTTGCAGTATGAGGGAGAAGGATAAACAGGAGTGTTGCGTAGGCATGTAAACATGTTGTTAAGACAACTTGAACCTGCTCGAGACGTTACGAGCCTTTGACTCCGGCCACCACTTAACGACCAAACTTATATCCTTGCTTCAAGGGTATTTGAGTGAATGATGTAATGTTTGCGTCCTAATCGTTTGCTGAATAAATTACGTCAATCACTTGCTAGGACGAGTCATTGTGTCTGGTCTAAGCAAGTTTTCCAACTCTTTCCAATATTTGCTATAAAACATTAAATCATCCCTTTTTGGGATGTTGCTGTATCATTATGTTGTTCATTCCAGGCTACTGTGAGCTCAGCAGTTTCATTTCTTTTATAAATACAATAAAAATATCAAGTGGATAGTCAGCTACGATATACCCCTCAAATGATATGGACATCTGACAACATATTGATATCGCAATAAATTCTCTGGATTATATGTCTCAAAACTCATTGGATATCAGCCTCAGCAAGTCTTTTATTATTTTTTTTGTGGTTGAAGGTGAATGTCATTTACGGACAGAGTGTAGGACTCCCATACTCGCAAAATGGCGACTGGACTACCCACTAAACACCTCCCCTGTCAACCTGAGAGCCCAGCCTGGAACCGTTTGACACATTACTTTGGGCCAGGTCTCGTTTTGTTATGCCGTGAGGCACCTTCAAGCTGGGGACCCCTCTTCTAGCGGGAGGGGAAGAGGAATTGCCAGACATGCGATCCCCCAGCGACAACGCCCCCCATCTGCTCTGGGTCCCTTTTATCTTTAAGGACTGCCCGAACATAATATGCCACCTGGTTCCATTTGGCAACCGATTCGAGCACCACCGCGACTATATTATCCGGGGTGAGCTCTCCCGTCTCCCTGTAGAGATCCCTCGCAGCCTGCTCCATTTAGTACACCCAAAAAATGTGTGGCAGGCATTGTCTTCCTCTCCTGGGCAAAACCGGCAATCGGGGGACAGTGACTTACCAATCTTGTGCAGGTAAGACTGAAAAAACCCATGCCCGCTGGGTCAGATAGAGGTCAGTCTCACCATGCTTTCGATCCAGCCACGGTTTCGCATCTGGGATGAGGCGTGCAGACCACCTTCCCTGCGTGCAAGTCACCCAAGACTGCTGCCAATCGTTGAGTGAGCGCTGTCTATCCTCGCGGACAACCATCTCCCACGCGTTCATCGTTTCAGCGCAGGTAAATAGCGCGGCGCTCTCTAGCAAGGAGGGGATGCTCCACGCAGGGGATGCTGGCCAACAGGAATACTCTTAGAGGCTAGCATTCTTTGGGGAGTTCCGCCCTCACTTACTCTAAGAAATTTCCGCAGGGGGAATGGCGGTCGACAAGAGCTCTCTTGGAGGCAAGCATTCTTGGGGGGTGGGGGGGTGAGCTTCCCTCCTGGGATGACAGGTAACGGCCCTGATTGGATCTGGACTACGCTTTGGACAATGAACGGGAATTGATGCTTTGGGCTGGCGGAAATAATGGTTTGGACCTTGTTGCTTTGGGCTGGCGGATATAATGGTTTGGACCTTGTTGCTTTGCACAGTAGCGCCGAGATGACACTCGTGTGTGAACGGCTCCAATTCAACTATCATACAGTCTCCGCCCCGGTGAAACCTTGGGAGGCCTCAGAGTACGGTCGAAATTCGCACCATTGGGTTGGTAGTGTAGGTTCTGTTGAGACGGACTCCCGATGAGCGCTGGTCTGGCTCTGAGCACTTGTCCCCATAAGGGCTTGTGCCAACGCAACCCAGCACACTTTGCTGTGCAAAGATAACCATGGTACCAAAAAGGCAACTACACACGAACGGAGATAGCGGCTCCGAGGGGGGACCCAATAAAACTGGAGCAACCAAAAACATTTTAAAAAGATCAAAAAAACCCAAAAAAGAAATAAAAATTACTAATAACGACGACGCAAACAGCGGTTGCAGCCACGATGTTAACAGTATATCGAAAGCGGTACAAACGAGGACAAAAACGACGATTAATACAGTGACAGCGAAGACGGACGAAAAACGGAGATTAGCACAGTCTGGTCCAGACTGAGATTCCTGTGGCGTTCGGGCGCAGTAAAAAATGTTGCGAACGACAAAGCGTCCTATAAAGGAAAAGCGGGAAATTCTGCAGGACGCGTCAGGTGTTCGAGCGGTGGAAGAAAATATAAAGAACATCGAGAATCCGATGGTCACTGCTGCGATCGTTACTGAAGCGACCGATGCAAGGGTCGTAAATCCCGACATAATCAAGAACCATCCTGGTCAACGAGAAGATTACGGCAGGAAAAGAAACGAGTGACCAGGCAAATAACGTTGCGTGATCGCATCGCCAACGTCGAAAATGTGGCGGAAGTACTGTATTCGGAAACGGAAAGCGATAACCTCTCCCAAGGATGATGGTCGCAAAGTACAATTGCCAGTAACATGAAGAAGAAGGGCTAAAAGCGGGAGATGTTCTGAAAAGAATACAATCTGCATGCGACTCCCCAAAAATCAGCAAAGCAGTAAAGATTGGGCTCCTTGAACCTAGACCCCATAGTGCATTATCGGAGGAGCTGGTTAAAGGCCGAAGACGAGCAGAAGGGTAAAGAAGCGGTGGGGGAAATCTAAAGGCCACGGGCAGATAGCTCCACCATCAAAAATCAATAAAAGACTGGCGTCCAGCCCAATCGAAGGAGATCGGGATAAAAGAAGGAAGGAAGAGGCACTTGATGGGCGTGGAGCACCAGATCACGGTTTCCAGACAATGCTTACAAAAGGAGCGACGAAAGCCGCAAAGCAATTTCTTCAAAAAGTACCACAAAGTAAAGTTCGCACGGACGCCCAACAAGAAAAAAGACCTGATGCAAAACAAGAGAGCCAGAAGCCCCGACGAAGATCCCGGAAGCAGGCACCGCTCGTAAAACCCCAAGATGGCCGATCATACGCGGAGGTGCTGCGGGACATCAGGAGAAACGTAAGGCCCGAAGACACCAACACTGACATTAAAGCAGTACGACCAACGCAGTCGGGCCACATGCTGGTCGAATTCGGAGTAGAGGCCGAAAATAAAAAAGCATTCTGCGACGCAGTAAAGAAACTTCTCGGCAAAAGCACAACTGTAGCCTCGTTCGAGCCTATGGCAACGATCGAAATAAGAGACATTGACTGCGTCACGGACCTGGCCGAGGTAGAAGAGGCCATCAAAAAGGAGTTCCCTAGCATGGGCAGGATCAGAACGAGGCTGACACCATAGGGAACAACGCATGGTCATCATTGACTTGACGGAAAAGGACTCCGAACAATTTCTGAATAAGGGCAATATGGGTTGTCTGCAGGGTAAGGCGAAGAGCAGCGCTTCTTCAATGTTTCAAATATCTTGGCTATGGTCATACCGCACAAGTATGTAAAAGGCCCGATAGGAGTTCCTTATTTTACAAATGCCGTGAAATGGGACATAAAATGTACTAAGGAGGCACACTGTATTCTTTGCAAGGATGCTGATCCATGAGCGGATTTTTGGCACGCCTTGGGATCAGGGAAATGTCGGCTTTCCAGGACGCCCTAGCCAAGGCAAAATCAGATCTTCGATGACAAGCATCCTGCAGGTAAACCTACACCAGAGCATATCTACTAAATAGCAGCTGCAACTAGAACAAATTTTATTTCTTACGGTACTTATGGAGTAGAGAGAATTAGACTAAAAGTGCGTATGTATGGTAAACAAAAACTTGAATTTGCTTGCAATTTTACCAACACATGGTAAACTTTAATCCATCTTTTACACGTTTATTTGCCTCTCTTTTCATTTTGACAGCTCCTCGATTGCAAGTGCTAGTTAGTATATATGCTCTGCCTACACCGCAGTTCAACCGTCCAAAATCTGCTAGAGCAGTTTGCGAGGGATAACCGACTTTATGCTGCGGAGTGAGCAACACAATGAGAAAAGTTCTGCATCATGATATTTTGATGAAATTGGCATTGCCACTATCTGGGCTCGGTACAGTGATTTGCAGTCGGAGAGTTGTGGACGGGGGGATGGTTTCGTGTGGGTTCGGTGCTCAAGGACCACCTTTTTTAGCGTATACCTAACCCCAAGCCAAGCTTAATGCTTTGGAGGGCGCTATCTCAAATGCAGATGGTAACGTGCTCGTTTGGGGAGACTTCAACACTAAAGCAATCGAATGGGGCACCGGAAATACGCCGACTTTCCGCCGTATTGGCTGCGAAGGAACCATACCAAACATAAAATTCGCCTCGAAGTCCTTAATAGGGAGGATACGCAATTGCATTCTGCTTGAGATCAGTGATGTTTTCTCCCAACGTCCGTGCTCTCGACGTTCTACAGTTGGATGGAACATCGGAAGGATGGACGTCAAGAGGTTCATCAAGGTGCTCACAGCAGGAGCTCCGCTGTAGGGAGATTCGCAGGGGACGGAAGAACTGACAGCTCAAGATGTGACGAACTCAACTACGAGCATCATCACGACTACTTGCAACGCTTGTATGTCCCGTGGAAAACCCCGACACGGCAAACCCCCAATGTACTAGTGGTCGACTGAAATTGCTGAAAACCGAAGGGAGTGTCACAAGCTTCGGGGTGAGGCTCAACGGGCATGGAGCCGTGACGAGGCATGCAACTAAGTGGTAGCATATAAGTCGGCCGGGAAATGCCTTCGCAAATTGATTAACAATAGCAAGGCTCGCTGTTGGCAAGATCTAGTGGACAATGTGAACAAGGATCCGTGAGGCCTTGGGTTCCATATAGTTATGCGGAAGCTTGGTGCCCTACGGAAATCTTGCATATATGATGCCGGAAAGAAGGACGAGATAGTGCGGGCACTCTTCCCCGCCCATCCCGTCCGTATTAACGCTATCCATGGCGAAACCGCAGCCGAGTGTCCACTCTTCACACAGCCGGAACTAGAAGAGGCAGTCCTTTCACGGAAAGCGAGGAGGGCTCCAGGTCCAAGTGGAGTTCCAGCTGGGTTGTTGCAACTTGTTGCAACCGCAGTTGCAGACATTATATTTCAGCAGAGGGTTGCGTAGCCCGGGTTGCTTACTGAGGCCGGCTAGCGCTCAGTCGTGTCGCGGGTCTTCCGGGATACCCTCTACTCGTACTGAGCCACCCTACATATCAACACTGACACGAAAGGAAAAGGACGGGAGAGGGGAGGTCATATTGAGAAATTAAAAAAGACTTAAACTTAACTTAAAACATTGTGGCCGTTTTTATTTTAAATTAGAAAAACACACAACAACTATTTTTGAAAAAAAAGAATAACATTCTGAAACAAAACTAGCCTCTTGGTTTTCAAATGAATTCATAAAGTGATGTGAGAAATCGACAAAAAGTATTATGCGAAAAGCTACAACAACCAACAAATTTGAAATATAATGAAAGGAAATAAAATGGAAAGCAAAAATGTGCGCATTACTCAACCCTAGTGGTGCTGCTGAGCGCCCGGCAACTGAAGGGAGGGCACTGAAAAATTAAATCCACGAACTTTACGTTTGGTTTTTCTTTTGCGTTAGCAACAACAACAATATAAACTTTACTTTAATTTAGAATCTACACAGCCACTAATCCGCTGTACAGCAGTTGATCCCCATTCTAATTCAAGTAATCAAATTCATTCATTCAAGTTTATTCTCTCTACAAAGGAGTCCGCCCACCGATTTTCTTCTCGCGTTTTTCTTTTTTTTTATAGTTTAAGAATTCCGGCACTCGAGTGTTCGGCTATTGTTAAAACTAGCACTTGCCACTTGATTTGTTCAATCACAGTATCCACTTGGTGTCGATTTTAAATTCCGTCCATTCGGATTCGAAAGCATTTCATTGCCTATCTTCTGCTAAGAAATCCGTTAACTGCACTACAAATTCAATTATAATTTTTATTTTCCATCTGTAAACTTGTCTTAGTATTCTTTTTAAAATCACCCAATAACAATAATCACAACAAATTGTTTTTTCTCATTTGCGACCGGCCTACAAAACTTTGAATTCTTCTGAACTCGCGATTTTTCATCCACGTACGAATTGTCTTACACAGTTCACATCCGTCTCAAACAAATTCTTCGCTTTTTAACCGTCACTATTCCAAAATCAATTCCATTTCGACCCCGAAATCAGACTCGACACCGCCAAAAAAAAACTCCCTCATATTCGCAAAACCAAATACTAACTGCCTTTTTTTCCAGCATTTCACACCCAGAAAAGCCAATCCCGCAATAATTTCATTCTTAATTACCGCTGCCGCATCTGGGTAACGTAATCGAAGTTCATTACACTTCGATTCCGCTAGTCACACATCTTTTTGCATATCGACAACCGCAACAATTTCCATTTTGCATATATGGCGATTTGCATAACCATGATAGTATTTGGTTGGATGAAAATCATCATATATATACGGAAACAATTGCTTTTGCCGATATTCTAAAAAGAGTATTTTCCTGCGCTCGGGGAATTTGAACCCAGGGTCCCAGCGGGCCCCCGGTCGAGAATCCACGACGCTACGAACGGAGTCACCTTCTGTTGATTTCCCATTCATCGAATTAACAACTTCAACTACGCATTTTTCTTGATGGGCATGGAAATGAATTTGTTAGTAGGGAAACGAGAATGAATTTTTTGTTAGTATGAAAAAATAATTTTTTTAGTGGAAGCTAATGAATAAAATTAGTTAGTATGAAGGAAGGAATTAGGTTTTGTTAGGGAAAATGTATCGAATGAATGATTAGTGGGAAAATTAAAAAGTATTATATTACTTTTTTTTGCATTTGAAAATAAGGGAAAGGGTAGGATTGGGATGATGGAGAAATAAAAATTATAGGGAAATTGTTAAATGATAATAAAAATAAATAAATTTACTGAAGAAAAGGGTATAGATGCCCAAAGGAAGGTGGAAATGTTACGGCGGCAATTGAAGTTGCGAATGGGAGGTAGCCGGTGCGCCAGAATTCACAACAAACTTTTCTATCACCAGTGTCCTGACTTGCTGCTCAGCACATTCAACGCTTGCCCATGGGACGGGGGTTTCCTGGCACAATGGAAGGTGGCAAGGCTCCTGCTGATCAGCAAGCGGAACGGAAATTCCGGTATGCATACTAGACACTGCTGGGAAAGTGCTAGAGAAACTCATCAAGGGAAGACTTACGACGCGATTCGTGCTGCTGGGGATCTATCTCCTCGGGAGTACGGCGTTAGAGCAGGACGTTCCACCATTGATGTGATTGCAGAGGGGGTGAGCGCGGTCCAAAAGACAGAGGTATATAGCCGCACTAAGCGACGAATCGTCCTGTTCGTGATACTCGACGTTAGGAACGCCTTCAACTCTGCTAGATGGGTAGATATTCTGGATACGCTGAAAACCCCTTTTCAAGTTCCAAAATACGAGGGCGGTCCCAAAAGTGCCCCACCCCACAAACAAAACAGTAAACAAATTGCGAAAGTGTTTTTTATTTTTCAACATATTCTACTTTCAGCTCGATACACTTTTCCCAACGATGTTCAATAGCTTCGATATCCGCTTTATAGTAGGAACCGTCAAGCTCCTCAAAATAGCTACTAACCGCAGACTACCTCTTCACTGTTGGCAAATCTTTTGCCGCCGAGCTATTTTTTCAAATTCGCAAAAAGGAAATAATCCGAGGTAGCCAGATCTGGTGAATAGGGTGCGTGAGGAAGCAATTCAAACGTCAACATGTGTGGACTGGTGCGTTGTCGTGATGAAACAACACTTTCTTTTTCGTGGCCGTTTTTTTGATTTCATCATTCAAGCGCTGCAATAAGGCTGCATAATATGCGCCGTTGATTGTTTTTGCTTTTTCGATAAAATCAATAAATATTCCACGCGCATCCCAGAAAACGGATGCTATGACCTTGCCAGCTGACTGAACTATTTTTGTTAGGGTTTTGTACTAAAATACAAAACCCTATTGCAATCACGACCTGTGTCCGTCTGTCCGTCCGTCCGTCCGTCCGTCTGTATGTCACAGCACTTTTTCTCCGAAACTATAAGGGCTACAGCCATGAAACTTTGTAGAAAGGTCAGAAGTGGTGACCTCTTGAAAGTTCAAGGGTGGAAAATTTTTTCAAAGGCGTTTAAGGGGGGTCTCCCCATATAAGGGGGTGACCCCTAAAAAAAAATTTTTCACCATTGGTAGTCGAGTAGGGTGTCATTGGAAAGGTCTCAGTGAGATCTTTTCAAAACAAGTCTTAAAATTGTCTTATAAGTACCAAGGGGGCAGGGGAAGGGGAAATGTACGAACTTTTCGCGTACCCCCCCTCGCGATTGGACACCTTCCATCCGAAAAATCTGAAAAAAATCATGAATGTAGGCCTTAATGAGTACAACAACAACAAATAATTGAGAAGTCGAAATTCACTCAACTTTGTTAGTAATAGTATGATTTATCGATTTTGTGTTTTCTTGAATAAAATCTAAACGGTACCCTTAAACTCAATAAAATTTAGCAAAGAGATGATTATTTATAAGATTGATCTTTTCGAAAAGTTTCATAAAGATCGAATAGTATTTACCGAAGTTATAGCGATTTGAATTTTCGTGTATTACTATGGAGCAATATGCCCTGTATTACTATGGAAACATATTGCTATGGAGCCATATGCGCTTTTTACCGACTTAGACACTACAGCTTTGCTAGAATTTGCATGAAAATTTATGGAGTGATAGGTATCATGAAAATGAGTACATACAATTGAAACAAGTCGGAGAGGCAGGAGAGAGCTCCTAGCAAAAGGGCTTTGTAACCATTCTAGGATTTGAAAAAATAGGCCATGAATCGATGATTACAGTACAGAGGAGTGGCCCCTAAAAAAAATTTCATGAAACGTAGCCGATATGAGTATCAACTGAAAGTTCTCTATGAGAGCTTTTCAAAACAGTTCTTAAACTGACAGTTTTTGCTTCAGTGGGAGCACAGGGGGGAAATACATGAAAAATGTGTTTCCTCCCTCGCGATTGGACACCAGTGATCTAAAAAATCTGAAAAAAATATCAAAGGAGATATTTATGGGTATAACTATAACAAATACCTCAGAAGTCAAAATTCGTTCAACTTTATTAATAATAGTATGATCCTCGAATTTCACATTTTCTCCAATTAAATCGTCTTTGACATGTTTCTTGATTTTATTCGTTGTTGGTTACTGCATTTTGTAAGTTGAGTACAAAACCCTTCTGACATGAGCATAGGTCTGTCTACCCAACTTGTTTTCTTTGGAGCCGGGTCCTTGGTCTCAGGTGTAAAATGATGGACCTATGTTTCGTCCATGGTTATAAATCGACGCAAAAACTCGGCTTTATTGTTGCGAAACATTGTCAAACACTCGATGGAAACATCCTCACGTTGCTGTTTGTGCTCCATTGTGAGCAAACGCGGCACCCATCTTGCGACAGCTTTTCGGTCAAAATGCGATGCACAGCACTTTTTGAAACGCCTACCATGTCTGAAATCTCGCGCACATTTAGTCGACGGTCTTGCAATACCATTTTGTGGATTTTCTTCAGATTTTCTGACGAAGTGAACTTACTTGGTCGACCACTGCGGTGATCATCTTGGCAGCTCGTACAACCTCGCTTAAACTCACCTTCCCAATATTTGACCGTTGTAAACGAAGGAGCAGACTTCGAGTAGAATCCAACTCGGCTTCGATATCGGTTGGACTGAGACCTTTCAAATGAAAGTATTGTATCACATGACGATGCCTGATTTATTCCATATTTACAAATTCACTGAGAGTGTTCACATTGTATGTCTGTAAAAAAATAATAATAAATGTACCGTTATGAATTTTTCACATTAAGTTGTTGAAAGGTGGTATTGTCAATCGCAGTAATTGTTTTTTTAAAACTACCTGTATTCATACCCTCGTATCTGATGCGGCTTTTGAAGGACCACCTCTGGGACCAAAGCCTGCTTTACGAGACGAGAAAGACCCAGGGATCTATCCATGGACCGGACTGGGAACGTGTCTTACGAGGGGCTACTGAGACTGGAGATGCCAGATGAATCGCGGTTAATCGGCTATGCTGATGATGTTGCGGCTCTGGTCGCTGGGCGCACCGTCGAATATGCGCAACCTAGGCTGGGTATGCTAATGCGCCGTGTGAGAGACCGGATGACTGCTCGCGGGTTCAGTTTACCACTGGAGAAAACCGCTGTGGTCACCTTGACGAAAAAGAGAATCCCTAGTGTAAGGATGATCAGTTTTGGAGACATACTAATCGAATCGAAGCCAGTGGTGAAGTACCTGGGGCTACTGATCGACTCGAAGATGAGTTTCTCTGAGAAAATCAGGGTAACGGCTGAGAAGCAGTATCGGCTCTGAGTCGACTTATGGCCAACGTTGGAGGCCCAGCACATCAAGAAGACGCCAATGAGTTTCTCTGAGAAAATCAGGGTAACGGCTGAGAAGCAGTATCGGCTCTGAGTCGACTTATGGCCAACGTTGGAGGCCCAGCACATCAAGAAGACGCCAATGAGTTTCTCTGAGAAAATCAGGGTAACGGCTGAGAAGCAGTATCGGCTCTGAGTCGACTTATGGCCAACGTTGGAGGCCCAGCACATCAAGAAGACGCCAATGCTACTGTACGAAGCATAAATATGGGGCAACACTCTCTGTAAGAAGGTATACCGAAAACGTCTGGCACAGGTACAGAGAAGAGGAGCACCTAGGATTGCATCTTCGTATCCGATAGTCACTGATTCGGCGGTGAGAGTTATTGCAGGCATGATACCTGTCGCACTCCTTGCTAGAGAGCGCCGCGCTATTTACCTGTGAGGGGTATGGTTGTCCGCGAGAAAAGACAGCGCTCGCTCAACGATTGGCAGCAGTCTTGGGTGAATTACACAAAGGGAAGGTGAACTGCGCGCCTCATCCCGAATGTGAGACCCTGGCTAAATCGAAGGCATGGTGAGACTGACTTCTATCTGACGCAGCTCTTGAGCGGGTATGGGTGTTTTCAGTCTTACCTGTACAAGATTGGTATGTTACCGTCCTTCGATTGTCGGTTTTGCCCAGGAGAGGAACACATACCCGCCACACATTTTTTGAGTGCACAAAATAGGGCAGGCTGCGAAGGGACGGGAGAGCTCACCCCGGATAATATAGTCGTGATGATGCTCGAATAGGTTGACAAATGGAACCAGGTGGCACGTTATGCTCAGGCAGTCCTAAGAGGTGAAAGGGACCACAGCAGACGGGGTATTGGGGCTGGAGGATCGCTTGTCTGGCAATTCCTCTTCTCGTTTCCCCTCCCGCTAGAAGAGGGATCCCACCGCTTGAAGGCGCCTCACGGCATAACAAAACAAAACCTGGCCCGAAGTAATGTGTCAAACGGTCCCAGGCTGGGTTCTCGGGTTGCCAGGTGAGGTGTTTAGTGGGTAGTCCAGTCGTCCTCTTTTGAGCATGGGAGTCCCACACTCTGTGCGTAAATGGCATTCACCTCCCAACCATAAAAAAAGGTTTCATTGCGTTCATCATCATCTATGACGTGACAGCCGAAGCCGGGACTTGGCCTCCAAGATTAATATTCTCCGATCATCACGGTTCCGTGACCTTATCCGGCAGCTGTTTACTCCCAATAAGAATCTGCTTTCAACTTCTATCGTATTTTCCCATCGAGTCTTCGGTCTTCCCGCTGGCCGTCTACCTTGTGCTCTACCCTTGGGTAGCCAGTTTTCTTCCATTCTTTCTACATGGCGCACCCATTGCAATTTACGTAACTTTATGCAAGAGGAGGCAGGGGTCAAATTTGAACAGTGAATTAACGGAGATTGGCGGGCATCTTATACTCCATCCATCATATTCTCCGTCTTGCTCCAACGAATTATCTGTTGTAACGGTTCCTGAACAACTACTTGCAAGGAAGGGAATACAATAAAGGGGAATGATTTCTACAGGAGAGTGATACAGCAACTTCCAGAACGTTGGAGACATGTGTTAGATAATAATGGTAGATTAAGCAATAAATAAGTAATCATTCATTCAAACACGAAATAAACTTCTGCATACACCAAATAGGATTAGTCAGAATGCATCACGTAGAGTCGAACTCCATACATCTCTTCTAATTTGAATTAATCCCGAAAGTCACCTGGAATAATTTTACTCAAATATAACCTCACCGATGCCAACAACTTCCCCTCGGTAAAGAGTATCATTTCCGGAAAAAAATTATAGCAACAATTTTTTCCTCCCTGAGCTATAGTACACTATCACCACCATTAATCTGCATCGAGCCTTGTGGGCATTCCGTATGTCACAGTGTTAATGCTGCGTCCATAATACGAACGACAGGTGCTTAAGCTTGTATCGTATTGACATTGTTCTATAATCTCGAGTGATATTTTTCTATTTGACCTATGGTTATTTATTTTCGATTGCAGATAAAAATATTTTTCACCGCACACAATGACCACAGACAAGTTGTTTTCTGTGCCTTTCCACAATTTACTGCCATATCACTTCCTTTGGCTTTGCAGTAAATGAAATTAAAAATAAAATATACAATATTTTCTTATCGCTTGCAAAGTGCTATTAGACGTGAACGGGAAATGCACGAAATTGAATTAGTCAAACTTGTTTTGTTTTATTTTCGCATTATCAAAGTGAAACAACAGTAAATGAAATAAATTGATTTCATTTCGTAACTATACCTTACGAGCAAGTCATCCACTAAATTTTTTAACTGGTTCACAAAACTCGTATGACGCCACACGTGTTAGATGACTAGTTAAAATGAAAAAAACTTAGACGTGCAATGTACCTTGCTTCCGTATAGCAAATTTTAATCATCATAAGTGTTTAAAAAAATTTTCATAAATTTGAAATGTTTTTCATTAATATAAATTTTCAATTCATAAATTTTATTTATAAACGAATCATATTTGTTGAGATATTATGCTTTCGTGCAAACAAAAGCAAACTCAGATCACAATAAGACTTTCACTCGTATCATACTGAGAAAAGTATCTTCGGAAACAGCAACTCCGCTTCATTATCTGCCATTATTATGTTGAATTAGCTCTTGACGATAATAATGTGCTAAGTGTAATTTTATTTTCGTGCGAAAGATGCAACTTGATCGAATAAATTCTTTGCGATAATCAACAAACTGAATGAGAATTAGTTGTAGTTGTTGTAATTGAATAATCTTCAATATTGAAGTTAATCATTCTTTCTCATCTTTTTTTACAGGAAGTTCCTCAAACATCTTCAAAGCGTAATTTGTGTTGCAAGCGCAAATTTTAACGCCTAACAGATAATCTTGCAATGTAAGTACAAATTATAATTCTACTGATATTTCACGCGCAAGGTTGGTCAAATTAATGTTGTCTGCGCGCTTTCGTCATACTGTAATCGTATGAAACGGGTTTCTACGGAAAAGACGCGACATCATTAACAATACCGGATGACATTTAATCGATGCAAATGACTTTATCAACAACAAAGTCCACACCTGATACCTGTAGACATTTTTCCACCTGAAACCGATAACATTAACAAGCAATTATAAACGTACCATAACAATGCGCTCATATGGAAATCGATTTGAATTTCACTAGCTCAACTTTCATCTGCATCCACATGTTTGTGATTGACTTTTCCCCGTTTTCGTTTCTTCCTCCTTTTGTTTTCCACGCTCGTTGGACTGTCATTGGCGTCGTTGTTGAGGACGAAAATAATTTGTATCGTTTTTCAATACTTTTATTACTATAAACGTCATTATTTGTGGCACGAACATTTTATTTTTCCATTTCATTCTGTACTTGGTTGTGTCATACTCCATTCGACCCGATAAATTACAAAAATTTTCATTTTGTATCAGTACGAGCTGGGAAAACTCTATTGCTCTCGTAATTATATTGTAAATTGTTTACTATTGACTACATGCTCATAGAGAAGTAAATACGAATTATTGTTGTACAGGGAATGTACCGAGATAATTTGAGTATGTCCCAAGGTTGTGACATGCAAATGAAACCAGGGAGGAGGATTTACTTTATCATGCAATTCGTAGTTAAACAATTGAAAAATTAGATCGATGAATAGGTATGTAATTAGGGACAAGGTGAAATTAGCTTGCGTTGCAGGAATTGCTTCGAAACTTTCCTTAAAAAGTTATGGAAAAAAATCTTCACCGAGGTCTACATACGGGTGGCGCAAAAGTTTCTAAAGATAGTGTTTCTAGCATAAAGATATTATATTAGAAAAATGGATCGCCGCAGCACCGCCGAAAAAACACAAATTGCGTCTCGTGCATTTCTGGACAAAATAAGCATCTGTGAACAAATTAACAAAAACATTTCATTAGTTTTGAGTATAAAGAACTGCACGGGCCTAAATTTAAAGCCCTAAAGCGATTAAAACAAATTTGGTATACTTTTGCACATTGGTTATCCAGTTTTCGTGTTTTTTCAATTAAAAAAATGTTTCCCAAATCGTCAAATTTTTTTTTCTCTAAATTTAGGAACAATCAATACTTCAGGATATAATGAGTAGCTGCACAATATTTTAAATAAATCGGCCGAGTAGTTTTTTCGTGAATTTACGACGCGCGCTGAATAAGTGTGGTTTTAGTAAAACGCGTTTAAAGTTTTTTTAGCAGAATTTTTCCGAATAAGTCAAATTATTTGGAACACAATATCTGACCTTCATACGATGAAATTCAAACGTATACTTCTTCTTCTTCTTCTTAGCACTACAGCCCCTCTCGGGCCTTCGCTTCCTGCAAATAGCGCGTCCAACTGTCTCGGTCCATTGACTGTGTCCTCCAATTCCGAAATCCGAGCAGCGATGAACTGTCTTCGTCGACCGAGTCAGACCAGCGTTTCCTCGGTTTCCCCCACTGGTCTCCGGCCTTCAGTTCTCTCAGCGAATACCTTTTTGGGTATCCGTTGTTCGTCCATAGGCTTCATGTGGCCAGCCCATTGCAGCTTCCGCAGTCTGACAATCGTTGAGACATCCGGGTCGGCAAAAATTTCATACAGCTCATGGTTGTATCGAATTCGTCATTTGTCCCCGTCTAGAATCGCTCCGATAATCCGCCTCAGGGCCCGTCGCTTGGGTTAGGGTCCATGTTTCACACCCATAGCATAACACAGGTCTTATCATAGATTTGTATACTGTGAGCTTTGTTTTCCTGTGTATGCAGCTGGTCTTCAAGACCGTGAAAATTGAATAAAATATTTTATTTGCGAGCTGTATTCTTCGGCGTATTTCGTCTCTTTCATTGCCCGTTTTCGTTATTTTGGTGCCTGAATACACAACGCGAAGTGTGATATTTTGTGTACTTGAGGTACTTATCCTCGACTACGTCATGACCTTTGTTTTATTTTCGTTGATTTGTAGCCCTACTAGTTTTGCTTCGCTGTCGAGTTTCAGGAAAAGTTCTTTGGCAGCTGTTAATGACTGACAAAATGTTTATTTCGTCCGCATAGGCAACTACAGGGTTTTCCAATAAGAGGTGTTATTTTGATAAAGAAAAATGCCATTTTTTAATATAAATGATCGGATGTTTATTTCATTATAAAAAGGAAGGTATGCCGTTAATAGTGGAAAATAACATCAGGCAAATGACCACCACGACCGCGCTTACAGAACCATATCCTTTTCATGAAATTTTCCATAACCAAATCGCAAAGTGGCTGCTCTATATCCTCGATAGCCTCACGAATTCCATTTTTGAGGTCTTGAATCAACGCTGGGCTGTTGGCGTAGACCTTGCCTTTCACGTGGCCCCAAAGGAAGAAGTAACAAGGTGTTAAATCACAAGATCTCGGTGGCCAATTGTGATCACCTCTTCGAGAGATAACACAGTTCGAAAACTTTTCCCGTAAAAGATCAATGGTTTCGTTGCTTGTGTGGCACGTAGCGCCGTCTTGTTGAAAGTAAACGTTGTCCAGATCAATACCATCCAATTCCGGCCATAAAAATCATTAATCATCTCTCGATAGCGCAATCCATTCACCGTAACTATTGCTTCAGCCTCATTTTCGAAAAAGTAGGGTCCAATGACTCCGCCGGACCATAAACCGCACCAAACAGTCACACGTTGAGGATAGAGAGGCTTTTCAGCAATAACTCTTGGGTTTTCCGAGCCCCAGATGCGACAATTTTGCTTATTGACGAAGCCGCCGAGGTGGAAATGGGCTTCATCACAAGATAATTTTTCGATGGAATTCTAGATCATGCTCATGCATTTCAAGGAACCAATCAGCAAAGACACGGCGTTGTTGATGATCGACCAGCTTGAGTTCCTTTGTTAACTGAACTTTATAAGCCTTAAGACCCAAATCTTTATGCAAAATACGGTCTAATGACTTTTGTGGAATGCCTAATTCCAAAGAACGACGAGTAATGGACAAACCTGGGGTTTCTTCAACACTTTCGGCTACAGCAGCAATATTCTCGGCTGTTTTTGAGTGACGTGCACGGGTTTTATTCTTCACATCACTAAGTTGTCCCAACTGCTCAAATTTTTCCACCAATTTCTGTATTGCAATCCTACAAGGTGCTTCACGACGACCCAAAAATGTTCGAGTTTTACGAACCGTCTCTGCCAAATTTTCACCATTTTTATAGTGAATTTTAATAATTTCAATGCGTTGTTGAAGCGTGTATCGTTCCATTTTTATTGGTGGCGTAGTTTTTACTTGTCAAATGTAAAAAAATGACAGCTTCAAAAGTGACATCTACTGAAATAGCGAGCTATTCAAAATAACACCTCTTATTGGAAAACCCTTTATTTTTTTATTGGTGCGTCGGTATTCCGATATACATTTTCAGAGTATCCTCCTCTCAAATATATGCAATTCTTCGGCTACTGTTTGTGAAATTGTCAGCCAGGCAGGGAAGGAGTATGTGATAATGGGGCGAATTTTATACATGAGAAGTTTCACAGTTGGGAAGATAGGAGGGGTGAAATTAATGCAGCAGCTCCTTTGGCTTTGTTTATTGCTTTTCTAGCATGTGGGTTCATTTTGAACCTGTTGTTCAGGTTCACACCCAAATACCTAATGTTATCTTTTGGGTTCACCGTGTCTCCTTCGATAACCGCTCTTATCAGTTTGCTTTGCTGAACAGCTAGTTTGTGCCCTTTACCACTCGCGTTACGGAAGCATATTATTTTCGATTTAGCAGCGTTGATTTGGAGCCCCCAAGCCTTTAAATAGCGTGCTCTAATGTCAACTTCTCTTTGCACCATTTCCATAGCGGAAATGGGAAGAGTGTATAAGACCAGCTAGTATATCTTCTACTTCTGACACGTAGGTGAAAAGTTCCCCGAATGTTTCATGTTGCGGAGATACTGCCTTGTTGGTGTCAGAAAATGTTATAAGGTATGACCCTTGGTAACCGATTTTTCTAGTTCTTATAGCCTATATCATTTCCTGTGCTCTTTCGTTCTCTGCGGCTCTTTCTCGGTACAGGTTTCTGTAGAATAAGGAGATAACTCGCAGCTTTTCTTCAGGTGTGGAGGAGGGTAACCCTCTGTGCTTCATAGGGTCCCTGTCGATGTTAAAATTATATGACCATCGGCCCGTTAGTATGTTAATTTCTCGAAGGACGTCTGAAGAAGGTTTGAGTAAACTCAATCTTCTTTTATAATCTTCATTCATCTCACGTCTTATTTGTCACCTTATGCGGTTGGTTAGTTTTGTGAGGTCTCCCTGGTTTATACGATTATTGTGCCGGTGGAAGAGCCATTTAAGCCTTTGAGTTTTCCGTTTTTGTTCCTTATCTGTGCTTGGGTGTCTTGCGTAAGGCATCTGTATAGCCATTGTTTCGGCTTTTCTTCCGGAGCATGTGCATCCATTCGTTTTACTATAGACTTGGTTAAGTTCTGGATGTGGGCATCAATTTCCTGGTTAGATAGGATTCGATTTACAAGGAAAGGGGGGGGGGGGGTTGTAAATCGTCTTCGAGGTCTTTTCTGAACTCATCCCAATGAACACAGGCCTAGGAGCTACATTTTTTCGGTATTTCTTCAATAGTGGTTTGGTTATTTAGGTGAAGGGTTAGTTTCAAACAATAGTGATCGGATATCGATGGAAGGGTTGCACATTGGTAGAGAGTTGTGTTACCAGTTAGTAGGTCTTCTGACACTAGAAAGTTGTCTAAGAGCTTCTTGGGTATGAAGGGACACCTGCGTTGACGATGATGCATGTTAGAAATGCGCTCGACAGAAACCATTTATATATTCTTTGGCCGTTTGGATTCCGTGTGGAATCACCCCAATGCTCATGTCTCGCGTTGAGGTCTCCGCCGAGGAGGACAGAGTCGTGATTAGCAGCTATTGTTAGTATTCTATTAAGGGTCGGTCCCAGGAAACCTGGGACCCAATTAGTATTTTCCCACGACCACCATTGTGTCTTCGCATGTTTAAAGTTACTAATGTGCAGGAAATGTCAGGATGGTTAAAATTTGTTTAGTCGACTGATAGATGGTCTCGATATAGAATGGCGGTCCCTCTGCCTGCGTCGTTTCTAAGTACTTGATAGTTTTCTATTCGGACCTTGTGTGTCGGTTTTAAGACTGTTTCGTTAAGGAAAACGATATATGGTTGAATGGATTTTGTAAGGTTAGAGACGAATGTAGTCAAGTGGTTAGAGCATGAGACGCATAAGCCGAAGGTCCCAGGTTCAAATCTCGTTGGTGAACAACGTGATTTAGTTCAGGGGATTTTTCGGACAGACTACGAGTGTTCACTCAGTGGTGATATGTACTGATTTAATCAGATCATATCAACGCTGAGCAGACACACGGGAGCATGGTACTGACCAAACCAACTTCCGAAAAAATCAATACGGTCATGAAAATGAGATACTCTAACTATCTCTAAGCGAAGGCGCGAGAGGGGCTGTAGTGCTAAAAAGAAGAAGAAGAAGACACGAATATTCTTTTGTCATGGGAAACTAGAGAGTTTATGTGTTTATGAAAAAATCAATACGGTCATGAAAATGAGATACCCTAACTATCTCTAAGCGAAGGCGCGAGAGGGACAGTAGTGCTAAAAAGAAGAAGAAGAAGACACGAATATTCTTTTGTCATGGGAAACTAGAGAGTTTATGTTGAGACAGATAGTCATCAGATTATTTACCACCATACAGGTTGAGGTAAAGCTCCATGAGCAAAACTGGCTTGTCCTGTGTTGGCGTGCCATCGTATCTCGGCCAGAACTGGGCAACCTTTTTCAAGAGTTCGCCTGGTGACACTCCTACAACTTGGACTTTTTCGTAGTGGAGTTTTTGAAGGAGGTTCACTTGTGGTACTGCGTTCCGGAGCTTAGTTGAATTTCTTCCTCTCGGGACTTCCGAGTATAGGAGTACTGATTGTGCTGGTGTGGCTGTTGCTAGTGAGATTTGGATATATTCGAAAGATGGGGTTCAAATGGGGTTTGTTCTTTTATTTTTTAAAAGCGCTATCTTGTCTAGCAATCTTCTCCTTTCCGGGTATCCGGAGAAGTTTGATGGGTGGCTTTTCTCTTTGCAGGGGACACAGAAAGGTGGGTTACTTCTTTTGTCAATGTCCTTTCTCGGGCATTCTTGGGGGTTGTGGTCCTCTCCACAAGCTACACATCCTGCCTGGAAGACACAATTCGCCGAGACATGGCCGAAGCGTTGACATCTATAACACTGGATAAGGTCACTCCTTCTGAGCTTTTCCCATGTCGCTTTCAGATGAAGGATGAAACGGAGCTTAAGGAGGCGGTCTTGTGCTTCTTTTTGGTTGAGGATTATTTTGTATAGGTCTAAGTTCACGCCGTTCGCTTTAGAATATCCGGTGGTTAACGGTAAGACATTGTCGATTTTGATGACCGGACATTGTATTTCGATGACTTCTCTGGCCTATGTAGCTCCGAGTGCCGAGTCTGCACCTCTGAGTATGACTGGGTATTTTTGCGTTCCTTTGGTGTGAAGGAGTAACCTTCCGCTTTAGATCTGCGGATCGAATCCAGTAATTTATCATAGATGGCGACTTCGTCAACTGTGATTTTTAATTTCCTCACGCTCAGGCGAGTAATTCGATACTTCGTTGTGGGGCTCCTTTCCATCATATTTTTTACCGTCATTGCTGTGATTCCTTCTGCGAATAGAGGACACCATGACTTTTTCTTTTCAGGGGCACACGTGTTTTGCTTGGAGGTTAGTTTTTCTTCTCGCGAAAGAGGTGCATATGGGTTTGGATTATGGCGGGTTGCTGCTTGGATAAGAATGGGTGACTTTCTTTTAATTGCCAATTTACCGTGAACCATTCTAAATTCTTCGGATTCCATGTTGCTCCGGTCGATAATTAACCTGTTTGGAGCGTTTGTTGCAGCATGCTCTGCTTCCATTGTTGCTAACGGTAGTATTTCTTTCCTGGCCGCTTTCGTTCTTGGTGGGTGCGCCTTCTCGTCGTTGTCCGCATTCGACCAACTTTGGATATTTGGGGACTCGCTTTGTACCTCTGCTGTTGCCAGTTTTCCGGGCTTTATTTCCTTTGTTCCGCTATACTTGTATTTTGTTTTCATAATTCTTTTGATTTTTGACACCTTAGTGTTTTCACTTGCGATGTGTTCGGTTTGACGCCTCACCATCGACTCCTTAAAAGTTAACATTTTCAATGGAAAAAATTATTAGAAAAAAATGACAACCGCCCTAATGGATCGCCGCAGCATCGCCGAAAAAAAGCAAATTGCGTCTCGTAAGTTCCTGGACAAAATAAGCATCTGTGAATATATTACTAAAAGTATTTCATTAGTTTAGAGTATAAGGGACTGCACGGGCCTAAATTTAAAGCCCTAAAGCGATTAAAAAAATTTGGTATACTTTTGAACATTGGTTATCCAGTTTTCGCATTTTTTCAGTTAAAAAATGTTTCCCAAATCGCCAGAATTTTTTTTGTTCTAAATTTAGGCCTATGCAGTAGTTTAGGATATAATAATTAGCTGCACAAAATTTTAGATAAATCGGCCGAGTAGTTTTTTCGTGAATTTACGACGCACGCCGAATAAGTGTGGTTTTAGTAAAACGCGTTTAAAGTTTATTTAGCTGAATTTTTGCGAAGAAGTCAAATAATTTTGAACGCAATATCTGACCTTTATACGATGAAATTCAAACGTTTGCTAATGAAATAGTGTTCAAATGATGCGAATTTACTTTTAGAAAGTATTTTATGCATATAGCGTACACACCGCAGGTGTTGGCACCGGTTCAAGGCTACGATTCCTCCAAAAATTATACGAAAACGTGGGGAGACTGCGAGCGCTGTAATTCAAAAACGGCTTTAGATATCAATTTAAAATTTTGTACACGTAGTTTTGAGAACAAAATCTATCTATTTTAACAGTGGGCTAACCCCATTAAATTATAATTTTATTATAAACTACACACATTAGGTAATACAGTCTTCCACAAAAGTCAAGGTACAGAGAATCGGTAACTGAAAATTTTATTACTGAATCAATATTTTTATTTGAAAACCAAAAGTTATGAAATGGTAATAATACGAGTTCTGTTGAATTTAAGTTTTCATAAATTTAAAGGGATTCGGCAATAATGATCATTGAAGACAATCATTTTTTGTTGGCAATGTCTCTTTTCTACTCCACAAAAGTCTTGGTACAGTTGCAGAAAATGCCCTGTTATTTGTAAAAAGGGGAATCCCCCAAGTTCATATTATCAGAGTGAGTTAACAACCGTAGGCCGCTGTCTTTAATATCGCGTCCGTATTCGTGGTGTATCTTTTATTTAATAAAATTTTTAAAAACTGAGTCGAAAGGAGTTGAGTATTAAGGAGTGTGAAATAATTATTAATCTGCATTCAAATCAGAGCAAATCATATTCTGAAATAGCTGAACTAGTGTTGCGAAGTCGGTCAACCATTCAAAAAGTGATAAATCGATTTAAGAAGGAAAATAGAGTGGAAAATGTGCCCCGAACAGGTCGTCCATCTAAACTAAGTGCAAAGGACAAGAGAAAAATTTCGCGAATGGTAAAACAAGATCCATTTCTAAGCTGTAGAAAAATCTGCGATGCTCTTGGAATTAATGATAAGAAAGAGGTTAGCGCAGAAACTGTGCGTAGAGCTGTCGTAGAAGCTGGATTTTCATCTCGTACGCCTAGAAGAAAACCTCTTGTAAGTTCCATAAACCAACAAAAAAGAATAACATTTGCAAAAGCATAACCAATAACGTTTTGGGATAATGTTTTATTTTCGGATGAGTCTAAATTTTGTATATTTGGTGTAAATGGGCATAAGAGGGTCTGGCGAAAAGTAGGAGAAGCATTTAATCCCAAGAACACTATTAAACCAGTAAAACATGGAGGCGGTGGTGTTATGGTTTGGGGTTGCATGGCTGCTGCTGGAGTTGGAAATCTGACATTCATCGAAAATACTATGGATCAGAACTCTTATTTGGAGATTCTACGAAACAACATGAAACAAAGTGCAACCAAATTAGGTATGCGAGAAGATTTCTTGTTTCAACAGGACAATGACCCTAAGCACACTGCGCATAAAGTTCGAATGTGGCTATTGTACAATACTCGCATGCTTGCTACACCGCCTCAAAGCCCTGATTTGAACCCTATAGAGCATCTTTGGAATGAGCTTAAGACAAAAATCCGAAAAAGAGTGATATCAAGCAAGGCGCAGCTTAAGGATGTTATATTGGAGGAGTGGGCCAGAATCAGCAGCGAATTTACTAAAAAATTGGTATATTCTATGCCTAAAAGACTGAAGTCAGTATTTCAGATGAAAGGATATCCGACAAAATATTAAGAAAAGTATAATTCAAATAACTATGCAAGACTATAATTACAATTTGTATCATTTTTCTTTAGGTGTACCATGACTTTTGTGGACTTCATTCATTGACTTTCCAACACATCATATGTAATAATATATTAATACGACAGAATTTTCGTTTTGTTTTACATGAATTTAAAGTGTAATGATTATAGTTGAAGTAATACCAAAAAATTTTTATCACTATAGGTTTTTTAAATAAAAATATCAAACAATTTTCATGATATTTATCACTGTACCTTGACTTTTGTGGAAGACTGTATAATAAATAATTAGTATGAAGTATGTCCTCCTTCACTTTCTATACACTCGAAAAGTCGTTTTCTGAAACTTTCACATACATTTTTCGGGAAGCCTGCAGAAATTGCGTCCCACTCAACTTGTACATGTCGAATCAGATTTAGCCTATTTTTTGGTCTGGGATCTCTCAATACACTCTCCTTTAATTTGGACCACACATTTTCGATGGGGTTTCAATCAGGGAAATTATGAGACCAATCAATCCGCACCTTAGCAAAATGCTCATAAATTGCCTCATAAATTTTCAAAGCAGTATGCGCCTTTTTTTGTGGAAGGGAGGTGAATGCCCGTTTACGCACAGAGTGTGGGACTCCCATGCTCGCAAGAAGGCGATTAGACTACCCACTAAACACCTACCCTGTCAACCTGAGAAACTAACCTGGAACCCTTTGACAAATTACTTCGGGCCAGGTCTCGTTTTGTTACGCCATGAGTCGCCGCTGGAGGATCGCGCTTCTAGCAGGAGAGGAGAGGGGA
Organism: Odontomyia ornata; assembly: GCA_963969285.1. Classification (NCBI taxonomy): domain Eukaryota; kingdom Metazoa; phylum Arthropoda; class Insecta; order Diptera; family Stratiomyidae; genus Odontomyia; species Odontomyia ornata. The sequence continues at coordinate 91,674,131 of OZ017740.1, read as the reverse complement.
AGAGGAAGTGCCAGACAAGCGATTCCCTAGCCCCAACACCCCCGGCTGCTGTGAGTCCCTTTTATCTTTTAGGACTGCCCGAACATAATGTGCCACCTGGTTCCATTTGTCAACCGATTCGAGCATCACCGCGACTATATTATCCAGAGTGAGCTCTTCTCCTGGGCAATACCGACAGTCGGGGGACCGTGACTTACCAATCTTGTGCAGGTAAGACTGAAAACACCCATGCCCGCTCAAAAGCTGGGCCAGATAGAAGTCAGTCTCACCATGCCTTCGATTCAGCCACGGTCTCACATCCGATGAGACGTGACTTAAGAATTTTAATATACTAGAGTCCAAAAAAAAAACAATCGTTGATTTAATTTTCAGTAAAAACTTTATTATTGCTTTATCCCACTAATTACAATTCAAGACTGCAAGTACATGAGGTGTTTGATTTAATTTTAGGTTGACAAATGTGCTGACACCACTGCATGTGCCGGATATGTGAAATATGTTGTCTGAAATGAGGCGAAACGATATAATTTTCAGTTATCATGTTAAGAGAACAATTCGTGGGAATCTGAGTTTTCTGAAGTCGCTGACGTTGCTGTTGGAAGGGTTGTGTCCCGGGGATCGTGCAGGTATCGTAACTCCTCTCCCCTTGGAATGACGATACTAAAGAAACTGAGGTATCGAAGTTGCTTTAGCTGGAGCGAGATGCTGTTTGATTGCGAGGAAGATGGCTAGGATGACCAACACGAGTGTTATTGTTGTTGAGTTTAAAATAATTTGTCCATTGTAGGCTATGATGTCCGAAAATAGTATTCGTTTGGGTTCCGGAAAATCGTAGTTCTGGAGGATGTGTAGGTCGGCTTCTCTCGTGGTGAAAGTTGCGTTAGTTTTAGTGACCCGAAAGACATTGATTTCGTCCCAAAATACTGAATTTAGGCTGCTGTACGTTGTTTCGCAGATTTCGATCTTGCAGTCCTGATAGCGTATCAGTCCTGTACCAGATATTACTCGATCGGTAAGGCCGTATGTTGATTTGATCGTGGTTTCTGGGATGTTGATGAATACGATGTAGTCAAGCTCGGGCTGAAATATTTCTGGTGTATCTGGAATGCTTTCGAACCGGCAGGATGTGGGTTGCCCATTTATGACGTCTGCGATGCATCTGTAATTACTGCAGTTTCTTAGTGGCCTTTGTTTTTGGCAGTAAAATATCCCTTCGATTTTTGAGCATTTTGTGTCAAGTAGTTGGACACTTTTTAGGGTGGGAATTGCGTATGGTTTGGTTTGTATTCCGTGGGTCTGATTGATTGGAAGAGGGATAATATGGGAAAGTAAGAAGGTTTCGTTAGTAAGTATGGGTATTTGGATGTTGAAAATAATGTTTGAATAATTATAATACGCCAGTAAATTCAGTAGTTCATAGATTTGTTCATCTGATGCGATAGTCACGGATTGATTTTGTAGGGTCTGCGAAATTTTTTATTAGTTCGTCGGGGCCCAAAATTTGTTTTGATATTATGTTCAGCCGAGGAAGGATCACTGCTTCCGCAATATCGATAAGGTGATTGCTCAGTAGGTCTATGTTGTAATTGATTTGATTAAGATATTGCAGTTAAAGTGTTATGTTCCCTTTTTATTTGATTTTGAAAGGTTTCGAAGTGTTTATATGGTCTCGTGTTTGACCGTTAAGTTGATTTTGAAGACTAGATTGGTTCAACGTTAGTTGTCTGATTTCGTTGTTAATTTGGGCTGCATCGTCTGCGACTATGTTTCCTGTTGTTCCTTTAATAACCGAACCATGGCCATTGATCAATCCTCTTTTTGATCTTATAGTAGGTTTCAGTGCCTTGAGCTTATGATCTAATTCATCAAGTTTAATTTTAAGTATCGCTAATGTATCTGGTGCCTGCGTTTCGTTATAGTTAAGAAGTGTAGTGTGAATGTTGTTCAATGTCTGTTGGTATTTGTCCAGTCTTTCTATGTGTACTAGGTTTTCGACGTATGATTCTAGTTGTCCCTAATTGTAGAGGTATGGTTGTTGTTGAAGAGCTGTATTTCCACCTTCTGGGATCGCGCTGCTAGCGTTAGTCTGAAATTTACGTTTCCTTTTAATTTTTGCTTTGTGTAGCTTTTGGTTTTTGTGAGTAATAAGTGTTAGTCTGTTATCTTCTTGAACTTTTTGCTTGCTGAACCTTGGGGTAATTTTATTACGTCTACATTCTTTTCGGAAAATGTCTTCGTTTTCTTGAAAGGTTGGGGGTTGAACGCGATTTGAATTTAGTTTTTGGAGGTTCTTGCTTGCTAAGTTATCTATTCGGTTTTTAATTTGAGGGTATATTTGAGACCGAAATTCATTCAATTTGTTTAGATACTCGTGTTGGTTACTAAAGTTCATGGTTTTGTCAAATACATGGGTTCTACCTGTGAATAATTCGAATGGTGTCAGCTTAGTGGTAGAGTGAATGTTATTATTATATGTGATTATTACTTCGTTAAGAATATCTTCGTGGTCCAAGTTGAGATTACGTTTTTTCCGTTCTTCTACGATGATTCGGTATGTCTCTGTCAATGTCGAATGGCATCTCTCAACATAAGCATTGCTGCTTGTTTGTTGGAATGAAGTAAAGTGTAAGACAATTCCATATGCAAAAGTCCTCGAATATGGTCGATGTCATTTCGGTTCCTTGGTCAGCGGTCAGTTTTTTAGGTATACCGTCAATGCTAATAAAATGTTTAAGTGATTTGACAATGCTTACCCTGTTTTTGGCTGGAAGCGTATATGCAGCTGCGAACTTGGAAAAGCGATCGATAATTGTGAAGATAGGTTTACCTCTGATGGTGTATATATCAACGTATATACTGTCTAGGGGTTTTTCGGGACTTTCGGAAATTTCGTATTGTAGTTTGGGTGGAATTCTGTCGTATTTTTGTGTCTGGCGAGTATCGCAATTATTTATTATTTTAGTGACTTTGTCCCGGAGGTTAGGGAAGTACCACGTCCGTTTAAAATGCCAAAAGGTTTCGTTAATACCTCGATGGTTGTTGTCTAGGTGGTAGTCATTTATGGTTTTGTCCTGTTCGTCTGAGTCTAGAATATCATGAACGAATTCCTTACAGCGAACGATGTTGAAAATTGGGGATTGTGAGAAAATTTTGGAATAAATGCTTTGAATTGTTTTAAAAATCTCATCGGTGGTAAAAATGGTGTTTACTTTGTTTGGGAATAAGTATTTTTTAAAGAGTTCTGTTACGTTGCTTTCAGTGAAATCTACATCCGGATTATTCTCCTTTGCTTATTTTTGAAGGGCATTTCCAGGGATGTATGCGGAGTCCTAGTACATTTTTCGAAGATAGTTTGTAGGGAGAACTCGTTCAATGGTCGTTCTGAAATCGGAATGCCGTCATCCAAGTTTTCGTCTGCTGAGTGTACAGTTGATCCTATTTCAGCTTGGATGGACATGTTATCTGCTGGTGAAGACGTTCACCTCTGCTTTTAGGCTTCCGATATTATCTTGAAATCTTATTCTGCTTAATGCATCTGCGTTACTGTTTTGGATGCCCTTTTTACATATAACTTGGTAATCAAATTCTTCCAATCTGAGACGCCATCTGACAAGTTTTAAATTGAGATCTTTCAGGCTCATAAGCCAGAGGCTTATGGTCTGTGACGGTCTGGAACTTCTTTTCGAACAGGCATGGTCAAAAGTATTTGACAGCCCATACTATTGCGAGTAGTTCTTCTTCTATAGTTGAATAGTAAGTTTCGGAATCTATCAGTGTACGGCTGGCATAACAGACAGGTCGGTCACTCCCAATTGATCCCTGCGATAATACTGCACCTATTGCGTCGTTACTCGCATCCGTAGTCAGTATAAATGGCTTGTTAAAACCCGGGTACTGCAAGACAGGCTCGTTCATTAGCAAGTTTTTGCATAACTCGAATGTTTTAACGTATTGTTCTGTGAGCTGAATGTTATTACCCTTCTCCGGGCAGGTTGTAAGCGGTTCGGTTAGTTTGGCAAAATCTTTAATGAACTTTCGGTAGTAACCCAATAGACCGAGAAAGCCTTTGAATTCTTTCTAGTTTTTGGTTCCTAATTGCCTGTATCTTATCCGGATTGCGCTTAACTCCCTCGGTTGATACTATGTGCCCCATAAAAGCGATTTCTTTACGTAGAAATTCCGATTTGTCGAGTTGTACCTTAAAATTTGCATCACGCAACCTCTTAAAGACCTTGCGTAATTTTTCAATATGCTCTTGAACGGAAGTTGAGAAGACAATAATGTCTTCCAAGTAACCGAGACATATTTTCCCTTGCAAATCTTGGAGCACGTTATCCATTACGCGTTGAAAGGTTGATGGAGCATTCTTCAACCCAAAGGGCATTATATTCGTTATGCCCACGCTCAACTGTAAAACCTATCTTGCTGATGTCCCGATCCCCATCGGATAAAACCCGCCCGCAAGGTCAATTGTTGAAAAATATAAGCATTTTCCAAGCTTGTCTAATTTATCTGATATATTGGATAATGGATATCGATCTATTACGGTTTTCTCATTTAGCTTGCGGTAGCCAATGACTTTTGTTTGTCGCTTGCGTCCCTTTTCTTCGGAACCATCCATACGGGCGAGCTCCAGGGCGAGTGGCTGGGTCTTATCCCTTGCTCGAGCATATCAGAAATTTGGTCCCTGACTTCTTCTTTATGTATGTAAGGATACCTGTAGGATTTGGTTTATCGTCTGTGGTTTGGATTCGATGTTTGATCTGATTGGTGAAGCTTAGTTTCTGGCCCTCCCGAAAGAATATATCATTGTAATCGCGGCAGATTTTGTATATGAGTTCCCGTTCCTCTTTATTAAGATGGGATACTCTAATCAGTTTGGTGATATATTTAGATGGAAGAAGACAATCCTTTTCGGGAATGCAATTTATATTAAAATTACTTTCTTCGTTATATTCGTCTCCTGAAAGTCTGGTAACTTTCAACGGTTGTTCCAGGTATAAAGTCTTATCTTCCTTGGAGTAGTTTGTTGCTACAAAAGGGTAGTACGAATCTTTGGCTCGATAAATTCCCTCTGAAATTATAAGATTAGGTGCCACTGCTGTGTTCTGAATAAAAATATCCCCATGATGAATTTCTACAAGTAATTTCGCGACGAATTTGGAATTTGCAGGTACAGTGTATTTTTCGGATGTAAGATTTGGTTTGACATGCAGGGGAATTACGGAGTGATTGTAATTAGAGTTTTATTCGCTATGTCTATACTGGTGGAATTTAAAAATCATGAATCTTATTACACCTGTCTGATTGAATTCGCTGAAAAGTGGTAGTGCCACAATTTCTTCTAGTTTGTGTTTATTCAAGACGGTATTAATTATGGTTGGTTTTGTCTTCTGGAATCATCCAAATGAACAAACTCGGAGTTCAAAAAAGATGGTGACGAGCCTGTATCAACAAGGAAATTAAGGGGACGATTAAAAGGTGAGGATATTTAAATGTAAGGTAAGTTGAATCCGTGAACGTTCACATCTATGTAACCTGTGGATTGGTCGAGGCGGGTAATGTAAAATTTCCATCATCAATTTCCTGATCATGATGTAGATTGTCATTTAGTCCGTAAGTAATGCCCTGTCCGCCGTTGGTGTCGGTAGTTTCGTGTGTTCTGTCATCAGTGAATTCTGAGTTTTCGTATGAGTAATATCTGTCGAGGTCTTGTTGAAAGGACTCATTGAGGCTGGTGCAAAAGTTTTAGGGGTATTGTTGTCGTTACTTGAATGATTTATTTCAGATATGTTAAAAAGCTCCTTGCTGACGAATCTTGAAGGTCCTGTAGATCGGAAGAAGTTACTGTTTCCTGGGTTGGGTTGAAATAGTGGTTGCCTGTTTTGTCCTTGTCTGAGGTGTGTATGGCCGGAACTCGTGTCCATTGGTTCGGGTCTTGAAAAATTTTATTTTTTAAACTGTGGGCCTGGTTGTTGTGAACGCGCACTGTAAGATTGGGTCCTTAGTTGTTGGTTTGGTTGGAAAGGTCGGTTAAAATAGCCTTGGAACTGGGGATTTCTTTGTTGAAACAAGTTGAGCCCTTGAACATTCGGCATTCTTTGTTGATATGGGCTTCCTGTAGGTTGTTGAAAGTTTGTTCGAAATATTGGGGGAGTGAAATTGCCAAATAAATTGGATTGACCTAACGTAGGGTTTAAGTGTACCTTTTGACCACTGTTATTTATGAATTGTGGTTTCTTTTTTTAGAAATTGAGCTATTGTTTTTTGCATTAAATATTTCCTGCTTTTTTATGCAGTGAGAGAATGCCATAGCAAGTGTTTCAGACAGCATAGCTCTAATTGTGGAACCAAGTAGTTCCCGAAGGCCTGCAAGGAAAGTATTGAGACACATCCCGGAATAGAGTTTGCGTTTCGCTTCGATCACGTCAGAATTCGTCTCATGTATTTGAACATGGGCGAAAATGGTTGACAGAATCTCGATGATTTCACTGTAAAATTTCTCCACTGTTTTATCACGCTGTTTCATTTCGCAGAGATCTCTTATTAATGAGGTTTCGTTCCGCTTGCCACTGTAATGGAGGATAAGATCGTTCTTTATCTCTTTCCATTCCAGCGGCGTCCCATACATATTTAAAACCTCATTAGCGGGTCCATCGATCTTGTAACGTATGGCCCGTAGTAACACTCTTGCATGCAGGCTCTACGCTACTGGCTGATGCAAGGATTTCTTCGACCTTATTTATAAAGTCTTGAAGCAATCTCGGAATTCCGTTAAATGTCGGTATATCCTTTATTGCGTCTGGGACTCGAAGCGCGTTGAAAATGTCTACGACTGACATAGTTGAGTCAATTTGGTCCGTGTTTATTGAAAAATAAGCAATAATTTCACTTGTAGAAGAGAGATCAACACAATAATCACATGTCACATGAAAGTTTTCACCGAATTCAATTGCACTATCTATTTCCTCAATCAATGTATTTGTTAACGGAATTCTTCTAAGATGCCTAATTATTTTAGGATAGCGCCTTATTCTAAGTCTTTGCATTAGTTAGGTTAGCAATTAAGGAAGGGATTAAAAGGAATAGTGAACAACTGACTTACGTGATCAAAATAATCCAATTTATCATTATGATATGATCCATTCGTCTCTCGTAACTTTATTGTTTTCACTATAACTGTTTGTTCGATATTCACTCGAACACAATTAATTGCGCCGTTTCTCGATATTCCGTCGAGTACAACAAGTCGAACCAATTCGATAATCCGCCGAACATTGAGGGACAATAAAACAATCAGCGTAGTCGATGAACCGTCGAACACCGAGATATTTTCCACTATCCGAAGGAACGTTGATTTAATTTTCAAGTAAAAACTTTATTATTACTTTATCCCACTAATTTCAATTTAAGACTGCAAGTACATGAGGCGTTTGACTTAATTTTAGGTTGATAAATGTGCTGACTCCACTGCATGTGCCGGATATGTGAAATATGTTAAGTCTGAAATGAGGTGAAACAATATGATTTTCAGGTGTCATGTTAAGAGTACAATTCGTGTGAATCTGAGTTGTCTGAAGTCGCTGACGTTGCTGTTGGGAGGGTTATGTCCCGGGATCGTGCAGGTATCGTAACTCGCGCAGTCCACCTTCCCTTCGTGCAATTCACCCAAGACTGCTACCAATCGTTGAGTGAGCACCGTCTCTCTTCGAAGACAACCGTCTCCCTCGCATCCTCGTTTCGACTCAGATAAACAGAGTGGCGCTCTCTCGCAAGGAGGCCGACAGGTATCACGCCCGCAATAACTTTCACCGCCGAATCAGAGACTGTCGGAAACGAAGAGTGCTCCTCTTCTCTGTACCTGTGCCAGGCGTTTTCGGTAAACCTCCTTACTGGATAATAGTAAGCTCGAAAGAGTTAAACAAAACGATTCAAAATCTGTTTCCTCACAAAATCAAACCCGGATAAAAATTTCACATTAATCTTTTTTGATAGAAAAAAAAATATACATAAACGACTACTATGCCAATGACCCTTATGTAAATTCGAATTCCACAGGAAACTCAGAGTGATAACACAGAAATCGATATCAAGGACTCTGAAACGAGTTTTCGTGCATAACGACCGAGCTTGAAAATTCAAGACCAAGACAAATCAGTGTTGCAGATTTATTTTGAATTTAAAAAATATAAAATAAAGATTCATTTCACACATTTGTCACATGTCTTAAAAGATATTTTGTTTTCTTTCCAATTCGCTTAATTAAATTGAAATCTTAAAATTTGCACAATCACATCTGACCTGAATGCTAATAATGTAAACTTGAAGGTTATCATTCATTATTGCAAACTTTGAGAGTTTTTCCGGTGCTTGGATCTCATGGCTCTTATAAATCCGCACAAGCAACTGAAATTCATATTATCTACCAATTAAAGTTAACTTTAAGTTCATTCAGATACAGATGTTACGAAGGTTGTAGCCGAGTTCAACCTTACATAAAAAATCACGAAGCTAGATGATTTGTAATGCTAGCACTAGTTGGTAACTAATACTTAAGGCAAATATAAGAAAACGATTTTCATTTTCTTAAGATGGAGCAACACGTGAACGGCGTATACAACGGCCACGTGAAATTGTGTAACAGACAAATCAATGCCCGGAAGAAGCTTTTCTACTCCATTACACATAACAGCGATTTTTCAATTGCTTTTAAATAAAATTAATATTTTACTTGCAAATAGTAAACATTATACAGAATTCATTTGTTGAGCTATTTTCTGAGAAAAAAAAATTACAAGGCAGAAAATTGATTGTTATCTAACAAATATCAACATTCAACTCATTTCCTATCAGAGAAACAACAAACAGTATTTGCTCACATGAGATCTCTTACACATACTCGAACTCAAACATTAATGCTGAATCACATACGAGTATTGTGCCGAGCTTGCAATTATATTGTGAACACACAACAATCCCAACAGTAGCAAATGATTTTTCTAAACAATTTATTACGTCGTTGAAACTTTCAGATGATAATCAAAAGCAAAGGTTATACTCGTACATATTTAAATCTACTGTTATGGAGCACAGCTCACAATACTCATATATTACGAATGCAAACACCACATATGATTTTTCCAACCGCTCTGCATCGAGCATTCAATTTGTGTGTTCAATTATCTGTGCCCTCACATGTTTCAATCGATTTCGCCTGTTGTCTGTCTGTCTGTGGGGTGATAGGGAGGCGCAGAAGAAGAAGAAGAAATCCAATAGACCGAAGACATTCGCTGATGACGACGAGGATGATGATGATGATGATTAAGTGGATAGGATCGATCAATGATTTAGTTGAATTCCAAACATTTGTTTGCCACCAGAGCAATAGTGATGGGCAATGATATGAAATTGAAATTGAAATGATGAAGCAGTGAAAAACAAGAAAAGCAATTTTGTTATAATAATAAATCCAATCGGCACTCAAGTTAATGGTGCAGCAGCGAACATATTCGTACAAGACTGAACGAAGAACAGAATTGTGGCCAAGTGAATGGATGTCGGTTTGTCTGTTTTGTTGGCTAATGTTCAACCGATGATGGTGGTGGGGACGTTTTTACATATACATATGTATGTGGGGGCACAGCGCAATGTACTCGAGTATCCAACTCACGTGTGTTATTTATAACTAGCCATGAGGCATACATCATTTTATTGACTAAACTTTTCTCTTTCTCAAGTGGTTTTTGGCATTGTTGGCAACTGATTTCTATCGGTACTTTAGAGGACCGTGGCAGATAAAAATATTGGGACGAAATAATTTGTGTTTATGAAAATAAATTTCTGTAAATGCTTATCGTAAGCATGCATTATTCCAGGACGGTAATTAGGGGTGAGTATCGGTCGGTTCAGTTGCCGAACCGCACCAAATTAGCAAAACCGAAACCGAACCGACTCTCTCACAAAAAACCCGAACCGATCCGATAAATGGCAAAACCGAACTCAACCGAACCGAATCGATTTTTATCGGGTTTAACCGAAATAAACCGAAACGGATAGAGGGTTGATTAAGAATATCCATTAAAAATAAAAAATAAACAAACCATGCCTTCATATTTGTTCATAAGAAACGAAATATAGTATCTCGAGTTATACCAATTTATTAATTTTATTTTGATATCACAATGAACAACTGAACCAAAATCTTCGAAACTTAAGTTTAATATAAGGTTTATATAAATTTTCATTTTTTTAAGTTTAGATAGATACTTTTTAAGTTTAGATATATATTATATTATTATATTGTACTGAAAACGAGTCAAATGAAATTTTGATTATACAACAAACAATAAAAATATAATATTCAAGTTCTGCAATCTTGAACCAACCAACAGTAAATTCCACCAAAGTTAGTATAGGGGAGTCATCAAATTACTACAAATAAAATTACTTTATCATATATTGTAATATGAGGAAAAAGTTAAAATTTATATCTATAGACGAGAATCTTTATAAAAAATAATAATAAATTTGGATGAATATTTACACGCCTTACACGATCATTCATGCTGATTGATCAGTATGGGAAGAGCTTGCACTAACTCCAATATTCGGTAGGTCTAAAAAGGGGAACAAATAAGCAATGAGATTGATATTAGAATAATATTAATACCTTTTTCGAATTTCTCAATCTCCTCCAATTGCTCCTCAATGCATTTCTTTTGCTTTTGTGTTCGTAGCCAATCTTGTACACATATTAATGATTCGACAATTTTAGGAGTTAAAGAACTCCTGAATGGATCCAACCCACGACCACCAGTACTAAACGCGGATTCAGAAGCAACTGTTGAAATTGGAATTGATAAAATATCACGAGCCATTCGTCCAAGGATAGGGAACCTTTGACTATTCAATTGCCACCACCTCAACAAATCGAAATCCTTTTTATTATCTTCAACTAGGCTTTCCTCCAAGTATAAATCCAGTTCTGATTTTTTTTAATAACACCTTCCAATTCTATTTTCTGCTTCTTGAACTTTGCTTTTATAAATGAATAAGGTTCACTAGTTGATTCACTAACGCTTGACTTTGAAGACGAAGTGATGGCCAATGCACCTTCGTTTTCAGAGAAATACATTTGCTTATACTCGGAAAATAACACCGCCATTTCATTTCTGACCTCATGAAAAAATATTTCACCTGTTTCTTTGCCAAACATCTCACTGAATCCATACAGCATATATTCACATTTCTCACGTGGATCCAGAATATTTGCGAAGAAGATCAGCTTATTCATTTTGCTTGGTTCTCCCCATATTTGTCGAATTTCAATTTCATTGTATTTCCTAAATGTCTAGCTTCCAAATCATTACTATTTTTCCATTCATTTAAAATGCAGCATACATTGCTAATCTCATTGAAAAATGCATTAGATGTTACATATAAGGAAACTGAAATCCTCAGTGTAGTTTTGTAGAAATATTCAAGCATGGTAGCCATCCTTCTTGCACAAGCCCAATCTTCACTTGTAGGCACTCCATCAATCCCTAAATCAACTTTATAATTAAACTCCATCTCCTCAAATCTATCAAATGCTTTTTCAAATTTTTCAGCAACGCTTAACATTAAATAGGTTGAATTGCACCTTGAAGAAACATCCAAACATATAGATTGCTTACTATCTATTTCTTCCCATATTGAATATTCCTTAAATTTAGCAAGTCTAGCTGGAGAGTTCCGAATGTATCTTACTGCATTCCTTATACGTTGCACACTAGGGTTGATATCCTTCAACCCATCACAAACAATCAAATTAATCAAATGCGCAATGCATCTCATATGCAAATATTTACAATTTGATAAGGAACCACTCCAATTATTCATTTTCCTTTTCAAATAAGAAATCGCAGTATCATTTGAGCTTGCATTGTCAACTGTAATAGTGAAAACATTGTTCAATCCCCAGTCCATCAAACATTGTTCCATGGCTTTAGCAAGATATTCACCCCTATGGCTAGTCACAGCACAAAAATTTATAATTTTTTTGTGTAATATCCAGGAATCATCATCATGTAATTAATTCTTTGCAAAGATTCCAGGTGTCAGTAGTGAAACTAACTCTGTGTGGATTGTTTTTCATGAAAGTTTTTAATTTCAGTCTTTCATCGATGCATAATTGAAAACAATCTCTAGAAATTGTCCACCGAGAGGGAATCTTGAAACTAGGACAAGAATCTTCCATGAATTTCCTAAAACCATCACCCTCAATAAATTTAAAGGGAAGCTCGCCAACAATAATCATACGAGCAAGTGAAGATCGTATTATGTCTTGATCAAATTTCCAAGTACTGATTTTACATGGAATCCAAACATTATCGTCATTTCCTTCCTTCACATTCTGTTGCAAGTTTAATAATGTTTGTCGTGTATCCATCCATTGAGTGTGGAGTTTTTAGTCAACAATTCATGTGATTATTAAGGGAAGATGTACCATTTTTCTTTGGATGGCAACAAAAAACACTTCTGCAATAATTACACCTAGCTTTCACAAGTACACCTTGTTCATCTTTGATTTGTTCAAAGTGATTCCATACTTGGGACCTTAATCTTCTCGTCTTCTGGGATTCATTCGGTGTGGCATTTTTCTCAACTTGAGAACGTACTAAAGGCAATTCATTGCTTTCAGTGATATTTTTATCATTTTCCATTGTTGATTGTTGAGATTGTAAATCAGACATCTACAATGCAACCAAATAATGAAGATGCATCAGTTTTTGGGCCAAAATAGTTCAAATGTGGAATGTAAAACAATCTAAACACGTTCTACTCACATAATACTTAAAACCTTAACACACGAGCGCACTGAACATGGGTTTGGTCCGGCGGATCAAATCCGTGTTCGGTACGCTTTGTGCAACATAAGATTGGACCATCCAGGTATTATCAACTTTTGTTGCGCGAAATGTCTTCGATTTTGTCACCGCTACAAACTAGGCAACAGTATAGTCATATAAGACCGATAAAACAACAAATATGAGACCAATCAAATATCGCATAGACCACCGAAAAAGGTTGATTACTACACTAAAATATCTTGCAACAAGCAGAGAATTCACAACTGATGGATTTGGTCCGATCAAACTGTACACACGCGCGGATTTGGTCCGTAGCAAACCCGGTCCGGAAGAAAAACCATCGAACTCGATCGGCCTTAATTTTTGTCCGCGGACTGCTATCCACACGACTGGATTTGGTCCGGTCCGTTTGTGTTAGCACTATCAAAAACATAAACCATGTTACACACCACAATCAAATCTAAATAGAACCAATCCATTCCAGAGATGGCATAAAAATAATATAAACTGAACACTAGATTCCAAATGCCTTCCGCTAACACAACCGAATATTAAGGAAACACTTAAGAAAGTAAAAAACTGAATACACGAAAATCCAATTGTATCCAATAGATGCAAAGTGCGGCTATTCATTTTTTTTAAATTAGACATTTATGTATGCAGCTTAAAAAATAATGCATTTTCTAATGATTGATTTTTTTTTGAGTTGAAAATTGACTACCAATGCTTAGGCTTTTAAAAGTCTTTCGTCAATTACATCAAAAGTTGAAAACTGAAATAGCCGCACTTTGCATCTAATGTACACAATTCAAATATCAATTCCATAACCGTAATATCACACTTACAATTGCAGGGCAACTATCCAATAACTCGCGGAAACAACCATCACGCACAGCACAGGTATAGACATCTAGAAACTAAATGGATGTGAAGTGCCTCAGCAGAAATCAAGAATTTTTTGACCAACTATTGATTGTTTATATAAGCTAAAAATAGAATTTCTTTGTCCTTGCATACTGTAATGATTTTCTACCTTCAACTCGACGCGGAACCGACCTCTCATCGGTTCTAGACGTTAAGTCTGAGTAGTGCCAACGGATGGTACCAACAGGTCAACCAATCCGTGCACCGTAACCCATTCATGCGGTGACTGCTTGTCGGCCAGCTAGTTCGGAGAGGATTTCGGTCGCGGGTCTCCGAATGGATTACGCTCAATTACAATATTTCAGTCACCTGAACTTGCCCGTTTTCCAAACGCGTCAACAATTACTCATCCAGAACGAGAAACCTACATTACGTTAGTTCTGGATGCGATCTATCCACAGATCTCAAATCAAAAAAAACGCTACAAAATCCCATAGGCGCGTTACCGATTCACCGACGCGGTACCGAAAAATAGGCTACTCGAACTTAAATCGAAGGAAGCTACTCTAAGGAAATGACGAAACAAACAAAGGTACCGCGTACCGCGCGCGACGCGAAACCGACTTCAGCGGATTTGCAGAAACCCTACCCTCGCGACGGCATACTTACCCTACACTCTCTGTTCCCACTGAAAAAGAAGAGTCACTGAAAAGGAAAGTCGGGGGTGAACTTAGCAATTCATGTTATTTTTATTTAGTTCCAAAAAAAAAATGTATATAATTTTTCTATTATATTTTCTATTTTTATCTATCCTTATCCTGTAAGCTACTTTTCGTTCCAGCTTGCCGTTTACGCGTTCTCTTGACATTTGTTCAGGTTGTTAATTCTGTTGTGTTAATGTAATAATCGATACATAAACTAAAGTTAAATCTTTACATGCTTCTAAATCCTGCAATACATTTAAATTGATGTTATTAACTTAAGTCTGAAATTCTACCGTTTTGTTTGTTTTTATCTAGGGTAATTAAATTTAAGTTGCATATATTGTATCGTTATCCTTTATTTGATTCTTATTTACTTTTTTAAGACTTCAGACCGTAAACTGCCTGATAAATTTGAACACTGGATCTTTTGTTATAAAAATTTATACTAATTTTTTTTTTTTCTGAACAAATCAAAAAAAAAATCCTAATCACAACATTTATTGCTATAAACGATACATTTCGTTCCTAATAATCTACGTTTTATAAAATTTTCGGCAAGACTGATTTTTGAATTTTTGTATAAATAGCCCCGATTAAAATTATCGAATCGAATTTGAATATTTCTATTTCAGAGCTTTATCCTTAACATATTATAAAGTCATGGCATGGTTATCATAAAAAGTCCATTTCTACTTCTATTCTTCTTGTATGGAATTTTTCTTTTCTATATTATTATCGGCGCTCGAAGTTAAACTACAATTTAACGACTAGATCCCAAAATAATACATAGGAAACCATAATTATGTACAAACTTAAGAATAACTGTATGTTTGTTGCAATAAAATTATTAAATAAGTGATTGTTTTCGTATTAAAAACATTTTGCATTTTAAATAAAATTCAATCTTTAAAAATAAAATACAATCAATGATGAGAAATACTAGGATCCGATGATTGTTGTGTAAGCTTAGCTTACACTTGATCTGATTTTTAAATGCGTTTTAAACTATTCTTATGAAAATATAAATATAGAGTTGTGATAATATTGTTAAAATCAGTAAACAACATCTACAATTGAAATTTATGAAAATACATAAATAAGAAAGTAAACTAATTAAGAATTGCTTAGATCATGCAATTTCACGCACAAAAATAATTATTTGACAATTACAAATGAAATCCAGTTCATGTGCCTTTTCTTCTGATCTAATGATAATGTTGATCTGATTCTGCTTAGATTTTTTTTTGTTTTATATCTACATATTTAAGTTGCATAATTGATGACGGCTTGCTTATTCCTTTTTCAAGCGAACATACAGAAAAATGTTTATCGTCGGCTAGACTTCAAATTATTCAAAACAGAATTTTATCGAGTCAAAACATTTTTTCTCGTTACGTTCTATGCAAGGTAGTGCTTTTAAATTGTGAGGAATTCACTTTATTTCATCGGATTGGAAACTATTTTTGCCTTTTTAGTATCTTTTGATCGTTTTCATCGAAACGTGCTGGTCGGTTTCTTTGTATCCAGATTTCAAAAAGGAATTTTGGCTGTTAGAGATTACTTACGAGTACATAAATATCATTGTTTCGATGTACTCGTATTACTATTGTCTTTTCATAGAGACACTAAAAAGGACTTTTGAAATAGGTTTGCACTGGGGCATCCAAATTAAAATGCTAAATATGAGACTCGAAAGCGTTTAGAGCCTGGCAGCATTACAAATAAAAACATGCTTAAAATTTGTGCAATTGTATTCTTACAGGGAGACATGCCGTCCCGCAGAAAAGGAAGTTTGTTATACAAAACAATTCCAGGAGTTAAAATCAACTTTCAACTACCTCAGACGGGGAATCTCATAATTTTGATGGTCAGGCTTTGGCGTTGTATTTGAACCCAATTTTTATCGATAACTCTACCATTAACCAACATGGTGTCATGCTTGACCTTTCACTTTTCTAGATATTAAATGTAAAAAATTTATCCTCGCATACGAGATCGCAATCTAAAAAATCTATTCAGTTGCATTCTACTTGCTAATTACTGATTTTAATTCCACGTGCGCGACGTGATTGTGAGTCAATTCTAACTTTCTGTAATTTCAAGGTGAGTTGTTTTCTTACATACTTTGTGGAAGTCTTTAGCGGGAATCCTTACTTTTACTCCGTTAACAATAACATTCGCTATAATGTTGTCCAAGCTTGTATATTCGGACGTATTTTCGTGGGAACTGGAAGAAGGTGCGGGGTCGACGGCTTCGGCGGGACTGGTATTCTTCTCTTTGGTTATTTTAGCAGAAGTGTCCCCGGTATTTTCAGTATCGGCTGGTTTCGATTCAGTTCACACTGCCTTCCGCTGCAGACCAGACAAAATATTGCTAACCTTTCTATTTAGTTATTAACTAAACTAACCTCTTTCCTAATGTTTCTGCTCCGGTGAATGTCACTGCCTCACGAATAACGTTTTCCAAAAACTCTTTAAGCACACCACGCGTTTCTTCACAGATTAAACAGGGAATACGTTTCACTCCACCACGTCGCGCCAAACGACGTATAGCTGGTTTTGTAATACCTTGGATATTATCACGAAGAACTTTACGATGACGTTTAGCGCCTCCATGTGGCTGTCAAAATTTCCGGTTGTCACCTCGGACAAAACATATGTGCGTGGAATGGCACTTCATATGGCGGAAATGTGCTTCTTCAGATGTCGCCAGTGGCATAGTTTTCTCGATGGCCACGGTGGAGGGGCATTTCCAGATGGCTATGTCTCGAAATGTGCCGGGGTTGGATTAATTCTATATTTCGAATATTTATATCCACGGATCTAAATATTTGGACAGAAAAAAAAATATTTTCTGCACAACGATATCCGCACAACAGATGAAGTCCGCTGGCAATTCGAGGACATATCCATCTGGCAGGTTACAAGGGTTCGGGATCGAAATCACTTCGATTCCTGGGCGTAGGCGTCACATTACACATTCCCCCCCCCAAAATCGAAGTAATTACGATCCCGTCTCCTTGGTAAAAGGTCTTGGTTAGGGACGTGGCGGGTCGAAGATCCGTTTCGAAGGATAGGCTACAACCCTGTTCGTGAAGACTCGGCAGTGACTATATAGTAGGAAGTCAGGTGTTATTCGGAGGCCTTCGTCTAGGCAGAGATTTGGGATAAGTCAAGGTTTCTCGTGGGAATTAGTTGCACTTCATCGTCTAAGGTCTTTTGCGTGGTAAATTCCCAGGGTCTTACCAGTCATGTCCGCGATGAGGTACCGGGTGGGGCTTATGACTTGTATGACTCGACACTTCACGAATTTCTTGTCTAGTTTGGCATTGTAATGGCGGGTGGCATCGCTCTGTCGGAAGTTTCGACGATATATTTCGTCGCCGGCCTTAAAGCCAGAAGGATGAGATCGCAAGTTGTACCGCTCCTCTCCCATCCGTCTACTTTCTTCAATCTTCTCCCGCAGTTGATCTCGCAGAAGTTGGAGCTTTTCGTGCGGTTCTAGAACCACGATTGGGTCCTCTAGCGATTTCAGCTGCCGCAATAGCCGGTAAGCGCTCCCATGACAGATCATATACTGGCCGAACACTGCAAAATACGGCGAAATGCCGGTCGTGGCGTGGTACGACGAGCGCAGTGCACTAGTGATGGCGGACAATTTGCGATCCCAGTCCCTCTGATTCGGGTGGACATAGGCGCGAATGGCCGCTATGAGCGTACGATTCAGTCGTTCGGATGCGTTGGCTTGTGGTGAATAGACGGCAGTTCGTTGGTGGATGATGCCGTATTTGGACATTAGGTCTCGGAACTTGCTGGAGGTGAACTGGACCCCATTGTCGGAGACAAGTTTCTCCGGAACTCCAAACATGTGAAAGACTCGGTTCTCCAAAAAGCTGATTATTGGTCCAGTGTGCATGTTACGTAGTGGTTCTATGATAGGGAATTTGGAGAGCTGGTCCAGGACCACGACAGCTCCCGTGTGACCAGAAGCAGATCGAGGGTAAGGACCGATAAGATCAATGTACAAGCGCTGGAACACGCGTTCGGGGACCTCAACCTTACCCATGGGTGGCCGAAGGATGGTGTTGGGCGCTTTAGTGCACTTGCATAGCTCACAAGAGGCTACGTACGCTTTTATCTGTTGTGCCATCTTAGGCCAAAAGAAACAGGTTTTCAACCGCCTAAGTGTACGACCGTATCCGCCGTGCGCACTTGATGGGTGGTCATGAGCCCGCCTGATAAGATCAGTGGTTAATTCTTCGGGCACCCACAACTTCCACTGTTCTTCTTCTTGTATGGGATCTCCGGAGGCGTGTCCCATCCGTTTGTAAATAAATCCATCCGTCAACCGCAGTTCAGGAAGCTGGGACAGTTGATTCTGGATAGTGTGAATCAGTTGGGTGTAGCTGGCTGACTTGAAGGCAGGATGGTCCAAATCGATCAATT
Organism: Odontomyia ornata; assembly: GCA_963969285.1. NCBI lineage: Eukaryota > Metazoa > Arthropoda > Insecta > Diptera > Stratiomyidae > Odontomyia > Odontomyia ornata. The sequence goes on along the minus strand of OZ017740.1, from coordinate 91,655,266 downwards.
GGGGGCTGTCGTCCTCTTGGACCAACTCGGCTCCTTCAGGGGCGAACATTCTGGATAGGGTGTCGGGGACTACATGCTGGCTTCCTTTTCGGTGGCGAATTGTGAAGTCAAATGCCTGTAGTTTCAGTGCCCACCTGGCCAATCTGCCGTTGAGATCAGTCTGGCTCATTAGCCATTTCAGAGAAGCGTGATCCGTAACGATTTCAAAGGTGTGTCCCTCCACATAGGCTCGGAAGCGTTTCACTGCCAACACCGCGGCTAGACATTCTTGCTCGGAGACCGTGTAATTTCGCTGGGCTGGGTTCAACTTGTGAGACATGAAGGCTATAGGTCTCTCCTCGCCGTCTTGTGCAACCTGGACTAAGACTGCTCCCACCCCATGTTGACTCGCGTCACAATGGATTGAGAACGGTTTGTCAAAGTCCGGGCTGTGCAGTACGGGGGCCGTAGTCAGACTCTTCTTTAGCTCTTCAAAGGCTCGCAAGCTGGGCTCTTCCCATACGAATTTACGTCCCTTACGCAGCATGTCGGTCAAAGGAGTGGTAATGGTGGCATAGTCACGTACAAAACGCTGGTACCATCCGCATAAGCCTAAGAATCGGCGTAACTGTTTGGTGGTCTTGGGTAATGGAAAAACGTCAATCGCTTGAGTCTTTTCCGGATCGGTCTTGATATGCCCATGCCCAATGATGTGACCTAAATACTTCACCTCCGTCATCACGAACTGGCTCTTCCTTATGTTGATGGTTAATCTTGCCCTCCGGATGTGTAGAGCCACCTCCTGAAGCAGGTCGATGTGTTCGTCAAAGGTCTCGGTTATAAGCAGCAGATCGTCCAAGTAAACGAAAACTTGGTGCCGCAAATGAGGTGGTATCACCTTATCCATAAGGCGCGTCATTGTTTGGGGGGCATTACACAATCCGAATGGCATGGTCACGAATTGATATAAGGGCCGGCCTGGGACTGTGAAGGCTGTTTTCTCCTTTGAACCGGGGTCTAAAGGAATTTGCCAGAAGGCGTCCTTGAGGTCTAAGCTCGTGATGAAATGGGCTTTAGGCAATCGACTCAAAATGCCTTCGATCAACGGTAGAGGATATGCGTCCTTGACTGTGACGGCGTTCAAGCGTCTGGCATCTAAGCATAACCGGACCTTGTTCGGCTTGACAACTAAGGTGACTGGGGAAGCCCACGCGCTCTGTGATTCTTCGATTACGCCTAATGCTAACATTCGATCCACTTCGGCATATAACGATTTTTCCTTCGCCGGAGATATGGCGAAATGTCTCTGTTTTATGGGTTTAGCATCCCCCACATCTATAGTGTGGAACACCAGGGCAGTCCGCCCGAGACCTTCTTTCTCGTGCGATGGAAAAGCCGATATAGCCGAGTCAAGACGCAGTTGCTGAGTTACATCCAGTGTATGCCGTAATAAGTTAGTGGGTTGAGATTGGTCAGGAACGGTGGTGACGGACTCCAGGGTCGAACCGGAAAATAGTGCCGGGGCCAAGTTAAATTTTCGAACGAAATCCACTCCTAAATAAAGATTCTGGGTTAACTGAGGTATGATGAAAAATTCCATAGGTTTAGTTACCCCTTTAAAGGTGACATCCGTCATAATTTTTCCCACTACAGAGTGACGAGTTCCGTCCGCCGTGCTTAACCAGGAGGTGAAATGACGGATTTGGTCCGCGTGCTTGGCCAGTACCTCCCCTGCAAACTCGGCAGAGATGCAATTCACACTGGCTCCCGTATCGACTAAGCCTGATACTCGTTTTTGCAGGAGGTGTACTGACGCATATGGCCGGACATCCTCCCTCAATAATTCGTCTAAGTATATGTCCTTCAACCTTTTTCTCGACTGCCTGACTTTTCTCCAGAAGCTCCGCATCCGACGCGTGGCTCGCTTGCTTCGCGGTGGGACTCGAGTACCAAAGTACCTTACATCCTCCGTAAAGGACCAACTCGTCAGAAGACGCGAAGTTCTTTCCCCCTTAGGATGTTGTTTGGCCCCACGTTGGGCGCCATTTGTAATGATTTTCTACCTTCAACTCGACGCGGAACCGACCTCTCATCGGTTCTAGACGTTAAGTCTGAGTAGTGCCAACGGATGGTACCAACAGGTCAACCAATCCGTGCACCGTAACCCATTCATGCGGTGACTGCTTGTCGGCCAGCTAGTTCGGAGAGGATTTCGGTCGCGGGTCTCCGAATGGATTACGCTCAATTACAATATTTCAGTCACCTGAACTTGCCCGTTTTCCAAACGCGTCAACAATTACTCATCCAGAACGAGAAACCTACATTACGTTAGTTCTGGATGCGATCTATCCACAGATCTCAAATCAAAAAAAACGCTACAAAATCCCATAGGCGCGTTACCGATTCACCGACGCGGTACCGAAAAATAGGCTACTCGAACTTAAATCGAAGGAAGCTACTCTAAGGAAATGACGAAACAAACAAAGGTACCGCGTACCGCGCGCGACGCGAAACCGACTTCAGCGGATTTGCAGAAACCCTACCCTCGCGACGGCATACTTACCCTACACTCTCTGTTCCCACTGAAAAAGAAGAGTCACTGAAAAGGAAAGTCGGGGGTGAACTTAGCAATTCATGTTATTTTTATTTAGTTCCAAAAAAAAAATGTATATAATTTTTCTATTATATTTTCTATTTTTATCTATCCTTATCCTGTAAGCTACTTTTCGTTCCAGCTTGCCGTTTACGCGTTCTCTTGACATTTGTTCAGGTTGTTAATTCTGTTGTGTTAATGTAATAATCGATACATAAACTAAAGTTAAATCTTTACATGCTTCTAAATCCTGCAATACATTTAAATTGATGTTATTAACTTAAGTCTGAAATTCTACCGTTTTGTTTGTTTTTATCTAGGGTAATTAAATTTAAGTTGCATATATTGTATCGTTATCCTTTATTTGATTCTTATTTACTTTTTTAAGACTTCAGACCGTAAACTGCCTGATAAATTTGAACACTGGATCTTTTGTTATAAAAATTTATACTAATTTTTTTTTTTTCTGAACAAATCAAAAAAAAAATCCTAATCACAACATTTATTGCTATAAACGATACATTTCGTTCCTAATAATCTACGTTTTATAAAATTTTCGGCAAGACTGATTTTTGAATTTTTGTATAAATAGCCCCGATTAAAATTATCGAATCGAATTTGAATATTTCTATTTCAGAGCTTTATCCTTAACATATTATAAAGTCATGGCATGGTTATCATAAAAAGTCCATTTCTACTTCTATTCTTCTTGTATGGAATTTTTCTTTTCTATATTATTATCGGCGCTCGAAGTTAAACTACAATTTAACGACTAGATCCCAAAATAATACATAGGAAACCATAATTATGTACAAACTTAAGAATAACTGTATGTTTGTTGCAATAAAATTATTAAATAAGTGATTGTTTTCGTATTAAAAACATTTTGCATTTTAAATAAAATTCAATCTTTAAAAATAAAATACAATCAATGATGAGAAATACTAGGATCCGATGATTGTTGTGTAAGCTTAGCTTACACTTGATCTGATTTTTAAATGCGTTTTAAACTATTCTTATGAAAATATAAATATAGAGTTGTGATAATATTGTTAAAATCAGTAAACAACATCTACAATTGAAATTTATGAAAATACATAAATAAGAAAGTAAACTAATTAAGAATTGCTTAGATCATGCAATTTCACGCACAAAAATAATTATTTGACAATTACAAATGAAATCCAGTTCATGTGCCTTTTCTTCTGATCTAATGATAATGTTGATCTGATTCTGCTTAGATTTTTTTTTGTTTTATATCTACATATTTAAGTTGCATAATTGATGACGGCTTGCTTATTCCTTTTTCAAGCGAACATACAGAAAAATGTTTATCGTCGGCTAGACTTCAAATTATTCAAAACAGAATTTTATCGAGTCAAAACATTTTTTCTCGTTACGTTCTATGCAAGGTAGTGCTTTTAAATTGTGAGGAATTCACTTTATTTCATCGGATTGGAAACTATTTTTGCCTTTTTAGTATCTTTTGATCGTTTTCATCGAAACGTGCTGGTCGGTTTCTTTGTATCCAGATTTCAAAAAGGAATTTTGGCTGTTAGAGATTACTTACGAGTACATAAATATCATTGTTTCGATGTACTCGTATTACTATTGTCTTTTCATAGAGACACTAAAAAGGACTTTTGAAATAGGTTTGCACTGGGGCATCCAAATTAAAATGCTAAATATGAGACTCGAAAGCGTTTAGAGCCTGGCAGCATTACAAATAAAAACATGCTTAAAATTTGTGCAATTGTATTCTTACAGGGAGACATGCCGTCCCGCAGAAAAGGAAGTTTGTTATACAAAACAATTCCAGGAGTTAAAATCAACTTTCAACTACCTCAGACGGGGAATCTCATAATTTTGATGGTCAGGCTTTGGCGTTGTATTTGAACCCAATTTTTATCGATAACTCTACCATTAACCAACATGGTGTCATGCTTGACCTTTCACTTTTCTAGATATTAAATGTAAAAAATTTATCCTCGCATACGAGATCGCAATCTAAAAAATCTATTCAGTTGCATTCTACTTGCTAATTACTGATTTTAATTCCACGTGCGCGACGTGATTGTGAGTCAATTCTAACTTTCTGTAATTTCAAGGTGAGTTGTTTTCTTACATACTTTGTGGAAGTCTTTAGCGGGAATCCTTACTTTTACTCCGTTAACAATAACATTCGCTATAATGTTGTCCAAGCTTGTATATTCGGACGTATTTTCGTGGGAACTGGAAGAAGGTGCGGGGTCGACGGCTTCGGCGGGACTGGTATTCTTCTCTTTGGTTATTTTAGCAGAAGTGTCCCCGGTATTTTCAGTATCGGCTGGTTTCGATTCAGTTCACACTGCCTTCCGCTGCAGACCAGACAAAATATTGCTAACCTTTCTATTTAGTTATTAACTAAACTAACCTCTTTCCTAATGTTTCTGCTCCGGTGAATGTCACTGCCTCACGAATAACGTTTTCCAAAAACTCTTTAAGCACACCACGCGTTTCTTCACAGATTAAACAGGGAATACGTTTCACTCCACCACGTCGCGCCAAACGACGTATAGCTGGTTTTGTAATACCTTGGATATTATCACGAAGAACTTTACGATGACGTTTAGCGCCTCCATGTGGCTGTCAAAATTTCCGGTTGTCACCTCGGACAAAACATATGTGCGTGGAATGGCACTTCATATGGCGGAAATGTGCTTCTTCAGATGTCGCCAGTGGCATAGTTTTCTCGATGGCCACGGTGGAGGGGCATTTCCAGATGGCTATGTCTCGAAATGTGCCGGGGTTGGATTAATTCTATATTTCGAATATTTATATCCACGGATCTAAATATTTGGACAGAAAAAAAAATATTTTCTGCACAACGATATCCGCACAACAGATGAAGTCCGCTGGCAATTCGAGGACATATCCATCTGGCAGGTTACAAGGGTTCGGGATCGAAATCACTTCGATTCCTGGGCGTAGGCGTCACATTACAATACCACTCTGTCCTATTGCAACTCTACTCTAATAGGGCCCATACCTACACGGTCAACTTTGTCATCAACTTGGGACATCAACCTTGTTGTCGGTTGATGCAAGAGGCGACAGGTGATGTTGACAACCAAGTTGAAAACATCATTCTCGAGGCTGTGACCATTAAGTAAAGAAGCCAGAGTATGAATTTTTCTTTATTTTGTATGCGTTGCGATACCAAAATACGTATAATACAAACGATTGTTTGTTTTATTTTATTCGCTTTTGAAAAGCTTTACAAAATCGAAAGAATATACGAACGCATATTTACTTAAAATTGCATCGGCTGCAATTCATATACAAAATTAGTATATTGAGCATTAATAAAACGCATAGAAATCCAAGCAAATGGATATTGAGTGATAATTTCAACATAAAATATCGTTTATCCTGTAGCGTTCACAAAATATGAATGATGTTGACAATCTTGTCGTCAACTACACCATTCACGCATCAACTTCGTCACCAACATCAGGCTCCACCTATCAAATATCAAATCGATTTGATCTACCTCAACATCGAATTTCAGTCATCAACATTCGATCAACTTTGTCATCAACGTGAGAAGTTTATGTCCATAGTTGATGACGAAGTTGATCGTGTATGGACCCTATAACTCGTATTTAGTTGGAGTTGTTTATATTATGTTTTATACCATTCTCTCCATTCGCTGAAATATTTATCAGCTCCAAAAAAATTCCTGAGAATTGGTTTTGCTTGTGAAAACAATATAGCTCACACAGTCAATTTCTGAAGAATTAGTTGATTTGATAGTTTAGAAAGTGGTGTTAAAGATAGAATTTAGAACATAGGGTGCTTTGTATAATGCTCTGGTCAATATGTATAGGTCGTTTTGTGTTTTGGATTGGTTTAACTCTGAAAACCGACCCGAACCGAAATGTATTTCGGTTTCCCATTTATTAAACCGACCCGAAACCGATAAAACCGAACCGAAATGGCCAAATCGTTCGGTTTCGTCGGTTCGGTTCGGAGTCCAATAAGCTCTGCTCAGCCCTAATGGTAATAGTCAACTTACATTCATTTCTGAATTTGGAATGAGACAATTGTCGACAATGAGAAAAAAATTTCCGTTTTACAGCCGAACAAACCACTAGTTATATACCACGACCCGAGAAGCAAACATTTCGTTTTCACCTTCTGCTGCTAAGTCAACCGTTTTTGCTGTTGGATCACCAAAGTCAAGCAGCACTGGCCGTTTTGTCTGCATAATGCGTTGATGGGGGACCTACGGCCCGCGTGAGACTCAAATGGAAATTATCGCTTTATCTAGCTATTAACCCTACAGTGCATGATTTTTTATTTTTGTCTAAAAAACAATATGGTTCTAAATATGTCCTAGATATCCGAAAAATTGTAAAAAAAAATAAAAATCCAGTGTAAGAGGAGATATTTTTTTCTCTATTCTATATGTGGTACATTATGTATGCACTTACACTAGTATTAAATTCAAGTATTTTAAGTATTTCAAGCTTTATGTACAAAAAAGAAATTAAGTTTTCCTTCTAGTGGTGAAATTTATAAAAGCAATTGTTATTTTTATTCAATTATAAGAACACAACACTTTTCGCAGTATACAGTAATCCCTTAACATTCGTCGGGGGTTAGGTTCCTGAAAACTGCCGTGAATGTTAAATCCGCGAATGTTGAGTCTACTTTCTTATGTAATAAGGGGCGTTACGTTCCACAACGGCAACTATTGGAAGAAAATTCCAGATAAAAAAAAAGAGTGTGTAAATAAAAAATAAAATAAAAAAAATGTGTAGGTACATGTTAGTTTTTTCCATTGTTAGTTTTCGACGTAGATGGAAAAAAATAATTCGTAATTGAACGTTGCTGTGATGATAAATCAACTTTATTAAAGATTTCTACATAAGATTTGAAGCGGCCTCGATATCCCTTTTAAACTGCAAACTTCGATTAAGAGATGGGTCCAAATTCATCGCTTTTTGAACAAGTTGGTCCCTCAAGGGTAGAATTTCCCTGAGCTGTTTTGAAGAAAAATCTGGCCTGAATACAAAATATTGAATGAAAAAACAAATTGATAAAAACTAGCCAAAATATTTACCCGCATTTTCCTGGCTCTCTTCCTCGCACTCAACATCTTCAGATTCTTTAGTTTCCTCTCCTTTTTGTTGCAATAGGTCTTCATCGGATAACTCCTTTTCATGAGTATTCAGCAATTCGTTAATTTCGTCTTGTCTCATATCGTCAAATCCTTCACGACCAATCTAGTCGGACTATTTCATCTTCCTCATCTTGGACTGGTGGGACAGTGTTTTCATTTTCAACCAAGTGTGGCCATATTTGTCTCCAGCAAGCGTTGATTGAGCTAGATTTCATTTCCTCCTGATGTCACCAATGCAATCGGCAATGTTAAATTTCTTCCATCAACTCGTTACTGTTTCATCTGAACAGCATTCAATCGAATTTAAAATTTGCTTAAAACTGTATGGTGTATAATAATAATAAGCTTAAAAGCTGCGACCACCCCTTGATCAAGTGGTTGTAAACATGATATCGTATTCGGGGGCAAAAAATCACCTCTACATTCGGATTAGTCCCAACTAAACTGAAAGGATGACTCGGAGCGTTGTCGATAAGAAGAAGCACCTTGAAAGCCAGGTTTTTCGAAGTAAGATATTTAGTTTACCTCTTCAATAAAACAAGAATGAAACCATTCCTGGAATAAGGCACCAGTGAAAATGCTTTACTTTTAGCCCTCCAAAAAACAGGTAGCTGATCTTTGTTTTTTCCCTCTGGTGCTCTTGGATTTTGGTATTGCTAAATTATCATAGGTTTTATCTTACAATCCCCTGAAGCATTTGCACACAGGAGTAAAGTAACACGGTCTTTGACACCCTTAAATCCTGGGACAGTTCTTTCAGCTTTAGAAAGATATGTTCGATTCGGCATCTTCTTCCAAAAGATGCCAGTTTCATCAACGTTAAAGACTTGTGGAAAATATCCTCCTCTCCTGATAATTTCCTGAAGACTTGCTGGAAATTTTCCTGCTGCTTCGTGATCAGCAGAAGCAGATTCCCCAACTAATTTGATGTTGTGCAAGTTATGTCGCTTCTTGAAATTCTCGAACCACCCTTTGCTTGCTTGGAAGATAAATCCAGAGCGAGAATTTTCAGTAATGCTATCGTACAGTTTTTTGGCCTTTTCTGTGATCAAAGCTGAACTTAAGGGCATTTTCTTTTGAGACATGTCTTCCATCCATATTTCTAAAACTCTCTTCAAGCACTTTATTTCTGATTTGTGACACTCTTTTTGATGACACTACTGAAGTAGCACCCACACTGTCCCTAATTGAATTCTCTTTTGCCTTGATTGAACGGACTGTGGATTCATTTATTTTAAACAAGCGGCCAACGGAGGCAAAACTTTCTCCCGCAAGTAACTGTCAAAAATTTTTATTTTTTGACCGTGAGTTAGGACAGTTTTTTACGGTTTTGGTAGAGGAAGCATTTCGCGACACAATTTTCAAGAGAGATTAAAAGAAACTGAAAAGCAAGAAAAATGAATTTGAAATCAGGGTCCAATCCATGCGATGCCGAAATCGAATTGCTTACATAAGTTTTTTGTTTCTTTCTCAGTTTTTTTACGTTCTGATAGAGGAGGCAGTACATGATCGCGCTAGATCTCATAGATCGCTCGTCTCCTACGGTCACATATTCAATTCCACTAAGATTTTATTGATAGAATGTATCACAAATTCACTTGTTCTGGCTTTATGCGGTAAAAAAATCCGATAACTAATAAACACAAACACTTACGTTTATGGTCCCAGTGAATCACGCAGATCGTTGAGATAACAGCGGCGAGATATTACAACGAGAATGTTGTCAATTTGTTGATTTGTTAGATACTAACCTACTTGGAAAATAGAAAACGTGGCGTCGCGCTGCCTTCAAACGAAGTCATGCAGTATCGATTGCAAACTTTTGCGATACCACAGATCAGGGTGCGACCAAAGCAGTGTTAACTATTTATTTTTGTAATCTATTAAACATATTTTTCTTACAAAGTTGAAAATGCAAGCATAAACTATGTTGGTATGTATCCGTTTCATTTCAATAGACAACGCCTGGTAGACTTTGCTACTAGCAGAGGGTTCACTGTAAGCTCCACACACTTCCCACGCCAAGTCATTCACATAATAACGTGGGTATCTCCGGACGATCGCACATTAAACAAATTGAACGCATTCTCATACAAAAACGAACGGCCACCTGCTATCGCGAAACACACTCGTTCCACGGCGCTGTCTGCGATTCGGACCACTATTTTATAATGGTCAAGTTCTACTCCAATATACCAGATACATAAGCTAAACGATGGCTCAGTAACGTCCGCATATGCAGGGTGCGTCAGCAAAATCCGGAAAGACACCCAGTTTTTAATAATAATTATTTATTACTTATGAACGAACATTTACTACAAAAGTTATTATATCTTGATTCTAGGTATTCTCCTTAAATTTATGACTCAATGTAACCCCCGCTTACTTCAATCACAGCTTCAATTTTGTAGTGAAGTTGTGATGATTTAGATGTCCGTTCACGACTGCAGCAATGGACTGCTGCCCCAGCGAGGGAAGATTTTCGTGCTCGGCGGAATTAGCTTTGTCTGAGCACCTGTTAATGCGCTTGCAGGCTTGCTTTGCGGTGTCGTGGGGCGGTGCCCCTTCGCACCCCTCATCCGGATCAAGATTCATTGTAGACGTGACCATTTACTTTTCATTTAGATGAAAAATTCATTCAAAAGTGATTCGTATGAACTTTTCCCTTAAATGAAAAATAATGTTTGAGATTTATTTCAAATTGTTATATGACTGAATTATATAAATCTTTACCATAAATAAAATACCTGTGCGAAAGGCCACTCTACCCTGTAAGAGCACCTGTAACAACAAAGGTAAAAGGATGAGCTCACCTCATCGCTAGTTCATGAGTGGAGGGGCCAGCCAACGTGGCGGGTTTTATTTCGGTTTAGAAATAATAATAAGCTGCGTATCAAATTTTTCTGTACTTATTCCCTTGTTTTTATTATGAAACGAGCAGTTTGCCTAGGCGGGCTGCTCGATTACTACAGGGCAGCTAATTTTTTCGCGATCCTAAGGAGACGGGGATTGCGAAAAAGGAGCTGAAGGACCCTCAGGAGGATAACCGATTGTGTTCAGAGCAGGGATAAGGAGCAAAAACAACAACAAAAAAAACGATTATCGGACGGACAGACTAACGCAAATACTTTCGACTTGCTACAGATGGGAAAACCCAAGTATGTAATTGAAACTAACTACGGACGGAAAAAATAGACGTATGTGCTTAAACTATCGACGCAGCTGTTTTGCGTGGTATACACCCACTTCTTTGCCAGACCTACAACCTTATGTACCCGGCCAAGAAGCGTCGATCCAACTTCGCATTATAATAGCAAGCTGCGTCGAAATACTTCATCCCCTTCTCTAAACTCGGACGAATCTTAGATTATAATGCACTTCATTTGCACGTCTTCCGCTTCTCTTATCTTCCATCTGATTTGTTGGCGGAGATCGCCTAATCTTTCGTGGAGCTCCAGCGTAACAACAGAATCTTCCAAACATTTTAATTGCCGCAATAGCTTGTACGATTTGCCGTGACGGAATGATAAGACGACTGCCGAGCGCAGGTGATGGTAGACAATCTGCGGTGCCGATCCTTCTGATTTGGATGAACATAGGAACGGATCGCAGCTAATAGGGTGCGATTCAGCCGTTCTGATGCGTTAAATTGAGGAGGTATTTTGGCGTCGGTTAGTGTTCAAAACCGTCCTGTTCGACTAGACTCTTAAACTGCCGAGACAAGTTTTCTGGAACACCAAACACATGGAATACTCGGCTCTCTAAGAATTTCACGATAGGTGGAGTCGTGAATTTGCGAATGGGTTCCACCAGCGGGAACTTAGATAGCTGATCTAGTATAACGATAGCTCCAACGTGTCCCATACAAGAACGAGGGTATGGACCGTGTAGATCTATATACAGACGTTGGAATACGCGCTACGGAACGTTGAGTTAGCTCATGGGAGGGTGAAGAGGCTGGTTGGGAGCCTTACTGCCTTTACAGGTCTCACAAGCACCTACATAATCCTTGACCTGAGATGACATTTTAGGCCAAAAGAAGCATTTCTTAAGACGCCGAAGCGTCCGACCGTAGCTTCCGTGGGCACTTAGAGGATGGTCGTGTGCGCGAAGGATCAGATTATGAGTCATCTCCTACGGCACCCAAAGTTTCCAAGATTCTTCTTCCTGCAACGAGTCACCCGTTGCGTATTCTTTACGTCGGCAAATATAGCCGTCGACCACTTTCAAATCAGGCAACTGTGTTCGTTGGGTTAGATGGTTTGCCTCAACTCGTTATAGTTGTCTGAATTGAAATGCGGGGTGTCTAAATTTATGTCAATTCCGCTCCCTCGGGTGAAAACATTCACGAGGGAGTATCGGTCACGATGTTTTGTGTTCCTTTCCGGTGTTTGATGGAAAATTTAAACCCTTGCAATATAAGAGGTCCACTTGGTTCATCAGCCATTGTAACGAAGCCTGATCGGTGATGGTCTCGAACGGGTAGCCTTCTATGTACGCTCGAAATTTCTTGACAGCTATCACCGCTGCCATGCATTCTTGTTCGGATATGGTGTAGGTCCTCTGGGCCGAGTTCCACATATCACGTTTTATGCTTATTTAATTCCACCGATAGTTTGGATTGTTTTGTGTTTCTCTAATTTCACTTTTAATTTAGTCCTCATTATGCTTGCTTAATTTCAATGACAATTTAAATTTCACACACACCTGACACCATGTATTATATTGAAAAAAAAGCGATATTAAGTTCAAGGGAATATAATTAAAAGTTCAAGTTCAAAAAAGATTGTGAGCTATTTGATATCGTTACTAAAACGCAAGTATACTAATACTATTAATACAATAATGCAAATGTACGAGTATATGCACTCACAGGCACAATTAACCGCCCGCTTACAATTTTTTGTCACCCTGCTTGTATGCATTGAGTATAGCTTATCTCAGGCTTTATTTTGTATCGTATGGATAATAGGGAAGAAAAATAAACAAGACTCTCGAGTTGGTTTTAAAATTTGTGTCGCAATATGTTTTGCACAAATAAGTCATTTTTGACCTTATTACCGTGTCGTTTCCGAGATAACATTATTTTTTCTATTTTCACCGAAAGTGTAAAAGTTGTTTAGTTTGTTTCTTTAAAATTTTCCTTAGTGTTTGGAATAATAAAAATGCCATTAGATGCGATTTGTACAGCTAGGGCTGTCGCTTTAGCTGATGCTGGATACAGTCAACGTCATATCACCCGAATGCTCAGTGTACCTCGAACCACGATACGAGATGCCATTAGACGGTATCAAGAGACTGGATCATACACCCGGAGGCTAGGTCAAGGCAGACATCGTTGCACTTCCACCCGAAACGCCCGTTTTATCGTTAGCAACATTATGAGAAATCGCTTTTGCACTGCTACTGGAGTTCGTACGCGTCTCTTCGAGGTCAGAAATGTTAGTATAAGTGAACGTACGTTTAGGAGAAGACTTTGTGAAAGTGATTTAAGGGCTTTTCGTGCAGCTCGCGCCCCAAACTTCTCCCACAGCAGCGTGGAGCTAGACTTGGTTTTGTGCGAGAATATTATGATTGGACTATGGAGTAGAGGAAGAACGTACTGTCTTCAGATGAAAGCAGAACAGCCTTATGTGGTCCAGATGGGCGTCAGCGTGTCTACAGACGAAAAATGAGAGGTTTGCTCCCTGCGCTAAAGCCGAAACAGTGAGTTATCAGAGCGGATCAATAATGATTTCGAGAGGCATCTCTTATGAGGCCCGTACCGACCATGTCGTCTTTGATGAGGGCAGTGTGAATGCCAGAGGCACATGGAAGAAGTTCTCCTAGACCATGTCGTACCGTTCGCTCTATTTATTGGAGAACATTTCAGGCTAATGCGTGATGATCCACATTGCCATGTCGCTAGTTCTGTGATAAATACCTTAATGAAGTCGGAATTCAAACTTTGTCATGGCCAGCGCGTAGTCCCGATATCAATTCCTATTGACTACATTTGGAACAACCTTAAAAGACGTATTCGGGCAAGAGTACCAGTGCATATTACCCTAGGAGAGTTCAAGATCGCAGTTTTAGAGGAGTGGCACAACATCCCGCTGTCGGACATTCAGGATTTCATGGATGGTCTTCCAAACAGGCTTCAAGAAGTCATTAGAGCCCGAGGTGGTAACACCCATTATTAAATTTGAAGTCATGACAAAAAAATAAACTTTTCTTGAACTAAACAAAAATAATCAGTTTCTTTAGCGCTCAAAAACGCTTAATTTAAGCTTACAACGAACAACTGAAGTAAATATCTTCGCTGTCCAAGATAAAGTCGAAGCAATATACAAAAAACTTGATTTATGGATAAATCGGTCGCTTCAAGATAATTTTGATCATTTTCCCACTCGTTCGTCTTTTTAAAGTTATCTAGTGGGACTATGTTGCAAAAAGAAGTGAAAAATGTAACAATTCAATATCTTGAAATATTCGTTTTGAGACTATTTCCCACAACGAGAGAAAATAATTATTCGATCATGGTTGCATCACAGGCATGACCCTACCCAAGAAAACGAATTGATTGTTGTTTTTATTCTGAGTAAGGCTTGCCTTATTTTCTAAGTAAAATTTAAACAATTTTCATATACATTTGATCTCATGTCATCCGACTCAATTTATATATTATTTTGAGTGAAGGTTCATACTTCTAATGAAACAAAAACACTTGGAAACACGTTGGATAGATAGAAGTACGCTCGTATATTTATATTTTTGATTTAAAAGAAAAACCAGTGCTACCCAATCTTAACTGGCCAACATTTTGTTGCAATATTGCTGAAATCATTGACTGAGCCGAAGCTTAAATGTACTTTTGTTATAAAGGGTAGTCCAACCAAAACGCACGATGTTAATTGTAAATACTCGTAAAACAAAAATTTTTCAAAGAATTATGTTAATATTTTTTATTATAATAGAAGGATCTATGCCAATTTCGTATGAAACAAAATATTGCCCAAATGCTCGCCACAGCTTCGGTGGCATACTTCTATCCGATGGTCCATATTTTCAATGACTCTGAGAAATAATTGAGGTTCAATGTCGTTAATGTGCTGAATTATCTCATCCTTTAGCTCTTGAATTATTCTTCGCTTATTGACGTACACTTTTTCTTTTAAATATCCGCGAAGAAGGAAGTCCAACAGTGTCAAATCACATGATCGTGGCGGCCAACTAACATCGCCATAACGTGAGATAACACGGTCAATGAAGAGCCATTGTATCGTTGGCTGTGTGGTAAGTGGTACCATCGTGTTGGAGCCACATAGCGTCCAGGTCCATAACTTC
Source organism: Odontomyia ornata (assembly GCA_963969285.1). Classification (NCBI taxonomy): domain Eukaryota; kingdom Metazoa; phylum Arthropoda; class Insecta; order Diptera; family Stratiomyidae; genus Odontomyia; species Odontomyia ornata. The sequence continues at coordinate 91,640,201 of OZ017740.1, read as the reverse complement.
CATTTCTGGCCACAAGAAGTCCGTTATCATCTCGCAATAGCGAGCACCATTCACGGTAACTGCTTGGCCATCCTCATTTTCCAAGAAGTACGGTCCGATGACGCCGCCAGCCCATAAAGCGCATCAAACAGTTACTCTTTGTGGATGCATCGGCTTTTCAACAATCATTCGTGGATTCTCATTTGCCCAAATGCGGCAATTCTGCTTGTTAACAAATCCACTGGGGTGAAAGTGTGCCTCGTCGCTGAAGATGATTTTCTTTGTAAAGTCACCATTCCCTTCTGTCTGTTCAACTAACCATTCGGCGTATTGCCGACGCTTGAAATGGTCAGTCGGCTTCAGTTCTTGAGTCGATTGAATCCTGTAAGCGTAAGAATTCAAATCTTTATTCAAAACTCGCATCAATGATGCTCGTGAGATGTTCAATTGTTGGGCACGACGACGAGTCGAGGTTGACGGCTCTTCTACCAGACTATCACGGAAAACAGCAATGTTTTCCGCAGAACTAACTGAGCGAGCAGGCACAGGTAATTTCACATTTCCTACAGACCCGGTTTGCTAAAAATTTGCGCACAATTCGCCCGATTGTGGACACATTAGGTCGCTTATGCTGACCAAAAAAAAATCACGAAGTGCACGAAATACATTTTGATTTGGACGCCCATTTTCGTAAAAGGCTTCAACAATCTTGAACGCGCTCCTAAATTCTGTACCTCTCCATGGTTAAATTTGTCAAACACTGAAACAAAGAAATCTCGGATTAAGTTGGGCGAAAAACTTGACGTTAAGGTGTGACTCACAATTAACATCGCGCATTATGGTTAGACCACCCTTTATTGTATGTTTGGAGACAATACAATCAAAAGTGTAGTGTCTCGTATGATGGAAAGCCTGTGTAGTAATCGTAGTTGATTGTTTTAATTGGAGAAAATTCATAACGGTGATAACTTCTGTACATTCTATTAAAACTTACAGATTATAGGACCTTTTAAAGGACACCTGAATATTTACTTTCATCCAATTTAATCATACTAATAGAGTCTTAGTGGCGAAAATATTTAATTTACAGATTCTACTATTATAAGCAAAGTTGAACGAATTTCAACCATTGAGTTATTTGTTATTCGATCAGCCTTCATAATTTTTTCACAAATTATTTTTAGCTGCTCATCTTAATAGCACGTACCTTAAATTTTGAATTTCGCGAAAAATAACACGATTTTATGCAATACTCTCATTTAAAACTGCCGTCATTTTGTTTTACCTTTCACGAAAAAAATTTCTTCAAGGGTCACTCCTCTATATGGGGAGACCTTCTTAAAACTCTTTAAACAATATTTTCACCCCAAAACTTTCTAGAAGTCGTAACTTCCGACCTATCCACAAGGTTTCATGGCTGTAGCTTCTATAGTTTCGGAAAAAACTGTTGTGACATACAGACGGACACAGGTACCGATTTTAATAGGGTTTTGTATTTTAGTACAAAACCCTAAAAACGTAAAGCGACTTCAAAGTACCCTAAAAACAATAAAATAAATTTTATGGAAGCGGTGCCATATCAATTTGCCGTTTCTTTTGTGATCGTGTACATGTTGAAAATTTTTATGTTGAAATTGATTTGGCACCGTTTCCATAAAATTTATTTCATCCTTTTTAGGGTACTTTGAAGTCGCTTTTCTTATTTTTCGAAAAGTGTTTCTTATTTCACCCTTTTGGCAAATTTTTCCATTTAAAATTTATTAAAATTCAATTTGTATTTTGTACCAGGTATATTGAAATTTAACTTCTCGCCTCCAATGCAAAATTCACAACTGCTAAAATCTGCACGGTACATAGGATTGGAATTCTGTTCTGTTACCTTGATTGTAGGTTAAATACGATACGACTCTTCTGAAATTTTCATAGTTGATTTGTCTTATAAGTAGCCATCTGTATATTGAATTTCATTGAAATTAAGGGATCTGAGATATTTGTCGTTGTTGTACTTATAAAGAAGTACCTCCATGATGGGCGGGCACAATTTTTTGAGCTCTTCCGCTTCTCCTGCCTACTCTCTCTTATCAACATTGAAATTTAATAGCTGATACTGAAAGATTTGAAAAAAGAAAATTTTTTTTTAAGGGGTGTCCCATTCTTATATGGGGAGGCCCCCTAAAAATTCTTTGAAATTTTTCTAGACTATCAAACTTTATTTAACCAAATACTTCTAAGCTGCTCAAATAATATGATGACTATAGCTTCCATAGTTCCTGAGAACTCTGGCTGTGACGCACTAACGGACAGACGAACAGGTACCGATATTAATAGGGTATAGTAAAAAAATTTTCTAAAACCCCTGAAAAGATCTATTGTCTAAATTTCAAAGCGCTCCACTGTATCTTAATCGCGACTTTGATTTCCCAAGTCAGGTTGTGTGCGCTTTGTCTTGCTCGAGGTGACTTCACGAGCCCAGCAAACATATGTTTGACTTTCTTAAAGCAGCAGCAAGAAATTCGTGCATGGTTCGCTATTTTACAATTTTATGACTTTAATAAAACCCCGCAAGCGAACAAAGAAGGAGAGCGAGAGAAGCAGAGCCAGTCCCCAAATAGGAAAGAAAAATAAAAGCAAAATTAGAATAGCGAGCGTGCGCGCGATTTTCTCAAATCCGCAATTCAACAACAATACACAATACCATCACTGTGGCTTATACCTCATTACAACACCGTCGCGCGCTCTCCAATTTTAGTCTTACAAACTCGCGCAATTAGTTGAGACACTGAAAGCTCCCGCAATCTTTAAGATTTTCGACAAATCTTAAGTAGTTTGGAGTTGATTTTCGTGCGTCTCGCAATACGAGTATATCAGCAGCGATTTTCTTGGATCGCGCTAGCCAAAGAAAAATATACTCGTATTTCTACTGCGTTGTTGGTTCGCGAAGCAATTAAAACGAATAATAAAGTGGTCTTCATCAAAAGTGATTGAAATTTGGTGATCGGTAGTTATTTTTTTTACGCGTTCGTTTAATTTGGCCGTTCGATCGCGCGAAATGAAGGTGACCATCTTTGGCTCAGCCCAAGATGGACAAGCTTTGAAGGCGAATCTAGTTCAACAATAGTCTAGTGTCACGGGGGTCATTAATCTGTGCCCATTCATCATCAATAATGCAGGTCACTGAAAGTTAATATGTTCAACGAAAAAAGTCAATGCGGCGGTGACAATAGTTTGTTCGCGGTTGTTCCGTTTGTCGCTGGTTGTGCTACTCGTACCGCTGCTGCCCTGCTCGTTGGTAGTCAATTGGAACGAATCTTGTGAATCGAGCAGGCCTTAAGTGTCTACCACTGCCGTCATCGAGCCCAGCTAGCTGCCTGCTACCATTCAAGACCAACTAACCACAAAAGAGCAACGGGAATGGATGAGGTAAGACGAATAAGGAATTGCAGAAAGATGAAGACAATGACGATTGAAAAAGCAAGAAAAGACAACACAGCGTTGCAAGAAGTCGCTCAAGTTGAGCTTAACAATGCACTTTCCACCATCCATGCCTAATTGTTTGCCAACCCAGCTAACTGTTTTATACACAATTAGTACATGTTCACGTTTGATTTTGTGGCTTTTATTCAACAAGCGCTTTTTCTCGCGACGAGTATGACTCGATTCGCACCGCTCCGTATATGTATCTAATATCTAAGCACAGACCCGCAATCTAAGCAGATTCGCAGTGAATCATAATTCTCGTCGCGGCAAAACCCGCGGGGTTGATTTATTTATTAATTAACACTCATTCAATTATACAAACACGAAGTATCGAGCATGGATAACATCACTTTGTGTGGATTTCATGACTTGGCATTCCAGCATTCAGCTCAGCTGCTGTGTATGTTTATTTTGAAAACGTGTTGATATTACAAATTCATAGATAAGAAATCCGCGAAGTTTTCCATCCAAGTCATCTAGGAATATACACGTAATCACATGTGTGCCCGCAAATGATGACTCGAGAGGCACTCGCATTTGTTTGTGATTTGTAACAGAGCAAATTAATTTTGCAATCAAAAACAACATTTATGAGTAATTAAAGAAAGTCTGGTCGTTTTTAAATTAGGTCCAACGCGCGTTTGAATTGTACTCGTATTATTTTGGAAGTTTTCCTGTTTTCTTCTTCTTCTTCAGACACAAATTAGAAGATCAACATACTAGAGACTAATCATTTTAAACAATTTGAGTTCAACGAGGCTTGATTTTAATTTCCGTGTTCATTTTCACTCGTTTGATGTGAAAGTATTTTTGGAATAATTTAAAATACGAAATAACTTATTTAACTTGTTTTCAAAGTAAACTTAATACATGAGTGCATATTTGTGCTGGTGAATATTTTTTTTTTAAAATGTACAAAAGAAAGTTGTACGTATTGGGGATTTTCGATTAAAAAAGAAATAATATTCTTCCAGAAGAACAGAAGCAAATCGATTTGTGGCACAAAAAAAAATTGTCTTCATTGTATAACAGAATTTTTTTTAAATGAGTATCAATTCCGGGCCTATTATGGTCTTCTTGTAAAGTCTATCACTTACTTTCATCTTGGCCATTTCAATATTGACTGTGATGATATTGAGGCACGTCTCACCCAACCAAAACCGTACGTTGTTGTTGTTGTAGCACTAGAGCCTCCTTCAGGCCTTCATTTACAGATAGATTATCTCATCATCCTGACTGTATCTATTGGCACTCGAGAAGATGATATGGTCAGTACCACACTTTGGTCGTGAGTCCGTCCACCCAGGTACAAACATTCTGAATTTAAACCAGTACGTATCATAACTAAACGGGCTTATTGTCCGTCCAAAGAATCAATCGAAACAAATCTTATTGTCACCTGTGGTTGGGAGGCGAATGCCATTTACAAACTGAGTGTGGGGCTCCAATGGTCGCGATTGACTGGACTACCCACTAAACACTGTTGCAACCACAGAAGCTACCGCAGTTGCAGACATTAATATTTGGTAGAACATTCTTGAACACGAAGGAGCATTCTGAAACCGGTTAGCGCTCAGTCATGTCATGGGAAATCCTCTACCCGTGCTGGGCCACCTAATATGAAAAAACTTATCACGAAGTGAGCTAAGGGAATAAACATTTTATTTAATAAAGAAGACTGTAATGCAACGAAAACATTTTCTTAAATATCCCATAATTGATCGCTATTAAATTTAAACCGCCCTTATCAATAAATTACGTCAGCAGGAATCAAATAAAAAAAATTTAACGAAAGAAAATAAATCTCAATTCGTTAATGCAGTCAAATCCAAAATTTAAATTTGTTTCATAAAAACAACTAAAAATTACTCAGTCCGTATGATGCTGCTGAGCACTCTGCAACTGAAGGGGGTACTGGAATTAAATTCATGAAACCCCTCTTTTTTGGTGATTGTATTGATAAGTTGTTAAATTTGGGGTTCTAAATCATAAAAACTTGAATGTTCTAATAGCTCATCATTTCTAAAATACAGCACATTCTATAACTCAGGAATTGTAATGCATTCGTCCATACATCGATTCATTATCTATTCTTCGTACGTAGGCCATAGCACTTGTTTGGCTGGTTCTTCTCAACTGTGCGTTTAACAACATTCCATGCTGTCGCCACGCCCGCAGCTAACTGATGCAAACTTGTTGTTGCCAACAACGCCCAGATGTTCGCACCATTCAACAGTCATACAAAAACTACTATTGAAGCACGCGAATAAAAGTTTGCTGTTGTTACTGTCGCATATTGGAAAGAAATTAGTCTGGTCTGGATATTCATCCATAAGCAACTTTTGGCTGCTTGAATTTTTAACCCCTAATTGCTAATGAGCTAGATGAGAATAAATTCCCAACATGCGACACTTGCAACACGGCCCCTGTCAACCTAAGAGCTTAGCCAGGAACCGTTTGACCCATTACTTCGGGCCAGGTCTCCTTTTGCTACACCGTGAGGCGCCTTCAAGCTGCCGGATCCCTCCTCAAGCGGGAGGGGAATGAAAAATTGCTAAACAAGTGAACCCCCAGCCCCGACGTCCCCGGCTCTTGTGGGTTCCTTTTATCTTGTAGTATTGCACGAACATAATGTGCCACATGGTTCCATTTGTTAACCGACCCAAGCATCACCGTGACTATACTATCCGGGCTGAGCTCTTCCGTCTCCCTGTAGAGGTCCCGTCGCTGCAATTCCCACAAAAAAATGTGCGGTAGGCATTGTCTACCTCTCCTGGGCAAAAAAGATAATCGGGGAACCGTGACTTACCAATCTTGTGCTGGTAAGACTGAAAACACATATCATCGCTCAAATGCTGTGTCAGATAAAAGTCAGTCTCACCATGCCTTCGATTTAACCACAGTCTCAGAACCGGGATGAGCCGCGCGGCCCAACTTCCCTTCGTACAATTAATCCAAAACTGCTTTCAATCGTTGAGTGAGCGCTGTCTCTCCTCGCCGGCAACCGTCTCCCTCACTTCGACGCAGGTAGATAGCGCGGCGCCCTCTTCCAAGGAGGACAGTAACTCTCACTGGCGAATCAGAGACTGTGGGATATGAAGATGCAATCCTCAGTGGTCCTCTTCTATAAACCTATTCCAAGCGTTTCGGTACACCTCCTTACTGAGAGCGTCGCCTCATATTTGTGCTCCGTACAGTAGCACTGACCCCACGGCTTCCATCAAGAGGCGTCTTCTTGATGGGATGGGTTCCCCTATACTTGCCATAAGTCGACTCAGAGTCGATACGCCCAACGCAGGCTTCTCAGCCGTTGCCTTACCCTTTGGCTCGCGCTCACCACCTCTACAATCGCATCAATGATGGAGCGTCCTGCTCTTCAGCCGTACTGCCGAGGAGATTGGTCCCCGGCAGCTCGAATCGCATCAGTGAGTCTTCCCTTGATGCGTTTCTCTAGCAACTTCCCAATCATGTCTCGTATGCTTAACGCAGATGATGATCCTGAATTTCCCTTCCCCTCGCTGATCAGCACGAGCCTCGCCACCTTCCATCATACGGGAAAACCTCGCCCCGTAGCCAAGCCTTAAATCTGCTGAGCAGCAAGTCAGGACAATGGTGACAGACAAGCTGCAACACCTCAGCTGGACCACAATCTGGGCCTAGAGCCTTCCTTGCTTTCAATGGTAGGACTGTATCTTCCAATTCCGGCTGTATGAAGTCTGGGCACTCTGCTGTTTCACCGTGGGCAGCGTCCACACGGACAGGATGGGCAGGGAAGAGTGCCCGCGCTATCTCGTCTATCTTTCCGGCTTCATGTATGCAAGGTGTCCGTAAGGCACCAAGCTTCCGCATAACTAACTTGCAGTCAAGTCCCCGCGGATCTTTGCGCACATTGCCCACTAAATCTTGCCAACAGCGAGCCTTGCTGTTGTTAATCAATTTGCGAGGCATTTCTTGGCCGGCTTAAATGCTGCTACCTCCACGTCGACCACATCTGGCAACCATTGGGATTCTTGCGTAAACTCACTCCAACGGAGCAACGCTACATACGTACGACCGCCAGCTACTCGCCACTTTCGCCTCCGTAAAGTCTTTCAACACCTTCTAGACTTAAGGGATTTCACCATCAGAACCGACCACAAACCACTGGTTCGCGCCTTCAGGCAGAAGCATGACAAATCATCAAAACGACATCTCAGGCAACTAGATTTCATCTTTGAACTCTCTGCAAACATAGCTTGCGAGGGCAGTCCTAAAAGTACTCGACCCGACAAAGAAAAGAAGTTAAAAAATTGCGAAAGTGTTTTTTTATTTTCCAACATATTCTCCTTTCAGCTCGATACACTTTTCCCAACGATGTTCAATAGCTTCGATACCCGCTTTATAGTAGGAACCGTCAAGTTCCTCAAAATAGCTACTAACCGCAGACTCCACCCCTTCATTGTTGGCAAATCTTCTGCGGCCGTGCCATTTTTTCAAATTCGGAAAAAGAAAATAATCCGATGGAGCCAGATCTGGCGAATGGGGTGCGTGAGGAAGCAATTCGAACTTCAACAAATTGATTTTAGCCATCGCAATGACGCACGTGTGGACTGGTGCGTTCTCGTGACAAAAAAACACTTTCTTTTTCGTCAGATGGGGGCGTTTTTTCTTGATTTCATCACTCAAACAACGCAATAAGGCTACAAAATATGCGCCGTTGATTGTTTTTCCTTTTTCGAGATAATCAATAAATATTATTCCACGCGCATCCCAGAAAACGGATGCCATGACCTTGCCAATTGACTGAACTGTCTTTGCTTTCTTTGGTGCCGGCTCTCCCTTTTCAGTCCACCGCTTTGATTGCTCCTTGGTCTCAGATGTAAAATGATGGACCCATGTTTCGTCCATGGTTATGAATCGACGCAAAAACTCGGCTTATTGCTGCGAAACATTGTCAAACACTCGATGGAAACATTCTCACATTGCTGTTTGTCCTCCATTGTGAGCAAACGCGGCACCCATCTTGCGCACAGCTTTCTCATGTCCAAATTTTCGGTCAAAATGCGATGTACAGTACTTTTTTAAATGCCTGCCATGTCTGCTATCTCGCGAACTTTTAGTCGACGGTCACCCAATACCATTTTGTGGATTTTCTTCTCATTTTCTGGCGTAGTGACCTCACTTGGTCGACCACTGCGGTGTTCATCTTGGCAGCTCGTACGACCTTGCTTAAACTCAGCTACCCAATATTTGACCATTGTAAACGAAAGAACAAACTTCCCCAGAGTAGAATCCAACTCGGCTTTGATATCGGTTGGACTTCGATCTTTCAAATAAAAGTATTGTATCATTTAACGATGCCCGATTTTTTCCATATTTACAAATTCACTGAGAGCGTTCACTTTTGGTGTCTGTAAAAAAATAATAATAAACGTACCGTTGTGAATTTTTCACATTAAAATGTTGCAAGGTGGTATTGTTAATCGCAATAATTGTTTTTAGGGTTTTGTACTAAAATACAAAACCCTATTGCAATCACGACCTGTGTCCGTCTGTCCGTCCGTCTGTCTGTATGTCACAGCACTTTTTCTCCGAAACTATAAAGGCTACAGCCATGGAATTTTGTGAAAAGGTCAGAAGTGGTGACTTCTTGAAAGTTCAAGGGTGAAAAAATTTTTCAAAGGGGTTTAAGGGCGGTCTCCTCATATAGGGAGGTGACCCCTCAAAAAAAAATTTTCACCATTGGTAGTTGAGTAGGGTGTCATTCGAAAGGTCTCAATGAGATCTTTTCAAAACAAGTCTTAAAATTGCCTTATGAGTACCGGGGAGGGCAGGGGAAGGGGAAATGTACGAACTTTTGACGTACCCCCCTCGCGATGGGACACCTTCCATCCGAAAAATCTGAAAAAAATCACGAATGTAGGCCTTTATGAGTGCAACAACAACAAATACATGAGAAGTCGAAATTCACTCAACTTTGTTAGTAATAGTATGATTTATCGATTTTATGCTTTCTTGAATAAAATCTAAACGGTACCCTTAAATTCAATAAAAAGCAAACAGATGACTTTTTATAAGATTGATCTCTTCTGAAAGTTTCAGAAAGATCGAATAGTATTTAACGAAGTTATAGCGATTTGAATTTTCCTGCATTACTATGGAACGATATGCCCTGTATTACCATGGAAACATATGGCTATGGAGCCATATGCGCTTTTTACCGACTTAGACACTACAGCTTTGCTAGGATTTGCATGAAAATTTCAGGAATGATAGGTATCATGAAGATGAGTGCATACAATTGAAACAAGTCGAAGAGGCAGGAGAGAGCTCCTAGCAAAAGGGCTTTGTAATCATTCTAAGATTCGAAAAACAGACCATGAATCGATGATTACAGTACAGACGAGTGGCCCCTGAAAACCCTTCTGACATGAGCATAGGTCTGTCTAGCCAACTTGTTTCAAACTACCTGTATTCATAAGTCGGGTCGGGTACTTTTGGGATACCCTCGTACGTGCAAGGTGAAGATAATCTAGTGGCCGACGCATTTTCTTGTATCAACGCAATTAACATGCCCATCACACTTAGTCCAGAAAAAATTCATGAAGAGGAACTCAACGATAATGAGCTACGCGAACTAAAGCAAAATCCTGTCACTATATTCATAATCGAAGGCACAAAAATGTTTTGGGGACATATCCAATGAAACTATCAAACCGTGCATTCCAGCCCCGTTACGGAAGACTGCTTTTAACATCATTCGCAGTCCGGCTCATCCTAGTGGTAGAACTACCTCCAGATTACTCGCAAGAAAAGGCCAAAAGTAGAAAAGATGCAACGGCATGGTCTTGGGAATGCATTGCCTACCAAAAATCAAAAGGACATCGCGACACTAGGCTCGAATCAAACCACATCAAAGTGCCTGATTCAAGATTTTAGGCTATCAATATTGTTTCGCCGAACTCTTCAACCATTTAATCACCCGTTTTGGTTCACCAGTCACAATTACCTCGGACCAGGGCGCTTAATTTGAGTCTGCTCTTTTCCGGGCTCTCACTCAACTCGTTGGAGCAAAGAAAACGCGCACCACTGCTTACCACCCACAGTCCAACGACATTGTCGAGCGACTGCACCGTACTTTAAAGGCAGCCCTCATGTGTTCTACATAACCATGGCTTGACATATTACCAACCATACTACGCGGACTAAGAGCCTTCCTCAAAGAAGACATCCAAGCCAGTCCTGCAAAAATACTGCAGAATCCTTCGTTCCGAAAGACCCCTCGCCGGGTTCACAAATCATCGTAAGAAAAAAAAAATACAGGGGGTACATGCGCGAGACCCGTGCCACGCCAACGACTAATCACACCAAACAATGCATCTTCGTACACAAAGACCTCAACACATGTTCACTCGTCTGGCTGCGCAGTGACCACGTATAAGCTAGTGGGGTAGAACGCAGGAATCTCACCGGAGGGGTACCGAGCTCAAATCTCACGTGCGGCTTTTTCGTCAATGAAAAGTCCGTCTTTCCAGCTAAGGTAGATTGTGCATAATGGTAATTCAGATAGACTACCACAGTCTATTCATAACAAATACTTTTTTCAAGAAGAGCATAAACAGGAAATGGACGTGGCAAGCACCTAATGGGGTAACTAGGAACGAAATTTATTTGATACTTACCAAACACCAGAGAACGGTCAAGGACGTCTCTGTAATCAACAAATTTAAGACTGGAAGCAATCATCGCCTAGTTAGAGTACGAATAACCATCGACTTGAAAGCAGAAAGACGCAAACTGATCAGGAAGCCAATAAAACCCGGCTTTCACATTGAAAAAATCAACGTACAGAGCTACCAAGCCCTAATAGACGAAGAAATATATACACAAAATCGCGACGCAAACTACCTAACAGAAGCCATTCTAAAGTATGCCAAAATAGTAGGCGGACCACGAATAGATGATAGCACCGCAAAATATCAAATGAGACCAAGACGCTACTCAGAAAGTGCAGGGAAATGAAAGCATCCTCAAGCATCGAAAGGATAGAATACACGGAAACCTGAAAAGCAGTAAGGAAGATTATATCTAGTGAAAGATGCCATTAGAAATAACAGAAGCCTCAAGAAGGCAAAAAGAGCGCTCCTCATCGGCAAGAAACAGGTGATAGCCCTAAATCATGAAGACACCCGCCTCACTGATAGGCAGAAAATAATTGAGGCAATCACCAACTTCTCCCGAGACCTGTACAAAGCTACAGGTAACTCAAACTCCCAACTTAATAACAACCGATTTCTCTGGGGCCCACGATAATGCCCCGAATATCCTAGTGGAAGAGGTCGAGATGGCTATCAACTCCATGAAAAATGGTATGTTGAACTGCTCAAATATGCAGGCATACACAAACCATACGTGGAAGTACTTGCTAGCATCTACCGCAATACCAGAGCAAAGGTCAAAGTACTAGAAGACATTCCAGAGTTTTCCACATAAAAACGGGTAAGACAGAGAGATACCATATCGCCAAGACTGTTCAATGCATCTTCCGAACTCTACACTGGGAGAATAAAGGATTGGCCATCGATGGTGAGCACCTCAACCACTTGAGATTTGCAGATGACATAGTCCTGATAGCTGACAGCCAAGAGGATTTACAAGAACAATTGCAAAACCTCAACTTGGCTAGCAAAATAGTAGACTTAAAGATGAACCTAAGCAAAACCAAGATCATGACATAAAGAAATTAGCCGGCACATTTTGGATGAGAGCAGCTGAAAACAAGCGAGCATGGAAAGCAATGAGGCGTCAATATGTAATATGTTTTCTATTTTCAGTTCGGATGTAAGAGAGGCTGAATCACACTTAGAAATATGGTTGAACAAGCTGAATAGGATGATATATATATATATATATATATATATATATATATATATATATATATATATATATATATATATATATATAGATATATAGATATATATATATATATATATATATATATATATATATATATATATATATATATATTCGACGCCATTACGCGTTTAGTTGTTTAAATTTAGTACTTTTGGTGGACAAGTTAGTAAAGATAGTCACAATTCGATGTTATTCCGAGAGAGCGAGCGGGAGGACGTCGATTGTCATTTTCTTTGTTTTGAAGAAAAAACGTTCATGTCAGCTTTATTTTTCCCAAGTCAAAAGGGATAAAGGATTAATCATACCATTAAATCGTTTGAAAAATAAATGAATGGCTTCAAGTCTTCTTTTCATGAAGACATTATGATGATTTGTCGCCTTTTATCAAACGATAAGTATCTTCAAAGACGTAGGATTATCTTTTCTCAAAAATCGTTTTCAAGAATTGTTTGAACTTTTCTCCCCAAACAAATCATTACAGAAATTCTATCGAAGGAAAATGTTCACTGATTTTCATCCTAAACAACCTATTATCGAAATGATTTTCTCAGAATACAACCGTTATTAATGCGCTATTTTTTCTAAAATTCCCTTGAAATATAAAATCATCTACACCACTGACAAATAGATTCATTACTCTGAAATGCTTTTCTGATAAACTTTGGTAAACGTAAGCTTTTCCACTCTATAAAATCTTTTATGAGCGACAAAACTACATGAAATAGATTTTCTACACTTCCTGGAAAACTGACTGAGTGGAAGCAAAAAGGAGGAATGTCAATTTTATTGCCATAGCAATAAAACCGATGCGAATAAAGCTCCTTTAAGCTTTTGTTTGGAAAAAAGACTTCCAAGTATAAGGTTTTATTCGAAAGCAAAATGAAAAAAAATTATATGCGAAGTAAAATAAAGCTGCAAAAAATAAAGGCAGGATGAAATCAAGGACATGTTTCGTTGTAAGTAACGAGACGATATAGCACACGTGTCGTGTGCACATCTGATCAATATCCTTGAATGGAATACATCTCTGCACGAAAGAAATAATATAAATGCTTTGACAAGCATTACTGAATGTGAAAGTTGACATTGTTTTCATGCTGTTTTCCTTCGTTCATGTGTGTGTGGACGCTTTTTGTTAATAGGCGGGAACGTTACTTATTGTAATGAAATCATCAACCATCATTTCCAAGAAAAATATCCGATAAAAATGATAATGATGCGTACATAATGATATACAAGTACGTGGGTCCTTCCAGACGTGGTGACCTTCCATGAAAAGTTTTCCTTTTCTGAATGAAACCCATTTTTGTAATATGGTAAAAATTATACGTATTCTAAATAAAAACAGGATTTGGAAGAACCCAACTCCCTTCAAAGAAAGAAGTTCAAGATTCAATGTAAAATGAAACTTGTTAAATTTCTCCTTTATGAGCATGCTGGCATGCAGCTTAGGACAAGTTGGTTCTGCAAATTGTCAATTACTATTCTGGATAATCGTTATCTCTTACTTCTGATAAATTCATAAAAAATACTCGATTGCACGAAACCAAATCTACTGTCACATTTGTCATCCGAACATGTAATTGCTCACTCTTCAAAGATATACTCTCTTTAGCTTAAGCATTAAATTGTCACATTCTTCTAAAGATTGACAGCAGCTGTCACTGAGATAATCCATTAGTAACTAGCTTCATTAATCCGTAATTTTTCAAGCCAGATTAATAGCGTAAGTGATTCAAAAAAAATCTTCGCCGCAGCGAAATACTGTGAATTGATGGGCCCACATGGACTGCAAAGGGACGCTTTATTCCGCCATTTTGTGCCAAAAAGTGATGAAACCGAGATTTGTTGCAAAAATATTTTAAATTAATATCCTATTTTTGAGTGTGTGCCGCTTCTGCCTAGTGAACAGGTGGCGAAGAAAGAGTGGCAATTGCCAAATTACAGTTCAAAAAGCCACTCTTTTCGTTGCAGGTTAAGGATGTTTTTGCAAAAGAACTTCAAATTCTTGTAAAGAGCAACGACAAACAAAAAAAAGTAGCAGGAGAGTTCTCCTGCAGAAGGGCATTGTAAAATAATTAGAAAGTCAAACAACGACTTCTGAACATCGAAATTATACTCATACATATATTCCATTCTGAGGAAGTGCTTATCTAAATAAAGAAGACCTAACAAAAAGACATAGAAACAGCGTTATCTATAGTGAAACAAAAATCAATCCTATCCTCCAACACAGGATCGAGTATAGTTCAAAACGCTTAAGAAAATAGTCAACCCAACCTGAGCTCATCATCCGAAACATGTCTTCAAACGACGTTTCTGTATACTTATTGCCCATTAATCTGGTTTGGGGAAACTATGTAACACTAGTGACCTCCTATATGATAGCAAATCAGAAGACATTTTTTGCGCACAAATTCAACCAGACGAACGCGAATAGCTATCAGGTGCTAGATCTATCTATTTATAACAGTTACTTGTTGGCATAAATGTACCAACGTATTCAAGTCCCTTGCATCACACCTATCTTCCACATTCAAATTCAGTGATCGCGTGTTCGGCCAAAAACTTACGAGTTCTAACCGCTGAATGGGCGTTGTGATGGAAAATCAGTTGCTAATACTCCACATTCCTGACCTTGGGGACGTATCGTGAAAACAATAATCATTCTCTTCTTCTTAGCACTACAACCCCTCTCGGGCCTTCGCTTGCTGCAATAGCGCCTGCGGCTGTCTCAGTCCATTGACCGCGTCCTCAAATTTTGAAATCCGAGCAGGGATAAACTGTCTTCATCGCCCGAGTCAGATCAGCGTTTCCTCGGTTTCCCCACTGGTCTCTGTCCTTCAGTTCTTCCAACGAATGCCTCTTTGGGTGTCCGTTGTTCGTTCATACGATTCATGTTGCCAGTCCATTGCAGCTTGCGCAGTCTTACAATCGTTGGGACCTCCGGCTCGGCACACGAAAATGTCCACCCAACCATCATTACTTATTTTACTTAGTTTCCTCGGTTTCCCCACTGGTCTTCGGCCTTCAGTTCTCCCAACGAATACCTTTCTGGGTATCCGTTGTTCGCCCATACGATTCATGTGCCCAACCCATTGCAGCTTCCGCAGTCCCACAATCGTTGAGACCTCCAGTTCGTCAAAATTTTCATACAGCTCATGTTTGTACCGAATTCGCTATTGATCCCCGTCTAGCTTCGCTCCTTTTATTCGCTCAGGACCCATCGCTCACATGCGTTCAATATGATTGCGGATGCTTGGGTTAGGGTCCATGTTTTACACATATAGCATAACACAGGTCTTATTACAGGTTTGTATACATATGTTTGTATATTTCAAAACTGAAAAAAATATTTTATTTGCGAGCTATATTATTCGGCGTATTCCGTCTCTTTCATTGCGGGTTCTCGTTATTTTGGCGCCTAAATACACAAGTTCGCTCACATTTTCGATACTGTATTCGCCAAGTAAGATGTTTTGTGTATTTGAGGTATTTTTCCTCGACTGCGTCAGAAGCTTAGTTTTATTTTCATTGATTTGTAGTCCTACTAGTTTTGCTTCGCTATCGAGTTTCAGGAAAAGTTCTTTGGCAGTTGTTAATGACCGTGACAAAATGTTGATGTCGTCTGCATAGGCTACTACTTGCCTCGACTTGTGTTGTAATGTACCTCGCGTATCGACAGGTAGCTTCCTTATGACTTACTCCAGAGCCAGATTGAATCGCAATGACGCCAGCCCATCTCCCTGCATTAGTCCGATATTTGTGTCAAAAGCATCGGTGAGTTGGTTATTGATGCACACTTGGAAGGTCGTCGGCATCATTGTCATTTTGGTAAGACGGACTAATTTGGCTGGGATGCCAAAGCAAAGCATGACTTGGTACAGTACGTTACGATCAATACTGTCTCGTATGCTTGCTTAAAGTCAACGAAAGTTTAGTGTACGTTTATGTTGAACTCCCGGCATTTGTCAAGTATCTGCATGACTCTGAACAGTTTGTCTAATTGTCGATCTGCCTGCTCTGAAACCACCTTGATACTCCCTAATAATATGTACTGTTGGCGTATGATCCGATTTTATTTTCTAAGATTTTAGAAAATATTTTATACGCCATACAAAGCAGTGATATGCCTCTATACTTTTCGCGCTGTAACTTGTCACCTTTTTTGTGGGTTGGGAATATAATAACATAAATTGGCTCCACTCTTGCGGCAATATATTCTAGATGCTAAATGTGCTGGATGACTTTGTGAATAGCATTATGAAAACTGCTGCCACCATATTTGATGAGCTCCACTGAAATCTCATCGATCCCCGGCGCTATATTATTCTTTTGGGCTTTGATGGTGAAACAAACTTCATCCAGAGTTGGTGGGGCGAATGGAGGCTGTCCTGAAACATCTATAGGCTTCGATGTTTTGGAGCTGTACGGAGGGTTCAGAAGGTTCTTGAAATATGATGCCCATGTTTCCTTAATCTTGGTTTCATCAGTGACGATATTGCCGATGTCATCACGACAGAGCGTTGTTTTGGGCTGATCACAACGTTTCAGGCTTTTCACTACTTTGAATGCTTGTCTTGTGTTGTTGCTCGCTAGACTTACATCGATGCTTCTCAATTGGTCGTCATAGAATTTTCCATTTTTAATTCTAATGATCTTATTCGCTACTCTTCTGAGATTTTCATAGTGTTCTCTCTTCGTCCTAGTTTTCCTACCTACGTATTCTTTGTACGTCTGATTCTTTTTGTCTAACACATTCTGGCACTCATCATCGAACTAATAATCTCTCTTGCGCCGAACTTGATGTCCGATCGTCTGTTCTGCGACGGTCTTAATAGCAGCTTTCACTTCCATCCAGAGCTTGTTGCTTGTTTTCAGCGATGTTTCTGATAAGATGGGAGCCAGCTGGTTGTCGAGGGTTGTCATGAAATTTTCGGCGCACAACGCCGTTTTATAGCGGGCTGGTCTTCGCCGAATATGCCTTTGATATACGACATCGATAGGTTAGTTTGATCAAGTAATGATCTGAGCTACAATTAGTTCCTTGGTATGTCCGAACGTCAAATATGCTCGAGTCCCAAGAATTTCGCTTTGATACGAATCGCACACAACCGTTCTTTAACTGTCTTAAAATCAATAACGTGCGATTTGAACTCTGTATCTACAATTAAGGCCACTTCGAATTCCCATTTTCCAGTAAACATCTCAGAAGGGGTTCCATCTTCTTTCTCAAACGGCCTCGGGACCGTCTAGGGCGGAGTTAACAATCTTAGCATAAAAGAAATCCATCAGTGTCACGATGGCTCGCCTTCCTTCCTTACTAGCAGACTCCTTTTCTCTTAAACCAAATTAGTGGTTATCAAATTAGTAACTTCACTTTTCAGATCAAATATCTACTAACTTTCTAAAAGCCACAAAACCGAAAACTCGGTTTTAGCTAAACGCACATTGCAGTTTTTCGTTAGGATATCGAAATCAAACAATAGAAGTTATGGGGGGACTACTATATGGTGCACCGCATAGTGTTGGTGCTAGGCAAATTATCTTAAATATCTCGTTTAGCAGCATCTCAAAGAACCCCTGCGTATCTAAGGAACTAACTTCTTTCTTTCTATTTTAATTAGTAGTATTTTTCACTAATTCAATTAGTGATCTGTCACTAATTTAAAGTTGTACACTTGGGACTATGTGAATTAGCGAAAAATAACTGAAAATTAGTTGTTTTTCACAAATCTACTTTTAAAAAGTGCAGGTAGATGGCACCTCAAGGCGTACCAAAATGAGGACTGGCCCGAAGTAATGAGTCAAACGGTTCCCGACCAGACTCTCAGGCTGACAGGGTAGGTGTTTAGTTGGTAGTCTGGAAACTGCATGAATTGGAGTCTCACACGCAGGGCATAAATAGCCTTGACGTCCCTACTACAAAAAAATCACATTGAGAATTTAGCAAGATTTTAATGTTTGGTAACGTTTTTCCTCCATCGGAACAATTAGACCCGCGTTTCCTTGTCAAAATTGTAAACGCATGTCATCAGTTATGATACTTGACCTTGATCCTCATAATCTTAGTTTGAACGATCAAACATTTTCTGGCAAACCTGGCGGTGCATCTTCGTTTTTTTTATCAAAATCTCGTAACGAGATCCAAGATATGAATGTTCAGACAACGGTTTGCCCACACCAGGGTATCAATTTTGTCGTTGTTTGGGTCGTCAGTTAACGCTCATCCCGTTTAATCAACTGTCGATCACCCTTAAATGCTCATGCCACTTGAAACACGCCATACGCCTCATAGCAGCATTACCGTAATTCGTGTTTTTTATCGCAAAAGATCCAGTCGCAAATTTTCCAAGTTTGACAAAAAATTTCGTAGCAATTCGTTGTTCCTTCAGGTTATCTATTCTGAAACCGTAATTCACTAAAAACCGCGTAGCTCATCGATAAATGAAAATATCTAGAATCAAGGAATGGCGTTATCATCAGCTCATCTGTACAAATCTAGCGGCAACAAGTCTGTATTTTTGACAGCTTGAATCGAAATTTCAAGCCGTCAATGATTTTTGTATCTTTTGGTATTTGAAACCCTCATTAGATTTAAATCTGTAACGAGAAGGCGATCAAGAAACTCAATTTCAAACCTTATTCTAATTTAAATTTCAATCGTAACAGTCACATATGGGAAATTATCCACCCAAATATAATTTGCACTATTGCCGTGTGCTGGTATAAATAATGATCGTTTTACATCAGAAGGATGTGCGGTTGTGGAAAAAAAACCATTTGTAACTTCTGGCGAGACAAATGCGTTCAAAAACAATTGGCTGAACATTTTAAGCGAATTTTCTTTGGATCAGAAATTATATGGGTCTCACAACTTTTAATAGCGAGAGCCTTAATCAACGAGAGAGAACTAAATCAAAGATTTTCTTTAGCCAGCTTTTTTTTTACATACTGGTCTATTTTGCTCCAATATTTAAAGTTCGTGTAAGTTGAGAGATGCATGAATTTTAAGCCTACTTCAAGTTTATAATTATTAGACAATGGCTCGATAATTTGAATCGATTTGCACTCGTAAATAGCTAAGAGGGCGGTTCAAATATAATAGAGACAAACGCTGTAGATGGCGCGCATGTATGTTTTGAAGTTCCAGGCTTGAGTATGTGATGAATGGGTCCCTTACAAACAGTGTGGCATAATTTTCGTCGGGAGTGCATGTTCCACGCGCGTGCTACGATCATGAGTGAGCGATAACTGCCAACCGCCGTTGCGAAACGTATTGTTATTCGTTTCTTAGTATGGGAGGGCGTTAAAAACACAGAAATTTTTCTGCGTTTGCAAAATCAGTTCGGTAGTGAGTGCCTGAGTAGGGCTGCTGTGTTTAAATGGGCCAAAGAATTCAAGGATTGTCGCGAAACTGTCGAGAATGAGCCGCATGATCGTCGACCGCGAACCAGCATCACACCAGACAACATTTTGCCGCGTAGAACAACTCATTTTGGAGGACCATAGGATGAGTTCGAGGGCTAAACTCGGCATCAGTATTGGTAGTGTAGAGTCTATCATCCACGAACACCTTCAATATCGCAAAATAACGGCGCGATGGGTTCTTGAACTTCGAGCAAAAATTCACGCGGTTGGAAGTTTGTCGCTGCTTGCCGTCGCGATACGAGGTGAAGAGGGACAGTTTTTAACGCGAATCTTCACTACAGACGAGACATGGGTACACCATTACACTCCCGAAAGCAAAGTGTCGTCTGAAGGGTGGAGGAAGAAGGAGGAAGGGGCGCCAATCAAAGCGAAGACAACTAGGTCCGCGGGTAAGGTTATGTGTACTGTGTTCTGGAACCGGCGGGGTGTGTTGTACGTCGATTTCCTGCGCGCCCAACGTTCCCTCAATGCCGTATACTACTCTAACTTTCTGAAAACATAATAGAAACCCGCTTTTCGCTCGAAACGAAGGAGCATTCCGGCACGAAGTGCGATTCTTCTCCAGGATAACGCGCGCCCTCATACCGCGCGTCTCAGGCTCGATACAATATGGGGGTGGGAGGTACTGGAACAATTTTTTTGCGTCTCCTTGACCCCCTGGATTTACAAACTTATTTTTTAGCCTATAATTTTAAAAGTTCTAGTGAAGACCATCATGGCAAATATGAGCGCGATCTGTCAACCAGTTTGTTTACAGCAGCTGCTTAAGTCGGTATACCTCAGTAGTGCGTTGCGATTTTTGTGATTTTTTTTATTGTGACCGAATTTAAAGCCAAAAACGCAATAAATACCATCGATCAACCACCGTATTCACCATATTTGGCTCCGTGTGATTTTGATGAATTAAATATTTTGCATTCATTTGCAATTTTCGGGTACTCGCTGAAGGAGCTGAAGTCCATCCCAAAAAGTGCTTATGAAAATTGATTCAAGGACTGGAAAAAACGTTGGTGTAAGTGTCGTGCATCTGATGGGGATTACTTTGAAGGCAATAAAATAAATATTGATGAATAATTAAATATTTTACGTTTTATTGGCATTTTTTGTCACAATTTATATGAAAAATATTGATAATGCCTGAATTTTTGAGAGGCCAACATTTCGAACCTTTCTTTAAATGATGATGGTGATTGTAGCTTCAATAGTTTGTGAGAGAACTTACTGTAACGCATGGACTTACGGACAAACAGGTAGGACGCAACCCTAGCTCGTTTTACTAAACCTTAAAAATTAACAAGCGTTTCAAAAATATATATGACTTTGATTATACGGAGGCCACTACAAAAGTTTTTGTAATAGAGATGTTCTGGTACGTTTTCGTCAAATCTGACATTTTCATCAGAAAGTTTTTTAACATAAACGTATTCAGAACGTTTTGATGTACAAACGCAAAATCTGTTGTTGACAGCGAGTTGAAAAAATTAGTTTGGCCTAAAAATGCTATAAACTCGTGAAAATTTTCGTGCGATAATTTTCTACAATTTACAAGTTGGTTATCTCAACAACAGTGTTTCGATCGGCTTCATTCGGCCTTTAGCGACGATTCATATTTGGTTTAACAAATTCAAACATGGACGTCCTTCGCTCAAGGACGAATTTCGTGAAGGATGTCCAAAAACGGCCGTTGTGTCAGAAAATATCGATTCAGAGCGTGAACTTATTATGAAAGATCGTCATGTATCATATCATGAGAGAAAGCATCTTTAGGAATTTCTTTCCCGGCCATATATTCAATATTGCATAAACACTTGGCCGTTAAAAAAATTTTCTTCGGTTTGGATTCCACATAATTTGACAATCGCTCAAAAAAGGCTCGTGTCGATTGGTGCAAAGAAATGGTCAGAAAATACCGTCGCGGTGCATCAAATGATGTGAATAAAATTGTCACAGGTGACGAATCATACGTCTATGCGTATGTGCCAAAACGAGCTAAACTCAACAAAAGTTATTCGTGCACGAAGCATTGCAAAGCCAATAGTCGCTTGTTTCTTCGGCCGAATGGTTTATATGGCGTCTGTTCCGCATCAGGAACTTAGGACGGTCAATTCTGAAGTGTACACGACAATTTATTTGCCGTAAATCTTTGCATAAATTCGCAAAAAGAACAAGAGAAGACGGAATCATTCTCCATCATGATTATGCGAGCCCTCATACATCAGTTCAGACTAGTGCCTATTTGGCCAGTGAAAACATCGAATTGATGGGTCAAACACCGTTCAACCTTAATTTGGCACACAATGATTTCTTTTTATTTCCACACATCGAAAATAAACTGAGTGGGGACCGTTTTTGTATACCCGAAGCAGCTGTTGAAGCGTTCAAAAGCCAAAGCCGGAGTGGGAAAAGTGCTCCGGAAATTGGTTTGAGCGCATGCAAAAGACCATAAATGTTAATGTTCATGAAAAATATTTTGAAAAACAATGAAACCACTTTTGATAAAAACCGAATGCATTTTCAAACTTGAAAAAAAAACGTTCGTAGTGGATCTCGTACATATTTCAACGGGAAAATCTGGATTGATATCCTTTTTTTATTAAAAAAATGTGTTCAAAGAACGACAAAGTAGATTAATTCATATGCAAAAAGTATGAAAAATAGAACGATTCAGAAGCAAAAATGTCTTGCACGAGCGGGGCCACGAACCATGGACGCGCCACGCCGTTGTCGGAAGCATAGTATACTCACACCTAGCCTCCGGAAAAATTTGAACACAAGCTGAAGAGCGAACTATAAATCATCGGCAGCAGGTAGGTAGGTAAATACTGACGCGAGGATTGGCGCGATTATAAACATGTGCTTCGACGAGAGATTTCAGGATTACCAGATCTCAAAAAATCAATAATTTTGCAGAAACACAAATTCGTTTTATGCAATCTTTTCGTTTTTTATTAGGATCAGGCATCGCTCCCATGTTCTGAAATACATAAAAGAACACGTGCGTCGGAAGTTTTTATTTGCTTTGTACTTAATTTTTTGAAATCGGCAGGCCTCGGCACAGCTGACGTGCCCCGGCTCAGCTGACCGGCTCCTGGAAAAATTCAGAAAGGTTGCAACACAGGGTAAATGGAAGGTGTGGATATTTTGTGGATGTACAGAGTGTTCCAATAAGAGGTTTTATTTTGATATTAAAAGAAAAATGCCATTTTTAATATAAATGATCGGATGTTTATTTCATTATAAAAAGAAACGTATGTCGTTAATAGTGGGAAATAACATCAGGAAAATGACCATCACGAGCACGCTTACAGGACTATATCCTTTTCATGAAATTTTCCATAACCAAATCGCAAAGTGGCTGCCCTATGTCCTCGATAGCCTCACGAATTCCATCTTTGAGGTTTTGAATCGACGCTGGGCTGTTGGCGTAGACCTTCTCTTTCACGTGGCCCCAAAGGAAGACGTCGTTAGGTGTTAAATCACAAGATCTCGGTGGCCAATTGTGATCACCTATTCGAGAGATAACACGGTCCAAAAACTTTTCCCGTAAAATATCAATGGTTTCGTTGCTTGTGTGGCACGTAGCACCGTCTTGTTGAAAGCAAACGTTGTCCAGATCAATACCATCCAATTCCGGCCATAAAAAATCATTAATCATCTCTCGATAGCGCAATCCATTCACCGTAATTGTTGCTCCAGCCTCATTTTCGAAAAGTAAGGCCCAATGACTCCGCCGGACCATAAACCGCACCAAACAGTCACACGTTGAAGATAGAGAAGCTTTTCAACAATAACTCTAGGGTTTTCCGAGCCACAGATGCGACAATTTTGTTTGTTGACGAAGCCACCAAGGTGGAAATGGGCCTCATCACTCAAGATGATTTTTCGATGGAATTCCGGATCATTTTCATGCATTTCAAGGACCCAATCAGCAAAGACACGACGTTGTTGATTATCGGCCGGCTTGAGTTCTTGTGTTAACTAAACTTTATAAGCCTTAAGACCCAAATCTTTATGCAAAATAAGGTGTAATGACGTTTGTGGAATGCCTAATTCCAAAGAACGACGAGGAATGGACAAACCTGTGTTTTCTTCAACACTTTCGGCTACAGCAGCAATATTCTCGGCTGTTCTTGAGTGACGTGCACGGGCTTTATTCTTCACATCACTAAGTTGTCCCAACAGCTCGAATTTTCGACAAGGTGCTTCACGACGGCCCAAAAATGTTCGAGTTTTACGAACCGTCTCTGCCAAATTTTCACCATTTTTATCATGAATTTTAATAATTTCAATGCATTGTTGAAGCGTGTATCGTTCCATTTTTATTAATGGCGTAGTTTCTACTTGTGAAATGTCGAAAAATGACAGCTTCAAAAATGACATCTACCGAAATAGCGGGCTATGCAAAATAACACCTCTTATTGGAAAACCCTTTAGTATGGTTTGAAACACTGTGTAGTCGGCTACGAATACTGTAAAAATGGGAAGATCGTAATAAAAACGTAATTTATTTTCCTGGATGAAGTCTCCTTTAAACTTCATTTAAGCGAATATCCTTGACGGATAATTATTGGTGATGCGTACTACGTTCCTGAATATTTCATCAAAATGGATGAGCTCCAAACCATAAGCTCCTCTTGTAAGCACTTTCCATGCCCTTACTATTGGACTTGATATCGAAAAGAAAAGAAGGATAATCTTTTATCAGTATAAATTTTATGTTTTCCCTAAGCATTAAATGTCGTACATGTGTATATGTTTGATGAGTGGAATTAACATCTTGTGGTCTACCATTTAATAAAAAAATCACCGTCGAAAAGAGTTCTAAATTAAAATTTAAACACACGACAGTCAGTATAAGCTTATTTCATTCTAAACACCATGCCAATAATTATTAGAACATGCGCTACAAGTTTTAAGCAGCAATTTGGCACAAACCATCGATGACCTTGAAGTAACTACGCAAAACTAGACGACGCTACTTGTATTGACATTAAAATAAAAACAAAAGCATTCGCCAGCCAATTTGAAAGAAAAAACAACAACTAAACATTTTTGGAATAATCAAACGACGACAATTTCAGCATTTTAAATGAAGATTTTGAACTTGTTCACAGTTTTCTAATGAGTTTTGTGGGTTGATGAACTCATTCGGGTATTTGAGTGCTAAATGAGTTTTTGGTACTATTTAAAATATTTTATTTACCGCTGAGGTAAAAATTCAAAGAACTGTCGGAATGACCACACATTGACTTTACAAGTGAACTTTTGATGGATATAATCTTTAAGTGCTTTGTGCCAAGATACAGTAAAGGCATTGTACCTTTAATCGTATCTTTATTTCCATTGCGTTGGTTGTTATATGAATGGAATAGAATACAATAAGAATGAACAACATCTTTAGTAACCCAATTCACATAACCGAAGCACAATGCAAAGTTGCATTGAACGACTTCCATTGCTAACAAGATCTGATGCGGCACAAGCATTGAGTAGCTTTTAGCACAATAAAATGTTTGTTGGAATGATATCTGCTCCCCATATATTCTTGCATTCAAACATCCTCACATATGAGATACACAAATACCTTAGAGTGTAGACCGCATGCCGACTAAAAGGTTATGCAACGCATAATAATGACTTGTTATAGCACAAAATACAACACACTCGTCAAGAATATATATTGCCAAGCTTTGAAAGCATTCAAATGTCAATCGCATCGCGCAATGTATATAAGACGAATCAAATAATGTTTAGCTCTATATTTTTTGCGTGTCTAGAGACATACACATGTGAACATTGCAATTGTCAGGTATATGCTCAGAATTAATTTGAATTATTGAAAAACATTTTGCTGATTGTCAACTAAAAGTTGTCTTATCCGAGTATGCAAAACGGTTTAGGCGTGATTTTGATAATATTTTCAGGAGTTCCAGTATGTTATTTATCACCCTTAAACTTCTTTATAATCATTAGTTATTCATTTCAAGGATATTCGATAAAATTGTCAGCATAGTTTTAAAAAATCCGCATTTAATAATTAACGTTTAGAACAACACATCACTTTGTAATTTTATGTTTCGGATATTTGGAACTGTCAAAATAGAAATAAATAAAAAATCAAATAGTTCCTTTCTCAGGTTGAATCTTTTTTTTCCCGAAATCAGACAGCGTTTCGGGGCTTATCTAGCCTCTTCCTCAGTGATCTATCTAATGAATCCTAACATCTCATTCAAAAGAATTTTTCCGATCATATAATTTTCAGTTTGGTTGGATGGTAACACTCTCACGCACACATATACAGTCTTCCACAAAAGTCAAGGTACAGAGAATCGGTAACTGAAAATTGTATTACTGAATCAATATTTTTATTTGAAAACCAAAAGTTATGAAATGGTAATAATACGAGTTCTGTTGAATTTAAGTTTTCATAAATTTAAAGGGATTCGGCAATAATGATCATTGAAGACAATAATTTTTTGTTGGCAATGTCTCTTTTCTACTCCACAAAAGTCTTGGTACAGTTGAGAAAATGCCCTGTTATTTGTAAAAAGGGGAATCCCCCAAGTTCATATTATCAGAGTGAGTTAACAACCGTAGGCCGCTGTCTTTAATATCGCGTCCGTATTCGTGGTGTATCTTTTATTTAATAAAATTTTTAAAAAATGAGTCGAAAGGAGTTGAGTATTAAGGAGCGTGAAATAATTATTAATCTGCATTCAAATCAGAGCAAATCATATTCTGAAATAGCTGAACTAGTGTTGCGAAGTCGGTCAACCATTCAAAAAGTGATAAATCGATTTAAGAAGGAAAATAGAGTGGAAAATGTGCCCCGAACAGGTCGTCCATCTAAACTAAGTGCAAAGGACAAGAGAAAAATTTTGCGAATGGTAAAACAAGATCAATTTCTAAGCTGTAGAAAAATCTGCGATGTTCTTGGAATTAATGATAAGAAGGAGGTTAGCGCAGAAACTGTGCGTAGAGCTGTCGTAGAAGCTGGATTTTCATCTCGTACGCCTAGAAGAAAACCTCTTGTAAGTTCCATAAACAAACAAAAAAGAATAACATTTGCAAAAGCATATATTGACAAACCAATAACGTTTTGGGATAATGTTTTATTTTCGGATGAGTCTAAATTTTGTATATTTGTTGTGAATGGGCATAAGAGGGTCTGGCGAAATGTAGGAGAAGCATTTAATCCCAAGAACACTATTAAAACAGTAAAACATGGAGGCAGTGGTGTTATGGTTTGGGGTTGCATGGCTGCTGCTGGAGTTGGAAATCTGACATTCATCGGAAATACTATGGATCAGAACTCTTATTTAGGGATTCTACGAAACAACATGAAACAAAGTGCAGCCAAATTAGGTATGCGAGAAGATTTCTTGTTTCAACAGGACAAGGACCCTAAGCACACTGCGCATGAAGTTCGAATGTGGCTATGTACAATACTCGCATGCTTGCTACACCGCCTCAAAGCCCTGATTTGAACCCTATAGAGCATCTTCGGAATGAGCTTAAGACAAAAATCCGAAAAAGAGTGATATCAAGCAAGGCGCAGCTTAAGGATGTTATATTGGAGGAGTGGGCCAGAATCAGCAGCGAATTTACTAAAAAATTGGTATATTCTATGCCTAAAAGACTGAAGTCAGTAATTCAGATGAAAGGATATCGGACAAAATATTAAGAAAAGTATAATTCAAATAACTATGCAAGACTTTAATTACAATTTGTATCATTTTTCTTTAGGTGTACCATGACTTTTGTGGACTTCATTCATTGACTTTCCAACAAATCATATGTAATAATATATTAATACGACAGAATTTTCGTTTTGTTTTACATGAATCTAAAGTGTAATGATTATAGTTGAAGTAATACCAAAAAATTTTCATCACTATAGGTTTTTTAAATAAAAATATCAAACAATTTTCATGATATTTATCACTGTACCTTGACTTTTGTGGAAGACTGTATATTAATACGACAGAATTTTCGTTTTGTTTTACATGAATTTAAAGTGTAATGATTATAGTTGAAGTAATACCAAAAAATTTTTATCACTATAGGTTTTCTAAATAAAAATAAACAATTTTCATGATATTTATCACTGTACCTTGACTTTTGTGGAAGACTGTATCTGCATGAAATATGTGTTGATCAAACACGATAAATGGGGATATACACATACTCAAAAAAGTCTGTGTACATCTCATTAGTACAAACTGAATTATGTTGGAATCGTATGAATCAATAATGTGATCTTGATTTAATCATTTCGATAAAAGAGCCTAAACTGCAAGAAATGTATTGAAGCAGGTTTGTTTTAAAAATTCCCAAAATTATCGAACATATAGTAATTTCAATACTTGGAAGTCTGTGAGCAGCCCCAAAAATGTCTGCGTACACATCACAAAATTTGGGGATTCCCCGAAATGTGCAATGTTGATGTCTTCATTTTTTCATTGTTCTGCGTGACAGTACTTCATTGGAAAATCGTATGTGGGTTTTGCGTGAATAAAAGACTATTCTTTAATATGGAAGTAAAAAATGAGGAAATCACTGTTAGTGAGCGTAAAGTCATAGTAAAATTGCGTGAAAACGGGAAAAGTTTTCGTGAAATCGCAAAATTAGTTGGGAGAACCCATTCCTCGGTCCAAAGGGTTGTTGCTAATTACAAAGAAAGCGGTTTGATTATTTCACGGCATCGGTCAGGACGTCCTCCCAAACTTACAGCACGTGAACGTAGGAGTATTATTAATGCTGTGAAACAAAATCCCCGATTAATCGCGTTCCAAATTGCGCAGGATATAAGAAAGAAATACGATAAAACAATAAGCGATGAAACAGTGCGCATAATTCTCAGAAAAGGCGGTTACCATGGTCGAGTCGCACGTAAAAAGCCGTTCATATCGGAACGGAATTGCCGAAAGAGAGTGGAATTCGCCAAAAATTATGTAAATATGCGAAAAGAATTTTGGGAAAGCGTTCTTTTTTCGGACGAAAGTAAGTTTTGTATATTTGGGATAAAAGGACGCAAATTAGTATGGACCGCAATCTATGAAAAGTAGCTAACGTCAACGAAGAACTGTATATGGAGAATCCATCGAAGCTTAAAAAACCTTTGGAGGATATAGTTCGCAGCGAGTAAAGAAAGTCAGTCATTCGTAGAAAAGCCAAAAAGATGCTGCACAAACCGGGCCTAGGCCACCAGGATTAATCTCCTCCGATCATCCCGGTTCCTCGACCTTGTCCGCCAGTTGTTCCTCCCAGCAAGAATCTGCTGTCAGCTTCTATCGTGTCTTGCTACCGAGTCTTCGGTCTTCCCGCTTGACGTCTACCTTGTGCTCTCCCCTTTAATGTTCTTTTGGGTAGCCGGTTTTCTTCCATCCTTTCTACATGGATTGCCCATTGCAATTCACGTCATTTTACGCAAGAGGAAATAGGTGGATCGTCAAATAGTTCATACAACTCATCGTTGTAACGTAGTTCCCCCTCTGTTCCTTGTTTCACTTTGCGTTCAGATATAGCCACTGCCTTTTCGGATTTGCTCATCAGGGTCCATGTTTCACGTCCATATAACAGCTCTGGTTTGACTACTGATTTGTAAATTCGGAGCTTATTTTGCCTATGCACAACTCTGGACCTTAGAATGGGAAGTACGGAGCAATAGGCTTTATTGGTGGCGTTTATCTAGCGTCCAATGTCATCCTTTCCAGCGCCTCTTCAATTCGGGTTGGCCCCAAGATAAACAAAATTATCCACACTTTCAAGGTTGTAGTCGCCTGCGATTAATAGTTCGCGTGGTTAGTGGTTAGCGCATTCACCCCGTAAGCCAAAGGTCTCTGGCACGAGTTTTGTTTCAAGTGATTCTTCGGGCGGACTATAGGCCCACTTACGTGGACTTCAACATTAGTATACCCGAGGTTTCACGCAAATAATAATTTTACTACTAAAATCGCGTCCTGTATGTGTAGTGAAATAAGTGTATCTAACATAATAATACTCATGCATAATTTAATAAAAAAAGGAAAGCTACCTGTACGGTTTAATTTTTTTTTTATATTATTTGATCCCCATAGCCTCTACCTGTAAAAAAAAATCTTTAAGAAAAAGTGTTAGGGTTGGCGGGCAGGTAGATTTCTGCTAAAAAGGTGGGAAAAATCCAAGATCTAATTTTTTTGACCTTTCTGCTATTTTTAATTATGTTTGATATTCTTAAAATTCAAAAATCTTCTGTATACTGCGGTTTCGTTGTGGATGATGGACACTCCTCAGGAGCTGCCACACGCCATCACCCACAGGGCAGCTCGACCGCGTGCTCCCAAGGTGGATATCGGACCCTTTATATACATGTGGGAACACGCCCAACATGCAATTTATAAGGAGCTGTAAGCTTCCACATCAATCTGTGGTTATCAACTCACACGTGTTTAAGTATAATGGTGCCAGTCTCCTAAGTGAAAGAACCACTTATTCTTCACCCGGGCCATCATTGGCTATCAACATGATAGCACATTTTCTTGGCCCGATGGAGACCAGCGTTTCCAGCATAGGGCTGGTGCCAGCAAACTGCGGTTTCGTTGTGGCCCGGGTGAAGAATAAGTGGTTCTTTCACTTAGGAGACTGGCACCATTATACTTAAACACGTGTGTTCTGTATACTCTTCTTCTTTCCTTTCAGTATTTCGTTGATCCTCCTTTGGCCTTCAAAGCAGCTTCCACGCTTCTGGGCATTGAATCATAGAAATTTTGGATCTGGTTCTGGATTTCTTCGTTGTACTACACTCAATTTAAAATAATTTTTAACTTCTCCATGGGTTTCGGAGACTTCTCTTGGATTTTTCGCTGCATAATTCCCCACAAATTTTCAATGATATTAAGGTCTGGGCTGTTTCCGGGCTAGGACACCGATACTATCTCCAGATTTTCTTTTAATTGTGTAACCTGTGAATACACAATGACCATTAAATGCATTTTTAGATAAAGCCTAAGGGTACAGTACGCACTATCGTCTTGAAAAAGTGGGTTTTCAACATGGCAGCTCAGCTCCTCGATTGTTGGAACCACGCTTTCTTTGATGACATTTTTATATTTTTTGCATTCGCGGAACCCTTTAGTAACAAAATTTGTCCAACTCCATGATATGTTATGCATCCCCATACCATAAAATAAGGTGAATGTTTGACTGTTCGAAGAATGCACTCATCGGAATAATCTCGTTTGAACTGTGGCTTTTCCATCGGGCCCAATCAAATTGAACTTCGATTCATCGGAAAATATGACATTTTGCCAATCAGAAACCGTCCATGTCTTATGCTCCTTGGCCCATTCTAACCGTTTTTTCTTCATAGCCGCTGTTAAGAGCGGCTTTTTGGCAGGCCGGCGAGCTCGAAGACCTATATTTGTTAGGCATCTGGAGACTGTCCTTCTGCTGATTTGCATTCCCAGCTTTTCCTGAAGGTCTCTCCTCAGTTCCCTAGCAGTCTGGAACCGGTTTCGAAGGCACATCCGTTTCCCGTAACAACTTTCTAAGGTTATGCAGTGTACTATAGGAAACCCAACCAGGCGATTACATCGAGATAACGTTATTTTCCTACTTGAACGGGTAAAAATACCCGACCTACCAAAAGCGATACTCGCCACAGGGGATAAAATTACCCGCCGGCATATAGTGTGTTAATATAAAATAGACGAAGAAGAATTCGTTGGAATTTGATTAGAAAATACGCTTGCTTTCTTTTCTCCGGGCCATAAATTTTGTTTTGGAGGCAAATATTCTTTATGTCGTATAAACCTGTCCCATTACACCGGGAAAAGCCGATTTAACCACATATGCTTATTTCATTACATTATCTTAGAACGCGTGAATGCGTTTGCAGGCTAGCGTTGCGGTGTCGCGAGGCGGGTTATTTTTCCCCAGCACAAGGGACCACTACAAAAAATATTCAATAAAAATTCTACCGGTGTCGAAGCCGAGGTAACCTACCGAAAGGGTGAACCAATGAGGAATCGACGGCGATGCGCCATTAAAGCGCGCAGGACGCGAGACGATTTCGCCCTTACTCCGAAAAATTACGACCCCTAACTAAGAGTGGGGCAACCAGTTGGAAGCGGTGCCCCCTCGCATCCCCCTCTGGGTCAAGATTCATTGTAGACAGGGCCATTTATCTTAAATTTACACGAACAATTCATACAAAACAATTTATATGAACTTTTCCTGTAAATAAAATAAAAATGTTTTAGATTTATATTAACATTTTGTAGAACAGAATCACATAAAAATTCAACATAAATGAAAACTTTTGCGGAATGCCATTCTACCCAGGCAAGAGCCCCTGGAACTTCAAACAAGTTGGGTAGACAGACCTATGCTCATGTCAGAAGGGTTTTGTACTCAACTTACAAAATGCAGTAACCAGCAACGAATAAAATCATGAAACGTGTCAAAGACGATTTTATTGGAGAAAATGTGAAATTCGAGGATCATACTATTATTAACAAAGTTGAACGAATTTTGACTTCTGAGGTATTTATTATAGTTATACCCATAAATGTCTGCTTTGATAATTTTTTCAGATTTTTTAGAAAACGGGTGTCCATTCGCGAAGAAGGAAACACATTTTTCATGTATTTCCCCCCCTATGCCCCCCACTGAAGCAAAAACTGTCAGTTTAAGAACTGTTTTGAAAAGCTCTCATAGAGAACTTTCAATTGATACTCATATCGGCTACCTTTCATGAAATTTTTTTTCAGGGGCCACTCTTCTGTTCTGTAATCATCGATTCATGGCCTATTTTTTCGAATCCTAAAATGGTTACAAAGCCCTTTAGCTAGGAGCTCTCTCCATTGTTGTACTCATCTTCATGATATCTATCACTCCTGAAATTTTCATGCAAATTCTAGCAAAACTGTAGTCTCTAAGTCGGTAAAAAGCGCATATGACTCCATAGCCATATGTTTCCATAGTAATACAGGGCATATTGCTCCATAGTAATACAGGAAAATTCAAATCGCTATAACTTCGGTAAATACTATTCGATCTTTATGAAACTTTCAGAAAAGATCAATCTTATAAATAGTCATCTCTTTGCTTTTGCTTTTTATTGAGTTTAAAGGTACCGTTTAGATTTTATTCAAGAAAACACAAAATCGATAAATCATACTATTACTAACAAAGTTGAGTGAATTTCGACTTCTCATGTATTTGTTGTTGTTGTACTCATGAAGGCCTACATTCATGATTTTTTTCAGATTTTTCGGATGGAAGGTGTCCAATCGCGAGGCGGGGGGGGGGGTACGCGAAAAGTTCGTACATTTCCCCTTCCCCTGCCCCCCTCGGTACTTATAAGGCAATTTTGAAACTTGTTTGGAGAAGAGATCTTTCCAACGACACCCTACTCGACTACCAATGGTGAAAATTTTTTTTTGAGGGGTCACCTCCCTATATGGGGAGACCCCCCTTAAACACCTTTGAAAAATTTTTCCACTCTTGAACTTTCAAGAGGTCATCATTTCTGACCTTTCTACAAAGTTTCATGGCTGTAACCTCTATAGTTTCGGAGAAAAAGTGCTGTGACATACAGACGGACGGACGGACAGACGGACACAGGTCGTGATTGCAATAGAGTTTTGTATTTTAGTACAAAACCCTAAAAACGAAAGGAGCTACAGTCCGATGGCTAGCTCGGAAGAAGTGCGTCCAGCCACAGTGGCGGGTCCCACACCCGGTCGAAATTTCCGAAATGAGGAGACCGAGTTTGAACGTTTAACAATTCATGTTTTTATTTCTTCAAAGATATACCAAAAAACAACAACTTATCTTTGATATCTATTGTACCTTGCTTTTACATTAATCTCATTGACAAGTTTACGAAAAAAAGATCTAATCTGCAGCTTATTTCCCTTTAAATTTTTGTTTATTTTTTTCTTTTACTAGCAAAAAGCTATTACAATATATTGTATTATAAACTAATTTACTGTGTTCCCTACGCTCATCAGGTATTACCAGCCTAAATAAAAAACCGGATATAACTGCATCAAATAAATGCTCTTTTTTTTTAAATTGCAAAATGTATCAAGTCTGTGTACCTAAACAAGTTAAGTAAGCAGGAGAGTCCTCCTACCAGAAGGACAAACAATTTTGGTACATTTTGCCACCCCCTGATGCATAGAATGACCTTTTTCTTTCAGATTCTTATAGTAGTAGGCCTTTCATTTGATACACAACTTGACAACCTTTGTTTAAAAAATTTTTAAGGACTACTTCGTTACTAGGGGGGGAAATTTTAAATTTTTGGTAAGATCTAAACTTTTGAGAAACCATAATTTCTCACCTTTGCACAAATTCTAGCTTTTATAGTTTCTGAAGAAACTTGCTGTGACGCACGGACAGACGGACAGACAGGTCGCGAAACTAGTATGTCTTTGTAAAAAAAAATTCACAAAGACCGTAAAACAAGTCATTTGGAGAGTGTATAACTAATCTTCTATAAAACGTTAACACTCAATTGTAATATAGAAATTAAATAAAAATTCCAAGAAAGGTTCAGATTTATACTAAATGTTAACAGTTGTTCAGACATCAAAACCTAACTGCTTATTCGCCCACGTAAGGAGATACATAAATCAGTTCACGAATGCATGGTTCTCGACCTGATGCTTTTAAACATATTATTCTTAGATCGTTTGTGTTGCGATCCAATACTTTCGGAATCCAGATTGGTATTCAATATTAGAACTGGTACAGCAGGATCACCACACTATGTGTACTAGTCAATTTTCGTGTGGATCATACAGTTCTTCAAGATATTCATAGTAAGCGGGACACAACTCTCTTCTTTACGGATACGCTTCTTCATGCGCTCATAAACTACTTTGGGTAACTGATCAGATCCATTTGAATGCTATTCTCAATGGAAGTATACTACTCCAAACAATAAAATCTTAACCAACACAATCCTCAAGCACTTGACGAATGTTGTAAGCGGCATATCAATAAAAAAATACTTAGAATTGTAACCTTCGCCATTTTTTTTTTTTTTTGTCCCAATATGCATAGCAAAGAAATATATTTAAGATTCGACTAGGTCAAAAAACCACGTCGGTCGAGTTACAGTAACTTTACCACTGCATTTCAAGATTGCATACTAACATTTGATCACTATAGGAGTGTAATAGCGCAGATGGGCCAAAAATTTTTCAGTTAATTACATCAAGTTATAACGCTTCTTGACACTCATAAAACCCTGGCCAATATCAAAATAATTATCTACAAAGCACTTTCGTTCTAAACCTAACGGTTTCGACACCTATTTTTCCCGATGTATTTAGTCAGCCACAAACTGAAATCTCAACGCGTATTTGCACTAAATCAAACTCACTCGCATGTGTTTTAACCACTGAAACAATAATCACATCTCGCAACGTTAGCCATGATTATGATTATGAAAAACTCCGTTTTGACATTTCCTTTTCTTCTTCTTCTTCTTAGCCTTACAGCCCCTTTCGGGCCTTCGCTTTCTGCAAACAGCGCCTCCAACTGTCTCGGTCCGTTGACCGCGTCATCCAATTCCGAAATCCGAGCAGCGATGAACAGTCTTCGTCGACCGAGTCAGACCAGCGTTTCCTCGGTTTCCCCACTGGCCGCCAGCCTTCAGTTCTCCCTACAAATACCTTCTTGGGTATCCGTTGTTCGTCCATACGATTCATGTGTCCAGCCCATTGCAGCTTCCGCAGTCTTACAATCCATGAGACCTCCGGTTCGTCAAAAATTTCATACAGCTCATGGTTGTATCGAATTCGCCATTGGTCTCCGTCTAGCTTCGCTCCGATTATTCGCCTCAGAACCCGTCGCTCAAAGGCGTTCAATATATTTGCGGATGCTTGGATTAGGGTTCATGTTTCACACCCATAGCATAACACAGGTCTTATTAGAGATTTGTATACTTGGAGCTTTGTTTTTCTGTGTATGCAGCTGGTCTTCAAGATCGTCAATACTGAATAAAATATTTTATTTGCCTCTTTCATTACAGATTCTCGTTATTTTGGCGCCTAAATACACAAATTCGCTAACATTTTCGATACTGTAATCGCCAAGTGTGATATTTTGTGTATTTGAGGTATTTTTCCTCGACTGCGTCATCAGCTTTGTTTTATTTTCGTTGATTTGTAGCCCTACTAGTTTTGCTTCGCTGTCGAGTTTCAGGAAGAGTTCTTTGGCAGTTGTTAGTGACCGTGACAGAATGTTGATGTCGTCCGCATAGGCCACTACCTGGCTCGACTTGTATAGTAATGTACCTCGCGTATCGACAGGTAGCTTCCGTATGACGTACTCCAGAGCCAAATTGAATAGCAATGGGGCCAGCCCATCTCCCTGTTTTAGTCCAATATTTGTGTCTAAGGCATCGGTGAGTTGGCTATTGATGCGGACTTGGGAGGTCGTTGATGTTGCGGAGTTATTTCTTTTTCACCGCAATCAATTTCTAGTTAACACGCTTAGGGAAAATTTCTACGAAGGAAAAATAACCAATTAAAAATGGCTCTGGTTTCCTCCATGACGAATAAATTTATTTCTTTTATTTCTCTTGCGTCCAATTATCACGGCGAGGACAGTAAAGCATCAAGGATTCTTTTGCTTTTTTTTCATTATTCTAAAAACGCACTTAATTTCTGAACTTTATTCGTGTTTCAATATTTCACCGGCAGACAATGCCGCTCTCTTTTACGTGCCCGGCCAGTTTTTCTCATCCGTCTCACGCCCCCAGCCGTCTCAAGGTCACTCGCCCACACTGCCTTCGTCAAGTGGTGATTAAGTGGCGGAGTTCTCCTC
The DNA here is from genome assembly GCA_963969285.1 of Odontomyia ornata. NCBI lineage: Eukaryota > Metazoa > Arthropoda > Insecta > Diptera > Stratiomyidae > Odontomyia > Odontomyia ornata. Next base: position 91,603,592 of record OZ017740.1, on the reverse strand, counting down.
ACCACACTGCCGACGTCAAGTGGTGGTTAAGTGGCAGAGATCTATCATCCAACACTTGCCAGCTAATCGCAATTGTGTAGGGATGACAGAACTCGGTAAGGTATCACTCCGCGGGATCGCCGGTTATGACGACTGTTTGTGGCATAATATTGCCGGTGAAATACGCATACGCGTTGCGGATGCATTTTGCGTGTGCATATGCATATGCGTCGCTGATGCATTTGTGGGTGCATTGCTGATTTATCAAGTAGCTCGCGGGGGGCAAATTGCTCGATTAATACAGAAACAAAAAGGCTAAACAAAGATTAAAGAGCATCTGTGCTTTGAAACAAAGCACTGAGATTAGGAGTAGTACTTACGAAATAACCACTTGAATATGTGTACTAACATACAAACTCTGTCTCTCAATAAGATTAGTCGTTCGTTTTTAAAACACTACATGCTTTCTGAAACACTAAACATTTCTGACATATAGTAGCTGTTGGCCTTAATTAATAATTGCTATCTTATGACGCATAACATTCGTTTTCTCACACATTAACTTATCACTACAAAAACGAGTATTCACCTAACAATCTCAACTATCATGAATGATATTGTCATTGAAATTGTGTGTTAACACGAGAAGGTCTTCCAACAAAGTCATAGCAGTCTCAAAGTGCATTATGATAAGTTAACTAAATCTCAACACATGTGAAATAATTCGCTAGACCTTGTTTCACAACCAGAAAGAACTTGATGAAAACCTGTGATAATGTAGTGTATCTCTTATCGTTATTGTACATCTTGGAAGCTCTACTTCGTGTAAAGATTTTATGGAGCTAAGTTATACTTTACGTTATATGTAACATACGAGTATTCAGTGGTTGCAACTAACGGGTCACATTCAAGTGAAAGAAAATAAATCCGAATAACAACATTGATGGTAGTTGAGTGAGAGGCGATATTAGAGCTCCTCTTAAAAGTAATTTCGCTGCTGATTTTCCCTTCTCATTGTTGCTGGATTGTTTGCAAAACAAATCAACACTCATAATCAAAGTTTGTAGTTGCGAAAAGATTTGTTTGGGTTTTAAGAGAAAATCATTTTAATTGTAATGCACGAGCTCACATGAAATGAATTGCGTTCACGGTTGAAGATCAGTTCGTCTCAGGTTGAAAGACTAGAAAAATGTCGAAGATTTCGCTTGAAAATTTTTGTTGCAGTTACAATGCAATAATTGGAGTTAGTTACGAAATGATTCATCTCATGTGAATGTTTTAATCATAACATATTGAGCTTTTTGTCACTTTTAGGGCGAATTATGGAAAAATACTTGAGAGATTCTCATGAAATATTCTATTGAATTAAAATCAAAGCTTTAAAACTCACAAAACTTTGGCGAGGTAGTATAGTAAATTTTATTAAAAATGAGGAAACGATGTTTTCTGAGAATAAAAGCAAGATATTCATCTATATAAATAGAATTCAGCTGTGTTAACTAATTTTTCGGGCAGAGGCGTAGCCACTTTAACTTTCCACTTCCGCTTTAATATATACTGTTATAAAACATTAGGGATCAAGTTAGAGTAGAGTAGGCAAATTTTACTATCTCGCTTGTAGCTTAGCTCGTGAAATTTTAATTGCTAGAACTACAGAATCGATTTATATCCAGAAGGCACACTTTGCATTTCACTCAAATCAATCACACTGCTTCGGGTATTATTAATTCACTTGCTTTGCTTGTATAGTTTAAAACAAATTTTTGTTTGGAACTGCCAAATTTCAATGAACACAAGGTCACCAGGCCAGTAGAGCGAATTCGTTGGAAACTTTCCTGTGGCTCGAACTATGTTCTAACCTTAAAGTAATAAATTGGAGCAATATAAATCATTATCAGATTTAATATTAACCTTTTTGAATTCCTGCCATTCTTTTTTCAACACGAGGCAAAAAATACAAAAAGTAACAAAAATTGAATTTAAGTTAAGGTCGTGCCAATAATTACAACCATCATTTGAATGCGTCCAAAACTCCGACTAATTATTCCCCTATTAACCTAATTTTTCAAAAAAAGAACTGACCTAATCCTTAAGATCAATTGTAACGGCTAGCCAATGTCTGTGAATAATTCATTGAATATTTTATTATATATTTTAAATTCGTAAAACCTACAACGCAAATTATACTTACCCATTAAAAAACAGAGAACTTGGCTAAAACAATGACCTTCCATGAAAAATAAATTAAGCTTGTTCAAAAACTGCGCGCAAACACGATTTGCTACCATACGCATCAATTTATGGTGTATTGAATGGAATTTTGTATTATTTATAAACAAGCCGGGATAACACAAAGCTTTTATACATGTAAATATACTGGTATATCAGCTGCTTGCTGGTTTGCTTACGAAAAACCCAGATGAGTTGAAGGACATTTGGCTCTAGCAGCAACAATTTGCACACTAAGAATGACGAATTTTGTGTAGGCGAAACAAAATATAGACGCGTGTTCAAAATCAAAACTGGTGTTGCTTTGGTCGTTGAAATAATTTAATCGTAGTATGTTTTCCTCGTGTATAAGACTTTGGAAAAAAAAATTTGATATAATTTCATATGATAAATTGACCTATCATAGAACCCTACGCAATTCAGTTACTGAATTAAAACCTTTCTACAATATCGTTTAAATATTATTTAGACCTTTGTGTGGAATAATTTTAATTTAGAAGATATAGCAAATTCCTATCAAAACAATTGAAAACATTCTTGGAATTCTCACCAGAATGTTGTTATTTAATATTTTTTCCAATGATTTTTTATGTATGATTCATATTAAAATCATCTCTTAATCCCAATGTGTCATTATGTGTTATTGTGCCTTTGGTAAATATTATGCACGGAAATATTCCTGAATGTCGCTCGATTCTTGTACTTTTTTCTCAGGACAGTTTTAATTTTCGTGTCATTAGCTCGAGCTCAAACACTTTCGTTTTAGTTTGCTTCCCAAATCGTAATAGTTTTGCAAAGGCTATTCTGCGCTAAAAACGGACACTCTATCTATAAGTAATCTAAAGATTAAATATGTTGCGTGTGTTGAATTAATTTCCCTCAAAATGTAATAGAAAATCAGCTGATGGCTCAAATATATTATCTTATATCAAAGATGTTATATTTAAACTAAGCGTTTAAAGAGGGGCCAAAAAAAATTATCTTTGGTGAATAATTTACGCTTGCTGTTCGTTCGTGAAAATAAAATAATCATTATTAATTGAAAGGGAAATGAAAATTTAAATTAATTCATTAATATGTCGACGAGTAATCTAAGTAAGAAATTCTCAGCATATGTTTCCAAGGAGACATGTTTCATGGAGTCATGTTTCATCGACGGTCACGAACCGACGCAGACACAGCGTCAAACATTGCTCTATATTCGTCTCACGGTTGCGCTTGTGGTCCGGAGTGAACAAAAGAAGCACCCATCGCGCCGATAGCTTTCTCATGCCCAAATTTTCATGCACACTATGACCCACGCGGTCTTTTGAGATGCCTACTGTCTTAGCCATCTTGCGTTCTTTCATTGGGGTTCTGCCAATACGAGCTCTTGGATTTTTGTCACGTTATCCTCCGTGGTAGCCGTTTTTGGGGCACCAGGATGTTGCGCATCAAAAACCGACGTGCGACCACGTTGAATTTCGTTAAATTAATTTGTTACAGTCAACATCGCAGAAGCAGAGTCACCGTACACAGCATCCAAGCGCTTTTTGATTTCTTTGCACGATTTGAATCGAATCACCGACCGATGTTGCTCTTCCTCCATTTGCCTAAAATCCGCGGACACACCCGCTTCTGCACGCTGTCAAAAACAACTACGAGTCCAATTCGGCTGAAATTTCGGGCTCTTGCAATAATGGCGCCATCGGGCGGTGAGGCTAAGTACTTATCGGACTTCCCTCGTCTGTCACACAGTGATATAAAGGGTTAAAACATAATATGATGTACATGTCGTTGACGTTTTTCTTGAGTTTCTTAATCATTGATATCTGCATATCATATTGTCGCGTGTTATGGTTCGTGGTCAGTAATTTTAATGTTCCGGGAAAACGCACTGTCTTTTAAATTAAGTTAAGAGTTTATTTACTAAGAATGCACAATAATTAACTTCAATATTTTACAAATCGCACTTTAGTTTGCTTTTCACTTGTCCTATCAGTTCATGTTTCCAATGTCTTCAACTATATCACGAAAAACCTTTACTTCACTATCAATCAATATCGCCTTCAACACGCGCTCTACACTATCGCAGTTTTTACTATCGCGGTTTTACTATTCCTCCCATTCATTGAGCTGGGCTTTATATTGGGTCTCTAGTCATTCAATCATTTTCTAATATATTGGCGAATGTTCTGACGAGAACTACCTGGAATATTCGAGCAATTCTGAATATCCGCAGTTACGTCTCTTTCAGATATTGATTATGGATCTACTTGGTCGATTCTTGTGCTTTCAAATACATTCGTTTATTGACCATGATATTATTAATAGTTGCAACAACAATTGCAGCAGTAGCTCGCAGGATTGTTTGGACATGTGACACTGCCCCCACCTCAGTTCTTTTCGCCCCGAAAGATGTGTCGCCAGTGGTAGTTAAGTCTCCCTGGATGTAATATGGGGCAAGACGGTTCAGGTCCACGATTTTCATTTTCGCGCTTGGCTTACGGTGTTCCTGTATGCGATATATGACGTCGTTGATTCGCTTTATAACTCGGTATGGTCCCTCCCAATTATGCTGCAACTTTACGCCGTTGTGGGTTATATAGACACATCAAGTCATCTTGCTGGAAGCCAGTAGAATTTGTATTTAGACCATACCTGATCTTCATGCGGTCAGTAGCCGATTCGAGCTGTTTTCGCACTGTCCGATGTATCTGGTTCAACCGTTGCCTTAGCTCACTTGCGTACTCTGAGATCGTTTGGGGTTTCTCAGGGGGTGTTCCGAACTTTATATCAGCCGGCAGACGAATAGTCTTTCCAAAAATGACTTTGGCTGGAGCTTCACCCGTCAATGCATGTTCAGCGGCTCTATACGCCATCAAGAATAATGGGATGTGCCGGTCCCAGTCCCTTTGGTTCTTGTCAACCATCTTGGCCGGATGTTTATTGAGCGTGCCGTTGAAACGTTCGACCATTCCATCCGATTATGGATGCAGCGGCGCTGTCCTGTTTACTCGTACATTTCGCCAAATACTAGTGATTCAAAGGTTCGGCCTTGATCCGAATGTAGTTAACAAGGTACGCCATACCTGCTGACCCAATTTGACACTAGCTGATCCGCTACAGTAGTTGCTTCCTGGTTGGGAATGGGATAGACCTCGGGCCACTTGCTGAAATAACCGGCCACATCCAGCGTGTATCGATTTTCCCACTCGGATTCAGGAAATGGTCCTGCGATGTCTACAGCAATCCTTTCAAATGGTACCCCCAAGTTATATGTTTGCATTTGTCCTCTCAGTCGTCGCTTTGGACGTTTGACGGAAGCGCAAATCGTGCATCTACCACAACAGTCCTTTACGTCTTCACGAGCGTGGAGCCAGTAAAACCTTCCCGCAATTTAGCTATGGTCTTGTTAACACCAAGGTGGCCTCCCGAGGATTCTTCGTGCATTTCCTTAACCACATCGAGGATTCGGCTTTCAGGAAGTATAATTTAAATCCTATAGGAGCTGCCACCCGGCGCTTCCCATTTCCGCTTGACTACGCCACCCTCCACCTGAAGGGAGTTCCATTGTGCCCAATAACTTTTCAGGGTGGTGCCATGCATCGAAACGTCCTTCCACTCAGGTCGCCCAGTTGTCTCCTTCCATACAAGTAATGGTCCGATGTCTTCATCGGCTACCTGGGCATTTCGAATCTCCTCCGATGACCAACCTTCATCGAATTCGGCCGTTATCACTCGCAGATCAGCGGTCGGCTCCTTTTCCTCAATCCGTCTGCAATGCTTGCAGTTAGCTGGACATGGGCGACGAGATAGGGCGTCAGCATTTCCATGAACTCCGCCCTTCCGATGAACAATTTTGTAGTCGTATTACTGCAATCTTTCGATCCATCTCGCACTTGTCCCTCGGGTTTTTTGAAGTTAGGCAGCCATCTCAGCGATGCATAGTCTGTTCGAAGAACAAATTTCTGGCCATATAGGTACTTGTGGAACTGCTTGGTAGCCAATAGCTCCTTCCTAGTCACGCAATAGTTCCTCTCACTTTTTGAGAGAACTCGTCTGTAATACGAGAGGATTCTTTCTTCGTCATTGATCTGCTGGGAGAGTACAGCTCCATTCCCGCCGTTGCTCGCATCGGTATCAACTACACACATTTTTCCGGGTTTTTGATATGCCAGCACGGGTGAGTCACACAGCTTCTCCTTCAAGGTTTCAAAGGCTGCCTGCCATTGTTCATTCCAGACATACGGACGATTTTTCTCAGTTAGCTGATGGAGACACCTAGCAATTTTGGCAAAATCTTTGACGAATCTTCGATAGTAGGTTGCCAGACCCAGAAAACTTCGTAGTTGGCGTTTGTTGTTTGGTGTTGGCCAGCTTTTCACGCCTTCAATTTTCTCATGGTCTGTTTAGACCCCTTCTGTTGATACAACGTGCCCCAGGTATTTTACTTCAGCTGCGAAAAGTTTACACTTGTCGTTAGGCATTCGAAGGCGACCCGGACCGTTGCAAAGCCCAAATGGCATCACCACAAATTGCCACAATCCGGTCCCAACTGAAAATGCGGTCTTCTCTCGGTCCTTCTTGGCGATTTCTACCTGCCAGTAGCCTCTCTTGAGATCGAGTGTACAAAACCATTTTGCGTCGGCCAAAGTGTCCATGATGTCGTCGATCCGTAAAAGCGGGTAACTATATTTCTTGATGACGTCGTTAAGCTGCCTATAGTCGATACAAAAACGAGTGCTACCATCCTTTTTCTTTACTAGAACTACTGGCGCGGCCCATGGACTCATAGAAGGCTCGATAACCCCTTGTTTTTCCATGTCCGAGATCAGTGCGCTCACTTCTCCTTGTTTGGCTATGGGAAGACGTCTCGGTGCTTGTCGAATCGGCTTGGCTCCCTGTGCATCTATGGCATGAGATACCATACTCGTTTGGCCTGGGTCATACGGGGCTGTTGAGAAGATATCACTATACTTGGTGACTAGATCAGAGGCTTGCTTGAATAGATGCACTGGTAATTTGGTCTGCTTCAATATTACAAACGTGAATTCCCGGGCTTTGTCTGTTTCTTGCCTCCTTTTCCAATGATGATCGTGAGTAGCTTCCAAAGAGATGATGGTGGAAACAAGCTGGCAGCTGCCGATGACTTCTCCCGTTTTGATGCTTGTGGTTAAGTCTACGGCGTCAACGACTCTCACCGGCACGTATCCGTTCCTTATAGATCTTACAAGGCTTCGTCCTACAATCAAACTGCGCAATGCCGACGTCTTCCTTGGCTCTATCAGATAAGATCGGTGGTCTCCAGAATCACCATCGAGCTTGGCCCATACAATGCTCTCGGAAGATTTCGGTACATTAGTGTCAGCACATACTACCACATTCATCTTGGGAATTTGGACGCTGGAATCCTCCATCAATACTTCGACATTCCGCCATTTCAATACCCGTTTACCCAAATCCAACGTGATTTCATGTGGTCGCAGAAAATCTATTCCGAGTATGCAGTCATCCATAATGTACGCGACTGGAAGTTGACCTCTCCATGGACAGGTGCAGTTTCTCCCGTAGCTGTCCGTAGTGAGAAAATCCTGCCGTTGTGACGAAGCTTTTGCCTCACTACGTCTGGTCGGATAATCGATCGGGTTGCACCAGTGTCGATTGTTATGGTGCAATGTTCTCTGTCAACTTGACCCGGATGTAGTCTTGACACGGTGATGGTGGTGATGGGGACGCAAATCCTCCTAGCCAACCTCTGCCCTACGAAGTTGGCCCCCTCAGTTTGAAGGGCTTCCATTCTGGGCTCTTGACTCGGTCTGGATCTCCTCCACCCTGGACTATAGCTCGGTTTTCTTCGCTTCTTGCAGTCTCTTTGCAGGTGCTCCTTCTCACCGCAATTCTAGCATCTAGGCGCACCATTTACCTGCGGCTCTCGTTCAATTTCCACGTGCTCACACCTGCACTCGTCTGTCACTTCCTCGCGAACCCGGGTAGTGGTACGAGTCATATTTTTTGCTGCCTCAAGCTTTAACTGTTTGCTTTCGAGCTAAACGCACGGCTTGTTGTAATACCTAGTCCTTTAATGCGCTGATGAATGCTTCTGTTGCTGCGTCATTTCGATGTTCTGGATCGTAAGCTGAATAAGCCAAAAGTGCCAATTGCTCAATGTCTTGGGCTAGCTGCTGTAGAGTTTCGCCAGACTTCTGCATCCGATAAATCTGTTTCAGGTTATCGTCTCCATAACGCATGTCAAGCGCATTCATTATGACAGCCGAGTTTGAGTGCAACTCAACGGGAATAGTCTGCAAAAGCTCGGCAGCTGGAACTCTTAGAGCAAGAATTAATGCAGGTGCTCGTTCCTGCTCATTCCAGTGATTTGTCCTGGCGGCGGCTTCAAACTCGGTTTTGTAAATACTCTAGACCGTTTGCCCGTCGAATATTGGTGCGTTCACATTTCTGGATGTGCCTTGCGCTGCGGTTATAACCGGGGCTGGTGAGGTGGTTACTACTGCCTCCGCTGCTTCCAATACCTTTTTCATGCTTTCCATCTCATGGTTGATTCTCTCCTCGACCTGGTAAACCTTTTCCTCGACGCATTTAATTTGTTTGGTCAGACTACCGAGCTCGGCTTTTATTTCGGTTGACTGTTTCTCCAGCTTCTGTGTGATGTTTGCCTTGATTTCGAATGCTTGTTGGTCCAGCTTCTGGTCTAGCTTCGCAGTTAAACTGGATGACTGTTCATTTAGCTTCGCAGTTAAACTGGATGACTGTTAATTAAGCTGCGCTGATTGTTCATTTAGCTTCGCAGTTAACTGGATGACTGCTGTTGCCGCTCTTGCTGCATCAGCATCAACATTTGCATCAGCGTGTTTTCTGGTTCCTTTAACTTTTGCGTTTCTTCTTCTCCCTTAAGCTCCGACATGGTAAATTCATTAATTTTTAAATGGTAGCTTCTTGGTAAGGTTTCACTTTCAAAATTTTCGTTCTCACTTCCGACACCACTGTCGCGTGTTACGGTTCGCGGCTGATAATTTTAATGTTCCGGGAAAGTGAAACCGCACTGTCTTTTAAATTTAGTTAAGGAGTTTATTTACTAAGAATGCACAATCATTAATTTCACTATTTTACAAATCGCATTTTATTTTTATTTTCACTGGCTATCAATTTATATTCCAACTGTCTGTATTACGAAAATCACTTCACTATCAATCAATATCGCCTTTAGTTCGCTCCACTCTTATCGGAGTTTTTACTATTACCCTTTCCCATTTATTCAGCCCGGCTTTATATAGGGTCTCTAGTCATTCAATCCTTTTCTCATATATTGGCGAATTTTCTGACGCGAACTACCTGGAATATTCGAGCAATTCTGAATACCCGCAGTGACGTCACTTTTAGATATTGATCATGGATCTACTTGGTCGATTCTTGTGCTTTCGAGTACATTCGTTTATTGATCATGATGTTATTAATAGTTGCGACAACAATTGCGACAGTAGCTCACAGAATTGTTTGGACATGTAACAGTATATTAGGTTCAGTACAAGTCCCTTCCACCCAACTTGTGTGTGTATAATTTCTGTTTATTTTGTTCTTTTTAGGACCATCGCCCCCTTGAGGCCTTCGCTTAAAAATAGAGTATTTCATTGTCTTGATCGTATGTGTCAGGCGCACGAGAAGGTCCGTATCACGCTTTGGCCGTGTATCCGCCCACCTAGCTGCGATACATTTTGGTTTTATTAAACCAGCACGTATCACTAAACAGGCTTATAGTCCGTCTGAAGAATCATTTTAAACAAATCTCGGTGTCGTCAATGGGATTCGAACCAGGAATCTCCGGCTTGCGGGTGATTGCTTTAAACACTACACCACGCCTACTACTGGGTATAATATCATGACAATCAACTTGACCCTTCGAGTCTTAAATATTTTATTGTTTAAATGGTACGGAAAAGTTTTTGATAAGTCGTGAACCGTTACAACATATCAGCTATAACATAGCTGTTACTACAGTAGAATACTTTAAGAGCTTCTCATAACATGTTCGATTGGTGATCGAGACCCGAAACTCTATGGAATATATGGATGTAAATAAATAACAAGTCAACCCAAGTGGTAGCCTATGCAGACAACATTGACATTTTGTCACGTTCGTTAACAACTGCCAAAGAAGCATAACTAGTAGTACCCAAACATCATGCTTGGCGAATACAGTATCCAAAATGTGAACGACTTTGTACATTTAGGCGCCAAAATAACGAGGATCGCTATTGAAAGAGACGAAAACCGCCGAAGAGTGCGGATCGCAAATAAAATATTTTATTCAGTTGCGACGACCTTGAAGATCAGCTACATAAACAGGAAAATAAAGCTCCAAGCATAATAATCTATGATAAGACCTTGCTATGTTATGAGTGTGGAAAATGGACCCTAACCCAAGCATCCACAAACATATTGGGCGCCTTTGAAAGGAGGGGTCCCGAGCGAATAATTGGAGCGTAGCCAGACGGAGACTAATGGCACATTCGATACACCAAGCTGTATGAAATTTTTGACAAACCGGAGATCTCAACGATTGTAGGACTGCGGAAACTGCAATGGGCTGGCCATGTGAATTGTTTAGATGAACAACGGATACCCAAAAAGGAATTTGTTGGGAGAAGTGAAGGGTGAAGACCAGCGCTGGTGTGACTCGGTCGACGAAGACAGTCCATCGCTGCTGCAATTTCGAAATTGGAGGACACGTTCAACGGACCGAGACAGTTGGAAGAGCTTTTTGCAGGAATTGAAGGTCCTAGAGAGGCTGTGGTGCTACGAAGAAGAAGAAATAAAGAACATAAGTAACGATGGTTGGGTGGAAAAAGCTGGAGTCATATAAAAATTCAACTTAATAGATTGAACCAAAGGCAGACAGTAGTCATCTCCCAACGAAGGAATAAAAATAAGTAACTGGTGAGACACTGAAGATGACTCAAAGGATTCGAAATGCATCTGTTCTCTCAATAAAGCAAGGCCCGGTGGCTTTTCAAGAAAAAAACTGGTGAGAAACGTTTGTTGAGAGTTGGTAAGCAAAGTGAAGTCGAAACGGAATTGGAAAAGGGTTTAGTTTGGTTTAGTTGAAAAAATTTAAGTTACTGGCAAGAAAATGCTTCAGTAGAAAGATGATATACTATGTGGATGAACTCGAAAGAAGTCTCAGCGAAGGGCTTGAAAAAGCTAACTCAGCTTTTTGAGATTCTTGAATCGTAAACTAAAATTAATCGGCAGGAAATTCTAGATAAGCATTGAAATCTGTATAAAAAGAACATGGGGCTCAAACATGACACATTTTGCGCATATTTTGTATGGCAGGAAAAGTGCAAATTCTGCAGAATGCCAATTAGCAGATATTCCAAAATTATTTGAATAAACTTAGCTGTTAAAAAAGATGATTTTTTTTTTGCATAAAACTAGCGAGAATTAACCATTAACCTAAAATACATATTGAACTCAATCGCATCCTAATGCAATTTTTTTCATAGCATTATTCATCTTTAGTGAGTCGAATGCCAACACATCATATCAAAGATTTCTTTCTTTTCTAATCTGCAAATTTTTTTGGTACCTCACAAATCATCATAATCAAGTCATCTGAATAATCTTACACCTACATCACAACATGAGAAAAATAAAAACGAAGTAAAAGGCAAACATCGAGGAAGTATTTAATCCAACGCATTTTATTTGCGCTCTACTAATGAACAAGAAAATTTGCTGCGTACTAGGTACAAAGATATTAATTTTTTTGGAAGGTTTCAGCTGTTTATTCACCCCTAAAAATTTTGAAAGTTACGTCTGATTATATATTTATTATTCAGCTGAAAACAAGCGATTATAATTTTTATCCATCGTAAAAGTACGAGTATAAATAATGGATTTAAAAATATTCGTTTCCCACCAATTCGCAGAAATTAAATTATGCCTTTTAATATTTTTATCTCATAAATTCCAATTAATTGCCACTGGCATAAACACTCGTGTACGGTGTAAAATAGGCAAGTTTATGTAAATATTTAACAGGATTATCGATATCTGTTTATTTACTACTCATTGCTGTACCCAACACAACTAAATAACATCCCTCTTAAAATTAATTTCGTCTTGATTTGTTAGATATAAAAAAGAAAATAAACATCTTTATTTCTAATAATACGTTTCCTGAATTTTCAAACATTTCCTCTTCGATTCTATACAAAAATAGATTAGGCAAAACATTGGATTATTCACATTCACACATGTCGAACAAAAAATAGAAAAAATAGTGTGGACGCACAAAGAAAAAGATACAGGGCGGCAAGTGAATAAACTTATATATTATATTGTAGATACGTGGTGCGAATTTAATCAAAATGGAACACTTTTGGCATGACCACGTGATATAAACAAATTTGGTTGGCTAATGTTCAATCAACTGATTTGGTTTCTCTCTCTTTCCTTCTATGATTTGTCCCCTTCGCCACCTCGCTGACAATCGAAAAATAAGAAAGCAAACATTAAAGCGTTGGGGTAGGGTATATAGAACTACGACCGAATAATGTTCTGGCATTCCATGTATGTTTGTTGTTTACCTACTTGCTGCTAAAAGTTTTGCGATAATGCGTGAAAATTAGCACACACTTGCCTGTTAGCAGTTTATCAAAATAAATGATAATGGTGATAAGCTGAGCTATAAGAGGCGATTAATCACCAGATGTACATATGTCGGACAGACAAATTGGTCCGTACATATGACACGCAAAAAATTAATACATAAAATTCGCATATAACTTGATAAAACCGGAACAGAAAGATTTGGTTGAATTCAGTTATTGTTTTCGAGATTTATAAGTTATAATATATTATTTTGTTGTTGAAATCGAAAATTGGCTGTGTTAATTTTTTGGCTTAAATTCCAGTTTAAATATTTTTTTCGGTGCATTCGTCCCTACTGTATGAATGTGTCTTATAAAATCTTTTCATATTTATTCTATATTAAAACGGTGTGGATCAGATATTTAAAAATTAATGAGGACATAAACACTTATAGTAAGTTGGTATACAGATTGGGCTGAGTAAATCGGCACTAAGTGCACCATACTTTACTAACCATCACGCCGTGAAGTCAGAACCATCGGAAATACTATGATTTAAAACTACACTTCCCAGAAAATGCATCCTTACACAACGAAAAGAAAAAAAAAAAAAACACTTCAAAAAAATCACTGTACAGAAAACTTGTGTTAAAATTTTTTATCAAAAATTTTTAATTAATACCTTACCAATATTTGCTAGACATCATTTCTGTCTGAAATGAAACAGAAAAAGTATTCATACATAACAAAAAAGCTTTTTGGTTAAATTTAGGTGTTTAATAACTTGTCGGGTAGCCTTTTTGCTTGGGAACCTCCTTCAATCGATTTATTTACTTATTCGCCAAACAAGGCACAATTATACATACAGTCTTCCACAAAAGTCAAGGTACAGAGAATCGGTAACTGAAAATTGTATTACTGAATCAATATTTTTATTTGAAAACCAAAAGTTATGAAATGTTAATGATACGAGTTCTGTTGAATTTAAGTTTTCATAAATTTAAAGGGATTCGGCAATAATGATCATTGAAGACAATAATTTTTTGTTGGCAATGTCTCTTTTCTACTCCACAAAAGTCTTGGTACAGTTGCAGAAAATGCCCTGTTATTTGTAAAAAGTGGAATCCCCCAAGTTCATATTATCAGAGTGAGTTAACAACCGTAGGCCGCTGTCTTTAATATCGCGTCCGTATTCGTGGTGTTTTTTTTTATTAATAAAATTTTTAAAAAATGAGTCGAAAGGAGTTGAGTATTAAGGAGCGTGAAATAATTATTAATCTGCATTCAAATCAGAGCAAATCAAATTCTGAAATAGCTGAACTAGTGTTGCGAAGTCGGTCAACCATTCAAAAAGTGATAAATCGATTTAAGAAGGAAAATAGAGTGGAAAATGTGCTCCGAACAGGTCGTCCATCTAAACTAAGTGCAAAGGACAAGAGAAAAATTTCGCGAATGGTAAAACAAGATCCATTTCTAAGCTGTAGAAAAATCTGCGATGTTCTTGGAATTAATGATAAGAAGGAGGTTAGCGCAGAAACTGTGCGTAGAGCTGTCGTAGAAGCTGGATTTTCATCTCGTACGCCTAGAAGAAAACCTCTTGTAAGTTCCATAAACAAACAAAAAAGAATAACATTTGCAAAAGCATAACCAATAACGTTTTGGGATAATGTTTTATTTTCGGATGAGTCTAAATTTTGTATATTTGGTGTAAATGGGCATAAGAGGGTCTGGCGAAAAGTAGGAGAAGCATTTAATCCCAAGAACACTATTAAAACAGTAAAACATGGAGGCGGTGGTGTGATGGTTTGGGGTTGCATGGCTGCTGCTGGAGTTGGAAATCTGACATTCATCGAAAATACTATGGATCAGAACTCTTATTTAGAGATTCTACGAAACAACATGAAACAAAGTGCAGCCAAATTAGGTATACGAGAAGATTTCTTGTTTCAACAGGACAATGACCCTAAGCACACTGCGCATAAAGTTCGAATGTGGCTATTGTACAATACTCGCATGCTTGCTACACCGCCTCAAAGCCCTGATTTGAACCCTATAGAGCATCTTTGGAATGAGCTTGAGACAAAAATCCGAAAAAGAGTGACATCAAGCAAGGCGCAGCTTAAGGATGTTATATTGGAGGAGTGGGCCAGAATCAGCAGCGAATTTACTAAAAAATTGGTATATTCTATGCCTAAAAAACTGAAGTCAGTAATTCAGATGAAAGGATATCCGACAAAATATTAAGAAAAGTATAATTCAAATAACTATGCAAGACTATAATTACAATTTGTATCATTTTTCTTTAGGTGTACCATGACTTTTGTGGACTTCATTCATTGACTTTCCAACACATCATATGTAATAATATATTAATACGACAGAATTTTCGTTTTGTTTTACACGAATTTAAAGTGTAATGATTATAGTTGAAGTAATACCAAAAAAAATTTATCACTATAGGTTTTTTAAATAAAAATATCAAACAATTTTCATGATATTTATCACTGTACCTTGACTTTTGTGGAAGACTGTATGTATGCACAAAATTAAGTAATTGCATATCAAATTCACACAAACATACAATAATATCGTCTCTTATGGATGAATTGAGGACTTTTAATATTTTTGACTTAAAACAGGTCTTGGAAGTGGTTGGGGAGTGATGATCACTAAACTTGTTAAATATTTTGCAACACCTGTTAACCGGCTCATTGTCTGCATAATTGGTGTGATGCGTATTCGTGGTTGACATGGGACTATGTCTAACGACTCTAATAGGATCACGGAAGTATATCTTGTCTGACAGAAAAGGAACTTGAATATTACACCTTAAGACGTCAAATGTTAGACATGCAGCCAAAGCGACTCTCCTGGAGGCGAGTGATGTCAGGTTTAATGTTTGAAGTCGATCCTCATAAGATGGTAGATTATGAAAAGAAATGGGGTCATGCAGGGATCTTAATGCGAAGAGTAGAAATTGTTTTTGTACAGACTCACGTCTACGGCTATAGATATCGTATATAGGACCCTAGATTATGCAGCCATATTCGAGAATAGGACGGACTAGTGAAGTGTGCAGTGATTTTGTTGCCCAAATATTCATAAATTCTTTTGCTCTCCGTTTAATAAAACCTAGCATCTTATTGGCTTTACACAGAACTTGATCATAATGAAGGTTGAATCTGAGTTTCGTGTCTAAGACTACGCCAAGGTCTACAACTTTTTCAACTCGTCTCAGTTGTATGTTATTGATTTCATAATTATATATGATGACATTCCTTCTTCTTGTAAAGCTTATTACCTGACATTTTTCCAAATTGAGTTCAAGATGATTCTCAACGCACCATTGATGGAGGATGGTTAATTTGGATTGGAGAAAAGAAACATCGGTTGAGGATTGTATTTTATGATACAGTTTGAGGTCGTCTGCGTAAAAAAGGTGCGAAATATCAGACAGCACTTTTGATTGAGATAAAGATATTGAAGAAAAGTGGGCCGAGATGACTGCCTTGAAGAACCCCAGAGATGACATTGATCTCACGCGATAACCGACCTTGAAATTTAACAAATTGTTTTCGGTTTTTCAAATAGGACTGAACCCAGCGGAGCAGTGAACCGGATATGCCAAAGTTACGGAGTTTCTTTAACAATATCCCATGGTTCACTCTATCGAACGCTTTGCTAAAATCTGTGTATATGGCATCCATTTGGTTTCCTTGCTCCATGCTACAAAGAATATAAGACGCCAATTGATTAGATTTGTGGTAGTAGATCTATTTTTACGGAACCCATGTTGCTCTTCATTAAGAAATGGTTCAATTAGGGGAGAAATTTTACCACATATAATTTTCTCAAACAATTTAGGTGTAGTAGATAAGATAGCAATACACTACAAGCCGTTTTTCACCTTTTTTATGGATTGGTGTTATAAAGGATGGCTTCCAAAGCTTATAAAAGATACCACTAGATAGTGATTTATCGAAAATAATGAAGAGGGGTCTTATCAGTTCATTTTTGCAGAGGGCAAGGAGCAAGGAGGAATAAGATCTAGGCCAGGCCCAAAAGAAGATCAAGGTCTTTGATAATTTGGAGAATTTCATCTTCAGAAATTGAAATACTGTTTATAAGAGTCCTTGACTTTATTTCCGATGACTCAAGGTTTGGTAAAGTAGCAGGATTGGAGTAAACATGCTGAAAATGGTCGGCAAAAAGCTCACAGATCTGTTCTGTACATGATGACATCAAGTCTTTGTATGCCATTACCAAAGGATAGCCATTGGTTTTAAGCTTAACGTTTACAAAATCAAAAAACTTTTTAGGATTGGAAATAGTTTCTTGAGCTATGACGTTAACATACTATTGATATGCCTCTTGAGATATAAGCTTAAATTCAAGAGCCAGGTCGTTATACCTTCTCTTTATCGCGTTGCTTGCATCATTCCTTCTTTTTAGGAGCTTGTAAAGTTTATTTCTTTGATTACGTAAATGTCTGAGATCACTCCCCAGCCATGGTTCCGAAATCTTGTCTCTTTTCTTTATTTTAGGTATGAATGATTCAACGGCGTCCAAGATTATGCGGTAAAAGGTGGATAGAGTCGTATCCAAGTCTAACGTTGACAGGGTATCATTCCAATTCACTCGAGATAAAAGTTTATAAATGTTATCATAATCCCCATTGCGAAAATCATATACAATAGTGGAATTGTACGATATAGAATTACAATTATCAGGAGTGGACAATTCAACAGTAAAAGCTGAGTGATAAACTGAATTAGAAAACAGATGCTCGTTGTCATCAGTTAAACAGACGACTACTTCGTCATATGCGTTAGAAAAAATAAGGTCTAACCATCTGCCATTTCGGTTGGGTATAGGAGCTGTTTGCTGCAAATCGTTACTATAAAAGGTGCTTATAAGATTGAAATCAATACTATCTAAGAGATTGATCAGAAGAAGGAGACTGTCTTCTTCATCGACCACAAATTTTAAGTTTGGTCGATTAAAATCACCAGTAATGATAATGATTTTGGGGAGACATAGAACACGCTAATATATACGCTAGATATTCCCATCTTTATTTTAACCACTTTATGCTGAAATAATTTGTATTGCGTGGAGCTTACTAGTTCACTCATAAAGGATTTGTGTACAACGATTAATTCACCACCTCCTCGTGACTGTCCGGTGCTGTGAGGGTCCCTATCGTCTCTGTAAATACTCCAATTACTATCAAGGATCTCTTCGTTAATGTGAGAATCGTTCAACCATGTTTCAGAAAGGGTGAGGATATTAAAATGGCACGATTTTGCGTCTAAAAAAAGTTTGTTTAACTTACTGCGCATACCACCACAGTTATGGTAAAATAACTTAAAATTTGTCTCTAGCCCTTTGCAATGACGAGATATGATTAGAGCCAACATGAGATGCGTATACTTCAAGATCTTTTTTTGCCTGATGTAAGGTAATACCAAGCTCTTCATGGTAGGAGAAATACAAAGACGAAGTTCCTCAAGATCAATTGGAAGACCTTCTCTTTGAATCATGATTTTTAAGCTGGTTTTCGTTCTCCCGTCAATGCAAGTTGTATCTGGAGCCTTGTGAATATATGACAGGTAAAGCCGAACGGAATCGTAAATTTTATTATCTCTGAGTCGAGATAATAGACATTTTTTTCCAGGTCAGCACCCGAAACCATAGTGACCTTGACTGTAGGTGGCAACAGCGGGTCTAAAAAGGATTGGTTGGTGTTAGTTGAGGCAAGTGACACGGGTTGTAAAATTGATCCAGGCGAAATTGGACATAAGTCTTCTCCGCGCACAAAGTTATTGTAAGTACCCTGTACAGAAGAAATTAGGCAGGAATCTACTTTCGGTTGTTGTGCACAAGAAGTCTCTGAGTCTAAGACTGTTTCCAGTGGACTATCACTGTCACTATTAGAGTGCAGTTTAGGGTCGACTTACGAAGTGCTGCAGTCATTCAATCGTTTAGAAAGATAAAGTGGGGATTGAGGTTTGGGATTTATGGTAGTAGTAGAGAAAGAAAATGCAGAAGTTTGCTTCATGATTTGAATCCGCAAGTCTTTTTATACGATTATCCCACTCTTCAGCTGACCAAAAAGTTCCAAATTTGTAGATGTATTTAGGGGTTTTTGAGTTTGGAGGTGGTAGACAACTGAGCTGAGTGTCAATTGAGCAAGGAATCTGTGGCACGTTGTGAAGATTATGTTGTTCACTATGCATTTTTTGTTGCCCTTCCATGATGTTGCTGCACTTCTTTTCAAGCTTATCGAGTTTAGCTAAAAGCTGAGACACATCATCTTTGTCACTTGGCTTATTTAAAGATGAGGCTAGTTTCTCAATGTTTTTGTCATGGTTTTCTATAGTTTTCACGATGGTGCTATGAAGAGATGTAGAATTCTTGCAGCATTCACTATCCTTCAACGAATGGCATGAAACAGTCTCTTTAATAGATGTAAGTTGTGATGCAAACATTTCCAGGGTTCTACTCACTTTTGTGTTGCTTTCTGAAATTCTGGCAGCTAGTTCATCAAATCTGCATGCCATTTCCACGAAGCTTTCGTTGTTGGCTCGAGACTGAGTTTGCTGCCGCGAGATCAGGTGATCTTTCTCATCGTTCAATTTATCGATGTAGCCTATCAGCCTGTCGTGCATGTTTTTTAGGGTGTTTTCGAATCCCATGGCATAGAGTGGACCAATATGGATGTGTCCTGCCTAGTTATTTTTCCCCATTCATCCAAAATACTCCGTTTTAGCATTTCCTTGGAAGTAATGCTGTGCTGACGAATCCTGCGCTCTAGCGAATTCCACAAAAGCTCGATGGGATTGAGATCTGGGGATCGGGGTGACGTATGCTTCAACTGATTATTCGTATTTTACAGCAACCAAAGCTGAACGTTGTGTGCCCTGTGCTTGGGATCGTTATCGTGCTGGAACCAAAAATCCTCACCGAGTCCTAACTGGCGAACACTGCTTCATACCGGTCTTCAAAATGTTTAGATAAGCATATTGATTTTGTAGGTGCACGCGGATGTCAGTGGCGGAAGTGATTCTTCTGAAGAGAGGAAAGAAAAATGTGTCTGGAAACAAAGGGGAAGGAGAAGCAGAGGGAGTCATATAATTTCGAAAGTGTAAGTTATTTATGTGTTAAATTTGCTTCTCTCATGGACAAGTACACAGATTCTCGTTGCTCTTCTTTTTTTTTATATGTCTTTGCACCACCTACACCATTTTTAACAGTTGATTTCTTTCTCGAGGGCAGTACCACTCTTCTGCCACACTGTTACACAAGCGGCGCGTTGGAAACAACACCAGCTTTTTTCCCTTGATGCCAAATATGCAGAACTTGATTTCATCCGAGAATAATATACAGTGAGTGGAAAAAGTGTACGTACGATCAAAAATTTTCAATAAAAAGCAATATATGACCAAAACGTCATAATTATTTCAAAAATTAATTGCAAAATAAAAGAATCTTAAGACTAGCAAATAAGAATGTACTTAAAAAATAAAAGCTCAAACATTCAAAGGTGGGGAAAAGTTCCTTGAAGCGCTAAGCCTCCGTCTATGACGCGCACAGTCTTCGTACGATCATTCCTCTGGAATATTAAACATCACCAAATTATATTAAAAACTAAGAATTGAGTTTTATAACTCACAATTAATATTTGGCAGGATATCTCTTTGCTTTAATAATAGCCTGCAGTCTCCTCGGCATTGATTTAATTAGGTTACTGGTCACATCATTGGAATTAAATTCCATTCTTCTTGTTGTGCTGATTTCAGGGCTGCCTTGCTTGTCAGATTCCTTTTTCGAACCCGCTTGTCTGAAACATCCCAAAGATACTCTATAAGATTAATATCCGGAGATTGCGGGGGTGTCCGCAATACTCGGGGTGTATTATGCTTGTATAAGAGCCAAAGCCGAGTATTCTCCGCAACATGCTTTGGGTCGTTATCATGCATGAAGATACAATCGTTCCATATTCCCATTTTCTTTGCACTTGGACCCAAATTATTCTTCAGGATATATATGTAATATTCGTGGTCCATTATACCCTCAATGATTACTAAATTTCCTACCCCGAAAGCACGCATGCACCCCCCAGATTAAAACAGAGCCTCCTCCATGTTTCACTATTGGACATAGATTTTCCTTTTGCAGCTCTGTGTTTGCTGTGCTCCACACCATACATTTTCCGTCGGAGTTAAAAAGATTGAACTTGCTCTCATCGGTAAATATCACTCGTTCCCAGAATTCGATTGGCTCTTTTTCGCGCCTTTTAGCAAATTCCAGGCGCTTCTTTCGATTGACCTCAGTAACAAAATATTTCCGCCTAGCTGTACGACCACGATAACCAGCCTATCGCAAGACATTCCTTACTGTACTTAGCCCAGTCATATTAGGGCTTTCACCTCGGAATGAAAGATAATAAGCTGCAAATTGGTATGAACCTTTGTTTTGTCATTCTAAATGTTGTCTCAAAAGTCACAATCGTTATCGTGTTCGCGTCTCAAGATATTCAAGGTCAAAGGTCACAAAAATCGGTTTTTCGCGAATATCTGGCTTCCTATCGGTTAAATGAGATTTGCATTTATTATAAAAGTTGTAGGCTATAAAATTCCCTACAACTTTTGTTTAAACTTTTTTTTCATACGACCAACCGTTTTGAAGGTAGAGCGCGAAGAGTGCACATCGTACAGTCATATACGGCCTAATGCAAGGTCAAGCGTGAGTTATGGTTATCAGTACGTTATAAAGTCAATTATTTACTTGGAAATTATAATTATTAAACAATGCCTATTATTTATGTACTAACTATTAATTATTTATATTTAATTAAAGTAAGTAACTTGATTATTTATATATAATTATTCATATTTAACTATTTAAGTATAAAATATTATTAATTCTGGATTATATATTTTAGTTTTATTTTAAGTTAAAATGATAGTAAGAGTATATATTTTACACATATTTTTATTTATTATTAAATACGGCATAATATACATTTATCAAAATGTGAGTTCAAATATCAAAAGTATCTTTGTTGATTTTAATTGTAATGAAATTGGAAATGGAAGCTAATTATCTTCTTCTTGTTCGTCGTCTTCTTCTTCTTGTCGCTCAAAAATGTTCGATTCATTGTCATCATCCTCATTATCTGTCATGTTCATCTCCAAACCTTCCAGAATATCGGGATCATATGTATTTTCTTCATCGGGATTACTTGGATACAGTGAAGCGTTGAGGCAAGCTTGTCCGTTGCACTGGCTGCAAGCTAAAGAACATTGTAGCCCTGATTTTCTGCATCCACAGCGGGAACCACAACCATTTTTGCAATTGCAAAATATTACGTTTAGTAGTTCGGCTGGTGCTGGAGGTAATAACGTTCGTATGGGCTCCAGGATTTCATTTTCAAGATCCAGCCCCATTCTTTAGGTTCTAAGTCCTTCCCTAACCACGTTTGAATCTGGTAGTAGACACGTTTTATGTGTTGATGAGCTGCTACACTTGTTGGTGGAAGTGTTGACAGTTGTACAGGTTTATTTAGTTTTGTAAATTTGATGAATTGCGTGTAGCGGAAATGATCAATGTTGTCCTCAGATTTTGGAGCATTATATAATGCCAACAAGATGCGCACTCCATTTTCTAATAATGTTTGTTTTGGGCAGTTTTCTTGTTGAAATACTTCCACCAGTTTATCTAAATCAGGAATTTTTTCCAATGCTCTAGTAACAGTTTTTTTTCCTTTTTTAAATAGCGCAGAAGTCGTGTCACAGCCACTGAATGCGTGTAAAAATAAAATGTGCTTTTTAGTACGAGGATATTGGTCAAAACTTTTAGTAGAATATATTTGTGTTTTGACATTGCCTTTGCCAACTTTTTTCAAAAAAATTTCCTGATGATGTGACTGAGTACGTCCAATTAAAATAACGAGCAAATCGATATCTTCTCCTATGATGACAGCAGTCTTTTGATGTTCTGATAAGGCAATAGCTGTGTCAATGATGAGTTAAATATGAATAATTATATATAAATAATCAAGTTACTTACTTTAATTAAATATAAATAATTAATAGTTAGTACATAAATAATAGGCATTGTTTAATAATTATAATTTCCAAGTAAATAATTGACTTTATAACGTACTGATAACCATAACTCACGCTTGACCTTGCATTAGGCCGTATATGACTGTACGATGTGCACTCTTCGCGCTCTACCTTCAAAACGGTTGGTCGTATGAAAAAAAAGTTTAAACAAAAGTTGTAGGGAATTTTATAGCCTACAACTTTTATAATAAATGCAAATCTCATTTAACCGATAGGAAGCCAGATATTCGCGAAAAACTGATTTTTGTGACCTTTGACCTTGAATATCTTGAGACGCGAACACGATAACGATTGTGACTTTTGAGACAACATTTAGAATGACAAAACAAAGGTTCATACCAATTTGCAGCTTATTATCTTTCATTCCGAGGTTGACCCCTTTTTTTTACCTAATATGACTGGGCTACTTGCCGATACTTCTGTCTCTAGTAGCTGCGCTGAAGTTTGTGGCACACTAATTTTCGGATCATCCCTGACTTTTCGGAATATAAAACGCTGGTTGTGATCATTTAGAACACGAGGACGGCCACTCCCAGGCATGTTTTTAACGGTTTTACGTTCTGAAAACCGATCAACAATGCCTTGTATGGTAGATTTGGGTCTTTCAGTGATGCGAGCGATTTCCCCTGATGATTTGCATTGATTATGCAAACGGATGTTGAGCTTTTTCTCCTCTTTTCTAGTTTCTTTCCTTTTTGGGCCCATTTACACTATTCAAAATAACAAAATCAGATTGAATCCTCCTGCTGATTAACTGTTGATATTCTCGATGCTAGCCGTACGAAGACTTTTCGCGCGTCTTTTAGGGTAGATTTAAGTATCGTAGAACTTTGCTGCATTACTGATTTGTTTTAAATTTCGTTCTTAAATATGGCGTAGATTCTTAGGCTTAAAATAACTAAATGTTATAAAAAAATCAAAACATTCTTACGGTTTCATAGAATATTGCTTTTCATTGAAAATTATTTGACGTACGTACACTTTTTACTCACTGTATGTTCCCAAAACTGTAGTGATTGTAAGGATGATCAATGTCCGTAAAGGACTGCAGCGATAGTCTGCTGCCTCGGCGAGCGAAAATATTAGTACTCGCCGCAATTTGCCTTGTCTGAGGACACGTGAATGCGCTGGCAGGCTAGTCATGCGGTGTCGTGGGGCGGGTTCTTTTCTCCAGCACAAGGGCCCACTACGAAAAAATTTCGCATTCACGAATCAAAAGATTAAACTCGCGATTCGACGGTGTAGAGGCAGAGGTAACCTACCGAAGGAGAGTGCTCCAGCCAGAAGGGTTTTGTAAAATAATCTGTAAATCAAACAATATATAATGCTTATCAAAACTTGACTAATATACAGATTCCATAAATTGAATTCGAAAAATTATTATGATTATGTTTTAAAATTTGCCGCCATTTTGTTTCAAGTGTTTTGACCCCACCGCTTACTTAGTCATGATAAAACATCAATATTACAAACCATTTCTGTTAGGTGAAGTTATACCACTAATTGATTTTGAGCGTACCACACCGAAGTCACTTTGATTTATAAAACATTTTTTCCATAAAGAGCCTGCCATTTAGTATTCGTAATGATTACTGAAAATCCCAAAAACTAAATTTCCTCTTTCAAAACTTCACACAGTTTTTCGTTCATTAAACTCGTCAAAGAATTATTATTGCACTTGATCATCAATATTCTCTAATGTCCTTCAATCGGAAACCCTCCCAAAAACGAATTGCATCTTCAATCGTCACCACCATATTTCTCTGCCGCGCCGTGCTAACTCCATCAACTTCCAAACTTAACTATCCACCTACCAGTATTTCCCCGTTATTCATCTGATGGCCTTTGTGTTAGCGCCCCCCACAGTTGACAGGACCTTAAATTTGAAATCAGATAAGATCAGCTGCAAGATCACTGCAAAAAGTTCACCTCTGGGGCTTCTCCATCTTGACCACTTCAATTTACGGATTCTTGGGTGTGCAAATAGATTAATGAGAAACCGGATAAAGTATTTACATGTTTTTCTGTAGTCTAATGATTGTCTCCTATATGTCTTGTCACAATTCGGCAAGCTGGTTCTGTTTTCCCGACTGGATGAAAATCAGGATCTTGGTCCACCCACGATTGTTGCGAACAGTATGTGTTGAATGTTTGAAATTACCATTCCAATAATTGCATTTTTTAAAATCTTTAGTAAATTTCTGATATGTGACAACAACAACTAGCATATGCCCGTTACTTTAGAGTTAAATTCTTCTTTTTGGTTTGAATGGCATTAACAACAGAGCAACAGTACTCTCCTCTGAAATTGGTTTGATGAATACCCTTTGGTCTTGGCATTGAAGTTACCACATATGATAATTAAACGGGTGGCGCTTCTTTGTCTTTAGGTGTAACAAAGCGATTCATTCAGCGCTAGCCCATTTGCCAAACGACACAGACTTTTGACAACATTCCCAACAACCGAACTTTGTCTTATGCTTGCTTAGAGTTACCACAAATTAATTCAAATAGAAGGTCTACTCTTGATGCTTTTAGACAGGTGGACTATTAGTATGCGTCATCCAAAGACATATCAAGTCAGGTTTTCAGTTCACGTATCATCATGAATACTGGTCCATATCATAGCTTGCGTCAATTCCCAGGAAACGCTTTGTTTTGCTTAATGCAGAAAAAGTGAAAACGCGTTAAATATTCTTGCATTAGCGACATGAAGAAAAAGAGATTTAATGAAAAGTAAATTTAGCTTTGCACAAAATACTCTCTGAAGTATCGGCTACTTAACCCTCTGTAGCATAGTGCAGTCTGTAGGCAACATATCGTTCGAACGCCTCCGAAATTATCAGAATTAATTTCTTTCACGCAATCACTCACTGTAACCCATGTTCTACACTCTGAACTAGCGAACTAGCAGTAAAACACATAACTGAGTCGCGCTACTTGGTGGAAATTGACATTTGTTTGTCGATTTTTGGTGTTTTCGTAAAGAGCCGGCTGATTGTGATTAAAATTAATAAAAAGTTGTGTTGCTAGTTTCGTGAGTGTTATAAATCTTGATAATCTTCGTCTAATGGAAGAAGGCATTCTTAGTCTTGGTACTATGAGAAGAAATAGAATACCGGACTGTAAGCTGTCATCAGAAAAGATAATGATGAAAAAAGAAAGAGGCTATTCAGAAGAATAGTTTGCTGACGTCAACGGGATCGATGTGCCAACTGTCGTATGGAAGGATAACAAAAGAGGTAATTGTTTGAACTTTATTATGTAACGTTTGAACACTTTACAAGTCTTATTTGGAGTTTGTTGGCAAAAAGTGTTGGTTGCCCGTAGGCTACATCAGGCAACAAGTGTAACATTTTATTTGATACCTAATATACTGATTGTTATTTTTTTGTATTTCGGGATATCTCTTAAACGCTCCCTTATTGATGAGGAAATAATTTTAGCGCTAAATGCTCAGATGAAAAAGAACTGGATGGCCTAAGCTCATATAAAACGCATAGAAGAGCTTGCGACCGGTTTCTGCTCTCCTCCAAGCGATCTGTCTGTCATTTCCTCTCCGTCTGCCTCTTACCGCTCACTTTCTTGTTCCAGCTCACTGAGTTGGATCTGTCTCGCAAGTTGACTGATCCAAATTGAACGCCAAAATGGCCAAATTGCAAGTTTCGTCGCGTATTTTATCCGATATTAAAACTGTGAAAAGTGTTCGCGATCTGAATTCAATCCAAGTGTTTAAACATTCTATTGTGCTTTGTGATTCGAATGACTTTAACGTGTGACACCATGAAATTACTTTACAATCTGTAGAGGTTTTCTTTCACAGATAAGTAGTTAATATGTTAATGTTTTACATGTTTTCCTCATAATGTTGAAGGTTTTTCAAATAGAAAACAAATTTTTAATATTGTATGACATTTGTTTTAATTGCCATGTTTGCTTGTGCGATTTGGCTCTCTGGTAGGGTGTAAACAAGAGCATAGCAGTAGGAAAAGTGGTCGCAGGGGTTGTTGCAACCACATGGTCACGTGGCTGTCCACTCCATATTATTTAATTACTCAATATTTAGCAATTTTTCGCATGAACTAATTAAAAAAATTTCTGAGGTGACTAACTTTTATCAAGTACAGAAAGATACGAATAGCGAATTCCGGATGTCTGAGGAGGATGTCAGGCAATTTATAGGAGTGGTGTATCTCATGTCTCGTCCAATTACCTAGAGTTACAAACCACTGGAGTCATACACTTGGAATACCTATAATGCAGGAAACGATGCCGTTGAACAAATTTGAAAAAATTCGTCAAACTTTGCATTTCAACGACAATGGCAAACATCTTCCTAGGGACACTCCAGATCATGATCGGATACAAAAAATACGTCCAGTGGTGAACTCCTTGAATGAGGCATATGGTAAAGTCTCAACGGAAGAGCACCTTTGTGTAGACGAGCAAATGTGCTCTACTAAGTCACGGAATACTTTGAAGAGATACAATCCTAAAAAACCACACAAGTGGGGCTGTAAAGTGTTCGTGTTGAGTGGCATTTCTCGTTATTCCGATAAAACAGAAATCGAAACAGGCAAAGAAAATGTTGCCTTACAAGGAGAGCCAGATTTAGGTGCCTTATCTAACGTCGTTATATGAGGTTAGCGCGTATAATTCCAAGGCACCAGAGCTCAAACTCTATTTCGACAACTATTTTACTTCCCTTCGTCTAATGGAATATCTAGGCAAAGAAGGCATTCTTAGTCTTGGTACTATGAGAAAAAATAGAATACCGGATTGTAAGCTGTCATCAGAAAAGATAATGATGAAAAAAGAAAGAGGCTATTCAGAAGAATAGTTTGCTGACGTCAACGGGATCGATGTGTCAACTGTCGCATGGAAGGATAACAAAATTGTCAACTGGCTTCCACCTTTGCTGGGCAAAACCCTGAAACTGATGTTCGAAGATGGGACAAACAGGACTCAAGGTATGTGAACATAATCGCCATATGGGTGGCGTTAATCTACTTGACAGTTTAATGGGGATATACAAAATACGTTTGCGAAGCAAAAGATGGCCAATACGACTTTTTTATCATTATTTGACTCTCACGATGATCAATGCATGGCTACTTTATGAAAGGATTGCTAAATACAAAAATATTCAATCAGGCCGCTTATCATCAGCTGATTTTCATCTGGAGGTTGCAGTGACCCTTTGCAAAATGGGTATTAAACCCAATTTATTTAATCGGCCATCGCTGGAGAACGAAATTCAAGCCAAAAAGCAAAAAGGATCTACTCAGCATGTACGTCCAAAAGCAGTTCGGCAAGATCAAATTGGGCACTTGTTGCAGTGATCTGATAAGAAAATCAGATGCAAGTTTCCAAAGTGTGTTGGATTTACCCATAATGTATGTGACAAATTTGGGGTAGTCTTATGTTACACGAAAACCAAAAATTGCTTCAAAAACTTTCATCTTTCGTAACATGTTCTGTAGGATTATAAATTTTGACCTCTTACTTCAGTGTTGTCTAACACTCCTTATTTTGTAATTTTCTTTCCAAATATTGTACAACTTCATAATCGGAATTTTTTTAGCGAAATTTGATGCTTCATTGTGGAAAAATCTTACAATATATTTTATTCGAAGTATTATCCATCGGAAGCTACAACATTTCCCCATCTTTCAGGCAACTTATGAATTCCATCCCAAAAAAAATTGTGCCGGCTTGGCGGCCAAAAACGAATCCATCCAATTTCGGATGCCTTGCTCTGAAGTGAATCGTATTCCGGTGAGGGCGTTTTGCATCGAGCGAAATAAATGAAAGTCAGACGGAGCAAGGTCCGGACTATAAGGCGGGTGGGCCAAAACTTCCCATCCACTATTTTCCAAATAGTTTTTCACGGGTCTTGCAACATGCGGCCGAGCGTTGTCATGATGAAAAATTATAACCTCGTGTCTGGTCGCATATTCCGGGCGTTTTTCGATGATGGTACGCTTCAAACGTATTAATTGTGTTCGGTAAAGGTAACCTGTGATTGTCTGGCCCGATTCCAACAACTCATAATATAACGGCCCCTTCTGATCCCACCAAATACACAGCATACCTTGGCGCCATGGATATTTGGCTTCGCCGATGATTTGGCTGGTTGGCCAGGCTTCACGTGTAACTTTTTGCACTTGGGATTGTCATAATGGATCCATTTTTCATCTCCAGTCACGATCCGATGCAAAAATGAGTTCATAGGGGACCCGATTACCTTGCTTCTGAATGTATCCAGCGGCTTTCAAACGTTGCAAAATGGCTTTCTGAATCACTCCCAACGATTTGGCTAGTTCGTCTTGCGTTTGACACGAATCCTCATCGAATAGCGTCTCCAATTCTTCGTCTTCAAAATTTTTGGCTGTCCAGGGCGTTCTTTGTCTTTGATGGCAAAATTGCCACTTTTGAAGCGTTGAAACCATTCAAAACACTGTATTTTCGCTAAAGCATCGTCGCCATAAACTTCTACAAGCAAATGATGACTTTCCGCGAGTGTTTTCTTTGCAAAAAAATGACCCAACAGAACCTCCTGCAAATGCTGTCTTTTTCTCAAATTTTCGAAGTTATTCATCTTGAAAAATAATAATGATGCGCTCAAGATAAAATTGTTTTTTTGACTGATTTTGAAAGCTGTCAAATGTACTTGCAAAATGACATATCTATAAAGCTCGAGCTTTCACGATATTTGTTAGTACGGACATCTAGCGTCAAATTCCGGTTATTAAGTTGTACACCCAATAATAAAAAAAAATTAAAAATCCAAAAATACGTGTATTATATTTTTTTGTTAGCATCTCCAATCGTAAAATTCAAATAAATCCCTTTTTATGAGTGGTAGAGCGTTAATTTAGGATAATACTGGGATAATTTCAAAATATTAAATGATTTATTTTTTTAAATATAAACATGAACTCTTAATTATTTTGAAAAAAGCTCGTTCTTTGTTGTGCCCATTCTCCTCGATGTATAGTACATTGAATAAAGTATCAAAGTCAAGATCAATCAACTGCAAGTCAATACCCTTTGGAAACATATTTAAAACAAATCATCTTTTATTTATTTTTAAACATTCGATTCTCGCCTTTTTCGTTGAAAATCTGTCGAAAGCGTATTAGTACATTCCTCGTACATATATTACATACTCATTTAAATATTCTTGAGACATCTACGCATGGCATGTTGACATTTTTTTCCGAATCTAGACAAGACACAGTATCTACAAGGATAGATACAAGTTGTGCTCGAAAGAATCAAAGAAGATACGCTTGCGTACTTTAGTTGTTTTTTCTTCAAATGAATTCAGAACTACTAGTCCGCCTTTACTATAATAATTACGAAAACAAAACTTATTTTATTTCCATTATTTTACAAAAATATAATGATGAGCTACTGAAAAATTTGTTTGGAAAATGCTGTTCTATTCAAAGAAAATAAGTGAGATCATAAAGCTCGAGAAATTAACTCAATACGTGGAACATGACTAACCCAAAAGCGCTAAAAAATTGCTTTGACACGAAGAAGGTTAAAAATAAAAATAAATTGTTAATAAAGAGAAATTACAAAAAACAAAACACGAACAGGCAACACATCTTTTTAATGATGTTCATCGCCAACACATCACCTTATAACTCTCTTTTAGTCGGTTAACAATTTTTTTTGTCTTCTTTTTCTCGCGTTTTTAATTTGAAGCGCAAAAAGATTTCTTGGCAATTTACCAAAAATGTAAATCGGCGGAAGTTTTCTTGAGACTTGAACTGAGACCACTTACTAAATACAGCATTACCTTAGTAGCTACGAGTATGTCGAGAAGATGAGATGGTTTCGAAAGAGTATATAGTATGTATTGTAATAAGTGTGAGAAGAAAAGAAAAATAACAAAAAATACGACAATTTATTTAGTTGCGCTTGCATTAAGATTTATCTTATTACTTTTTCGACTATTTTTTTTTTTGCATGTAAAATCCATGCAGATGAATATGAAGACATTGGCTGGGAATAAAATAAAAAAGTCTTCCGTTATATTGAGAGTTTCAAGATTTGTTTCTTAATATAATTCACCTTGTATGTGTATCTAAATGAGGAAGTGTATTATCTCTTCTCTAATTGATTATTTTTTGTTTTATTTTTCTCAAACGGATGTTTAATTGGATCAGTAGGGCGATTGCAGAGGTGTTTTGATGAGATTAGATATGACCAAGTATGGTTATGGGTACTTTCGCTTAAAAAGTGATTCAAACGAATTTATCTTTTTATTTTTCAAGTGATATTCTTATCATTGCACAGTTTAAAATTTGTTTTGAAATCGATAAGTAGACATTTTATTGAGTATTTTTACGTACGTACACTTTGAACATGATAAGAAGGTGCATAGCTTGACAACGGAACAATAGTCTAACAAAAATTATTAAAAAATTCGGTCGTAACCAATTCAATGTGATTGAAAAATTATAACAACTCAAACGTGAAAATAAAGTACTCTATGAAACATACGTCATCATCACAAACACTTGTCATATGTAACACTAATCAGCATTTCTGAATGTAAACGTCTTGATTAATTTGAAAGTAAAACGCATCATGTAATTGATAAATTCCAAATTTCTGTCCTGACAACCATTTTTTCACAAAACCCATTTTGTTCTCACTCTCGTAATTTTTGCTTTATATGCTCTCTACCTGTTTATAAGTTAGTGATTGAAAAAAAAATATCAAAAAGCAAAAAATAATAATTAAATATACGTACCCATGTGTGGAAAAATATCATTTTTATCCGAAACATTCTGCCGGAAAATTGGCCAACCGAGCGCAATATTGACGAAATATCAATAACAGCAAAGAACAAGAAGAATTGGAAACAACGAAAAATAATTAACTTTTATCCTTTTCTTTTTCTGTTCACTTCAGATGGGAGACGTTGATCCGGAAACGCTTCTCGAATGGCTCTCAATGGGACAAGGAGACGAAAGGGACATGCAGCTAATTGCTTTAGAGCAATTGTGCATGCTCCTATTGATGTCGGATAATGTCGATAGATGTTTTGAGATGTAAGTATTACTTGTTTACTATTTTATTTGATTGTATGAATTAAAATATTTTTGATAAACATCTGAAGAATTACCAATCAAGGCTAATTTTGAAGTTTTACGGCCTTTCCAGTGCTAAAGATGGAAAATTTCATCTTAGCCAGTGCATAGTATTCAAGGCATGATATTTAGGCAAGCCTGCATACTATGACTGACCATTATTATATCACTATATCGAGTAGAGAATGAACCTTTAATGAGTTTTTATGAGTAGCCGTAAAAGTGATGGAGAGAGTGGAGGGAATGGAGATTGGGAAAAAATATTGAAGGCATAGTTTTCTTCTAAATATAGATTATGGATAATATTTTATGAAGCTGGATTACAACCATTAACATCAAAATGTGAAGGGGAGGAAATCTGTGTGAAATGAGGGGAAAGCGCGACCTAAATTACTGCAAAAGCACGCTTGAGAAGTGCTGCAACTGTATTGGAAACAATAATAATGCTGATCATTCTCACAGAGCTGACTCGATAGAGTGTCCGGAATTTCAACGCAGAATATTTATCGCCAGGAGGAGTACCGACTACAACTTCGATGGTTGTTAATCTTACAACTCAATCAAGTGAAATAAATTTGCCTCTCATATACGCCAATCTTCTTCTTAGCACTACAGCCCCTCTCGGGCCTTTGCTTCCTACAAATAGTGCATCCAACTGTCTCGGTCCATTGACCGCGTTTTCCAATTTTGAAATCCGACAGCGAAAGTCTATCTTCGTCGACTGAGCCAGACCAGCGTTTCCTCGGTTTCCCCACCGGTCTCTCGCCTTCAGTTCTCCCAACGAATACTTTTTGGGTATCCGTTGTTCATCCATACGATGCATGTGGCCAGCCCATTG
Source organism: Odontomyia ornata (assembly GCA_963969285.1). Lineage (NCBI taxonomy): Eukaryota > Metazoa > Arthropoda > Insecta > Diptera > Stratiomyidae > Odontomyia > Odontomyia ornata. Next base: position 91,570,708 of record OZ017740.1, on the reverse strand, counting down.
CAGCTTCCGCAGTCTTACAATCGTTAGAGTCCATGTTTCAAACCCATAGCATAACACAGGTCTTATCACAGATTTGTACACTTGGAGCTTTGTTTTCCTGTGTATGCAGCTGGTCTTCAAGATCGTCATTATCGAATAAAATATTTTATTTGCGAGCTGTATTCTTCAGCGTATTTCGTCTCTTTCATTGCCCGTGTTCGTTATTTTGGCGCCTAAATACACAAGTTCGCTCACATTTTTGATACTGTATTCGCCAAGTGTGATATTTTGTGTATTTGGGATTTTTTTCCTCGACTGCGTCATGAGCTTCGTTTTATTTTCATTGATTTGTAGCCCTACTAGTTTTGCTTCGCTGTCGAGTTTCAGCAAAAGTTCTTTGGCAGTTGTTAATGACCGTGACAAAATGTTGATGTCGTCTGCATAGGCTACTACTTGGCTCGACTTGTATAGTAATGTACCTCGCGTATCGACAGGTAGCTTCCTTATGACTTACTCCAGAGCCAGATTGAATAGCAATGGCGCCAGCCCATCTCCCTGCATTAGTCCGATATTTGTGTCAAAAGCATCGGTCAGTTGGTTATTGATGCACACTTGGAAGGTCGTCGGCATCATTGTCATTTTGATAAGACGGACTAATTTGGCTGGGATGCCAAAGCAAAGCATGACTTGGTACAGTACGTTACGATCAATACTGTCTCGTATGCTTGCTTAAAGTCAACGAAAATTTGGTGTACGTCTATGTTGAACTCCCAGCATTTTTCAAGTACGTGCTTGACTGTGAACAATTGGTCTATTGTCGATCTACCTGCTCTAAAACCACCTTGGTACTCCCCAATAATACTGTTGACGTATGATCCGATTTTATTTACTAAGGTTTTAGAAAATATTTTGTACGTCGTACAAAGTAGTGATATGCTTCTATAATTTTCGCACTGTAACTTGTCACCTTTTTTGTGGATAGGGAATATAATTAATGGGCTCCACTCTTTCGGTTTATGTTCTTGTTACCAAATGTGCTGGATGAATTAGTGAATAGCCTGATGAACACTACTGCCACCATATTTGATAAGCTCCACTGGAATCTCATCGATAACCGGCGCTTCCCTCTTTTCTCAAACGGGCTTGGGACCATCTACGGTGGAGTTACTGTAGCTTCCCGGTCGAGCTTAATAGTTATGAGACCAGCAAATGCTACTAATGATCGTGTTGGCAACACGTTAAAATTAAAGCCGTTCAGTAGCTTACGAATGATTATGGAGAGACGCAGTCATTGTTCCTTGCTGCATTCAAAACATTGAAATCGCGCATTATCATATTTCCATCAGTAACAAGAAATGACTTCCCGTACAACCTATTGAACACCATGACGACAAAGTGTCTGGGGAACCTATCCTGAATGAGCTTAAAAATTAGTCAATTTATCCAAACCGCATCGAAGGTTCAATCCATTTCAATGAGACATAATAAATATGTTCTCTATTATTTAGTTTCCAACAGATGTCTGAGGTTATTTTCGTTATCGCATGCGTGGTCGAATAACGAAAATCAAACTGGCAATTTGGCATCAACTCATCTTTCTTGATGTGAGCGCTTAATGCTTGATTAAGTATCACTTCAAACAGGTTTTAGTGCAAAAAGATTCCTTTTCTTTCATCAAGATTGGAAACACCTTGTCATTTTCCCACTGATTTGAGAAATATGAATTGTTCAACATGTTGTGGAACACTATGCAATAATTTCTAATAGCAACCTCAGACAATTGTCGTAGTACTATATTTGGAATACCGTCAATACCACATGATTTCTTGTTGTTTATCCTGTCACAAATGAGACACACGTCTTCATAGCTGACAAAATAATTGAGAAGATTACCGCTCAGTATGAGTTCGCAGGTCATTAAAATGAAGAATGGATTCGCAATTCAAATTTGACTTGAAATCGGAAACGTTTGCTTCAACGACTTGTGAACGTATTTGGGTTCCTCCTCAGGGTTCAGTAGATGGACCAGTTTAAAATGAGTTCCATTCAAAGCAAGCTTCTGTAAACCAGCACATACAGTCCTATTGCCATCGGTATCCGAAGTCGTACGATTAATTTCGATAATAGTCTTATCTAGAAGATATATCTCACTGGATTCAACACATTTATTCGAGACTTCTTTCGAAATAAACTTTTCACTTTTTTGAACACGCCATCTGTTACCTGTAGGCTGGTACCTCTCAGTTTCTCTGCCCATTGGTTGCTGACTTCACTCCTATAATGTGAATGATTTAAGTTCGGGCCATTCTTCAGGTGTAATTTCAACAAACCCAATTACGGGATAGTTGAACTCCAGAAATCGCTGATAAATATTGTTGGCGCATGTGAGAAGAAGGCTTTTCAATATTTTGAACCTTGTGATGGTTAGTGTTTCATATCCTTTCATACTGTTCCGATGTTTTATCTTGAGTACAACTAAGTCAATGACTTTCATTTTGAACTGGAATGGAAAAGATATCATCCCTTTGATAATTTACTTACATTACAATAGCAAAATGGTATAAAAATTGTGCAGCCTGTTCAATTCGCAGGAGTATAATAATTGTGCAGCCTGTTCAATTCGAGTATTTCGAACAAGGAATCAAACTCCTAGAATTTGAAACGTTTCTAACCGTTGCATAGGCCGAGATAACGAAGAGGTTATCTCCAGATTGCAATGAAATTTTGATGACGGACACTTCAAGAAATTCAAAGTTTTTGAATTCAAATTTATCAATTTGTTGGAAAAAAATATGCTTGGACCACCTCCCCCATCACCGTTTACCCTGTCGTTTCTTATTTCTCGTTGAGTGCCATAAATTTAGGTGGGTTTCATTGAGAAGCATGATGTCAGGCTTTTGCTTAACCATGAATTCAAGGAAAAACTCACGTCGAGATAGAGTTCTAATAAAGTTGACGTTGATCGAGATGAGACGAGGCCCATCATTGGCAATGTGGTGGAATAGTAAATTATTTTGAAACATTTAAACGTTGAGCAACAAAGTTATTTTTGAATCTTGTTAGTTGAATCTTGTTTTGAATCTTATGTTGTTGGTCGATTTTTACGAGTAGCTCATTGTTGCTACATACATTATTTACTGTTTTGTCACTGGTCCTCTAGCGGCAAATGCAAATAATACCTTTGGCTTGGCAGAGCTAGAAGGTATCACACTGCGGTGTACTTGTGTTTGCTTTGATATCGGGTACACTCTCGATATAATGCTACAATAGATGACCAAATACACCGTAATTGATACATTATAATCTTTCTCTTGGCTCCATCTTAGCCAATTTGCACTCACCGGGGGGCGTAAATATCCTAGCACTTTACGAATTTGTAATGCATGGTGCTGGTGGCAGCTGAATGACCAAGTCTTTGCCATCAATAACTCTGGTTTATCTTTTTTTTAAGGCGCTCCCACCTCACAACTCTAAAGTTCAAGTACCTTATCTGTTTGTAATTGGACTGCTATCGGTTGTTATTTGAACCAAATAAAAAGGTAACATTTTGCCTGCAATGGTCATATCATATAAAGTCTTCGGTGACCAAGTGAATAGCAGTCCAGCCTTAAACCGGGAACCAACGGTTCAATCACGGGTGTACGAGTATACTCATATTTTTCCCGTACACGCTTTAAATGTTCTTACCTTAGTGTTTTGTACTATCATACATAACCCTATTGAAATTGCAATCCGTCAGTCCGTCCGTTTGTATGTCACAGCAATTTTTCTCCGTAACTACAGCAGCTATAAACACCCAACTTATAGAGGTATATCAGAAGTGATTGACTCTTGAAAGTTTGGGCATCAAAAAAATTTCAAAGGATCTTATGAGTCTCCCCACATAGGGGTCGAACCTTAACCTGTTTTTTGTTAAAGGTGCTCATGTGGTGTATTAAATGAAAAATCTTGATGAGAACTTTATAAACAGGTCTTAAAATAGTAATGTTTGCGTTAGGCGGTGTAGGGGAAAGGGGACTGTCTCTGAAAAATTTGTGTTCTCTTCGATTGGACACATATGACTCGAAAAATCTGAAAAAAATCATGGAGGCAGGTCTTTATGAGTACGACAACAGCAAATACCTTAGAAGTCGAAATTAAATCAAATTTCTTAATAACACAGGCCTACAATGATTTTCCTTTCTAAAGTTTCGCTCTTTGGACCATAATCGGTGATATCTAGCCTGTGCTTACCCGCTCATAAGGTCTCCGAGTAAATATGCATTTCTTCCTGCATCAGCTGCTTCGACACACTATGAAAAGTGAGTTTTGAGAAGCATCTGCACTGCATAAATCCGCTAGAGACTTCCGCTCAGTGCCAATTATCTCTTTTAGAAAGGGTAAGACTAGGCTTAAAATTAAGGACACTCCTGACCCTCATCATTTTAGGTGAGCCTTTGGGGACGAATATCTCGGCTCTACCAAGCCACATGCATAGAAACAAACTATAGGAAAAGATAGGAAATAAGTGAGATCATCTCAAGAATTGGAACTTAAAAATTTTAAATTTTGTATGTATATTCTTTTGAACAATACGATAAAAAATGCCCAATAATATTTAAAAAAGAATAACTATTTTTAAATAAATTTTTAATGAGATGCGAATTTAAAAAACAATATATACTGAAATTTCTTTCTTTATGAGAACCATTGCATTGAAAACATAATATCTAATACATACGCATAATCTACTCACTGTAGTGATACGAGTAGATAAAATGTCCCTAAAGGACTGCAACGATGGTCTGCTGCCTCGGCGGAAGAGGATGGTAGTATCGACCGAGTTTGGCCTTGTCTGAGGACGCATGAATGTGCTGGCAGGCTAACGTTGCGGTGTCGTGGGGCGGGTTCATTTCCCCAGCACAAGGACCCACTACAAAAAAAAATTCGCAATCACGAATTACAAAGGGTCGAATGCCGATCGACTGGTGTCGAGGCCTAGGTAACCTACTAGGGGTTGAAAAAGCTTGTTCAAAGAACAAATTGGGCCTGGGAAAAACGGACGGACTTTAGAGACTTCGTCGTTACCGACGATACTTATGGCCCACAAATAACAGTGGGGCATCCAGGTGGAAACGGTGCCGCCTCGCACCCTCCCAACCGGATCAAGATCCAAATGTAGACGTGGCCATATATTTCTCATTTAAGTGAAAAACTCATACAAACATAATCTGCATGCATTTTTCCATCAAATGAGGAATATAAACGCGGCCAATTTATGTAATGGTATTATGCGATGGAATCACATAACACTATACCATAAAAGGGCACGTGAGCGGCAGGCCACTCTACTTGGGCAAGAGTCCCTACAACGCAATTGAAGGGAAGAGCGCGCCTGATGGCTAGCTCATTTCAGTGGAGGGGCCTGCCATCGTTGCGGGCCCCATACCCGGTCAGGGTTAATGAAAGGGAAAGACCGAATCTTCAGTTCAATTTTCAAACATTTTTTTTATTTCGTTTCTTTTTGATTCTCAAACATGCAAATAACTCTATACAATGTATTAATTGCGTAATTTATTTCAGCAACGGTCCCGACCACCTTCGCATAATCGGTACATTTAAGAGATAGATAGCTTTAATAAGAAATTTCATAGCAGACTTGAATTTAAGGGTGAAAAATATCAGGAGAAATTGTTTTACTACTTTTATGAATACAAAACAAATTAAATCAACCCACACCGTAAAATTTTAGCGTACGATCCATACTACTAGATGCTATATAAATCGCATGCTTTTCAAATCGTAGTCCATTGGCGAGAATACTTGAATACTTTTTATTCGATCCACTGCTTACACAAGTAAATTCTGACATCACTTCCTGAAACGGCTAGATAAGTACAACTTTCATCAAAGCATAAATCAGGTATATAGTTTTCCTCTAAGGGAATAGTTTTGAAATTTTTCAGTTTCCGTAGATCCCATAGTTTCACACATGCATCTTTAGCAGCTGTTGCTAAGTAGTAACCATTTTCAGAAAAAGAAAGCACTGTTATAGATCACACATGTCCAGGATAATTCGCAACATTACTTTGCTCTTTTAAGTTCCAGATTTTTACTTGCGAGTCCTCGGTTCTAGTTCCGAATATAAGACCATCTGGGTGAAATTTGGAACGATGTAGAAACACTGCGAGTCCTCTGTTCCAGTTCCGGATATAGGCCATCGGGGTGAAATTTGGCACGATGTAGAAATACCGCAACTGTGTTTATTCTACGTATTTTATTCTAAATTTGGTCTTAAACAGCACTTTTTAAGTCGGAGTGTGAAAATAAAAACCCGAACGACAGGACTTCAACTCCGCTGTAATGGATGCCCGGTCGATTATTACATCACATCAATCAATAATTTCAACTCTTGTATTCATGCATCAATAACTTTACTTCTTGTAATTGTGTATCAGTATTTCCACTTACTGTATAAATAAATCGACTACACTTTCCGTTAAGTGGTCTCAATCGTCTCTGATCTGTGCGAAAATCTTTCTTGGTCGTTGTGCGTACGCTACGTTTTTTAAACCAATCTATCGTTTGGTTGCCCAAATTCTGGATAATTTTCACATATCGCCAATTTACCTGTTTTATTCAAATGCATGTTCATTGCTAGTTTGTTTTCACGATTCTTGTGCAACGCCACTTTTGTTTGCAATCGCCACATAAAGTATCTTATGTTGTCTTCTTCCAAGAAGTACACAGTCTAGTCCATCCGCAAAATGTCCAACCACTCTCGATCTGTCATTTTCGTATTTGCATCTCTAAAATAACTCCCAAAATCCCCTTTCTAAACCTCACTAACTGATGACTCCAAGAATTACGCAGATTTCAATAAATACCTTCATTTAATGTTGAATTACCATGAAGCTTTTAAGTCACTGTATTTTGAATGCGAATACTCGTAAATGCGATCCACTATCAAATTTCAGTGAGGAAGAAGTAATATTGGTTTAGATAATCACGGACGGTCATTTTCCTTGCTATAATATTAATTATTCTTCGAAGATGTAATGAAATTTATTAAAATTGCTTTCATGAATTGATGAGATTTGGCGTTCAATGGCAGATTCGCCGCAACAAAAATCTTGCACAAACTCAAAGAAGAACCAATTTAAATTTTTTCAGATTTTTTAATGCAAATCCAAACCTAGCGCATATCTTGAAAACAATAATTATTGGTTTTGTGATCTGAAAATTGAAATCGAAATTTTTAGTACATTTTAACTTCAGTAGCCTTTTCATATCATTCGGTAGACAAAGCAATTCAATCGATTTTTGTGAGTACATCACTAGCAATTGCCCCGACTCTTAATGTACATTGCATATGGCATCCTAACGTATCAATCGAGATTTCTCCGACATGTCCTAGGATCTATAAGTTTCTGATTATTATCTCTATGGTCTCTAATTTAATAAAGTTCCGATTACTTGAATAAATTTTCTTTATTCGAACATATACACCAATAAGCAAAGGGTTTTTACGTCCTATCGCATATTCTATCGAATAGATTATAAATTTCTTTCAATTCCATCAATTAATAACAAATACCTTCCTTCTCTTCCAGATGTCCACCCCGCACATTTCTGCCAGCACTTTGCAAAATTTTTCTCGATGAATTGGCACCGGAAAATGTTCTCGAGGTCACTGCACGTGCCATCACATATTATTTGGACGTTTCAGCCGAATGCACACGCCGTATTGTAGCCATTGATGGCGCCATTAAAGCCATTTGCAATCGTCTTGTAGTTGCCGATTTATCAGGTCGTACAAGCCGCGATTTAGCCGAACAATGCATTAAAGTGCTGGAATTGATTTGTACACGTGAAGCTGGAGCAGTTTTCGAGGGGGGCGGTCTGAATTGTGTTCTCTCATTCATTCGAGATTGCGGCTCACAAGTCCACAAAGACACACTACATTCATCGATGGCCGTAGTATCAAGATTATGTACAAAGGTCGAGCCTAATAGTCCTTGCATTCAAAATTGCGTGGAGAGTTTGAGTACTTTGTTACAACATGAGGATCCATTAGTGGCTGATGGAGCGCTCAAATGTTTCGCTTCAGTAGCGGATCGTTTCACTCGAAAGGGAGTCGATCCAGCTCCTTTGGCTGAATATGGATTGGTCAATGAGCTTTTGAACAGATTAGGGAATGCAGCCGGAGGTGCTCAAGCAAGCTCGGGCTCATCTTCAAACCCCAACGACAGCACAACTGCAGTTACTCCGAAAACTCAGCCTACAGATGCTAATCGATCTTCGCAATCGATATCTACAACAATTTCATTATTGTCTACACTTTGTCGAGGTTCGCCGTCAATAACCCATGATTTGTTGCGGTCGAAGCTGACCGAGTCAATGGAACGAGCTCTGAAAGGAGATGAACGATGTGTATTGGATTGTATGCGATTATCTGATCTCCTGCTACTGCTCCTGTTTGAAGGGCGCCAAGCCTTAAGCCGCGTAAGTGGAGTCGGACAACAAGGCCAACTGGCACCCCGCGTTCGACGTACCGACTCAAACGCCGAACGTACCCATCGTCAGCTTATTGATTGCATTCGTAGTAAGGATACTGAAGCTTTGACAGAGGCTATCGAATCAGGCGGTATTGATGTTAATTGTATGGACGACGTGGGACAGACTTTATTAAATTGGGCTTCAGCTTTTGGTAAGCCAATTATGGAATATTTTTATAAGATCCTATCCTAAACTTGTTATTTTGTTTTGTAGGTACATTAGAAATGGTGGAGTATCTCTGTGAAAAGGGCGCTGATGTAAATAAAGGACAACGAAGCTCATCACTACACTATGCCGCATGTTTCGGTCGTCCCGGTATTGCCAAAGTTCTTCTCAAACATGGCGCCTATCCTGATTTGCGTGATGAAGACGGCAAAACTCCACTTGATAAAGCACGAGAACGAATCGACGAAGGTCATCGTGAAGTTGCGGCAATTTTGCAATCACCGGGTGAATGGATGTCAGCCGGCCGAACAGATTTGAAATCCGATCAGGACGATACATCGAACGAACCACGCGGTGACCCAGAAATGGCACCAGTCTATTTGAAAATATTCTTACCTGTTTTCTGCCGAACATTTCAAGGGACAATGTTGAGTAGTGTCCGCCGAGCTAGTCTAGGTTTAATCAAAAAAATGGTGCAATATGCACAGCCAGCTCTTTTGAAAGAACTGTGCGAACTACAACCACCGAATGTAGGAAATGGCGAACAAAACTTAGGAACATTGTTGGTTGAAGTGGTTGCCAGCGTTTTAGATAATGAGGTAAGTTACTGTTACTAGCGAAAGTATGAAATTGGCAGATTAGAGATAAACCAATTGACAGAATATGTAGACAACAAAATTTATGAAATCTAATCGCGGCTAACATACGAATGAAAGATGGATAGAAAATTCAATTTATCGGTCATGATACGCATCCATTTTAGAATAAGATTCGGTTATAAAAACAACAGTTCCCCACACACGCGGTTAATTGGCCCAACAACTTTTTATCGTCTGTTAACAAATATTGCTATCATAAAATTGAATATTTTATGGAGAATTCACGCTATTTCATCCGTTCCGCACTAAGTCCAAATTCCCCAATAAATTGAGCTTTCAATCCATCTGTTGGACGAGTTGGGAGTAAACCACAAAAATTAATGTTGCTATTAATTCAGATTAGTTACAGTTGGCCTGCAGATTTACCATCCTATTTCAATATCAGCTCTGCTGTTTGTACCTCATCACCAATCGATATGTATAGTAGTAGCATACCCGTTGCCAAGCAACCTCCAAAATGCAGTGCATTTGCACAAGCTATTAAGCAACAACAACGCTCTATTGTAGCCAATCGTTACATTATACCACCGCCCTCTCCATCTAGAAAAGCGGCGGTAAAAAGAAAATGTCGTTATTGTTTCTTGATTTGCTCTTGAAAATACTTAGAAAACAAAAATGGGTGTTTCGTTTTTTATTTGTTTGCTTGTTGTTGGTTATTTGTTTGGCATCGCACTACTAATTATTTGCTTCGTTACACAATTTACAATTCCATAAAATGCAATTCATTCGTAAGGGAATGTTTTATGTGTAGCGAAATTTACATGAAGTTCAATTAACGCATTTCGGAGTTATTGAGGATATGAGGTAAAATATTAAATTATTTTATATTAAAATGGAAGTTAGCTGACTGCTATATAATTTTGATTTGAGTTTGGATGCAGGAATACGAATCCACATATAAGGGCCCTACCCTAAAAATAAATCTCAACAATTATATCAAGAGCATTCTAAATTTTATTTGCTTTCCAAGAGGTACTACGAGGGTGGTTCAAATATGATCGAGACAAATGCGCTGACACGTTTATTTACTATCGAAAAAAATTTACAGTTTCTCTAGGTACTTCTTTCTAGGTACACTTACAGTTTTTCTAGGTACTTCCCCTTACAAGTTGCGCGTTTTGTCCACCTTTCCGGAAGAAAGGTCCGAGTTGCGCAAGAATTCCTTGGGCAACTCGGACAGCCATGTGCGCAGGAACTCTACCTCGTCGTCGGTGTTGAATCCGTGACCTCCAAGGGCTTCTTTCAGTGGTCCAAACATGTGGTATCGCAGGGTGATAAATCCGGACTGTAGAGGGGAGGGGGGTTGTTTCATTACCTCCCACCCCAATTCCGATAGTGTATCGAGCGTGAGACACGCGGTATGAGGGCGCGCGTTATCCTGGAGAAGAATCGCACTTTGTGCTGGTTTAGGAACCCATCACGCCGTTATTTTGCAATATTGAAGGTATTTGTGGATGATGGACTCTACACTACCACTACTGATGCCGAGTTCAGCCGAAATGTCTCTAACATTCAACCTACGGTCCTCCAAAATGAGTTGTTCTACGCGGCCAATGGTGGCTGGTGTGATACTGGTTCGCGGTCGACAATCATGTGGCTCATTCTCGACGGTTTCACGACCATTCTTGAATGCTTTGGCGCATTTAAACACAGCAGCCCTACTCAGGCACTCACTACCGAACCGATTTCGCAAACGCAGAAAAATTTCCATGTTTTTAACGCCTTCCCTCACTAAAAAACAAAAGACACTACGTTGCGCAAAGGCGGTCGGCACTTGACGTTTACTCATAGTCGTAGCATGCGCGTGAAACATGCACTCCCGACGAAAACTATGCCACACTGTTTGTAAAGGACATACTCAAGCCACGACCTACAGCGTTTGTCTCCCATCATATTTGAACCCCCCTCGTATTGGAGTATAAATCTAACAACACACGGGAATAATATTCTTTGGAAAAGCGAATTGGCTGAATGAATATCATAAGCATGAATAGGCGTATCATTCCAAACTATACCTGTATAATTGACACCATCTGCCTTTAAAACAACGAAGCTAAGCAGTCAGCAGTATATTCCAGCTAGAACCGTTTTGTATCCAACTTATGAAATCGTTATCTTTAGCCATTCATAAATAAACCCAAAATGAAGTTCAGTGTAGGCTTTAATTGATGAAAAACTACTTAAATTTACTCATATTCTTACTAAGGTGACTGCCATTTTGTTTTTACATTACAGATATTTATTAAATCCATCAAAATAATAATGATACAAACTCACATTTTCTTGAAAATATCGACAAAACCGTAGTGCCTGAGATCAATGAGGAGCGCATGTCGTTCCATAGCTACGCATTATTGTTGTTGCAATACAAGAAAATTGAAATGACAACATCTTAGTCCATGTGGTGTAGTGGTTAGACCGCTCGCTGTGTAAGTCGAAGGTCCCTGGGTCGAATCCCGTTAGTGACGAGATTTGTTTCGAGCGATTCTTCGGGCAGACTATAAGCCCGTTCTGTTATTTATTTATTTATTCAATCTAACAGACTGAATACAATCCAATAAAAAAATAGAACGTAAAGAATAAATTAAACAATATTAAATAAAAATTAATAAAGTGACGATAATTGTAAGTTAAATTAGTAGTAAATCTCTTAGTCTGCTTTTAATGATACGTACTGGTTTAAAATCAGAACGTTTTGTAACTGGGTGAACGGACACACGGCCAAAGCGTGGTACTGACCATATCACCTTCCCGAGTGCCGATACATTCGATCAAAATAATCAGATAGTCTACCTGTATCTCTAAGCTAAGGCCCAAAGAGGGTTATAGTGCTAAAACAAACATGATTCAATGTTATTCGATATTTTTTTTTTTAGTACAATAGTCTGAATACCCAAATATAGAATTTCTTTGAGTTGACAGGTGCCGTTACGATTTTATTGAGGAAAACTTAAAATTGCCGTATCGTACTGTTATTAAGTTGCCCTAGTACAGATAAAGATCAACTCCTGTTATTTTTTCAGGCGGGGCACCATCTCTTCTTGATACTTCCCTTCCCTTAAAACTAATGTGAAAAGATTTCACCAAGACCTTTCATTTGACACCCCACTCAACTATCCTCGGTGAAAAAAAATAAGGGCTCACATCCTTATATGGGAAGGCCTTCTTAAAATCCTTTGATATTTTTTCACTGAGAAGCTTACAGGAGACTTCACTGTAAAACTTTCAGGAGCTAGCTTCTACAGTTCCTGAGAAAATTCACTGTGACCGACGAACTGACAGGTGCCGATTTTAAGTTTTGTTTACAAAACCCTAAAAAGGGTAGTATAAAGAATCTATAAAAACTATACAATTTTAAAAATTCTTCTCAAAACGGTTACTTGCAACAAGTTTTCCCTTTTTAAATAAAGATCAAAACTCTGAAGTCAAATATGAATACTGTTTTTTGGCATTCATATGGCTGAAAAAACTCCTTAATGAGGATAGGGGATAGGATATTACATATAAAATTTAATATAGCTATTTTTCCAAACATAATTTTGAATTAGCAGACACTAAGAAGTGCATGTTGAAAGTAACAAAATTTTATGCACATTGCAATTGCGCAGAACGTTTTACAGAAAGTCATTTATAATCTATGCATACGAGTACTGCTTACTTATAGTGAAATCATAGCACGTAATGAGCTGCACTTTAGGAGGAATGTAAATTTTTAGATAAAGCAAAAGCTTGCTAGGTACCACACTGACAGTCTGAATCTTTTGTATTATGTAAAAACTCTTCAATATGAGAGTTAAAAATCGGCAAAAAATATTTATCCACCCCAATTTCAAGCGCTATAGGTATGCGAAGGAATGGGTTCCAACAAAAATTAAAAGGAAGTTCTACTTAGTTCGATCTCTTATTTCAGGGTTTTATTTATTCTTGTACTCACGATAATTTTTTTTTTTTTGTGGTAGGGAGGTGAAGGCATTTATGCCCGCCGAGTCTGGCAGTGTGGGACTCCCATGGAGGATACCTTTGGACTCCCCTGTCAATCTGAGAACCTAGCCTGGAACCGTTTGACACATTACTTCGGGCCAGGTCTCGTTTTGTTACGCCGTGGGGCGCCTTCAAGCTGGGGAGTCCCTTTCCTAGCGGGAGGGGAGGGGGGAAGAGGAATTGCCAGAAGAGCGATCCCCCAGCCCCAGCGCCTCCGGCTGCTGTGAGTCCCTTTTATATTTTAGGACTGCCCGAGCATAATGTGCCACCTGGTTCCATTTGTCAACCGATTCGAGCATCACCGCAACTATATTATCCGGGGTGAGCTCTCCCGTCTCCCTGTAGAGTTCCCTTCGCAGCCTGGCCCATTTGGTACACGCAAAAAATGTGTGACAGGCATTGTCCTCCTCTCCTGGGCAAAACCGACAATCGGGAGACCGTGACTTGCCGATCTTGTGCAGGTAAGACTGAAAACACCCGTGCCCGCTCAAGAGCTGGGTCAGATAGAAGTCAGTCTCACCATGCCTTCGATTTAGCCACGGTCTCACATCCGGGATGAGGCGCGCAGTCCACCTTCCCTTCGTGCAATTCCTCCAAGACTGCTGCCAATCGTTGAGCGAGCGTTGTCTCTCCTCGCGGACAACCATCTCCCTCGCATCCTCGTTTCGGCGCAGGTAAATAGCGCGGCGCTCTCTAGCAAGGAGGGCGACAGGTATCACGCCTGCAATCACTCTCACCGCCGAGTCGGAGACTGTTGGATACGAAGATGCAATTCTCAGTGCTCCTCTTCTCTGTACCTGTGCCAATCGTTTTCGGTATACCTCCTTACTGAGAGCGTCGCCCCATACCTCTGCCCCGTACAGTAGCACTGACCCTACAGCACTCATCAAGAGGCGTCTTCTTGATGGGCTGGGTCCCCCTACGTTGGCCATAAGTCGACTCAGGGCCGATATTCCCGAAGCAGCCTTCTCAGCCGTTGCCCTGATTTGCTCAGAGAAACTCATCTTCGAGTCGATCAGTAGCCCCACGTACTTCACCGCTGGCTTCGATTCGATCTGTATATCTCCAATACTGATCATCCTTACTCTAGGGATTCTCTTTTTTGTCAAGATGACCACTTCGGTTTTCTCCAGTGCTAAACTGAGCCCGCGAGCAGTCATCCAGTCCCTCACTCGGCGCATTAGCATACCTAGCCTAAGTTGCACTTGTTCAACGGTGCGTCCGGCGACCAGAGCCGCAACATCATCCGCATAGCCGACCAAGCGCGACTCATCTGGCATCTCAAGTCTCAGTAGCCCGTCGTAAGACACGTTCCACAGGTCCGGACCAAGGATAGATCCCTGGGCAACACCCGATGTAATTTCCATCCTTCGTTGGCCCTGTGTCGTGTCGTAGAGCAGGCTTCGGTCCTTTAGGTAGTTCCTCAAAAGCCGCATTAGATATTCTGGAACTTGAAAGTTTTCCAGCGTATCCAGAATATCCACCCATCTAGCGGAGTTGAAGGCATTCCTGACGTCGAGTGTCACCAACAGGACGATCCGTCGCTTGGTGCGACTATATGCCTCTGCCTTTTGGACCGCGTTCACCACCTCTGCAATCGCATCGATGGTAGAACGTCCTGCTCTAAAGCCGTACTGCCGAGGAGATAGGTCCCCAGCAGCACAAATCGCGTCAGTGAGTCTTCCCTTGATGAGTTTCTCTAGCACTTTCCCAGCCGTGTCTAGCATGCATAACGGGCGGTATGCAGACGGCGATTCGGGATTTCCCTTCCCCTTGCTGACCAGCACGAGCCTCGCCACCTTCCATCGTACCGGGAAAACCCCGTCCCGTAGGCAAGCGTTGAATGTGCTGAGCAGCAAGTCAGGACAATGGTGATAGACGAGCTGCAAAACCTCAGCTGGAACACCATCTGGACCTGGAGCCTTCTTCGCTTTCAGGGAGAGGACTGCCTCCTCCAGTTCCAGCTGTGTGAAGAGTGGGCACTCGAATGCTGTTTCACCATGGACAGCGTCAACACGGACGGGATGGGCGGGGAAGAGTCCCCGCACTATCGCGTCCATCTCTTCCAAGTCATGTATACAAGGCTTCCGTGGGGCACCAAGTTTCCCCATAACCAGCTTGTAGCCAAGGCCCCACGGATCCCTATTTACATCGTCCACGAGGTCTTGCCAGCATCGGGCCTTGCTCTTGTTAATAAGCCTGCGAAGATATTTCCTGCCGGACCTGTATGCTGCTAGCCTAGTGTCTGCCTCCTCCCGTGTTCGCGCCCGCTGGGCCTCTCGCCGAAGTTTATGACACTCGCTTCTTTGTTCGGCGATCTCGTTTGACCACCAGTATACTGGAGGCTTACCGTGTCGGGGTCTCCGGCGGGGCATGGAAGACTCGCAAGCAGCTATGATGGCACTCATAGTTGAGTTCACCAAGTCCTTGGCTGTAGGCCCTCCACTCCCTGGCGGAGCTCCCAGCAACGGTGCGCCTGCCGTAAGCGCGTCAGCGAACCTCTCAACGTCCATCCTCCCAGTCCTCCATCCGAGGATTGAAGTTTGGGCATATGCACGCAGAGTGGCACCGTCGTGAATCTCAACAGCTATATACTAGTGATCACTAGCCGAGTAGTCCTCTAGTACTCGCCAGTTGTGTACTCTAGGTACCAGGGACTCCGAAGCGAGTGTCACATCGGGTATAGTTCCTACGCAACCCCAGCGGCGGAAAGTAGGGGTGTTACCAGTATTTAGGACAAAAAGCGCTGTTCTGGCCGCCATGTCCAAGATTTGCTTTCCCCTTGGGTCGGATTTTGGCATACCCCATTCGATGGCTCTAGCGTTGAAGTCTCCCCCGACCAGCATGTGGCCCTCTGTGTTCGAGACAGCGTCCTCCAGGGCATCGAGTTTGGTTCGAAAGGATCGCATTGCCTCGTTAGGCGTCAGATAAACACTGAAATATGTTATCCCTGAACACCGCACCCACACAAAACCATCCCCGCGTCCATGGCCCTGCACCTGAAGGCGGGCGCTGTCTCGAACCCAGATGGCCGAGGTACCAGTTTTGTCAGGGTACCACGCTTGCGAGTCCTTGTTATGATGTTGCTCGCTCAGCAACAGGAGGTCAGCTTTCTTAACTCTTGCAAACTGCTCAAGTAGGTCCTGGGCGTTTGTGCTTCGGTGCAAATTGACCTGCAGGATACGGATCATTTGAGTATCGATTTGGCTTTAGTTAGGGCCTCCTTGAAAACCCGGCATCTCCCTGTCCCCGGCTCATGTTTGAGGTCGCCGGGTGCTAGCTTAGCATCCTTGCAAAGAATGCATTTTGCCTCGTTCGTGCACTCCTTCCTTTTGTGTCCCGTTTCACCACATTTGTAGCACAGAGATCTCCTGTCGGGTCCCCTACAGCCATACGCGGTGTGTCCGTATTCGAGACATCTGAAGCAGCGGATAGGGATCGCTCTTCTCCGTATCCTGCAGATCACCCAACCTATCTTAATTTTGCCCTTCGCCAGGATTTGCTGGGCGTCTTTATCAGCTAGTTCGACAATAGCCATGCGTTGCCCCCTTGTGTTTTCACGTGTCAATCTTGCCTTGACTTCACTTAAGCTGGGGAACTCCCTCCTAATGGCATCCTCTACCTCAGCTTTGTCCGTGACGCAGTCGAGGTCCCTGATTTCCAGGGTGGCCATTGGTTCGAGCGAGGCAACCGTTGCCGCATCTCCAAGAACCTTTTGGACCGCTTCACGGAATGCATCTTTGTTTGTGGCCTCTGGCCCGAATTCCACCAGCAAGCCACCGGTCCGGGTTGGTCGAACTGCTTTGATGGCAGTTTTGGTGTCGTCTGGCTTGACCGCTCCTTTAATTTCACGGAGGACATCTGCGTAGGTTCGGCCCTTAGTGGGTTTAATAAGCAGTGCCTCTCGCAAGGGTTTGCGCCGCGGTTTGCTTTTTGTTTTCTGCGGTATATCGGGGGGTTCTTTGTTCTTTTCGTGATTGGGCTCTTTGTCTGTTTTTTCTAGGAGTAGCTTTTTGGCCGCTTTTTTCGCTGCCTTGTTTCGCACCACATGAAACTCCTCGCCTGGAGTGTCAACTTCGTTTATGGTCTCGTCCTTCCTCCTTTTCTCACAGTCGCCTTCAATTGGGCTACCGGCCATTCTTTTGCTGCTGCTAGGACCCACTGATGCCTCGAGGGAGAGCGTGTCTTTTTGGTGCTTTCCGCCTGTAGTGCGTTATGCGGCCAAAAAGCTCCTCCAGTTCAAGAATGCCATTCTTGACACTCTTGCCTATGTTTTTCTGCACTTCGCAGGCAGCCCTCAGTTGTTTGACGATATTCCCCGCTTTCCGAGTAAGCCGCTCCTCTTCGGCGCGGTCAAGGGCGATTGTGTTATTTGGCGCCACCTCTTGGGAGAGGCCCCCGTTTCCTAACCCTTTTGCTTCTATCGCTTGGGTCGCGTTTGAATTGGCGTCGGCCAACGGCAAAACTTCTCCCTCACCCAGTCTTACACTGGCCTCCGTTGGTGTCGCAGCTTGATCCGGATTGTGTACGTCTTGCACTGGGCGCTCCGGGGTGCGCATAGCCCTTCTACTGCGCCCAAAGGCCGCAATGATGCCAGGTTGCACAACGCACTCTGCCTTCTTTCGTTCGTTAGTCCGTCTGTGGTCTGTCTCCGATGCTTTACCCTGTGATGTTGACTTTGACAGTGTTTCTGGGGTTTGCTGCCTCCCCCCGCAATCGGTGACTTGTTTAATCGGTGTTCTTGCCAACAGCGGTTTTTGCCTGAAAGGGTTCTCCGTGCTAGCGTCCTGTTTGCTTGTGGTTTCATTTGTTTGCTCCATTTTATTGGGTCCCCCCTCGGAGCCGCTATCTCCGTTCGTGTGTGTAGTCGCCTTTTTGGTCCCATGGTTATCTTTGCAGAGCAGGGAGGCCATGCGAGGGTTGGCACAAGCCCTTATGGGGACAAGTGCTCAGAGCCAGACCAGCGCTAATCGGGAGTCCGTCTCAACCGAACCTACACCACCAACCCAATGGTGCGAACTTCGAACGTACTCCGAGGCCTGCCAAGGTTTTACCGGGACGGAGACGGTATGATAGTTGAATTGGAGCCGTTCACACACGAGTTTCACCTCGGCGCTACTGTGCAAAGCAACTAGGTCCAAACCATCACATCCGCCAGCCCAAAGCGTCAATTCCAGTTCGTTGTCCAAAGCGTAATCCAGATACAATAAGAGGGAACCTCACGGCACCCCCCATATCCTCGGGTCCGTGGGGGCGGCACTCCCCAAAGAATGCTAGCCTCCAAGAATGTTCTTGTCGACCGGCTTTCTCCCTGCGGGAATTTCCTCGGGTACGTGGGGGCGGAACTCCCCAAAGAATGCTAGCCTCCAAGAGTGGTCTTGTCGACCGGCATTCCCCCTGCGGAGTTTCCTCGGGTACGTGGGGGCGGAACTCCCCAAAGAATGCTAGCCTCCAAGAGAGCTCTTGTCGACCGGCATTCCCCCTGCGGGGGTACTCACGATAATAGTCATTTATCATTTACAATCAATATCCATTATTAGAGTCCTTTTTCGCTTCCATAAACCACATGTTTCATGAGTGATTTGTGTACGAGGGCAGTTCAAATATGATCGAGACAAATGCTCTGACACGTTTATTTACTATCGAAACAAATTACAAAAATTACGGTTTTTCTAGGTAATCCCCCTTACCAAGTTACGCATTTTGTCCACCTTTCCGGAGGCTTTTTGATGCCGGTATCGAAGAATTCCTTAGGCAACTCGGACAGCCATGTGCGCAGGAACTCTACCTCGTCGTCGGTGTTGAATCTTTCACCTCCGAGGGCTTCTTTCAGTGGTCCAAACATGTGGTAGTCGCAGGATGATAAATCCGGACTGTAGAGGGGTGTTCCAGTACCTCCCACCCCAGTTCCGATATTGTATCGAGTGTGAGACGCGCGCTATGAGGGCGCGCGTTATCCTGGAGTAGAATCGCACTTCGTGCTGGAACGCTCCTCTGCTTCGAGCGATAAGCCGGTTTCACGTGTGTTTTCAGAAGGTTAGAGTAGTATGCAGCATTGATGGAACGTTCGGTGCGCAGGAAATCGACGTACAGCACGGCCCGCCGGTCCCAGAACACAACACATAACCTTACCCGCTGACCTGGTTGTCTTCGCCTTGACTGGCGCCCCTTCCTCCTTCCTCCTTCTTCCTCCACTCTTCAGACGACACCTTGGTTTCGGGAGTGTAATAGTGTACCCATGTCTCGTCTGTAGTGAAGATTCGCGTTAAAAACCTCCACCTCGTATCGCAACACCAAGCGGTGACAAACTCCCAACCGCGTGAATTTTTGCTCAAATTTCAATAGTTTTAGGAACCCATTGCGCCGTTATTTTGCGATATTGAAGGTGTTCGTGGATGATAGACTCTACACTACCAATACTGATGCCGAGTTCAGCCGAAATGCCTTGAACATTCATCCTACGGTCCTCCAAAATGAGTTGTTCTACGCGGCAAATGTTGTCTTGTTGATTCTTATCAGTTTGCTCTCTTAGTTCTTCTTTGGTTGAGTTTTGCACAAATCATAAATAATCCGCTTCCTTAGTTTTGGCGTGGTGTGAGTGTGACGTTTAGTGTGTTACAATGTGTGAATTTTTAGATTTAATATCTCATCCTCACATTTCATTTTACGTTGGCAAGCCTAGTATTAAAGATTCCTGTTAATGGTATTTTTAGTTAGACATTGGAGGATAGACTTGGTGTCATGTATTCTCGCAATATCTTCTTCATCAGCGTTCATCCTGAATAAGGTTTATGCGAGAGCGATGAAGGCTATTTATTCCAAAGTGTAGGATTTATTCCAGGAAGGGAGAGAAAAAAAGTGAATTATTGTATTTAAGACGTACGGGAAAAGTCAGCTGATTGCCAACGAGCTAATATTTAGATGATCAGCCTCTCTTTTTAACATTATTCGGTCTTCATAGATTTTGGATCTCTTCACTAAGTGCATGATTTTGTTGTAATCACATGCCGGTATTACTAATGCCTTCTCTGAGTTTAGAATCTGAATGACCGATTTCAGAAATTCTTAGAATAGTATCAGTCAAAAGCCTTATCCTCTTTCCTTCTGCGTAGGTTGTTCAGTATTTACAATATGAACCAAAGATGCGCTCTAAATATTGTAGATAAATGGAAGCCAGTTTTTTCAACGAAATCCGCTCTTGTTTAAAAGTCTTTGTAGATATGCTTGGAGTTTGAAGAAATTCTCGACTTGCTGATCCCGTAAAAAATCGTCGTCCTTAAGTGAAGATTTTTTCGCATTTGAGCCAAATTAATTTTTTTAGGGTTCAAATAGTCATATATGCTTAAAAATTTTGAACCTAATTGATCTAACCCGGCATAGCATTCAATGAAAATGTGCTTTATTTTACCGTTCATCTATTGAAGTCTATCGGTATATATTTTGATATTCGCCACATAAACATATTTTTGATGCCTCCATCGCACTATACCCAAAGATATCAGTTGTCTTGAATCGAATTTCCAGTATGCAGGCGAACGTTAAAGTCTTTCCCTTCGATCCCTTTTCGAATCCGTTGAATACCACTCTTAATTTATTAGCACTTCTATTTTTCCCGCAAAATATGATAGATACGAGGGCGGTCCATTAAGTACTTAGCCTACAAAAGAAAAATGAAAATTTTGTAAAAACGGCGATTTATAGTATTTCTCAATACAATCTTCTCTTAGCTCGACACTCTCGACCCAGCGATGCTCCAACTTCTTTAACCTGTCTGAAAAGTAAACCTCCGTGGCGAAGATGACCTCATTCGACTTAAATTTCTACCTGGCGAGTGACTTTCAAGTTTGGAAGCAATAAGAAGTCGCTCGGGGCCAAATCTGGAGAATACGGGAGATGGAGTAGCAGTTCGTAGCCCAGTTCGACCAATTTGGCCATGGCAACGGCAAACGTGTGAGCTGGTGCGTTGTCATAGGTGTGAGCCGGTGCGTTGTCATGGTGAAAGACTTTTCCTTCGCCAAATTGGGTCTTTTTTCAGCAATTCGGCGTCAATCCGGCTCAACAATTTGGCATAGTTGAGCCCTGTGACTATTTTGCCCTCTCCAGGTAGTGATGCAGATCACATCATGTGAATCCCAGAAAACGGTGGCTATACCTTTCCGGCCGATAGGACAGTCTTTGCCTTCTCCGGAGCACGTTCGCCGGTCGAAGTCCACTGTTTCGACTGCTCTTTGGTCTCTGGTGTGTATCAGTGGAGCCAAGTTTCGTCGACAATTACGAAACGACGCAGAAAGGCTTAAACAGCGTCAAAAACTACTCTGAAGTGGTCTCACTGGTTTGTTTGTTGTCCGGAGTGAGCAAACGCGGCACCCATCGCGCTGACAGTTTTCTCATGCCCAAAATTTCCTGCAGGATATGACCCACGGGGTCTTTTGAAATGCTTAATGTCTCGGCTATCTCGCTCACCTTCAATCGATGGGCTGCCAATACGAGCTCGTGGATGTTTGTCACGTTATCCTCCGTGATAGCCGAGTTCGTGGGACCTGGGCGTGGCTCATCAAAAACCAACGCGCGACCACCAATTTTTACGGTCGCCATCGCAAGGGCAGTCACCGTTCACAGCATCCAAGCGCTCTTTTATTTCGCTGAGCAATTTCCCTTCTTAAAAACAGGAATTGAATGACCGACCGTATTGCTCTTTCTCCATTTGTCTGAAATCCGCGGAGAAGCCCGCTTCCACACGTGGTCAAAACAAAAAAACTTATCCGATCCTGCTGAAATTTCAACAATAACCGTCTACGAGAATGTACTACACGATAGTAAATCTGTCTCACGAAAGTGGCGCCATCGAGCGGTGAGGCTAAGTACTTACCGGACCGCCCCGTAGTACACTGCAATCATCTAAACTCAATCGATTGGCACCTTAGATAAATGGCAAAAATCTTCCATAAAATTACGAATTAATACTAATATACTCGTATGCCATATTTTAATAAATATAAGAATATAGCAACCAACGACAGTTGATGAAAAAGCTATAAATTTGGATTACATGGAAAACTATTTTACCTCAACAAATTGAAAGAATGTATTCAGTTTGCTTTTTTCAAAGTTTTGTAAATGATTTGAATGCACGAGTTAAAAATTTTTGTAGTTTTAATCATATTCAATTTATGTTGATTTATTGTTAACTTAACATAATCACGTTTATATTCGAATTATCAACGAATTAGTAACGACAAAAATCCAAATAGCGTCTTTATAAGCCATCTAAAATTGGCGATCCATTATCATCAAACAATTACAAATGATATTAAATGTTCTCACTCACATTGCATTTTGGCGGGTAGTTTAAAATAAATAAATTAAACTTATCACATGCATATCCTGTCAATTTATTTATTTTTCTAATACAATCAAACAACTGTGCCATTTTAGTAATTTAACAATAGCATGATAATCGTGTGTTGAAATTTTTCAATATTCCCTTCATAATGCTTTGAATTGTTGAATTTCTGCTCATCGTAATCTTACAATGTATATTTATATTTTTATTACTTAGGATGACGAAGATGGTCATTTAGTTGTTTTAACAATCATTGAAGAACTCATGTCAAAAACTCAAGATGAATTCTTAGATCAATTTGCACGTCTTGGTGTTTTCTCCAAAGTACAAGCTTTAATGGGACCAGAAAACGAGAGCAGCATCGACAATATTAAGCAAACCTCTCACGCAGTCAATATCAACGCAAGCACAGCCGCTGGAACATCAACTAATGTTGACGAGCCACATCCCAAAGGACAAGGAAAAGGTGTGTATTGAGTTGGGGAATAAATTACTAAGTATTTGTTGAATACTTTGCAACTCAGTCTTGAATTTCAAGCGAATAGTACATCATATTTTATTCGGTCATTTTACCTTAAATTGTAACTTTTTATATGTAATTCTTAGCATCTGACGAAGTGCTTGAAGATGCCAAAGAAATTTTACCCGGCAAAGCCTATCACTGGCGTGAATGGAGTGTTTGTCGTGGACGTGATTGCTTGTACGTGTGGTCGGACTCAGCAGCTTTAGAATTATCAAACGGATCGAATGGCTGGTTTCGATTCATATTGGATGGAAAATTGGCTACAATGTACTCTAGTGGCAGTCCTGAGAACGGCAACGACAGTTCAGGTATGTTGTCTTTTATAATTTATCAGCTTATTGAGCTGTTTATTAGAGACCGAAACGAAATTTTGTTACCTATCATACTATATATTATCTTAGTATACAGATATGGTTATCTTCGGTGATTTTGACGCTTCAATTCTTAATTTTAGAACAAAATTGGCATTTTTGAATGTTTTAAAAGCATGCGTTGTATTGGTTAAAAAAATCACTAACCTTCTTTGTATTTAAAATGAAGATAGCGGTTATTAATTTCTGTCTATTTATATCTATTGCTTTTGTTTGATTTTGACTTTAATTTAAAAATATTGATAAATAATAAATTCAGAACTAAAAATGGCTGGGGAGAGCAAATAATAAGTAAGCAATATTTGAGTTTCTAACAACGTTTTTTCAATCATTCATTCTCTATAATAATTTCGTTGTAGCTAACAGTTATCACTGAAGGTAAATTAATTATGGAGCTATTCGAAATATTTGAACCATTGAGTCTTGAATTTTTACTTAGAAAAGTTTTTCCCTCCTATTGCAACTTGAACGCATTTCGGTAGTAAAGAAATTTCCAAATTCAATATGCTCGCTCCAACTTAATAATAAATGCTTTATCATTTAATAAAATGATATTTTACTGCTATTCAAAAACTCGAAGATGCAAAATTTTAACAATGCATATGTCTATCCCTGAGAATGAATCTTTTTTATTAGTTTCAATTTTATTTTGTTTTTTTTTTTCATTTATTTATATTTCAAGTAAAGAAGAAAAAAAAACAACGATAAATAAAAATCAACGAATCATTACTAATTAATCCTCTTTATCATAAACACATCTTTGTGTGTTTTTTTATTTGAATCTTCTGTTTGTAGGAAAAGGGCGTGGCATGGATTCTGTATCTAGCGAAGGTGAGAGAGTTTACATATACATATTAAAAATATTCACAACCTGTTCTCTCTTTTTTTTCATATTTCTTGTTAAATTGTAAATAGTAACCAATCATCTCTTATTGATCTCTAATCATAGTTTCTTAAAAAAATTTTGATAATAATAAATAAATACGTATTTCTCGTTTAATTTATTTAAATATAGTTGATTTAGACAATTATTTTATTCTTATAATTTTATGTTCAAAAGTTATTAGCAAGCAACAGCTATAACTAAATATTTTGCAAATATATATCGAAAGTTGCTTGAAAGTAAAAAGAATGGATCGGCTTCTGTAGTTAATTTGTAAAATATTTCAAGAAAATTTTTCACTATTTGATAATTGTACATAAATTGCAATACCAAAATTGAGTTTATTAAAATTTTAAATTATGTTTCATAAATAAGTTACTAAGAGGTCGTTATATTGCGATCATCAAACAAAAAATAAAATAATGAACGCTATAGACTGGAAAATGATGATAGCTGATAACAACTGAATTGTACAAGTGGAAAAAGTGTCTTATTTTGGCCCTATTCATTCTACACTTTATTTGTCATAAATTATTGAGCTCTAAGATTTTACTTACTAAAATCGTAGCCGTGGTTCGCAGGTGACATTATGAGACCAGTTAGCAAGCGAAACACCAGCAGTTGTCAAAATATTTAAAAAATAAATTGGGTAGCTAAAAGTATGTTCCTGTCAGAAGAGTTTTGTACTCAACCGAAGATGCGCAGGCACCATCAATGAATAAACTCAAGAAACGCTTCAACAAGATGTATAAGCTCAAAAAACCGTTATTACGCACTTTTCACTAGCCGCCATTTAGTCGCAATATGACAACGATAGTTTTTCTTGAAAAGCTGTCGGGCATTGCCTTTTTAAGTGAGCAGACGCGTTTCGACTCTTGTCTGAACGGACACTGAAGGTGACTGAAAGAACTCAAAACGCGTCTGCTCACTTAAAAAGTCAAAACCCCACAGTATTCCATATCAAATAAACAAAATAATTGACTATTAGAAAGATCATTTACATCATAGATCCTCAAACATATCTATGCTATTCTTCTTTTCTGAAATTTAAAAAAAAAAATCAGATCAAAATTGTAGTGTCTGATTTCATGGGAAATCCATAGAAGAGTAACACCGTTTGTGGTTGTTGTAATTAGAAAAAAATCCAATGGCTATAACTTTCGTAAATAACCAAGTATAAAAACCTTCTATAGGGCTACCGTAATATAATTGAATGTAAGAGTACCCATGCGATTTTATTGGGGAAATGTAAAATTAGGATATCATACTAGCATTAACAGTTGACTGAATGTCGACTTCTAAGGTATTTACTTTTGTTTTACTCATAAAGATATACTTCCTTGATTTGTTCAGATTTTTGGGATCAAGGTGTCCAACCGCGAGGGAGGTAGACCAATTTTTCGTGCACTTTCCCTTCCCCTACGTCCCACGAAGCTGACAACACTGTTTGAAAACCTGTTTTCGAAAGATCTTTCATTTGAACACCCCACACGATTAGCTTTGGTAAAAAAATATTTGAATGGTGTCCTTTCGAGAAATGTTTGATATTCGAAATTTCAAAGGTCACCATCTGCCGACCCAGTTTGGTGTCTGTAGTTGCTGTAGTTTTAGAGCGAAACGACAGGTACACAATTGACGGACAGACAAACTATAGGGTTTTGTAACTAGTACTAAACCCTCAAAACGGATAGGAAGTAAAAATTTATTTTTCTCGAGGAATAAGATATCAAATTTTTAAGACCATTTATATACGATGCAAATTTGGTTAAAACAGAATTTCGATGTCTTATTTCTCTTAAGAATTTAACAACTTTTCTATGTAATGTCTATGTAGTGTTCCAAATTGTTCGCCCCTTTTAAAGATTTCTTTTGTTTGGATGGAAAAAAACAATTGGTACTAGTACAATCGAACAAAAATGACGCCGATTTGGCTTGAGCGATACACTATACACTCGGATGTACCTAAGTGTCCACTAGCTTTTTTTTCTGTCCACTCATCTTTCAATTAGTTTTCCCTCCCGTTACCTCGCCATGGCCGCGAGAGCTCAGCCGTTCCTGATTGTAACTCGGTTCGTGGTTCATCGGATATGATTTTGCCCTCTTCTGGATTTGAGGCGCATCAGGAATTCAATTTATTGATCCTGAGGATAAAGAACTCTCGATGATACATTGCATCCACGGGTTTCAAATCCTCTCCTACATACCTTTCGAAGAACAATATTCTTTTTATTCGGTAAGTCCCACTTAATCACGATTCTAGTTTGAGCAATTCTCCGAGGGCTGGGCAATACAATTCTAGAATTCATTGCACACGCGCAACAAGTGCCAACACGCTGGTTAGTAGCTCCCAAGTTTGTCAAAGCGTAGTCCAAATCCGTGGAAGTCGACGAAAGATTAAGTGCACTGAATGTGGTAAGAATGCAATCACAGGTAATTCGTTTTCAGGATGATTCTTCTTGTACGATGTGTAGTAGAATTGATTTTGGTTATTTTTACTGCCCGTTTCCGATGATCAGCAATCCGGTTTGTAATAAACCTAAACAGTCGAGCAGCCCCGTGGTGTTCAGGATGGCTGCTTCTGAAGAAAGAAGGCGGCCACCCTGTCGAAACGGCTTAGCATGTTGTTGTACTAGGTTAATGTTAACTGAATCCGTTGAGTTTTTATACTTTAGGTAATGCAATGACCTTCTTCAGGGAAAGTAATGGTTGCTTTTTGTACAATGTTTGCATTCGTCTCAAGCCTCCGTGTACGCTAACTTTAACGAGATAAAAAAAATTTTAATTACTGTAGACTAGCTTAATTGACTCAGAACATTTCTAAAGAGAAAAAATTATTTAACGGTATGTTTTGTAGAGTAGAGTACGCGTGATAAATATTTTGCAGTGCAGCTTTGTGACGCGACAAGAACATGCCTCATATGATCCCGCAAATAACTAGTCGACAAGCACGGGTACGCAGTCTTCAAGCGAACCCAGTCAGCTGAGCTCGGTGTTCTTCATAGCTCGCTGACACTTGTGCCAGACCATCGGCACCCGTGCCCTGCACAAACTTAAGCACTTAAAATCATTCAACACGCTAGCCAGTAACTCCTGAGTACAGTGAAAGCTGTAGAATTGACCACGTCTACAATGCCGCCATCCGCCTATGTTGATAGATTTTTCTTAGATCACAATGTCACATACAAAATTACCCTTACAACAAACCGTTTCTTAACCTTTTTAGGATTTCCTAGATGTACTGTACAATGAATTTCATTCAAATTTCCACATCGTTTTCCTTTCAAACGTATTCAGGTTTAGTCTGAAACGACTTTAGTTTCCAACAAAGTGAAAAGTGAGTGAGTGCATACATAATACTATTATGCTTTTTTGGATGTTGAAAGGTGTTTTAATATTTGGTATTCAATAAATCATTATATTGGCAGTAAATAGTTCTTATGGGTATTAAATAGTGGTGGCCCAGAAGAGAAAGCAACAAGTAGAATTAAACTTTACTATAAACAAGTTGGGTAGACAGACCTACGCTCATATCAGAAGGGTTTTGTATCCAACTTCTCCGAAATGCAGTCAGTCAGTCAAAAAACATGTCAAACAAATGTGCACGTTTAAAAGAAAATCCCCCCCTTAAATGCTTTATACAAATTTTTTGCAGTTGAACTTTAAAAAGAGCATCACTTTACACCTGCATACGAAATTTGATGTTTCTAACTTAAGTAGTTTGCGAGAACATGGACGGACGGACAGAGGGATAGACAGGCAGGCAGGACGCGATTTTAGTAGGGTTTTCTACAATTACTTTGCAAAACCCTAAAAAGGCAATTCTTCATGAAGTTGCAGAAAAAAGTCAAAAGTCAAGTCCCTAAATTGACGGTTGGCTATATCTCCAAAATTAAAAAAAATAAAATTTAAGGGAAATACGAGGGTGGGGTGAAAAGTTTCCGGCCTGACTAAGAAAAACAAAGTTTTTAATCTCCATCAACACTGATACATTTCTCATAACGGTATTCTAATTTAGTTATACCAGTTTTAAACGTAGATTCGTCAAGCTCCTCAAAATACTGATTTACAGCTTCGATAACTTCTTCGTTGCTCTTAAATGTTTTACCGCTAATCCATTTTTGAGGTTAGGAAACAGGTAATACTCGCTGGGGGCTAAGTACGGAGAGTAGGAAGGATGCGGCATCAATTCAAACTTCATTTTGTGGGTTTTGGACATGGCAACAATCGACGAATGCGCTGGTGCGTTATCGTGATGAAACGAAATTTTTTTCTTCGCCAAATGAGGTCGTTTAATTTGCACCTCGTGCTTCAAACGTTGCAATACTCTGCGTAGTATTGACCAGTGATAGTCTTACCATTTTCAAGGTAATCAATTTATATAATTCCTCTCGCATCCCAAAAAACAGTAGTCATAACCTTGTTGCCCGATAAAATTGTTTTCGCCTTCTTTGGAGTTGGTACCCCCTTTTCCAACCCACTGTTTTGACTGTTCTTTATTTTCACGAGTGTAGTGGTGGATCCAAATCGCATCAACAGTTATGAATCGACGCCAAAACTCGTTTGGATTACGCCTATGCAGCGCCAAATTGTCGGTAGAAATGCGCGGCACCCACTTTGCACACAGCTTTTCCATGCTCAATTGGTTGTGCAAAATATTTCGCACACGTTCAACTAAAATCCTACAGGTCTCAGCTATCTCATGCACTTTCAACCTGCGGTCTTCCAACTCTACTTGATGGATTTTCTCAATCATTTCTGAAGTTGTGACCTCAACGGGCCGTCCTGAGCGAGACTCGTCAGAGGCCTCACACGACCCATTTTAAATTCAAAACCCCACTGCTTAATAGTTGAATATGATGGGGAGAAGTCTCCTAGTGTTGAATCCATATCTTCTTTTATTTGTTTTGGTGTAAAACCTTTCAAATAGAAGTATTTGATGACAGCACGTTTTTCCAATTTTTCCATTTTCACGGAAACAACGGAAGCATCTCGCGCAATGTGTTCTCAAACGCAAACTAACGTAGCGATTGGGCTGAAACTGTACATACAACCTCGTTAGGAATGGTACTGTAGGAAGTAGACCTAATGGCGCCATCGCTTGGTCAGGCCGGAAACTTTACACCCCACCTACGTAATCCAGGTCGAAAACGTAAATCAAAAAACTTATTTCTATCCAATAAATGAAAAAGCTTTAACTTTTTTCGAAAAATGTCGTTCTAAGAACATTCCCATCCGTTGGTCCGGTCCGTTGCTTCAAAAAAAGATCTGAAAATTTCCAAATCTGGGAATAAACGATTTTCATGCAATAATGGATGATTTGACGCATTTAGATTGCGAAATAACATTCAATTTAGAGCTTTATCTGGCGAAGGGAAGAATGTTGATTTCAAAGCTGCCGAAGAGTAGTAGTTTAAATAACCCGACATTTTAAAAGGCTTTGCTCATCACACCAGTTTAATACAGACGAAATTTTCAACAGATTTCGTTTATAAGCCTCGTGATTAAAGGGGTGCAATATAAAGAGAGATTAAGCATCCTGCTGTGTTGTAGTCTGTGCAACAGGAAAGAAGCTTAACCCATTGGTGATGGAAAATGCTGTTTTTCCACGCACTTTCAAGCGAAATTCTATTGAACTGGAAGAGCTTATAGTCTTATGGAAATCAAACTCCAAAGCTTGGATGACGTCTTCCATTTTTGAACTCTGGTTTATTGGGTCAACAAAGAAATGATGCGGAAGGGAAGATAAATCATAATTTGAATTGACAACGCGCCTAGTCACAAGGGGATATCTCAAATATCGAGATCAAGTTGCTACCTCCTAATCTTACATCCGAACTTCAGTCGCTAGATTAGGGACTAATTAAGGCTATGAAGCAACACTATTGAAAACAACTTTTTTTACATCTTATTTCGATGATAGATTCTGATTCTGGTTCTGCAATTGAAATTGTCAAAAAATTGATGTTCTAAATGCAATACGATGGCTTTATTCAGGATGGTAAGCAGTTTCGATAGACACAATGAAAAAGTGCTTCGATCGAGCAGATTTCAACTTTTTTCATGAGCCTTCATCATTTGAATCTGCCGAAACAGATTTTGATAACATAATTACAATTTTACCCAAAAGTAAGAATGATTTGTTGGATCCTGATGATTTTCAAACAATAGATGCTGCCATCATCCATCACGAAGATGTAGATGAGACCATCAACGAAGTTTTGACAGAGATTCTTAAACCGGCCGAAGAAGCAGCAGTAGTAAAGAATATTCCGGAAAATGGAAATATGGATGACACTATTCCCACCCCCAGCAATCAGGAGGCAAAAGCTTTGACAGACACTTTAATATGGTTCGCAGGAGGTCATAAATCTCCATTCATTGAAAATCTGTTTGATATTGAAAAAGATATAGGGAAAATGTATTACTAAGTATTCGGCAAAAATAAAAACAATCTAATTTATAAGTCTGCTTTGCTTGTATGCATACATCTAGACATCCAATTATTGTAATAAAATTTTGAAATAAGAGAAGCAATCATCTTCGACGCGACAGCCCATTCCGGGGCCTCCAGGATTAATCTCCTCCAATCATCACGGTTCCGCGACCTTGTCCGCCAGTTGTTTACTCCCAACAAGAATCTGCCGTCAGCTTCTATCGCGTCTTTCCATCGAGTCCTCGGTCTTCCCGCTGGACGTCTACCTTGTGCTCTACCCATTAATATTCTTTTCGGTAGCCGGTTTTCTTCTTTCTACATTGCCCATTGCAATTTACGTAATTTTTCGCAAGAAAAAACATGTAGATTGTCAAATAGTTCATACAACTCATCGTTGTAACGTAGTCTTCACTCGGTTCTTTGTTTCACTGGGCCGTCAATTTTGCGGAGCATTTTGCGTTCAAATATGTCCACTGCCGTTTCGGATGCGCTCGTCAGGGTCCATGTTTCACTTCCATATAACAGCAAAGTTTGACCAGTTTTGTAAATGCGGAGCTTATTTTGCCTGTTCACAACTCTGGACCTTAGAATGGGAAGTACGGAGTAAAAGCCTTTATTTGCGGCGTTCGGTTTGTCCAATCTCGTCTTTTTCGGCATCCCTTCTTTTCAGGTTGGCTCCAAGGTATACAAAGTTATTCACACCCTCAAGATTGTAGTCACCAACGGTCATATTTTGTCGAACTGGACTGTTCTTCCTCGATTGAGTCATGAATATAGTTTTAGTTCCATTATTCATAGGCCAGTTCGGTTTTCTTCAGATTCTAGGCTTAGAAATGCTCCTTTGATATCTAAGATTGAACGTGCCATAAAATTGACGTATTCAGCATATGCTACCAATTGTGTGGACTTGAACATAAGTGTACCCGAAGTTTCAGCTGATGTCTTTCTAATGAACGTCTTCCAGCGCAATATTAAAGTGCTTTGGAGCAACTCCATACCTGATTCAATTATGAAGCTGTCCTTTAGTTCACCATTTACCTTGACCTGTGACTCTGTGTTTAGCATCGTGATCTTGACCATGTGGACTGGTTTTGTTGGGACGTCAAAATCAAGCATTATTTTGTACAGCGCATTTCTGTCGACACTGTCGTATGTTTGCTTGAAGTCTAAGAGTTGGTACACATCGATGTTATATTCCCAGCACTTTTCGAGCTCCTGCTTTACTGAGAATATTTGGTGTATTGTAGACCGTCCACTTTGAAAGCGTCCCTGATAATCTCCTATAATACTTTCATAGTACGGCTTTAATTTTCTTTCTATGATTTTGGAGAGCAGTTTATAAGACGTGCATAGTAGAGCGATGTCTCTATAATTTTCACAACTTAATTTTTCCCCCCTTTTTATGTTCAGGATATATTATACTTTTTCGTCAGTCCTCTGGTAACTGCGTCTCTGACCATATTCTGCATTAGTCGATGCAGATGGTTATTTAGATGTAAACCCCCCGCTCTGGAGCAGTTTTGCTGGTATTCCATATATTCCAGGAGCCTTTTTTTCTGAGATCCAGTACTGCTGCCGGTACTTCGCCCCTGGTTGGTGGTGACTGGGACCTATTGCTCTGCTTCTGGAATGTTCATAGCTTCAGCCGTTGTTGGGAACGCTGTGAATTGCTTCTGGAAATATTGCAGCCACCTGTTTTTAATTTCGACTAGGTTATCTATGATTGCTCTTTGTGCACTATTGCGAAGACTTGTTGTGGATTGAAGGCGTCTCTTAGTTGTTTAATAGAGGCATACGCCGATTTGACTTCATATAAGGTCATGTTTTTGTTTATCTGTTGGATCTTGGCGATAACGGTCAGCCGTTTCTTCCTTGTACACATTTTTTTTAGCTTGACGTCGAAGGCTTTTATATCTTCTTTGGCCTGAGTTGGGCGCTGGATGTATTGTTTGTACGCCTGGATTCTTTTTTAATCGCTTCCATGTATTTTTCGTCGTACTGTGATTCTGTAGTGCTAGAAGTTAACTTTTTTGTTACAGAGTCTATAAACCTAGTAGCGTTTTGTTGATTTAATGCACGTTTATCATGCCACATTGTAATTGTGGTTTC